>OZ002741.1:106683968-109083968 GCA_963924295.1 Dioctria rufipes | reverse complement strand
CCTCTACGGCCATCATGATTATCGTGATATTATATATTGCTGCGAGAAGATATTGGACCAAAATCAAGGCCTGTTTCAAGGGTTGTCAGAGGACTCCTGCAAAACCTACACCTGCAAGGCGATCCACACCAGGCATCGAAGGGGATTTCAACCGAGTTTTGGCATCCGCCGCCCGCCAACATGTTCAGCCCTGAACAAACATTTTTAAGCCAGCCGTAAAGTTTTAAAATAATTAAGAGTTTTCTTTTGATAATTTAATAATTGCTGCTCGCGCGCATTTTTTCCAAGTGCATTGACTTATGACACAAAACAACATTCATAATTTCGTCACTAGTAAACCAAGTCAGCAAATTTGCTGACGAACAAATTTTACGTTTTTTATGAGGCAATGCACTCAGAAGAAATGCGATTGCTGACATATATGTATATATATATATATATATAGCAACCAAAATAATAAAAATTGTTCAGAGTAAAAAAGTACCTCGAAGTGTTTAATTGCTGAAACCTAAAACTCTTTCACAATCCAGTAAGCAGATCGGTAATAATTGCTAATCCGGAATTAACACACCGTTAATTCCAGCATTATATATTGCAGATCTGCACAAATATATTAATTTCGTTTGTTTCTGTATTGATTCGGCTGAGAAAGTCGGCAACTTTATTTTCCTTTCCCTTAATGTATTCGGTTTTCATATCATATTCACCCAACTGAATCAACCATCTTTGTAGACGGGGGTTGATATCTTTACCTGTTAGTTTCAATTGTAACCATTTGATTGGCTGGTGATCTGTTTGCAGATCAAACTCTTTACCAAACAGATATGGTCGGAAGTACTTGGTTCCCCATACTATCGCTAATAATTCCTTGTCGATTGCTGGGTACCGCTTCTCATGGTCGTTGAGTGTTCTAGATGCATAGCAAATGGGGTGGCCTTCTTGTGTAAGAACGGCTCCAACTGCTAAGTTACTGGCATCGTTCATGAGCTTGAATCTTTTGTTGAAATCAGGATATCTTAGAATAGGGTGCTTGGTGATTATTTCTTTAAGTTTTTCAAAAGCCGTAATGTAACTAGGATCGTTTGGATTGACCTTCGCCTCTTTCTTTAAATATTTAACCATGGGACTTGCGATTTCTGCATAGTCTTTAACAAACTTCCTATAATACCCTGTTATACCCAAAAACGATTTTATCTGTTTTTGAGTGGTTGGCAGTTTTAATTCTTGGATTACTCTTATCTTATTAGGATTTGGTTTAATTCCTTCTGACGTCAGTATATGACCTAAAAATTCTGTTTCTTTGCTCAGAAAGTATTTATCGATTTGAATTTTAAGTCGGGCTTGTCTTAGTTTGTCGAAAACTTTCTTTAAGTTTATTATGTGCTCTTCTAAGGACGTACTAAATATAAGGACGTCGTCCAAGTACACAACACATATTTTGTTTATATATTCCCGTAGTACCGCATTCATCAACCTTTGAAAGGTTGATGGGGCGTTTTTCAAACCAAACGGCATTCTTAAATATTCGTAATGTCCGAATGGGGTTGAAAATGCCGTTTTCTTTCTATCACATTCTTTCATCAGAATCTGATGGAAACACTTGGCCAAGTCCAAGGTAGTGAAGTACTGTGCCCTACCAAGTTTATTTAGTATATTCTCGATATAAGGAATGGGGAATTTGTCCTCTACAGTAACTTCATTTAGTTTCCTGTAATCGATGACAATTCTCCACTTTTTCTGACCAGAATTGTCCATTTTTTAATGGGCTATTGTATGCGGAGTTACTTTCCCTAATGATCCCTTGTTCCAGCATTTCTTGTATTTGATGCCTTATTTCTTTCTCGTGAACTTGAGGGTATCTATATATTTTAGAATAAACTGGGTTTTCAGTAGAAGTAATGATCTCATGTTTAATTTCATGTGTTGAAATTAGTTTATCGCCCTCTTTAAAAAATAAATCTTCATTCCGTTTTAGTAATTGGATTATTTGGTCTTTCTCTTCAACATTTAAGTCATCTAATTTTAATTTGTTTAAGAAACTATCCGTAATTCCGTCTAGTGTATATATTTCTCTAATAAGGAATGGATAATTATTTTCTTCAAATAAAATTATGTTATTATTTATTTCAATATTTTTTCTTTCCATGTCTATTTTGGCCTTAAAAGGTACTAGGAAGTTTTGACCCATAATTGCATCATAACTTCTACCCTTTAAGTTAATTATTTTCCACGTTACAGTTCCAAGGAGTTTAAACTCTTTTGGTATCGGGGTACTATCCTGCTTGTAATTTTATTGATACCGTTGATGGTCGAATAGTAAGCAGGTTCGTTTAAAGTCTCTTCAGAGGATTCAGCGAGGATATTTGGTTTGATGACACTAGTAGCTGACCCAGTGTCAACAAGACATTTAACCTTTTGGTTACCTATCGTTATGATTATTATGGGAATTCTTGGTTCCGAGGCTCGTATTGAAAATTTACGTCTTGATCGCGATTTAAGTTACCAATTTCCATTGGCTCAGGCATAGGATGATTCCTAGCCTGTTCAAAATTCTGTCTTTGCTGGTACGAATTATAATTTTGATTCCGATTGCGATATTGGCCCGGATTGTTAAAGTTAAATTGGTTTCTGTAATTATTACTATCACTTTTAGGAGAGTTGTTATATTCATTGTATCTACGATTGATATTCCTGTTATTAGGTAAATTATCATCACTATTAGAATTAGATATGTTCCTATTGAAACTATTTCTACTACCACTAATCTTTTCTTTATTTAATTTATTATTAGAAAAATTTTCGATCTTGTTAGTATTATAATTTCTGAAAGAGTTCATTTTATTTTTTCTGCTCCGAAAATCTACTGCATCTTCATTATCCAATAGTTTTAATCTATCGAATTTATTGTACACTTCGATAATTGTTGAATTTTCAGGTATATTACCTCTTAAATACTAAATATCTATCGTTATTACTAGGGTGATATGTGGGGTATCTTGCCTCGTCAAACTCATATAATTCATTCAATTTAAAGTTTATTTCCCTAACGTTATCGAAAAGCTCTCTTAATGTACTCACTCTTAAAGATCGGCATTGATTCAGCAATTCTGCGTAATCCTGTCTTGGACGGAAATGTAGCTTAAGCTCCTGTTTCACTTCTGCCCATCTGTTTTGTGCATTTACTCCTAGACGTTGAATACATTTCTTTGCCTCACCTTGAACTTTATCATTGATGATGATGGCCATAGCATAGTCTCTCAATCCTGGAATATCCTGACAAAGTTGGAATGTCCGCTCTACTGAACTGATGAATTCTTGCACCGTATACTCATCTTTTCCATTAAAATTTCTCAATTTGTTCACATAATTGAGAAATTTCTCCGCTGTTAAGGTGAAATGGTTTTGGGGATTTGCTGCCACTGGTTGCTGTACTGCGGCTGCAGCTAATTGTTCAACTCTAGCTTGGAGCGCCACGATCTGAGCTTCTTGTTGCTCGATGATGTTTCTAGCCATTTCCATTCTCCGATTTATATCAAAGATATTATGTCTGCTATTCCTCATAAAATGATAACAGTTGTACTTTCCTGGTCGCCTTTATTTTAAAAGCTTTCAGAAAAGAGAAAAAAATATTTCTTTTCCGTTTCACAGCCACTAAAAATTATAGAATATGTGGTTTCCACAATTTGATTTTTTTTTTTGTTTTTTTTTTATTGATACACTTGGTAGATATGTATAATTTTCACAATTAACTTGTATTTTTCTTTAGACACTTAATTACACAAATCCATAAATTTTCGATTAATTTAAATTTAATCACTTGGTTCTTTATTTCACTGGATTGCCAATCTTTTGATAGCAATCCTACCGACTGCGCCAATTAGATAAAACGTTCGGGTTCCAAAAATAAAAAAAAAACAATCTTTAGATTTATGTACCTTTATTTAATAATTTTATTACTTTTGTAACCGTGGTCAGCTTTTGCTAAACCTTTTCCGTCAAAACTTAAGTTAGACTAACTTAATTATTCGTTCATAATAATTATCTACAAATCATCTTTACATATTTGTCACGTACAAAATGAAATCTGATCGCTAAGAACGGCGACGCAAGATAAATTCGTAAGAAATATGTTGGGCAAAGCTGTAATTAGATCGTAGTTATAATGTCGGAAATTAAATGTTTTAAGTTTGAAATTATTTATGTGTGGGAAAGTGGAATGCTTTAAATTTGTTCTGCTTTTGCTGATTCTACATATTTCTTTAGAATTTCTTGGAAATTGGTCTCTTCTATTTTGTTAGAATCCGAAAATTGTTTTTCTTCCCATCACGGTCCCTCTATTGTCAGTTTAATATCTTTAATATCTGAAGATTGCTGATTATTTTAATCGTTCAAAGAATACAGTTTCATTATCATGGTCCGATTATATCGTTCTTTTTAACGTCACGGTCCGAAGATTACAGTTTAATTATCACGGTCGCCATGTAATAATATAGCTGAGACGTCGTCGTTGCCATGTAATATTATAAGGAGATGTTAGATGTTGTTACCATGTTGTAGTAGTGTAACAGACAGTCAAACATAATTTAAGTGCTTGCTAAGTGGGCGTAAGTAACTTGAGAAAAAAGAAAGAGCTTCGATTTTTGACTGTAAACTTACACTGATTTTTATTGTACTAATACAAGAACTTAAATACATTTTTTACGCTTACATGATAAATTTCGCTATTATCGTAAGTTCACTTCATCATGTTTACCTTGCAGTCATTGACCCAGATTGGGGCAATGCATGCGGAAATATTTTCATGAAATATTTTTATGAATGATGCAAGAACATGAGTAAGTGCACTTACTTTTGATTGAATTTTGACCTGATTGGAGGAAATGTACAAAATAAGCAAAGTGACGAATTCGTTTGCATTTAAAGAATCGGAAGGTAATTGTAGTGAACGTGAACATGAACGTGAAATTGGAACGCGATTAAGAAATTATGTTTTGTTTAGGTATGAACATGTTGAGAAATTATTTTTTTGTTCAGGTAGGAACATGCTGGGGGCCGCCAGATTCCAATACACGATTGAATCGCTGTTCTATTGAAGTTTGTGGTGATGGTTGTCTTCATTCCTTGGGTTTTGTTTGTCGCTTAGAACATCCAGTATAACAAAATTGAAAGGTCCTTTTGAGGGTGAACCAGTACTTCCAGATGAGGATGACCAGGAAAAGAATGAAAGCAGATGATATTGATGTGGTTGAGTAGAGTATCAGCGTGTTGTGTAGGATAGCTGGATCTATCTTGGGCTCCTCCATATATTGTAAGATTTGCTCGTCTGGTTGAATCAAAACTCCTGGTTGCAGCAATGCTGGTGATTTATTAAAGTTGGAAATGTTTAATCCTGGGGGAACTTCCCTTATATGGCTGGAGATGACCCCTATTGTTTGATCCAATTTGGTTTTTAAGGTTATCTCTCTTGTTTTCAGATAACAGTAATCAGCAGTGTGTATAATTCCTGTGGTATTTAGAAGTAATTCCTTTCTAGCTCTCTTGTAGAATATGGAGGCGACCTTGGTTTCATTAGTCATGTATAACCAAGTGTTTCTCGTCACCAAGGCCTTCCAAACTGTACCAATCAGCTTGAACTGAGGCATCTCACATATGGTCTTTGGATAACGATCATAAATTTCATCAATTACACAAGATGGGCTGTTTTCGATGCTGTGCAAATAAGCAGTTTTAATGGTCTGCTGCAATGCCGCAAAATCTTTTGGCTCCTCTCAACTCACCAGATAGTGTGCATCGTCCATCAACCGATATCTTACACATTTCATGAAGATATCTTGTTCTTCGGCCTTAAGACTATCGTAAAGATCTTTGCAGCAGTTCAGGAAGCGGTGCACTTCCTTTGCTAGCTTTGGCGACCTTTCCCCTGAAAACATTGGGACTTATTTGGACACCATATCCATGATTTTGTCATGTACATCAACCATGTTGTCTTGTTGTCCGCGTGATTTACGACTCTCTATGTTCTTATATGGCCTTTGGTCTTCAACTGACTTGGGTATTGAACACTGGCTTTTAGCTGTTTTAATACTTCCAATTTGTTTTGCCTCCCAGAATAACAGCTTTCTTCGTCCACAACTTTTCTGTGACTCGGCACCTTTTTCCTTTTCCTGTGTATTTGGACCAAGTTCTACTTCCTTCTCTAATTCCTCTGTTAAGTTATCTACCTCTAGCAACTGCTGTTTCAGAACTTTTACTTTCTTTATTAGAGCCTGATTTTCTTGTTGGCCTTCTTCTACTGCTTGTTCCAACGCATTCTCTCCTTTGTGGATAATGTCGAAAGTAGCTGTAACCAATAAATCAAGTGCTTCCCCCTTAGTACTTGTCTGGGTGCAAGTATCTAGTTTTTCAAGTACAGCTTCTAATTCCTCACTTGGCAATCGCTTCTTAAGTTCAGTTGTTAGGCGTTCTCCAATATATTGCCAGTCTTGTTCATACCCTTTTAATTTATCTTGGCACTCTTTCCACTCTTGTGACTTATTTTCCAATTTTTCCTCCTGTTCTCGAAACCGCAAAAGTTCCTCTTTCGTCAGGACGTTGCTTCTCCCTAATGACATCTACACTAATGAATCACACGATTTCCTACTATACTATCACTTTTCGCAAACTAACCCAATTACTTTAAACACGAACCGCAAAACATTTGAATTTTTGGACTTTTACCGTGTAACGAGTACTCTCCTATGAGCACCTTACTTGAAGATAGTTCAGGGCACGGCACTTTTGTTAAATGTACGTGTATGTATAACCGATGATTGGAGTAGCTAATATAGCTTTGCTCCCAGAGTGTGTGTATTTGGAGTAGCTAATATAGCTTTGCTCCCAGAGTGTGTGTATTTGGAGTAGCTAATATAGCTTTGCTCCCAGAGTGTGTGTATTTGGAGTAGCTAAAAAATAATGTTAAATAAATGGCGAAGCCAAATGAGGCTTTGCACCAATTTAATTAACGTACAACTTGTTGTTAAATAAATGGCGAAGCCAAATAAGGCTTTGCACCTATTTAATTAACGTACAACTTGTTTAAGAAAAAATGGAGCAGCTAAAAAAAAGCTTAACTCCCACAATTAACAAAATAAACGGAGCAGCTAAAAAGCATAACTCCTACAAAACAAAAAAATGGAGTAGCTAAAAAGCATAACTCCTAGAAAACAAAAAAAAATGGAGTAGCTAAAAAGCATAACTCCTAAAAACAAAAAAAAATGGAGCAGCTAAAAAAGCATTTACTCCAAAAAAGATAATTTTAAAATAAAAATCACCATACCTCACTTAACTTTTACCGGCTGCGCCAAATGTCGTGTCCCAATGCAATCACTCAATAAAAACCAACAATTAACCGGACAAAACTTTCTTTACATAAAACACTCGAATTTCTTTGCACGTTATAAATCTTTATTTTACTAATTTCTTTTACTTAACTGACCTATCCTAATAATCTTAAGTAGTCCGAACCGAAACTTGACACTCTAAAACAAAGTCGCGACTGAACGATAAAAGACACTCGCCAGACCAGTCATTGGTCTTTTATGCACCAATATTCGGAAGTAAACTTTACTAACAACGCGGATGTAAACAAACGACAACAACCTTGTCGTTTGTTCTACCGGTTGCAGTACCTGAGTTGCTTAGTAGTAAACAATCGCCTTACATAATAATTACCATGCGAGGTTAATTATTATTGTAATCGTCGATTGCTCCACTAAGCGCTCATCGCAGCCAGCTGTTGGGCTAATCAGCAAAACAACCGACAGTTGCAGAATATCATGCGAGGTTATTGTTTAGCAATTGCTGATTATTTCGCTGTAATACCTTTGGCTGCTGGAAGAACCTTCCGTATGTTGGGCCATCACACTATGGTTGGGCTACACAGGAACACGTGATTGGCTATAGTAGTGCAACTCTTCAATTCCCTTTCGTCTAGATTGAAATATGTTTGATGGGTATAATCAACAGCCAAGGTGGAAGATTTTATGTCGGCCACTGCGAATTCGTTGCCTTTGATTAAGTGTGGAGTTGGTGTTATATGTATCAAATCGTACATGTTTGGTTCAACAATATTTAAGTATCCATACAATATTATTGTGCCATTCTGATTTACCACGTCTTGTCGTTCCTGTGGTGTTGGTAAGATAATGAAGTTGGAACCAATTTTCTGGGCTACCTTTTGAATAACAGTTTGGATTTCGTGTAAAGAAATGAAATTCAAGAGATAACCGTGATTGTGTATGGCATTTAACCAGTAAGCATACTTCTTCTGGAGCTCGGCGTATGCGGCTATCACTTCAATGCTAAGCCTATTGTGATCTGCTGCTGAGTACCATGTAGCCATTTCGTTAATTGAAGAAATGGCTTGAGCCAATCTGGCATCAAAATGCTTCAATTTATCTAGTATGATAAAATTGGACTGATTAACCTTCGCGTTGAGGAGCAGCATTTGTTGATTTGTTGAAAGTAAGAGATTTTGTTGATTGTGTTCTAATGCGTCAATATTTGCATAAACCTCCTCATTGACGCCAAATATACTGGTGAGTATCCTACCAAGAAGACCTCTTCTACTTCTGTTCCTTGGTTCTGTAAATCGGATTTCATCTATTGATCTTAAAAGGTTCTTCCTCCTTGTGGATAAGTGCCTGAATAGTTGCGAGCAGCGCGTGATTTCAGTGAGCTTCTCAGTCTTATCACACATTTCCTGTATTTGTTCCCAAGTGGAGTTGATATTTTTCTCGTCATAAAAAATGTCAACCATTGGTAGTGACACCTGCAATCGAAGATTTCCTCGTTTTATTTTGGCTCTGCCTAAATTCTCTATGTAGAGGCCGGATTTGGGCTGTATGATCTCAAAGTCTTGTGCGAATGCTACAGTCAACCAATAAAGTATCAGCAAGGTGGAATATAACAATCTTGAGGCCCAGGTACATGGTGCGATTTTCATCCTTTTGCTATGTCGAGCTGTAGTCGGTTCAGGCCCCTTTCCATCTTTACTGGTGGAAATCGTATCAAAGTGCTCTGGTTTCGACCATAGCTCAGGTTCGGCTGAAATGTCAGGTAACCCCCTTTTTCTGGATTTCTTGAGAGTGGTCAATGCTGTAAAAGTCCTGAGGCCGGCATCTTCATGGTCAGATTTATGTATACTCCTAGGCAACTGGCACAGTTTGATAAGTGGCCGTTTCTTGATAATGTTTCTATATTGCACAGAAACTACTCGCACTATTCCATCTTCGCCAGGATGAAGCTGTACGATTCGTCCTAACGGCCACTTTTGTGGGGGCAAGATGTCTTCCTTTACTAGAACTAACTCGTCGAGAACTGAGTTCTTTTTGTCTGTTCTCCATTTGCTTCTTTGTTGTAGTAGTGCCAGATATTCTTGTGACCATCTCTTCCAAATGTCCTGGTATAATTTTGTAACAAGCTTCCATCTTTGGTGGATTTCTTTACACTCAATATCTGGTTCAGGCGGTGCTAGCAGAGGCCTTCCGATCAAGAAATGACCTGGAGTTAATGGTTCTAGATCTGTGGGATCGCTTGAATTTTGTCCGATTGGCCTTGAATTCAAGCAAGCCTCCACTTGTGTAGCACGGTGGTAAATTCCTCATATGTTAGCAAGGTGTCTCCCAGCACTCGTTTGAGGTGTGCCTTAACGGACTTAATGCCAGCCTCCCACAGACCTCCAAAATGTGGGCTGGCTGGGGGTATAAACTTCCACTCTGTCCTATCATTGGCTGTAATCTCTGCTGCTCGTTGGGAGGAGCTGGAAATTGCAAGTTGCAGGTCTTTATCTAGCTTGTTTTTGGCACCAACAAAATTCGTCCCATTGTCGCTAAATATTTGCTTGCAATTTCCCCGCCGCGCAACAAATCTTCTATAGGCAGCGAGGAATGCGTCTGTGGTTAAATCGCTTACTAATTCCAAGTGAATGGCCTTTGTTACCATACAGACGAAAAGTGCTATGTAACCCTTGTTTGTTTTGGTGCCTCTTCCTTTGGACATTTTGGTTATGAATTGGCCGGCATAATCTATTCCGCAGTGAGAAAACGGTGGTGATGGGATTATGCGAACAGCTGGTAGATTACCCATTACTTGCTGTGTGCTTTGTTGGCGGTGTCTGACACACTTGATGCATTTGTGGATTCTTCCTTGTACTACTCTTTTGGCATCGATTATCCAGAATCGTGCCCTCAAGAAATTTATTGTAAGTTGCGTTCCTCCGTGTAGCGTTTGATGGTGAGAATGATCAACAATGAGACTGGTGATATGGTGTTTTGGTTGTAGTAGCATCTGATGTTTTGCATACATAGAGAGTTCAGAGCTTTCCAATCTTCCCCCGACTCGTAGAATGCCATCCTCGTCTAGAAATGGGCGTAACGAAAGTAATCTACTGGTTTCTTTAACGGAATTTTCTTTTCGAAAGATTGGATTTCCTCAAAGAATGCTTCCAACTGTGTCATCTTTACTATACACTTCTCTGAATTCTTCAGTTCGTTGTGTGACAGATGGTGTAACATTCTCTGTGAGCGTGGAACTCTACATTTCAAGATGAATCGTCGGCAATATGCAGTAATTCTTAACTGTTTCGTATAAGATGAGCATGAAAAAATATTCTCTGTTGAGAAAACTGTATTGAAGACCTTGATCTGTTTTTTTTCTTCTTCACTTGTCTCCATATTGTAAGGGTTTTCTTTTTGTCAGAAAGCCGAAATAAACCTCACAAATTAAAGATGACAAAATATTTATTCTGCTAGCAATATACTTTGACAAAATTATGACAGGCAGCTTATTAACTAGTTCTACACTTCCATACTCGTTTCCTACTTTTACACGACTGCCCAGTTCTATCATTCTATCGATTGTACCTTACGATACAAAAATAAATTTTCTTGTTGTTAAGAACCTAGCGCCATCTAGGATTCCGGTAATGTACAATACAAAATTATAACTCATTCTTACAATTCGTCCATCCTGACTCTAAATCGTCCTCGATTTCATTACACTTATAATACATAAAATATTACAACATTTTCCAAAACGAGCGTAGCTACATTTTAACTACTATTAAGCTAGCAAAGTATTAAAACATATACATTTGTTATCACATCAAATTCAAATAAACTATAAAAGCAATTCATAAATAAAACAGGATTATGAATACAAATTTCAAGAAGTGTGATTTTTCACATTAACGATAAAACAAAGTTTTCAAATAATTACTTTCACTTAAACTGAATAATTTCAAAGAAAATTAAAATTAGTACCGGACCGTGAAACCACAGGTAAAAAACATGCGGCATATTCATTTAAAAATAAGAACGCTTCTCAAAAGTATACCAATAATCTTCAAAATCAACTTATCATTGCTATCACGTCAGGCTTCATGTTAGCCGGCGAGCACACTCCTTCGTAAGGCACTCTAGATACCTGCATTCCCTTCAAATCCTTAATGACATATCGGTCGTTTGGCAATACTTTAACGATTTCGTAAGGACCACGATATTTTGGTAGAAGTTTCTTGTTGATACCCCGAGTTGTAACGACATTTCTAACCATTACCAGATCACCCTCTGAGTAAATAAGTGGAGGCTTATGAGACTTGTTATATACACTCTCATTATACACCTGTCTTCGACCCATAGAATCTGCAGCAACATCCCGCAATTCTTCTAGATCTTGTCTTTCTTCTAAAATTTCATTTTTGTGCAGGTATTCAGCGACTTTATCAAATGGTTCTCCCTTTTGGTTTACTCCAAATAAGAGTACACTTGGGCTCTCACCCGTAGAACTATGGACTGTATTATTAATTGAGAATTCAATAGTAACTAGACTTTTATGCCATTCGTCGATAGAATTAGACCCTACTTTCTTTGAAAGCATAGGTGTTAACATTCGGTTCACCCGTTCCACTTGCCCATTAGACTGTGGGGACATAGTTGCCACAGCTATATGTTGAATATTCTGAGTCAACAAAAAATCCTGAAACTCTTTTGAAGTGAAACAACTTCCTCTATCAGATATCAGGCGATTCGGTCTACTATATATCGAGAAATAGTTTCGCAAACAAGCAATAACTTCCCTCGTTGTAGTACCGTTCACTGCGTATAATTTTGTAAACTTCGTAAATGCGTCGACAACAACGAGAATATGCTTTTTCTTGGTACGTGTACAAGGCAAAGGACCATAATGATCGATATGCAAGGTATCAAAGGGCAACCTTCCTTTTGGAATACTATGAAGCGTTCCTTCGACCCTTCCTGTAGGCACAGAACAATGAATGCATCTCAAACATTTAGAAATATAATCCCTAATTTTATTCTTCATTCCCGGAAACCAATATGCCCGCTTGATATACTTGTAACATTTCTCTACTCCTAGGTGACACAGTGATTCATGGTAGCTTTGTATAACTCGCTGCTCCATATCCGTCGGGACGTAAAACAAAATGTTGTCAATACCCCTGACCTTACGGTACACTAAGCCATTATGCATCTCATACAAGTGACTTTCGCCTTGCTCTAGTTCTGAAATAATAGTCTTTATTGTTGGGTCTCGTTGCTGACATACGGCGAGCGCATACTCGAAAGATTCATCTTCTATGAACAAGACATTTGTACACCGGCTCAATGCATCAACATGCTGCATTCTGGAACCGGCTCTGTGTTCGATTTGATAGTCATAAGACTGCAATTCTAAAACCCATCTGGCTATTCTAGGATTAATCAACTTCTTATTCAATGTCAAATCCAAGCCATCTTCTCAAAGCATATATTATTGAAAGGGTTTCCAGATCGTAACCGTGATACCGGGACTCTACTTCCGTAGTACGTTTTGAAAAATAAAATATTGGGTGAAATCTTCCGTCTTTTTGTTTCTGCATAAGGACCGCACCAAAACCAAAAGAACTTGCGTCACAATGCAACTCTGTTTAATTGTGAGGACTGTAAATAGACAGCACAGGTGACTCCAAAAGCTTAATTTTCAGAGTGTCAAATGTTTCTAATTCTTTCAGGCCAAGTTTAAAATCACAATTTTTTCTTAAAAGGTCATATAATGGCTTAGCTATCAGCGCAAAATCATTTATAAATTTACGAAAATAGGAACACAGTCCCAGAAAACTTTGAACGTCCCTCTGATTCTTTGGAACTGGAAAGTCATCAATGGCTCTTAAGCTTTCTTCATTTGGCCTTATTCCGTCTCGGTTTACTCTATATCCCAGATAAACTATTTCCTCGTAAAGGAATTTGCACTTGTCATATCGGAGCTCCAACGAGTACAGCCTAACCAAAGACAATACTTCCCTCAAAATGTCCAGATGCTCCTCGATTGTCTCAGTAGCGATCAGTAAGTCGTCCATGTAGACAAAAAGTCTATCTTCGGATATAAGTTTGTGAAATATTCTGCTAACATATCGCTGAAACACCGAGGGCGCATTTTTTAATCCAAAAGGCATACGGACATACTCAAACTGCCCCACTGGTGTCACGAAAGATGTATATTTAATGGAGTTTTCATCCATTCTAACGTGATGAAATCCACTTCGAAGGTCTAATGTGGTAAAATATTTCTTTCCTCTCAATCTGTCTAATAGATCTTCTATAAGGGGAAGGGGGTAATTATCTTTTACAGTGAGCCTATTTAACTCTCTGTAGTCAACGCAAAGACGGACATCTTTGCCCCTTTTTTGTACCAAAACTATTAGCGAAGCATATGGAGAGCAACTGTCACGAATTATTCCTCTGTCTAATAAATCACTAATAATTTTACGTAATTCTACAGTATGTGCATGGGGTAATCTGCGCGGCGCACAATAAAATGGATGCTCTTTTGTCAAACGTAAAGTCATCTTAAATTCGTCTACCAGTCTATCGCGGTCCCTACTCTCAAAAACGTTAGCACAAGTAATGATCTTGCTTATTTCGTCTTTTACATAAAAGGGTATGCAAGTATTTATATTAAAGCCCCCTTCGAAGTCAGCGTCAATATTAAAAATTTCATTTTCAAAATCATGAATAATCGTACCTGTATCAAAACACTTTTGAGAAGTTTCGACCGCTTCATTAAATCTTGAGGATACCATCGCTCGTTTGACATACGCAGGTTCACAATCCAGCACGTTGCCACTATCTATCTCACTCGGATCCTGACAGTTTACAATCTTGGCACATGAAATAAAGTCTAACCGGGCCGTCTGTATGAAATCTCTACCTAAAACTACGGGAAACGTCATACTATTATCTTTTACAACAAAAATATTGATTGTACTGACTTCATCTTGAAAATTTACCTTACATTTTATTCTACCTTTAATATCTAGCAAGCTGTTATTTATCCCGTAATAGTTATTTTGTCCCAGCTCTACCGTACGGATAAAAGACCGGGAACATATCTCTGCTGAATGATGTTTATAGGACTGCCAGTATCCAGTAAGGAAACCAAAGTGCATGTGCATGAACACTTATCATATCCAGCCTCACCTGTTAAGAATGTGTTCTGAACCCTATATTGAAAATCATTTTCTGGCCCGATTCGTTGTGAGTGATGATCATTCAGAGGCATAACGGCATTTGCCCCAGGACAATCAGCAATTCTATGACCCAAACGTCCACACTTGAAACAGGAACCAGGTACTCTCTTTGGCTTGGGGCATTTATGGCTGGCATGACCCTTTTCGTTGCAGTTGTAACATCTAAGTACTTTGGGTACCTGAGGCTGAGTTTTGGAATCCGCTTTAAATAGTTGCTGATTACTAGAAGAAAAATATTTAATTTTTTCATATTTAGTAAGTGATATTTTCAATTCTTGTAGATTATTTGCGCTATAAAGAATCGACTTGTTAAATTCGGCATCTGGAATACCCCTAATCCCTGAATGCACTATATCCCTTTCATCAATATCGGCAAGTGAAGCTATTTCCTTCATAGCGAGGAAATATTGTTGATAGGACTCTGAATTTTTCTTCTTCCTTTTACGTAGCTCTTCATAAATGTCAGCTCTTGTGACCCTTTTTTCGAATTCCTGAAGTAAGTCCTGCTTTAGGTCTTCCCAGTTCTTCGCTGATGTAGTTCGAAGAAGTATTTTTGCTGTTCCAGTTAGCAGACGTTTTGCATATATATAATAACTTCGGCTGTCCCAAGAAAACACTTCTCTCGACTCTTCCATTAGCTGAATCCACCTCTCAATAGACAGATTATCGTCTCCACTAAAAGTAGGAATAGATTCCTCGACATCACGGAACGCCACCGGAACCGGCTGCTGCTGATGTCCAATGGACTGAGCCAAACTGGAAATCTCTTGCTTCAACCGCACTATTTCCCTTGTTTTCTCCAAAGTCTCCCGCAGAGTACCAATTTTCAGGTCGAGTGAAACAGTAGATACCGGAGAATCTGAGGAGTCGTGCTGTTCTCCGTTTCCTCGCGCCTCAATATCCGGAAAGGTTAATATGATTTGCTCGGGAGTGAAGTCTTTCACTGCCTCCTCCAACCTAAGTTTTAAACTTGCCTTAAGTCCAGTTGTGTCCAATTGTAAAGAGGACAGCTTTTCTTTTAGCTGATTTACGGATGCCTGCCTTAAGAATTCATTTAGTCTTTTGGTATGATTCATATTTGCGTAAATATTCCAATCGGTTTGAAGTAATAGCGAAATCCAGGCAAATTCTCGTGTGATCCTGCTCCTTTCTGGTAGGAATATTCTCGTCGAATTTCTTGGATGAATAAATCCTATCCCACTTCTGATGTTTTGTAAGGGTTTTCTTTTTGTCAGAAAGCCGAAATAAACCTCACAAATTAAAGATGACAAAATATTTATTCTGCTAGCAATATACTTTGACAAAATTATGACAGGCAGCTTATTAACTAGTTCTACACTTCCATACTCGTTTCCTACTTTTACACGACTGCCCAGTTCTATCATTCTATCGATTGTACCTTACGATACAAAAATAAATTTTCTTGTTGTTAAGAACCTAGCGCCATCTAGGATTCCGGTAATGTACAATACAAAATTATAACTCATTCTTACAATATTTAGTTTGTTTGATGGCCAAACTTCAGCAGGTTGGCCTAGCCAAAGTGGACCTCTCCACCAGATCGTCTGCGAAGCGATTTTCTTCGTACTTATTCCTCTGGAAGCTATATCGGCGGGATTTTCTGGAGAGGCTATGTGTCTCCATATTTTTTTGTCAGCTAGGCTCTGAATTTCGCTCACTCGGTTCGCGACAAATGAATGCCAGTTGTTTCGGTTTTTAGCGATCCAAGCTAGTGCTATCTCAGAATCGCACCAAGCAAAAATCTGAGATGACTTTATCTCAATGGTTGATTTGAGCAGCCGGGCAAGGAGTAATGCACCATAGAGCTCTAAACGTGGTAAAGTGATCTTCTGTTTTAATGGTGCTACTTTGGTTTTTGCAGTTAGCAATGTAGTATGTATTTTACCAAAAGCATCAACCGTGCGTGTATACACTACTGCGGCATATGCTTTCTCAGAGGCGTCGCAGAATCCGTGCAGTTGAATTTGTTGGTTCGTGCGATGTCCAACCCATAGTGGGATTCTAATTGCTTTTAAGCCAAGCAGATCTTTCTCGAAGCTTGTCCAGAGTTTTGTTATATCTTCAGGTGGAGGCTGGTCCCAATCTGTTCCTGCCTTCCACAGTGACTGCATGATGAGCTTGGCTGTAACGGTTACTGGTGCTAACCAGCCTAGCGGTTCAAAGATGGTAGCAGCCCTTGACAGCATTTTTCGTTTCGTCAATTTTGCCTCATTGTTATGGAAGCGTATTCTAAACTGAAACTCGTCTTGTTTGGGATTCCAATGTATTCCCAGAGCTTTGATTGTTTCATCTTCTCCAATTTCTAATATTCCCTTCACGATCATGTTCTCGGGAAGGTCGTCTAATAGTGCTTCATTATTTGAAGTCCATTTACGCAGATTAAATCGCCCCATATTTAATAAAGAGGTTATTTGTTTTTGTAGTACCCGAGCTTCAGCTTTTGTATCAGCTCCTGACAGCATGTCGTCTACGTAAAAGTCCTCATTGAGCACCTTTTTTGCCAAAGGTAGCTGGTCACCTTCGTCTTTGGCTATTTGTTTTAGTGTTTGGACTGCAAGAAATGTGGCTGGGGCTGTGCCATAAGTAACCGTGTTTAGGATGAATTCTTGAATGAGCTCTGTTGGTAGCTTCCTCCATAGTATTCGTTGATAGTTTCTGTCGTCTTCTGCGATCTTAATCTGTCGAAACATTTTCTCTATATCCGCAGTGAAAACGTAACGATGTTTTCTCCATCTTAGGAGAATTTGATTTAGATCTTGTTGAACTTTTTGTCCTTTATACAGCAAGTGATTAAGGCTCAATCCAGAATCCGTGTTGGATGAATTTTGTTGTGGTGCAGTCTCTTTTAAATACCGCATGATGAGGTAGATAGTATATTTTGGACTTCTCACCTGTGTAAGCTCCAGCGGGGCTCATGTGATTTAAGGCGAGATACTCCTTCAGCAAGGCATTGTAAGCCGCCATGTCCTCCGGGGCTTTCTTGATTGAATATGTTTGTAACTCTTACCATGGCAGTTGGTAATATCGCATGGCATTTTGAGCTTGTTGTGGAGAGCAATAACCTCTTTATTTACCGTGGCCTCTGGAATGCTTTCTACAATTGTATTAGTAGTCATATAAGAACTGGATTGATTTCTTGAGTTCTCATCGTATTGATGAAGTAGCGTATGGTGTCTTTTTTTGCAATAAAAGCACGATTTGCTTGTTTTGCATTTCTCAGATTTGTTGTGAGCCATGCAGTTGATACAAAGATTCTTTTTTGCGATGTATGATTGACGATCATGCACGCTCATCTTTTTAAATTCTATACATTGGTAAATGCTATGCTCTTTGTTGCAGAAGATGCATGATCGTTGTAGCATGGTATTGAAAGATTTTTTCTTGTTGGAGGTAAATGCTTCTGGTTTTGTTTGTTTGCTACTCTTGATGCAGTCTAGGATTTGATAGCGCTCTCCTCAAACGTCTTATACTTTCTGCATCAAGTTTTCTGATTGCAATGCAGACAATCATAGGACCCCATTCGTCCGTGTGACAGTTTAGATTTTTTAATGCTTCTAGGCATTCTCTTATTATGTCATAGAGGGCTATAATATCTTCTTGAGATCTTCTTTGCATCCATGATGTTGTTGATACATTCTGTTATGATCTTCCTGTTATTATTAAACCTTGATTGGATTAACTTGATGGCAGTTTTATAGTTGCTATTATTCAATTGTAGATGACTTATTTCTTTTCTTGCGTCGCCTTCTGATGGTATAGAAGGTATTGCATCTTCTCAACTTCGCTTAGATAGGGGTTGTGGTCTATAACCTGCATGAATATATCGCTGAAAGATTTCCATTCCTTGTAGTTTCCACTGAATCTTGGAATTTTAATTGGTGGCAATTTTGGAAAGTTATTCTGCCTGTTGTCTGACAAATATGGATTGGTATTTATCTGGTGTCGTGTGGGATCCCACAAGTCGCTCTGAGCAAATCTATTAGAGCCAGTGCTTTCCTGAGTATCAGTACTAAGAGGTGTGGAAGATGCTGCAGAAGATGTAGGTTGTCTGGTATCCTGCCCTAGCGCAGAATGTGTTAAGGTTGCTGTGTCTGCTGGTTTAGTAGATGTATTGGTTACTGGAGTTGGATTTATTCCATAGCTTTCTAACAAGTTTAGAATTTCATCGGCTATCTTTTTAGTTGTTCCATATAGATCTTCAGTGAAGTAAAGATGCTCTTTAGGAATTAACTCTTTTAATTGCTCATGCCGTGTGGTAAAGCTGTCCCAAAGTGTGTTCAGCTCTGCTCTCTTTTTAACTATGTATTCCCTAGTTTTTCTAGAAGATCCATCTTTTCCGATATTCCTTAACAAATCATCAATCAATTTAGCCAATTGCTTTTGCTCTTTCAAAAGTTCTGGAGACATCTTTGAGCTTGTGGCTTCAAATAGTGTTTTCAGTTGGCGATGGTTTGAACTGGTTTTTAACCGGCTGATGTGGTAATGACAACTACTCAAATCATGTAACAAACACTCAAACTTAATTTGAGAACTTGTTAAGCTGACCTGGTGATTGGTGAAATTGTTTTATGGCGACTGTGATGACTGTACAACAATACTCAAACTCAATTTGAGAACTGCTGCTTTTCCTGGGGATTGCGGATGATGATTTGTATAACAACACTCAAACTTAATTTGAGAATTGTTATTTGAAGAATATGACGATGATTGTACAGCAATACTCAAACTTAATTTGAGAACTGCTGTTTGTAGGTAGTGGATGTATGTTTGATTGTGAACTTGCGCTTACCACTGGCGGGGCACAGATATTCACTTTGTACAGGCGTTAGTTTCACTTCTTGAGGCTCGAAGGACCATGTAACAGACACTCAAACTTAATTTAAGTGCTTGCTAAGTGGGCGTAAGTAACTTGAGAAAAAAGAAAGAGCTTCGATTTTTGACTGTAAACTTACACTGATTTTTATTGTACTAATACAAGAACTTAAATACATTTTTTACGCTTACATGATAAATTTCGCTATTATCGTAAGTTCACTTCATCATGTTTACCTTGCAGTCATTGACCCAGATTGGGGCAATGCATGCGGAAATATTTTCATGAAATATTTTTATGAATGATGCAAGAACATGAGTAAGTGCACTTACTTTTGATTGAATTTTGACCTGATTGGAGGAAATGTACAAAATAAGCAAAGTGACGAATTCGTTTGCATTTAAAGAATCGGAAGGTAATTGTAGTGAACGTGAACATGAACGTGAAACTGGAACGGGATTAAGAAATTATGTTTTGTTTAGGTATGAACATGTTGAGAAATTATTTTTTTGTTCAGGTAGGAACAAGTAGTATGAATGATTAGGTCGCCATGTAGCAATAGATGAATGTACAACAGATAGGAGAAGCTTTGTGAAAAGCAGACCTCCGCTACTACGACGGGCGCAGCTGTAAACAGCAGATTCCCGGAAGTAGTATCAAGGGTAAAAGATGGTACGCTGGCGCAGCTGTAAAACAGCAGATGCCGACTGAATAAAAGACTACTTGTTCTGTCTATGACTAGTGGAAATCAATTGTTCTTTATTAGGTTGTTGCTATTTTATTTATACACAAATTATTACTTACCGTTAACACAATTCTTCTTTCTTAATACAAAATGCATACTTGCATTTTGTTCACAATTATTATAGATCATGACGCAATTGCATATTTGCATTTATTTGTTTAACTCCGGCAGAAAGATGTGACGCAATATAATTGACCAGTATTACGCTGGTTGCAAAAATGTAAACAAACGCATGTAAACAATTACAATCACTTCTTAAGGTTGTGACATATATTTTGTTTAGCGTATGTTTTTGCTTAATTGCAATTAATCAATCGATCGCATTTATTGTGATTGATTAATTGAGCGATGAGTTTTTTGTCAATTGAATAATGCAAGAATGCAGAATGTGCATTCTTGTATTTTCAATTGATTAGGAAATTGTTGTGTAAATTCACATCACAACATATTCTACCTTTGTATTATGCTTTAAAGTGCCTCAGTGATAGCGATAGTTTGGTCCCCTCGGGTCTGGGTTTCCTCTGGTTGGGGTTCAGGTGAGTTGGGTTTTTGTTGCTGTGTCTTAAGAAGGTAGTGTTTACACAGTTTAAGTGCTGCTAATATGATCACGATGGATAGTAATATATATATAAGAGAGTAGTGGTGGATCGTATGCATATCCAGGGGAGGAAAATCTTCCGTCTCCTTTTTTAGGATATTGATTTGGTGAGATACCATTGCTAGCTCGTTATTTGGTACAAATTTGTTCATAGTAACTTTGTTGGTGTAATTGTATGAATGCGTAGTAAAATTTAACAAAATCTGCGATATGTTAGTGGGGGGTATATAGAAGTTTTTCAGTTCAGTGGCTTTTGTATTTTAACCTCTAATGGTTAGATCGTGAGTGCGTAAATGGCAGATGCCTCCTATTTCAATGATTCCGACACCGTAAATTGTGTAAGGTGTAATTTCATCTCGGCATATGAGATCCATAGTAAGACTTTCAGTAGTAGAGAAAAGCCACTTATTAACCTGAGATAGTTGAGTCCAAATGGTGGAGTGGTTGGACTGCCTAATGTTACATGTATTGGGTATAAAATGTTTCCTTCTTATCAGCTGTAGTTCGCAAAGGTTGTTGTCGGAGTTTATGTTAAACAGTGGATGAATTACGCGACACAGGTACTGGGAATGGTCTTCTGTAATGCAATTAGCTAATTCCTCCGTCGTTAGATCGTAGTAGTGTTCTTTATTGTAATCGATGACCAGATAGTCGATTGACGGTTGTATGAAAGTTAATATCTTTTGATATAACGGAGGTAAGGGTATAACTTTGTACAGTTGGTAATTTTCCTGGTACGGTAGAGGGCTCCTAAATTCGTATATAATTCTATCGTTAGAGATAGAAGCACTCGTATGACTGATACGGTATAGGGATAAGAGATTATTATCTTTTAAGGAGGTAGATAATCGAATATCATTTGAAATTTCTTTACGAATGATAGTGAGGACCTCTTGTAATTGAACAGGGGTTACAATTGTTGGATGTGGTTTACCATGACGGACATCCGTGACTAAGTCGACCACTGTACTGACCACGTTCTGGTACCTAATTATTATTAGTGTGGTTAATGCCGTGAGTGATTCCAACTCTGCGAATACCCGATTGTCGTGAGTTGCATTAATTAGTTCACTGAACATAGTTGTGACTTTCGTGAATCTAGCATCTGTCTGTTAATAACAGTTCGTGTTTTGTTAAACACATTAACAGTTGTATCCAATATGAACGTGTGGTTTCTTATTAGAGTTAATAAATGTTTTTCATTAGTTTGCAACTTATCGATCTGCAGGTCGTAAAATTTGGCAATCTCTTCATTGACGGTTCCAAATAGTGTTTTACTTACTATTCCAATAGCATCGAATAGTCCTCGTTTGGTTCTGCTTTCTCCCCGTAACAGTCTATATTTTTGTGTAATATCCGTCATTAAGTTATTCATTTCAACCACTGTGCCATTACAAATTACAGCAAAGCTCTGTTCATCGAGTAGCTTACAGAGGTTATTTATTTGATCTACGTACTTATTCATATGACGCAGTGCCTGCGCCAGGCCCTTAAGTCATAGTAAGTCACCACTTTCCACTCGTTTGAGTAGAGTTCATCCTTTCCCAGTTCTTCAAAGTATATGCCAGGACTTTACTGGATCGGAGTGATGAGGAGCTGTTTTCCGTACGCAGAGGCGACATATAACAACAATATTTCCAGGTTCATGATCTGAAAGGTATATATATTAGTTTTGAATGTTCGCCTCTATAAGAATCTGTAGGGCGTCGATGATTATGTGTTGAAATGAGTTAATATGAGTGTGATGTGTCGGAACGAGAATTTTTAATGAATATCGCAAAAGGGTAGTGAATAATTAGTTCGTACACAGGGGTACTCTATCTTTACTTGCTTTTAATACATGATATACTTACTATTAAAAGCTCTATGTGAGTTGTTTATTGCTTATTCAACGAAAGTTTTCAAATCGTTGTTATGTACGACTTTTGATTTGTTACCTATTTTTATTACAGAGTTTTCGGTTGACAGTATCTCCATTATTTCATAGGGCATGGTTTTTGAGAAATACTTTCTCTCCCACAATTTAATGCTTTAATTGAGCGTTTTTGTCATAGTACGCTTTTGAGTTATCCTTTTTGCGTATTAAAGTTTTCCTTTACTAATTGATAGCCGTGCTGTAGGCGAGCCTTCACCACGTTTGCATAGTTGTCATAATTGTAGGAAATTTGAGGCTTCTGCTCCAAGGCGCTAGGAATGTTAGCTGGAAAGCCATACAGTAGTTCGTATGGGCTGTAACCGGTACTATAGTTGTATACAAACATAGAATGTGGGATAAGTATCCCATGTTAGCGAGTCATGATTCACATAGTGGCGGAGGTACTCCGCGAGCGTTCGATGACTTCTTTCGGCAAATTATATTTTCGATGAATGCTCTTGAGATAGTTGTTGCCTCAGCGTTTGGTATAGGTAGTGCTTCAGAGAACTTCGTTAAATCGTCTTGGAAAGTTAGTAAATATTTGTTCCCTTCGTAGCTAGTTGGCAATGGACCTACTATATCCAAGGCTATTCTCTCAAATGGTTTCGAGCTAGTCGATGTAATTTTCATAGGTATGGGCGGATTTCTCCGCAACTTGTTCCTTTGGCAGGCATCGCATTTATTGATAAAATTCTTGATATCCTGTAGCATCGTAGGCCAAAAATATTTAGTTTTAAGTAGTTTCAGTGTGCGTGATATTCCCTGATGTCCGCCAAGAGGTAACATATGATACTCCGTTAAAATTTTAATAACCTCAATAGAGTCTTTTAGGTAAATTTTCGAGTCTGTATCAATGCATAATCGCATATCCGAATCCTTAAAGATTTCCATTAGTATGGACTTAATTATTTGTAATGATTTGGGATCAAACATTGAAAATAGTAATAATCCAGCATTTGTTATACTTTCCTCTAAATATATGCATTGTAGTTTTCCTATAACCGTTGTAAGTGCTTTTAAATCTTGGTCGTTTCTCATAAGAATATTAGTTCTAGTCACCAGAAATTTGTCAGAGTGCTCATTAAAACCTTTAACTTCACCGATTTTCAATTTATTATAGCCTTTTATGTGTTCCTTAAGATTATCTTCCACGCCAGTTTCATCAAGAGATAACATAATAATTTTATTCCGGATTGATTTTTCTTTGAATATAGAATCAGGGATTTCAATTAAAGTTGGTTTGTTGGTTCCGTTAAGCTTGGATTCCATTTTGTTTGCGCTTTCAAATGGGATTTCCCCTTTTGTGGTTTTAATTTCTTGATCAATTTCTTGTTTTGCCTTACTTCTGGTCGTTACTCTAACATTATTCGTATCGTTTGTCTCAGTTCGGCATCCTATTGTATTCATAGTGTCCGAATGGTGTACTAAAAGCTGTATTTTCTTTGTCCTTCTCATCGACCAAAATTTGGTGAAAACCACTGGCCAGGTCTAATGTGCTAAAATACTTGGATTTGCCCAGCTGGTCCAATAAATCCGTGATATGCATCTCTTACAGTATTGTCGTTTAGACCACGGAAATCCACGACTACTCTCCATCGCTTATTACCCGAATTGTCAGCTTTTTTGGGCACGAGGAGTATGGGCGAGTTCCAAGGGCTGAAACTTGTTCTAACGACATTATTTTGCAACATCTCGTTAACCTGCATGTGAATCTCTTCTCTATGCGAATCTGGAAGTCTGTAGGGCCGTTTATATAAGGGCGGTTTTCCCGGTTGGGTTATTATTTTATGCATTATCGCGTTTGTGTAGGACAGACGATCTCTTTCCAAATGAAACAGATGATTATAACTTCTGAAATGTTTAATATAGAGACCTTCTCCTCCGAGTTATAGTGCTCCAGGTCTAGTGAAGTTTTAAGTTTAAATCTGCTTTATGTTCAGGTTTCATGACGTTAAAATGGTCCAAGTCTTCCCATTCAAATTCCAATTCGTTAGGCCGTAACTCCACCTCATTGTTATTTGCGTTCATAATTAATACCTTAATTTTCTTTTTTATCGGTTTAGCCATTGTTGCTCCGAGATATACACCTGGTCTAATTTCTTTGTTGACCAGAACGACGTCGGTCGGGTAACTGAAGGGAATTTCTACAATTTGTTCGCTTCTAGGATGCAGTACTATATATTCTTTTGCTGGCCTTATCAGACTAGTGTTTTCATTTCCACCACTAACTGTGTTGCATGCTTTAAGCTTTATCTTTTCTTCCGATGGTATGTTACATTCACGAATTTTATTACATGGCTCCTCGTTATAGCTAATTTTCTCAGTTTGGGTCACGGGCTGCGAAATTTCCATTCTAGAAGCTCCCCCGAGGTTACCTAAATTATAACCGCTCCTCTGAGTGCACTGATTTTCCATGGGTTGGATATCAGGGTTTGAAAACTAAAAGTTCCAGTTTTCCCTCATATTCCCCATAGTAAATTCGTTTTTAGGAATTTCCTCCATGGATTGGATATCAGGATTTGAAAACTGAAGGTTCGAGTTTTCCCTCATATTCCCCAAAGTTAGGTTGAATCTCCAGCTCACTGTTGCTATAATTTATAGAACAACGTAAGCAAGACTAGTATTAGAAGGAAACAATTGAAAAGGGTGCCGTAGTTGTGGCTTAAAGTTTTTGCTCGGGAAAGCGAGAGTTCCCATTAAAATACCAAGGGTTGTCACCGATTCTCCTGTTATTGTAGAAATAGTGCAATTCTCCGTTATTACGTCGCTACTTTTAGTCTCCGGTTGGTATCTTATCAGACTGATATCCGCTCCGGTATCTATAAGAAATGTTGAGTATGTTTTGATTGAAGGAGTGAAAGGCACGCAGATGGTCTTTCCATTCGAATAGGCGGAGAGTGACACTGTTATCTTAAAAGGTTGTTTAAGGTTTATTGGTGGTGAACATCGGCTGAGTGAGTAATTCCGGATGGAGCGCCAATTTTCTCCGCCCGAAGATTTTCGTTTCCTGTTTGTGTCGAAATGTGTGAGAATTCATCACGCAATACCTCTACTCTCTGATTTCTCCTGGCGACGTTATTATTGTTAGGCATGTAATACTGAGTGATACCGGGCTTATTTCTGAAGTCTTGCCGTCCTGCTCCGAGTCCCGAATTAGCGTGATCTCGCGCAGGGGTGTATTTCTGACTCCCATGATTCTCACAAGATTCATCTGGAAACATTCGAGCATTCTGTGCCAATCGTTGTCGGCATTCTCTTCATACTGTGATTAGGTTTCTTACAGTAGTTGCAAATTATACGCTGCACTTCCGTTTTGATTTGCCTAGGTGCAAAGTTTGGGAATCTGATATTTCGGAAACACGTATCCTGAGTATGACCTTCACGATTACATATTTGGTAAATAGGCATTCGCCTGGGGAATTGTTTAGGGGGTTGGGGCGTTGACAATGACGCATTTTCTAAGCGCGGGGCTTGTTCTGCAGCATAGGATAAAGCCTTTTTTAAATCCCTGGCCCCATAAGCCTTAACCAATAGCTTTAGACTGTGGCTCCTCAAACCATCTTCAAAAGCTCGTATTGCCAATTTCTGGTTTTCCTTTAGTAGAAATTCGCGCACTCTGCTGACCTCAATGCAGGAATATGTAGCTGAATTCAAGCCCATCAATAATTGCGAGAGTCTGTCGCCGAATTCTCTGACAGTCTCTTTATATGACTGTTTTGCTTGGGAAATTTCATTTTGGATCCCAGTCCTTGATTTTTCGTCTTTAAAGTTGCTTTTTAGTTCCTGTGCCAAGTCATCCCATTTGCCACAGGTTTTGTATTGAACTAATTCAAATGCCGGGCCCTGTAGTTTGGTTTTGACAAAGTCGAGGAAAAGAGTTTTCTCCGCGTCGGACTTTGTTGAAGAAAATAGTATGTTACCACAAGCAATGAATTTTTCCAACTCTTTGGGGTTTCCATCAAAGGTTGGGACCATGGCATGGACATCAGCCAAATTAAGTTTAATTTCAGTCATCTCGGGAAACTCGTTTTCCTTGGGATGTGAAATCAGTGAGTGAAATGGTAGCTCGGCAAACCAGCGTACGTTTCCGGCTTGATTTCGAGTTATTACCGTATCTATCGTTGGCAATTACTAGAAATCCAGGTGATTACAATTGAAGGTCGTTGTTTAATCACCATAAAAAGAGTTCAGTAAGGTTAACTAAGTTTGTGTAACCAAAGTCAAGCACCCTTACGGTGATTCGAGATGATTAACAGGATCAAAAATCAACAAGTTACAGTCGAGATAGAGCAGAGAATTTATATAAAAGGTTCGTCATACAACGTTATTGGTTGTATGCGAGCATAAGGGTGTCGTAATTTTTTGATTATTGAAAATTCGGTGCACGCCTTTTGTACCCAAATTCAGATCTCTGATCTTTTCATCAAAAGATCAGGCGGTTAGGTGTTCTACTGGCTTTCATTAAATTGGTGAAGTTATTAAACCAAGTTTCGCCAGGATTATAAAAGCTGTGAAAAGTTGTGTGTAAGGTCACTGCCGTTAAAAATAAAATGATTTAGGTCAATAAAAAAAATATTTCTTTTTTCTTTATGTACTATATAACAAGATCATCTTGTACTCGTTCACATTTCTGAATGAAATTGTGAGCAAAATTTAATTGAGAAGACCAAGACTCAAACTTGAGCAGTAAAGAAATTAATCACAGCGTCACCGATCTTAAAAATTTTTTTTTTTACAGTCCTTGTGATAAGTCAAAGAATAGAGAGAAAGAATCACTTGATAAGCAAATTATCCTAGACACACTTCACTTTACGCACACACAATTTTCTAAAATTATTATTTTTCTCTAAAACCAACTAAATTAAATTCCTAGGTACAAGAAACTAAAATGTCGAATTTTACCCGTCAGAAATTATCTTCGGTAATCTAGTAATTGTAAGAAGGAAGAGATGTGTTTTTCTTCTTTTTGTTGTGTTGTTATGTGTACCAAATGTTCTTATACGTTGAATCTCTGATACTGCTTTAATCTCTATTTCAGGATAAATTATAAAAGCCAGCTAGAAGGAATCTCCACACACACACACACACACACATACACACACACACATTCGGATGGATACTCATGGTATATCTTATACACACGGGTCACACGGACAGTTCCTTTGTCTGAAAGTCATTGGGGGATCGTGAAACATCACATTTTACACATAAAACACATCAACCTTGGGTTACACAAACACATCCTTACGAATATATTTAGCATAATTTGAATAGTTGTACTTTTTTTGATACATTCTTATATTCTTATATATATATATTGTTATATAATTTCTTTTGGAAATACTCTAGCTGGCATGGGGCTTATATATAAAATTAAGAGTAACAAATGGTCCAGGTCCCCTCAACACAGAAAAGAAAAGAAAAGAAATTCATAAACATATAATTATTTAAAAAGAAAAAAAAAATAGAAGGAAACAATAATAAAATTAATCTCGTCTCGCTCAGCACAGAATGAAATAAAATCAAACCCATCGTCACCAATCGGCAAGCCATGGTCAAGAAAATTAGCACATTTATTAAGTTATCCAATCCTAACTAAAATTGAGCCTAACCTTAAGGTTAGAGTCTCGGAGGATGCTTAATTGTGACAGAGCATGACTATCTTTTTTTTTGGTTCATGGAAGAGGCCATGTTGCTTACGGGGGTTAGATCGATATGTTTTTGGGTGATAAATTGGAGAAGTGCCAGTGAGCGAGCTAGGAGAGAAAAAAAAAAAGGGAAAAAAAACTTTCGAAGGAATGAGGAGAGCTGGACCAGTCGAGCATAGATATTAAAAGAAGAAAATTTAAATCCTGAGACAGTGAAGATCCCCTACGCCCGCCGGAGTATCTCCAGGTCGAATTTCTTTTGGTTATTAGCCAGGTAAAATATTTATACTATAATCTGTGGAATTGTTTAGTGACTAAGAATAAAGAAAGAAATAGTGAAGTGTGCATAAAGTCCTTTCTCTTCTTTTGTTTGGTTCGTGAGTTTCGTAGTAGCTCCATATTTTTTTTTAAAAAAAAAACTACGTGGCGCCCAAAGAAAAAAAAATTTCACTAACTAATAATCCAGAAACTTATTACAATGCTATTAAAACCCCACCCTTCTCCACTGAGCTGAAAGACGGCTAAAATAGGGAAGCCTGTGTTACTCCGGCCAAAACGGTGGTAGCAGTTTGGCGCCCAACGTGGGGCGATAAATTATAATATAATAACAATCTCGCAGGTAGTGAAATGAATATTTGAATCCAAGTTCAAAAAAAAAAAAATATTCGAACAGTTTAAAATTTATTCAAAACATCCTTCAATTTCCCTAAAGTGGGTCATATTTTATTATGGTGGTCTATATGTAGTGCACGATTAAAACACAAAACGAAACAAAAGCAGAAAAAAAAAGGCACACAATAATTAACCTTGGTGATGGGTATAACAACGAGTTCAAAATTTTTTTTTTTGTTTGCTGGGAGTCTGCAAAAATTTTGTCGACAGTAGCGAATGAACGGTACAAGCTTTGCGTAATATTTTGTTTTTTTTATTTGTGAGTGATCGATTGCGGATCACATGGCATGACGCTTGTGGAATTATAATAAATTGGGTGCAATTCGTCATTACTGTCAGAGAATTAAAGTTGAGTGGAATTATGGTAAAGATAGTTTCAAGTTTCGCGAATTTCCCAGTGATACAAAAGTGTGTTGGAGACCAGCTGAAGGGAAAATAAACGGTGGTGTTAATTTGATAACGATATAGTCGCCATCATATGCGTGGTATGTGGGAAAACAATCAAGCTCATCGTCTCAAAGAGACATAATTACTGATTATTGTCCATATGGATTTCTAAGGCGAATTATTAAATTCTGATAAACCCGTGAGTACCAACATATTATTTAATTAATTTTCATTAGTTTTTTTTTTTATTTTATCTCTGTGGTGGCTCATAAGTTATTTGGTGTACATATACATATATATACGCTACATGCATTCTAATTAACAGAAGCAGCAATGCTATATAACAGGAATGTGGGGTATGATAGTGGACAGTGATATGGTGATAACCGTATATTGCTAGAAATTTATATACCTATGCATATCTCTATAAAAAAAAAAGGAGGACTGTGATTAGTGTGACTCATTTTGGAATTTCAGGCACCTACATACATATATAGGCATCTTGTTTTTTTATTACGAAAAGGATTGAAACGTCATAAATGCGGATTTCTATAAAAATATTATTTATAAATATATATATATCTAGTACATTCTTGTATTAGATTAAAAGATTATTTGGATATAAGTTTAGTGGATTTATATTATATGCATGAAATTGAATTTCTTTACACAATATACGCAATTTTCTTTTAAGCCGTATATCAATGATCGAAATGGGAATCAATCCTCATTGGTTATATACATCTATATAAGTTGGGCACATATATATGACCTGCGTGTATAGTTAGTAAGTAATTGAATTTAAGGTACAGCTCGCATTTATAATTATAAGCTCTAAATTGAATTTTCTTGGTCGCTTATACGCGAGAAGTGGTTATTTTGACGCTTTACACATGCATATATGTGAGTTTTCTTTCCCGCGGGCCCGTGCATAAATGGTCGAAATGGTGCTCAATGAAGATTTATATACAAACATATAGGTTAGATACACATACATTTTTTTTTTTGATTTAGTAATTAATTGGATATAACGCGGATTTATAGTTGAAAGCCTAAATTCAATTTCTTTAATCACAAGCCCTACTAATTCGTAAGAAGAGATTATCCAAATATAATTTTAAGTGTAGTATTACCGAAATCACGATTGATCATAGAGGAGAGCCCAGGTCGTTGAACTTTTCCCTCTATCTGTTTGAGCTAAGGCCGAAGTGCCCTCATCTAAAGTTCTGAATTACAATCCTAGTAAGAAAAGATTAGTAATTTTTTTTTTTTGCAAAAACTTAAGACGGTACGGTAGCGAATATACTTCTTTTACAGGTCTGTTGTCTTTACACGATTTTACAGTAGAGCCAGTATCGCTGATATCGTTGAATTTATTTTAAGAAAATGGAGATTAATAGACTAAGTCAGGATGAGCTCACGTACGAAGTGGGTGTAAGGGGTCTTTTAAGTGGGTCTGTGGATGAAATGCGGAAGTTATTAAGGGCTGCCAGACAAACTGAAAGAACACAAACAATCGAAAAGCCAAAGTACCCCTTTAAATTTCTCGAAGATAAAGAAGCTTTAGATAAGAAATTAGTCGAGATAAATACTTTACTGGAAGATTTCAAAGGTGATGAAGATAGCAGTGAGTATAAGAAGTTGTCCACAAAAATTCTTTGGGCATTTGGTAGACTAAATAATTCTAAAGCGCAAGGGCAAGATGAGCAGAAAGAAAAAGCGCGTTTAAGAAGCGAGTTGACTGTAGCTATGGGGGCCCTACAAAGCAAGGTTGGGGATGATAGTCCTATCGCTGATTCCGATTCAGAAGAGGATTGTTTAAGGATGTCATGCACTTCAATAGCAAACGGGAAGGTCAGCACTCATACAGTAATTCATAAATGGGGTATCCGGTTCTCAGGTGAAAAGGGACAGTCCCTTAACTCGTTTCTCGAGAGGGTAATGGAACTGGCTGAGGCTCGAGGTCTAACGAAACAGCAGCTATTCAAGGCGGCATTGGATCTATTTGAAGGTAGAGCATTAATCTGGTATCGCGCAAATAAAAGCAAATTACGTAAGTGGTCGGATCTTGTCAGAGAATTGCGTAAAGAATACCTTCCTCCAGATTACGACGACCGTTTGATGGATGAAATCCGAAAGCGCACTCAAGGAAAAGATGAGTCGATAGGGACATACGTAGCCATCATGGAAAGTTTATTCTCACGTCTGACAGTCCCCATACCAGAAGCTCAGCAACTAAGGATATTAAAGCGGAACGTAAGCCCCTTTTACCAGACACAGTTAAGCCTGAGCAATGTAGACAACACCCAAGAAATGGTAGATCTGGGAAGGAAACTGGAAGCAGTAAGAGTGTCAGTAGAAACATTTGTGCCTCCACCTTCTCGGCGCAGTGGAAATCTACTTGAACCTGACCTAGCCTATATAGCATCGGAGCAAGTAGAGGTGTCGGCTGCGGAATCTCAAAACTCTCCCTCACGTTTTCGGTGTCTTAATTGTAAGAGAGACGGACATACTGCTCGTTTCTGTCGCCAGCCAAGAAGATGCTACGGTTGTGGCACTGTCGGTGTCATTCGCGCCAGATGTCCTCGATGTACCCCTGTTAATCGCACAAATCAGACGGCGGGAAACGGAGGCAGGGCTCAACAGTAGGCGTCGAGTTGAGCTCAAATATAAGTACAAAGGATGCCGAAAAAAACAAATCAGGATTCATATCGGAAGATATTTTGAAAAATTGTACGTTATCAGCAACGCTGGATTATGTTTTCGCTCATGAAGAATATGACGTACGACCTTATCTTAAGATAACTATCTTTGGTGTCAACATTTAGTGGTTTTTAGGTACCACAAAGTTATAGCCTGACTCCTGGCGTTCGTTAGTAGCCTTGACTTGATTCAGAAAGAATTGTAAGTCCTCAATACGTCTTAGCTATCTTGATGTAGCGGGTAGATGTCGATGTATGGTTGTAGTGTAATTTGACTACACTATGATATCTTGTGGTAGTTGTCCAAACTTGCGTGAGTGTCACAACACAGTTGTGAGTACGAAAATATGCTCCAGAGATCTTGCTTATGATGGTACAGCGAATATCGGTACCGGTTGTATAACAGCAGATTATAGGAGGATCTTGATGGAGTGAGTATGACGAGGGTTGTACTGCTATCTTGTTCAAAATGGTACACCTAAAAGAAAAATGATGATATTCATAAAGGGCGTAAATGACCAGTTGACCCTATGTCAAACTGGGCAAGCCAAGTGAAACACTTCTACCGTGGCGGTAGATCTAATCAACCTCGGTAGCCAGGTACAAGGTATCGTGGACTACGATCAATAATCCTCGTTAGCGAGCAGTTAACAGAAACGTTACTAGCATTGACGTTTGAGAACAGCTACCACAATTGCACAGGATGAAAAGGAACAACGACTCTGACGTCGGCTGGTCCAGCTTGATTATCAACTTCTATTGTCGTGATAGGCTGACGCAATCCTGTTACACCGCTGTCGGGTATTTCTCGCTTCTCTAGATATTCTCCACGGATATCAGTTAACTGCCGGGTTGTGAGTTTTGTCCGTTTAACAAGCCTGTAACACTGTTAGCTGCGATACTGAATAAAATCACACCAGGAATCCAGTCTATCCTAGAAGGAAGAATCTAGAAAGAATAAAATTCGACGCGCCGCTATTGGAGCGTGCATAAGCATAACTCTCCTAGCGTATAGCGTAAGGTTGAAAGCCTCTTGTTGCTGAGTTGGAATCCTTATACTTTTATTAAGTTTTAATTCATCAAAATTAGATACAACGTTATAATATTTAACCTTATTAATAAAACAACTTTATCGCGTAAAGTCTGACATCAGACTGAATTTTGTTACATTTAATTAAATTTCGTTGTCAATCAACGCCTACCTAACTACAACTTTCCACGCTTAGCTAAGTATTAATGGCCGACAATATAAAAAAAAGAATTGCCCGATTTACTGATGGCTGGTCACGCGTTCAGAAAGGAAATGATGAAGGCGCACTGACGCGTCGCCACAAATATGTTAGGACTTTTGGATTCGGGGGCATCTCGCACAATTATAGGTGGAGCTGGTTGGAATAAATTAGAAGGAATGGGGTTAAACTTAAATAAATATGGTACTCAATCAGTATGTCTAGCAAACGGGAAGCATATTAAAGTATTAGGAGAAGTGAGTATTCCTATCGATTTACACGGTCGTATTAAACTATTTTCGGTATTAGTGATTCCTGAAGTACCACATTGTATCATACTGGGTATGGATTTTTGGAAGGAAATGGGCATATTCGCCGATTTAAGAAAAGATACATGGGGATTTACGGATGTCCAGCAGAGTGAATACGTGAGTTCACTAGAAAATAAGTCTACATTAACGGAAGTGCAACAGCGCGAATTGGAGAGAGTAATTAAAGATGCGGAGGTAAAAATGGGTACTGGTCTCGGATGCACAAGGCAAGTGGAGCATAAAATTCAGACTGACTCGGCCCCTATAAAGCAGCGTTATTACCCAGTTTCACCAACTATGCAAAAGGTTATTAATGATGAACTTGATAAGATGTTGGAACTGGGGGTCGTAGAGGCTTCAAGTAGTCCATGGGCGTCCCCTATAGTAATGGTACGGAAAAAGGACGGGACGTATCGCTTTTGTGTGGACTTCCGCAAATTAAACAAAGTTACTAAACGTGACGCGTATCCCCTCCCGTTTGTATCAGCGACATTGGATAAATTAAGGGACGCGAAATTTATGTCTTCATTGGATATCAAATCTGCCTTTTGGCAGGTCCCAATGGAGAAGAGCTCAAAGCAATATACAGCATTTACAGTGCCGGGACGAGGACTCTTTCAATTCCGACGTATGCCATTTGGGCTTACCAATTCGCCAGCTACCTGGCAACGGTTAGTTGATCGCGTTTTAGCAGGGCAGCTCGAGGAGCACGTATTTGTATATCTCGATGATGTAATTATCGTTACGCAGTCCTTCGAGCAACATATAAAGGTTCTCCACGAAGTCTTAATGAAATTACATGAGGCAGGTCTTGTAATAAATTACAGTAAGTGTGAATTCTGTCGGGCTGAGCTTCGTTACTTAGGCTACCTTGTCGGGCAAAATGGACTGCAGGTGGATCCGGAGAAGGTGAGATGTATTCTGGATATACCAACACCTAAGACAGTTTCTGAGGTCAGGCGGTTTATAGGGGTCGTAGCATGGTATCGAAGATTCGTCCCAAGTTTTTCTACAATCCTTTCACCACTCACAACCTTGCTTAAAAAGAACCGACGATTCAACTGGGCTCCTGAATGCGATGAAGCCTTTCGGAAAGTAAAAGAAAAATTAATAGCAGCACCAATTTTATCTTGTCCCAATTTTGATGTTTCTTTTATCGTACACACGGATGCGTCAGGATACGGTATAGGCGCAGTACTTACTCAAGTGATCGAGGGTGAGGAAAGTGTAATAGCATACCTAAGTAGGTCCTTAAATCGCTGTGAACGGAACTACTCTACGACGGAAAGGGAGTGCTTGGCAATCTTGTGGGCAGTAGAGAAGCTTAGGCCATATCTGGAAGGAACCCGTTTCACTGTTGTGACTGACCATGCCTCCTTGACATGGCTACAGAACTTGAAGGACCCCTCGGGAAGACTAGCGAGGTGGGCCATAAAAATGCAGCAACACGACTTTGAGATAATACACCGGAAGGGTAAGGAGCATCTCGTGCCTGATTTATTATCGCGTTCAGTACCTATAGTCGAATGTGTGAAGCAGTCATGCGAAACAGTCGAGGATAAATGGATTGATAAGATGCTAAAAGAAGTTAAGAAGGAGCCGTGCAAGTATCCCGAATGGAGGATTAAAGGAGAAACGTTACTCAAACACGTCAAGGTAAAATATCCGGAATTAGGCTTAGAGTCTGATAACTGGAAAGAAGTAGTGCCTAAACATAGAAGGAGACAGGTTATGTGGGAAGCTCATGATCCACAAATAGCGGGCCATGGTGGTATACAGAAGACTTTCCATAGAATCGCGCACCAGTACTACTGGCCCAAAATGAAAAAAGACGTAGCTAATTATGTCCGAAGCTGCACGGTTTGTCAAGCAGTTAAACCAGAGCTAAGGAAGACTGCAGGATTGATGGCAATAAGGAAGCCTGCCAGCTTCCCATGGGAAGTTATATCAATTGATCTAATCGGTCCACTGCCGCGATCTCAAAGGGGTTATGTTTATATACTTACCATAGTAGACCAATTCAGCAAGTTCCCGCTTCTTTTCCCTCTACGAAATGCTACTACCAAATCAATAACCCAAATCTTAGAAGACTCAGTTTTGTTGATATTCGGAGTTCCTAAGCAAATTATATGTGACAATGGTCCTCAATTCACAAGTCGGGAGTTCAAGAAAATATGTGGAAATTACGATATTAGTATCCAGTTTACTGCATATTATCATCCGCAAGCCAACCCAGCTGAACGTACTAATCAAGTCGTAAAAACAATGTTAAGGGCGTATATTTCTGAAAACCATCGTCTCTGGGATTTAAACCTATCCAAGGTTGCGTGTGCAATCCGCACATCCACTCACGAGGTTACAAAGATGACGCCTTACTTCGTAAATTTTGGCCGACAAATGATAACTAGAGGTAAATGTTGGGATTTATCAGAACATGATAATCATTATGACATATTAGCACATACGAACGCCTTAGAACAGGTGAGGATAGATGTTAGGCATAGGTTACAAAAGGCGGCCGAATCAAGCAAAAGAGTGTACGATTTGCGTAGAAGAGATATCCAATACTATCCTAATGATCTTGTCTGGCGAAAAAACTTTGTGCTGTCGGATGCAGCGCGTTATTTTAACGCGAAACTAGCTCCGAAATTCATAGGTCCTTTTCAAGTCCGGAAAAGAGTTTCTCCTTGGACATATGAGCTTGCAAGTACGGATGGTAAGTTTCAAGGTGTCTGGCATGCGAAAGACTTGAAGCCATATAAGAGTACGGAGCCTAGCCCGGACTAATTAAGTAACAGAGGCAGTTTACCGCTTCCTCTCCTTATTGGTATTGGAAGCAACTATGCTCATGTAGACCTAGTCCAATTTTGTGTTTATGTATGTGGTTAATTTTGCTTGGTTTTCCTAGTAGGAGATTTCGGGGAAATCTCTTGAAGGAAAGGGGGGAATGTTATGTGTACCAAATGTTCTTATACGTTGAATCTCTGATACTGCTTTAATCTCTATTTCAGGATAAATTATAAAAGCCAGCTAGAAGGAATCTCCACACACACACACACACACACATACACACACACACATTCGGATGGATACTCATGGTATATCTTATACACACGGGTCACACGGACAGTTCCTTTGTCTGAAAGTCATTGGGGGATCGTGAAACATCACATTTTACACATAAAACACATCAACCTTGGGTTACACAAACACATCCTTACGAATATATTTAGCATAATTTGAATAGTTGTACTTTTTTTGATACATTCTTATATTCTTATATATATATATTGTTATATAATTTCTTTTGGAAATACTCTAGCTGGCATGGGGCTTATATATAAAATTAAGAGTAACAAATGGTCCAGGTCCCCTCAACACAGAAAAGAAAAGAAAAGAAATTCATAAACATATAATTATTTAAAAAGAAAAAAAAATAGAAGGAAACAATAATAAAATTAATCTCGTCTCGCTCAGCACAGAATGAAATAAAATCAAACCCATCGTCACCAATCGGCAAGCCATGGTCAAGAAAATTAGCACATTTATTAAGTTATCCAATCCTAACTAAAATTGAGCCTAACCTTAAGGTTAGAGTCTCGGAGGATGCTTAATTGTGACAGAGCATGACTATCTTTTTTTTTGGTTCATGGAAGAGGCCATGTTGCTTCCGGGGGTTAGATCGATATGTTTTTGGGTGATAAATTGGAGAAGTGCCAGTGAGCGAGCTAGGAGAGAAAAAAAAAAGGGAAAAAAAACTTTCGAAGGAATGAGGAGAGCTGGACCAGTCGAGCGTAGATATTAAAAGAAGAAAATTTAAATCCTGAGACAGTGAAGATCCCCTACGCCCGCCGGAGTATCTCCAGGTCGAATTTCTTTTGGTTATTAGCCAGGTAAAATATTTATACTATAATCTGTGGAATTGTTTAGTGACTAAGAATAAAGAAAGAAATAGTGAAGTGTGCATAAAGTCCTTTCTCTTCTTTTGTTTGGTTCGTGAGTTTCGTAGTAGCTCCATATTTTTTTTTAAAAAAAAAACTACGTGGCGCCCAAAGAAAAAAAAATTTCACTAACTAATAATCCAGAAACTTATTACAATGCTATTAAAACCCCACCCTTCTCCACTGAGCTGAAAGACGGCTAAAATAGGGAAGCCTGTGTTACTCCGGCCAAAACGGTGGTAGCAGTGTTTGTGTGATATAAATTCTTATTATTTTTTGTGTTTGGAAAACAATATGTATGTTACTAATTACAACAAAGTTACTACTATAGAGAAATTCTTATAGTATGTATTCGTTGATTATTGATTGCCACTTACTGGTTATATCTTTCGATATTAAGGGACTGCCCGTCCCTTTCAGGAACTCACCAGTGATGGATCGGGACTGTCCGTCCACCGATCTTTAACTTTATACACTTTTGCACTTTTTCAGGATGATTAGATAAATTTTCTTTATTTATGAAGTGCCTATATATATATACTTGAGCGTTGCAAAAATAAAGGACTGTCCGTCCCTCTCAGGATCTCACCAGTGTTGGGTCGGGACCGTCCGTCCACCGACCTTTGACTTTATATATATATTTTTGAAAGAGCTCTATTTATTTAAGACTTTTAACTTTAGAAAAGCTTATTTATTTAACAAATGCTGTAAGATTTATTTATTTAGAATTAGTTTATTAGAAAACTTTATTTATTTAGAACGTTTAGAAAAGTTCGTTTAGAAAAGTTTACATAATTATTTAAAACCTTTAGACTTATTTATATAGAACTTTCAAAGAAAATGAGTTTTTTAGAAACTTGTAGAAAAATTTATTTCTTTAGAATATTTAGGAAAGTTCGTTTAGAAAAGTTTTATTATTTGAAACTTTTAGGCAAAGTTATTTATTTAGAACTGTTTTTTTAGAAATTCGTTTAATAAAAATTTTTTATTATTTAAAACTTTTAGCGAAAAAAAATTTATTTATTTTAGAGAAACTTTTTATTAGAACTTGTGTTGCGTATCGGCACCGCTGCCACCAGTGTTACGTCTGCGGCTCCGTGCTTTCCCACTTGCCGGGAGAAGAGAGCACAGCGGAGTCTTGGGGTTGGTCTGCTGAGGATTTTTTATTAGGAAAAGATAAAATGCAATTTCACTACTTTTATTTCACCAAATTTTTAAGATTTCTTTCAGATTTTAGATACACTATCGCTTCTTAAAGAATTTAAATTATTTCAACTTTTCCTCAGACATTCGTGTGTTGCGCGCTCGCGACCTTTACCAAGACTGCCCATTTCTTTCTTCTACCGATTCTTTTAATATCAAATGCCATAATCAACACTCGCACCATCATCAAAACTTCCCACGATCGTATCGATCACGTGGTATGTTTTGATGATAACCGAGCGTGTTATCTGATACGCCACTTGTGGTGTGTGTTTACATAAGAGGGCAAAAAGGAAATTGCTTGCAATAAAGTCCACAATTTTTGTGACGTTATGTTTAGGAAAAGTAATATTTTATGCTGACAAATCCAAGTGGATGTCAGAGTTTTCATTTCAAGCGATATGAAATGAAATCGAAAAAACAGTGTATGCACTTGATATGCACTTGAAATGGGGCAAATGCGAGTTATGATATATGAATATCATAACAGGTCCCTTTGCTGTGATTGAGAGGGAAGTTTCTTTAACCGCCTTCGAGTTCCCTCTCAATCCTTGGTCGGTTGATTGATCAGTTTCTTGCAGCTGGGGGGGCCCTGGGCTATCTTAATTTCCCCTGGATCTGGTTGAAAAGGGGGCCGTCTTCGATTTCATCCTCAACTCAGGATCGTTGTTCTTCAAATGGCTGATGATTTGATTCCGGGAACTTCGAGCTGGTTGTCAGGTTACTTCCAACTGGCTTAATGCTCGTCCTTCTGGGAGGTTTTGGATGGTTTTCCACTTCCTTCTGTAGACTGTTCACTTGTATCCCTCGGTGGTGCTTTTGCACTAAGTTAGGTGAACGCTTGCCCGCCTGGAGCAGAGGCGCCTAGAAATACTACCCGAGTGTTGGGGGTGACTTGGCCTGAGTAGCTTAGTCAATGGGACCCCTTAGGTTCGAAGTATTAAGGCTTTTCAAGCTTTTACGATCCTTTTGACTAGATCTAGCTTCCTCAATCCTACCGGCTGCGCCAATTTTGTTATATATATTTCGAGCGTGTATTCCTTGTTCGGAGTTACTGTTTTATTCAGAACACCACACTGTTTTTCTTTTGCTTTATTTATTTTTCTTTTTGAACTTATTTAACTAAACAATTACAATCAATCGATCAGCTAGATCTCAACAAATTCCTCTCCTTTCCCTTTATAAACCAACCGCGACCGTTCCCCGTTTTTATATTTTTTCCAACCCGAAGCAATCAAACTTCCGTTTCTTTTTTGTAAACCGGCACTATTGTGAACTTAAAACGTTTTACCATTTGTTTAAAAAGACATTCACGACCAAGTTTAAAATGCAACGCTCAAAAACCGACTGCGTCGAGACTTAGATTTTTCAATCTCAAGTCTAGTTGTTCAGGATAGGAAAGTGCTTAATTAGCATTCCCATCCTGAGAAAATTATTTGCCGCTGGACATGTTTAAACATGCCCAGAATTATCGCGACGGACGATGGTTGAAATTAAATGTGATATTTTCATAAATATCAAACCATCGTCTTGCTATCGTGCATACATTGTTGCAATCACAATGTATGCAGCTCGCGACAATTTGCTGATAAGAGCTTTTTCGGTGAAGACCTGATCGTTTCAGTCTTTACCGACGTAAAATTTCATGCGCTCGATATGTATGTATGTATATATGTACATACATATCGTATTTACGACAAATCTTACTGAAGGTTAGATTTGTCGTGGGGCTGTTTTCTATTAAAACGACTTGGGATGAAACTTAAAACTTTTATTTTTCCCAAGTCGTTTTGTGGGAAAATATTTTGATTTTATGCAAAGTTATGTGACAAAATTGCTGATGGCAATTTTTTGCTTTAAGCATGATTAGCTTATACTTATGTATGAAAATTAAATATTTGATAATTATTAAATTACTCTTTTTACGTAATTTATGTGTAATATTGGATATACAACAGACTGCCAAAATCTTATTTTGTCCTGGTTGAATACCGTTACATGAAATTTCATGCCCAAGAAACTCTAGCTTGTCACTCATGAAAACACATTTCTTAATGTTGAGGGTAACCTTAGCTCTCGAGAATTCCTTGAACAATTTCATTAGTCGCATAAATATCGGGGTGAGCTTGTAAGGCCAAAAGGAACTCGTTTGTACTCATAGTGTCCATCTGGGGTGACAAACGCTGTTAAGTGTTGACTATCCTTGGAAATAGGAATTTGATGGTAGCCGGACATGAAGTCGAGACAGGTAAATATTATTTTTTTATTTAAAGAATTCAGCGTTTCCTCGATATTGGGGACAAAGTTTCGCATTTCGTGATAGAATTGAGTCGCCTGTAATCTACACACATACGTTCTTCACCATTTTTCTTTTTAACTAAGATTACGGGACTCGCATATTCTGAGGTGGATAGTTTAATAATGTCTAACAATAAAAGTTCATTAATAATGTTTGTTAGGGCTTGCTTTTGTGCATATGGTACGCGATATGGCTGGTAAGTTATTATTTTACTCTCTTTCAACACTGTTTTCATTTCCACCAGATCTGTACGTCCAATTTCATTTATATTTTTAGCAAAACATGATCTGTATTTATTAATTAAATTAAGGAGACCCGGTTTTCGTTGGAAACCTCGGTACCCACGTTTATATCATCTGCAGTAATAGCTGAAAATTCTGTTGCCTGTCTAATATTTTTATCTGGTGATATCTTGAGAACCTCATTACCATTGCTACTTTCGTTCTAATTCTGTGGTGCGCATGCTACAAGAAGAATTTCATACTTCCCCCAAGACTTTACCACTCTTATATCTGCACTATCCATAAAATTTATTCCGATAATCACTGAGACTACCTGCGTATGATTTGGCCAATTCTGCTTCCTTTTCGATAGTGTCCACTTTCACCATTTCTTTGCTTAGTCCAATCACTTTTGCCTGAATTCTACCAAAACCGTACAACACTCTTTTATTTATTATCATTGTGAGGGATAATTGTTTTGCTACCTCTTCTTTTACTGTACTACACTCTCTACCTAGATCTAAATATGCTACTACTGGTTTACCCTTTATAACCACTTCTTTGTAGTATTCACTGGTTTTATTTTCAACATCCATTATACATGCTACCAGAATGCAATCTCGTGCATAATGTCCCGTTTTCTTACACTTATGGCACATTCGCGGTTTGCTCACATTGGTGCATTCTGCAGCAAGATGTCCTTCTTCATCACACCTGAAACAACTCCTTCGGTTTCCTGATGCGCTAAACTGTTGTCGTTTACTAGTAGTTTCTTTAAACTGCTTGTTTCGTTTTTTATAGTTATCTTCCGTCGCTTGTATATGGATGGATTTCGCTCTCGTGAGTATATAGGGAAATACCTGCCATCATCTCTCTTTCTCTTTGCTCTTTTGCTTTCATCCAAATCTTCGCGGCGCACGTTTTGCATTGCAATTTCTTCATAATTTTTAATTTTTGTTAGAAGTTCATTTATTGACGCGCAGCTTGATGCAATCAATACGTTCTTCAGATTCTGCTCTGTTAACCCCGATATTATGTATTTTATGGTAGTTGCTTCCAAAAGGTTAATTCTTGATGCCAACGCTGTTACACTGTTGAGATAAGCCTCTACACACTCATCTGCCCTTTTCTTTCTTGCCATAATTTGTATCAACACGGAACTGTCGTCACTATTACTTGGGAAACTCTTGATCATTTCAGCTTTAAATTCGTGGGACGTCTTGATGTAATTTTTCCTGCTGTGAAACCAGTATCTTGCTGCTCCTGATAATCTAAAAGTCGCGTAGAACAAAGTTGTTCTTTCATCCCATGCGTAGATATCCTTTAGATTCTCAATATTAATAATCCAATCCTGAAGCAATTCATCATTATTTGCTGGATCGAACTCAGGTATTAACGTGGCTGCTTCACTGTAACCCATCCGAAATGCTTGTTGATCAGTTGGTACTAATGTGTTACTCTTCTTATCGATACTAGTGTCACTTGTTTCACTTGTCGACGGCTGAAAAGAACCCTCTTTTCCTCAGACTCGTTCCCGTTCGAGCAGGGCCTTTTCCCTTTTAAACAGAGTAATTTCCATTTTTAACAACTCCACTTCACTCATAGATCCATCAGTTTTGCTAGTAAGCTGCTCTAATTCCTCAGAATCTAAATAGTTAGCCTCGTCTATTTGTTTTCCTCCCAGTTCCATAATTTCTTTTACTTTCACAATAGATTTTTGAGCGAAAAACAACTTACTTACTAGGTTCCTTATCACTTGTAATTATGCGAAAATAATTTTAACTGCACACTCCTTCACTTCACTAATTAAGGTTTTGGTTTTTTTTAACTACACTTATATTTATATTGCGCACATAAATTCACCCACACTCACTTATGCTGTTTTTAAGCTTTTTCACAGTTTATACCTATTTAAATTCTAACCTTGTTCATCTATAAATTACTATTGATCAAAATAAAAACTTTGTTCACACTTGAACTGTAATGGTCCGCACTTTCTCACTTTATTTCTCAAATCTTCTTTGAAAAAAACATATCGCGTCAACTAGGTTTGAGCCCTTATGATTGAATGTTCATCCCCATGATATCACATTCCATTCAACCCACGCTCATTATCCCTTCTCCAACACTCATACTTCATCCACAAGGTTAGTCATTCATACATTTCCCTTCTCACGTACATTCTGCGTTCAGGTATATTGGACTACAACACCCGATCCTCAAGCCTAGTAGACAAACTCGATCATGTCTATACGTGCTGATCAGGAGGGATTTCCCTGAGCTCGTTTAATGAATGCCACTCAAGGACCTGTGTACCTACATTGAAACATAAAGATTCCTGTCGCCATAGTTTATGACCACAGTGAGTTATTCCTTTCTGTTTAGTCCCCGTTTTATTATTCATGTCGCCGTCGTCTTATTATTCATGTTGCCGTCGTTTTATTATATCGAGACATTAAACTCATTTTCCTTTCGGCTTGCTATACAACGCAATATATGTAATTAGGTACTTATCCGGAATCTCCAAATGCACATTTGTGATACCTTCTACAGCTTAAGATGTTAATACTAATTATTCAATTATTTATTGATGATAATGATGATATAAATAAACAATTGTAATTTTATTTTCTCCGAATGAATCTTTTCCTTGGTTTTGTTTTGCTTCTCTCTTCATGCTAACTGTTCAACTGATTAGTGACTCCTCTGAAGCCACAACCAGACTTCCTGTTCTCGGAAATGGTGGAGGTCGGGTCTCGTCGCTACCACGAGGTGATACTGGGTCACTATAGCGGAACCTTTACTGGCTTGTCGGAGGCGCCTCTTGCTATACAGGCGCCCCCCGACATCTGGGCTATAAATATAATACGAGAAACTCTCTCCTTGCGACTACATTTTTTTTTCTCTCCTAGTTATGCCTTATGCCCTAAACACACAGCGCTTTTAATGAAGAAAAAACTAACGACTCATTAGTCTATAATGATTCATTATAAACTGCAGACAGACAGACATTTCTTTAATTAAGTTTTGCTGTCAAACTGGTTTTGATATACTTATCACATTAAAGAAGCAATATGGATCGAATTAACGCGAAAAATTATTTATTTAATTTTTCAATTTAACTATTTACAAATGTGAAAAAACATTATATTTAAAAGAATATTGATAACATAATTTGTGATTTGCATTTCTTTCCATTTATTCTTCTTATTTTTAAAATAGGTAGATGCACAACGATTAATATTAATTTTGACTGAACAGGCTTCTTAATGTCCTTACATTTTTGGAGAAACTTTCGTTCTTCGGAATCAGACTTCTGGATACTCTAAAAATTAATAGTTAGCTTTTAGTATTTATTAAACAGCTGGATATTTATTACCTCGTAATGACAAATAAAACTTTGCTGAACTTCAATTTTTGACGATCTTATACTCTCACTCGTCCTCTTGCTGTTTGGATTTGCCAAGATATATGGAAGCAGTATCAAGGACGCAATTTTTGTGGTCTCTGAAATTTAGGAGCATTAGTCTATGTTAAAGTAATTAAAAATTACCAAAAATATACCTTCGTTTTGATCTTCAATGCATTTCTTTAAAGATGATACATTGTTATTGCGTTTGGATGAGCAAAAGTCTGTCTACAAAATTATTAGGAACCTGAAATTCAGGTACTTTCCCGTAAAGCGGATGCACGTCTTCCAAAATCTAAAACGAATTCGAATTTTTAATATTTTAAAGACTATTTTTAATATAAATATGAAATTTACCAAGTTACATCCAGACGGATTGTTTAATTAATACAGGAAATTTGTTTAGGTATTCTGAAGTAGATATTCCCGTTTCAAGAAGTTCCTTTCGTAGCAAAAATGTAGCATTCCACTTTGGTAAGAGTTCAGAATCTGGAAGTGCAACACAGCACAGCTCTTCAAAAGCGTTCTTTGCATCAACAAATGGTAGGTCTAACGTGTAGTATATATGCAAAGATTTATATGTCTGATTAAAAGCAGCACTTATCAATGTTATACTATATACCGTCACAATCAAGTAGAATCTGTTTGGTCCCTACGGGCTTAGATTGGGAGCGAGATCGCATTTTTATTACACCTAATTGAGAAAGAGACATCCGGTAATTGCTGTAGGTATCGTAGAGTTTACCATGCGCGAGTTTCTCCGTCATGGAAAGGAACGTAATACGTTGATGATACTTCCGTAGGAAAGATAACAGGTATGAGATTCGCTATTTTTTAAAAATCTTCTCTAGTTAATCTGAAAATACTAAAGTAACTGAAGTACTTGGTGTAGGTAAGAACCTTGTTATTTACCTCAAGTTAGGATCGGAGTCTAATACTTGTATCAACTGGTTCTTTCGCGATATAATAAAAAGGAAAAAAATAATAAAAACACTCCTTTTTGAATTAAACGGTAATTTATTGTGTTATATATGTATTATTAGGAAACTCACAAGACTATTTAATGAATCGATTTAACACCGCGCCGGAGACCTCAAGACTGAACTTTTTTATCTAGTCAAAAGCTTTTCTTACTGCTCTGGGAAATTATTTAAGCATCACATTACAATATGATCATTTTGATAAACAAGCGCGCAGGCATTTGAAAATGCTGATCTAATGTCTGCGCGTTTGTGTGAACGTGCAAGTTTTAAAATATTTTTAAGAAGAAATGAAATTATGTTCCCATGCTTTTTATATATGGTTTTATAGTGAACTTCTATACTTTCCGTCTGTAAATAGTTCTTAAACTGCTCTGATCGAAACTCATTGTCCATTATGATCTTTCTTGGCTTACCGAAAGCCGCTATGTATCCTTCTACTATCGCTATTTTCTTGACCCAATTCTATCGTTTATTAAGTAGACGACTGCAAATTTCCATCTCTGGTTCCTTTGGGAGAGCTCTTTCCCTTTATATTTTGAATTGAGATATTTAATAGGTGCATGATCCGTAATGATTTTAAATTTACGTCCATACAAATAAGGCCTGAAGTAGTTAACTGAGTAATGGCTAAGAATTCCTTGTCAGTTATACTATAATTTCGTTCGTGATTGTTTAATGTCCTGGAGACATAGCAAACCGGATGACCGTCTTGAGAGAGAACCGCTCCAATTGCATAATCCACTTGCATCAGTTGTAACCACAAATTGTTTGGCATAATTAGGAAATCTTAGAATGCGGTGTGATGCTATCAATAATTTTAAATTTTCGAAGGCTTCTATATTATACTGAGGATCTTTGCAGTTTATTTTAATGTCTTTCTTCAAATATTTTATTAATGGATGTGCTACTTTTGCATAATCTTTAACGAATTTACGATAAAATCCAGTCATTCCTAAGAAACTTTTTAACTGTTTTTCCTTTTTTGGTAATAGAACTCTTTTGATATCTTCGACTTTATTCGGGTTGGGTTTTATTCCTTGTGTTCGCAATAGATGCGCAATTGAATCACTTGGACAGGGCCAGGTTCTATGTAACTATTAAATTATAACACATTGAACTGATAATAATCCTTTATTAATATCGAACACAAAATATTGGCGTGGCGTGGCAAGCTGTACCGCTTCTCTCCAAAGACTGAATTAAAAACTATATGCTAATGAAAAAACTAGAAGCCACTACCACATTTAAATTTAAGCAAGTTGTGTATAAAGGTTTAGCAAAATAGATAGTACATTCTGATATAAAAGTTGTGAGAAGTTATTGAGAATCCTGAACATTCCGGCGCCCTTGAAACAACGCGCTTCAACAAGAATCATCAATTGGTAATGGACAAACCTTTATAGTAGGCCTCTTCACGATTGCATGAGCTGTTTTGATTGATATTACTCGTACAATTTTATCCTTTCCAGGATGCACTTCGGTGATGCATCCCAAGGACCACTGGCAAGCTGTCCTTGATTAATACTAAATCCCCTACTGAAGGGTTGTTGATCAATTTTCGCCATTTATGCCGCTTCTGCAGTTGAGTAATATATTCCTTACTCCATCGCTGCCAAAAGTCCTGCTGAAGGCGCTGTGTGTATTGCCAGTGTTTTATCATGTTGATTTTCTCATCCTGTAATTGAAATCTCTCTGGCACTGAGGATATTGGTCGGCCGATCAGAAAATGACCGGGAGTAGGAGCTTCCAAGTCTTCTACATCAGCTGATTTTGGTGAAAGTGGCCGGGTGTTCATGGACGCCTCTATTTGACATAAAAGTGTTGAAAACTCTTCGAAAGTAAGCATTGCGTTTCCCATTATTCTTCGTAAATGAAACTTCATGCTTTTAACTGCAGCCTCCCACAAGCCTCCTAAATGCGGAGCATGAGGTGGTGAGAAATGCCACTGAATGCTGTATTCACTCAAAACTTCGTTCACTCGTTTGTTGTGTTTTGTGGATTGAAGTAACTGTTGAAGTTCTTGTAGCTGTCGATCTGCACCACGAAAGTTGGTCCCGTTGTCGCTAAATATGTCGGAGCAAAGACCTCTTCGTGAAGTAAAGCGCTTTAATGCGGCCAGGAACGCCTCTGTCGTCATTTCACTAGTGAGTTCCAAATGAACTGCTCGGGTGGAAAAGCATATAAAAACCGCAACATAGGCCTTATAAGCTTTGGAACCTCTTCCCTTCCAGCTTCTTACCATGAAAGGCCCTGCATAATCGACTCCAGTGTTATTGAATGGTTTGCCTGGTTGCAGACGATGAGATGGAATATTGCCCATGTGTTGTGGAAAGGTACGGCCTTGATGTTTCGCACAGGTTACGCATATATGCACACAGCGGCGAACAAGTTGTCGTGCCCCAATGATCCAGTATTGATTATACAGCAGGCATAGTAGTTATTGTTGACCACAATGTAAGTGGCGTATGTGCAGATCCAATACAATCAACTCGGTTAATCGGTGAGATTTATGTAGAATGAATGGGTGTCGCTGATTATTTGACAATGAGGATGCTTGTATCCTTCCACCAACTCGTAGATGTCCTTTATCATCTATAAAGGGATTAAGTGAAATTAAAGTACCTTTTGTACTAAGAGGATGTCCTGATTCTATTTGCTGAATTTCAGTTGTGAAGCTCTCACGTTGCGATATCTTGATCCATGTTGATGTGGCGTTGTTAAGTTCTTCAACTGAGAGTGACCCTAAATTGCGTTCTGTTTTTGGTGTTTTACAATTCCAAACGAAGCGTCTGCACCACGCTGTGATTCTTATGAGGCAGGTTGAGGATGAGTATCTGTCTATAAATTTATTCACATTATCAAGAATGACTGCTGGTAAAGCAATTGTTCTGCCTTCAGAGTTAATTATCTCTTTTTCTGCATCATCGACGTCAGGTATAAGTGCCACGGTACTATCGAACAGAACGGATGGACCGTTCCACCATAATTGATTATGAATCAATTCGGACGGCATCATACCGCGTGATGCACAATCCCTAGGATTATCTAAAGAGTTTATATGTTGCCAGCATTTGGCTGGTAGTACCTGTAGGATTTCAGCTATACGATTTCCTACGAACGTTTTCCAACGTCTTGGCGTACCTGACAACCAAGCCAGCACGATCGTGGAATCTGTCCAACCATGACATTCAATATCTGGAATCTGTAATGCTAACTTAACCTTTTTCAAGAGTTTTGTCATTAGAAGAGCTCCGCATAATTCGAGGCGAGGTAAGGTTTGCTGCTTAAGCGGCGCGACTTTGGTTTTAGCGGCGACAAGATGTACGTGTATATTTCCTTCCGAATCTACTGTCTTCAAATAAATTGCAGCAGTATAGGCCTTCTCTGAAGCATCATATTCTATCCAGCGAGGTATTTTTAATGTACTGATGTTCTTTAAGTCTTTTCAGAGGTGGTAACATTGATCGGCTAACGGAGCTGGGAGAGTTGCATCCCAGTCGATGTCTTGAGCCCATAATTTCTGAAGCAGAATTTTAGCTTGCACTATACATGGAGAGATCCATCCTAATGGATCATATATTCTAGAGATATCTTGCAAAATTTGACGTTTGGTCGCAATAACATTTTCTGGTAGAATGACAGTGAATATGAACGAGTCGTTGACAGTATTCCATTTGAGACCCAATGTATTGACAAAAGATGCCTTGTCCAGGTTTGCCATGATTTCTGTCTCCTGTCGGTCGAGCGGAATATCTTGTAGAACTTCGGGTGAATTTGACGACCATTTACGTAAGGTAAAGCCAGCTGAATTTAATATCGAATTGAGTTCTTTGATAGAATTTGAAGCGTCCTTTACTGAATGACTTCCTGACATCAGATCAACGACATAAAAGTCCGAGCGTATTATTGATGATCCTAATGGAAACTTTTCAGATTGGTCCAGTGCTGTTTGTCTTAATGTTCTCGTAGCCAGGAACGGCGCCGAAGAAGCTCCGTATGTCACTGTCATTAAATTGTACTCTTGGACTAGTTCACGTGGACTTTCACGCCAAAGGATTCGCTGATACATTGTGTCATCTTCATGAACCCTTATCTGACGGTACATTTTTGCTATGTCAGCCACAAACACAATTTTGTGCTTCCGAAATCTAATGAGCAGTGTGACTAGATCGTCTTTTATAGTAGCACCGACCATAAGCTTGTCGTTTAGTGAAATTCCAGTGGTGGTGTTACACGAAGCATCGGAAACCACTCGGAGTCTCGTCGTGCTGCTGGTTTCCTTAACTACCGCATGATGCGGCATGTAACATGCATGTTGGTTAGTGCACATTTTCTCGTCATCTGAAATCGGTGTCATATGTCTCAAGTTTATATATTCTCTGATGAATTCGGTGTACTGTCTACTGACCTCGCCTTTCGCTCAAATCTTTTTTCCATTGCAGTGAGCCTTTTTTGCCGCAAAAGCCTTTGATTCTCCCAGAGATGCTGTACTTTCCTTGAAAGGTAAACGAACTTGATAACGTCCATTTTTGAGTCTAGTGTGCGTAGAAAGAAAATGAGCTTCACACTGTTTTTCTTCTTCTGTTAATGTTTCCTTCACAGGGAGCTCCTCGATTTGCCAAAATCTTTGTAGTTGTTCATCAAGGTCAACACAAGTATGTAGTGATCGAATCGGAGCTTTAAATTCTCTTGAAATATTACCACTAATTACCCAACCGAAGATGGAATTATGAGCCGTTGGGGAACCATCTGGATAACTAAGTTTCCCATCTGTAAGTATATCAAAAAACACATCAGATCCAAGTAATACGTCAATTTTGCTTGATTGATCGAACGCAGGATCTGCCAGTTGTAGATTTGAGAAGAAATTTCGATATGAACTTGACACCTCTTGTGAAGGTAGATCAGCAGTTACTTTGTTCATAATTAACGCTGTAGCTATTATTAATTCGTTGGTGAATCTTGAACTAACTGTTATTTTGACTTTGCCGTGAGTGTACTCTAATTTATTACATCCCACACCATTGATTTGCAATTTGGAGTGAGTTCGTTGTAAATTAAGTCGTTGAACGCAGGCCTCGGAAATAAGAGTAGCTTGTGATCCTGAGTCCAAGATGACTCTACAAGGTTGATCTTGTCCCATTGAGTCTTTAATAAAAAACTATTGCAGTAGGAAGCAGCGTAGCGTGACATTTTGAATCCTTGCCGGATGTATGTACTATGATTGCTGAATCTTGTTTAGTTTGCGTTGTATTATCATGTAAGAGCGTATGATGTCTAGCCTTACAAACTTGACAGGAAGATGACTTACAAGTCTTAAGAAGATGTGAAGAACGTAAACAATTGTAGCATAGCGATTTTGTTTTGACTAACTGTTTTCGAGAACTAATATCCATTGCAATGAATAGCTTACATTTATGAAGCGGATGGTCACCCTTACATGTAGCACATGATGAAAAAGATGCTGTTAAGATCTTCTTTGCTGTCGATGTGTCGGCAATTGTCTTACGCTGACTACGTAATTGTTGAGTTTCCAGTTCATAAAGTCTGGTTTCAATAAATTGCATTAACTGCTTAAACGTTGGACGAGATTCTGCTTTGATTTCACCTACCCACAGTTGTCTAGTCTCTTCGTCTAATTTAGAAGAAATGATATAAATTAACAAAGCGTCCCATTTGTTGTTGGTAACTTTAATGCTGTTAATGCATTGAATGACTCGATTGTGACGTTGCAAAGTCGTGATAGGTCATTCACCGTAGCCTTAGAAACGGATGGCTGTTCAACAATGTTGCGAATATGAGCATCTATAATACAATTTTCTTTGTTGTATTTTGAACTTAGTCTCTCCCAGGCTTCTGTGTAGTTCGCGTCACTTATAGATATGTGTTTTAGTACAGATATCGCATCACCTTTGAGACTTGTTTTCAGATATTGTAATTTTTGCACTCGTGTAAGCATTTCATTAGAGTCAACAAGAGCTTTAAACAAGTCTGAAAATGTAGGCCATTCTTCGTAACTTCCACTAAACGTGGGAAGGTTGATCGTAGGGAGTTTGGTATCTGAAACCAATGCAGTGGGTACCGGTGTAGATGTATGTTGTATCGCAGTACGTTCGATTAGAGCGCTGAGATTTGCTTGATGCTGTGCTAAGGAATGAATGGCCGATCCGAGCTTTTTTGTTTCATTATGCTGACCGTTTGAGAAGTCTTCATTATGTGCTGACTTGAGAAATGTATGAGCCAACGCCTTGAGAGAATAATACCTTTCCTCCCAATCTTCTCCAGTTCGTTCTTCGGTAGTATCTTCAGCAGCGAGATCAGATTCCATTTCCTTTTGCAATGTTTCAAATTAGCGAAAAAGTTGTTCAAGTTTTGCTAGTCGAACCTGAACGTCCTCCACAGATATGTCATAAGCATTTATGTTTTTTAAAAACGTTTCAATTCTTGTTATTGAACCCTTTAGAGTAGCCCTTTGTCTTCGTAGGGCGTCCATTTTATTCAAAAGACAAAATAAATTAATTAAAGAATTACCTGTATCAATAATAAATATCCTTTACTGCAAATATCCCAATAACACTTAACCGCATATGCAACGTGCACTATATCCAACACAAGTTTGAAGAACGATTTGCTAAGGTAAGTGTGAAAGAGACTGCTGGCTTGTTTATATTCCACTGTTTATAGTAATATGCTACGGAGCGAATTCACGGACCACTTTCACGAGTGGCTTACAAACAGAGAGAGACTGCCCAGTTGTGTGTATATAACAACGGAGTCACTTGTCACTATTGGAATGCAATAAAATGAAACTGATTGAATTCGCGGAACACACAATGCAAGAGTCGAATGCAACAGAAAGAGACTGCTAAATTACGTATATGATAACCGAGTCACTTGTTACTGATGAAACTGATTGAATTCGCGGAACACACAATGCAAGAGTCGAATGCAACAGAAAGAGACTGCTAAATTACGTATATGATAACCGAGTCACTTGTTACTGATGAAACTGATTGAATTCGCGGAACACACACTGCAAGAGTCGAATGCAACAGAAAGAAACTGCTAAATTATGTATATAACAACCGAGTCACTTGTTACTATTCATGTATCAATTTACACTGAGCGAATTCGCGGAACACACAATGCAAGAGTCGAATGTAACAGAAAGAGACTGCTAAGTTGTGTGTATATAACACTCGAATCACTTGTTTCTGTTTGCTAGTTATGTACATAAGACTGCATAATTGTTTTACCGGCGTACTGTATATACGCGGTTTATGTGTGTTTCGTATATGAACTACGCACGTGACCGAAATGTTCTCGAATGTTCGAAAGACTCTACCAATTATTACAAAATAATTAAAGCGCTTTGAACTACACTTTTAGCACCTTTAATCACGATACAACGCACACGTGTGATCAAGATGAGTCTTTGACTACATTAAAGCCAACACAAATATGAAATTTAAAGTTTATCGCGGGTTGAAGGACCAAAAAATGTTCGCAATAGATGCGCAATTGAATCACTTGGACAGGGCCAGGTTCTATGTAACTATTAAATTATAACACATTGAACTGATAATAATCCTTTATTAATATCGAACACAAAATATTGGCGTGGCGTGGCAAGCTGTACCGCTTCTCTCCAAAGACTGAATTAAAAACTATATGCTAATGAAAAAACTAGAAGCCACTACCACATTTAAATTTAAGCAAGTTGTATATAAAGGTTTAGCAAAATACTTAGATAGTACATTCTGATATAAAAGTTGTGAGAAGTTATTGAGAATCCTGAACACCCTGTGTTGTTAGTATGTGCCCTAAAAATTTGGTTTCCCTATTCATGAAGCTGCATTTATCTGCCTGTATTGTCAGATTATGCTCGGCTAGGCGTTTGAAAATTAGTTCTAGAGAATTTAAATGTTCCTCTAGTGTTGTTGAAAATATGAGGATGTCATCTAGATATACCACACATATCCTGTTTATGTATTCTCTCAGTATTTATTAAGCGTTGGAAGGTGGCGGGGGCTTTTTTTTTAACCCGAATGGCATTCTAACGAATTCGTAAAGTCCTGATGGGGTTATAAAAGCTGTTTTCTCAATGTCTTTTTTTGCAATTAGAATTTGATGGTAACCTTTTGCAAGGTCCAGGGAACTAAAGTATTGCGCTTTCCCCAACTTATCTAATATACTGTCGATATTTGGAAGTGGGTACTTATCTTCAATTGTAATCTGGTTTAATTTTCTACGATTCGGTACTTCTGAACTCCCGAATTGTCTTTTTTCTTAGGGATTACGATTATAGGTGAACAGTATCTACTATTGCTCTTTCGAATTTTTCCCTGCCTCTCCATCTCTTCCATTTGTTTTCTCACTTCTGATTCATGTTGAGGTGGATAACGGTACAGCTTGGAATTTATTTGTTCACTTGTTGTTGTTTTAATTTCATGTATTATACTAGTTGTATTTGTAAGTTTATCCCCTTCTTTAAAATTTAGTGTTTTATATTTGTCTAATAATTTCCAAGTCGTCGATTTCTCTTCCTCATTCAAATGGTCTAATTTTATACTTCCTAAATCACCTTCTTCTAGCGTATTCACTTCTTCTTGAATAGTTTTATTAGCGAATGGTATTTTTTCATTATTTTTTAATGTAATTACCTGATTTTCTATGTCTACTAGTTTAACATTATTTTCTATCCAGTCCATCCCTAATAGAAAGTCATACTCTTTATCTAAATTTATTTTTACCCATCTTACTCTGGCATTTGGAGGTTGTCTAAGTTCTTTAGGACATTTTGTCTTAACATATTCCGTATCTCTACGTACCTGCCCTTCTATGGTATGGATCTGAATATTTTTCCTTCCTAGTTTTTCGTAAAATTGGTTTTGTACGCTTCTTGAATTTAATAAACTAACTGTTGATCCTGTATCTAACATAGCGACATATTTTGCATTTTCTATGGTTAAAATTATGAAGATTTTCTTTTTTTCCTAACTGATTGACTTCATTTACTGTGCTTAGGGTATCAATCTCCATTGGTTGCTCTTGATTATTGTTATTAAATCTATTAACTGATCGGCTATTAAACTGTCTACTTCCGTGGTTTGCGAAAGAATTACCACGAGATTGCTCACAATTATTATTAGAATAATTATTGTTGTTTCGCCACTGCAGGGAATTTTTAAAGTTATTTTGTCTTTGTCCAAAATTGGGGTTAAAATTATTGTTTCGCCATTGGCTAGAATGATTAAAGTTATTCTGTTGTGTTTGTGCGAAATTATTGGTAAAATTATTTTGTCGTGCTTGTCTCGAGTTACTAAAATTATTTTGTCGTATTTGCCCTGTATTGTTAACGTTATACCTGAAATTATTATGGTTTTGTCTTGAGGTATTTGGTCCATGATGTCTGTCTGTTATTGATTGGTTTACTTTGCACCACTTTAAATTAAATTCATCTTGACCAATGTATTTATTTAAAACAACTCTAATTTCTTCTAAACTGAACTTGTTACTTAATTCCGCCGCTAAAGCTCCAGCAGTTATTTCTTTAATTTTTAACACTAGTGCACTACTTAAATTATTAACTATTTCATTTTGAAATTCACTATAAATTGCGCACTCTGATATATCACTCATAATAAATCTTATTTTATCTAATAATTCAAAAATTGAACTTACTTTTAATATATTAATATCCTGCATAATTTTTCCTTGATCTTTTGATGACCTATAATGCAATTTTAGTTTATTTTTACAGTTTTCCCAAGTAGTTGGTGGTGAAGTCTCCAGATAATTTTTTGCTGGTCCCATAATCTTCTCATTATAGATTATTATGTAAGCTTGAGGTGCCTGATTCCCATATTCTTCTAATGCTCTGTCAACTGATCTTATAAATGACGGTAGAGTTCCAGGTTTTCCTTCAAATGTTGGTAGGTACTGAAAGTCCTTCTCTATCCTTCTCCTTAAGGGCTGTGGTTGATTCTGTCGATTTAGTATCTCTGTTAAAGTCATTAAGCATTGCTCAACGATATTTGCTGGCTGTGGTAGTGCCATCCTTCTGTTGTGGTCGATAATTCGATTTCTCCGATTTCTTCCTTCCAGTATGCTTGTGCAGTTTACTGAGTGGTCGTTTCTGCGTCGCTTAGTAAATTGCTCTTTAAGCCACTGTGTTTCACACTTTGTTATGTTAACTGCTCACAAACACTTTTAATTTGCTCGTATCATAAATTCTTCCGAACAGGATTACCCACTGCGCCAGTTAGATCGTGGTACTCTACCGATCATAGAGCTAATCTGGAAGAGAAACCTTTTATCAAAAAAAAAAAAGACCGTCACTCAGAATCGATGGGCTACGAGTTTGAATTATAATGAAGGTAATAAAGAAAAAACAACACTTTTCACTGACTGTAGTTTGATTGATTTCTTTTATTGACCTTTTGTTTTATCACTTCCTTCACAAATCCGTCGAACAATCAGAAAAATATCTTTTATCAAAAAAAGTCAACAGTTAAATTTACTCTACCTTACTCGACCGAACATTTAAGCTTCGCAACTCATTAATTACTACTTACTCTAGAGCTTTTACAATTTGTCTTTTGGTCTGTTTTTAATTGTCAGGCAAGCACTTTTTATGTATCTCATGATAATATTTGGATTTATATCTGAATTAATATGACACCTTTATGGTTCATGAAAATGTTGACGTCGCGACGTGAAAATGTGGGAAGTTAGATTTAATGAAAGAATGTTGCGATTGCAACATGAAAATGTGAGAAAGTTGAATTTTAGACTTTCTCACTACCAAGCCATGGGTTTTGTTATTGCAGTTTGGTATGAGTCAGGATCTGATAGATCCGGTGTCGGATTTACGTCACGTTTTAGGTCAATGTATGTAACTTGCGCGAGTTTCCCCGTCATGGAAAGGAACGTAAGTAATACGTTGATGATACTTCCATAGGAAAGATAACAAGTATGAGATTCGCTATTTTTTAAACTTCTTCTCTAGTTAATCTGAAAATACTAAAGTAACTGAAGTACTTGGTGTAGGTAGGAACCTTGTTATTTACCTCAAGTTAGGATCGGAGTCTAATCTGTGTTTTATTATAGTTTTACTAATAGTAACTCGATCTCTGTTAACAAGTAAGTTTTCCTTTTAATAATTCGCAAGAATTGCTTTGAAATTTTGCTTGAGAAAAACTTCTAGATCCTGGAATGATGTAGGCTTTTAAATGAACAAGCAGCGAATATAAAACTTACTTCTTTCGAGTCACATGTATACGAAAGCGTAAAAATTATGGGCTCATTAGAGTAATTAACCGTTGAACGGACTGGCCGGCATGAGATTAAAGTACAATAAATTTGATTATTTCTTTTTACATCCTAAGATTAGATGTTATTTGCTCAAGAAATTCTATATCATGATTTTTTTCAATTGGTTAGTCATACTTTCTCTAATAAAATACTATTAAACATGAGAAAGAAATTATTAGGCCGTATTTTCTTATTCTTAATTCAAATGATATCCACATTTCCATTGAAATATTCATACTCTTCTACAGTGAATTTCATGTTTGAAGCTGCAGTGAATTTATGTCAAGGAAATTAATTAATGTAAATTGACTGTAGCTCCCATGGGATTTAAAAATAAAATTAATGCACAAATTGAATTTATGTCCGTGGACTTTATCTAGTTTTTAATATAGAAATGAAATCGACCACCTTATCTAATTTTTCGCCAAAGCCAAATAAATTTGCAGATCAATGCCTATCATTCGAGTTATTGTTCTTTTTAGAATATGTTTAAAAGCATATTATTTTTAAAAAAATTTGCAAATGGTAAATACACATATACTATTTTGTGTTTAAGGTGAAATTCAAAATTGATTTAATTGCAAAAAATTTAAAAAAATACTGCTTTAAGACACAAAATTTCATACAAACTTTTGTCGTGTATGGAGGTGGTTCAAAATGAAATTTCCTTGGTTTTACTTGAGAAACTATAACTAAATATTTTATTCCATAAGAAATTCACTGATATTACACGACTAATAAAATACTTCAGGACTAATAAAATACTTCTAAAAACTAATCTACAAATTCAGGAAACTTTAGTTAAACGCTTGGGGCAAGCGACGACTGCGACTGACGGTGAACGACTAACTACTACGAGCGAGAGAGATGCTCGTTACTTTAATTATGTGCTTCCAGCTGGTAGTCGAGACTGCTAAGTTTATACAGGCGATACATTTTTTTTTTCGTTTTTGATTTTAAGTAAGATGTCAGTGGGTAAATATTTGCTCCCGCAAAGTATGCACTACACTTTCCTTTTACAATAGGTATAACATGTCATTTTTGCCTTTTAAAGTGAAGAGACTGTTTCGTTTGTTATCATCATGTACTAATTATTTTTAATTATATTGTTTTATTTTGTAGTTCAGACCTCACTTGGACGGCATAGTTTTTACACGCCAACAGGGAAAAGGGCCTGTATTGTGGTCGATTTGCAAAAACTGTGACATCTAAGTTAGATCATCGTAGAGAATAAATTTGCCTTTTCCAGTTTCCACAAAAAAGCTACAAATAAGAAAACACACATAAATTCCTTAGATCATATAACAAAAAGGATAGGCTATGAGGAAGAAAAACTTAAGCATATTTCTGCATGTAGTAGAACCGCATCGATGTATTCGCCTTAGTCATGGAAGTAGTAAACTACGATATTTTCACACCTGGTGAATAATTTAGTGGTTGAAACTTTACTAAGTATTGAAGAAATTCAATAGAAGAGATCCCAATATATCACATCATGTTTAAATTAATTTTTAAGTTTATAATTTTATAATATTTTTATAACTTTTTGCATTTTTACCAATTTTCCTAGTGCCCCGTTTATTTTCTGGTAATATTTTTTGGCGTTGGCTTTGTATGGCTACTGTACTGTACCCGAACTTCTTGTCATAAAATCTGAAATTTCAGAAATTTAGAATTGCCGAACTAACGAATAACATGGAGATACCCCTCTTGTCATTTCCCCTCCCTCTCGCAAGAAAAAATGCTTATCACACGTACACGAATTTTACACAGCATAGCCTATCCTTTTCGTTATATGATCTAAGCTTAATTCACTGCACTATTTTTGAAAGTAAAGTCATTGCAACTCCGATTAATTTTCACTTACATCAGGTATGAAAATGTGAGTTAATGTTTCATTACGTAAAAAATTAATTCAGTGGACGTATTCAAGTCGTAGGTGTATCTTGGAGGGAAATTAATTATTCTATTTATCTATACTATGATAATGAAGCTCAAGTCAAAACTCATAAAGTAAATTAATTAAACTAATACTATTATAAATACTCATCTAAATATTTTGAAGGAACATTTGTTATTACTTACATTTGGTTTTCACTTGCAAAACAAAGTGGGCGTCAGTACGTAATTCTTCAATGACATCAGCTAAAATGGATTCTGATAACTCCACATCATTATTATAAAACAAGAATCCTCACTTACTCCGTAAAAAGTTTTAATTGCGTTTATAATATCGGCACTTTCAAGTTTTTCACCATATTTCACACATATATATTGAGCAGAAGCTGAATTGAACGATAAAGTAAAAAATATAGTATTTTCACACATTTTATATCTAAATAAATACACTTAGTTCCGTTCTAAAGTTGCATTTGACTGCACCGGTCTGTGTTCTGTAACCGAATGAAATAAAAAGAAAAAATTGGGTAGACAAACAATTATTTTTATTCCCTCAACCATATTGTTGCAGCAACCATAGCTATATTTCATACAACCAAAGTATACTTAAATGTCAACTAGCACGTATATTCACATTCGAATTTACTACACACATATTATGGTTCTTGTAAGCAAAACTTAGTTTCCATGAAAACTTATAGTTACATGAACCATGTTCTTGTTCTACATAATATTTTTGTCATTTATAGTAAAGATAATACCTAATTTACGGCATTTACTAAGAATATAAATATGAGATTAACTGAAATTATTTCGACCAGAAGTTTTAGAAGGAGTTCATTGACGTAAAGCTGATAAGGAAAGGCCAGCGTTAAATGAATAACTAATGGTACTTGCGCATCATATATAATAATAGCGCTTTAAAAACTAATGCTAAAACATTCGAAACGCGTCGTGTTTGATAAGAGAAAGGAAAATATAAGATTATTCTGAAATATATACTCTAGATATCTAATTACTGCTAGTATTGTCATATGACGTTGTTGCCTTTAACCATTAAATAGTTTAGGTGAACATATCTTAACCATAACGAAAGTATGGTTACAATAACAATATTTTTAGAATAGTATAGTGATCCTAAATAAATTAGTTTTAACTACGCCCTAACCATATTATGTTGACATGATTATCATAACCTTATTTTTATCCTCTGAAAAATACTACAACCATATCTTTTCTTTCAGTGTAGAAACGAGAAGTACTTAGCGCTCAATATATATACTATTGATCTATCCCCTTAAACCTTCAACAATACGAAGATGCTATCAGAGCGATACACTAAATGCTCAGCACTAGAATATAATACATACGATTTTTTTTTTATTGATCAAATTGAGATTTCCCAAAAGCTGACTATTGCTATCTGAACATCGAGAATTAACTACATGTACTTAGCGTTCTGATATACTACGTATGTTATTGACTAATTCAACTTAAGATATCCAGGATATGACGATAACTAATCTAATAAAAGTAGCGATGAGTAGGTACTTTGCGCGGGATGGATACATCGACACATCCTTCCATGCATATATACGTAATTCACTGTTAAATTCAACCATGTACGACATATGATAATAGCTGCCATTGTAACGAAGTGCGACTCAGATAGTAAAAACTGGCGAACGTAAAGTAACCTACTAGATCTCAGTTCCTGCACCGAGAGGAATATTTGGGTCAAGATAAATAAAACGCGGGTCAATCCAAATATTTTTGTATTTGATTTTGCGCCTACCATAAAAATATTTGATCCAACATTTGGAACATATTTGTTTCAAATATCTACTAAAAATGTACGAAAATTGTTAAAATGAGCAATCTTGTTTTGAATCAACTAAAAAGACCTTCTCATTACAAAACCCCCATATATTCGATTTGAACACGTATAGTTTTCACTTCAAAAATTTTATAATTTTTCGACCAACAATTTATATGGTTGATTCAAAAATAATAAAATTTTTAAAATGAAAACTATACCTGTTTGACGTGAACTTTTAAACCAAAATTTTATACAGGCAAAAAAGTAGCACTATTTCCACTTAATTAAAGCTATAGTAATCGAGTGCGCCAAGAAGTGGAATAGATAAAAGTTCGTCTGTTGCTATTAATAAAGGTCATATTATATGATAGAAAAAAATTTATTTCTAACAAAGGAGAGATTAATATTCGGTTCAAGTTTTATATGAAATTTTAGATTGTCTTTATTTCTAGAAAAACCGCGGTCTAATAAAAGACCCATACTTCAATTTTTTTCTTTTTCCGCTTACATGTCCCTGCAATATTTAACCTGTTACTTGGTATGATAACTGCGTTTAGTAAAATTTCCAGGATGTTTTGATGGCTATCTAAAGAACTTTAATATTAGATAAATGTTTTTATCTGATCAGAACTGAATTACCTTCGTTCAATACATTGCCCAACTTGAACAAAATATCAAGGCTCTTCTGTCCCGAATTTTTTTCTTTATATTATGGCACTATTTGCTTTACAAAATTTTCCCATTTGGAGACCAATAAAGCGTCTTTCCCGGGGAACAAAGTTTTAAAATCACAGTTTATCTGAAGTACGGGAAATTTAAATACTTAATTTAGATCTGTTATAATATTTCTTACCAAACTTATTGCATATTCCGCATTTTTAAGTAAAGTCCAATCTTTCAAAATATTTACTTTCCGCAATTAATGCCGACACTTACTTTTAAGATGTTCGAAAATTCCTTCCAATTTCCATAATTCTAATAATTCCAGTAATTTTACATGCGAGTCAGTCACTACAATAAAATTGCAAGCACTTTCACTATTGTCAACATTTGGAATTAATATTTCAGAGTTCTCATCACCAATTTTCAAGAATTATTAAAATACGCGCAATCCCACGGCACAGCATAAACATAACCAAACACAGACGCACTCGACTACTCGCACTGAACATGAACAAAGGTGTACCTTTCATTTTAAGATTTCGAGAACGAGTTAGGGAAAAACAACAAAATCCCTACTGTGATTTTGTCAAAACAACAATATATTCGATTTAGCTATGCGGCATGTCATTAAAGAGTCGAAATATTTCACGCAAGAATAATTTATGCTCACTTTGACAATGAATGGTATTTGGTTCAAATTATTTTTTCTTGACTATTTCTAAATAGAATAATTTTTGAATCAACTATAGAATATTCAATTCCATTAGTAATATATGATTGAATTGAACATGTTTCACATTGTTAAATCGATAATATATTTCAACAATGCATATTTTTACGTATTCATTCGATAATATTTTAGGGAACAATAAATGTATTTGACTGAAGCAATAATTTCTTGTATCAACAATTTTTTTGCTAATTTCCTTAATTTTTATTTCAACAATCACGTTTATTTGATTTAAAAGTAGTGATTTCTCTCAGTGTGAGCAGTTCTAGCGAAGAGCGCACCTATCTTCAGATCTACCTATATCCACTTCGACATGAATATAAATAGAGGCTGCGACAGACACCTCCAGCTGCAAGATCACCTCGGGGATAAGTGTGGAGGAAACAAGAAAGAGAAAAAATCTAAAAAAAGTGGCATAAGCTTCACTACTGTATGGCTTTTATTCCTTATCCTTCTCTCCTTATTTTTTCTTTGGATGGTTTTACACATCCCTTGACGACGACGTTTACATAACTTCAACATTGTCCATTTCTTGTGACTAACTAACTCGTCCACAATTCTTATCAACTAAAGCAAAAAATTTACTTTCGTTACCTACCTAACTGCTCGAGCCCTCATCTAAGGAAGCTTAAATCTACACTGTAGATATGCAATCAAATAATATAATATAATATAATTTCTTCTCACGTAAAAATAAAGAAATAAAAAAAATCGATAATAATAAAAATGAAACTCCCAAAGGGTAAAGCCGGACCGGAAGAGTCACTTCATGCACTTAGCCTAGTAAATTTCTGGCTATGAGAAAAATGGGAACAAAAGCTTGTAGCTTCTTCCCTAGATTCACTGCCGCACTTCGCGGCATCTTGTAATACCTCGATAAAATAATGACTCTACAATAATAATAGCTGCATAGCTTCGTGGCAGTTCGGTAGACCAATCAGTTAATAATCCTGATTATAAAAAAAGAAGACGCTTTTGATGTAGATCTCTTAGAAATGTTCGCTCCTAGCGTAACGCCAAGTAACTGTAGACGTTTCGCGAAAATTCTTTCAATCCTCCTATTTTCCACAACATTTTCGCTGCTTTGATGACACTTAAAAAAAATCAATTAATAATTATAGCGATAAAAGTCTCCACAAAAATTCTTTATATTTTCCGCAAAATGTTCGCTGGCTTAGTAGTCCAGTCCTTACGGATTTTTGCCCTACAAAAGGTGGGGTAGTTGTGATTTTTATATATGTTATTCAGTTCCGGGCCCCGATGAAAAATCCAAGTTTAGGCCCTTGAAGGGGGTTCGCGCGGTCCGCCATCTTAGATTAAAGGTACCAAAAATATGTTTTTTCAAAATAATTCCTCAACGGTTGATCCTACGACAAAAATGTAAAAACATAAATTTGATTTGAAAACCCCTTTTTATGTAAGTCTGATGTGTGATGTGATTCTTCCAAAAAAATGTATACATATAGTACCATTTATACAGGGTGTTTCGTCCATGGTGGTCCATAGGACTGGAGGTGAAAGTAGTCACCTATAGTCAAACAAAACATTTATGGCATGGGGGCGGGGGGCGGCATCTTAACCCTTTCGGAGTTATAGGATGATTAAGAAAATTTGGTAGTCTTTCACAAAGTACCCTGTATTTTAAAAGGTACAGTGTGTACGGCCACTTACAGAGCTCATTGTATGTAAAACTTAATGACTTTTCCAACGACTGCTCGACCAGCCCCGTACTCCTCTACCCTCAAGAGTTGTGGTGAGCTAAACTAAAGACAATTTGTTCCTTTAGTGACTGAAATCACGTAATTAAAAAAAAAATTTCGTCTAATTTCGGTATTACATAAATAGCTTATGAGCTAATAATTTTTTCAAAGTAAAAAAAAAGGTAAGAAAATCCGAAATTCTTAGTTTAGCCCACCATAACCTCCTGAGGGGAGAGGAGTATGGGCCTGGTCGAGCAGTCCTTGGAAAGGTCATGAAATTCTGCATACAATGAGCTCTGTAAGCGTACTTTTTCAAATGCAAGGTATTTTTTAAAAGACTACCGAATTTTCTTAATCACCCTGTAACTCCGAAACGGTTGAGATGCCGCTCCTGCCTTACCATACAATGTTTTGTTTGACTAGGTGACTACTATCACCTCCTGTCCTATGGACAACAATGAACGAAGCACCCTGTATAAATGGTACTATATGTATACATTTTTTTGGAAGAATGTTCAGGTTTCCGCCTCTGTAACTCGTTACACATCAGACTTACATAAAAAGGGTTTGTACAAAAACTGTAGGGAATTTAGTCTTCTTCAAATTTTTTTTTTACATTTATGTCGGAGAATCAACCGTTAAGGAATTATTTGGAAAAAACCAATTTTTGATGCCTTTAATCCAAGATAGCGGACCGCGCGGCAAAGGCCTTATTAAGTCCCTATTGACTGGACTCTAGTAGCATTTCGATAAAATAATTAATTCATAACGCTAGCGATAGATATTTCCACGAAATTTCTTTAAATCTTCACAAAATATTCGGTGGCTTAGTAATATGTACGTCGATAAAATAAACAATTCATAATAATACCAATAGGAAATTCCACGAAGCTTCTTTCAATATTCACATATTCTACAAAATGTTCGCTGATTTGGTAACAAAATAATAAACTAATTAATAATAATAATACTAGCGATAGGAAGTTCCACGAAGATTCCCTTAATATTCAGTTACTTCACAAAAGGTGCGCTGAGTTGTCATTTCGATCCAGTAATCAATTAATAATAATAGCGATAGAGATTTCCGCGAAAATTCTATTTTACAAAATGTACGCTGGTTTTGTAGCCCTTCGTAAATTAACCAATAATAATAATAGCTGTAGAAATTTCTACGAAAATTCTTTAAATCTTCATACATTCTACAAAATGTTCGCTGCACTACATTTTACTCAGAAAAAAAAAAACGGTACTCCACGCGGTATATAGTATACCACAGGTGTGGTAAGCATTCCACGGAAAATTTGGACGAAAAATAAACCACGATGTGCACAGGAAAATATGGTTCCTACTTTGAAGACTGTACGCAGTGCTTTTCGCTGCACCTAATTTCCCTCAGGTAAGTTGTTTCGCGTCTGATAATGTAGGAAAAAGTCAAGCAGGCCCTTTTCAGGACTTTTGCTGTACTCGTTCACTGTACTTAGTATCTCGTTTCACCTGAGTATTTATTGAATCGAATTTAGCGAGAAAGCTTTCGCAGGTCCGCGTTCACTCTAGCAATCCCCCATTTCACCCGTTCCCAACACCGAGAACAATCCCTCGTATGTTATAGCGGGTACACATCTCAGGCTGCTATTGGGTAGCTCGTGGTCACATGATAACGCGCTGCTTGCGTGCTCAGCTAGTAAGACACATACGGAGCAGTGCTCGGACTCTAGTCAGGAATGACATGCAAGTATAGTACAAGGCTTGTTAAAGTTTTTGTACTTTAAAGTTCTTTTGAATTACTTTTGAAATGTTCTTATGCACTTTAGACGCATGTTGGTGTAATATTCTTGTGACAATGATTTAACATGGTGAATTTTGTTGACGGATGTTATTTAGGCAAGTGTTTTCTTGTGTGCAAATTCTTCCACTTACAGGTGAATTTATGCGCCTTTTGGAAAAGTAGGAAAGGTAGTTTTTCCAAGAACATAAAATAAAATTTTAAGGAAGGAATAAAATTAAAAGAAAGTAGCCTAAGGGTAGAACGCTACAACGTGTAGACGACCCACTTCGAGTCTCAAGCCGGGCTCCGACACAAAAAAGAAGAAGAAAAATAATACAAAAAAACACCTGAACGAGGGAGGGAATGCTTGACAGCAGCGCCCAACGTGGGGAGGACCCGCTACCAGAATCTGAAGCCGGGAATAAGATTAGGACGTAGTTCTACGGCCTGAACCTCAGTACGGCACCGCATAAAAAAAAACCCAAGCGAAAATGGGGGAGGGATAGAAGAGTAAAATCCTCATGTCGAGGGCTAACCTAGGCGGGGTTAGGGGCAAAGCCGAAATTCATCTAAACTCGTTTGTTTAGAGGTGTTATACTATATGAAAAAAACTTCTCAGAGACTTCAATCACACGCACTGCCGTTCGAAACAACGTTCCATTATCAAGAAAATGAAGAAGGGACAGGAGAGTGAAATCCTTCTGACGAAGGCTAACCCAGAAGGGGCTAGATGCAAAAGACGAAACGATCTAAACTCGTTAGTTTAGAGATATTATACTATATAAAAAAAACTTCGCAGAGACCTCAACCACACGCACTGCCGTTCGAAACAACGTTCCATTAGGAAGAAAATGAAGGAGGGACAGGACAGTAAAATCCTTCTGACGAAGGCTAATCCAGAAGGGGTTAGATGCGTTATACTATTAAAAAAAAAAACTCGCAGAATACTCAGATGCCTAATACATTTTTACTATATATGAAATTTCTGATTTTCTAAGTGTCTGTACATTTGATTTTAAATTTTTATTTGTGTTGTTTACAGTAATTTCCTATGCTGTTTCTTAATTAGATCTTAAAAACTTTTCCAAACTTTCCATTCTACTTTGAATGATTCATTAATTATATTTTATTCATATATATATAAGTAAGTATGTACGTATTTATTTAGGACGGTACAGGCATCTGTAGCATGAGATAGTTGATTTAACAATTTGTGAATGAGTGCAGTTTGGATTTTCATATCTCTCTTGAAGAAGCTTCCAAGCACTATTGTAGTTTTCTTCAGATAAACTGAGATGTCTGACTAATTTTTCTGCTTCTCCAATAAGATTCGTCTTCAGGTACCTCATCTTCTGACAGTTGCTTAAGGCTTGGTTGTGGAGCGTAATTTTTTTTAAATTTAGCATCGTGCTGGATGAGGATTGGCCAGTAATTGGTGCCTGTGCATCTAGTTTATATGAAATAAAAATAAGGTAGTATTGCACACTTTCTTCTATATTAATGTATTCAGTAGCGTCGTATCCCATCTCAATTTGATCTTCGATTAATTCATACATGAGTTGATTGTATTCTTCTAGATGGGTCCAGTATTTGTTTACAGATTGGTCTTTCAGTTCGTAGAAACACCGGGTATACTCAGCTTGATCTAGATTCTCCAGGCCCTTAATAAGAGACGTAATGTTTCTATTATCGTCTTCTGCCGGCGGATCAATCTCACAACTTCTAATGAATCTGTAATCGTTGTTATTTAAAGTTGAACGTTTTGGGTCAGCTTTGGAGTTACGCCAGGGTCAATGCGTTCAACGACGGGGAAGAAGAAGAAATAAATACCAGGTTTTGACGTTTTAAAAGGTGAACACTGATTTAATTTTATACTGAACAAAAATGTTTTATTAGAGAATTATATATATGTATATATTTTGCACAAATGAATTGTCTTTTTTGATAATCTTAATACTAACACAAACTGTCAGATTTATTTGTCTATGACAACACACAATCTTAAAACTATTAACCTTTTTCCCATAAGGTTTTACACTCACTGTCATATTTATTGTCTGTGACAATACACAATCTTAAAACTATTAACCTTTTTCCCATAAGGTTTTACACTCAGATTTATTGTCTGTGACAATACACAAATCTTAATACTATACACTTTTGGGTCGTTTTCCACTTTTTACACTGTATGTATCTATTTTTGTTGGGTGAGATCTATACTATCAGCTACGGGATGACGGGTATATCTCGAATGCGGTAAACCTCGCACTCGGCAGGAATTGAGAAATTGTCTCGAATACGGAAAACCTCTGACTCGATAGGAATATTTCTAACTACGGGATGACGGGTATATCTCGAATGCGGTAAACCTCGCACTCGGCAGGAATTGAGAAATTGTCTCGAATACGGAAAACCTCGTACTCGGTAGGAATATTTCTAACTACGGGATGACGGGTATATCTCGAATGCGGTAAACCTCGCACTCGGCAGGAAATTGAGTCGATTACTTCTTCGTTAGCTATAAACTGATAAGTTCCTAGCCAGTCGAAGCTTGATGATCGACTGATTTATTCACGGTGCCAGCTCGCCTTTTATAGACGTGAAAGTGTTGCCGTCTTGATGATTCCATTCGACATTTGACATCTCAGCCATCCTGAGTTACCGTCATTCATGGAACGTCAAGAGGGTTTGTTCATACATGAACATTTAAGTTATACTTCATTGTAAACAAATCAGTCAGTCAAATCGGGTTAAGCACTACTTGATATTGTATGGCATACTTATTTGTAACTTCGTTACATCCCCCTCTTTCTTCCCCAAAAAAACTGTTACACTGGCTCAGTTTTTTTTTTTCACAATCAACATTATTTATAGTGGAAAACAACATTTATTTATTTTATAGTGGAAAACAAAATTTTATTTAAATTAACAGTCTTCGTGACATATTTACATAATAATTAGAAAGAAAAAAAAGAAATATACATATTTTCACTTTTGGTTAAGCTTTTTTGGCAGAGGTGGCAATACTTTTCGCTGCCCCTTACAACGAAGAACTCGACAACCATTCGCTAGAGTGTGCACCCGTAGCGGTCCATTTGGTCCATGAGCCACAAATTTTGTAGCTTTGCCAAACGGGGCTAGCACTGCTTCTATTCCTTTGAATAGGTCATCGGTTAGTGGTGGCGGCTGCTTCTTTTTAATTGCGTTCGGATGAGTAGTTCCCGGCTTCTTTGGTTTAGCGGCTTTAGGTGTTTTATAGTTAGCGATCTTCGGTTTATTCTGCTGAGCAATCTGTTCAGCGGTGATGTTTTCTATTTTCTTTACAATATCTGCTACTGGAACTCGTGGTGTCAAAAAGCTGCTAGGTTTTTGTGGCTGAGTGGGTTTCCGTTTACACGGATCCTGAATTGATGATGGAATTAATTTTGCACTTTTAGGTGCCTGCATGGTGGTGATCTGTACATTTATTCCCTGCGTGGTGGATGGAGAGATGGTCACTTGACGTGTTGTCGCCATACTGTTTACTTTACAACTGGCCCATTTTGGCTTATCTACAGGACTTAAATACATGTTGTGGATGTTACCGTGTTCTGGTTTCCTTCTGGTGTTGAGAGTTTGACGATGACAGCTACAGTATATGGTCCAATATATCGTGGCCCTAATTTTGAAGTGTAATTTTTAGCGGTGGATGACAGTATTCGTTCTTTTCGTAGAACTTGTTCTCCTACTTGTGGACACCAATCGCGTCGGCGGTTATTATAGTAGCGACGTTGGTTAGTAAATGCCTTATCCAGATTGATTCGGACGATTTCATATATTTCCTGTAGGTTTCTCGCTCTTTCGGTGATCTCTGTGGTCGGAACTTTTTTCCCTATTTCTCCATATAAACTATTTGGTGATATAATTTCTCGGCCAAAATTTAAATAGTGTGGAGAATAGCCGGTAGATTCATGTTTGCTAGTATTTATAGCCAACATTAATTCTGGTAAGTGTTCGTCCCACTTCCGATGGTCCTGGTCCACATATTGAGCAATCATTGTCTTTATCACACGGTTTGCTCTTTCAGTCGGATTAGCTTGCGGTGTATATGGCGGTGTAAATCGATGTTTTGTTTTTGACTCTTTTAGCAGAGTTTTAAATTTTTTACTTGTATACTGAGTGCCATTATCGGATATTAATACTTCGGGATAACCAAAACGAGAGATTATTCTTTCTCTGAAACCTCGTATTAGTCCGGCGGTGGTGGCTTGTCGGAGAGGCATAAATTCTACCCATTTTGTGAATTTATCCTGGAACACTAGTATTGTGGTGTGACCTTTTGTTGAACGAATGAGAGGTCCAATGAAGTCTGTGCTAACAATTTCCCATGGTCGATTAGCGGGGAATCCATGCATTAAACCAGCAGTTTTCTGTTGTTCGGCTTTGTAACGTAGACATATGTCACAACTTCGTACATATTTCGCAATATCTCGGAACATTCCAGGCCAGTAATAATATTTAGCAATGCGGGCTATAGTTTTGTTGATTCCAAGATGGCCTGCGGTAGAAATATCATGATTTTCTCGTAATACCCTGTTTCGAAGTGGTTTTGGCACACAAAGCTTCCATGGTACAGTATCTTCGGTGTAAGTTGTAGAATCAAAGAAGCGACGATACATCTGTCCCTTTTCAATTTTATAGTCTGGACACAACTCTGGTTGTTTCTGAATTTCTTGAAGTTTGTTTTGATACCATGAACATTCAGATGTTATCTCAATAGATGACAGTAAAGTGAATAGAGAGGTTTGTGACTCTGTATTCCGTAACGGTTGACGTGACAGTGCATCAGCTACTACATTTAGTTTTCCTCGTCGGTATTTGACATCAAAGTCGTAAGACTGAACTTCGATAGCCCATCTTGCTAGTCGGCCAGACGGATTTTCAAGCGAATGTAGTCATTTTAATGCTTGATGGTCGGTGATGACTGTAAATTTATAGCCTTCTAAATACGGTCTCATTTTTCTGATTCCCCATACAACGGCTAGACACTCTTTCTCAGTCACGGAATACTTTTGTTCGGCGTTATTTAACATACGGCTAGCATAAGCAATAACATGTTCTGCGCCATCTAGTTCTTGACAGAGTACGGCTCCTAGTCCTTCTTGGCTAGCATCAGTTTGAAGTATAAATGGCTGTGTAAAGTCTGGGTAGGCTAAAATTGGTGACTCGGTTAATTTTTGTTTTAATACTTCAAAAGCATGTTGTTGCTCTGGTCCCCAGTTCCATTTATGTTTTTTCTGCAGTAGTTTAGTTATTGGTGCTACTGTGGTAGAAAAGGACGGCACAAATCTTCGGTACCATGACGCAATACCCAAAAATTGTCTCACTTCTTTGACAGTTGTCGGCGCGGAAAGTGTACTTATGGCTTCAACTTTTGACGGGTCGGTATGTATACCTTGTGAACTGACAACGTGTCCCAGATATCGGATCTTTTCTTTCAGAAAATCACATTTGTCGGGATTAATCTTTAGATTGGCGGCTATGAGCCGGTCAAACACTTCTCGTAATTTTTCCAAATGTTCCTCCCAAGTACGGCTAATAACAATAATGTCATCCAGATATGCAAAAGCATATGGTTCCATTTCCGGACCGATTACTTGGTCTAGAGCTCGCTGAAATGTAGCGGGTGCGGAATGAAGTCCAAATGGCATAACTTTCCATTGGAACAAACCTCGGCCGGGAACGGTAAATGCTGTGTATTGTCGGCATTCTGCTGTCAGAGGAATTTGCCAGTAACCTTGTTTTAAGTCTAACGTAGAAATGTATTTTGCGCCTCTCATTTTATCCAGTATATGGTTGATTTGAGGTAACGGATAGGCGTCTTTAACGGAATTTTCATTAATTTGTCGGTAGTCAATACATAACCTCCATCCGCCCTGTTTTTTACGTATTAGTACAATGGGTGAACTGTATGGACTTTTTGACGGTTCTATCTGGTCTTCGGCAAGTAGTTCATCTATTTGCAAGTTGATAATTTCTTGCATAGCGGGATTACGAGGAAAGTAGTGTTGTTTTATCGGCCGGTCATGTTTCATTTGGATATCGTGCTGTGTTATCGGAGTGGGTCCGGAGATTTTGGCAAATCTTTGAATTTGAGTGGACAGGAATTCGGTTATTTGGTTTTCCTGTATGTTGTCTATCTCGTCGGGTATTACCACTGTACATGTTGCTGGTTCGGTTATTTCCTCTTCAATATTCATGATTCCTGGTGAAATTTCCTGGTTCCACATTTTTTTTGATATGTCAGCTTTCCGAAGAAAGTCTACTCCCAGTATGACGGTTTCGGCTAGATTTGGCATGTAGTAGAATAAATGTGAAATTTTATGATTATTCCACTGTGTGTCCACCATATATGACTGATGGATTTTAAATTCACTACTGTTCGCCATTCCAGTTCTCAAAGAACATGATATCGGAGGAATATTATGTAATTCCAGCAGTTTTTTGACTTCGTCACCAATAAATGATTTAGCAGCTCCAGTATCTATGAGTGCTATACACGGTGTTTCAAATATTGACATGGTGATGAAATATCGGTCGTCCTCATAGTGTACGTCTATCATGGTTGCATCGGGTAGACAGGTTTTTAAGGCATCTGGTTCTGGTTCTGGGATACTCGGCTGCCTTGTCTTTCCGGTATCCCTTGGTCTTTTAACGGTCTGTTCATGTTTTGGCCATGACAGTCTCTAGTTAACACACCTAATTTTCCACATTGTGAACAAAATGTTTTCGGTGGATTTCGACATTCGTGTCTACGATGTCCAAGTTGTCCACATCTCCAACAGCTCTCTCGCCTTATATGTGAAACGTTTATTGGCAAGGCTGGGGTGTTTTGTGGTGGTCTACTTATCTGACGGATAGGTGGTGTTTCGGTATTGCGGGATTTTTGTTGAACTTGAATATATTCATACTCTTCTGCGAGTTGAATAAGTTCAGACAGTTTACGGAAATCTTTTCTTCGGATGTATAGACGGTACTCTGGTAACATGTTTTCATAAATTCGTTCAAGTTTCTCTTCGGTTGACACGTTTGTTTGCCAGCGCATGAGTGACTGGATGGCCGTGATATAATCTTTGGCCCTTTCTCTAGGTTTCTGTAACCTAGTTCGGATCTCATCGGCTAGTTTAATACGGTGGCAAGAAAAATAGTTTGAAGTCACTTATGAATTCATCCCATGTTGTCCATTGTTCTCGGTTGTTACGATACCATGCTAGTGCTGTCTTTGTCAGCAGCTCGGGTAATGTATTTAACATTCGGTCGGTTGGTATACTGTAACATTGTGCCATTTCCTCAATTCTCTCGAGGAAATTTAACGGATCTTGACCTTGGTCAAATCTCACATTCCATTTTCTGACTTTATCCATAATGTCAGCGTCTGAAAGTGGTCGGTCTCGAATTTCTATCGGGTACGGAATATTTTGAATATTTGGTATATTGTTACAAGATGTCTCCTTTTCGGTAACACTCAGACGTGTTGGCGGTATATGCGGTATATTCGGTATATTTTTACAAGGTATTTCCTTATCGGTAACACTTAGGCGTGTTGGCGGTATATTCGGCTGAAACCTTTGCTCATCGGTTTGTGTTTCGGTATTGATTATCGAAGTTATCAATATATCGGTCTGTGTTTCGGATGTATTTGTAATCGGAGGTGTCATTTTATCGGCCTTAGTTTCGGTTGACACAATTTTTAACTGGTTTTGTTCCTCCTCTTGAAGAGCTTGTTCACGTTTTACACTGTCTGCAAGACGTTTTCGCAATTCATCCACGGTTCCCTTTGTATTTCAATTCCTACGGTTCAGTTCAGTGATTAAGTCATCCTTTTTCAGTTGGTAGATGGCACTGACGGTTATTTCACTTTTGTCGGTCATGTTGTTGTTTATTTGATAGTTTTATACACACAGATATAAATTTTGTTAATGAGTATTGTCTATTTTATACACTGATATTTATTATAGCACTGGTATTATTGTATATACTGGTATTTATCTTCTTCTCGGTCTGGTTTCTGGATATGTATATACGGTGACTACTCTACTTCATTCACTGCCGTTTCTCCAGTGGCAGAAAAGAGAGTCCCTGCTCGGGCGCCATTTTGTAATCGTGTTATTTAAAGTTGAACGTTTTGGGTCAGCTTTGGAGTTACGCCAGGGTCAATGCGTTCAACGACGGGGAAGAAGAAGAAATAAATACCAGGTTTTGACGTTTTAAAAGGTGAACACTGATTTAATTCTATACTGAACAAAAATGTTTTATTTTTTAAGAGAATTATATAATATGTATATATTTTGCACAAATGAATTGTCTTTTTGATAATCTTAATACTAACACAAACTGTCAGATTTATTTGTCTATGGCAACACACAATCTTAAAACTATTAACCTTTTTCCCATAAGGTTTTACACTTATTTGTTAGATTTATTGTCTGTGACAATACACAATCTTAAAACTATTAACCTTTTTCCCATCAGGTTTTACACTTACTTGGCAGATTTATTGTCTGTGACAAATAAACAATCTTAAAACTATTAACCATTTTCCCATAAGGTTTCACACTCACTGTCAGATTTATTGTCTGTGACAATACACAATCTTAAAACTATTAACCTTTTTCCAATAAGGTTTTACACTCAGATTTATTGTCTGTGACAATACACAAATCTTAATACTATACACTTTTGGGTCGTTTTCCACTTTTTACACTGTATGTATCTATTTTTGTTTGGTGAGATCTATACTATCAGCTACGGGATGACGGGTATATCTCGAATGCGGTAAACCTCGCACTCGGCAGGAATTGAGAAATTGTCTCGAATACGGAAAACCTCGTACTCGGTAGGAATATTTCTAGCTACGGGATGACGGGTATATCTCGAATGCGGTAAACCTCGCACTCGGCAGGAATTGAGAAATTGTCTCGAATACGGAAAACCTCGTACTCGGTAGGAATATTTCTAACTACGGGATGACGGGTATATCTCGAATGCGGTAAACCTCGCACTCGGCAGGAAATTGAGTCGATTACTTCTTCGTTAGCTATAAACTGATAAGTTCCTAGCCAGTCGAAGCTTGATGATCGACTGATTTATTCACGGTGCCAGCTCGCCTTTTATAGACGTGAAAGTGTTGCCGTCTTGATGATTCCATTCGACATTTGACATCTCAGCCATCCTGAGTTACCGTCATTCATGGAACGTCAAGAGGGTTTGTTCATACATGAACATTTAAGTTATACTTCATTGTAAACAAATCAGTCAGTCAAATCGGGTTAAGCACTACTTGATATTGTATGGCATGCATTAACGGAATTTTATGGATTTAAAATACTTATTTGTAACTTCGTTACAAATCATCAGCTTTGAATTCAGGTATTATATCGTCTTCTTTGTTGGTTGTATCTGTAGATGCGACTACCTTTGCATTCTGTGGCACATTTGAATCTGTATTAGTCTTGTTGGCACCATGCTCTAGCTGAGCAATCCCTTGCTGGGCATGCTCTTCTCTTTCGCGAATCATCTCTGCAAAATAAGCCTGATATTTTTCAAACACTTGCCATGTCGTCTCTTAACAGCTGGATGTTAAATAAACGTGAGTAATCGGAGGTCCAGGTTGGATTCGAATTTCTTTGTCCACAGCTTCAAATAAATCCCATGCTGATATTAAGCGTCGTAGACGTTTGTTGTAGTAAGTTGACATAGTTTTCCTATAATTTTCAGTTTTCTTATAATTTTCAATGACCTTTAAGAGCTACTCCTTATAACTTTTTTGCTCAGTAGCTAACTGTTTACTTGCCATCTCTTCAATGGTTGGTTGATGGACTAGATGACTGGTTAGATTTTCTTGATTCTCTGCACTAATCGTCTTAGGCTGGTAAGCGATTCAAGTGATGCACCTGAATCACGTCGGGGTCACCAAATATTAAGAACTATTTTGATCTTAATGCTGTCTTAAGCCAAGGTGTTACACCGTGGCCTTTTATGGCGATGCAGCGGTTCTTATACAACTACACCAAATTATCTGAAATTTAACGTAAATTAAAAAACACTGACTTTGCTGTTGTTGATGGTTAAAAAATGACTGTCTTGATTTTTTATTGAACCAGTAAATTTATATAATCTTATTGTTTGCACTACATTGCGAAACTTATTTAGGACTGCAGAAATACAAAAAAGATTAAGTTATAAATATGACAGAACTGTACAAGAATGCAAACCTGCGCATTTACTCGATGAGAGAATTTGGACTTTTGATGCTTTCCTGAGTGCACTGACCTCGTAATGTTTATATAGCAATGAGAAATTTGCATGACCTAATTTATTTATTTTACGTTAAAATGAATTGATATTTTACAACGTAGAGCTTTGAAATTTTTTACATAGTGTTTTCATAAAAATAATAAATATAATTTCAGAAATGGACTAAATCGGGCAACCCCTTCATGGTGTTGCCATATACTAATTTTGGGTTTTTACGTATCCTGTGAAAACGATCATGTTATGTAACTATGTTGAGTGATTGACTTGGACGTGAAGTCCAGACTGCCAGCATGAACTGACAGATCACTCGGCGGACAGCGTTGACTGCAGGGCGGCACGCTAGCTCGCCTCGGATATTGGCGTAGAGTGTGGGGAGGTTCCACGAAAAACCTGCCGCTGCAGCCTGCCATATACCAAAAAAATCTCGTGCCTTAAACCAAAAAATCCGGCACACATTCGGTCCTGAAGGGACCTTTACGTCACTTACCTACATCCACATTGAAGGCGCAGATGGTCTGCCTTCCTGCATGCCCCAACCACCCAACTGACTCTGAGGGCAGATATTTTCAGAGTCCCTTGTAGACCTGGAAAGAGAGAGGAATAGTCGACCTAGACGACCTTGTTAGAGGACTCCAGGAAGGTGAAAGGAGATAAAAATTTCCTTTAGTGACTCATTATTTTCCACTGAACTTTATTATATATAATCTGGTTACTTAATTCTTATTATTTACAGTATTGGGATTAATGCCTGCCGGTGGGCGCTGTCTGCTCATGGACGAGCAAAGTCCACATTATTGCTTTTGAAAGAAAATTTTGCTAACGAGCATCCAAAATTAATAAATTTAGTTCCATAGTACAAGTATATTCAACTACTATTGAACGGAACGTCCCCAAATGAGTACAATTTAATAACAAAATTTCTTTTCAAGTTATCTTGTTGAAACAAGAATTGATATAAACCTTACTTATAAATTGCACCGGGTCAGGTATATTAAAGTATGCATCGTTTCATTATAAAACTAAATTCATCAAACTAGGAACTTGTGTTCATCCGTACAAGCACCAGATTCTTTAAAGCAGCCACAGACATAAGAATGTATTACTATTAATAAATGATAATTTAGACTAATTTGCAACAGAACTATTAGATCTTAACTAAAATAGGCTTGAAACGGCAACCAAGCCAAAATCGAAGTTCACATGTGTGTAGGAATCATACTCAGTTCTTTGTTTGTTCAACCACCTTGGGTAAGTCTAAATACTTAGCTGGAAGTAGAGCCAAATCTAGACCTCCCTTTTCTTCGAGTTTATCCAAATAAAAAAACAACTACTATATTCACGTACATATTATGATTTCTAAATGACTTTTATGATTCCCCTTTAAAAAATTTTTCTTTCATATGAAATACTTATTAAATCTTCATTTCTTTTCTTAATGGGAATTTGTACTTATAAATGAGTATATATCTTTTAATAAAATAAATCCGGTCGTAATCAATTTCGTTTCAATTTAATTAATTAATGCGACCGATTAGTTTTCATTTTTCTCTTTTCTTTTAATATTTATTCTTTTAATATAGCTACGAAATTTTCAGAAGATTTTGGTACTTACAGCACTCTATGATTGCGGGGTGCTCCATCGAAGAGGCCTCTTTGATGTTCCGCTTGATATTCTGAAAGAAAACGCATCGTTCGTTAAGTCCTATTACCGACGGTAAATATGTGAATGGGTGGAGAACCATTAAACCTTAAACTTTGGTTCCTATGTTTTCACAAGCTGAACTAAGGGATCAGGGTTGGCTCCCGTTTTTACATTACTGCCAGAAATCGTGAACAAAAGCAAAATTCTAATGTGAATCTGTGACGCATAATTACGATGGTCAATGACAAATTTAGCTGTATGTCATCTGTGCTGAGAAGTTCTAATGGATGCGTGTTTTTATAGGCGCTGTAATTATCCCGTGCAGCAGTTGAGTTTCTATAAGCTAGAGATTCTATCGTACATAATTTGGTGGGGCCCTATCCCGGACTCTGGGTGGGCTCCGATTGCTACGTTCAGGAGGTGGACTTGTTCCCGAAGGCTAAGGAAATCTTTCTCTCTCAGCTTCTTTTCTTGCAGCTTGCTGGTTTCAGCCTTTTCGTGGTCCTCCACAATCCGTGGCTACAGCATGCACTTTTCTTGGTTCTTCTCCTTTAATTTGCAACTTTACTTTCATCCGATTATCTAAATTCTGTATTTAAAATTTGGTGTAATTGGGTCGAAATAACCAGATTATACCTGTAGCTCGAGGGTTATTTCCTTCCGTCCTAATCATATATGCACCGGTTCCGATTATTTACTTTGGCCTCGATTACTAAATTAATATAATTGCTCGAAGTCATCTTTCACTCAATCACACTAGAAATGATTTGCTCTTCTTCTTATTTTTCGGAACTGGATTTTGGTGCTCGGTCTTCGTGTGGCTCATGCTAGGTGCTGCTGCTAGCCGTCGTGTAGCATACTGCTGTATGCAGTATGCTACGACCATAACAATCAATCCTATACGGTTTTAATGTACTAAAAAGTTAAAGTTCTTCAAAATACGAAATCCTATAAAATTGGTTATAATCATTTTTGCTGTTCGACGAACCGTTCTATAGAGATATATTCAAACAAACATTGCTCAGATGGGTGGCCATGCGAAATTCATTTAAGGTATCATAAGAATTGGTCTTAGACCAAACTAAAGTCAAACCTAAAGTCGAACTTTCAAGTCAAAAACAACTTCCAAAGCATTACGTTACTTTAATCATTCAAAAGAAATTCAAACTATCAAAAACTTTCAAAAACCTTACTTTAACTTTACTCAACCGTTACAAAAAATTCAAAATATCAAAAACTGTAAACTTTACGTTACAAAAAATTTTCTAATAACAAAAACCAATTGGACTCAGGTCCGCATATAACTTCCACCGATTATGCGATTACCGAGTCAGACTATTTAGCTAACAGCCAAATGTCCATCTCTCAAGTAATCGCAGTCCTCGGTAAAAGTCATACACGTTGGGCGCCATTTTGTTATGGATGTATGTTTAGAGTGATTGGTCAGGACGTGAAGTCCAAACTACCAGCATGAGCTGACAGATCACTCGATGACAGCGTTAGTACAGGGCGGCACGCTAGCACCTCGGCTAAGGGTGGCGGAGAGTGTGGGGGAGTTCCCGAAATAACCTGCCGCTTATCACCAACCAAAATCAAAAAAGATTTTCGTGCCTACAACCAACAAGCCAGCACACTCTCGGTCCTGAAGGGACCCTTACGTCACTTACCTGCATTCCAGTGAAGGCGGAGATGGTGTGCCTTCTCTGCCAAGCCCCATCCTCCCATTGACTTTGGGTGGCACAATTGTCCAAAGTCCCTTTGTTGACCTGTAACAAGAGAGAGAGACTAGGCGAGCCTAGACGACCTTCATCCCATGCGAGCCTAGACGACCTTCATCCCATGCGAGAGGGCTCCAGGATAGTGAAAGGAGAAACAAAAGACTTACTGCGTCATCACGTTATAAAATTCATTTAAAAAAATTTTGAATTTCTTACAAGGTTGACATCTACACAACTTATCATATCCTACTTCCTGAACTAAGTGCGATCAGGTACGTTTTTCACAGAGAAACGTCCACTATAAGAATGACACGTCACTAATCAGAAATTTTCGCGAAAACTGCGTTACCCCAGTGCTGCGGGTACCACGACTAGGGAAGCAGAGTTCCCTTTTATTACTCTTTCTATGAGTACTGTTCAGATTGCTTAATTGGTTCTGTTACTACTGCATTGAATAACTATCCCACCAGTATCAAACCGTTCTGTCTTGGATTTTAGCTAAAGATTTCTTTTTCGCGGAATTATATAGGTAATACAAAAATATATACATAGGTACTGCAAGGATATTCGCATATAATACTGAATATAAAACAAACATCAATACATGAAAAAAGAAAAATCACTTACATTTACTATAAGGTCCACCGCAGAGGCGCCTCCTTGGATGTTCCACTGTATCTCTGTTTAAAATGGTAAGTTAAATATGCAGGAATAAAAAGATGGATCAGCCGTTCCACTAATGATTGCCAAAATGAAGCAAAATACCGGATTAATGATCTCAACGAAGGATGATAGCTTCGATTTTAATAAGGTATCTTAGAAAATGACTCGCCTATTGAATCTAACTGCTTAATTGGGTAATAGTATTGTACTTAAATCTCTCTTTTTATTCTCTTCCTGTTTCTCTTAACCATGCAGTACGTACGTACATAAAACTAATTAATCTGTTCTGAAATTTACACACTAGTAAACACTATTTGATTATTGGTCATCAGCTGCTCGGGCCAGCGGATTTTAGCACATCTGAATCACAAAAAAACTCGGGAAAATTTCTGTTGGTGAGAACTTCGATTCTAACATGATTTCTAGTGAAAAATGACAGTATCTCATTAAACTTTCTGAACCAAATAAATGCAGAAAAAATATTCAATGAAAAGTTTTCTCTTATTACTCTATCGTAAACTTCAATTATTAATAATTTTTATGCAAAGACTACACTATTTCCATTTTAGACTTTCTGAACCAAATAATTCCAGAAAAATATTCATTGAAAAGTTTTCTCTTATTACTCTATCGTAAACTTCAATTATTAATAAATTTTATGCAAAGACTACACAATTTCCATTTTAGACTTTCTGAACCAAATAATTCCAGAAAAATATTCATTGAAAAGTTTTCTCTTATTACTCTATCGTAAACTTCAATCATTAATAAATTTTATGCAAAGACTACACTATTTCCATTTTAGACTTTCTGAACCAAATAATTCCAGAAAGATATTCATTGAAAAGTTTTCTCTTATCACTCTATCGTAAACTTCAATTATTAATAAATTTCTTTGACAATCCACACTAGTAGTATTGTCCCACAATTTCTGTAAGTCAAGCAAGGTCCTACATTAATAATTTAAAATTCTTCCTGGATCTTCGGTCAATTCTAGGGCATCCATTCGAACAAACTTTTTCGGATTTTTATAAAATTCATCTCAGCTACACTGTGTTGCATGGCAAACCATTCATCTCCATAAAGGGACATCAAATTATCTTCTACAATAGACTAGTACCTTGCCCTTTTGGATAAAAAGGACTCACAAATTCCTTACAAATTCTTAAATGCGCTGATGATCGTTTCTTTCTTTGCAGCTCGTCATCATTTTTATCTACCGCGCTGAAGCGCGTTCATATTGCTATTTTTACACAGTTCTGTGGTTCAGCATTCCCTGGACTTTTCTCTTACACACATAATTCAGGATTCACAGATTACTTTCGGATTTTTCCTTTTGCACAACGATACTTTTTTCCGCACCTCAAAAAAAAACTTTTTTTTTAGTCCTCCTTTTTGGCTTAACCTTCCACCATCACATTTTTCTACACCTCCCTTACTTATTTGTCCTCCTCCATGTCACACCGCAGGAAAACCAAAATCTTCTTCTTCTTTTCGTCAAAACTAAAAAGTAAATGGAAACGCTCTTCTGGTCGATTCGAGTGTGTTCGAGTAGTCAAGTCACGCCATCCATATAGGACGTAACTTGCGGGGTAGAGTGCTGCTGCTAGCTGTCATGTAGCATATCGCTATATGCAATATGCTACGACCATAACAATTGATAGTAACAGCTTAATATACGGTACTTGTGATGAACTTTACTGTAGTTCAGTAGTAACAAATATAATAAACCTGTAGTTTATTATATTTGTATATGTGTTCCTTGTGGTGTGGTGTCACAGTCGCAAGATAATGCGTCACGGCTGTGGGTTTAAGACTTGCAATTTAATGTGTTGCTCTAGTCTGTGATCAGAAGTGACTGACAAAAACCCTGTGGTTCACAGGAAGCAGGTTGCCGGGAATGCCTGCTCTGATTTGTTGAAGCAAAATGATTTAATTCAGTTCAAAGTTTTTAATTTTGGTGTGCGTTCGCACAGATATATTTATCCTTGCGGGAAAAAATAGCACTGAAAATTATTAGAATATAATAATAATATAGAACTATTTCTGGATAATAAAATTAATTGAAGAAATAATAAATTTTCTTAATAGATACTAAAATAATACCTCTTCAGAATACATATTTTGTCCTTTCGGGAAAAAATTACACCTAAAAATTATTAAAAATTAAAAAAAAAATCTATAATGGATACCTACCACAGAAAATTTCTCATCTGTGGATATTTCTATCAAATTTACATTGGACCGAAAGATTTAAAAATACAATAATACTCGAGGACAGGTTTATATCATCTTTCTTTCTTTTGTAATATAAATATCCTAAATAACGAATAGTAATAATAATATTCGTGATGTAATAACTATAATAAAACCCCAGAGTCTGTCTGTAATGTGAACAAATGCGCATGGCTGCTTTTTTAATAATAAAAAAAAAAAAAAAAAAAACGGGCAACTTTAGCTAGTTCAAAATATTTCAGTTTATGGTTATTCGCTTTATACAGGTATATTTAGTATATATATATATAGGTACAAAATAAACAGATTACATTTTTCTTGAGAGACATTGCTTTTATATGTTTAATTATTATTACTTTAATTATTTATTGTTTGTAATAAATGTAAAAACATCATAAATTTTTCATTTTTAGTTCTATGAAAAATAATGAAAAATATATACATTAAGCGATAAATAATTATGTTGGTATTATATACGATAAATTATCCATTTCAATATGAGCCAATTAATATATAACTATTTTAACGTTTCAAACTTTTCTAATACTACACACTGAGAAATCTTTATTTTATAAGCTTACAAAAATGTATTAAATTCACTTGTGTCATACTTATGCAAAATAAAATAAATAATTTCATCATATAGGAACTTCTTCTTCATCGGTCATAATACATATAAAGAATCCTGTTTTATGTTGGTAGCCACATTTTAATTTATTTATTTGTGTTAACATTCGCAATTTCCTCTATTTTAGTTATGTCTTTTATAATACTTTTGTAATCTAAACTGCTAAAGTTTACATACGCTTTGATTTAAATTTCAATGATGCTTTATGGATAAGGTAAGGTCTAGCAAATATTAATAAAATTATTTCAAATTTTAAATGTTTTATGATTGCTCGCGAATTTCATAGTGCTATGAGTTGGAAATGAACGCGAATAACAGATGGATAATGTATAAGAAAGTGGTGTTTAGTCAGAAGCTTTTCATTCGCAACAGCTATATTAAAATAAAGAATAAAATAAACAAAAAGTGTAAAACATGAGAATGCAGAAGCATTGGTGACAAGTGGCCACACACAAAACAGACCCCCGACTGCAGTCCCTAAGAAACCCGCCGTATAGGAAGACCAAGCACCTCTATGTCCCTCCAAGGATTAAAGGAGGCTGATGACAATAATGACCACTAGGAAAAGAATCAGTTGTATGTTGTAAGAAAACAAAATAACAACACTATTTGACTTTTTCTAAATTTTTATGTTATTTATTTATTAGCAGAATAATTGATGAGTTGGATTTATTTTAATAAAACAATTCCAGTTTCTCGCGACACGTGACGGAGAATTGGCTCCGTCGTGATTTGGTATGAGCTGCCCAACTCACACAAACGCTTTCCGAACCATCATACTCATCTGCAGATGTCAGCAAAAATCTGTCGTCGTTTTTAATTCATTGTATTTGTATGCAACAAAGAATTTTATTTCAACTGCTAAGTTAAACTTACCGAATTCGTGAAGAAAAATGCAAAACATTCTGAAATGAACAATTATTTCGAGTATGGGATGAGTGATATGGAACGGTCGTGCCCATGCGAATTTGGATATGCTATTTTGTACATGGTGTATTGCACTTCACAACAAGGTTGTTTCTGGCGCTGAAGACAATAAAATGAAATTGGGAAGATAAAGAGAAATGTGTTGATGTTGTTATTGTATCAATCCAAAATCCAGGGTGTCCCGTCGAGATGATAAAAAATTGTATGGATCAAAATTTTCGATCGAAAATATTTATACAATTTTCCGAGTTCGTACTACTTTCGAAGTTAAAGGAGATTTTCGATTTTTTTCAAACTTTTGATCCTTATGACGGCCTTTGAAATATAGCTCCAGATTTTTCATTGGAAGACCATTTTATTTTTGTTTTATTCGTATCATTACAGCTTCTCATTCGGTGTAACTCAGTTTACACACAATGGAACAACTGGCGATTATAATATATATGGTGACAGATTTACTACATAAAGATGGTGGATTTAAGTTTTTCAAATATGGATCTAGCGGCAGTACACTTCATGTATTTTGTAACGCCAATCCTTCTTAAGCTGTTGCAGAATTTCGCAGTAGGTATCCGTCGCAGCGTCAGAGAAATATCTAGAAGAACTGGAGTTCCCCATACAAAGGTAATACTTACATCAATCTTAATATATAAAAATCCAGTGTCACTGTGTTTGTACACGCTAATCTCCGAAATCATCAAACCGATTTCAATGAAATTTTGTAAATGTTTTTGGTCGGTTCCAGCTTGAGAGATAGGATAGTCTTGGACACGATAGATTGTGCTGATGTCAAGACATAAAAAACTGCCTGACAACGAGTAGATGTGGAAAACTAAAATTTTGTATAAGGCGTTTTCATAAAAATTGAAAATACATGTTTAAAAATGTACTAAATCGGGCAACTGCCATACAAATATTTCGTTTTTTAGTATATATTTCGACACTGTCTGACAACGAGAGCACGTAGAGAGCTGAAATTTGGTACGTGGTATTTCATAGCAATAGTAAGTAAAATTATAAAAATGGTCTGAATCGGGCAACCTCTTCTTAATGTTGCCATACAAAACTTTGGTTTTTCACTATATATTTGGAAACTGCCTGAGAACGTGTCTACGTAGAGAGCTCAAATTTTGTACACGATGTTTTTAAAAAAAAATTAAATTTAAGTTCAAAAATGGTTTAAATCGGTGAAATGGTTTAAAACGGGTCGACATAAAACGGCCCAACATAGATATTGATGCGGTCTTACTTAATTTAGCTTATGTGCATAATGGCAAATAAAAGTGCGCATCGGATCTATCATCCTCTTTATCAAATGTGGAAAATCAAATCAGAAAATTCCGCCGACTGGCTTTGTTTTCTTTATTTGTTAGTGAAACTGAGGCGCGTTGTTTTTACGTTTAATTTTTGTTACAATTGGTAAAAATGAAGCTTTGTATACCAGCAACTTCAGTCCCACATGAAAGGTTTTGTCCAAAGCTTGCCCAAGAAAAGAAATCGAAAATTGCATATGTTTATATATTTAAAATTGGAAGCTTTATTAATTTTTTAATAAAAAATCAGCTGAACTCACAACATTTTTCTTTACAGGCTTACTTATATTGTAACATTTCTTTCTCCTTGTATGTCTTTCTTCCATTCGCCAATGGTTGAAGAATATCTTAATGAGAAAGAATAAAATTATATTAATACCGAGATACTAGCGGTAGAGCTGTATAGAGCTTCTATGCACTTGTATCTCGACCAAGTGAGAGCTAAAAAGCTCAAGGTTTGCTCTTAATATAATACCCTAGACAGACTGTCTCCATAATGACTTAATTTTTAATTAAATGGTGTCAAATGTGCAGTGTGTCACACAAATGAAGTTCAATTGCAATATTTTGCTTCATTTTCAAATGAACCAAATTTTACTCCATTTAGTGAAATTGCAGTAAAAGTGCCATCTACCGTCATTAAAATGAGCTGAATTTATTGGAAAGTGGAAAACTTTTCCAATATGTTTAGCAGTGACAGCCATCAGCTGATCACGAAAGAAATTTTTTTGCCGCTTTTTTCTCTTTTTGGTCTCTTTCAATAACAAAAATCGTCTTCTATTAAGTGCTTTGCAACTACAGTAAATACTCGCAAAATTTCTTGATAGCATTTGATTAAATTATTGAACTCTGCCATGATCTTCACTCACATCGAGGAACTCTCAATGACATTCCAAATGAAATAATTTTCGTCCATAGTGTGTCAACTCTTCATTTCCTTGAAATGACTGAATTTCAAATTAAGTCATTATGGGCACAGTCTGTCTAGGGTATAATCGATGCTGATATTCCAGAGCTGCGGACAGCTCTATGCCTTTAATAGCTTATGGTCGGTTTCACAGTCCAAGCTTAAGCCAGAGCTTAGCTAACCCGGGGATTACACGAGATAGTACAGCTTGCATGCAAGCCTCCCTTCCAACTCGATTTTTAACTTGATATCAGAAAGCAGTTCGGTTGATGTCTTATCATCTTGCATGCAAGTACATTGAAAAAATGGCATTGAGGCGTAAAGTCATGCGTATATTGGAAAATTATAGCAATAAAAGAAGTAGCAGAATGATAAAAACCCAAGAAAAAATGAAGAGGAAGATGTTGGTAAATGATTTAATGCAAATGATCCCAGAAAATCTCATTTTCCCAGTATAAGTTTATCAATTTCTCTCAAACATTTCTTTTCCGCCATCTTTAAAACTGTATAATGTCAAATTACTATCACCTCAGCTGTCAGGGTTTTTCATCATGCAAGTTCGCTGAAAGCTGTACTGCCAGCATGGCAGAAGAGGTTACACGTGCAAGAAGTATGGCAGTGCAGCTTCCATGCAAGCTGTACTTCCATGTAAGCTGTACCCCGGATAAGCCACGGGTGGGGCTTAAGCCCAGAACTTAAGCCTACTCGGTTTCACAGTACTCGTTAAGTTGAGGCTTAGTTAAGCCGCAGATGAAAGTTTTTAAGTTGTCAGCACTGCCAAGCGAAAAGAAGAAGAACTTTTTACTTACCAGTTTGTTGCTACGAGTAAGAAACAACAATTTTCCTGCCAGTCTCAACAATGTGTAAGTTTATACACATACTATAAAAAATTCGCATTGCAGGCGGATGGAAAAAAAAGGTAATGCAAGGGATTTTGGCGCTGTTTTTGAACGTGTGAGCCAAAATTATATACTAGCAGCAGCATAGTGAGAACTAGTAATACAAAACAACTTTTTGACATTCCTGGTTCCCCAGTAAGCCTATTTCAATCTTCGGTTTTGTTATGGTACTATGGTGAGTGATTAACATCAGACGTAAAGTCCAGACTGCCAGCATGAGCTGACAGATCACTCAAAGGACAGCGTTGACTGCAGGGAGGCACGCTAGCTCGCCTCGGCTATTGGCGGAGAGTGTGGGGAGGTTCCACGAAAAACCTGCCGCTGCCGCCTGCCATAATCAAGAAAAATTCGTGCCTATTCACCAAAACGCCGGCATACATTCAGTCCTGAAGGGACCTTACGTCACTTACCTACATCCAACATTGAAGGCGCAGATGGTATGCCTTCACTGTATGCACCAACCACCCAACTGACTCTGAGGGAAGATATTTTCAGAGTCCCTTGTAGACCTGTAAAGAGAGACTAACGAGCGGACCTAGACGACCTTCATGTGAGAGGGCTCCGGGATAGTGAAAGGAGAGTAAAAGGTTTTTAGAGCATAATTATGTTGCAATCGTTCATTTCTCTTTAAAGAACGTAGTATTATTATTTTAAATATTACTGTTAAACTCTATTAAGTATTTTTATGTATAACATATATATATACGAACCTACCTACCTATATTATATAATATCTAAATTGTTATCTTAGTTTTTTCTCATTTCTTCTTAATTTTGCAATAATCTTTCTCTTTCCGTTTAGTGCCTACGCAGGAGTTTTACGAAATTATCAAATAAGAGTAACATATGTACGTGTTTAAGAGTTGAGAAAAATAATGGTCTTTGATCTATACACTTTCCTATCTTGTTATATTATTCTGAGAGGAACCTTTACTAGTTTTTATTAATAAAATGCATTTTATTAAATATGTAGTTTTTCTTTATATGGCCAATTTATCTAGTGAATATGTAATCAATTCTTCTTTATGATTTAATTAATAAGGAAATTCTAAGAATTAAATAAAAAACACTGAAAACAAATCAAGAGCAAATAAAAAAAACAAATAGCTTCCCTTATACAGATAATGGGAACAGTCTAAATCAGATCTCGATGAGTTCAGATCTACTATTGCGTAAAATATGCCAATTATTTATCCAATTGTATTTTTATTATTTTATTGTTAGCTACCCTATAGTAATATTTTTTTTATATAAATTCATGCTATGTTTTTTTCAAATAACTCTTGTTAGAGTTCCAGTTTCTCTCGATAAAGTGATTTCTTTCACATATTTGTTTTTCTTTCTCTATCTATTACAATTCTCAAAAAAATTTTTTTTATTTTTTTTTAGTTTTCAGTCATCTGTTTTTCTCCATTAGAATTTGGAGAACAATTGTATCTACATTTCGGAAAACTCCCGATACGTAATTTGTTTATATCTATTATTTTAATGGAACTAAGATGAAAAAATTCTTGTTTGATTTGAAACTTTAAGTTCTCCCGCTATTAATAGTTCTGATTTAATAATCCAAATTTAAAATCTCATGTAAATGTGAATATTTTTTTGTTTGAATATCATTCAAATACATACAAATTTGTTCCGAATCACTTACTGCAAATGCTCGCATTCCAGAATTCACCTCGTCGTCAGATCCTTGGCGATCATACCGGAAAATAAACTGCTTGTATCGACTTCGGAATTACTAACTATTGCCTGTAATTTGCAACACGCACCGAAAGGTGGGTAAAATGTGCCTGCATGAAATGACGAATATCCGTTTTAACAGCAGAATATGTATGTTTTTCTGTATAAGGCTAGCAATACGGATATAATCAGGCGAGAGTTTAACAAGTTTTCTCATTATAAATGCTATCCAGTTAACATTGTTCCAACTATAGTTATTTTGGTAGATGTTAGATAGTTTACAGCGCGTTTGTTTCGTCCATTGAAGATTTCGACTATTATTTTTTTTTATTAATTGAAAGAACCACTCACTTTCTGCAATAGTTAAGGTACAGCGGCTGCCACTAATTAGTATAGCGTTGGTGTAACTGGTAAATTAGAATATCGTACGGCACCTTTTTGAATAAAGAAAAGTTGACAGTTCTTCCAACCAAGCATTTTTTCCTGCCCGAAAAGGTGGCGGATTTTGTGCGGGGTAGATGAAAATGATTAGGATTTATTTCCTCACCGATGTTTACGAAATCTTTTTTTTGCTTTATTCACTCTGCGCTGTTGCTGACTGGACGATTTGACAAGAAGAGAAGATTGTCTTCTTCTTCTCCATCAACGACAAGCAAGAATTCTCCGTGCTAGGGTACATGCGGACTGTCGGTATGGTGTAATGAGTTCACACTCATATACTCATAATCAACCATATCATGCATTATCATGCATAATTAATCATCCATATCATATGACCTAAAAACAATCAATATTTTACATATTTTACAGTCATAAAAACTGTACACTTTTATTCCCTCCAGTCAGCAATATTAATTTCTCAATAATTCGCCGCCGGCATACTCTTGGCCTTCACGGCTATATAAATACAAAAATAGGAAATCCCCATGGAATTCCCTCATGACGATTTCATACACATAATGTACTGACCGGCATTATACAAGCCAAATTATTGCGCGTCACCCATGCAACGGCATCAGCATACTTACATATGTATGAATTCCCTTAAGCAACCGCAGTGGCGCTTGCAATACATATGTTGGGAAATTCAACTGTACATGCGGCATGTTGATATGCTGTGATGTATACGCGGAAGTATATATAAAGAATATTTCGTATGCCCATTGCATGCCGTATTCTTTTAGTTATACATAATAAAAATATTCTTTCATGTTATGACACCTTTTCGTGTTATGACACTTACCTCATGAGTTGCGGCACCATTAAATTTTCAAAAGGTGTCACAACCCTAGGAAAAGGTAAGTTTAATTATGATGATGCAGCCCCTTAGGCAATTATGCCGATTCTTTTATACTTCGCAACCTTGGTGTTGCCTCTTAAAATTGCACCATCCCAAAATATAAAAGAGGTGCATTCTGAGCCCACAGGCAGTCATCAGTTTATCAAGTTATCGGTTAAGTTAAAGTTCGGTTTCTTAAGTTATTTGAGTTAAGTTTACAAGTTCAGTTTTTCAGTTAAGCATAGTTATTCAGTTAAGTTCAGTGAAGTTTGAAATGCAACGTTCAGTAATCAATTTGACAATAAGATTGTGAAGGCCGATATTACGGTCAGATATAGAAACAGTTTGACTAAATTAAGACTTCCAGTTAATTTTAAGCCGTGTGTATCAAGTTGTATTAAAATAATAAAAATCCAGTGCTAAAACAAACGGAGTGGTCTATTAATTGCCGTATGATAGACGATAGTACGAATTAATATCTCTCAGGGCTAGTGAACTTCTCCTCTCGAGGAAAGTACATCACGGTCCTTGTTGCAACCTTTATCCTTAAAAAGTGCAACAGAACAACTGGTGGCAGCGGTGGGATTGTAAAAAGGACAATAGATCCTTCCCCCATTCAAAAAAAATACCCCAGCTTGAAGCCTAGAAGGCATCCAAAGAAAATTTTTATACACAAGGTATCTGGCACCTAAGGAAAGCCAAACAGTGAAAAAATATATATATATATATATATATAACCTCGAAGAAATCAACTAATGGAGGAAAGAATCCGGAAGATAATTGAAGAGGAAGTCGCCGAACTTGCCGAGAAATTATACGCCGAAGCCGCACGTGAAGCTGACGAAGACACCGCCGACTTCATGCTCCACTTCCTATTGAAAAAGAGGATGATCGAACTCAAGGCTCTCCTTCAGTAAGCTCTCTTAATTTAAATTACAAAAAAAAATGAATTTCGTTTATTTTAAATTACTATTAAAATTTTCCTATTAAATTTTTTTTAATATAAAATATATATACATTACGTACTATTATAAAAAAAAAAAAAACACAAATTTTTTATTTTTTTTTTATCTTTATATATATACACACATTCTGCTATAGAGATACTTTTTGGGACATAAAAAAAAAAGAAAACACAACATGAACCATGTTAACATTCTTCTTCTATTTTTTTTTATTTCTGATCAATTCGAGATGTTGTTTCGAGATTTTACTAGCGCTAACACAAAATATTGTGCATAATTTTTCCTCCAATTTGAGATTGAGAGTTTTACATGAAGCTCTTTTACAAGTATTCAACTAAGATATCAATTTTTCTTGAAAGTGTAGCAATATTTTTGATTTGTTTTACATAAAACTCTTTTCACCAAACTCGGAAATTAGTCGTGAAAATTTTTTTGGGGTGAAAACATTACTAGGATAATACTCTTTTTGTGTTGATTTACGTAGCTGTTGTGAACTGAAAAGAAGTGAAAGTGATCCGTAAAAATTGTGGTGATAACACGTTCTAATAGCCGGCGAGGCTCTGGTGAAAGTATCGAAATACCCGTAGCCACTCGCCCAGCTAGTGTTGCTGAAATTATAATTACTAAGCCCAGTCCAGAATCCGAGATGACTGACTTAAAAATATCCCTTACGGATGCACGTAATATGATCCCCGAGTTCGATGGCCGAACCGAGAATCTACACCGTTTTCTAACCTGTGGAGATTTGTTATTCACCCAGGCAAAAACCGAAGCAGACCATAAATTATTCTTCACGTTAGTGAAAACTAAACTTACTGGTCCTGCATACGACATTATTAGGTTCAAACAATTCACGAAGTGGGATGAATTAAAAGCAGAATTAAACGCTCAATTCCAAGAAAAAAGATTAAGAGTGGCGCTTCAGGGCGAACTAATCCGCCTTAAACAAAGTCCCCGAGAAACTCTCGCCGAATTTGCTCAACGTGTGACCAAGAAGCTGGCTGATTTAAATGCAGTCACTTTTAATGATGCCACAGACACGGCTTCTCGAGCATATTTGCTCCGTGAAAACGAGCAGAATGCCATTCGAGCATTCGAGGATGGTTTAAAAAATGAACACTTACGTATAATAGTAAAAGCCCGCTCAGAAAACGATTTACAAAAGCTGATTACTTTTGCCAGCGAACATTCTTATAGGATTGCCGATGATATTGCACCCAGTACGCATAGGCCAAGTCCAATTCCTTCCTGCGAATATTGCGGTAAGAAGGGGCATACAAAGGATGTGTGTTTTAAACGAAGACAGCTTCCTTCCTTTTCTCACAAATTTCCAAATATAAAAAGAGAAGTCAACAGAATTATTTGCAACTATTGCAATAAACCTAACCACAGGCAAAACGAATGTCGCAGCCTAATCTATAACGAGCAGATAAAACGCTCCCAAAATTCGAGACAATTTCAGTCTCCCTCTTCTTATAGACCCAACATGAACTCTTCTTATAGAACCAACACAAACCCTTCTCAACCCCCTATACGGAAAGATTCGAACGAGTATCATCAGCCTAGGAATTTTAGGCAAGTCAGATGGTCAAACTCGCAATATTCGGGAAACGATCTTCCGCGAGAGGCAGTGGAGGACGACCCCTCTCGCTTAATAGAGACTCAAGCGTCCATACATCATTAAAGTCAAATAAATTAAGGGTACCTCTAGAGGCTCTGAATCACTCTCCTACTGTGACATTCCGCGTAAATTTCTCCAAAGGTACATCAGCTAGATTTCTACTCGATACTGGTGCTGAAATCAGTTTAATTAAAGCTGAGTCTACTCATGACGAGGCATTGGTATTCGAGGATAAACGATGTATAATCACTACTCTAGCTGGTGATAGTTTCTCTTCATACGGAGTAACCAATGGATTAATAGCGTTGAACTCACAAGGAAAGGAAGTGATTATGAAACAGCCATTCCACATAGTACCTGAAGGTAGTAAATTGCCATGCGACGGAATTCTAGGGAACGATTTCCTGAAAGAATATGGCTGTGCAATTAACTACCTGGATATGTGTTTAGAGGTGTGCTTAAAAGAATCACTAAATTATGATGCAGGTAATATTGAGGATGAATTACATGAGTATAATGGAATAAAATCAACTCTGAGTAACTTTAAAAAACAAGGAAATATAAAAGAGGAAAGCCACAAAGAAAATGAAGAAACGTTAATAAGCAAAGATACGAAGAATAAAAAATTAAATACAAAGGAAATTAAAGAAAGTTATAAAAATATTTTAGCAAGTAACCCGCAACTTGTAAGTAAGAAATTGGCTCACGAAGCAGCTAATAAATTAAATGGTGAATCGGCTACGCAACAGAAAGATTGCGACCACTCATCAGACAAACTTGGTTCCCCGCAGAACCCAAAGTTAGAAGATAAAGCCAAACAAAGGCAAAACAATATAGTGGCTCACTCTAGAAACAAAATTTCAATTCCTCAGAACACAAATATTCCTCAAAATATAATAATTCCTCAACGCTCAGAGAAAATCTTATCTATACCTGTCCAATTAAATAAAGAAGCATTTTGTATAAAAACAGAAATTTTACCTGGCGTATTTGTAGGTAATACCCTTGTAAATGCACATAAGGATTATGCGACAATTTCAATATTAAATTCCACAGACGCAGAAGTTGACATTAATCCGCAGCAAATTAATCTTGTTTGGGAAGACTTAGACGAATATCAGGTGATAGAAACTGATTACAAAAAAGATCCCATAGAAAATCGATTAAAAAATCTAATAGATAACTTGCAGTTGGAACATTGCAATAAAGAAGAACGGAGTTCAATCTTGAGAATCTGTCGTGATTTTAATGATTTATTTTTTTTTGAAGGAGATTATCTCACCTGCACTGACGCAGCTAAACATTCTATACCAGTCTTAAATAACACTGGGCCAATACACGTAAAACCTTACCGGTTACCTGAAACACGAAAGGAAGAGATTAACAAACAGATTTTAGACATGCTTGAACAAGATATTATCAGTCCAAGCCGTAGTCCTTGGAACTCCCCTCTTTTATTAGTTCCAAAGAAACCAGACCCATCCGGTCAAAAACGCTGGCGAGTTGTCATAGATTTTCGAAGACTCAATGAAGTCACGATAGGCGATGCCTATCCTCTCCCAAATATAACAGAAATACTCGACCAACTAGGTAGATCGAAATATTTCTCTACGTTAGATCTAGCAAGTGGTTTTCACCAAATTCCGATGTGTGAAGATGATAAGGAGAAAACTGCCTTCAGCACTCCATTTGGACACTTTCACTATAATCGAATGCCCTTCGGTTTGAAAGGTGCACCAGCGACCTTTCAAAGGCTGATGAACACAGCTTTAACAGGTCTTCAAGGCTTAAGATGTTTCGTATACCTAGACGACATTGTCGTATATGGCTATGATCTGCACGATCACAATACCAAGCTTATAGAAGTGTTCCAAAGATTGAGAGATCACAGACTTAAACTACAGCCAGATAAGTGTCATTTCTTACGAAAAGAAATAGCCTATCTAGGACACGTAGTTGGTGAACAAGGCGTTCTCCCTGATCCTAACAAAATTAAAACTGTCAAAACCTATCCAGTACCTAAAAAACCTAAGGATATAAAAGCTTTTCTCGGTTTTGCTGGTTACTACAGGCGTTTTATCCCTAATTTTTCTAAATTAGCCAAGCCTCTAACTAACCTACTGAAAAAGGATATACCATTTAAGTGGGATAGTTTTTGTGACGAATCATTCAGAGAGCTAAAACAAAAACTAATAACAGCTCCTATTCTTGCATATCCCGACATCACGCAAGATTTTAATGTCACTACAGACGCCAGTGATTTTGCTTTAGGCGCAATTTTGTCGCAAGGACCTATAGGAAAAGACAGACCTATATGTTATGCTAGTCGAACGATGAATCAAGCAGAAACTAGGTATTCTACAATAGAAAAAGAACTCCTGGCTATCATCTACGCAGTAGAACAATTTCGACCATATTTGTACGGGAGAAAGTTCAATATTATAACAGACCACAAGCCCTTGGTATGGTTAATGAGTCTGAAAGATTCCTCCTCCCGCCTTATGCGCTGGAGAATAAAATTGGAGGAATACGACTATAAAATCCTTCATAAACCAGGATTACTAAACGCTAATGCTGATGCATTAAGCCGGTTAAATCCCCCAGAACAAGAAGAAAAATGCGTGAATACAGTAACTCGTAATCAGGCAAAAGCATTGCAAAAGAATTCCCAGGATCTATCTTTACTTGACAGAATATATAACAAATGTATATCTTCTCCTCATGCTGGAATAGATCTCGTCCACGAAAAACCAGAAAATCTGATTAACAAGAAAGGTATCTATTTCAAATATTTTATACTATCTAAAACATATAATCCCATTGAGGATTCCCTAAAGGAAATATTCCCAAATCTAAACGTGTTAACTTCACAGATAGAAGTCTTATCTGCAAAAAAGCAAACGTTCGTAATATCTAAAACAGCCTACCCGATGAGGAACGAGAATGACTATAAACAAGTAATTACAACTTTGTTGGAATTCAAAGAACACTGCTTAAAGAACAAGCAAACCGAAATTAATATTTACGTACCAAAGGTTGACCCAAGCATACATTTCGAGTTTAAAAGTCTAGTCTCATTAGTTTTCGACAAATTACCGGTCACCTTATATCTCTCTTCGATAACCACCATTACCGATAAGGAAAAACAAAAAGAAATCATACGTATGTGTCATGACACCCCTCTAGGTGGTCATCAAGGTATTACACGTACCATAAAAAAAATTCAAACCTCGTATAACTGGCCTGGTATAACTCGTGATGTCGAGAATTACATCAAGATATGTAAATCATGCCAGTCAAATAAATTAAGCAAGAATCCTCGGATACCCATGAAGATAACCACTACCAGCTCTAAGCCTTTCGAAAGAATCGCGCTAGATGTAGTTGGCCCCTTGCCGGTCAGTCACAACGGTCATAAATATCTCTTAACATTCCAGGACGACCTTACTAAGTATACTGAGGCCATACCTCTGAGCAATGCTGAAGCCAGAACGGTAGCCGAAGCCTTCGTAACTAACATCATTTGTAGACATGGAATACCAGAGTCTATTTTGACAGACCAAGGATCCAACTTTTTGAGTGACTTGTTTTCTCAAATGTGTAAAATGCTTCACATAAAGAAATTACAGACGACTCCCTATCATCCGCAAACCAACGGAGCTTTAGAAAGAAGCCACAGGACCCAAGCGGAATATCTTCGACATTATGTCAACCGCGACCCCTTGACATGGGATACGTGGATCCCATACGCCATCTACGTCTATAATACGAGTATACATAGTAGTACTAATTTCCCCCCTTATGAGCTTCTCTATGGTTTTACGCCCAAACTGCCAGCATTAGTCACAAATAATCCTAAGATAAATTACAATTATGACAATTACAATAATGAGCTCAAAGCAAGACTTCAGCATAGTCATCAAATAGCTAAAGAAAACATTATAAATAATAAGGAAAAATCGAAAAATGTATACGATAAAACTGCTCAAACTAAGATCTTTTGTATCGGTGATAAAGTTCTGTTAAAAAACCATTCACGAAAGAATAAGCTTTCACCTTTGTGGACTGGTCCATACGAAATAGTAAAGATTAGTTCTACCGAAAACTCAACCATTAACATAGGCAATAGGATGAAAACTGTTCATAATAACCATTTAAAATTATTTATGGACTGAACCTAATTACCTTAAATAACTACAGCATCATCACCACTGTGACGACTATTTTGCTTCTGATCAATGCGCCAACATCAAGTCAGGCTATCCGAATCACTTCCCTGAGCTCCAACCCAGGAATATTCTTCGAAGAAGTAGGCCGAATAGGTCTATTTAGCAATGAATGGAAGGTGATTATATACTACGACCTCACACACTTTCGTTTCGAGCTTTTAAAACTGGTAAACTGTACGGAAACCGCCCAAAAACTTTGCGATATTTTGGAATCTAATTATAACAGACTACCATTGTGTGCGGATATAACTCACCAGCTACACACCCTAGCTCGTGTGCTACAGCAGAATGATGAGTTATTAAAACCAACAAGCGGCAGATATAAAAGAGGAGCTATCAACTTCGTAGGCACACTTAGCAAAACATTATTCGGAACTCTAGATGAGGAAGATGCTATAAAATTCAACAACCAAATTGAAGCACTTAAAGGTAACGAAGATCATCTACTAGAGTTAATAAAAAATCAAACTCTCATAATGGATACAACTGTTAACATTTTCAACAAAACACAATACACTATAAAGGAACAATTTTTACACATCGAAAAGAAATTAGGAAAACTAGTTAATCTTGGAAACCATATGTCCACAGAAATACTCAAACAAAACATAACACTAGAACTTGAAACAATGGTATCATTGACGACATTAATGATGATTAGATACAACAATATACAAAACATCCTTATTGATCTCGTAACAGATGTACGACACGGAAGACCACACCCCTCAATAGTCACTCCCCCACAAATCAAAGAATTACTAGAAATTATCCAGAAAGAAATACCCAACACTTTAACACTCCCCATCAATAAAGCCCAAAGTAATCTCCTACAGATCTATCAAATCAGTTCTGTCAGCGCAGCAATAATATCTAATAAAATAATCTTTCACCTCAAACTTCCCCTACCATTTAAAGACAATTACCAATTGCTAAAGGTTTATCCATTTCCGACCCTTCATAATAACAATTTCGCCTACATAAAACCCTCTTTGGAATATTTAGTGATAGACTACAATAGAGAACATTACTATTCGCTAAATAATTATGATTTACACAATTGCCAAACATCCAATCTAGTACACTATCTCTGTCGAATCTTACATCCAATTTTCAACGTACACTCAGTAAATAATCTATGCGAAATAGACCTGTTAAAACACTCTGATAAAATTCCTTCTCATTGCGACATTCAGACAGTACCAAAAATGGACTTCTGGATACAACTTTCACAACCAAATAAATGGCTGTTTTCCATGAAAGACCCCGTAACAGTAGACTCCGTATGTGATGACGTAATAACACCATATAAACTGAACAGTACAGGCGTGATTGAACTATCCATTGGATGTCACTTACGCACCAAAGATCTCATAATTCAAGCTCATAACGTAAAAGAAATCAAGCTAAACAACCATTACCTACCTTCTCTAAACCTTACCTACGAAATACCATCATACCCGCAACAAAAACATAGCATCGCCAAAGCAAATGTAAAGGTAATCAAATTTCACGATGACCAAGACCTTCTGCAACTCAGAACGGCAATAAATGAACAAAAATATCATGAGGAAACCTCTAGTAATACACTCACACCTCACTCCATACATCATTATTCTATGCTATACTTGATAATTATTTTTATACTCACAACAGCATTAACATTATTGATCAGAAATTGCAAAAGAAAAAACCTAATGAAAAGAAAAATAAAAGAAGAAATGAAAAAAATATCAGAACCTCTTGCCGTAGCTTCTGAATATCGCTTAACAGTACAAGATAAGTAAAAAAAAAAAAGAGAAACTTTTTGTTTTGTTTGTAAAGCTTACCTTCATATCTATAATGTAAACAAACATGTAATTAAGCGTGTTAGTCATGTCAGAAATTATAACTTTACGCCTAAGATTATGCAATTAATCATACCATAAATAGAATAAAGTAACTAGATTTCAAAATAAGCGTAAGAAAAACTTAGAAACTAAATATACTAACTTAGAAATACAAAAATATGTGTGTTTAATAATAAATATTCGAATAACTTAGCTAAGAAATACAAAACAAATTAAGCAATACATGAATTACGAATAAAATATAACAGTTAGAAAATAGAGAATAGCATTACCAATAAAAATAGTTAACCATATTATAAAAATTAGCAGGTAATATCATAAATATGGGCAAGAAAGCAACCTCTTTTTCTCCTTTTTAAAACATATTACTCACGAAAGTTCCAATCATTTCACTCTTAGAACTTTCTTTTTTAAGGGGAAAGGTGTAATGAGTTCACACTCATATACTCATAATCAACCATATCATGCATTATCATGCATAATTAATCATCCATATCATATGACCTAAAAACAATCAATATTTTACATATTTTACAGTCATAAAAACTGTACACTTTTATTCCCTCCAGTCAGCAATATTAATTTCTCAATAATTCGCCGCCGGCATACTCTTGGCCTTCACGGCTATATAAATACAAAAATAGGAAATCCCCATGGAATTCCCTCATGACGATTTCATACACATAATGTACTGACCGGCATTATACAAGCCAAATTATTGCGCGTCACCCATGCAACGGCATCAGCATACTTACATATGTATGAATTCCCTTAAGCAACCGCAGTGGCGCTTGCAATACATATGTTGGGAAATTCAACTGTACATGCGGCATGTTGATATGCTGTGATGTATACGCGGAAGTATATATAAAGAATATTTCGTATGCCCATTGCATGCCGTATTCTTTTAGTTATACATAATAAAAATATTCTTTCATGTTATGACACCTTTTCGTGTTATGACACTTACCTCATGAGTTGCGGCACCATTAAATTTTCAAAAGGTGTCACAACCCTAGGAAAAGGTAAGTTTAATTATGATGATGCAGCCCCTTAGGCAATTATGCCGATTCTTTTATACTTCGCAACCTTGGTGTTGCCTCTTAAAATTGCACCATCCCAAAATATAAAAGAGGTGCATTCTGAGCCCACAGGCAGTCATCAGTTTATCAAGTTATCGGTTAAGTTAAAGTTCGGTTTCTTAAGTTATTTGAGTTAAGTTTACAAGTTCAGTTTTTCAGTTAAGCATAGTTATTCAGTTAAGTTCAGTGAAGTTTGAAATGCAACGTTCAGTAATCAATTTGACAATAAGATTGTGAAGGCCGATATTACGGTCAGATATAGAAACAGTTTGACTAAATTAAGACTTCCAGTTAATTTTAAGCCGTGTGTATCAAGTTGTATTAAAATAATAAAAATCCAGTGCTAAAACAAACGGAGTGGTCTATTAATTGCCGTATGATAGACGATAGTACGAATTAATATCTCTCAGGGCTAGTGAACTTCTCCTCTCGAGGAAAGTACATCACGGTCCTTGTTGCAACCTTTATCCTTAAAAAGTGCAACAGAACAATGGCAACCGGCCGTCATACGTGCTTCAGTAATTCTCCGTGTAGCATATTGCTATAGTATATGCAATACGCTACGACCATAACAGGGCAGAGTGGTCTAGACAACCCGTGGTTCAGACAACACTGAAAAATGGTCGACTGAGCTAGCCGGTCTTAAACATAGGCCTCATCACTGCGTGCGCCGAATGTGTGTCTCGACCCACGACCCAATGAGCGTTCCACATTACTCGTACTCGACTACGACTGTCGCCCTAATTGACCGATGACGCATCGAGGACACATCCCTGAAGCCCCGTCAGTCCTCGACCAGACCTGGACATTCTTCTCCGTGTTGGAAATCAAAGGTGCATCGACAAGCTGATAACCCAAAAAATCCCGCCGGTCGATGCCTCTCTGCCTTTCTTCACCGAGATGTCGAGAAATCCCCGCCATCAGTAACCCAACCAACTGATCACTAAGCTTTCCCGGCACAACATCTCGCTCTGATCTCCGACCGGCGATTGTTCAAGGGGGTGTCCCCAAGGCGTCGTGGAAGTAGTGACGTTGCCGATTTTATCCCTTAGATTGATAAAGACCGTATACAAGGTTGAATTCCAACAGGTATATCGCCCACCATTGACGGGGCAATAGGAGGGCTTCGCGATATCCTATAATTTACCAGTGAAGCTGGCTGGATGCCTTCTTAGGGCTACCAGGATCTAGATTTGGTACTACTATGTCCGACGGTTGCCGATTAACGAAACATTGTAGACGGACAGGCAAAGAAAAATCCTCCTAATGAGGCCGATCCGGAAGGGACTATAAAAAGGTTATCTACTCATAAGAGGTAGAGGTGTGTTGATGAGATTGAATTCCAACAGGTATATCACCCACCATTGACGGGGCAATAGGAGGGCTTCGCGATATCCTATAGTTTACCAGTGAAGCTGGCTGGATGCCTTCTTAGGGCTACCAGGAATAAACGTGATAGTAGATAGATGACGCTTCTAGAATGGATATCACTGCCTGATATCTTTGACTCCTAAGGGTTTCCCCTGCAGATCCTCAAGCTCGTATAAGGAGTTTCCTTTCTTGGCTCTAACCCGACACTTGACAAATTTCCGTCCCAGTTTAGCACTAGTTTGCTGTTGGAAGTTGCTTTGGGAAAAATTCCGTCTGAATACTTCTTGACCCACTTTGAAATTAACAGCCTTCGCCCTGAGATTATAGGCTCTTGAACCCTGTTCGAACGCATTGTGTAAGTTCTCTTGCACTCTCGCATGGATCAATCTCATTTTGTCTTCCGCATCTACTCTCAGAGGCTCATGAAGGGTCCCAAGGCTCCTCAAGATAGAATAGGAGCTGCCATGTTCAATCATTTGCTGACCAAAAAGTGTTCGATATGGAGAGAAACCAGTTGCTTGGTGGAAAGAGCTCCTGAGCTATCTGGCTCAGCTTCTCATCCCATTTTGTGTGTTCCTTCCGAATATATGCTCTAATTCCCTGACAATAGAGACTTGTTTACTCGCTCTGAGGCGTTTGCTTGCGGCGAGTAAACTGCCGTTCGCAAGTGCTTCACCCCATATTTGTCCAGTAATCTGGTGAAAGGAGCCGAGCAAAACTGGACTCCATTGTCAGAGACTATCGCTTCCGGGACTCCGAACACATGGAACACTTCCGTTTCGATGAACTGGCACACATTGAGTGTAGATGCTTTTCTTATAGGTTTGAGAATCGGGAACTTAGAAAAGTGGTTAAGAACTATTAAGATGCAGACATTTCCTTTCACTGACCGAGGATATGGACCCAGAAAATCAATATACAGCTTTTGCCATGGTCGTTCTGTCACAGACTGGACCCTCATAGGTGGTGTAAGAATGGTATTGGGGGCTTTGATCTCTTTACAAACGTCACAGGCGCCTACGTTTCTGACATCAACTGTCATTCGTGGCCAGTACAAGTGTCTTATCAGACGTTTCAGTGTTTTCCCTATACCTCCGTGAGAAGCTAGTGACGGATCATGCGCTTTGAAATAACGTCGGAGACAAGCCCGAGAACAGTCCGAATGTAAACGAAGCCATCCCTGACGCAAAGATCTGGTAGTTTACCAGAAGTCGTTTTAACTTTATGGCTCAGTTCCTCATATTCCAACGAGTTGAAATATGGCGAACTAAGGTCAACTTCCGTGCCAGGATCCTCGGTTGTGGACAGGCTGTCGCAATGAATGCGTGACATCGCATCAGGGACGACATTCAGGCTTCCTTTTCGGTGCTCAATAGTGAAGTCGAGACCCTGGAGCTTCAAACTCCACCGAGCAAGTTTACCGCTGAGGTCCTTTTGAGACATCAGCCATTTCAAGCTCGCATGATCAGTCACTATCTTAAACGGCATAAGTTCTATGAAGGGCCGCAACTTCTGTACACTTAAGATTGCAGCTAGGCATTCCTACTCTGTGACGGTATAATTTCTTTGTACTGAGTTCAACTTTTTCGAGACGTAGGCTATTTAGGCCTTTTAATGTGTCGGTGCCTCCGGCGACTTCATGGCTTGTATTATGTTCCGGGGTTACGGTACAGCCGTCCGATGAAATATTTCAGAAATTTCAAAATGGCCGGCTTGCTGTAGTATTGGTATGCAACCCGTACCACGATCGAAACTTGGTAACACGGACTTTTTCCTCCCCCCGAATACTTCTCGCTAGAAAAAAGTGCCAATATCCTCCCCTGTGTGGGCTATGACATATATTAGTACTGGGTTATTTGGTATTTTCGCTGCCACTTTTCGTGTTTTACAGGAAGTAGAGAGGCGGCAATCTTCCATAGGCCTAGTGCGGCCATATTATCAAATCTGCCCCTGCAGTACGACGAAGAAAGACGCACATTTTTCATTCACACTATCGTCGTACAGCGAACAGCATACGGAGAAAAATCTTAGAATATATAGCAAACACGAATGGTTGAATCGTGTATAATTCGTGCACATGAGCGTAATTTGTTAAGAACAGGACATTATTCATAGGAGTAAGTGAGATGAAGGAAGGAACATTTGTCAAAGCTGAGTGACAAGTTTTCAAATGTGCTTTTGTTTTGTGAGCAGATTTAGTCAATTTTAAATTCTTTTGTGAAATTTAACAAAAGTACCGAGTCAATTCTTTTCAAAACTATTTGTCTTTGAAGTTTATTTAGTGCAAGGTTTTATAGTGCCACTAGTGCCTGTTAAAATCTTCATATCAATTAAAAAAACAGAAATGAAGTGTTTAAATTGGTTTATAAACTAGGGAATCATTGCAACTGCACTATCTAAATTATCTTTTCTGTTAATGCAAAGATTTGTATAAATTAAATATGTGAATTATTTCAAAATAATGTAGAAAAAGAACATTTTTTCCCACAGATGCTCCGCTCAAAACCTTTGTTTACTTTTTGCAAATTGACAAGTTGCAATTACCAAGTCTCGTGGTACGTTCAGCATACCAATCCTACAGCAAGCCGGCCACTTTGAAATTGCGAAATTTCTGAAATTTCCAACGAGGTAATAACTATAGGAGATGCAATCATATGTACGATCCATGTACATGAGCGTACCCAAAATTGTGTATGTTGCACTCACAAACTTTTTACCACTGAACTTTTCTTCAAAATTATTAACTTTTTTACGTTCACGTTTGCAAATTCAGTAGACTTTTGAGTATATGAAAATAAAAGCGATTAAAATTGCGCATAGGATGTACAATTGTGTACAGGTGTACAAATTTTACGGCGCTTATGTACAAACAATATCAGTGGCATAGTGTTAGAATTGGGTACGCGATATTTTCTCCTTTGCATCTCCTTTAGTTCTTACCTCGTTGGAAATTTCTCATCGGATGGCTGTACAGATGTTTATTTGCGATTTGAGGTAATAATATAATAATTTAATAATCATTACGTATTGTGAATTTGTGATACAGTAATTGTTTATATAAAAAACTGTGACTAAATTGAACACGCACACAATTAATTTCGGTAATCATATAAGGAACTACGCGAAGCAACATTATTGTTATGGCATGTCTAAGCCAAGGGAAAGAAACTCCTTCCTCCCCTAAAAAGTTCTCGTCTGGGTTGGCCCTATCGCCATTCCTGTTTGCTATATATTCTAATGCTCGCTACACACTATCGTCGTATTAGTCCGTCTTCGTCGTTGCAACATACACATTACTCGTCGTTGAGTTCGCGAAATATAATGAATGAAAATATATTACTGGCAGTGGTGGTGGCTCTTTTGTTGCATCGAAAACTGTGATTTTTAATTTTTCCACTAAAACTTCATACGCCTGATTTCTTGCATCGCGAATACTATATTCATTACTTTTAATTTTCCACAAACACGATTTGCTTTCATAAATTTCAATAAATTCTAAAAGAAATTCTTTTTAAAAATTACTTAGGTCAGCCATTTAGAATTTTTACTTTCAATTTACGTTACTCAACTGCTACTCGACTGTTTAACGACGAACGATTACGCACATTTTTCATCCACACTATCGTCGTACAGCGTACAGCGCAGCGAGCAGCGTGCGGAGAAAAATCGAACCCGATTTGATTTTTCGCAGTCTCGAAAAACGCGGCAGCGTTGTCATCCACACTGCTAAACGACGTTCGTACAACGCTCTACGACGAATGCGGAGCATTGATTAAATAACTAATAAGGAAGCGGGGTTTCGTGCGAATACAGTGTACGTGAGTAGGCAATTTAATGACATCCAAACCCATGGAGCGGGCAGAGAAATGACAAGAGGGCTGGTCACTTATTTGAAAATTCTGCTGACAAGTCACTTAAATTATCATAGGCAACGCCCAAGAATATTGTCTGAAGATAAGGGGGCGCCAAAAATTTGTCTATTTTACATAGCAATTTGGATTATAAAAACTGTCCCCCTTCAAAATTTCACGGTTTCACTACTGCAATGACGAAACCTGATATGCCGTTTCCTTATTAGTTATTTATTCAATGATGCGAAGTAATACGCCGATGGTGTGTAGCGGGCATAAAATGGTCAACTACTGTTAAATTTACTTACTTCTAAATACCAACACAAAGATAAAAGTAAATGTTAAAGGCTAAGATTAATTAACTTATTTAAAGAAATTTTCAACTGTGTATATTGCATATATGCTTACCTACATATATAAATCTAAAACAGTATACTCAAAAAAGGTACTAAAGAAATAATTATATATCACAAAACAAGCAGATTACTACTACTAACCGATGTTAAATAAAATACGTAAATTTCAATGCAATTCATTTAAAGGCCGTATTCACCAAGCCATTTAATTGAAATTTAATTTAATTTCTGTTTTGGTACTCTTGGAGGGTTAGGGCACACTTAAAATTAAATTAAAATTGAATTTGTGTTATTTTATGTTGTAATAACTCATAGATAATTTTAATTTAAGTGGGCCACAACCCTCTCTAACGCGAGTACTAAAACAGAAATTAAATTATATTTTAATTAAATGGCTTGGTGAACAAGTGACAAAAATTTTCAAGTTGAAAAATATTTAAACCACAGCTTAAATCAAATCAATTCCATGACAAATGTAACTGCAGATAAAATCAAAATCACATTGTTTTAGTACCCACACCCCGATTTTTTTTTAATTGAAAGGTTTTTTTCCCACAAATTCTGAATACACCCCTGCAACTTATTCAGAATACTAGTTAAGTCGAACACCTAGGATTGTTTTTTGGGTTACTTTTGGCTACTTCCGCCAACTTAAGATAACGAAAGTCTCACTTGAAAATTTGACAATCAAATGACATGTGCACTAACTTCCTTTGGTTTCGTTAGACAGTGTCCGGATAGCGAGAAGTCGATCGGGGTTTTTACGACAAATTTCGTTATAAGTGGTGTGAAATGCACTCGGTAGAATAATAAATAACATAATAATGGCATCTCATGGTGGACCAATGGTTACAGGAACAGATGGACTAGATTTCCAGTACCGACAAAGGGTGGCAGCCCCGTACCAAATCAGGTTAACTTCATAAAATTTCATTAAGTCCAAAATTTTATTTTTACATATTTTATACGCCCGTGGCTCTTTTGACTGAGGACGGCTGGGTTCCACGTAAACTACATCGGAACCTGCATATATGTTGAGGGCAGCAGGATTTATCAATTGTTGAAGTGAAGACTTCGGCAATTTGCCAAATTTTGTTTACACTTTGTCAACTTTCTAATTTTCAGTTATTTCCTAGAATATGTAGACTGCAGTACTATTGTTACGATATTTTGAGGCCAGAAATGCTTTGACTGTCTGGATGAGATAATTTCGCGTTGTGCTGGTACATTTTTGTTGACCCAATTGAAAATGCATTTGTTTAGTCATGATAAACCTCCGCCTACATATTTAATTATGCTGTATAATGTAAATTGCAGATATGTTATCTCATACCTTTTGTGTTTCGCAATTTCTTTCAGTCTTGCGCTGAATATGTAACAATGGTGTCTATTAAACAACATTAAAGATTGAAAGTTGGTGTATACATCAACTTGCAGTCAACTTATTGTATCAATTGTCAAATTCATTTGTTCAAGCAGTGACAAAATAGCTTCTCCCGGGGGTCATTGAGTGCCTTCAATGCCACCGAAATAGTGAGGTTTTGTCGACTACGAGTCCCTAAAACTGTTTTGCGCTCCACCAAATTTTGACAAGTAACAACTGCTTCGCTACTGACTATCGTTCACTCCGTACTTTAAAGGTAGCAACTAGTCTGATACATTTGACTACGGATAGTCAAGATGATAGTCTAGACTAAAATAGAAGAACGTTTATTAAAGAACCTCAGCTTACGCTACGTTACAACGTTAGGTACATTGAGTGGAAAACAGATAAATGGTAATTATCGATTGAATACAAAATTGCTTAGAAAACTAATACAGTGCAATGAACAGACTCGTTGCAGCAGAAACTGTCTTAGTACTAGAGATCATAAAGAGGGTGTCAATTATTAAAGAGCTTAAAGTAAAATAAAATGACGTAACATAGAATATCTACGGGAAGTATAATAAATATAATATATAGTGGCGTAGAGATACTTAAAAACATAAATTTAATTCTTACACATTTTTCATAGAAAATGTATGAGAAAATCGAAGCTCGTTTGTGCTTCGCGCAAACATGAGATGACCATAAGAACAAATTTACATATCAAATTAAGAATTATAGTATTAAGCATTAAACACTACGAACTTCAAAATATTAATTGAATATAGAGTAGGAGTAAAGGTAATTATAAAGTAACATCACTAGTCAATATATAATACGACTTTGCTACGCAATGTGGCATGGCGCCAAGTTTCTATGGGTCTGGCTAAAAATTTGATACAGCGATTTAGTTCATCAAGTAAATTTATATTAACTTATACCTATAGGAGAATAGAAGAATTTTAATAACTTAATTTTTTACGATTCTAAATTAATTCATAAATACAAGATGGAAACAACCGCCTCGTTCGGGGTTTGAAACGGAAACACCGGACGAAGCGGTTGTTTTCCTCTGTATATATGATTTAATTTAGAATCATTAAAAATATGAAGTTCTTTAAATTCTTCCATTCTCCATCTATGACCGATTCTAGCATGGGAATACTAAATAAAATTGTACCTATATATAAGTTAGCAATCAAACTCATAATTTTGAAAATTTGCAATTATTTATCATTGATTAACTAATTTTCGGGCTCTGTCGGTTTAAGTTTGAAAAAAGTTCAGAGGAGGGCAGTTAGTTCACTTAAGATAAACTGTCAAACTAAAAATAAAGCATAAAAGGCCAGTAAGTTTATGAAACACATTTTTCCTTGGAACATGTAACTAAAGCAAGCGCAATAAGTCGGAAAAACTGCAGCATATCCCACTATGTTGTAGAACTCGTTGTGCTCATGGAAGTAGTAAATCTGAAATATCTGTTGCTCTAAGTTGCGCCTTCAAAAAAGTAAAATCTTGCTCTAGGTCAAAACAGGTTAAAACAGACTTAAGAAACACAGTTCAGCTTACATTAGAGTACCTTAGAGCAGTCTTCTAGGTTCATGAAATACGATTTCTGTTCTTTTCTGTTTTTTCCTGTTCTCTACAGTAACTTAGAGCTACTCATTAAACAGCTCGCTCTTGTTTCCGTCCGTCTGTCGGTCACTTACGTTTTACTCGAAAGCAAGATGTAGGAATTTAAAATTTGTCAGAATGTTATAGATCTTTGTGTCGCGCACATATTTTGATAGTCAAAGATTGTGAAATATTTTTTTTTTTTAATTTTTTTATGGGGTTTATGTTATCGTTTGAAAGGACTATTTCTTTCAAGGATCCCAAAATTTTTGGTGACTGTTAGGAAGTTATGGCCTACATGTGCTAAAAAGACCGAAAATAACTCCTAAGTCTTTAATTTCAATTGGATTAGATAAACGATGAAATGTCATAGTTTTACATTTGTCAATGTCTGAGTGAAAATTGTTCACAGAACACCAATCAGAAAAACTATTTAGTTCACTTTGAAGAAGTGCGCAATCATCAATAGAATTGACCTAAAAACAATTTCAAGTCGTTAGCAAATATAAAGCATTTATTAAAATTGATCCTTAAATAAAAAGCAAGAAGAGCAGAGGACCTAAGTGGCTACCCTGTGGGACACCGGAATTGAGTTAATCTCTCTGGAGATGATCCTACGATCAGTCAGATAGGTTTCTTTCCATTTAAAAAAAGATGAGTGAAATAGAAGTATACTAAGTTAACATAATAGAAGATCACTTTTGCCTCCGTCTGCTTGAATAATATTGAAATTTGACAATACACTTATGTTTAAAACATGTGTACACACATAATCGATTATTGCGTTCCACCATTAGTTAGCAATAATCGATAACGTATTCACTAATGTTCCAGTACAGTGTGACACAATTCATTCATTTTTCAGTTATCACAGGCAAATTTGGATTATATTTAATATACTTAAGCTCGGTCGATCTTCCTTTCGTTACACTAGGCCGACTCGCTATTGACAGATTTCTTATTTTTGTTTTATTATTTTTTATTTTATTATTATTTTAAGAGAGACAAGTTAAAAGCTATAAGTTCAATATCGAGAGTGTTGGAGAACTGGGAAGCTCAATCTGGCTGCAATTAAACTGGTTTTTACAGGCGAGGAGTACGCCACCGGCACGAGCTTCAAAATTAGTATGTCTATCACTTCTAAATTTGATAAGAATTGCCAAACATTTCAGCATCGCAAAAGTCAGCCAAAGTAGTTATTCTATGCTTATTCTGGGACCGAGTTTTTGTCTCCACCAATTCCACACAGATGGGGCCCACCGCCGCTAAGGAGGTTCGAGTCCAGGCTAAATGTGGAACGGGGTTTCTCGTTGGCTATAAGCTAAATGTGGGAGGTGATTTACGTCTTGAGGCGCGGCATTTGGGTGTAAGCTCTTGAAGCCTAAAGTGGAATCGAGAATAAGTGTTGCGCCTAAAATTAGGCTTTTTTGCAGGTTTGTTATGTATGTAATGCAATTTCACTTGAAGTAAAGTCGTAAAAGTAGGGAGTAAAAGTGAGGAACAATGTGAGTAATAAAATCTCAGACGGGTAGCCTGACCAATGTAATATGCGAGTATAAGCCAAAGTACACCAGTAAGCAGATAAAATTTGCAGACATATGTAAGTCCAGAATCTGTAAATGGACCTACATTCTTTATATGCGTGGTCGAGAGCGATATGGCTCCATAGGAGGGAAAGAAATATGCTCGGGAGCTTTCTGGATCAATAGAGTAGATTTTATATTTAGAATTTAGCGGGGCGAGTGGCCATTACACTGGAGCCATTTATTAGCTTATTGTGCACCGCTTTCTTTATAGTTCATCCAACAATCCCACTCTCAAAGTCGGCAGGCTTCAGGAAATATGAGCCAAAGGCCTGTACTCTACATTGTGCAATGGCCTCGCATTCGCTTAGGATGTGCCCAGATGTTTCATTTCGAAACACAAGCTACAAGTGTCCCGTTAGGATTCCTGTGATGATTATGAGTTGATTCCTAGACAGCCTTAAGATATCCTGGCTCTTTTTTGGTGAAGGTCCTTTGATGAATCTTGGTTTGTCTGGAACCTATCATTGAAGTCCATCGTTCGTCCATTTGGCTCTGGATCCAGTTTTGTTACGGTGTTGTAATAAATACCGCAAAATAGTTCTGGTCCTATGAGGGGCATGAATGCTCCTTTCTTGGCCAGTAAGTCTACCTTTCATTCCCATCAATTCCCGAGTGTCCTGGCACCCACAGAAGTGTTAAGTGGTATCAATAGAGTATGTAATTTGGCTGACTTTGAGATTGAGAATAATAATAAAAATATTGATATTATTGTAAATATTGTAAATAATACAATTGTTAAATGAAATAAACTAAATTAACACAAGAAAACCATTGCTGGACGACCAATCGGCAATTTTCAGAAAAGTCTTTTTAATGATTGTCACAGTGTCATTTAAACTCTACAAAACTGCTATACAGTAGGTCCAGAGTTCATCAGCATTGGATCAGACCATGACGATCTCATTCATGAAGAGTGAACAGAAGTGGGTCACTTGATAAAAACATGTCTCACAGAAGAACGCAGAGCATTGGACGCCAGCATAGATAAGATATCATCTTACAAGTGGAGGAAGAAAAGTTTAAAATTTAAAGAACAGCAATGCATGACAGATAGTCGAACGCTTGTTACAAGTGTAACACAGTTTTATTCACTGGTTGAGTGAAAGCACCTATAACTTATTCGTACAATTTGAGCACTTATTTGGTCGGCAATCAATTTTGTTGGGATTTTAGAGGTAGCAGATAGGTCTGCAAACAGTCTCCATTATAATCTCAGAGCGCGGATACTGTAATAATGAAGGAAGAAAATGAGAGCAAGTAGAAATATAATTATGCCCTTTAGCGTTTCACTTGTCTTGACTAAAGGCTTCATTACTTAATTTGTATATATATATTCTTTGTAGTTCTATTGATGATATTATATGAGGACAGCTTAATATGAATATGCGTTCTTTCGCTAAGCGCCCAATTGTTTCCGATGCAACTTTCGTTCATCAACTCTTAAATTCCTCGATGCTACTTATCAGAATTTCTTACCATTGTAGCAGCCACAGTTTGAGAAGGCTGCCTCTGTTAAATGTAAACTTCACAGTTCACACGTTCTAACATTGAATGTATAAACCTATTAGTCGCATGTGCATTGCTCTTGATATATTATATATTACGCATATCATGTCATCCGCTGTTTAGTTTATGTCTAGGTTTAGAATATTAACACGAACAAAGTGATGAAATTCATATCGTATGGTTCAACGTTTATCTTATAAACGTGTAACAATTGCGAACATGTATTAAGCTTGTTCTGATAGTAAAAAAGAAGCTCATCAATACTCAGAGGCTATCTAACAGTAGAGAACGATGAGAATTTTTTTTTAGGTGAATGCCAGTCGCACGTTAGTTTTAAAGCCTAAGTTCTTCCAGTTGATGCCGTTCTCGTCTTTGAATCCCTATAAAAGGCTAAATAGTTGGATTTCTTTTTCAATCTCCGTTAGCAAGGTGATGCAATTGGCAGATTAAAAAGGTGATTTGAAAAGTCTAACCTCAAGAGGATCTTCTGTTAAAAGAACCAATCTGGAGCCTACTTATAGTTGGGACATTTTTGGACGACGAAATTATCACTTAAAACTATTGGGATGCAGTAATGAGTGAGATTTTTTTCTTGCGATGGAATAGTAGCTCGAATTACAGCATTTGTTAGGTGGCTTTCTCCACCCGTCTTACGTTTTACGAGGTGAAGAAGAAGAAAACCAGACATGGTAGTTGCTATTCACAGGCATGTATAACATGGACTGCTGAGACACTGAAATTGCTTACATAACATACGATCAAGTAATTTATTCCGCAGAGCTTCAAATACTAAGTTCTGTATGAAATCCCCCATAGAGAATTTTCCAAATGAATATATAGAATAGAAATAGATGGCAATACAATACTTGTAATCTCTTCTTCTTTTGACAATTGAGCCATGACGTCAGGGTATCACAAAATATATGAAGAATTCACAAAAATTATTAAAATAAATTACTTGGTTACAGCTTTTGAATAACAAAACGGATGATATCTCTGTAAATAAAAATTACTATATTAAAAAAAAAAATATAATTACCTGACAGTTTAATAAAGAAAAGTAATACATTTTGCAAGCGATCAGGTAAAAAATTACAGAAATTTTAATCCAGGCATTAAAGTGTTAATGTTTTGTTCTTGATTGCTGAAATTAATATAAATGTAAAATAAAAAACTAATTAATATAAGATGCCTGACTCTCCATTTGCTCGATTTTACTATATTGAAGATAATCCCACTAAATTCGAAATTATAGTTACTACACAAAGTGAACGAAAAACTAAACTTAGAAATAAGAAGAGAAAAAGTTATAATTGGTCTGAAAGCAATAATATTATACCCTAGATTAAATTAAAAGTTAAATAAAGTGAAAACCCAAAGTTTTGTATGACAACACCAAGCAGGCTTTGCTCGATTTATTTCATTTTTTATGAAAACGCTTTCTGTAATTCAGCTCTCTATGTCGACGCGTTCTTGGGCAGTGTCCAAATATACACCTAGTGAAAAACTATTTACAACTTCTATGAAAATGTTGTATACAAAATTTGAGCTCCCCACGTATACGCGTTCTCAGGCAGTTTCCAAATATATGTATAGTGAGAAACAAAATTTGTGTGTGGCAACCCTACGAAGGAGTTGCCCTATTGGTCGCATTTTCAAACATCTGTGTCCAATCTATTTTGCTCTACCATAATTATTTCTATGCGTTACAAACGTAATGGCAAACTTAGTATACACTATGATTTCATCGAGGGTATAATAAGTAACGGAAATTAAGCCTGCAATATTTCTTTCAAGTTTTATTCTTGAGGTTTAGTGATTTAAAAAATCAAACCTTTATATGTTTTATTTTTATTATTTAAGCTTTCGAAATAACTCACGTAATAAAAGTAGACGTAAGAATTTTTGGAAAAATGTTATCATGTTATACCTTCCGGTTTTATTGTAAGTTCACTGATAAGCTGTCTATTATCGACCCATACATTCTTCCGCTGCTAATATGACTTTATTATTTTCTGCGCTCAGTTTATTATGTCAACAAGCATCTAGTGACCTAAGACTGTATAAAATATGCCCACGATCTTGCAAATGATCTACATGGTGGAATTCTATACCAGCACATTTTTCTGAAGACTTGATCCAATTTCTAATTCCGCAGCTAATGTTTATATTACATTAACAAAAATCTTGTTTTTGAAAGTCAAATTCGTCAACGTTGAATTAGAGCTTCAGCGTTTTACAGTTAGAGTTCCCATCACTAAAGGCTACTTTGTATTGATTGACCGCAGCTTTAAATGCGTTTAGTCGTCTTTAAGACTTTGTAAGTGGTTTGTTGGGTAAGCTTTTGTTACACATAGAAAACGTCAAGTTATAATTTGTTACTGGAGAGATATTCACAGCAAATTTGTTTTTCGCTATTGCAAATAAAGAGAATGTATTAAATTATCATATTATATCCGGACACAATGCTAAACTTTTACCCAACATTTTCTAGGTTTTACTTTATATCAGTCAGGAATACTTAAAGAATTTTTCTCAGTTTTCAAAGTCGTATCAATTTCGCAAACTCCAGTGCAATGTAGTGAACTGAAATGTATTCAGAGAACACATCTACATATGTTATAGTTTCAATTTTTGAGGCTGATGGGTTGAAGTTTGTTAGTGACAAGTTTCCACTTCTGGATCTTATTTATTTGAATTTAACGTGCTCCGTGTGTATCCGTCGCGTACGACATTGAATTGAATTTAAGTTCGTTTGGCATCTGTACTTTGATTTTTATACCCTAGGTGAAATCATAGGGTATACTAAGTTTGTCATTCCATTTGCAACGCTCAGAAATGGACACCCACGCATAATATTGAAAGTTATTTTGATTTTTGCATGTTCGTCCGCAACCGTCTGTCCGTCCTCACGATAGCTTGAGAACGCGGTCATTTAGAGAGCTACAATTTTGCACACGGGCATTTAAAAAAAAAACCAAATTTCAGTTCGAAAATGGGACCAATCCTCCTTCGTAGGGTTACCATACAAAAATAATGTGTTTCACTATATATTTGAACAGTTGAAATACGTAGAAAGCTGAAATTTGGTGCATTATGTTTTCATAGCAATAGTAAATAAAATTTTAAGAATGGACTAAATCGGGCAACCCTTTCTTGGTGTTGCCATACAAAACATTCTTTTGTTTTTGACAATAATTTAGAGACTGCCTGAGAGCTCGTCGACGTAGAGATCTGAAATTTTGTAAACAGTCTTTTCATAAAAATAGTAAATAAAATTTCAAAAATAGACTAAATCGGACAACCCCATCTTGGTGTTACCATACAGAAATTTGGGTTTTAACTTTATTTAACTTTTATTTTTATCTAGGGTATAATATTATTTGTCTTAGACCAATTGTAACTTTTTCTCTTGGTTAATTCAACTTATAGAAAAAATGGGATGGATGATACAGAAGCAATTCGGAGCACAATACCGGTGTCTGCCTCCATTTTTTAAATGTAAAGACAGCCGACTTACGGCCCAAACACAATTGCAGGCAAAAATTTCCTCTGACGGAATTCGCATTCTAGTATTTGAAAGTTTTATCTCTTTATATTATATTTTGCGAAGCGTGCCAAGGGGGCTTAATGATAATACATTTTGAAGATACGTAGAGTTTCAAAAATTTGGTCTTAGCCTGTTCTTTCCTAATCCTTAGTTTCTATTGAATAAATGCTTAAGATATACCAGGCAACCTAATTGTATGAAATCGCTCGTTGTTTTATCCATAAAATAGAATTAATGAGTTGACTAAAATTAAATTTTTTATTCTTCACTATTTTGATATACATAACATCTTATTTTCTATACGTTTAAAATATTTTAGTGTACTTAACAAGTCTCGATTGAAGTACTGCATCTTCTTTCATGCGCTACTCTTCTTTGTGATGATGGCAAAACTATCCGCAGACATTCTCGATCGTCTAGACATTTTTATATTGGAGATCGAGGAACTAGAAATACCTCAGCCACTTTGGTGGGAGTACATTTGGAGCCTATCGATTTTTACGTCTTTCATAGGCCTCTCAGCTGCCAAGGGCAATCGAATTCGAGATATGCAGAAGTATATGATTAGCATTGGGGTGTTTGGAATTTTTCCTTTATTGTACTGTTTCTTTAACTACTTTGGTGATGTTTGGGAGTACCTAACACTCGTAGAAGACACCGATCTAGAAGAGACTGATATTTTCATATGGCGGGTAAGTTACATTTTAATAAGTCGAAATTTTATGAACGAATCAATATATTTTTTGTGTAATTTCAGGGCATGCCTTACGGCCTACTATGGTACGCATTTATCTTAGTAGGCTTTCAAATCCACGGATTCACGCTACATTTCGCTTGGAACCTAGTCAACGCGTGGAGAGCTCGTGGAACGGCCAGAAAATACCAGTAGATTAAGTAAACGTAAAGACATTAACACACGACTGTTTTCCTCGTACGAATTTCACCGAACGAATATACTAATCCCATCTTGAAGAGAAAAAAAAAGAGAATATTTTATGTACATAAAAAATATTTTTATGAATATGTGTAATAACCTATTAAGAGAAAACCTAAGAACTTCTAAAATCCAAACCGTCTTCGTATGAGAACTCACTGCCTCGACACTCATTACATTCAGCAAAACTAAGACAATTTTCGATCTTAAGTTAGTATATTGCCACTCAGTACGAACTCGAGATCAACTTTGCCACTATGAGGGTTGTTACTAATGCAAAAAGTTGTTGAATTTGTTTACTGAGTTTCTACTCTTTTTATTTTGTATAGGGAAACTGCATTGTACACGTCTAATCTTTATAAATGTGCCTAAACTATTCATTGATGTCATATATATGTTGTTCTTAAATTTGATTTTTATTCAATGTTATTGGAATTCTGCAATAAAATTTATTGTGAGTGGGAGTTGAGATGACTATTTTATGAATTTACAGACTCCAAAAAGGCGTTTTTTTAAAGGTTTTTTGGTAGGACTCTACTATATATGTTATTTTTTGGAGGCGAGAAATGAAAATATGTATTTAATACTGTATGCTGACTGACATCAGCGCGCACACCTCACGTGCTTGAAACTAATTCTCGCAGAAGTTTAGGGGCTATTCGAAATGAATCTACCTACTGCCACAGCACACATAAAACCATGTATGAGAACTGGATAAGCAAAGGAAGAAGGGAATAAACATTGTTTCGGCTTTTCATTGTGAGGAGACCAGACCTGGCTAACGTATTTAAGAAGTGGTCTCATAATGCAAGTGTACAATTGTAATGTTATAGTGGGATTCGAGAACTCTCGGGACCAAAGCTTTATAAAATCCAGCTTAGATACCATTTTTTTGGATGGTCACATTTGACACCAAAGTCGCGGACAATACCCGCATGACGAATCGAGGAATCCGCGAACCCATAATCATAAGTGATTGGTTTCTGATTCCTGTCAAATGACATAACCTCATATTTGTCGATATTGAGTACCAATCGTAAAATATCTGAATGTCACCTTGCACTTGTTCACAATCGTTGAAAGATTTAATCGGGGTGAACAGTTTAAAGACAATGTCAAGACATAGAATAAAGAACAACGGACCAAAGTGACTCTCTTGAGGTACGCCAGACAAAGCCTACAAGACTAGAGCTGGAATGGCGGAAATATATTTGGTATGTTCTGTTATCTAAATAAGCTTCTTCAATTTGAGAAATGTTGGGGGAAGCCCATACCACAGATAAGAAATACCCAGATGTGAATTTTAGCAAACATAATTGTTTTGCGAAAATTGCTGCTGCCACCTATCTGTGGAGTGCATTACTTGTATAAAGATGTCTCTGATTTAAATTTTTAGTCACGCTTTCATTACCTTTTGTCATAGTGGTGATAATAAGTAAGCTCACCCAATACCTTCACGTATAATATATAAGAAGTAGATTGCTTTTCTCATATCACCTCAAAGTTTGAGAGCATAAACACGATCAAAGAACTCTGGGCTATGTATGTATTTCACATTATAAAATGCTTATTAATAATGAAAGTACTATATCGACCATAACAGGTCTTACAGAAAAGCAGGTTGTAATTCCAAACATTTGGATGGATTCAGCCTTCTCATACGAACACGATGAGTTGGACTTATATTGAATCTAATCATTTCCGCTTTGGATGAAACTTTGAGAGTTTGTATGGGACACGGAAATATTTCACCCATATTTTTTTGCTTGCCACTACCACGTCCCACCCCGCGCAGGTTTACAAAAAATCATATCTACGAAGGAGCCATTTTTCTAATTCAAATGCCAAATAGAAGCTTGTTGTTTAAATCATGCGACGGATTTTTCAACTACTTCTACTTAACCGATTGGGTTGAAATTTTGCATACACGTGCAGTTCCGATGACCATACACTTAAGCGATTTTATGTACTAAAAATTTAAAATGGCAGACGTAATTTTTCAATAATGTTTTGACCCCCTTGAGTTGGGTATCAAATGAAAGAAAGGTATAAACTTAGAAATAAAATAGGTAAAGAAAAGTAAAGTTAAATGGTATTATTTTACATTAGATATAGTAAAAGATTGAAAATATCGGGTCAGAGGTATTAGTAAGAAATTGCGAAGAACCAAGAGCAGCGACGCTCTCTAGTGTCGGAGGCCAAGATCCACACTGGATCGCTGCATCAACCGAATATGTAAGTAATAAGTGGTTTTGATCGAACTTAAATTAAACGGGGGCTTCTTGCCCCTCACTTCTGATTTTTCAAATTCAAGTGCGAGTCAGAATTTGATTATCACTTGTTTTATTTAAGTCTGATCAAAGCTCAAATTACTTATTTATTCTGCTGATGCAGCGACCCAAAGTGGATCTTGGCCTCAAATACTAGAGGACGTGACTACTCTATATCTGGAGCATTTACTTATAAGTACACACTACCCATATAAGCCCCACATAAGTCACCCTATACCCAAAGTAACGCAGTATGGGAGTAGTGTAGGGGAATATAGTATTGTGATAACCCTATGCGGTAGCTGTCGTCTAAATTGTCGCCGTTTTCAAGTGATATGCCTGATGGTAGCTTAAACTACATCAGAGTAGCCCATAAGCATTTACTCTAGATTGTAGTGACGACGATAAGCTTTTAATAAGCTTAATTCTCGGTTGGGGTGGAACAATAGAACTCGGATACTGCCAGAATGACTGAAAAGACTGTACTACTCCATTTGCTGGTTAACTATGAATTGTCTTGTCTTTATTAAATCAGTCACTTATTTATATTAATTGATTCTTAATACAAATCTATTCTAAATGTAAATTTATGCTTAATTGATAATTGGGCAATAGTTTACATTGCGTATACCTTTACTTAGCCTTTCGCGTATTGTTTAGGTTGAGTTGCAATATGCCTTATCTTGAAGTTCTTGCTTCGCTTCTACCATCTTTCTTCCATATCAGTGCTTTTGTTCATGCGAGTTTAAAGGACGTGCATGTTGAAACTGGTGTATAGCACATTTTCTGTTTACATTCTTTGATTTGAGTTTTGCGTCACTCTATTTACTGCAAATTGTTGCATCCATCGGAAAACGCTTGACCCACATCAAAGATTGTTTTGCAAGGTTGGCACGTTGCATATTGTGTATGCATGTAGATAGGTATGCGATATTAATTAGGCTGTTAGGCATATTACAGTATCCTTTTATACCCTAGAATCCTAGATGATAAAATCACAGGGAGTACCAAGTTAGTCATTCCGTTTGTAACCCATAGAAATAATGGTAGAGCAAAATGGATTGGACACCCACGCAAAATATTAAAACATATTTTGATTTCTGCATGTCCGTCTCTCTATTTGTCTGTCCGTCCTCACGATAACTCAAGAGTGCGCTGACTTAGAAAGCACGGCCCTTTTAAAAAAGTCCGAAAATGGGACCCAACTTTTTCGCAGGATTGCCAACAAATTTCGTTTTTCGTCATTGCCTGAGAGCGCGTCAACGTACAAAGCTGAAATTTTCTATACAAAGTTTGTACAAAATAATAAATACAATTTCAATAATGGGCTAATCGGTCAACCTCTTCTTGGTGTCGCCATATAAAACTTAAGGTTTTTTACATATACAATTGTGAAAACGATCAGTTCTAGATGTTATTATACCCTAGATGAAATCTAAAGGGTATACTAAGTTTGTCATTCCGTTTGTAACACCTCGAAAAAAATGCTGGTAGAGCAAAATGCATTGGACACCCATGCATAATATTAAAAGTTATTTCGATTTTTGCATGTCTGTGGGCACGATAACTCGAGAACGCGTATACTTAGAGAACTGAAATTTTGTACACAGACAAATCGGGTAACTCCTTCGTGGGGTTACCATACAAAACTTTCGTTTTCCACTATTTATTTGGACACTGCCTGAGAACGCACTGACATAGAGAGCTGAAATTTGGTACATGGTGTTTTCATAATAATAGCAATTTCAAAAATGGACTAAATCGGTTAACCCCTTCTTGGTGCTGCCATATAAAAATTTAAATTTTTTTACATATATTGTGAAAACGATCAGTCCTAACATTTTTATTGTACCAAAAATTTCTTCAGATTACGAAATTCTATAAAATTGCTTATAATCATCTTTTCTGTCCGACGAATCGTTCTAGAAATATATGCGAAAAACCACTTCAAAAATCAAACTTGCATAGATGGGTGACCATATGAAATTTTATACGGGCATTGATCTAGGGTATCATAAGATTTGTTGGTAGACCAATTCTAGCTTTTTTACTTGTAATTATACTGAAAAGTTCTTCAGAATATAAAATTTTATGAAGTGGGAATATTTTTACCCCGACAGACTATGGGATACAGATAATGTGTTCCATTCTTCAAGAGAAAACTCAATTATTAAAGTAGAGGTTTGCGAATATATTTTTAGAGAACTAGTGCGATTTAGAGAAAGTGGTTGAGACTGATTTGAACTTGATAGTAAAGGAGCTAGAACACCTCCAACCAGGGCCCGAAAATAATGATTATTTTTCATTTCTGGTATGACCATATGATGGGCCCCAAGCCCACGGAGGAGCCCTTAAATCCATGGTAACTGTAACTGAAATAAACTTATTTTTTTGTCATTAATTTTAAAATAACTAAATTATGAATAGCAAAGTTCTATAAAAATTTTGCATTGCATTGTACCATTCTTTTTGTGCCTTATACTTTATATTGTTTGCATTTCGAATGATTCCATACTATATGTTCTATTTATGCCTATTATGTAGGCATAGGTACTAATACTATTTTAATAAAAAGAAAAATGATACCGTATAAGTTTAAGCGTGTTGGTGCAGTTTTGGGGCGGGATGGTATACGATTGTTTCTTTTGTAAAAAATTTCTTGGGTAACTACTAACTTATATAGAGTGACCCATAATTAACTTTCCTGTATGCAAACTCAATATTTTTATGTGATAAATATTTTTTTTTTTTACAATTAAAAATTTGAGAAATATTCAAAAATTAAATCAGATAAATGGCTACCTGCACGCGTAGGGGAACTTCGCATCCGAGCGATTTACATAAACATAAACATCCATTTATTTGAGCACCCATGCCAAAGGCACTCCGAGCGTTGGGCACATCATAGCGAGATACACATTATAGCAAAACGAAACATAAACAAGTAAGAGCAGTGGAGGCTTAGAGCGTCCGTAGTAGCTAGTTCATTAAGAATAAACAATATTAAAAATTACAGCAAAATATAAAATTTGTAGTGTGATTTAGAGTGTGATATAACATGGTGACAATAAAATAGAAAAATAGAAAAGTAGATAAACTGAATAGACCAGCGACTAGTAGTAGAGGATTTTAGCAACTAAGCAATACCTATAGTAGAGATAACTAATGACTACTTATTGCTGAACTTAAAAGTAAACTTAACTATATACATCAGATGACATGAATCATCCCTTACTAGAGGTAAACATTGCACATTTAGCTTGAATTAGTATTAGAGGATATTAGCAACTAGGCTATACCTATAGTATAGCTAACTAATGACTACTTAAGGTTGAACTTAAAAGTAAAATTAACTATATACACCAAACGACATGAATCATCCCTTATTAGAGGTAACCCCTGAACATTTAGCTTGAACTTCCGATTGAACTTAACTATGTACATTGACTATATATAAAACAGAATGAACCATCCCCACGGCTTTTACTGTTTCTACATTGGATGTAAGACTGACTTGACTTGATTTGATTTGATTTATCTTGGTTATGGATTTAAACGTATCGGACAGAGAAAATAAACAATATGGAGAGAGGCCCCTCAGAGCAATTTTGGTTCTATGCGATTCAGATGCATCAAATAGAATTAGTACTAAAGACGGAGGTTGGTTGATGAGTGACGTGAGGGAGATGGTATTATAGATGGTATTATAGAAGTTGGCAAATTCTACCCTGCATTCAGAAAGTCGATAGCTGCTGACCTAAATGAGTTTAGTGAGTCACTGCCCCTGGCTTCATCAGTCATCTGATTCCAGATGGTCGCCCCACATAGGAAAATGTTTCTTCCACCGTACTGCGACAGCACTCTTGGGAGTACAACTCTCGACCGATTCAAAGTGCTCCACTTGATCCGATGCATCAGGTAGCCGGGCAACAGACCATGTCTAGCCTTGAAAATCAACTTCAAGACACTGAGCTTGTACATCCTGGCAAGCTGGCATGGGATGAGCATTTCAAGGAGACAAGCGGGCACACGTGAGCCACGCTTAAAGCCGAATACATATCTAGCGCAAGCCATGAAAGCACGGCCCAGTTTATCGAGGTTGCCGCAGGAGATAGGAAACAGTACCACATCTGCATAGAAGAAATGTGGTAAGATCAGAGCAGAGAAGAGTCTAATACGTGTGGCCCCATCTAGGTGTTGTGACGTAGCATAAAGTGAGCGTAAACCATAATACACTCTAGCACAGATTTTATTAATCTGTGGTTCCCATGTCAGACCAGGATCCATGAGCAAGCCAAGGCTGAGCACCGCCTTCGCAGACAACTCGATATTATGTCCTAATAAATTCAATGCTGGAAAGTTTGAAGAGTTGGACCCATTCGATGGACGAATGGAGTAAATAATGGCTTGCGTTTTAGTGGGATTGAGAAATAGCCTGTTATTAGCTGACCATTCAGCTATCCCTGCCAGAGTCCTATTAATGACCATTGCTGTCTCACTGAGGTTGTCTCTAGGAGCACCACAGTAGATTTGAAGATCGTCTGCATAGATGTGGAAGTGTACATCACTCAACACAGTGGTGATATCATCCATGAAGAGTGTAAACAAGAGCGGCGCCAAAACAGCCCCCTGAGGGACTCCTTCCACCACTGGCCTCATGGTCGAGTATGTGCCATTGCTATTTACCATAAAATATCGGTTACTTAGGTAGCGATCAATCAGTCTACATGCAGTGGCGGAGAACCCAAAACAGAAACGTAGCCTAGCAAGCAGCATAGAGTGTGGGACCGAGTCAAAGGCCTTGCTGAAGTCTAGTAGTACATGAATTACGCCTTTGCCCCTATCACACAGGTCACGAATGCCCGCCGTCACCTCGAGAAGAGCTGTACCCGTAGAGTAAAACCTCCTGAAGTCTGATTGGAATTTTGAGAGCCTACATGTTCTGTGATCTGATCAGCAATTAATCTCCAGGACCTTGGAGATCGTCGGCAATATGGAGATTGGTCTCCATTCAGAAATATGGGATGGGGAGTTTACTTTGGGGATGGGAGTGATTAGACCCATCTTCTAGTGATCAGGAAAGTGTGAGGATGAAATTAATCTGTTAAGCAGATGCGTGATGATAGGTAGGATGAAGGGAAGAACTATTTTGTAAAACTTGAGAGGCACGTCATTGTATCCAGTAGCATTTGATTTAAGTCTGCGGAAGGCATTCACAACCTCAACCTCAGACACATTTGAGAAGCTGAAGGCATCATCAGCGACAGTAGAGCGTGGATCAGTGAGAATATTGCTACGTGCAATAGAAAGAGACAACTGGTGACATCTACTAGCAATGTAGAGTAAACGACTTCAGGTTCGGAGAATTGATTATGGAATCTGCAGGAAGGTTCAGGAATAGAATGAATAGAACAGTCAAGAAGCTTGTGGAATAGCACACTCGAGAATAATCTGGAGAGTTTCTAGGGTATAAATATAACAGTTATCATAGCCAGAAAAATTGTCTTGTCTTAGACGTTGCAGTGTTAACAAGCGAAAGTAATAAACGTGCGAAAGTGTTGTAATTAGATTGCGATAATTGAAAGTACAGTATTAAGCGATAATTATAGTTGTGTTGATTAATTGAAAGTTTGTGAATTGTATAAGATTAGAGTGAAATAAAGAACTTGTATATTAAATATTTAATATTGTATTTTAAATAACGAACCAAAGGCCATGCTCGCAACAATATGTTGAACATTACCTAATCTGTCGCTTGTAACGTTTGGCAGCAGTAAGGGGCTGGGACAGAGAAAGTCAGCATATTCCTCAGGGTCAAGAGTCGATTGAGCTCTAGCTTTCGAACCCAAGCCAAGATCGTTGACCTTATTCCAATTTATGACACTGCTCTCTCTAACGCCTCTCAATGTGTCTTCTCTCACCTTAGCTCTGATTAGGTAGTCAGCCTGGCTACGCAAGCGACGAAATTCCACCAGATTTTGCACTGATTTGTCATTTTTCCACTGCCTATAGGCAAGATCGCGAAGTTGACATTTGAGCAAGATCTCAGGATGCTTAAAAATAATTTTTTTTACAGTACAAACTTTGATGGTTTTCAGGGGTACTTGCCTCATGAATATGGAGCACAACGAGTCTGAGAAATGTTGTGCAGCCAAGCCGGGGTCGGAATGGTTAAAAATGGGGGACCAGTCAGTTCTAGCGAGGCCCGCTTGAAGAGCGTCAGTTTGTATTGCTGAAAAATTTCTGAAGGTTCTCCATAGGTTAGAAGGAAGACAACGAAAGTTGAACGAGGCAAAGAGCAACTCATGGTCAGAGATGCCGAGACACTGACCGGAGAAGACAGGCCGAAAATGTGAGAACGAGATGAGCAGATCAAGGGTTGTTGCAGAGCCGAGCCCATGACGCGTGGGCAGATTGTTGATGATTACACGTCTCACTCAATTGGTCTTTCAGTGAGCCAGACAAAGTAGACAAGCTCCCAACATCCACATTAAAATCACCGCCAATCAGGACACGTGACGTGCGACTTGTAATTTGCTCGAGAGCATTGGACAAGACCGACATATCATTGTCCGTGTACGTTGCTGCACATCTGTATATGACAACTAAAGTCATAGGCTCCACATCATCATCACAGCCCTCCACCTGAACAGCCAAGATCTCCCAGCTGTTGTCGATGAAACGAAAACAGACCTTGGACCTCATAGTGTCGACCACATAAACCGCGACACCCCCGCCTTTTTTGGCGAGTCTGTCGAGCCTATGCAGTCTATATGCAGGAATGTCAAGCATTCTGGAAGTGTGGTGCCTCTTAGCCCACGTCTCACACACCAGCAGAGCCCCGACATCTCCAAGCTCAGCCAGATGCCTGATGTTTGTTACGTTTTTGGAAGTGGATCTTGCGTTAAATGAAAGTATATTAAAATTATTCGGCTGTAGAACATTTGACAGATCAGCCTGAGTTAATAGACTATGATGCGCGATGTTAATTATATTAGACATTGCAGGGGATAGGGGTAGTTATGTTAGGTAAAGCAGAGGATTTTGAGAGACGTTGCGCAAGTTCAATAGTAAATCCAGCTGCAACTCGATTAGGTGCACACTCAGCGGACTTATGCAGAATGTATATTCTTCGGTTTCCTTTCCACTAGGTTCGATTTCCTGAGACGAATAGCAGTGTGCAAGAGGTATAGGTCCTGCGGCAATAGATCTTCGTTGATGTATATTCTAGTGCTTGCTCCTTGATTACATTCAGGGTGAGTGGTTTTGTTTTAAGTTTCACCAGATAGGCTCGGAAGAAAGCAGAGCAATCCTCCTCCCTATAGAATCTTAGGCACACCTTAGGAAGGATAAGGGAAGGTGTACACAGCTTTGGTTGGAACGGTGCAATGAGCTCGATATTGTCACAAAAAGAGCTTTCCAGGTGCCGGAAGCAGCTCGTCCCTGATCCCACTGCCAGTTAGTGCACTACTGATCACAAGTGATCTATTTTTCACATATAGGCGCGAGAGTACGTCAAGAGTACGCCCATTTTTAAACTGAAAATGCGCATACAGTATAAAAAAGTCGAAAAAATGGTCGTGCGAATTTCCCCCATATAGCAAAATCACAAATTTATAAAATTTATAATTTAGCGTAAAGAAATGTTACAAAATCTGATTTGAAACAGAAACTTTCTTATGAGTGCGGGCTTCGGCTACGCCCTCTAAAAATTCTAGGTAGTAGTGGGGACTAAAGGCTACGAGCTACCGCGCCACATTGTTTTCCGGCCTTAAAGGTGAAAACCCAATGAACGCGGCCGGTGTCGCGTCGCTTTGACAGTTCTCCGCGGCAGCTTGAGCTTGAGTTATTATTTAAAAGTGAAATACATAGTGGATATATCAGAGTTATTAGATGTGGCAGTTCTTGCATTTGTAGCTTACCAAGTAGAACATTGCTCTACTTTCGCTTCGAAATCTGCAAGCGCGGCAGCCATGTGGGCAGCACGAACTTAAACACGTATATTCTATTGAACTCTCAAAGAGATGCGACGCCTGCCGCGTTCATTGGGCTTTCACCCTTTTAGGCTTAAACACAATTGCGAGCATGGCTTCTTACGCGAACGCTCCAAATTACGACGAACGACGAAGTTTTCGTCGGGATTGATTTGTTTCTAATTTTGCCGTCGTCGCTGCAGTACACCAACAAAATCAATCGAATGAAATTGTTTTGGCATTCAGTTTTGTCTTTTTGAAGTTGTAGCACGCCGCGGTAATTTTAAAATAATTACCTTTGAGGAAAAATTGATTGAGGACGTGCGAAATCATAGAATAATTTATGATTTACAAGACAGGAAGTGTAGACAAGTGGATAAAAAAAACGTGGTTTGGATAGATATTTCAAAGCGTTTAATTAAGTTAATTTCTGCATTTTCAGTTTTTTTTTTCACACTTTGGTCCATTGCATTTCTTTCAATATAATATAAAATATTCTTGATAAAACTCTCATTTTAAAAGCAAGTAAGTAAACTTTTATTATGTTCGAAATGATTACATGAATACATACATCTTAACAATTCATTGTGTATTTTCACTGTCTAGAAAAGTATATAATTCTAAAGTTAAGCTACCCTTACAGACTACTTTACAGTTCGTTTTTCTTAATTCGTAAACTTTAGGTACTACTCATTTGTATTTGTTGCTCTCTACGTTAGACAAATATGTTTTTCATTCTAAATTTAGATGCTTGCATTCGGCATCTTCAGTCTCTATTTCTAGGCATTGAATTCTCATCTCAGAGAGCTGGTTGTTGAGTCTCTCAGAATATATAGCAAACAGGAATGGTGAAAAGTCAGATTTTGCGTAATGAAATTCTGGTTGTGTTGGTAGTCCATGTTTTACATGTATTTCTAAGCAACTTGTCAATTTGCAAAAGTAAACAAACGTTTTGAGCGGAGCATCTGTGGTAAAAAATGTTCTTTTGGTTATGGTCGTAGCATACTATGCTACACTGAGATGAGTTGCGTGCATACGGCCGGCCCATAGCCACATGAACGGCGAAGAAAAACGCGCTGAAGACCGACGGACAAAAAGAAGAAGAAGAGGGTACACATCTGCTTGTGCTTATCATAAAAAGTTGCGCTCGTGTAAAGACGTAGCAAAAGTGCATTGTGTATAAAATCACGAATTTCCATTGTGGCATCGTGCCCAGAATTGGATATATTCAGATGAATTTCAATAGTGTTCTAACATCTAATTAATTTATCTTAACATATTTTTTTGGATATATTCAGCAATCGTGAAAAAAGACCTGATAAGCCGAACAAGGTGGAAGGTCAAAGTAACCATGGAGATAATTCAGGATACACGGCTCTTCTGTATAAAGCTAGAAGTAAAAATCTAGAAATTTGTCATTTACTAATAGAGAGAAGTGCTGATGTAAACCCGGAACAACTGCTTGGTGGCTTCAAGACGTCACCAAATTTTACGACTGGTATATCCAGTCCGAGTTTAATAACAAATTCTAACTTGTTTGACATCCAAATTACCTCGAAAGCATCTTTTTACATCCGAATTACATCGAGAATATATACCATCGTGACATCCAGTCACTCATTTTACGACTGGCACATCCAGTCCGAGTTTAATAACAAATTCTACCTTTTGCTACATACAAATCACATCGAGAGTTATATTAAAGGACATCCAGTCAGGACCATATCAACATGGATTACTGAGATCTGCGATACCCAGTAGTAGTTTATTTTTGTTGGTGCAATGATAGAATTTACGTTAACTAGTAGTGGATAAAATTCAGGCGATTTGTTCTTGTGAGCCTTGACACCACATTGTACGTTCGTACTTTAAAAAAATTTTGTGTAGAACAGTCCAGCGGAACATCCAATGAGGCGCTTCGTCGGTGGATCCCAGCATAAACTCACGTAAGTTTTTTTTCTCTTGATTTGGAGATGTAATCGTTCATAAATAACTAAATAGAACTAAAGCCCGCATATAAATTACATAACTTAAGCGTTATAAAAAAAAAAATTTACATTCTGGCGAAAGTATTTAAAATGTATTCTTTAGATTTTTTTTATCAAAGCCAATGCAAAGTTACGAGTATATTTCGGTTGCTTCGAAAATAAATCTTTCTTTTACAAATATGGAATAGTCCAAAGACACAAATATTTTACACATTTTAAACTTAAAAATATTCGTCTTCCAGTTCCTTTTTATTGGATTTCAAAAAGAAAATGTCTTAGAACTTCCCCCATTCTTATATACATACATGATGATTTTCAACGAATTTAAACAACTTATTGTTGATTATGCTTAAGAAAACAGTTATTATAATTGCTTTTTGGACATACCAGTTTTATATTCCATTAAGAATAATAATTTATCTAATATGTATATGTCCTGAACTAGAATGACAAAGACAAAGTTTGCTTTGAATATGGTTAAAGTTGGGATTAAAGTAGAAAACTTGAAAAAATTATTTGTTTGTTGTCAAAAAAAAGTTTTGTGTTTAACCATAAAAGTCAATAACGGCTGAACACATCGAATAATAAATTTTGGGATAATCTTCCTTTTTCGCAGTGGTTGAAGGAGACCATTTTGAAAAGTTTTCCCAAAGCAAATAAGGAAACTTTAATTTCACGTTATAAATGATGGTTATAGTCCCCCACAGCAAATAATGAGAGAGAGAGAGATAAATTAATAAGGAAAGTGAAGAATAGCGAAACCTTTTTGGAATTTTGTGATAATAGGAACTAATGAAAACTAATAACTTGTACTTTGTAAGTAGTATGTTAACAATGTATGATTTGTATGCCGAAAATTATTATTAATCTATAAAAAAATGAACATGGAATACTTTTCATTTCTCCTTCCACTCTCCTGGAGCCCTCTTGACGTAAAGATTGACTAGGTCCGCTCCTCTGCTCGTTTCAGGTCGTCAACAGGGATACTGTATTATATAGCCCGCAGTATCGCAGGGTGGTTGGGGAAATGGCTTTGAAAGCCGAACACCTGCGCCTCCAATCGAGTAAGTGGTAAATAGTGTAAAGGTCCCTTCAGGACTGAGTGCGTGCATCGGCCTTTGGTTTGTAGACATGCATTTTTTTTTATATATGATTGGTGGCACAGCGGTAGGTTTTCGTGGAACCTCCCCACACTCTCCGCCAATAGCCGAGGCGAGCTAGCGTGGCGCCCTCCAGTCAACGCTGTCCACCGAGTGATCTGTGAGCTCATGCTGGCAGTCTGGACTTCACGTCCAAGTACATCACTCTATATAGATCCATAACAAAAATGGCGCCCAATGCGGGGCCACCTCAGTTAGACTTCGATGGTCTAATTATAACTTTTACTGGGGACTGGGACTTTGAGTGATATGATCATATGGTATTCGCTAGTTGATTGACCTCAAGTCTCATATCCAGTGGAAGTTATATGCGGACCTGAGTCTAATTGGTTTGTTATCTAAAATTTTTTCCCGCTGGTCTTCTGCTATGGAAATAGTAGGTGGCCTCACAACATTTTGATTGTGTTCTCACGGAGGCATGTCTGTTGGCCAACTGGCTGGACAGAGTCGTGAGTCTGTGAGACGACTTTTTGGCTTTTAGCTAACTAGTTGACTAGATTCATGACCCTGCCCAGCTGGAAGGTTACCTAAGTATTGCAATCAGGTGAGGAGGAAGGAAAGAGTTATTGGAGGATGGAAGTGATGCTGGAGACCTTCAGTAATCAGGAGTTGGGATACTGCTAACTGCCTGGCAGAAGAATCTCTAGTAGCATTTTCAGTCTCGAGCATCTCCAATGTAGCGACCATGTGCACCATCCTTAAATACGTCGCACGTGTTCGCTACAATAACCCTCTTGCGCAGACAGCGCCAAAGAAAACAAAAAGATTTAACTCGAGCACTCGTCCCAGTTTCCTCCTTCTTGTTTCTCTGAGCTTGCTGAAGGTAACGTGTCGCGGCGATTGATCTCAATATTTTATAATCGAGTAATTTCAGATCATTTAGGATTAGAAAAAGTATTGTTTTAGAGAATCGATAAGTGTAGCGGTTAGTTGAATTAATAAAATTATAAGTTACTGAACACCGTGCGTCTAATTTATTGATCAATAATAACCTCTACACCAACCCGACTCTTCCCAGATTTCTGTGAGGGCTCAAAATTTTTTCATGCACACACTCACACTACTTATCCTTACCACATAATTTCTGACCTGATTGGAGAGAGAGTGGACCTTGAAGACTTTTGTGTTGAGAGTAAGTTCTTGGGGAGTGAGGGAGAAATTGTACGATTTGGTTTTTCTGTTATTTGAAAGTTTGAGTTTAGCTCATAACAATTTTTTTTTGAAACTATAGGCTACAGTTTATTTTTTTCTTGAGTATTTTTGCTGGTGCATATAGTATTATCGTCGATCTTTAGCAAGGCGGCGAAGATTTTTTTGTACAAACTCCATTCGGTTTTTCTAAAACTTTCCATTAGGGAGATTAGATTAGATTAGATTAGAGATCTTTAAGTTATTGATTGAATTTTGAAATTTTGAAATTTAGTGGAATCTTTATCACATACGAAGTGTACCGATGCGAATCAAGATTTATCCCTGCTTTAGAGTAATTAAGTAGTAACACGGAGGGCCCATTACTATGAATTTTCCGCCACCTAATTACGCTGCACGCCCTCCTTATTATGGGTTCGCAAATCAAAATGAACCACCCGATAGATCGAGCTTCAATCAAGCTCAAAATCATTCCTGGCATAGACGCTCAGGCAGTCCTATCAGGAGATGGAACCTGTTGTATAACGGAAATAATTCGGAATTATCCGTAGATAAGGTCATCTTCAGAGTGGAAGCACTGACTTTTTCCTCGTTAGAAGGAGACTTCGCCTTACTGATAAAGCACATGTTCGCCCTGTTGACAGGACCGGCTAAAGACTGGTACTGGTCTCTATTAAGACATAATCCGACGCCGACGTGGGAATATGTCAGGAGCGGACTATTATGTGAATGGGGAGTTCCAAAGGACGACCTGGCAGTCAGAGTCCAGCTGATGTCACGCAAACAAAAACCCGGGGAATCATTCGCGATGTACCACCAATATCTGGTACAGCTGCGGAACCAACTACAAAATCCCATGTCAGAGTCAAAATTTCTTGAGCTAGTGAAAGCAAACCTACTTCCTGACATACAAAATAAAATCTGCCCTTCTCACACCATGGGTCAACTGCAGATGAACAGATTCAAGCTACGCAGCTGGGGATTGCAATTGCTGAACTGAACTCTTACCGTACTCCTTGTATTAGCGAGATTGAGGACCAGTCGCAAATCCTTGTGACTGACACCAACATTGCAGAGGTTGCAGCTATTTCAGACCGACAAACAGTGACTTGTTGGAACTGTGACCAACCAGGACACTATTATCAGGATTGTCTACAAGAACGACAACAGATATTCTGTTAGGGGGTAAACGTAAAAACATATTCAAGCCAAACTGTAGACAATGTTTGCAGAAAAACTTGAAGCGGGTCGGGAATCACAACACCTTTTCTCGACCAAGTATGACATCCAGGCTGGCCACAGCGCCAACAACTCCAGACCTATCGCGGAGCAGGGAAACCAATCCGCTCAATTAATTGACCCTATCCAACAGACGTTAGACTGTCTGTTAATATTACTCAGTGATTCTGGCGATAGTAACAATTCTTTAGACAGTCTCAATGTCAATGATAGAGACAGAGAATCTAATTGACTTCTCTGCAGATTCTCAAGCTCCCGTTTCCACCTATAGGGAGCCCACGACACTACTAGACACTTCTTTGGAAGAGTCTTTAATATTCGACGTTCCGACAAAACCGACAGCACTTTTTGCTGCCAATTTACTGAGCAGGAGATTTGGCCTCCTGTCATTTCTGCATTAAAACGGCCACCAAGCTCTCTTATAACGAGTGGGCGAGAGCCTGTTTTATACCCGCTGACGCCTTATCATACGCATCTGCAAAACTACAATGCAGTACGAGACCGTATTTTCTCCTCAGTAGCAGAGCTAGCTGAAATTATGTATCTTGACTTAAACATTGGACCAAGAAAGAAACTATCGACCGTTCGTTGGCGGGAATACTGTCGACGAATGAAACAGGGAAGAAAGAAACTGGCACATATTTCCGTGTCAATGCCAGAAGACATTCGACCGTTTGCCGAAGTACGACTGCTCGGGCGATCCGAGACTGGGTTACTTGATAGTAGTGCCACTGTCAGTATCCAAGGCCCAGGAGCCCTTGAAAAACAGAGGTTGAATGGAAGAGGTATTGGACATAGGTACGACTGTTCACGGTCATGTGGACTTGGACACCACTTTCCGTGGTAAGACCCAAAACGTGCATCCTTACGTGGTTCCTGGGCTCACACAGGCACTATATCTAGGAATAGACTTCTGGCGTCTATTTGGGTTGGCTCCAGATTCCCTGCGTATAGTTGCAGAAGTGACACCAAATCGAATAGCTACCCCTGACACCGACTGTCATGTTCTTCCTGCTATAGATCAACAACGCCTAGAAGCTACTAAACAGCTTTTTCCTTCTTTCGCCTCTTTAGGCTTGGGAAAAATATCTGTGGTCACTAACAGGATCGAGATGAATGACGCAACTCCGATAAAACAACGTTTTTATCCTATATCACCGGCAGTACAGAATTTGAAGGCAGCTGAATTGCGACGAATGCTATCGCTGGGTGTGATAGAGGAGATCCAGAGTCCTTGGAGCTCTCCAGTAGTAAAGGGTACTCCAATAAGAGATGTTATTTTAATTAGCCCGCTATTTCGGTAGATGTCACTTTTGGAGCTGTCATTTTTTGACATTTGACAAGTAGAAACTACGCCATTAATAAAAATGGAACTATACACGATTCAACAACGCATTGAAATTATTAAAATTCACTATAAAAATGGCAATACAGAAATTTGTAGAAAAATTCGAGCTGTCGAGACAAGTTAGTGATGTGAAGAATAAAACCCGTGCACGCCGCTCAATAACAGCCGAGAATATTGCTGCTGTAGCCGAAAGTGTTGAAGAAAACCCAGGTTTGTCCAATCCTCGTCGTTCTTTGGAATTAGGCATTCCACAAACGCCATTACACCGTATTTTGCATAAAAATTTGGGTCTTAAGGCTTATAAAGTTCAGTTAACACAAGAACTCAAGCCGGCCGATCATCAACAACGTCGAGTCTTTGCTGATTGGGTCCTTGAAATGCATGAAAATGATCCGGAATTCCATCGAAAACTCATATTGAGAGATGAGGCCCATTTCCACCTCGATGGCTTCGTCAACAAGTAAATTGTCGCATCTGGGGCTCGGAAAACCCAAGAGTTATTGTTGAAAAGCCTCTCTATCCTCAACGTGTGACTGTTTGGTGCGGTTTATGGTCCCGCGGGGTTATTGGACCTTAATTTTTCGAAAATGATGCTGGAGCACCAGTTACGGTGAATGGATTGCGCTATCGACAGATGATTAATGATTTTTTATGGCCGGAATTGGATTGTATTGATCTGGACAACGTTTACTTTCTTATTGGCGCTACGTGCCATACAAGCAACGAAACCATTGATCTTTTACGGGAAAAGTTTCCGGACCGTGTTATCTCTCGAAGAGGTGATCACAATTGGCCACCGAGATCTTGTAACTTAACACCTTGCGACTTCTTCCTTTGGGGCCACGTGAAAGAGAAGGTCTACGTCAACCCCAGCGTCGATTCAAGACCTCAAAGATGGAATTCGTGAGGCTACCGAGGACATAGGGCAGCCACTTTGCGATTTGGTTATTGAAAATTTCATGAAAAGGATATGGTCCTGTAGGCGTGGTCGTGGTGATCATTTGGCTGATGTAACGGCATACCTTCCTCTTTATAATGAAATAAAGATCCGATCATTTATCTCAAAAAATGGCATTTTTCTTTGAATATCAAAATAACACCTCTTATTGGAAAACCCTGGAAAGGTCCGGCTTTGTTTTGACGCCAGGAAAGTCAACTCTGTAACTAAGAAGGGCGCCTATCCGCTGCCGCAGATAGATGCACTTCTGAGTCGACCTCCTCCGGTAAACTACTCACAAGCCTGTACCTCAAAGTTGCTTTCTGACAGATCCCACTACGCACTGAGTCCAGAGAGAAGACCGCGTTTACAGTACCTGGCCATCCCCTCTATCAGTACACCGTGCTGCCATTCGGCAATTGCAATGCTCCACAAACTATGTGCCACCTCATGGATAAGGTCATTCCTTTCGATCTTCGTGAGAATGTCCTCGTCTATTTGGATGATTTATTGATTCTGTCGTCAGACTTTGGCTCTCATCTTACACTACTAGCCCGTCTAGCGGATTGTTTGAGGAAAGCTGGCCCCACTATCAACGTTGAATAGGGTAAGTTTTGCATTAAGCAGACTAAATACTTGGGTTTTATTGTCGGGAAAGGGGGAATCAGAATTGACCCAGATAAGATCTCAACCATAGTTGACTATCCGTCACCTAAAACTGTTCGGCAAGCCCGACGCCTATTAGGTATGGCGGGATGGTACCAAAGATTCATTCCGAACTATGCTGACTTAACTGCCTCCATAATTGACACTTTGAAGAATCCTAGTCAGTTCGAATAGACACTCGAAGCCCAGACGTCTCTGGAATTGCTAAAACAAAAACTTACCTTTGCTCAGTTGAGTGAGCCCAGATTTCACCAAACCGTTAGTTATACAGTGTGATGCGAGCCAACAAGGTATTGGGGGTGTGCTGATGCAACTAGATGACGATGGCCACGAGAAGCGAATAGCCTACGTCTCGAAAAAGTTGAACTCAGCACAACGCAATTACACCGTCACAGAGCAGGAATGATTAGCAGCAATCTTAAGTGTACAGAAGTTCCGGCCCTTCATAGAACTTATGCCGTTTGAGATAGTGACGGATCATGCGAGCTTGAAATGGCTGATGTCTTGACTACTTTTCTAAGTTCCCGATTCTCAAACCTATGAGAAAGTCATCTACTCTCAATGTGTGTCAGTTCATCGAAACTGAAATATGTCACGTGTTCGACGTTCCGGAAACGATAGTCTCTGACAATGGAGTCCAGTTTTGCTCAGCTCAGTTCGCCAGATTACTGGATAAGTATGGGGTGAAACACTTGCGAACGGCAGTTTACTCGACGCAAGCAAACGCCTCAGAGCGAGTGAACAGGTCTCTATTGTCAGGGATTAGGGCATACATCCGGAAGGGACATACCAAGTGGGATGAGAAGTTAAGCCATATAGCTAGCTCCCAGTGTTTAACTATAAAATTCAATAACGGCTGAACATAGCGAATAATAAATTTTGGGATAATCTTCCTTTTTCGTAGTGGTTGAAGGAGACCATTTGGAAAAGTTTTCCCAAAGCTAATAAGGAGCCTTTAATTTCACGTTATAAATGGTTATAGTCCCCCACAGCAAATAATGAGAGAGAGAGAGATAAATTAATAAGTAAAGTGAAGAATAGCAAAACCTTTTTGGAATTTTGTGATAATAGAAACTAATGAAAACTAATAACTTGTACTTTGTAAGTAGTATGTTAACAATGTATGATTTGTATGCCGAAAATTATTATTAATCTATAAAAAATGAACATGGAATACTTTTCATTTCTCCTTCCACTCTCTTGGAGCCTTCTTGACGTAGAGGTTGACTAGGTCCGCTCCTCTGCTCGTTTCAGGTTCGCAACAGGGATACTGTATTATATAGCCCGCAGTATCGCAGGGTGGTTGGGGAAATGGCTTTGGAAGCCGAACATTTGCGCTTCCAATTGAGTAAGTGGTAAATAGTGTAAAGGTCCATTCAGGACTGAGTGCGTGCAACGGCCTTTGGTTTGTAGGCATGAAATTTTGTTTTGTATATGGCTGGTGGCACAGCTGCAGATTTTCGTGGAACCTCCCCACACTCTCCGCCAATAGCCGAGGCGAGCTAGTGTGCCGCCCTGCAGTCAACGCTGTCCACCGAGTGATCTGTCAGCTCATGCTGGCAGTCTGGACTTCACGTCCATGTACATCACTCTATATAGATCCATAAAATTTTTCGACTTTATTTTGAAATAATTCACACATTTAATTTATAAAAATTCTTGCTTCTATTAACAAAAAAGATAATTTATATAGTGCAGTTGCCTGAAACATGATTTCCTTAGTCTATAATCCAATTTATATTTGCAAGCACTGACCGAACACTTCATTTCTGTTTTTTTTTAAATTGATATGAAGATTTTAGCAGGCACTAGTGGCACTATAAAACTTTGCACTAAATAAACTTCAAAGATAAATAGTTTTGAAAAGAATTGATTCTTTGTTAAATTTCACAAAAGAATTTTAAATTGACTAAATCTGCTCACAAAACAAAAGCACAATTGACAACTTGTCACTCAGCTTTGACAAATGTTCCTTCCTTCATCTCACTTACTTCTATGTAAAATGTCCTGCTCTTGACAAATTACGCCCATGTACATGAATTTTACACGATTCAACCATTCCTGTTTGCTATATATTCTAAGTTGAGTCTATTAATCATGAAGCAAACTGTGTCGCAGCGAACCTCACCGGCTAAACCTCTCTGTTACGAGAAGAACTGCCAACGACGTCTACCGCTTCACAAAACAGTCTAGAGGACGATATTTGTAAATACACAACTTCTTTTTTGTAGGATACTCTGTCGGCCTCCCGGGGGTTAACGCCTATTGAAAAGCATTAATGACACGTGGGTGGATCGCCCACTCATTGTCGCCTCATATTGGTGTAGTGTGTAATTATTATAAATTGCTGAGCGTTTAATGACTGTATTGTCAACCTCGATGGTTGTTAGGACTAACAAAGCTATAAAATTCGTGGAATTGGTTATCATCATTAATTTCTTGAAATATTCCATAGATTCCTCATTCAGTAGCATAAGCGCATTTAAGTAATATGTAGATCCAATGGGAAAAACGGCATTATAACCCACTATTTCTTTAATAAGACTGTTTTCATGGCAACTGGCTCTGTTTATAATTTTTTCGGTCAAGCCCGTCATGTAATTCATGAATGGAGTAATATTTGCTTTATCCATTTATTATTTGTTTTTATATTTTCTTGTTCTAGTTTTAAAGTTTTTCCCTGTCACCAATCTGAGAGTTTTCCTTTTCAAGATCTCTTTCTTTGGCTACCGTGGGCGAGATTGTAAACCATATTATAAAATGGGTCTTATAAGCTGACAGTACATTAATCTTTATATTTTTAGTGACAGATTCTTATTATAAAACAGGGAAATAAGGGAGAAGAAGGTTCTCTTGGCCTTTTAAATAGCTTCTTTCGCGTATGTGAGTCGGTTAGTAAAGTTCACCGCTAGGTATTTGATTTTTTCCTTCAGGGGTATTCTATTCCTATCTAGTTTAATTTATACTTCCCTACTACGCTTTACTGTACCAGTTGGGGCCCTAGAGAAAGCGTTGCGAAAGCATATTGCTTCTGATTTGGCAGGGTTGACATTAATCCCCCAAGATTTATAATATTTATTAATTGTGGCGAGGTGTGTTTCAACTTATCTGGCCGCCACTTTAGGGTTTTTATGAGCTGCATAGATAATCGTATCATCAGCGTATAACACTGCAGAGGCCATAAAGTTGCCCAGCACGTCATGCGAGATGTGAGGGAATTCCAATAAGAAAGTGTTGCACAGCTTTGGGCCGGTCAATGATCCCTGCGGAACACCTGAATCGACTGAAATCGGACCTGAAGAGCTGCCATTCAGGTCTACTTCCAATGTTCTATTGGATAGAAAACTCAGTATCCATAGAGTTACTCTCGTGGGGAAGCCGTAAGACATAAATTCAAAAAATAAGCCATCGTGCCAGATCGAATCAAAGGCCTTTTCCACATCTAGGGGAGCGGCCACAGTGGACCTGGACTCCCTCAATTCCCTGACAACATCTGAGTGGATCTTCATAAGAGCATCGAGTGTTGAGTCCCCTTGTCTGAATCCAAATTGGTAGTCTGATATTACACCCTCCATAAGGTGAAATTCGTCTATCTTATCTGTCATGACATGTTCAAGGATCTTGATTTGAAAGGATCTTGATTTGAAAGTAGAAAGATTGGTCGATAGTTTTTAACTTCAAAAGATTTGTTTTGTTTTTAAGGATCGGGATTAATTTCGCAGTTTTCCAAGAGACCGGGAAGTAGCAATTTTTGATGCAGTTATTGACGATGATTGTCAAAAACTCTATTACACTATTAGGCATTTTTCTCAGGAAAATATTTAGGAGAAAATGCGGTCCTGTAGAACGTTTACCATTCATACGTCTAACTATTGATCTAAGCTCACTAACAGTATTAAATTCTTTTATTTCTATGCATTTGAAAATGTTACTATGGGATCAATGAGGTTATCTTCATCAATCCTGGCCCTGTTCACCACAGCTGGAATATCACGACAATATAAGGCGATAAAACGGTCCATCCTAGCCTTGACATCGTCCCTTAACCTGGGACTATAGTCCGGTCTTTTCTTTTCGTACAGTTTACTGTAAAATTCTTCGAATAACTTTAGTTTGTCTTCATCATTCGTAATTTCTATATGCTGAATAGTAGTTTTAAAGTTCCTATCCGATCTCTTTCTTCCAGTCAGAGCATTTATTTGCTTGAAGGCGTCCGGACCCGCTTGATCTTTAACAGTTGCTGACTGAATTTTTCGTGTATTCTTATTCTATCGCTCAGTAGTTTCTTTAATACCTGGATCCTATCGTCGATAATCTGGTGTCTATCGTAAATCCGTTTGCGCTTCATTTCCCACGCGCGTTTCAATGAGATCATGTTACTAATGTCCCGTGGGAGATTAGTGTACTTTTGATTGTCTTTTACTTTGATTTTACAATATCTGTCGTGGATATCGTTAAGTCCAGTGGTTAAGTTCGCGATAGCATGGTATATTTCTGAGTTAATCAAGTTTATATCCATTTGAATGTTAATGCCGTTCACTAAACTATCAATCAGTACGTTTACATAAATACATGAGTACTTGACTTGAAATTCACTTAAAACTCAAGTAGGGTTTTTGGTTAATCGATTCCAATTACTTGACTTGAAATTTACTTGAAGTGACACTTTACCTTTGACAGCTCTGCATTAAGTTCAATACATAATTGCGGATTTTTAAATAAATATCTTGAGAAAAGTGCTAAAAATCACAGCCTGAATTATCAACAATAATCTTCAAAAACGAAAAATGTTCAAGTACTGAAGTTGGGTTTACATGCATTTTTTCAAGTAAATCGGACAAAATTTTGTGATTTACTTGACTCAAGTATACTTGAAGTCAATGCGCGCTTACATGATATTTTGATTACTTGATCTCTACTTGAAGTATACTTCAAGTATTCATGTAAACGTACTGAATGTCAGCCGTAATCAAGTTCCACTCACGGTCCTTATAAGCATACATGGTTGGTGGTAGTGACGGTAAAATGGAATGGTCGGGGAACCTAATGTTCACAATGACTCCGTAGTGGTCGGAAAAGGACGAACAAGTATTACAGCTGAAATTGATATTGGAATTGTTCAGCAGGTTGCTAGATATAATATACAAGTCAAGAACTGGAGGGTGATTCTGATCTTTTGTCGTACTATTTAGGCGTGAATTTTGATATATTTTGTCGTACTTTTTCTTTTAACACAGTTCATTTTGTGTTTTCACTATTATCTACCACAAAATGAACTATAATGAATTCTCGGTGAACAAACGTCAAAAAACACGCCTAAATATACGACAGATTAGTCAACTGCTCCCAGAGGTTGTGACAAATATTTTATACTGTGGTAAATGGATATTCTACACCTAATTAGAACAATAAAAGTGCTTAAGTTCAATAATATTTTAGAATTTGTAATAATGATTTTTGTAAAAACGGATTGAACATATTTCAGAGCAAAAATGGGAGACCGTAAATAACTATAATTTTTGGCAATCAGCTAAAAAAGTCCCATAAAATCTGAATTGTTTCGTATAGATGCCGCTTTTTTCATTTTATTTGTAGTTCCGGTAAATTTAATGGAAAATAGCACAATTCCTTTGCTTAATATGGAAAATAATTTAATTGAGAGACTAATTATAGCTCTAATTATGTTGGAAAACATTGATATGAATAACAGACCAGTCAAAGAAGACAATCAATTCACATTACTTCCACCAGTTATTAAATTTTAACGGAATGTTGGGTGAGGTAAAATAATATTAAATTTAATTCTGCAACCATCACTGAAGTCCGGAACATGCGAAAAATTGCAAAATAAAAAGTTTTTATAACTTTTATAAAGAATATAAACTGTTTCTCATGTACATTGTAGGTACATATATCTATGCATGTATGGTACATATATGTATGTATGTATGTATGTTACATACGCAATAGAATATAAGATTCCTTGCCAGTACGTCATCTGTGCTGGACCTTATTACTGAAATCGAGTCGATCAGAATAAAACTATACAGATGAAATAAAAATTAAACACAAATTCAAGAAATCGAATAGAAAAAATCCACAAAACAGTGGATGAACGCATCTTCTTCATAAAGGCACTATACAAAAATTTGTTTTTAACTACATACATATATTTGAGTGCCTAAGAAATGTGAATGCATTGAATTTCAGTAATTGAAATTTTGTGTACATTGCTAGGTATGTAGAGTATTGAGAACCAATTCCTGTATAAATATGATATGAAGACTTGATTTGTCTTTATTCACTTTATTGCCAAAGTGTATATGACATTTTACAAAACTTCACTTGACGGTCAAAGTGATTGATTTGTGTCATTTTCTGTTCAGTTTTAGTTCACCACAACCTGAATGAGTTGAACAACAATAAAAAGGAAGAAGAAAAGCAATTCATTCTTTAGGCGTATATTCTGACACTTAAGTACGACAAAAGATCAGAATCACCCTCCTGATCCACTACCAGGTAATGTTGGGGTCATATGTGATATCGGTATGAGTTCGATATCATTTGCGCCGTTCTCCAGCCAATCAACCAGTACACGGCCAGCATTGTTTGTGGAGGAGTCTCCAAAACGAGGGTGTCTCGAGTTGAAGTCCCCTGCCAATATTACACCATCAAAAACACTATGCAGCTGTGAAATCTTATTGAGGTCCTGAATATACGAATCAGTAACATAATTGCTAGGGACGTATAAACTGCCTAAAAGAATATTCTGTGTGCTATTGTCGTCACTATTCTTAAGTTCCATGGTCGCGAAACATGAACCTTTTCATCTTGCATTCCTTTCTGACTATTATGGCGGTACCCTGTTTGATATTGGATCTTATGAAATTATATTTGGAGAAGTTTACTTGATGTTTGGACTTCAGCCTAGTCTCGGTAATAAAGGCTATATCGATTCCCTGCGAAATCAACATATCGCTCATCTTGGATCTTCGGCCGTTAGCTATGAGGCTGGTAGCGTTTAAATTTAAGAGTTTAATTTCGCGCTCCATTTCTGGATAAGTGTATTATGAATTCAAGAAAGGCAGCAATTTTTGCTGTCTTGGTAAATTATTGATACTGGAAACGAAATTGTGAACTTTCTTATAGAGGGTTCCCATAGGTAATCCGAAGAAATCTATTGATAGATCATTTAACAATCCAATTGGATTGGTAATATTAGTAGTATTATTGTCATTCCTGCCAGGTGTGTTGGACGTAATATAATTCACATTATTAGTAGGAGCTGAGTAAGAAATATTACTATTTCTGTTTTGACTTTTCCAATGCCCGCAGTGATCACACTGTGGTGCATTGTAGTGAGGTGTTTGTGGGACGGAGCCGCTGCTTCTATTCCCAGAGGTTTGATTTTCTCCGGAAGTCGGGGAAAATCAATGTTATTTTTAAATAGGGAAACGAATATGGTACACTTCTTCACAAAGGGGTACTGATTTTTTTTTAAAATATATTGCTTCTCCTGCTTAGAGGCAGTTTTATTCTGGATAATTTTTTCTTTTCATTCTTTCAAGGATTTCTTATAAAAAACACAACCTTTGTAATTGGCAGGATGACCCTCTTGCCCGCAATTGGAATAAATGAGCTTGTTGACTCCTTTAACAACAGGACATTGACCCGGCTCATGTTGTCCAGTGCATTTGACGCATTTATATTTTCGATCATACATTTTGGTACCATGACTGGGTAGTTGGCAGTTTTTGCATTGGATAGGACCATTTGTCTTTGCTTTTATAAGTAGAGAAACGTCCTGCCCGGGGGCGATGTAAACTAAAAGATTGGCTAATATCTGCCTATCCTTAACTGATTTGGCCGTAGCCATTCGCTTAGTTCCTAAGAACTCTATGCTAGGGAAAAGTTTTTGAAGTTCGGCCAGTAGGTCCTCGTCATTATAGGAGCGATGGATACTCTTGACCACTAGGGTTATAGGACGATCTTCCCTGGGTGTGTACGTGTAGTACTCTATGCCAAATCTGGTTAACAATTACGTGAGAGCTTCTCGAGCTTCACGGTCTTGCACATAAATGCTGATTTTAGTCTCCGCTAGAAATTTTACTTTGTCCGGCATGTCTACCGAATTTAAGACTTCTCTTAGTTTGTTTAGACCACAACCATAAGTAATAATTGGTGGTGGAAATTTAATTTTCTGAGTGTTATTTGTATTTTTATTGTTTGGAGGCCTACAATCATAGCTACTGTCACCGCTCATCTTAGGCTCGCCAGAGGTATCATTTGTATGTCTACTACTACTATATTGAGTCTGGTTTGATTTCAAATCAATATTACTGTCTTCGAATCTGTTTTCTGTATTTGAGAATGAGTTTGAATCTAGTTGTAAATTCTGAGTGTTATTTATGTTCTTATTGCTTAAGGACTTGCTATCGTAACTACTGTCACCGTACTCCCTAGGCTTACCAGAAGTATTATTTGTATGACTACTCTTACTTATTGAGACTGATTTGATTGCGAATCAACATTACTAGTTTCAATTCTTTTTTCTATATTTAACGAGTTTGAGTCTAATTGTAATTGTAAGTCTACAGAATCAGTTTTATTTTTTAATTTATAAAATTCGTTATTAAAATTCAACAACCAGTGGTACCTGTTCGTTTGAATTTTTTTTTGCAAATCCCTCGTTGTCAATTCCGGGGTTTTCTAATTGTCTCTTAGAGGTCGATTTGAGTCGAGCAATTTCCCCACTCTGCCTCTGAGGTGTCCATGCTCTCATTAGAAGAGATCGATGAAGTAATAAGTTTCGTTATTTGAGTTTCAGAACCGCCAGGGTCCATGGGTAGAGGTTCTTTCGGTGATGGCGAGGTAGTACGTAAATTTTCTACTATAGCAGCGCCAGTATTTCCGGTTTGTTTGCCCAATTTCTTTTTATTTCCATTTTTCACTTTTCGAGTACCTGTCTTAGCGGATAAAACAGGAGTATTTGGTTTTCTAGATTTAATTTTAGTAGTGTATAGCCCCCCCCCCCCCCCAGTGTAGTAGCTGTTCGCTGAGGGGAACTTGCGGGGCTCCAAAGCGAGCCCCGGAAGCCGTAGAGCTTGAAACGTAGCTTGTTATTGTAGATGTTGCGTACGTGACCGTGGTCATGGTACTGGAGTATGGGATTTGATTATATGGCACGCAAATTACTGCTGTGTTATCGCTGATGGCCTGGCTAATGTCGTACGCAGAGTTGGTTCTGGCGTCAGAGTTAAGTGCAATCTCCCTTTGGGGATTACCTCCATTCATTGCCAAAGAACTTTCCCTGATCAGACTATTTATGTATGTGGGGTGCCCTGCAGGAAAGGGACTCCCGATATTTATTGGCAAATTGGTCGCTTCAAGATTGGAAATCGCCTCCGATTTACCACCCGGAGTATCTTCCGCCATTATTGGTAATATCTGTATTACATATACAATATAAGTATACGAGACAAGCGTGAATGCTTGAAATTATTCAAGATGGCGTCGTTAGAAATGGCGTCCTTATGCGCCGATTTTAACAGGTTCTGCGTGTATGTTACAAGACATAAAATCTAAAAAAACTTAACTGTCGATCACAGTTCGCTTCACTTTTTTTCCCTTTTATTTTACGTCACTAGACGATTTCCATCAATGTCCTTCAATCTAAAGATCTTTTCTTCACTTCACTTATTAAAAAATTCCACAACTTCACGGGTCAATATCAGAAGTTCTAGCTCTCTGTTTAATATCTCTTAATTCGCTTTTTAAGTCAGTCGACAGCAAAAAAATACTTTTCACGTAAATTTTAAAAGCAACACTCGCGCATATAAAAGAAAAACATTTCTACGCAAAATCTGGCTTATCACCATCTCCTTTTAAAACGCTCGAAACATTTAACAAATGAAATTTCAGTATCTTCTTCTTTCACAATCGTCGCTCACTGCCTGTCGTTGCAATTGTGTTCCCAATTTGTCGACAGTGTTTTGTCAGCGAATTTTCCGCTATCGTCTGTCGCTTGTCGTCGAAATTGTGTTTAGCCTTTAAAGGTTCAAGAGACGCCCGGGTCTGGCAGTTAGTCTGGAAACGACAGCCAGTTCTAATCGTTCCCGTTCCCTAAAAGAGTCTGTGTGCACACGGCGTCCGAATTTTCGAAAGTAAGGGAATGATGCTTTTTTTGTTTTTCTCATAGTTTTTCAGTTTTTTCTAAAATGAAAATAAATGTTTTATGTAGTTTTAGTAGTATTTAACCACAAAAATAAAACATTTTTTGGTTTTTTGGCTTATAACTCCATTATTTTTCGATATTTTTATATAGAAAATAATGTTTTGCTGTATCATTACTTGCTTTCTTTTCATGTTTCTTCGTTTTTTTTTTGTCGTTAGTGCATGCTTTTTATTGAAATAAGTGTTTTTGTTTCATCAATTTTTGAAGATGGGTGAAAGAAGTGCATCTCAGATTATGTACAATATATAAGTTAACAGGTCAGCTGCCTATGCCCCCACGACACGCGCCGAGTTCATGTCCTGTCAACAAAATCATCTAATTACTATTTAGCAGAAATAAGCATTTTGGTATTTTTGCATTTTTACTAAATATCTTGTGTAAGCAATTTTTGGCATTCGCTTATCGAATGCTTCTTAAAATATTGTAAAAAGCTTTTAGAATAAATTGAGTAGTTAACCAAATCGGATGTTTTTTATTTTTCACATAACAACTTACAATTTTGTTAACTGGCGCCCGAGCAGGGACATGATTGATTTCCAAGAACAGAAGTTCATATCATGTGTTGACAAATTTTCAAAGTTCGCAAAATTCTTCCGAATAAAGAACGAATCAGTGATACATTTAAGGGATAAACTGACTAAAGCTCTACACTTCATTACGGTACCTAGAATCTTGGTAATAGACAATGAGAAGAGCTTTATCAGCCCAACCATATCCAACTATATCAGGACATTGGGTATCGAATTGTACCGGTGTCCTGTCAGAAAAGTGAGATAAATGGTACAGTAGAAAAAGTTCATTCCACCATAATTGAAATTGCAAGATGCTTACGAAGAGAATACGCAGACCTAACTCTAATGGAATTTATGAGCATCTCCGTGGATCGCTACAATAATACAATACACTCGGTGACCAAAATGAAACCAAGTGACATATTCTTCGGTAGATTACAACGAATAAATTACCAAAACTTGCTGGATTTCAGGACCAAGGTCAGTGAGGATTTAAAAGAACGAATAAAGAAGAATCAAATAGCTAAGTTGAATAATGAAAACCCAAAAAGACAAAAACCAATAACTTACAATCCAGGACAGACTGTATACGTAGCTATAAAACAAATTCAGGGCAAACATAAGCCATTATTTAAGGAAGAAATTGTTGCTAAAGATAATAAAGTCACCGTTACTACAGTTAGCGGAAGACGCGTACATAAGTCTCATATAAAAAACATAAACCAATAGAACATTCCTTCTCATTGCAGATAATATGGGCAGGATTTGCCTCATCGGCAAACGTCTTCGAATATCTGGGTCCAATTGCAACCATCAAACAAGGAAATGGACGAATAATAGGCGGCAGTATTAAACTGGTACACGTGATCAACTTAACTAACTACGAGGAAGACTTCGATATGACAATATCAGGCGTGAAAGACATAGAAAAAACTGACATCTCAAATCGCAGCTAGACTATCAAATAAAACATATACAGCAGAAGCTAAAGGGAGTACCACCAAAGGAAAAGAGGTCTATCAATTGGATAGGATCTGCGTGGAAAAGGATAGCAGGTTCACCCGATGCCACCTATTGTTATCCAATCATCAAAAGCCAAAACGAAATAATCTCAAATAACAACGGGCAATACAAGATCAACAGCAAATTAAAGGAATCTACAACCCAAATGATACAGCAGTATAACAAAATCGTAGAAGAACTGGATAATCAGAATACTGATAAACACGCACAAGTGATCTTTAACCGATTGACCATTCTAAAAAACGAAGTTGACGAAATAGTACTAGCGGAACATTTGGCTAAAAAAGGAATCGTAAACACCAATTTTTTGGACAAAGAAGAAATAAATCAACTTATAGTCCAAGTTGAGACACTCCCTTATGGGAATGAAATAGAGGCCATCGAATACGCAGAACCTATTATGATAGTAAAAGGGTCGATTCTCTTGTACATAATTGCACTTCCAAAAACAACCCCCATTGAATACAACCATATCCTTATTAGATCAAGAACAAAAAATAAAAAGCAAGTGTACTTAGAGTTTGAGGAACTACTAATCAACCAAGCTGAAAATTTTGGAATAAGGGATAAGTGCAGTATTATAGGAAATATAAGCATAAACAAAGAAATTCAACTAGAAAAATTACCGCATAACCATTGCATCAGTCAATTAGTAAAAGGAGGACATGCCGAGTGTGACTATCAGTTCAGTAAAGACGAAAAAATTGAAGTAATTGTAAAGCCATGACCACGGTCAACAAAACAGAAATCAGAACAAAAAAAGAAATAAAAACAAACAAAGTTTGCTCGACCTCAAGAAGAATTTGCAACGCAAGCATAATTCTTCATTGAAGAAAACATACGCACCTGAAGTCATTGCTTTACAATATCGATAGATTATGACTCAATCAGAAATTGTGTGATCAAAAATGCTGACACTATGATATCTGATTATTAATTTTGTATATTGCAATTCTGCAATAACCCCCACCCCCCCTTTAGAATTATAATGAAATATTGATTCTTTGTTATCGATTAATATAAATAAGCTGCTATTATTGAATAAAATCAGAACTTATCAGATAGTTGAAAGACGTCTTTTAGTTTCTCAAGTAAAGAGCGGCATACTGTGCCATATCAATATAAAGCAGCATACTCTGCCTCATAAATACATCGGCATACTCTGCCATATCAATATAAAGCGGCATACTCTGCCTCAATAGTACATCGGCATACTCTGCCATATAATTATAAAGCGGCATATTCTGCCTTAGTCAAACAGCGGCAGTCTCTGCCATTTAATAACAATATCGGCATCCCCATTGCCTCCAAGGGATAATATCATCACAGCGACTCTTTAGCCATAAATCGTCGGTGCGGCAGCCTTCTGCCTATTTAATTAAATATGTACATATATACGACTCACAGTATAATTGAATAATCATGGACAGATCTTTAAATACATCGTGGAACAAGCTTATTACACAATAAATGATAATACGATATTTCTTGACAATTTTAATGGAGAGATTTTTCAAAACAACCAAACCAGGCAGTTAAATGGAACCTTTATAATTCAGTATAAGAATGAAACAATTCGGATTAAAAACAGAGAATTTGTAAACAAAGAAATTAAGGCACTCCATGTTCTACCACGGATCTTTCAAACCAGGCCAGAGGAGCAAAGTTTAAAACTTGACGTCGATTACCTTCATGACCTACATCTAAGCAATAGACGACAACTGCAATACCTCCGTACCAACCATGGAATATCCTTCATAACTGATATTAGCCTAATCACAATCTTAATTATAATTTCTGGTATATTTCTAGTTTACAAGTTTAAAGGAAAGAGAGGGAAACTGGAAATCAGCCAGCCAACAATCCCATTGGCAAGCACACCCAGCATCCAAAATCTGCAACCATTAAAAGTCAACTTTTGATCTGCGGGACGCAGATATTCCAGGAGGGAGGGGTTAACAGGTCAGCTGCCTATGCCCCCATGACACGCGCCGAGTTCATTTCCTGTCAACAAAATCATCAAATTACTATTTAGCAGAAATAAGCATTTTGGTATTTTTGCATTTTTACTAAATATCTTGTGTAAGCAATTTTCTGCATTCACTTATCGAATGCTTCTTAAAATTTTGTAAAAAGCTTTTAGAATAAATTGAGTAGTTAACCAAATCGGATGTTTTTTATTTTTCACATAACAATTACAATTTTGTTAACTTATATATATAATCATACAAATTTAGAAGATCTGTGGAATCCTGAGTTCGTGTATAATTTATGCCGAGCTGTTTACAAAATCTTCGGTTCGACGACAAAACTACGCGAAATGCGAGAAGAACAGAACACGCTTTAGCCCCCATAAAAGATCTGTGCAAGAGGTATTATTCGCCAACTACTAATTGTACGATCGACGAACAACTTCTGGAATTTCGAGGCAGGTTCGGGGCAAGAGTATGTATTGCTAATAATCCGGATAAATACGGAATAAAAATTTTCACCTGCAACGACGTGCAAACACCGGACATGCTAAACACTGAACCTAATGTTTGGAGGGTAGAAACAGCCGGAGGTGACAGCGTGCCGAGTTATTACTTCAAGAAATTGACTGATCAGATACACAATTTTCAACGCAACGTCACCTGTGACAACTGGTTAATGTTCGTGAAGAAATGTAGGACAATTACTCCTTGACAATGGTTGGCACGTTGCGAAAAAGCAAGCCCGAAATATCAGCGACTTTTACACAACCAGCTGCTACCGGTACGGTGAGGTACGCCTACGCCGATAGAATGACCTTACTTTTCTACTGCCCGAAAAAAATAAGGTAGTTTTGTTAGTATCCAGCTTGCACAAATCCGATGAAGATATCGCCAAGTCAGAAATCGTGTGTTTTTACAACGTTACAAAAGGTGGAACAGACCCATTTGACGAGCTCTGTAAAAATTATACAACAAGCCGAATCACCAAGCGATGGCCTATGCGCTACTTTTTTCGGATGCTGGATCAGGCAGGAGTGAACAGCGCTATTTTACATAATTTGAGAGAAGCCAACCCCGCCTTGAATCGTCGCGCTTTTATGAAAGAATTGGTGTACAGTCTACTGAAGCTCCAATTAGAAAATCGTTTGCGAAAAACCACCTTGAGAAGAAATATCAGGACCCTGATTTCCGACATTCTCGGGATGAATGAATGCCGCCCCGTCACAATGGGTTAATTGGAGAAACATAAACGGTGTGGTGCTTGTAGTTGGAAAGAAAAAAAAACGATGTTTTCATGTGTATCATGCGAAACGCCATTTTACGAGGACCACAGAATGCACTTTTGCCACCATTGTGCATTGTAAATTGCTTCCTTCATAATATATTATTATTAATATTTTATAATTTTTATATTCTAAACAATAAACACCTATTTTGTGCAAATAATTACCGTTGAGTTTATTATGACATAGCTGAATCCATAAAATATTCCCCATTTTCAGGTGCCTAAATAATTCAACTTTTTGGAGCTCACACCGAAGACACTATATTCTTTTGAAAGGCCATAGTCTAAGCTACAAAAGCCCAAACCGTTTTTTTTTAAATATTTATTTATTGTAGTGTTACGAATTTTTGAGCAAAATTCCATTTTCCGCTTTTTCGACTATTATTCCATTTTTATTAAGAACAGTTTTAAACTTTTGACTTCGGCAGCATGTGGGCCATGTAGCAGACACTTCAAGAAGCAACCCAGAATTTTCTACGATTTTTTTGGTGCCTAGAAAACTTTGTAAATCCGACTGTTCCTTAAAAGACCCAGTATACACACCGTGTACCCGAAAAGTTAGTGTTCACAGGCCGGGTTAAACAGGCTGCAAATGTTACAGCTACAATTTTGGGAAGTTTGAGTGATAGCGTACTACTTTAAACAGGGTGCAAGGCTTATACATGCAATTTTTGATAGTTCGAGTAATAGCCTTCTACTTTAAACATGGTGCGAATACCACAGTTACAATTTTTGGAAGTTCACGTGATAGGCTTCTAATTTAAATAGGGTGCGAATCTTATACCTGCAATTTCTTGCAGTCCGAGAGATAGCTTGTATTTTAAATATGCTACGAATGTTACAGGTGCAATTTTCGGTAGCCCGAGTGATGAAATTTCTACTTTAAACAGGGTGCGATTGTTACAGGTACAATTTTTGGTAGTTCGAGTGATAGCCTTTTACTTACAGGTGCAATTTTCGGTAGTCCGAGTGGTGAATTTCTACTTTAAACAGGGTACGAATGCTACCGGTACAATTTTTGGAAATTTGAGTGATAGTCTTCTAATTAATACAGGGTGCGAATCTTATACATGCAGTTTATGCCAGCGCGAGCGATAGCCTTGTATTTTAAATAGGGTCAGAATATTAATGGTACAATTTTTGGAAGTTAGAGTGATAGGCTTCTACTTTAAACAGAGTGCGAATATTAAAGGTACAATTTTTGGTAGTGTAAGCAGGGTGCGAATCTGATACATGATATTTTTGGCAGTGGGAGCAATAGCCTTATACTTTAAACAGGTTGCCAATGTTATAGGTACAATTTTTAGAATTCGAGTGATAGCCTTCGATTTTAAACAGGGTGCGAATCTTATAGATGCAATTTTTGGTAGTCAGAACCTTGTAATTTTAATAGGGTGCTAATGTTATATATACAATTTTGGGAAGTTGAAGATTAGCCTTCTTATTTAAACAGGGTGCCAATGTTACAGGCCCAATTTTTTGAACTTCGAGTGATAGACTTCTAATTCAAACAGGGTGCGAATCTTATACATGTACTTTTTGGCAGTGTGAGAGATACCTTGTACTTTAAACAGGGTGCGAATATTACAGGTACAATTTTCTAAATTCGAGTGATAGCCTTCGACTTTGAAAAGGTCGCGAATGTCACAGATACAATTTTTGGCAGTTTGAGTGATAGCGTTTTACTTTAAACTGGGTGCAAATGTTACAGGTACAATTTTTGGAACTTCGAGTGATAGGCTTCTAATTCAAACAGGATGCGAATCTTATACATGTACTTCTTGGCAGTGCGAGCGGTAGCTTTTTACTTTAAACAGGGTGCGAATATTACAGGTACAATTATTGGAAGTTCACGTGATAGGCTTTTACTTTAAATAAGGTGCGACTCTTATATCTGTACAATTTTGGGAAGCTGATGATTAGCCTTCTTATTTAACCAGGGTGCCAAAGTTGCAGGTACAATTTTTTGAACTTCGAGTGATAGGCTTCTAATTCAAACAGTGTGCGAATCTTATACATTTACTCTTTGGCAGTGCGAGCGATAGTATTTTACTTTAAACTGCGTGCGAATATTACAGGTACAGTTTTTTAAATACGAGTGGTAGTCAATAGTAAATGAAATTTCGAAAATGGACTAAATCGGGCAGCCCCTTCTTGGTGTTGTCATAGAAAAATTTAGGTTTTATACGTATGCCTACTGTCGGCAACTTCCTAAAGATGCATACCTAAAAGAAATCACACAAGGAATCACGATCAATATATACATACATATGTATATATGTATCTTATCTGACGCTGGTGCTGGTTGGAAATGAAATTCATGTAATTTCTTTAGTATAAGATGATCAGTTTATAAAAAAATGAATTATATAGTTAGAATTAGAATAGAAGCACAATTAATCATGTTAGAATTAAATGAATAACTTACCTTAATGATTATGGAGGAAGGAAATCCGATTGACAGAGCACACTTCATCACGCGTTTTACAAATGAATATAAGTAGAGAGAGATATAGTTAGTTGTTGACATTTAACTACTAATAAGGGTAATTTGTAAATACATTAGGTCGATACTAGTACAGTTCATCATCGATTAAGGTATCGATTTAAGAGTAGTGCAATGTTTAGGAATCGGTTTTGGTATGATAAAGTAGACAGGAGAGATAGTTGCATATTGTAAAATATAGCTAACTAAAGTCGAGAAGAATCAATAAAATTGTGTTAACTTCAAGTGTGAATTTACTTTCTCAATAAATCTTAGACCAAAAAATGAAAGTATTGCGTATTTGTCTTAAAAAGTGAACATAAGGAAATGCAGAGTTTCTACACATACTGTGAAAACGACCAGTCAGTCCTATACGGTTTTAATTTACTGGAAAGTTCTTCAGAATATGAAATCCTATAAAATTGGTTATAATCATTTTTTCTGCCCGACATGCCGTTCTAGAAATATATGCGACAAACCACTTCAAAAATTAAACTTGCACAGATGGGTGACCATACGAAATTACATACGGGCACCATGTACCAAATTTCAGCCCTCTACGTCGACGCGCTCTCAGGCTATCACTATTATTTAATTTTACATGTTTTTTTTACAAGTTCATGCGACCAGCTGGCGCATAATCCACACTTCGCAGTTGACGATTGTTTTTCAACTCACTATGATGTCAACTATTTATAAAAAAAAGTTTCGACATACTATTACTAAAAAAAATTTTTTTTACCACTTTCGCAGCCTTCCACTCTCCGCGGGTGCGTCAGCTGACGCTTGGTTCACTTATTAGTCATATCCGATCTATCGAAAAAGATAACAATCGATCGGCATAAAAAACACTACCTAAAATGTAACTCTACCTCCTGGACTAGTAGACTGTTCCACATTCGCACAGTTCGGTATAAAAAAGCATCTCGGAGTCTTACACTACGGCCGGAAGCCATTTCAAGGGTAAAAGGAATCATTCTACAAGGAACCCGACTAGATATTTGACAGGAGCATGCCAAATCGCCAATGAGCTTGAAGGCTTTTTTGGACTATATCTAATGAAGCTAAGGCTGTGCGACCAGCCCCGCCCAGTACAGTATTGTATTCCAATCGAAGTCTGATGTATACAGGACTTGTAGAGGAGCACTAGATTCGATGGGCTGAAATATTTCTTACACCTTTTCAGAAATCCAAGACATTTCGGTGCTCTTTTGGCAACAGAGAAGATGTGATCTGTCCAGCTTAACTTACTGAAAATATTTAAATTTACGGTGTATCGTAACTCAGCGTTCCACCAAAAGAAACTGGAATTGAAAAATTATGATGTTGTTTTAAAGAGATGAAACAGCTTTGGGTTTTAGATGCTTTGAATTCGACGCGATTCACTTTGCCCCATGCGAGGATACTAGAAAGGTCGTTATTTAATGATCTAATCATGCAATCTCGTTTGATAGATGTGGCATTCTCTCTGGAGTCCGCAAGAGTGTGAAAGGAGTAAGCAAAATCAAGGGTACTGCCATCAGAAATTAAAGGAACGCAGATCATTATTAAAAATTAGGAAGAGAAATGGAGATATAACAAAGCCCTGCAGCACACCGGAATTTAGAGGGTGAGGTTTAAATCTAACGCCATCTAATACAACCCGTATTAGGCGACCAGATAAAAACTTTTAATCTATAATATAGATTAGGAGGAGAGAGACCAACTTCACTACATTTGGCTAAAAGTAATGGACGCCAGACTCCATTAAAGGCCTTTGAAATATCTAGGGCAACGATTTTGGATTCTACAAAATTGTGAAGACTGCGATTCCAACGTTCCGTAAGAAAAGTCAGCAAGTGTCCAGATGAGCGTCCCTTCCGCCGTATTAGCGATCGTTGATTAGTTGATTGGTTTCTAGATACCTCATTAATTTTTAGTTGATGATAGATTCAAAGACCTTTGAAATAATCGAAGTGATTGCAATTGGTCGGTAATTTGAGGGATTGCTACCCTCTCCAGTCCTGGGAATCGGCTGAACGTGAGCTAGTTTCCAAGCAGTTGGAAATTTTCCTGTTGAATAAGACAGTAAAATAGTTTGCGCAGAGGTTAAGCCAAAGATGAGGTGCAACTTTTAATGACAAGGGGCGAGAAACCATCAGGACCAGCTGCTTTAGAGACGTTGATCTTCTTGAATACATCTCTCGTACGGATGTATATTGGCACTTGTACACATCCACATGGGGAATGCAAAACAGGTGTCTGTGAGGTGGGTGGAAGACGAGATTTCGAAGCGAATCTATCAGCCAGAATATTAGCTTTATCCAGGGAGTCAACAGCGACTGAGCCATTATTTAGTAGTGAAGGTATAGAGGAACTGCTGAAGTTGTTCCTGATGGTTTTGACCAGGGACTAGAGACCTTTGCTGTCTTTGCGGTTTGCCAAAATTCTTTGTCTAACATTCTGGTCAAAACGAAATTTTTCTCTATAGATAATGGACTTGCAAGTGCTTCGAACAGTCTTGTAGACTTGTTTCAGTTCAGGAGATGAATGCAATTGATAGGCGGAAAAAGCAGACTCATTTGCTTTTATTGCTTGGTTGTACAGGGTGGGCCAAAAGTCACCATGGGGTTTAAAAATTAAATTGGTAACATATGGTAGGATGAAAAAAAGGAGGGGTAAGGTGGGGTGGGAAAACATGCTTACCTATGAAGAACAGACAGTTGGCTCTCATGTAAAAGAGGAATGAAGAGAAACGGTCAACAGGGTGTGGAGCAATGTACAAACGAAAAAGTTAGTTATTTTTAAACCCCATGGTGACTTTTGGCCCACCCTGTACTTATCTGCTGTAAGAATACGGAATATATTCACGCATATCAACACTTAGTAGTGATGGGCAAAATCGCTAATTTTGGTGACTCAGGTCATACGAGTGTTTTGGTATAAGTGACTCATGTAAAACATTCGGTGATTTGGGTCATTTGAGTCAGTTGGGAATAATCATCTAATACCCTAAAATTACCTATCTCACCGAATCGTGCATGTCGGAGCAACAGTCAAAGCTAAAATTGTGCTTAGTTCATCAATTTCGCAGCCGTTCACGACTGATATATCACTGCGTATTTATCAGTCACTATCAAAATTGTGCCTTTGTAACTGCTCAACTTTGTGGCATGGTAAGGCAACCCGGTTGGCCTCAAAGCAAGCATTTAAACCAGTCTTCAGTGCTGCAGAAATTTGTATATTTATTCATTCATTCATTGTATTATTCATTCTTTGGTCATAGAAATAACTTTTCGTTAAGAAAACCCCTTTTAAAGAAATGAAAATTACAATTCTATAACACCCGGCCTATCTAGACTTCAGATGCAAAACCACATTCGTTTTTTTATTTGTAGGTAGTTATAAATGTGTATTTGTAAAACTTTTTTGATTTTATACTCCTTAATTCCGTTGAGATCCCAAGTTAAAATTTTAATATGTTTTAGTGGATATTCAAGGATAAACGATAAAATCCTTATCCTTGATGTCGTTTCTCGCGTATATTTTTAGAATTTTATTTTTCTTAGATAATTTGAAGTACTCTCTTTCAAATATGAGCTTCATTTTACTGTCCTACCATAAATAGGAAAATATATATGAATTCTTAAAGAAGTCCAGGACAGCAATTTTGAGAAATTTTGAAAATGCCATAACTCGTGAAATAGAAGGAAAATTTGGTCGATTTACCATGAAATGACCCTGATGTTGATTCGCTGTGGTGATCACATTCACATTGTACCAAAATGAATAGCACGGAAAGATGTCCTTTGCAAATTCACTATATGATTTAAGCAATAAACACCGGAACAGACATTCCCCCGATGCACATAATCATATAAAATAAAACACGCAGTAGGCAAAGCAAAGCAACACCATCAATATCAATCACCGTTCACCGACCAGCAAAATAAAAGACAAAACATTAAACATGTACAAGTACAATGTCGTTGCGTTACCGCCCTGAAATGAAGTCAACTCACCTTCTTCTTTAGATAATTTCGCATGTGTAAGATAGCGTTTACATTACTGCACAAATTACTAAACCTGGTATCTGTTCGTAAAAAGCTAACTAATTGTGAATTATGAAATTTTTTTTGGCATTAATGGCAAATAGTCATAGATTTTCCAACAAGGGTCATAGAGTGGTAGATAGAAAATATTGGCTTCAAATAGTGGTAGATCTGTGACTATAGTCATAAAGTAGCAACCCTGACCAGGGGGTCCTTCGCTCACCTTTAGTTCGGTCACCATGCGCCAGTGTTAATAGGAATATTATAAATATTTTGCATAATTTAATATTTAAATAATTTTTCTGTAATAGTTTCTGTTAAAGTTTACTCTTTAAATAAAATTATCCGTTACCACGTCGTATTCGAATTCTCATGTTTTCGTTACCCTTTCAGTTTTTTTTGAGTATTAGTCACTAACCCGTGTTATTACATTTTTTGGTCCATATAGTCGTTTCTTATAGTTGAACCTACATCCATAATAATTTCACAAAGAAAGCTGAAGTTGAATGATAATTAAGTGAATTTTACGGCCTGTGAAAAGAGAAACGAAAGAAAACCAAAAGCAAAATATCAGCTGTGTTTTTTTGTGTACCTTGTTTAGAACTCCCATACACTGGAGAGAACAATCTTCTATGAAAATGTATGAGGCGTTCTTTTGTGTATGTTTTGTTCTGCACTGTATACAGTTATTTGCATATTGCTCTAGAATATAAAAAAAAAAAAAAAACGAAATGGAGAGTTTATTATCTCAAATTGAATTAGATAGTTTTATTGGAAACCTTAAAAAGACACCTAAAACACGCGTCGCAATGAAGGAATTCTTCAAAAGCAAAGGGATGTGTTAGAAGGACTATGGGTAATGATAAAGACAGCCAATAGAAAAATTCTAGAAGCATTCAATGAGGATAAACACGCTGAGTTATCTTATTTCAAGAATGATGTTTATAGCTCACTACAATTCTCATGGGATAATTTATGACTTTGTTAAAGCCATAGCTTAAGTTTCCTCTGCTGTTTCTGCTTCTACCTAACCAGTCGAATCTCACACGCAATCATCATGTGAAATTCCGCTACCACGCATAAATATACCAAACTTTTCTGGGGGATATCATAATTGGATCTCTTTTCGCGACCTATTTGAAGGGCTTATTCATAATAATAGAGGTATAACAAATGTTCAAAAACTGTACTATTTGCAAGCTTCTCTAAGCGGGGAAGCTAAATAACTTACCAGACATCTTCAAATATCCGACGCTAATTATACTCCTGCCTGGGAGCTTCTTAAGAAGAGATATCAGAATGAGAGATCTTTAATAAATGCCCAACTTCACATATTAACCGCCTTGCCAACTCAACACATTAAAAACGCAAGCGGCATCAAGAAATTTCTTGATCATGTAGATGAGTGTCTGGAAGGTTTGAAGACACTAAAAGTTGACATAAATTTCTGGGACCCACTTTTAATTTAGTTATTTACCCAAAAATTAAATCGTGAAACAATATCACAATGGGAACTAGTACTAAGCAATCGAATCAATCCCGGTGAATTACCATCAGTAACAGAATTTGCCGAATTCCTTGAACGCCGATTTCGAACCCTAGATGCAATTAGTCGTTCAAAAGGTTACCAATCTCACAGTACCAAGCACCAATCACCATCATACTGTCCTAATGGAGGTCAGCTTCTCTATGCCCAGTGGTCCGTTTTTGATTTTTGTTTTTTTGCATTGAAGAGTTTTTTCCCGTACCACACACACACACATCTAATTCATTTAGTAGAGTATAATAAGGAATTATTTTTTATCCTATGTTATGAAAATGTATTCCGCCTTTTCATAGTGGGAGTAATGTTAGAAATATATGTATCAGTTTGTCTTTTACTCTACTATTCGTACTATATATGTATCTCCTCAAGAATAAGTAATAGAAAGAGTTGGCTCGTCGAGTTTTTGATTTGAGCGGTTCATTACGTTTTTAATATTGAATATAATTTTGAGTCTTGCAATCTAAGGTCTGCTTTTTTTACTCGAAAATATATCGAAAGAGCAGGAACTATTTTGATGGGTAATCGAGTAGTTTACTAACAGTTTCCAAATGCAAAATTATAAGTTACGACATATTTAACTTTAATTACACGATCAATGATATTCTCATTCCTAGAGCTTCAGCAGTCAAAGACCTAGGAGTAATATTTGACCCAAAACTATCCATCGCTTCAGATGTTGCCCTTATTGTTTCCAAAGCTTTCCGCAACCTAGGTTTCTTAAAGAGTATTTCCAAAGATTTTAACGATATTGGCACATTTAAAGTTCTGTATTATTCGCTTGTAAGATCTGTTCTTGAATACGCGTCTGTAATTTGGTGCACCTTTTATGATGTTCACATTAATCGTATCGAGTCTGTACAAAATCGTTTACTCGTTTTGCTTTATATAAATTAAATTATAATCGTGACAATATGCCACGTGACCGTGTAAGATGTTTGCTTTAGGTTTATCAACTCTTCAGTTTAGACGTGAAGTGAGCTATGCTACTTTGTAAGAGATATTTTATCTTACAGAATTAATTCTTCTGAGCTTTTGTCTTTAATCTTCTTTTATGCACATGAGACACCATGAAATTTGCTGTATGCTCTACAACATAGAACAAACTATGGCATGCATGAACCTATTTCAAATTGTATTTTACTCTTTAATTCATTTTCTGCATTTATTGATTTTACAATGCCTAGATAATTATTTAAATCAACACTTTATGAGAATGAGTTGCTTCGTTTAATTTTTGAATAATAATCATTAAGCAAATTTTATTTAGAAATTATTGTTTTGCATATACATATGCTCATTAATACTTTTGTATTTTGTAAATTAAATGTGCTAGTCTGTAAGATAATCTTTATCGGTAGACATATGAATAAATAAATAAAAGCTTTTACCGTTAATGCATCACGTTTATGTCCTCTATGTAATCAAGGTCATCGTCTGAAACAATGTAGAAAATCTTGAAGCATGTCTTCCAAAACTCGATATGATTTCATTCGCAACAATGGGCGATGTATTAATTGTCTGTCCAAAGCCCACGCTGTAAGAGCTTGTCCCAATGCCATGAACTGTCGGCACTGAAAAAAACCCCCTTAACTCATTACTTCATTTTAACGCACAACCGTCAATACATCGAAATCAAATTTCACAGCAACATAATCAGACTAGTTAAACTGGAACACAAAACAGGTCACAAACAGCAAATCACTCGGAGCAATACCAATTCAAAGCCCATCATGCTGCTCAACCAATCTTAACAACTCATAACAACGAATGAGAATTCCACCTAAGCTCCATTAACCAACCAAACAAAGAACTCCCTAATCAACACGAAAACTCTGGGTCTATTAATAATAATATGGCCTCTTTCTCTATAAATTCATATCATAGACAAGCTGCGCTAATCAAAGTTAAAGTTACTTCGCTAGTCAAAGTCTATACGCAACTGTTCTATTAGTAACTGCCTTTGTTGACATAGAAACACTCAAAAGAGGAGGTCAAGGAACAAGAGTTTTACTTGATCAAGGGTTACAAGCATCCGTCATCACTGAGGATGCTGTATAAAGGCTAAAGTTACCCAAGTGCCCCTCACATGCAACTGCATCTGGAATCTGCGATTCAAAAGGAAGAATTTCTCGCAGCATTGTGTCCTGTGCGGTCATGTTACAAACCAGCTTTTACAAAAATAGTTGAAGCACATGTCTTACCAAAAATAACGGGAAGACTTCCCAATCAATATATAGAACATAAAACATTAACTTACTTCAATGGGCTTCAACTGGCAGATCCTCACTACACAAACCTTGGACATATTGATATGTTACTCGGCGCAGATATATTCGCCGATATATTATTGCAAGGTATGATTAAAGGGCCCCACGAATACCCAATAGCACAAAATACATCACTTGGATGGATTATTAGCCGAAGAATTCCTGTTGACAGTATATATAGTATAATAACTAAGAAAATTCTGAAGAACTGCCATTAAAGGAATGTTACAGCCTGAAGAAGAACTGTGTGAAAAGTTGTATGAACAAACTTATTATAGACGACCTGATGATTACGTAGTGCCTTTAACCCTAAAGACTGAAACATCACCACAATTAGGTAATTTTCGAATTATGGCTAGAAGTAGATTTCTTCAAATCGAAAAGAAGTTTGAATAGAATCCAAGTTTGTCCGAAAACTAAACTGTTTATGGAAGAATATATCTTATTAGGACATGTGGAGAAAATTGGTACATTCTGCATTACAACAATACTAATGACTGTGAAGAATATTTCCTACCACAAATTCTAATTACAAAAATGCGTGTCGCCTATCGGATTTAGAAATTCTTATCAAAGTACAGTTTAGCAACAATAATAGAATCGAATATGCAGTGTTCTCTAATCACAATGTATGTATGTCCATAACATAGATCAGGGTTTTGCCTTTTTTTTTTGTAGATTTTAGTACATTATAAATTGAATTGGAAAAATTGACTTTACGTTAAATTTTCAATAAATGCAAAAAATTATAAATTCAGTCTTTCAACTCAAGTAAATAGAAAATCCTAAACAAGTTCCAGAAATGATGTGCTTCTGCCCAGACCACCTCTCCAGCAAGACCTATATAACATACTGATGAGGTGGCGAAAATACCCAATATATCAAAAAATATTATGGCGAAATAATCCCAGTAAGAAGAATATAAGCTTTTTACCGTCACCTATGGCACATGACCAGTGGCGGATACAGCGGGGGGCGATCGGGGCGATCGCCCCCCCCCCCCCTCCCCCTAGAGCCCTAATAATAATAAATCAAAATTTATATTCTAATCCAATGAAATAGAAAATACAAAAAACAAATTTTTAAAAAAGACCGTTTCTAAACCGGCGTTAAAAAAATAGAAAATAATTTCTCCCTTCATTTCTCCAGAGTTTCCCTTCATTTTGCATTTAATTAAATTTTTAAATTATATTACATTTGTATATAAATTTTAAAATTTTCAAGGTATACAGAGAAAACAAGATCTGGACAGCTCAAATTACAGTGAATAAAAATTTCCCGAAATTTAAAATTGGAACTCCTAATGTTTATCAAAATACTTAATTAAATTACTTTCCTTTGAATATGCTTTCTTTGTGTACCATGAAAATTTAAAAATTTTTATACAAATGTAATTTGATTAAATGGAAAACTCTAGATAGTTATTTGATATATTTATTGTTTTTTCCTTTTTAGTCATAAATTATTCTCAAAAAAATTTAAAATTATATCACTAATGAATTTTCAGTACAAGCATTGTTGCACTTTTTTGTGATCGAAAGCTCACAAAAGCCGGGTATTTTGATGAAAAGTAGTATGTTGGGAAAATTATCATAGCCGGGGTAATTAATCTCTAATTCAGTTGTCCTGCAAATATTTAATTTAAGGCAAATAGGATAATATAAATATTAACCATACCTAATTAGCATTCCTCGAAAATTTCTTCCACCATTTAAGTTGCAAGAAATTGCAGTCCAGCCGAAGAAATTATGGTGTTTGAGCGAAATGCAAGCGACCTATGTATGAAAAACACCAGTAGTAAGGCAAGCAAGTGTATAATGTCTATTTTATGTGGGATTAAGTTTTACTATGCTTACGGGATCAAAAACTTATATTATATAGATAAAAGAACTCTGGCGATATCTGAATGCTAATGAAATTTTCATGCCAAAACGAAATGAGAAAGCTATACAGATCAGTCCACAGCTGATAGCAAGTGCGGTTATAGGGGGCGATGGGGGAAATCGCCCCCCCCCCCCCCTAGAGCAAACGTCTGGATCCGCCCTTGCACATGACGAGATGGAAAACTTCCCGATAGCAGCACAGAAACTACTCTCTGAATTTTATGTAGATGACTTGTTGACGAGAGCCGACAAACTCGAAGAAGCAATCACATTACAAAAACATATACGTAAATTATTGCATGCAGGAGGATTTAATCTACGAAAATGGGAACCTAACTGCGAAGAGTTACTATATCATACACCAATCAAAGATCGTGAGGCTACCACACCCTTTCAAATCGAGTTTGATAACTTTATAAAAGCACTGGGTATTCAATGGAATCCGACACATGACACATTCGTATTTAAGGTATCGTTAGGACCCCTGAAAACTGCATTAACAAAACGTAACTTTCTTTCAGAAGCATCTCGACTATTTGATCCCTTAGGATAGCTAGCTCCTACGGTCATAGTAGCTAAACTCATGTTTCAAACATTTTGGATCGATGGGGTCAATTGGGATGATGCTCTACCTCCGACCTTACATAGGCAGTGGTTAAGTTTAGAGCAGAATTACCTAAATTAGAACTAATAAATATCCCAAGATGGATACAATATACAAACAGCCGTCTATCTATTGAGCTACCTGCATTTTGAAGGATGGAAAGACAGTCATTACATTGTTAGCTGCTAAAACCAAGGTGGCTGCCATCAGACAAATAAGTGTCCATAGATTAATGATAAATGACGTTGGTGGGCCTTTAATTTCATATCAAAATGCGATGTATGTGGGGTTATATGACCCGGTATTTAAGTTTATCTCATATAAAACTCATTTGCTTTTTAAGGCATGATTTATTTCTAGAAATCCAATATTTCGGTGTTTAGTGTAGAGCATTATCAAGGCTGACAAATGGAAAACAAATCAAAAATTAATTGATGTAAAAATTAACAGTTAATTAAAATCTATGTGTTTTTAGAGCTATGTGGAGCTTATTTGCTTTTTAAATTAGTAATTAAAGTAAAGAATTCCATGCAGATTACCAACATTCAAACCTCTTGCTGAACCGATTCACTTATCGTGCTCGCATGGTTACGCAGACATCCACGGCAATAGCAAACATTTGTTACAAACCGAGTCAGTGGAATACAAGAAAGCATGTCTGTAAATCAATGCAACTATGTGAAATCCGCAGAGAGCCCAGCGGACTGTGCGTTATGTGGAATATCACCAAATGAATTAAGGGACGATCCTCTCTGGTGGAATGGCCCATCTTGGCTGCAAAAGACTAAAACAGAATGGCCACTCAAAAATATAGAAATAAATACTGATTTGGAAAAGAAAATGACAGTGTTTTTATCAGTAAACGATAACCAAACATTTTCAAGAATCATAGATAGTTTCTCAAATCTGGACAGATTATTCAGAGTAATAACATATTGTTTAAGATTGTACGAAAATATGAGAACCACCAAGGAAAATAGAAGAACAGAAGAAATCACTTTAGCCGAAATTTCCGAAACTGGAAAAGTAATCGAACGACTAGTACAACAATTTTCTTTTAATGAAGAAATAAGAATGTTAACACATAGGCAACCAATTGAAAAAGCAAGCAAATTATATAACCTCAATCCATTTATTGATGAAGATGGTCTGCTTAGAGTAGGCGGCCGAATTGAAAATTCTATAGTATCATTTAATCAAAAGTATCCTATAATTTCGCCAGAAAAACTCCAGTTGACTCGCCTAGTGATAAATGATTGCCATATTCGAAGTCTTCATTGTGGCACTCAACTCACACTGAATCTCATAAGAAAACGATATTGGTTACTTAGTGCCCTTTACGTCGTGCGATACCAAATTCATAAATGTGTGAAATGTTTCCGCTACAAGACTATCGCTCAACAGCAATTAATGGGTAGTTTTTCCACCCCACGCGTCAACCAAAGTCATCCATTTTTCCGCACAGGGGTCGACTTTAGTGGATATATTCCCATCAAAGAATCTAAATGCATAGGACATCCGAGGCCAAGCAAAGGATATGTTAGTGTGTTTGTATGTTTGTCAACAAAAGCAAAACAATAGGAGTTTGTGAGCGAATTATCCACTGACGCATTTCTAGCTGCATTCCGGGGATTTACAAGTCGTCGAGGGCCTTCTAGTGACTAATCAAGACAAAATTAAAGAGTGAATATGGGTTGTCATCAGAAGCCATTGGATCGCTTACGCAGTACGGCACACAATGGCATTTTATTCCTTCAGCCTCCCCAAATTTTGGTGGGTTATGAGAAGCGGGAGTGAAATCGGTGAAATATCACCTTAAGCGAATAATAGGTGAGTGTTTGTTGCCCTATGAAGAAATGACTACCCTTTTAACGGAAATTGAGGCTTACTTGAATTCTCGAACTCTCTGTCCTTTAACTAATGACCCCGAGGACTGAACAGCGTTAACCTCAGCCCATTTTCAATAGGCGACACCTTACTTTCGCCACCAGAACCAAATATGCTTGATTGTAAAATTGACCTTCCCACATGTTGGCAACTGATACAAAGAATAGTCCAAGATTTTTGGAAACGTTGGTTAGCAAGTAGCTTCCGCGACTCCAACACCGTAATCGATATAATCGATGTTCATCCTGAAAAAGATGGCTTAATGAGGGTTGTCACACTAAAGGCTCAGTTTACTACTTTGAAACGTCCAATCCCAAAGGTGTGTTTACTACATATTATTGATAATGATGACCCATAACCAACAGCACACAGAACTTACCAATTATGATAAATTATTTTTAACTATAGGCGTAAAGTATTTAGGATAAAAATCATTAGACACGTATCTTCATTATAAATAAAGATGATTCGTTTTATTATTATTATTTTTATTTTTATTATTATTATCTATATACATTAAAATAAGTAAAAAACGAGTTTTCAAACAAAACTGAGGCCAAGCCGCATGAAAAAGTAGAAAATAAACTTTTCTTCACACACAGAGGTGGACTCAGATTTTTTGAATGGGACATTTCTCTTGAATAATAATCTTTCTCTTCATGAATCAAATCACTTATTACCTCTGATTGATCATACTGAAATATATCGGTGATTGTCAGCGAATAAAATCTGAGTCCACCTCTATGTGTGAAGAAAAGTTTATTTTCTACTTTTTCGTGCGGCTTGGCCTCAATTTTGTTTGAAAACTCCTTTTTTACTTATTTTATTTTCTGCCATTTTCACGTTAACTAAAATTCTGCAACAGATTTATCACTATTCATATCGATGAAAATTTTTCAGATGATTTTCCCGCTTTTCCGGGTTTTCCATGGAGTTTTCCACAAAAGCAACTTTATGCTCTACAACTTTGTCTTAGGTTGTAAAACGCTCAAACGCTTCCTTGGTCAGAAAAACTCAGGAAAAGCGTTTTACATGAATTTTCCTCGATTTTTTTCTGCAAGTTTTCACCAATGATGCCAGTTGATAGGGAACTTGATCCTGCATAATTTAGAAAACTTTTTTACCGGAAAATTTTCCGGAAAAGTCGGAAAATTCCGGAAATTTTTTTCGGAAAAATCGGAAAACTCTGCATTTTTCCTGAAACGGATTTATCACTAATCAAATTTGTACCAAATTTCCAAATGAATTTTCACGATTTTCCGGGTTTTCCTTGGAAATTTCCGGTTCAAATTTTGATAGATTCAATTAACGCGCGACATGAACCTGTGTGCCAAATTTCAGCTCGCTATGATGACGAAAAGTGGATCTACGAGAGTGTCGAAAATAGTAAAAAAGAAATATACAGACAAATTCGTGTACGAGTTAAAGGGAAGGGCTGGCCTCAATAAAAGCAACCATGTTCATCAGGAAAATTATATTACAAAATTGCTATGATACATACGTAGCTGCCATAATAGCCTATGACTGTGGACATGAACGGATCAACTTCACCTCAATCTACTTATTATCGATTGGATAATGTGAAGCTGCTAAGGATAACATTGTGCATAAGGATGAAGACATACAGCTACTTCAAATTAGAGAAGTGGCTACAATTCATATTTCACAGTGTAAAATTAGTGTACTTCAATCTATTTATAGCTGCGGAATGTTCAGTCATCTATCCCTGGTACCTGGTGGACTGAGCACCTTTCTATTAGATATTAGTCGTGAACACTGTATGAAAATCCATCACCACATATAAATTACAAAATGGTCGTATTATAGCAAATATCAAGCCAAATGTCTCAATCACGCATACGGAAACTATTACAGGAACAGTAGGGGAAAGTGTAAACTGTAATGGAGTACCTTACACATCCGGAGTTAACTCAAAGCTCAGTCAGATTAGAAGACAACATGGTCCTATTACGGAATAATATCCTTTGTCCTTATTTAACTGGAGTATGCACCGACCCAGACTATGGCATGAGCTTCCGGAATCTGATGCCCCATAGTTCATGTATGAACAGTTAAAATATGATGTATTATGGCAAGGAGTTGCAACGAAAGTTTATAAGGTTGACAAGCTTGGAAATCAAATTGAATTTACCCCACTATACTCGGTAACCAGTGTAGACGTTCTATTTGCATTAGAAACACAGAAGCCAATCTCTGTGTGCAGATTTAATGGATATCAAACGAGTATCCACGTCTCGTAATCGTTCCAAAAGCAGCTACCGAATACTGGTTTACTAAAAAAGCAATTAACGTTCGAAACCTTGACCTTTTTACATACGTCAATTCAAAATTTGTGTATTCTGAAAGACACGTACATACGCAAGGATTATATTCCAATATCTTAATAAAAAAATGTGAGTTGGAAAGAGAGACTCTAAAAACCCAACTAGCTGTAGCAACTCATCATCCAGCTGAATTCGTAATAATGTAGACGTAAAAATTGGAAAAACAGCTCGCTGTTATAATGAATTCCCAGTCGAGTTGAACAATAAAGATTACTGCATGACCCCATTAACTCATTCGCTTGTACAACACGGAACCGAAACTCCATGCTCAGAATTCCTCAGCCCGGGATATCACGTAAGCGGTGACTGATATGGCTTGAACCCGACACTTCACCGAATGAAAAACCCAGGTGAACTTCAGCCTTCAATGAATCCATATTGGAGATATGAAGACCCAGGTCAACTTATAACGGCAGTATTATATTCAAGCAAATCAATCAATGATCTCATACATCAAATTATGTATCCATCCGAGAGGCAAGCAATTTCAAACATTCTAATGCGTATTGTCATGGGACATGAACCAGATCAGCAACATATTATCCTCCGCGATCTTGCAATCACTGGAAAGGTCTATGAGAAGAAAAGGATGGGGCATTTTAGATGAAATAGGACACATCTGCGCCGCTTTACTAGGAATATATATAACATTCAAAGTGATAAAATACTGCGTTGATGTCATAATAAACGCGCAATTATTAAAATCTCTCTTCGGGTAGGATTGGAAACATGTCGCTGCTATATGGAACTCGGCAACACATCATATATTCGGCAGTCATCATCATCATGCAAGTGAAACATTACACGATGCAGTCATCGTCAAACCCTTGTCGGACGAAGATGAGTATGCTAAGCCAGATAAAGAAAATGTTGAACCTTAAGACTTTGAAAGTCGTCAACAAAGAGTTTCATCATTGTACCCAAATTTAGCTACATAAAAGGTCAAATTAATATTTCCTTTCATATTTTGCAATCCGTTATTTCCTATATGTTTCTCCTTAACTCTTCCTTTATTATCTTCTTTTTGCCCATATTTTGTCAGAAATAGGCCATAATTGCAACATTACATCGTCAGCGCAGGAAATCAACCCATCATCGATTTCAGCTATTGCTCGAGTAGCATTTCTTCACCGAGCACTATGGAAGAAAGGGAAATGGCCTTTGCAAGCGGCTTGGCGAACTTCCAGGGAGTCGTTCGCTCACCTTTATTTCGATCACCATTTTCATCTGTCACCGTGCGCCAGTGTTAATAGAAATATTATAAATATTTTGTATAATTTAACATTTGTATAATTTTGCTGTAATAGTGTTATCGTTACCCTTTTTTTTTTTATCCGTGTTATCACAAGTTGAGTTGCAGTGAGGCTAACGTAATTTCACAGTTTTAAGCCTGAAATACAATGAATGCGACACGAAATTGTCGACGCCAATTGGCGTCGTCGTTTGTCGCAGACGTAATACAATGAATGCGACATTATCGTCGTCATTTCAAGACAGTTGAGTTGAGTTTTGCTTTTTTGTGATGTCTACAGATTTGTTTTTACATTTTTTAAGAACAAGTAGGTATAAGTTAAATTAAAGCTTATATGCAGGTATGCCAGTTTTAAAAGAAAAGGACGTGAAATGTACCAACACACGAGCTATCAAACTCAAATGTCGCACTGCCCAACGACAATTTTAGAAACTTGCTCTACTTTTTGACGACGACATTATCGCGTCGCAGCATTTGCTATGCCCTAATGTCGTAACATATATTCCAAAATTATTTTGACATGGACAAATTCGTGTCGCAGTCATTGTATTTCAGGCTTTACTTAGTGTTTTCTACCTAACTTTGAAGAGAATAAAAGGAAATTCTTATCTTGACTTGACAAAAAGGATGATGAGATAAAGACATGTGCTCGTACGTACGTATATGCATGTAGCCGTATATCTGCCGTCGAGAATGACTGTTCTTTTGGACTCCTGCAACCAGGAGGGAGACAACGGTAGCAGCCTCCTTAAATAATAAATAGTAACCAGTAGGCTGGATCTCGCGTGGCCGATTGCCTCTTTGTTCATAGACTTATTTCGAGGTGGGCCGAATGATGAAACTCCGATTGCAACTCCTGTGTTGATATGTACCTGTTTTGACCTCTGTTACTGCTTTTATTCTATGTTCCGGACAGATTGGTTGATATAAATCTTTGTTTTTTTAGAAATCGCTCCGATTTACTTTTTGGATTGGAACAATCTTGCTTTTACGAAAATTCAATGGATGATGCTTCTCCTTGGTGCACTTATGTGAGGAGGATTTTTATTGATTTTTGGGTTTGTGTACTTACTTGACGAATTTCCGCCCAACAATATACAACTCTAATAATATGACTAACTCACCTTTCCTCTGAGGCCTGTTGCCGAATAAACGTCGATTTCTTTTTTAGTTTCTGCATAGAAATTTGCACAGCAGAAGAGCAGTAGTCTTTCCTTATAATTTTTGCTAGTTATAATTTTCGATACTTATTTTTATGCCACGATTTTTCAGGATTTTTCTCATCTCCTTAAACTCTCCCTGTCACTCCGCGTTAACCAAGTAAAAAAGACTCTTCTTCTTTCTTCTCCTTTTTCGAATACCATCCCGACCAGGGTACATTTATGTCGTTCCGTCACAGTGGCAGCACACTCGCCGTGTGGCACGATGTGCCTACTGCTGCTAGCTGTCAGAATGTAGCATACTGCTGCATGCAGCACGCTACGATCACAACACACTATCACCTTCATCATTGTTCAGTATTCACAAGAATTCTGATATCATTTCAATCAGCAAACTTGCATACCAACACACCTATATACTGAAAAACTAAAACAAAAAACAAAAAGGTTGAGTATCACGTAGAATTTATAACAATTTCGCAGTAAAGCAAACCAGCTAACTGCACACGGGCACTGCACGACCATCTCACATGATGATAATTTTATTAACCTAACCAGAAAATCCATCAGAAATTTAAATTATCAACGCGGCATAAAAGTGAGCCAGCTAGAAACAACGGTACACGGGATTATACTGCGCCTCTGCACTTGGTAAGTCGACATGAACATCTATTTTTTTTTTGTACAACAAAAAAAAAAATTGTTTGAATAGGCAATAAATTCCAGATTGGACAGAAGTAATTCACAAACAATTTTTTTTTCTCTCTCTTTGTTTTTTAGATATATGGTTGCATTTCAAAGTGCAGCTGCTATGCCAATTATTGCTGTCATGCGCGGCGATTTATTTTTCCTAGTGTTATTTTCCTAGTGTTTTCTCCCAGTGTTTTACATTTTATTAACCTATAACTGCTTTATTTAATTGACTGCTAGAATAAATAATTTAGTATGGGTACCGACTGGATTAAGAATTTATTTTGGATAGCAATTAAACTAAAGATTGTTATTGTGGGTATCGACTGCAATAAGAATAAATTACTAACACAAAACACTTTATTGCGGGTCTCGACTGTAATAAAGAGTCTTATTGCGGGTATCGAGTATAATAAGACAATTACTAATAAAACCACTTTATTGCGGGTAGCGACTGTAATAAAGAGTCTTACTGTGGGTATCGACTGTAGTAAGACAAGTACTAACACAAACACTTTATTGCGGGTATCGACTGTAATAAAGAGTCTTATTGCGGGTTTCGACTGTAATAAAACAATTACTAACAAAACCACTTTATTGCGGGTATCGACTGTAATAAAGAGTCTTACTGTGGGTATCGACTGTAGTAAAACAAGTACTAACACAAACACTTTATTGCGGGTATCGACTGTAATAAAGATTCTTATTGCGGGTCTCGACTGTAATAAGAAATTTACTAACAAATCACTTTATTGCGGGTAGCGACTGTAATAAAGAGTTTTATTGCAGGTATCGACTGTAATAAAACAATTATTAACACAAATATTTTACTCTGGGTATCGACTGGAATAAAATATATCCTAATCCCTCCCAACCTCAATCAACTCAAAGTCAAGTTAATCAGTTGCCATATATCGATCAGGTGAGTGCAAGTCAATTGCAACATTTTTATAAATCAAATTTATATCTTAATCATTTATTAAACATTTGTTTCAGCTTCTTATATTATAAAATATATATATCTATCTTGTAGTTCTCAAGTTATCGTATTTATTGAACTTGAAACATTTAGTGCAGTGAATAAACGAATAAAACCACTACCTTTATACCAGTGCATTCATTTCAGTCACTTAATCATTTATTGCATGTACGCTCTGACTACGGGCAGTACATTTTATGGTCCTTCGAGCCGGATTTAAAGTTTAGTGGTATATATTCTCAATATTTCAAACATAGCTATACTTCAAAAACTTCTCGCTAACCAAGCCACCTCTGCAAAAATATTCGAAAAATCGTTCAACAACTACAACAATACTGATGTAGAAAAACGAACGAGAGGACTTATTTCTGAGCGGTTAATCGCCCTAAGCGAAATTTGATCCGACTATAAGAATACGCATTATACGATTATCCAAGCTACTCAGGCTTTAGAGGATAGCGAATTGCAAAAACACGATGATTTTGCAAACGGTCAGTTATGAAGCGTGGAAAATACATACTACACGTTTCGAGATGCACTAGATGCATTCGAAACAAAAATAGAATCAAAGCCAAACACGGAGAATGAATCTTCTTCGTTTTTGAGGCTACCTAGCATCACAATCCCAAAGCTCTCAGAGTCATATGAGTCATGGAGGTCGTTTCGCGATCTATTTCAGTCACTGGTGCATACAAATTCTGTGTTATCTCCAGTGCAGAAATTGCATTATTTAAAATCTAATATTTCTGGAGAAGCAGAACATTTGTTGCGTCAGCTTCCAATGACCAATGCGAGTTAAAAAAAAATTCTATTCAATCTACCTAAAGCGACACACGAGTCAGCCAAGGCAATAAAAACTGTGCTAGACAAATCGTCAGAATGTATTTATGAACTCGAAGCATTGAAAGTCCCCACTAAACACTGGGATACAATCCTGATTTACATGCTAGTGCAATGTTTACCAGCAGAGACACATCGCTTATGGGAACAAGAAATGAATAGTACCAATGAACTTCCTACCCTAAAATCTTTAAAAGCTTTACTAGAGACGAGATTCCGAACTTTAGAAGCTATCTCAGACGCAAAACCATACTCAGTAAGCAAACCAGCTCAAATTCCAAGAGCATCCATTCATCTTTCATCATCTGGTGACAGATGTATAATGTGCAAAGAGCAACATCGGATATTCAAATGTCCAAAATTTATTAAACAAGACGTAGATTCAATATTCAAAATTGTCACTTCAAACAATTTGTGCTTTAACTGTCTTTCAAAAGGTCACAACTCGAAGTTTTGTTCAAGCAAATTCAGGTGCCAGCGATGTGGAAGGAAACATCATTCCTTACTCCATAGGAATAACGCCACTCCTCAGGGTTTGATCAAAGCATCGGAAAATCCAGCTATACAAGCTCAACGTTCACCATCCACATCCAATCTGCACACGCTTCACGCGAATCAGTTAGTACGAACTACACAAGCCTTGCTTGCCACTGCATTGCTGAAAGTTCCGTCCAAAAAGGGTACCATGTTTACTCTACGGGCCCTGATTGACTCAGGCTCCCAAGTCACGTTCATAATATAAGCCGCTGCACGCAAGCTGCAATTGGCTAGTATGAACACATCAATACAAATCACTGGCTTAGGAAAGTCAGAAGCTATGTATGTCAAAAAACAATTAAAAATTGACATACATCCTTATTCAACCACGAATAAGGTGACCACGATTGATGCTCTTGTTGTAAACACTATAACAGACATATTACCTCCGTCCACCATTCCACACAAGGAATGGAGTCATGTACGAGATCTGCAACTCGCCGATCCTTATTTTTTTAAACCAGGAAAAATCGATCTGCTCTTAGGAGCGGATGTATATGGAGAAATTCCCTTGGAAGGATTACGAAAGGGTCCTCCAGGAACACCAATCGCGCAAAATAGTACGCTTGGTTGGATTCTTTTCGGGAATCTAAAAGGCACTTCCACAATCTCCAAAGCGTCTGCGCTAACAATAAACGCTCATTACGAGGAAGAGTCTTCACTGGATAAACTTCTGCGACAGTTTTGGGAAACTGAAGAACTTACTCCAGGGAGACAATTGTCCAAAGCAGACCGTGATTGTGAAGAATTTTATCAGAAAACACATTATTGAAACGTAAACGGCCGCTATGAAGTCCGTTTGCCCTTCATCAACGAAAGTCCCAGCTTAGGCGACTCTTGTGGAATGGCCGTTCGAAGATTTTACAGTTTAGAGCGGAAACTAGATCAAAATCCTGAGCTTAGTCAGGAATATAAAGCCTGGATTAATGAGTATCACTCATTAGGGTACATGATAGCGGTTGATAAGGAAATTAATAAAGACAAATGCTATTATCTTCCTCACCACGCCGTTATCAAGGATAGTACAACTACCAAAGTTCGGGTTGTTTTCGATGCTTCGGCTAAATCCACTAATGGGAAAAGTTTAAATGAACAATTGCATACGGGTCCAGTACTGCAGTCTGAACTTTTCTCAACTTTACTTCGATGGCGAAAGTACAAATTCGCTATGTCAGCCGACATAGAGAAAATGTATAGAATGATAAACGTTCAACCTCCAGATCAAAATTATCAAAGGATAGTTTGGAGAAGCAATCCCAATGAAGCCATCAAAGATTACAAATTAACTACGGTTACATTTGGTACAACACTAGCTCCATATTTAGCAATTAAAACCCTTCAACAGATAGCCACTGATGAAGCTGCTAAATATCCTATAGCTGCCAAAATCATACCACGGGATTTTTATGTTGATGATCTGCTCACTGTCGCAGATTCCATCGACGAAGCATTGGAAATACAAGAGCAGCTTATCAACCTCTTATCGTCAGCAGGATTCAATTTAAGGAAGTGGGCCAGCAATACACCGGATCTTTTATCAATCATCCCAGAAGAACATAGGGAGGTACAACTTCCTTTACGGTTAGCAAGTAATGAATCAATAAAAACCTTGGGCATTCATTGGCACCCAGGAACTGATCATTTTACTTTGCAACATAAACAGTTTGCAGATCGCATTTCTACAAAGCGTTCAGTTTTGTCAGAAATCGCTACACTTTTTGATCCACTTGGTTGGATTTCTCCAATCATAGTCACAGCTAAAATTCTGATGCAAACCTTATGGTTCTCTGGATGCACATGGGACGATCCGATTCCGACACACATTGACGTGCTCTGGCGACAATTTAAGGCCAAATTAAGTCACATAAGTACAATTCACATACCACGATGGATATTCACCACCAGTGATTTCTCAACTTGTCAAATACATGGATTTTCCGATGCATCCAACCAAGCTTATTCGGCTGCCGTGTACATTAGGGCCATTGATCATGAAGGAAACGTTCATATCAATCTACTGATAGCCAAATCTAAAATAGCACCTATTAAACCTGTTACGCTTCCTCGCCTAGAGTTGTGTGGCGCTGTGCTTTTAGCTCGGCTTATTAAACGTGTGAAAGAAGATCTCAAACTTGACAAAGTTCCCTATACGCTTGGACGGACTCCTCGATTGTCTTAGCCTGGATTCGAAATCACCCTAATAAATATAAAACTTATGTAGCGAACAGGATTTCCGAAATTCAGAACCTAATTGATATTCAGTCATGTCATCACGTGCGGTCTGTTGACAACCCGGCTGATTGTAACTCCAGGGGCATTGAACCTGCATCGTTAAATTCCCACAGAATCTGGTGGCATGGACCTCAGTGGCTATTAAACTCTGAAGAAAAATGGCCTCAGTCAAAACCTTTGGCAGACAACAACATCAAATCTGAGCAAAGGCGGGTATGTTGTGTAACTACGACTCATTCAGACATCCATGAGTTACTCAGCAAATTCTCGACCTTTGGCAAGCTGCAACGAGTCACTGCCTATTGCCTAAGATTCATTGACCACTGCCGCAAGAAAATTCCTAACACAACCAAGGATCAGCATAATAGTGCAATTCTACTTAAGTCTGCTGAATTAACTCAAGCGAAATACCTGCTCATTAAGATAGTTCAAAGGATTGCCTTTGAGAGTGAAATTAAACAATTAAAAGCAGGCATTTTACTTCATGCTAAAAGTAAAATTTTGTCTTTGAACCCATTTTTAGATGATCAGGAATTATTGCGTGTGGGCGGCCGACTACAAAACGCTAATATTTCCTTCAATCAAAAACATCCAATAATATTGCCGAAAGAAAGCAACTTGACAATATTAATAATCAATTATGTTCATATGAAAACTTTACATGGAGGTTTGCAATTGGTTCTTTCAACATTAAGAAACGAATTCTGGATTACACAATTTCGAAAAACTATCAAGCATATTCTGCATAAATGTGTTACCTGTTTTAAACAATCCGCTTTCAATAAAAATTAAATCATGGGAAACCTACCCGCGTCAAGAGTAAATATCTCAAGACCTTTTCAACAAACCGCTGTGGATTACGCTGGTCCCATTAATCTGAAAATGTCCAAGCACAGAGGAAATCGGTTCTACAAGGGCTACATATGTATTTTCGTTTGCTTGGCCACCAAAGCCATACACATAGAGCCTGAATCCGTTGGAGCGGACAAAGTTCTACAAAAAGATTTCAAGAATGCCATAAAACAAGGTAGTGAAGAAATGGCAGGAAAGGTAGCACAAGATGGAATTCGTTGGCATTTTAATCCGCCTTCAGCACCATATTTTGGTGGGTTATGGGAAGCGGGAGTGAAATCTATCAAATTTCATTTAAGGCGAATATTGGGAAACGCCTCACTAACGCTCGAAGAATTTGCAACCATTTTGGCTCAAATCGAAGCCTGCCTGAACTCCAGGCCATTATGCCCTATCTCAGATGATCCAGATGATTTAAACTTGTTAACACCTGGGCATTTTTTAATCGGCAGTTCATTAATAACTCCACCGGAACCAACAATTGAGACAAATAATTCATCAATCCAAGATGGAATCATTTACAATTCCTACAACAACAGTTTTAGAGCAAATGGTCCAATGATTACTTAAATTCCTTGCAGAACAGACCAAAATGGAAAAGCCCAATCTCCAATCCTAAAGAGACTTAGTGGTCATCAAGGAATCTAATTTACCAACTTGTCGTTGGATATTAGGACGAATTATCCAACTTCATCCGGGGGAAGATAAGATGGTCAGAGTTGTAAGCGTTAAAACGCAAAACGGAGTGCTGAAAAGATCGATTACAAAATTGGCCATTCTTCCTTTACACTAAATGATATCCCAAAAATTTGCCTCTTTAGTTTCTGTTTTTTCTCTTTTTTATGAATACATTATTCATTCTCGACCTAAAATTAATTAATTTTATCCCAACATCATGCATTTATTAAATTTCAAATGCTATTTTACATTCATTACATTTGCAGATATAATTTTTTCTCCTTCTCTTTTAACCAAAATAATCATCTTTCAAATTCGAGAAGAAATTTCAATAAAAATCACATAGTTTGGTATCACAATCGACAACTGCAGATATAATAATTGCACATGCATGCGCATCTAACAAAAAATAAATAAAACGAAACGTTCAAGCGACTTCACTACCCGAAATTCACATTTCTCACACAACCATACAAAGGTTCATTGTCATATCATGAGAAATTGCTAAAACTGATAACAGATTTCGCCGATAAAAAAAAAAAAATTGTTTTTTGTTGCAACCTAAATGACCCGTTAGTTCACTTTAAATATCTGATCACTTTGCAATTCAAGCTACAGTTGAATTTCAATTTGTTACCAGTAACATGGAATCACCCAAAAACGACAATAAGAGCAGCGTAGACAAATCGCCTCCAACTCCTGGTAGGAGAATTGAGCAGGAGGTTAAGAAAATTTGGCAGCTAGAGAAACAGCTCAGCAAACTGAAGGAGGCATCGCAAATTAAGAAAATTAGCAGACGATTCCGCTATCTGCAACTGGAAGACTCAGAAGTGATTGAGCTGGATGATTCACCACCACAATCGCCAGGCGACCAACGACCAGTAGAAGAGGTGCCAGAATCATCCCACCAAAGAGAAGTAGAACAGCACGCAATCGAACCAGATGTAGTCTCCAAAATTAAAATCCTGGAAGATATTATATTGAAACCTGCCGAAACCACAGAGACCAAAGGTGACGACGACATTTACTTGGTTGTGACAAATCACACTACGGGAGCCGCGGAAGAAATTGTAAGTTCCTTGAAAGCCCTGCAAAAATAAAAAAAAGCAGAGGTTTACCACCCAGGACGGAACCCGGTACAATGTTCGTCACCTTAAAAATGGAGACATAAAAGTATTAAAATAAACAAACAAAAAAACCAAATAGCAAACGATTTTTTCCTTTCTTATCAAACAAGGCCTCTGCTGTTATTATTTGCTTCACTGATTTCTCGTCTACTTATATTCGGAATTGTTATAACCCGTGCTCAGTTATTCTGTATTTCATTGAATCTTCTCGATTTGCATTCTGCGTTGTTACATACAAAATCCGCCCACAACAGGAGATGTTAAACTAATACAAACTATTCTTAGGTCTTAAAATCTTCTAAAAATATTCAACGGCGTACACATTAATTAAGGATACATTTTGATGCATCACCGGAGTTGTCAATAGATCACTTATGTCTTATAATTGAAAGAAATTCCATCCTTTCAACGGGGGGCAGTATGTTCAGTATTCACAAGAATTCTGATATCATTTCAATCAGCAAACTTGCATACCAACACACCTATATACTGAAAAACTAAAACAAAAAACAAAAAGGTTGAGTATCACGTAGAATTTATAACAATTTCGCAGTAAAGCAAACCAGCTAACTGCACACGGGCACTGCACGACCATCTCACATGATGATAATTTTATTAACCTAACCAGGAAATCCATCAGAAATTTAAATTATCAACGCGGCATAAAAGTGAGCCAGCTAGAAACAACGGTACACGGGATTATACTGCGCATCTGCACTTGGTAAGTCGACATGAACATCTATTTTTTTTTTGTGCAAAAAAAAAAAAAAAAAAAAAACTTGTTTGAATAGGCAATAAATTCCAGATTGGATAGAAGTAATTCACAAACAATTTTTTTTCTCTCTCTTTGTTTTTTAGATATATGGTTGCGCAATCCATGGCTATATAAACAGCAGTGTGACTTGATTCGATCTCTTTTATAATTTGGCAGTGAAGTGATTAACTTGGCGATTTATTTTTCCTAGTGTTACTTTCCTAGTGTTATTTTCCTAGTGTTTTCTCCCAGTGTTTTACATTTTATTAACCCATAACTGCTTTATTTAATTGACTGCTAGAATAAAGAATTTAGTCTGGGTACCGATTGGATTTAAACTAAAGATTCTTATTGTGGGTATCGACTGCAATAAGAATAAATTACTAACACAAAACACTTTATTGCGGGTCTCGACTGTAATAAAGAGTCTTATTGCTGGTATCGACTGTAATAAGACAATTACTAATAAAACCACTTTATTGCGGGTAGCGACTGTAATAAAGAGTCTTACTGTGGGTATCGACTGTAGTAAGACAAGTACTAACACAAATACTTTATTGCGGGTATCGACTGTAATAAAGAGTCTTATTGCGGGTTTCGACTGTAATAAGACAATTACTAACAAAACACTTTATTGCGGGTATCAACTGTAATAAACATTCTTATTGCGGGTCTCGACTGTAATAAGAAATTTACTAACAAATCACTTTATTGCGGGTAGCGACTGTAATAAAGAGTTTTATTGCAGGTATCGACTGTAATAAAACAATTATTGACACAAATATTTTACTCTGGGTATCGACTGGAATAAAATATATCCTAATCCCTCCCAACCTCAATCAACTCAAAGTCAAGTTAATCAGTTGCCATATATCGATCAGGTGAGTGCAAGTCAATTGCAACATTTTTATAAATCAAATTTATATCTTAATCATTTATTAAACATTTGTTTCAGCTTCTTATATTATAAAATATATATATCTATCTTGTAGTTCTCAAGTTATCGTATTTATTGAACTTGAAACATTTAGTGCAGTGAATAAACGAATAAAACCACTACCTTTATACCAGTGCATTCATTTCAGTCACTTAATCATTTATTGCATGTACGCTCTGACTACGGGCAGTAAAATAATCAATATCACACGTTGAATTACCAATTTTTTCTTCATTGGTGCTATCATCATAGTAAACTCAATAGGTGTAGTCAATCTTAAGGCTATTATCAATGAATAGCTTTAAAAAGTTTGACGAATCCAAAGAGGTGACAGGAAACCTTCCTATCAATGTTCTTGAATGGCTGGGTGTAGCGAATTCGTCTTCAGTTGTTAAGTAGTAATCTCCATAATTTATAGGCGTCCTACTAGCTTCCACTTTTAAATATTTCCGTTTTGGACGGGTAAAGGCCTCCACAGTTTCGTTGTTTTCTGCTTCTTATTTTTCATCTTTTGGCTTCAATTTGGCTATATCCGATGGTTCGTTTTTGACTCTTGTAACAAACTCTTCAGGCCCTTAAATTTCCGTCGCACTGCATTCCTAGTCTTGATACATACATATACATATAATTTATTTCTGATATCATTAGTACTTGTTTTCAGAGTAAATCTATGGTATATATTAAAGAGTTTAGAGTGTCAGCATTTTTTTCTTACAACTTAAACATTCTGAGTTACATTAGATTGGCTTATGCTTAACTATATTCGTAAACATACGTCTTTGGGGAAATTTTTTTGCAAAACCCCGTGATGGAGTTCACTAATTCTAACTTATTCTATCTTAAAACTATCTTATTATCTAACTAGGCATGAGTTGCCGAATTAAGGGATTTGAGAAGTAATAACATTGAGAATAGAAACTTGACGCCAGTTTACAAGCCTTCACTTCGACCAATTCAGCGTCCGCTAGTTGGTGCAGTTGATTGGTGGAGAAAAACCTTGGTAAGTTAAGTATCATTTTTAGTAACCTGTTTTGGGTTACCTATAACTTCTTTTTGTGAGTTGAAGCACAACTGTTCCATACGGGAGCCCCGTGCATTATAATGGCCTGGAAAATGAGTTTGAATATCAGGAATTTGTTGTCAACGCTTAATGATGAACTTATATTTATAAATGGATACAGAATTCTTATAAGGATTTTTATTTTGTGGATCGTTTGAGAAACATGAAGATTAAATGTTAGGGTTTTGTCTAGTGTAATACCATAGATGGCACAGGAGCTAGATGTCGCATGCAGTACCAAAAAAGTATACAAATTTTATATGGCTGGGTGGTCCATTCCGGAATGGACCACAACATTTGAAATGATGTATACGACGAGTGATTCATATTTTTTCGTATCTGAAGTGTTGGGGAATTCGATCAAATGTATACAAAACTACTATTATAAAATCATTTGCATTCGTCACAATCTCAAAGATATTATGGTCCATTTCAGAATGCACCACTCATTTCACAATGTGTATACTCTGCTTTAGTATGGCATGCGACATCTAGCTCTTTTGCCATCTATGGTAATACCCAAGTACTTAACTGTATCGGATGTCCTGTCCATGAAGAGTATGATTTGCGGTAGGTAAATATCATAGTTTCCTTCTACGACCGAAAAACATTGCGTGGGTTTTGCTGTAGTTCAGTTTAATTTTCCATTTGTGGAAATTCTAAGAGAAGATATTGAGGCTAGATTGCAGCGTTGATATGATATCTGCAGAGTTTGCAGACGAGGTGAAAATGGCTGTATCATCAGCAAAGATGGAAGCATTGAAATTGACTAACGTAGGAAAGTCCGCTGTAAATATGCTATACAGGATGGGCCCGAGTACAGAGCCCTGCATAACGCCTGCTGTGACCCTGCGTGCTTCCGTGCACTCAGAGCCAATATACACTTTAAAGTATCTATCCTTAAGGAAGTTGTGTATGAACAGCGTTAGATACGGCGGAATTTCATATGTTATCATTTTGTATATTAGGCCCTTATGCCAAACTGCGTCGAAAGCTGCCTGTACGTCTAATAAGACTAATCCGGTTGACTTCTCCAAGGAAATTTTATTCTTAATACACTGTGTTAGCCTGGCTATCGCATGCGTGGTGCAATGCTCGCTTCTAAAACCAAATTGAACATCCGGCAGAATTTCATTATTGTCTATAAAGTCTATAATCCTAGCCTGTAGGACCTTTTCTATTAGGTTCCCTAATGACCTAAGTAGACTTATAGGTCGATAACTTGTTGTGTTGTCTGCCGGTTTCCCCGGTTTCAGGATAGGAATTGTTTTTGCCACTTTCCACTTTACTGGGAGTATTGAAATTTTAGAGATGAGTTTATAATGAACGTTAAGTATACAATTGCTGATCGTTGCAAATTTTTAACACAGCAGTTGGGAATCTTATCTATTCCGGGAGACTTACGCCGTTTCATAATTTTAAGTAGCGCACGTATTTCTTTCGATTTAACACATGCGATCATTTCCCGTTCAGTACTTGTTGCAAGGAAGTTGTTGACTACTTGCCTAACTTCAGCAGTAGTATTGCCATTGCTAAGGTCTTGAGAAATTAAATTGTTCTCAGCGAATTTATCTGCCAACAGATCTGCCTTTTTCTTTGCGTGTAACATAATGCTTATCTTTTTAACTATCGGAAGAGATCTGTTTTTGTTTTTGTTTACCTTGGTAACTTCCAAAATGGCTTGGACGATTTATCCATACTACGTAAGAGGTTACTGCACCTATTGTTTCTTTCCTTAAAAATTTCCGATCAAATACGCTTGTTCCAGCGTATCATATCGTTCCGGTGGGAGAGGAGTCGGGTGCGTTACCATAGCCTACGGGCACAGTTGTTGTGATTGTACCAGATAGCTGTGGGATAATCCAACGATGTGGAGTTTGTTTAGGGATTGATAATTCTGTCGCATCCGTTATTACCACCTCTACTGCTTTCCCTATCAAGGCGATGGCAATAGTAGTGGGGGTGAGCAAAATTAATTGTCGAGTTCAGCCCAGTTTCCGTTAATAAGGCAACATCAATTTTATACTTCGTTATCAAATCAAAAAAAATTATTTTTTTTCCACGGATACCCCGTGCATTCCAGGTAACTACTTTAATACTTCTACTTGCCACGATATAAATATTTAACAGCTAATTGGGTGATAACATGGAATTGATCTTACTTGTCTTTGCAGTCTCTTAACTTAGTAATTACTTCATTAGTAAAAGCTATAATCTCATCGTAAGGGAATAAATCAGGGTTAGTATTAATATTAGTATTAGTAGTGTTTATCTTCACCACATCAGACCAGGTAACATTATTTCTATAATACGAGTTATCTCTAGCCTCTGTACTTCTTCCTGGGATGGCCGGGAAATTGATGAGATTTCGCTCTAGTATGCCTGCACTTGCCCTTGGATTTCGATATCTGCTTGGTTGCATTTTTTTCCTCATGTCGATGTAACTTTTTCTACTGGGGCATTAATAGTCAGTGGATTTATGTACTCCATTGCAGTTTGCGCATTTGACAATTTCTTTGTTCGGGCAATCTCTAGTGTGATGATTACCAGAACAGTGCGCACAGAACGCTTTTAAATGGCAAAATTTTTCACCGTGTCCATACATCTGGCAGTTGTAACATTGTGTTGGTTTACCAGGATGTCTTCTTTGGTAGTTCCACTGAATAATAGTCTTGTCGTACTCAACGTATTTGTTCCTCAGCTCTTTCATGGTGATGGATTTATTTTCGAAATGATCGTGGTGTTTGTTTTTTGTAGTAACTTGTTTAATATTAATGCATTTCAGACCTACTGAACAAAGGTCATTCTTTAATGCAGCTGTGTCTATTATATCAAGGCCAGTTAATACCGCTTTAAATGGGACGTCGGCTTTGGAACTATGTGTGTAATATTCACACTTGATCTCTGATAGTAGTTTACATATCATATCTTTTGTAACCACACTGCCTGGCATTATTTTAATGCCGATAGACATATGCTTTATTTTGTAGTCAGAAATATTTTTGTTTTTAAGTAAATCATGAATGTACTTACTGGAACATTTTACGATATTTATAGGTTGTATATTGATTTTAGACTGTTTTACTGCAGGCACAGAAATATTATCATCTCCTTCCTCCTCACATTGTTGTGTTTGCAGTGGCGCAAAAAAATTTCTATTGGATGGTGACGGTTTCTGCAAATTTTCCATTCCATCAGATATTTTTTTCTTCACCCCACGCGGAGTTTTAGAGCTTTCCCCTTTCATGAAACTATACTGGTTTATTGCTGTATTGATTTTTTCCTATGATGGAGTAAGGGCAGTAAGGCAGTTGTGCTCAATATCTGAGCTTCAGAACATTCGCCGCTTTATGATTACGTAACCGGTAAAACACAACTATTTTTAAGTTCGATTGCTTAATACTGTCCGCACTCTCACAGCACTGAGCTGGAACTGATGATTTCTTTTATATACAGATTTTCATTCATTTTCGATATTAACTGAATAACAGCTTTTCAAACAGGTCTGATAACAGCTTAACAGCTTTTTATCACTCTCTTCAAGTATTCATACTTTGGTTGATGTAGAGATTTTGAATATATGTAAATATTTTCATATCTCAGATCATTGGGATATTCCAGCAAACTTATCATAACATTCGTTTTTCCGCAATTGGATGCTCCAACAATGGTTCTTCTTATACTATTAGGCAAAGCGGACCATGCTTCTTTTTCACCTTCGTAACAGCTACGTCAGCATTTCGAACAGGTAAAGCCTCTTGTTGATTAATGAATCGCATATTGAAGACTTCAGGGGAGTCCTATAAATACACCTGCTTATATTACACTTCAACAGTATCACCGGAACCTTATAAGATGCTGGATCACAAAACGAAATGCTCCCATAAATGTCAAGTTTTGAAAGGGGGCAAAATCTAAGGACGCAACTTCGTTCCAGCGGTTTTTTGTTTGTTTTTTTTTTAGAAATCATCAAGCTTATAGATCATTTTGGTGATGATTCGCGATATCCTGTGGTATTGAATCAAAATAAATTAAATACAGTCAAACATTTTGGCTCATTTTGGGTTTTGAATTATATATATACATACTGCACTGCCGGCCGTCTAGAAATCAATTTATATGGGAAGTTCTTTTTACGGTGTGAAAGGAAAGAGCGATATGGGTAGAACGCTGGCAGTACGAAATGCACGAAAGGTTTTAAAAATCAAAAGCCCAAAGATTTGATGGAACCTACAAAAATTGCTCTTAGTTCACCTAAAAATTTTGTGAGAAAAAAGAAGAAATAAATTTAACTCCTCGAGTGCTTCCTGTACCAAAGGTTGGTGAAGCACTTCCGTTCCTTATCTCGCTGTTTGCTGGGCTTTGAGCATTAGAGGCACTTTCGGGAGGTGCAGCAAGCATAGTATCTAGGCGTATGACAGGTCTAGTCATAAAAAGAAAGAAAGTTACCGGATCAGAAAGGTTTAGAAATGGTGAATTCAAAAAGCTCAAGTTTATTTCGCTCTCGGTATAAGTTTTTTGTATTTGCTAAGCCCTAGGCTACTAAAAGAAATTCAAATAGATACAAATAAAAATTGTAAATCCAACGAACCGATGCTTCAATGAAAATTCAGTTGAAAGGGATGGAACGATTAGCAGTGCTTGGTTTCTAATCTGCAATCTGCAATAATGATAAATCAGTTTTAGTTGATAGTCAGTATTATTAAAATAAATTTGAATAAATGAATGTAGTGAAATAATTAGTGCTTTAGCTTTAATCAAGTTGCGTGCACGTACCAGTTCAAACTGCAATTTAGTGTAGCGATTGATGCGCGCACACGTAGTAGCTCAGCTTCAATTTAGTGTAAAAAGTTGATGTGCAAACACGTAGTAGCTTGGGTAGCGCTTTGCGCACAGGTAGCAAGTTAATTTGGATTATTGTAGTAATTTGATTAACTTTTATCGCAACTCGGTGTAGTAAATTCCTGCTTACTCAAAAATCTAATAGACACAATCGTCAATTTTAATGTGATTGACTTGTTTTATTGTGAGTAGAGTGCTTTCTGTGTGCACAGTTGTATATTTGCTGAAAAATATACGGATTTATTCGTGGAATCCTAGAATCAGTGACTAATATTCTTAATACGTCAACTATGCTGGAGTTAATATTTCTGGTAATTTGAGGTTATGTGTTTAATAGCAACAAGTGAAATATACTAAAACAAGATTTTTAGCAATTTCGAATAATATACTGAAATCAAGGCTATGAGTATATACTACAGTAAATGCTTCTAGTTTTGAGATTTCAAGACTTCACTATGGGTACAGAACTGTCAATCTGCCTTGTTTGAAAGCTCAGATAAATCCATGATAATCTAAACCAGTCAAAAAGCTAGAATTGGTCTAAGACCGATTCTTATGATACCCTAGATGCCCGTATGAAATTTACGTATTGTCACTCTTCTGTGCAAGTTTGATTTTTGAATTGGTTTATCGCATACATTTCTAGAACGGTTTGTCGGACAGAAAAAATGATTATAACCAATTTTATAGGATTTCGTTTTCTGAAGAAGTTTTTACTACAATAAAAATGTCTTGGACTGATGTTTTCACAGTATACGTAAAACACTTAAATTTTTATATGGCAACACCAAGAAGGAGTTGCCCGATTTAGTCCATTTTCGAATTTTTTTTTTGTAGTACAATGAAAACACCATGTACTAAATTTCAGCTCTCGGGCAGTGTCCAAATATATAGTGGAAAACGAAAGTTTTGCTTTTTACTTTTTTTTTAAGTCCGTGTACAAAATTTCAGCTCTCTAAGTATACGCATTCTCGAGTTATCGTGCGCACAGCCGGACGGACGGACGGACAGACGGACGGACAGACGGATAGACAGACGGACAGACATGCAAACATCAAAATAACTTTTAATATTAAGCGTGGGTGTCCAAGCCATTTTGCTTTACCATCATTATTTCGAAGTGTTACAAACGGAATGACAAACTTAGTATACCCTATAGATTTCATCTAGGGTATAAAAACCATGGAAGCAAGAAAACGGCATTGTTAACTTGGAATCTCAACTGGAGCAGGTACACACTGGGTAGCGTACTACAAGAAAAGTGATAACATCGATTATTTTGATAGCTTTGGAAATCTCTAACCACCAAAGGAGCTCATAAACTACTTGGGCAGTTATATAACGTACAACTACAGTTCTTTTCATAGCTATGATACAGTAATTTGTGGTCACTTATGTCTAGAGTTTTATATAGTTGTTATAGTCATTGACATTGTAATATATTTTATTATCTATAAACGAATGTATATATATTCAAATTCAGTCAGTTCATTATCACCCATTTTGTCATTAACACTTACTCTCATGGGAAATTCATCTCTCCTCACTGTCGAATACTTTCCTCCGCTGGAGCTAGAAACAAATTATGTTTGTGGACTAATTGATTTTCAAACATACAACTCTATACCAAATATTGATATGAGCCACAATCTGCTTCACGTAGCGAACGAGGTTGTTGAGATACCTGTTGGATCCTATGAGATTGATGATATATAGCGAAATATGTATAAGGTTATGATAAAGGACAACAATAATACGTTGAAGAGTGAAGTAAAGGCAACTGAAGAAATACATCTTGAAGAAATAAGATCCATAGCTCCTCTGCTGGGATTCAGTAAAAGAAACTTATCTGCTAATATAGTGCATACATCAGAGTTTCCAGTCAACATCATTAAAGTAAATATTATACGCATCGAATGTAATATTATATCAGGATCATTCTTCAACAGCACAAGTACACACTCTCCACAAGTTCACCCCGAACGTGGGGCCAGGGTATAAAATAGTGGAGGAATCCAAAAATATAATATTTTGCCTGTGTACACCAAACGGGGCTTCTTGACCAAGACGGTGACTTAATCAACTTCAGAGGAGAGACTATAACCGTCAGGTTACACTTGAAGCCACAGCATGTTCATATACAATAATGATAAATACAGAATGCGTTAAGATCATTAATCAACAGACAACCTTGAAGCGCTCAAGATCTGTATTAACACCCGCAAATACAGTATATTTACAGTTGATAGGCTTAACGCTGAAACAAAGAATAAAGGAGTAATTGCACCAGACGCTCGCTTTGATAACAGTATTACTAAATTTGAATATCACTCATATTCACCGTTTCTAACATCGTTTAAAAACATCGATGAAATTGGTATCTCTGTACAACATCAGGACTTGAATCTTCTGCCCAGAAGGAGACTTCTTTACATTGAAGGGTCTCTAACAAAGGTGGATGAAACCGTTTCAGCAACCACAAAATTAGCTAACAACACTCTACCCTTTTTTCTTGCGGAAATACGCTATGAATTGAATGCAGTGGAAATCGACCGTACAAGAAATCTGGGGATTGCGACAATATTAAAAACTACGTATCGCTCAATGCAAATGTAAGCAGGATACTACTCAACGGCAGTTGGTCTCCAGATTCTGTTATACTGACCAATGAACTCTTCAACTATTGTGTACCTCTGAAATATATATTTGGATTCGCTGAAGATTACAAGAAAATTCTTATAAATACCAAACAAGAACTCATATTGATCCGGAGCAGGACAGATGCTAATGCTTTTATATCATCCACAGATGAGGTGAAAATTGAAATTACCAAACTTCAATGGAGCATTGCACATGTTACAGTATCCGATGATGAAAAGCTGCAACTATTTAAAATAATCGGGAGAGGTCGCCCAATGCAAATACCATTCCGTAGCTGGGACATATATGAGTATCCAGTACTGCCAGAATCCACGCATCAAACCTGGTCAGTTAAGACTTCCACTCAACTGGAGAAACCTCGATTTATAGGCTGAACCACAATAGAAGTAAACGTAAGTACATTTACTTACGTAAAGCGAACGCGCTCTTTAATTTAACAGGCGTACACAAATTAACTTTAACTCGAATGAGGGGAACTTTCGTTAAATTTAAAAGTCAAATTGCAGTCAGTAAAGGTGCGGTAAGAATCGCTCATTCCGTAAGAAAATGAAGTGTCAAACAGTTAAATTATAACTAAATGATTAAAAGTGCAATGTAAAACTTAAAATGGAATAAAAATGGTACTGTGAATTAATAGAAAGCACAAATCTTCAATTAAATCAACTTCCAATTGTTAATTTTTTCACTTTTAACACTTTTTAAAATTTAACACATAAAATGTCATTCGGGCACTGCAAATTAATAGAAAGCACAAATCTTCAATTACATCAACTTCCATTTGTTAATTTTTTCACTTTTAACACTTTTCAAAATTGAAAACATTAAATATCAAGATAATAACTCTTACGGAATGTGATATAAATTTAGGCTAAAAGTATCAATTTTTTGTAAGTAAACCTCAGTCTCGTTTAATTTCGTAAAGTTATTTACTTCTATTGTGGTTCAGCCTTATCATCTTAGCAAACGAATCGAAGGAACGATAAAACCAAGGATGCTAGCAAATTTGATCACTGCAAACTCACCGATGTTATAGCTTATTTGAACTCAGAATCATAGCTCCATGATGATTTGAACCTGGAATTTGACCAAAATAGATATACATTGCTGTTTGATATATATATAAAGTTTGTGCAATCATACTATGACCATCACCATCAGTATCAACCGTTCCTCTAATGTGGAAAGTTCAAAACCGATGATCCGATCGCTATCATTGATTGTTCACACCAAAATGAGACAATAAAAACTGGATCTGTGGACATAAGGCTAGAATTCAAGCCATACGAAAATATACCGGCTAATACAACAGCATATTGCCTGCTTCTACAACGATAGAGTAGTGGAATACAGTCCAAGGATTCAAGACAATCCTCAACGAGTTTATCATTAAACAGCTAGAAATTTTAACTGATGAAAACCAGATGCAGCACTTTATATTTCAACCTCCGTTCAGATACAAAGATTTGACTACAGCAAAAAGAAAGAAAGTTACATATGTACCCTATCAAAAGCTGTATACTATAGTTGAGCCACTGCTTCGAAACAAGACCATATACGTAAAGGGAGCTGAAAAAGTAAGGTACAAACGTATCTTGTAAAAGCTTAAAGTTAGGTGCAACACTTTATTTTCATCAACACTTACAAACTCATCTTATAAAAGCCTAAATTTAGGTGCAGCACTTTAAAACAGGAAAACCAGGGATGATCTACATTTTTCTGACTAAGAAATCTTCAAGCAAGGTACATACAAATCCAACTTGTAAAAATGCGTAAATTTAGACGCAATACTTATTCTCCATTCGCAAAACCCACGGCACAGTATATATATTCTACAGTAGATTAGCTCTGTCAAAATGTCAAATCGGCTGATACACCGGCAGGAGACATGCCATTGAAAAAAAAAGTCCTAAACTAACACAAAGATCTGTATTTGAATAATAAGTGGGAAAAAGAGATTTTTAATATGGTAAATCTCTTAAGAAGAAGAAAGAGAGAACTGGATGAGTAACCAATGTCAAAATGACAAAACGAAACGTCATCTTTTACTAACTAGAAGTGTTGTGTTTAGAATATATAGCAAACTATATATTCTAAGGTTTTAAGTGTTAGGTTTAAGTAAATTATTATTATTATAAATCATAAACGTGTTTTAAATATTTAAAGAAATTATTTCTGTAAAAATTTGAAAATTTGATCGTCAATGATTTACGAAAATCCATTAAAAAACTGCATAAGAAAAACTCTTGTAAGAAGTTGCTGGGTTGGAGTTTTCAGTTGAGTAAAGTATAGAAAACTTTACGTATTATTGATATTTGCATTATTTTAATTAGTGTTTAAAATTAACATAATATTGTTGGAAATTAATTATTGATTGTTGACTAGGAGAAATTCTATTGGCGGCTTTTTTATAATCTACAAAGTCACCTTAGTTTTTTTTCTACTTTCCAATCTATGTCATCTTTTTTCACCTGCTTAAATAATTTACTTTTTCCACCTGCTTATATAATTTAATATACATATTTTTCTAAATTTTTGATCATCCTTCAATCCATATAACATTTTAAAATAGACGTGTGAAAGTTACCACAAGTGGTGACGTGAAATCCTATTCGAGGGTATATCCTTTGCCGAAAAACGAAGAAGGGTAAGTTATTTTTTCTTATTAAACTAAAAAACAATAAAATAAAACCAAACACATTTATTGATCTGTGATAGAGGGTTTTCAGTCTTTCTATACTTTTAAAAAATTATAAATTAGTTTAATTAGATCAGAATACAATAGAAAATTTTTTATAAAATAGAATAGAATAAAATAGAAAAATCATTTATTGAAGAACCTCAGCTTAAGCTACGTAACAACGTTAGGTACATCGAGTAAGTATTAGATAGTTGGCATAATTGGTGTGGTGCAAAGTCATTTAGCAAACTAACAAAGATGCAATGAACAAACTCATTCCGGTAGAACATGATACTAGTAATATAGTTAGATTATGATGTCAAATAATAGCGAGCTTAAAGCGCAAAAAATAAAGTTGGAAAAGCAGATTAACAGACGAATAAGTCACAGTAACAATAACAACTGTCAATAGATTATAAAGTATAAAGTATCGATTCTAAAGTATTCAAAAAATTCAAAAGGCTATAGCGAACTAATTTTGACGCAGTGAACAGACTCAACTAACTAATAGGATAAAGCAAAACATAAAATAATAAACAATAGAGAGCTTAGCTCAAAGCGAAAATACGGAAATACAGAGACTCAAAGTACAAAAGTCCAACAAAAAACAAAATTATATTATTATATTATATGCATCTGTAAGCAATGTATGTAGTTCACCAATCGGTAACTACCCTCACAGATTACAAACATTAATGTAAAGTACTTACGAGCTATGGAACGACTTAAGAACTAAGGAACTAAGGAACCAAGCACGCCCATGAAACAAGAAAGCAGCAGGGGAAACTAACGCCAAGGCGCCAAGGCATCAGGTGCACCACCTGCGGAGTGTAGAGGGAAATGAGTTGAGTTACTTTAAGGGACCATGAGGTGACGCAAAGCAGGCTCCTGGAATTGTTTTTGAGGGCTTCTGATTGATTCAGGAAGTGAGTTCCAGTGCGGGTTCTGTGCAGGACAAGTCTGATGTCATTAAGGTTGCTCCATGAGAGCGATTGACTTATGTATGTGGGTAGAATCAGATTACGCTACGTTACAACGTTTGGTACATCGAGTGAGTAAGAATAGTTGGAATTACCAATTAAATACAAAGTTCTTTAGAAAACTTACACAGGAGCAATGAACAGACTCATTGCGATAGAAGAAAACATTAGCACTATAGATTAGGATAATGAAGACATATAATAGAATGCTTAAAGTAAAGCCAGAAATGCAGATTAACATAAGATATAAGGCATAAAAGTAGCAATAAGAAATGTCAGTACAAAAATAGTTACAGAAGATATTTAGGAACTATAAAAACTTAAGAACTATAAAAACAAAGCTTAAGAACAATGCGCATATTAACAAAGCAGACAACAATCAGGCGTGCCCACGGATCCAACTGTATATCTAGCTAAAGCAATAAACGGTATTAAATTACACAGGATTCAACTAAAACATAACAAAAGGATTAGAAAGAATTAAAAACAATAAAAATCAGGAAGGGTTAACCGTCGAAGCACTGAGAGCACCACCGTCTTGTGAGCGGGAGTTAATGTGTAGAGAGGGCATGAGTACATTAAGAGAGTCCATAAGGTGAAGCAAGTTCCTTGAACTTCTTGTGAGGACCCGCCCTCCTGACGAATTCTGGAAGTGAGTTAATTAATAATACATAAATATATTTATATTAATTATCAATTTATTACTTAGTTAACATATCATATTCAAATTAATAATAAATTAAAGGTCGTATGATTGCAGATCTACTACATGACATTATATATTCTTTAATACTAAGGTGCGTTTCATATTTATAACGCCACTAAAAAATTTAAGATTTCTGGAAAACCATTTGTTCTAGCGGAACACAATATTTGGCGAAAATGATGAAATTCACGAGGAAAAAAAACTTACTCACAAATTGTAATCACACCACTTTATTCATCGGTTCTTGAAAGGAAATAGCGCTTTTTTACTATTTCATAATTATAACGCCACGTACATTTTCGATAAAAGTAACAATTTTATTTCTCCAAAAACAATAATAAGATACAGTAACATAAAATTCATTAATCAAGAGCTCCTCCTTGCTTCAAAATTGTATTAAAAATTCTGGTTTTCATGCTACTAAAGAGGATTTTAATCAAACTCAAATCAATAGCATTCCATTCTTCCAAAATTGCCCGTTTTAAGTCTTCAACGGAGTTGTATTGTCGATTTTCCTTGTACACCCGGCGAACTAAAACTCCCCAGAGATTCTCAATTGGATTAAGGTCAGGAGAGCATGCTGGCCACTCCAAAACCTCAATCGAATTAGAAGAGAACCAGGACCTGGTTTCGCGACTAACATGGACACGAGCATTGTCCTGTTGGAAAATCCACTGTGTTGCAGGATTTTGCCGAATGAAAGGGACTAAACTCATCTGGAGTACATCCGTGTAATCTTTGCTTTTCATTCTTGATGAAGTGAATTGCAGTTCTAAGCAGCCGGACACAGAAATCGCACCCCAAATCATCACGTTTCCGTGAAACTTCCGGGAAACTGTAAGTACTTAGTTAAAATTAAAATTAAAACGCCTTTAAATTAAAAAAAAACATATTTAGGCGATATTCTCCGATGAGAAAAAGTGGAACTTAGATGGACCGGATGGCTTTCGAGGATATTGGCGTGACTTGAGAAAAGAACCGTTATATTTTTCCAAAAGAAATTTTGGCGGCGGATGTGTCTCTCGAGCAGCTTTCGGACTGCGATATGACCGGTTTTGATGAGACTGGTCTCTCCAGCTTCAGTGGCTACGAATCGTGTGGTAGCACCATGTCGATTGGTAGCCAATTTGAAGTCTCGGAGGGTTTGGAAACCCTTCCTAGGGAGAAGATCTCGAGGATTCTTTCCCGGCTCCTGTACAAGAAGAATTCAGGCAAAATCTGGAGTATTCTTGTGGAGGAGCTGGGGAAGCCGGAATTGCTACTTCCCCAACTTCTACTCCTACAAGAGGAGTGCAAGAAGAAGGGGAAGTACAACGGTATATCCCGGTTAGATCGACTCCATAGGAGGGTGCAGGAGTTGATACAGGAGCATCGCTTGGTTGATTCTCCTAGTCAATAGACGTCGTACCATCATCGTTTCAGCTTTTCATCTCTTTGAATGTGCAAGATAGCTTCTATCAACGCCGGGGGTTTAAGTGCACATACAAGGTTACACAGCACTATCGAACATGTCAAAATGTTCGATATAGACATCGCCCTTCTACAGGAGACGAATTTTACACAAGACACATATACACAACTTGAGCGTTATGCTTATTTGCACACTGGCTATGCAATGTTTGCCACACCTGCGCCTCGTCGAGGCTCAGGGGTGGCAATCATTGTATCCAACAAATTCACACTATCGTCTCCTGTCTATACAGATATCTTCCCAGGCTTCGCTTCTTCCTTGGACTTTGTCGTTCAAGACAAACATATCAAGGTAGTAAACGTGTACCTTCCTCATGACCAGGACATTACAAGACAAGTTCTTGATAGTGTTCAATCCTGTCTGGTGAATTTTAGTGGCGAAACTATCCTCGGAGGTGATTTCAACTAAATCCCTCAATGGATCGGCATTCCGGAGTTGAGTTCAACTCTGTCAATGCTACTCGGTTGAGGAATTTTGTCCGTGTTTTCAGACTCGTGGATATCTATCGTTGGATGCATCCTACGACTAGATCATACACGAGGGTCTCGCGAAATATCCATGGAAGTCTCGCAGGCTCCAGAATCGATAGACTTTACGTCTCACCTGGAATACTAGAACATTTCGTTGGTGTCACTCATGAAGTGTGTTCCGTTAGCGATCACCTTCTTGTAGTGGCAACCAGCACTCTAGTTGAAAGAAGAACTGCATACTGGATATTCAACAACTATTTGTTGAATTCCGAGCAGTTCATCAATGGATTCACTGAATTCTGGCACGATTGGCAAGAGAGGAAAGGTGACTTTCCTCTTCTTAGTCAATGGTGGGATGTTGGAAAGCTCCAAATTCGATCTTTTATCGAAGCGAATTTCAATCGAAGTGGGTATCAAGCTTCTAGCTTGTCGGCCGAAGTATCTCGGGTGGCAGCTCTTCTCCCAACTCAGCCGGAGTTGATTCTTTATTTTAACAGAATAAAGGAACGCTTGGCAACACAAACTTACAAGCACAGCTTGGAGTTTGTGCTGCGCAGCCAATCACGCTGGCTGAGGGAAGGCGATTCTCCAACCGAGTACTTCTTTCAGGCAACTAGACGACGTACTGCTTCTTGTGAAGTCGAATCGATAGTTGATGAATCTGGACAAGTCCTCAACGGACAACAGCTATCAGAATTTATTCGAGACTATTACAGTAGTCTCTACTCTGAATCGACGTCGACAACATCCTCGACCACTCATGAATTTCTTGAGAATATTCCCATTTTCTCTGAAGACAACAAGGAGATCCTGGATACAGTAATCTCATTGGAGGATATGATCGCTGCGACAAAGGATCTAAGGCGACACACTTCACCTGGTTATGACGGCTTGACTCCAGAATTCTTCATACGTTTCAGGGATTTATTAATTCCTGACCTTTTGGAAGTCTTCAATTCGGCGGTTGAGACACATTCAGACTTTCCTTCTAGTTGGAGGAGGTCTGTTATGCGATTGATTCCAAAGAAAGGAGATTTGCAGAGGATGGGGAACTGGAGGCCAGTAACCCTATGCAATGTGGACTATAAAATCGTCTGCAAAGCATTAGGGGCGATACTCCGCTCAGTGATTGCTTCGGTAATACACCCGGAACAGTCCTATTGTGTTCCTGGTCGTAGTATCTACGACAACATCGCGGTAGCCAAACATTTGTTTGCCTACCATGAACAGACAGGTACACAAATGGCCATGATTTCTCTTGACCAGCAAAAGGCTTTTGATAGCGTCTCGCACGAGTATCTCCTGACTGCTCTCGAGGCATTTGGGTTCCCGCCCAGGTGGCTCGATATCATCGGGAAACTGTATAGAGATTCAGCGATTTTGATTAAGCATCAAGGACAGGTTCTGGCTCCTATCTCGTTTCATCGAGGTATCAGACAGGGCTGTCCATTGTCAGGTATGCTTTATGATCTTTCGTCGGAGCCGCTACTGGTGAATCTTCGTCGAATGCTCGGACAATATTCAGTGCATCTACCATATACCAATGTGAGGCCTCTTATGTTGGCATATGCGGATGACCTTTCTATTTTCGTGACAAGAGATGAAGCTTTTCCGGTCGCTCGTGCTGTTTTCGAACAGTACGAGCGTATAGCGGGCGCTAAAATTAACCTTAGCAAGAGTCAAGGCTTGTGGTGTGGAAGGTGGAGAGATCGTACAGATACTCCACTGAACATCCAATGGACTAATACTTGCCTGAAGTATTTAGGTGTGTATATCGGACACGAGAGTAAATCAAATAATAGCCGCATCGCTCTTGAGAAACTCTCTAGAGCTGTAAACTCATGGCGTAGTCGACTGTTTCCACTATCCCTAATGGGAAGGTCAGTCGTGATAAACTATTTGATTACCTCGTCCATCGTTCATCTGCTAAAGTCTGAGACGTTTGATGAAGGCTTCGTAGGTCTTCTTCAAGCAAAAGCGATAGACGCCTTTTGGTGCGGAAGACGATGGGTTGCTGAAAGCACGCTCTGTCTGCCAGTCAAGATAGGTGGATTAGGTCTCACTAACTTGGTTGTGAAATCAAGGTGTCTCCAAGTGCGTGCATTCCAACGAGTGTTTTGCCAGAGAGACACCTTAATTTCTCAACTGTGGGTGAATGTACTGGGAGGGATCGGCATAGGGGAGTATTACTACCTGCTCTCTGTTCGACCACCCTATCCTCGTGACTGGCCACAGGATCTAATCTCAACGATTCAGACCTGGGGCAGAATCAGGCCAGCATTTCACCTTAAGTGGAATGCTCTGCGGTACACGCAATTCGCGTCGATTCCAATCAGGTTTAATCCTGAATTAATAGATTCAGTGTTCAGTAATGCTCGAGGTTTTGAAGCTGACACGCATACACTGACAGTTCTCGGAGATATTATTGATATCTCTGGAAACTGTCGAATAAACACGAACACTCCACAACTACACGACCTGGCGGCTTCTGCGCGGGAGAGATTTCGCCAACTTGGGACCAGTGACCCTGGCACTAAGTTGGAAGATGCTTTCGTTCTGGACAGACCGCCTCACACACCTTTCAGCACACTTACAACACGTGTCCTCCGTGACGTGCTTATGTCAATAAGACCTCCGGAGTATACAGGATACAACAGATGGCGAACACACCTCGGGGTGAATATGGGCGTGATGGGAGGGATAACTTGCAGAGTAGTCTACAGTTATCCTTCTAGTTACAAAGATGCTGATGTAGCATTCAAATTGCTGCATCACAGTCTTATGCATCCTAATCAGTTGTCACATATCGACCGGCGGGTTCAGAGGATCTGCACAGTTTGTTCTGGTGAAGGCACCTTGTTTCACAGGTTCTTCACTTGTCCAGCTTTGCAGAGTCTGATGGAACTGGTGCGCGATATGTGTCAGTTGATCCACCCGAATTTCGGCATTACTAGGACATCGTTTCTATGGGGACCAAAGGTTTGTAGTCGGGTGAATTGTTTGATTAGCTTTGTGTTGACACTGGCCAAATCTACAATTCACTTGTACTACATGAGAGCCGGAGATGGGAATCAGAACACTGACCCACAACACCACGCACATGCACTTAAGCGCCACTTCGTTGACAGATTGAAGAGACGTTTACGTCTTGAATATCTGGCAACGAACGCAGATACATTCAACTGCACATGGCAGCCACTATCGTCAGTGCAGGACGGCGCTCTTGTCTTTCGCTGGTGATATCAGGCCACCGCATTTGCAACACTAGTCCACGGGGCTTCTCCTCGCTTTGGAACCGTTGCAAGTGCTGTGGGAAGGATAAGCGCTCCGTTAGAGATGCTAAGCTGAAGGGATGATGAGGGCAGTTTGTAGAGGTCTATGATACTACAGGCCGCCCTCGCGGGACTCTATAACGGTATCGGGTAAATTTTTCGTTCGTTCGGCTATTAAGTTTTTAATTCGGTTTCGGTCTCGGTGCTAAATTGCAAAATTTTTTGTTTAAATTCGCTCGTTTAGGAACATTTTTATTAGTTTATTTTGGAAATTGGGAACTCATTGGAACTGCCACTTACCTAATTGTCAAAATTGGGACTGGTTAAAAATTTTTTGGTTAAACTTTAGATCCTTTTCAAAATTCTTGTGACCGTTTTTAGACTCTTTTGAGCATTTTGTCTTGTTTGTTTTCCTTTTTGTGTGTCATTTTTATTGTATTACTTGTTTTAATTGTCCCTTTTGACTGTTTATAAGTTAGTTTAGCTAGTGTCTTTTTTACAATTTTGTGCCTTTTGCCAATTAATTTTAAGGAATTTTTAAAAGAGCCAGAGAGCCAAAAATTAAAGAGACTTATTTACATAAAAAAAAAAATTATACTCTAGATGAAATCATGTCCGTCCGTATGTTTATTCATCCCTCTGTCTATCTGTCTGTCCTCTCCATAACTCGAGAACGCTTTCAATTAGAGAGCTGAAATCTTGTACATGTGTTTTTATACCCTAGATGAAACCATAGCGGTATACTAAGTTTGTCATTCCGTTTGTAACACCTCGAAATAATGATGGTAGAGCAAAATGGATTGGACACCCATTCATAATATTAAAAGTTATTTCGATTTTTGCATGTCCGTCCGTCTGTGCGCACGATAACTCGAGAACGCGTATACTTAAAGAGCTGAAATTTTGTACACGGACTTTTAAAAAAAAAGTAAAATTAAGTTCGAAAATGAGACAAATCGGGCAACTCCTTCGTGGGGTTGCCATATAAAAATTTCATTTTCCGCTATATATTGGGACACTGCCTGAGAACGCATCGACGTAGAGAGCTGAAATTTCGTACATGATGTTTTTACTACATTAGCACATAAACTCCTTCTTGGTGTTGCCATATAAAAATTTCGGTTTTTTACGTATACTTTGAAAACGATCAGTCCAAGACATTTTTATTGTACTAAGAACTTCTGCAGAATACGAAATCCTATAAAATTGGTTATGATCAGTTTTTCTGTGCGACAAACTGTTCTAGAAATATATGCGAAAAACAAAATCAATACTTGAATAGATCGGTGACCATACGAAATTTAATACGGGCATTCATCTAGGGTATCATAAGAATTGGTCTTAGACCAATTCTAGCTTTTTTACTTGTTTTTAATAAAAGTCGAAAATAGGACAAATCAGGTAACTCCTTTGTAGGGCTGCCATACAAAAATTTCGTTTTTCACTATATGTTTGGGCACTGGCTGAGAACGCGTCGACGTCAAAAGCTGAAATTTGGTATATGGTGTTTTCATAGCAATAGTAAATAAAATTTCAAAAATTGACAAAATCCGGCAACCAATTCTTGGTGTTGCCATATAAAAACTTAGGTTTTTTACGAATACTACAAAAACGATCAGTCCTAGACATTTTTATTATACCGATAACTTCTTCAGAATATGAAATTGGTTTTAATTAGTTTTACTGTCCGACAAACCATACGAAATTACATATGGGCATTCATCTAGGGTATCATAAGAATTGGTCTTAGGACAACTCTAGCTTTTTCACTTGTTCTTTCTATTTTTCTTTTATTCCCTTCATTTCTAATTTACTATTTTCTTTTCTCCTTTTCTTCCCTTTTCATTTATTATTTTATTTTATCCGCAACCTTTTCCTTATTTTTGTTGCCCCTTTTATAAAATGTAGGACTTTGATACAACTCAAGTGCTGAAAGTTGTTGAGGCATCATTATCTTGCGAAGAAAAAGGAGGTAGTGAGGGTTTAGAGTCATGTCCTGAAGCACCATCGCAAGATGTTGTCGATTTAGATCTTGCTGGTATTCAGGCTCATGATCATACTTGCTTCATCGGTTCGGGGATTTCACTTGCATACAGCGCAAAGAAATCCCAGGAAGATAAAGGATGCATTGAGGGCTTAGAATCATCTCCTGGAGCGCCATCGCAAGATGCTGTCGATGTAGGTCTTGCTGGTATTCAGGCTCATGATCACACATACTGTTTCATCGATTCGGGAGTTTCACTTGCGCGCAGTGCAGAGAAATCCCGGGAAGACAGAGAATGCTTTGAGGGTTTAGAATCATCCCCTGAAGCGCACTCGCAAGATGCTGTCGAATCAGATCTTGGTGGTATTCAGGGTCATGATCATACATATTGCTTCATCGATTCAGGAATTTTATTTGCTCGTAGTGCAGAGAAATGCCAGGAAGAAGCTACTTTTTCGCCAGTGCAGACATTTAGTCGTCATTTCAATCAGTACAAGTCTCCAGATTATATACTTCAAGATGGTATTGATAAAGTAACTGAAGTTGATCGCACTAAGGAAGGGTCATCTTCGACAGAAGAGCGAAGATTCATATGTCCCCAAAGCACGCCAAAAAGAAAACCTCGTAAGCTGTTCACTTATGGTAATTCTGCTTTTGGTTGTGAAGCCTCTGTTCAAACGGACAAAAAACTTTCTCTTAATACACCAAGAAAAAGAAAAGTTCATGAGCAAATGTCAATACTGCGCGAAGTGAATAAGAAACTTAAAAAAGAAAACAAAAAATTAAAGTTTCGAGAGTGCCCTAGAAAAATTTTAAATAGCCTCACACAAAAATTGCCAAAAGACCTAGCAGATTTGGTACGAAATTATTTAAAAAATAAAAACAGGAAGTCACAAGGAAGAAGATATACAAAGGAAATAAAATTGCTCGCCCTTGAAATATTTTGCCGCGCTCCGAAGATATATAAACGCTTGTCAAAGAGTATGAATTTGCCCAGCAAATCTTCTCTTAGAAAATATATGGAAACGTGGCCTGATATGCCTGGCCTTAGCGAAAGGCATTTATTATCACTTAAATTAAAGGCACAAAGCGCTTCGCACATGTCACAATATTGCACAATAACTTTTAACGAAATGTCTCTGAAAAGTAACCTATTTTATGACTTAAAAAATAGTGTTATCATAGGGTTAGAGGATGACGGCACCGAGAGAAGAAACCGTATTGCCAAGAACGTTTTGGTTTTAATGGCCCACGGAATAACAGAAAATTGGAAGCATCCGTTGGGCTATGCATTTGTGCAATCTACTAGTTCTGCTCTTGACGTGAAGCGTTTAATATTTGATGCCGTGATTCGCCTTCGTGAAATGGGGTTCCAGCCGATTGCTGTTATTTGTGACCAAGGGTCCAATTTCCAAGCTTTGGCAAGTCTGTTGGGGATAACGCAAGTTAATACAGCTTTTTTAGTAGACTGTAAGCCGGTCTTCTTCATGTTTGACCCTTGCCACCTCATAAAAAGCTTGCGAAATAATTTCATAAAATATGATATTATTTATGAACACAAGACAGCAAGCTGGAAGGATGTGAAAACATTTTATGAACGAGATAAAGAGAGACACTTCCGTAAAGCTCCAAAGTTGACTGATGCGCACGTGTATCCAAACAACTTCCAGAAAATGAAAGTCAAGTTTAGTACACAGACTTTCAGTCACACTGTTTCCACAAGTATTCTCTCCGAAACGAAAGAAAGTGCATGGAGCACAACGGCTGTGAATACCGCAGAATTAATTGGTATTTTCGACAAGCTGTTTGATATCTTCAATTCCTCTTCTGCTTCTGAGCTAAAAGATTCAAGGAGGCCTTTTGTAGGCGATGAGAGACAGTTGCGCTTTTTAGATGATATATATAGAATATTAAGTAATCTAAAATATATTACTAAATACGGAAAAGATGTAACTGGGCGAATAAAATGCCTCAACGGCTGGTTGATTACCATACAAAGTTTAAAAGGTATATGGTCTACTATTAAAGTTCAGGGAAACATTAAATATTTGTTAACCAGACGGTTAAATCAAGACTGCTTAGAGAATTTCTGTGGATGGATACGCCAGCAATTTGGGAATTGTGTGAATCCTACTCCCAACCAGTTTATAATGGGATATAAAAAATTATTTGGGATCCAATACATGGAACTTCTACAAACTGGTAACTGTGAACAAGAGGAAGAGTTTCATTTCCCTGTCATGAGTTCGAACCATTTGGTTAAGAAAATAATAGACACAGGGGTGTCTTCTTGTTCTCAAAGCGTTACAATGTTTCCAGGCGATTACAAACAATTAAGTTTTGATGAAGAAAATGCACTTTTTTATGTTTGCGGGTATCTTTACAAAAAAAGTCGCGGGTTTCATCAGTGTACTTGTGTTGATGAAAATACTGACTATAATCCGTTAGGAACATATCTTCAATTAAGACAATTCGAAAATTGCCATTTGGTGGTTCCTCCAGAAGGGTTTTATTCATATATTAAACGTCTTGATGAGAAATTATCAAGTATTTTCGATGCCATAATCGCCGAAAGTGGTTTAAATGGTATTTTGTTTGAAATCCTTAATGAAGTTCCTGCATATGAATGTTGCGTTAATTTCTCGAAGGAAAAATTGATTTTATTTTTTATTCGAATCCGTATTTTTTATATATTAAAGTTTTTTAATCGGAAAATAAAAAGTGCTGATAAACGCAACAAAATTTTGTCACTAACGCATTGTTGAGTTTTACTATTGCGTAAAATGCAGTTTTTGCACATAATTCCGGCTATGACATTAATTAAATTCTCAAATAAGCAGACTTCTTCCTTGTGCACTCATTATCATTATCTCATTTAAACTCCTAATGGGTCGTTGGGATAGGCCACTGACTTGTATAACATGGACCGCTGACACTACTGAAATTCCTTACATTATCATAGGATCACTTTTCTATAGTTGTCTCTTTTTGGTTTAACACTTTATTCCGCTGCACTTCAAATAATAAGTTCTACACCATAGCCTAGTTTCAGTTAGCGAATTTTCCAAATTAATATATAGAATAGAAATAGATGGCAATACTGATTTGTGATTTTTTCTGTTCCCCATACCAACTTCTAGGGATAAGCAAACAAAAATTGCATAATTTTATTTCATGAAAATCAAGTAATCCAATAAAAGTAATAATTTCAAATGTATTTGGAATTTGTTGAACTTGAAATATGAATATTAAATCGAAAATGAATCTTGAAATTAAGATAATTTTCACACCTCTGCCAAATAACCCAAATGAAATACTCGACTTGAAACTCAAGTAGGGGCTTTGGTTGAATTAATTCCAATTATTTCACTTGAAATTTTCTTGAAAATTACCAAAAATCACAACTTGAATTTTCAACAATAATCTTCTTTTTGTTCCTCTTTACCAGTTTCACAACTCGCAGAAATGAAAAATGTTCAAGTACTGCAGTTGCGTTTACATGCATTTTTTTAAGTAAATTGAACAAAAATTTTGTGATTTACTTGACTCAAGTATACTTGAAGTCAATGCGCCTTTACATGATATTTTGATTACTTGATCTCTAATAGTAGTATACTTCAAGTATTCGGGTAAGCTTACTGCATGTTATTCATGTCAGTTGAATAGGCGAAAAAATTAAATGTTGCAAGTTTTAGGTATGTTGAGGAACTGCATAGATTGCCAATTCCATAAAATTAAGCTAAGCAAGATAATGATGCATATCAACAATTTCTCAATAAACCTTTACCCATCATCATAGGCATGTATGCAGTTTTAGTCAACTGAAGAAAGCGATAAATCAAGAGAAAAACAACGGGCCTCACTCCATTGAGGACGGCCAAGCTAAAACATGAAGACTACAAACTCGGAAGCAGAGGAGATTTCGACTGTTTTCAACTAGAAAAGGAAAAAAAGAAGAAAAAAAAGTGACAGCAAATTCAAACTCTTTAAAAATTTTACAAATAAATTCAAAAAATGTGAAAGCGCAGATTACATGGAACGAATCAGAGTAACAAATGATTTATTTTCGTAAATAAATAGAAGGGGCGGGCGGAATTTTCATAATTTACTCTCATATAATGTTACCGCGGTTTTGTGAAAGCACTTTTTTTTTTAAATATGGAGAGATGCTACCAAAGTTTGTCCCAAAGTTGTTGCTGTAATCCTACGATATTTGAACAGAACGTTCCCAAAGATGTTGAAGAATTCCGACATTTTTTTAATATATCGCTCACCGGTTGCAATAGTGGCAACTCAAAATTCGCGAAATTTGTACCAATGCCAGAACATAAGTTAGAATTTGACGCTCTATGTTCCTACGAAGCCGCGTAATACTAAACTGCTTGAATTCCGGAATTAAGGCGGCACAAGTGTCGATAATGCGTTTTTTCTTTTCTGAAATATTTTCATTAAAAATATTGCATTTCGTTTCTCCAATAGGGAAAATTTCACCCCAACCGATGAATATGGTCAAAACATACCATATCATTATAATTTAGATCACTAAAGTCAAATAATCGTCATTACAAAAAAATCCAGCTCATTACTCATCTTACCTGTAGTTATTGCCCCTTAAATTATTAAAACTTGTTATGTCGATTATCTCGAAACTTAGATTTTTGAATTGTGCCACTATTGCAGCCGGCGAGCAATATATAATATCTTTAATACAATCATGTGATACCGTGCCGCTTAAGATGGCCGACCGTAGCTCATAGCAGTCATACCTTGTTACTCAAAGAAACCAATTATTAGTTTGTAGGGACCCAATCTTACAATTCAAATTATTCAACGGAAAGAAATAAGCACTTGTAATGATTGTAAATTATAAACAAAACAAAAACTACCGCGCAATCATATCGGACGGTTTGCGGTGGTTTTTTTTTTCTTGCTTAAAATTAAAAATCATAACTTTCTTTCTTTCCATCGAAAAATTAGTTACATTTTTTCTGTTGTCTCAAGTAATATGCAAAAACATACCAAATACTTTTTCTTCTCATTCAATTGGTGCTAGGGCTAACAAAAGCCTTTATTAAGTCTAGATTGATGGTGGATAGGCCTCTTGGGGAAACCAGCCATCGAAAATAAATGGTTAACGATCCATATGCAGTACCTCAGAAGGTGGAGTGGAAGTTTGCAATATATTTTTTACATTACCATAATGTTCCAAGATCTGGTTAGACGAATCCCTAGAATCTCATTTTTTATGTCATACATTGAGTGAATTTCGGTCAATTGCCTTAATCTACGTATTAATAAACATTCGAAAAGATATCCATTTAAAAGAGATAACAAAAAAACCCTTAAAAATTTTGCTTTATTTTTTTTTTAAATAGCCAGGTACTGAAAGGCATATAAACCATGATCAATTAATCTCCTTCAAAAGCTTCCCAGTTGGTATATATGCTAAAGTGACTAATTGCAGTATCTATTATGAATTTAATGACTCCAATAACGGTTCTCAACTGGAAATACTGTGTCTACTTCATTCTCATCCGTCGTTATATACATTTTACCGATTTTTTTTTATCTACAAAGAAACAATAAGCAAATTTTTGACATTTTGATATATAAAAATATACCTGAGCGTAGGCAATTTTTGTAGCTTTTGCAAATCATTTTGAGCTCGTTGTAATACTATCAAACATTATATTTTCACCAGTTCGTCCTCCAAACGCCATACACATTTTATAAAAGTTCTTCCTTAGTAAATAATTTTTGCTCACTAGAAGTGTATTGAGCAAATCCCAAAGCAAGACTTGTCCGTGTAACAAATTACTTTTAGAAGAACCAAACCATGTCCAGATTCATGGAAAGCAATAACAAACCTTTCTGTTAGAGTTAACGCATGCGACCGTTTTTCAGTTCCACCTAAAATAGACAAATTAATATTGGACGAAAATTGAATAACAAAAAAAAAACCTCATACCAACAAGCCTTTCTACAGTATATTCCAAATTATTTCGGTGATGTTTTTGAGCATTTCTTGCAAATTGCCTCATTATGTACGTTTTATTTATCTGTTCCAGAAAATCCTTTAGATAAATTTGCCAATCGCGCTATATGCACTCCCAGGATCTTTTCTCAGAGCTATCGATGACAGTTTTTAAAAGATTTCTTTCCTTTCTTATAAGGTATGAAAATCAATTGGAATATGTCGATCGAATCGTCCTGAACGCAATAATGCCTTTGTTAATGAAAAGAAGTTTTTTTTAGTGCAGTAAAGTATACTGTCTACCTTATCTTCTTATCCAAAATACCTTGTTTAGTTTACATTTCCTACACCTGATCCTCGATGGCCAATAGCATTAATTATATCAACATATATGATGCAAGGAGACGCTTTCAGCCTTCTTTAAAAAGATCAGTGCTCCTATCATTTCTATAAACTCTGATCCGTTCATACTTAAGAAAGGCACTTGTACTTGAAATATGAATAAGTTCCATATTAACAAAAGAATTATTATCCATTATCCATAATTCTTCGTCTTAAATTCGTTCACATCCTATATACATTAAATTCTCGAAAAAGTTCCGTGAAAACACCTGGATCACTTTCAATTAAACACAAATTTCCAGAACTTTCAGTCATATTTATCCCTTATTTCGTGTATGTACTCAAAAATATTACTCGTATAGAACAACCATTGAATAAGTAACTAATTATTAATAAATAACTTCTTGATAAACTATTTATTTTAGTTATTTACACAAAGAACAACGAGAACAACCTGCACCTAATTGATGCACAAAATAACATTTGACATTTCTCAAAACATTTCATGGCTACTACGAACGGGTACACTATCAAAAAACATCAAATTTTTATATAGCTACGAGCCACCCCTACATGTTCCAAACCTTGTCTCAAGCATGCGTTGCTCAATTTATATGGGCTTACGAGCCACCCCTACATGCTCCAAACTTTGTCGCAAGCATGTGTTGTTCAATTTATATGGGCTTACGAGTCACATTATCAAAAAACCTGAAATTTTTATTTGGACTACGAGCCACACTTTCAAAAGAGCTCAAATTATTATGTTTCTACGAGCTCCCACACATGCTCAAAACATTGTCGCAAACATGTATTGTTTTATTTTAGCAAGCATGCTATCGACTTTTGGCACATCTGTTTCCCTATAGTACTTTCACTTTCCTCTTATGTGAAAAAAGTATTTGAGGTTATGTGAAAAAGTTTTAGGTTATGTTTGATTTCATTGCCAATGAACGGTTTTCATTAGCTTGTTCTAAGTTGGGCTACTGTAGAATATACTGTGCCCACGGTCCACATTTAGCCTTGACTCGAAAGCGCTTAGTTACGGTGACGCCATCTATATGGAAGCAAAAACTGGCTCCCAGAACGAACTTAGAACAACTGTTAGCCGAATTTCACAGAAAGTAACTATATCGAAACAAGTGCAGTTTTTGCACGAGTCCCCCTTACATTTTGATAGTAAAGGGAGAACAGTATTAGTTTTTTGGAATATCGCTGCTTAGTTTAACTGTATTTCTAGGTTGGCGCCCAGAAGGTACGAATAACTTAGTAAAACAAAGGATGCAACAGGTTTAGAGCATTTACTAATTTTTCGACAAGAAATACCGATGCGATATTTTTGGATTTCAGATGAGTTGGAAACGCAACAAATAAGCGTGGTAAAAATAGCAATCCATTAAATACTGAGACCCTTAACTCCGCTTTTAGACCCTCAGCGACAGGTAAATTTACAAATAAATAACCTACTAAATGGAACAGATGAGCTCAAATAAAGCCAACTTCGACAGGAAGTAATAGCTAGTCTTACTTCAAATGGTCGAAATAGAACTCCAACAGCAAACCTTACTGGACATTATAGAGTCCAATAAGACTAACCAAATACACCCGTTATTAATTTCACCAAATAAACTACTGGACATCTACCACAAATCGCAATCTACTTTTTCGGAGCCCCAGGATTACCTGTCCTTGCTGCATCAAACTGCCCAGACATAGGCTGTTCTCCTGCGGGAAAAGCTAGTAATTCGAATAAAATTACCCATATTCAATGTACTTGAAATGAAGTTGCAGGGGAACATTGTTTTCGAATACAAGTTAATAACGAGCATTCTTTCGTCCCTGATATAGAATATTCCTACATTCCCACTCAAATCCAAAATCAGACCTTCTTACTGTTAAAAGCCGAGGATGCTAAGGTACTTCATAAAGTCTTCAATACTTTTTATGTGTAATACCTTAGAATAATAAAATTAAAAGAAGCGACAAGAAGAACACAAAATGTGCAACCATTTCTGTTCACACCCTGTGCCACATCACCTCCAGCATTGATTTTATACATTTCAGTCATTCGGTAAAAATTTCGCCTCTGTTTTCTAATTTCGTACATGTAAGCCATCTGTCGAGAAGAGGTAACAGATTTGGTGGCATATCTATATGTATAAAATCAATGGTCGTGATCGTCGAGATGATGTGTTTTGTGGTGACTTTTGGAACTTGGAGAGGAGTAGAGACGTAAGGGTGTGGTAATGTTCTGCATTCATTTCATGTAGCGATAGGCACTGTTTTCTGAGACATTATTCTTGGAAGCTGGATTCCTTGGTCTGCCTTTCTACTGCCTGGCAAAGGGAGAAGAAATACAATGCGAGCACAGAAGAAAGTATTGTAATCTGAAAATAACCCCAGCCGGTCACCAAAGTGAATATAAATTCTATAAATTTATAAGAAGAAATGAATGCTTGTTGCTCGTCTACGAGTCTGCTCTACGCTAATAAGAATTGTTGGCGGCCAAGGCATCCGTTGTCGTTGCCTAATGCAAACAAATTCTAAGGAAAACAATTTTCAGTAAATTTCTAAGAAAAATTCAGGACTACCCTACATCAGGTCGAGCCATCGTTGATTTTATATTGGAGCGAAGCATTGTTGGCTTCGAAATGTAAGAAAAGCAATATACTCCCAATCTAACCAGTCTAATTTTCGGCTGTACTGTGTAATTCATTTTTTCGATTTTTCTTGGGGATACATTATCGGATATTTTTTTCATAAGTTGCCAGCAAATGGATGGATGAAAGGTATGATGATGAAAGGGATGTGGGATTTAAGGATCTTTGGGATTACTGAAAGGATGAAGTAGATAGATTGAGTGGATACATGTGGGGAATGAATGGATAAGAGGATGATGGAGAAGGATGCCCGTGACAGGGGAAGAGAGGGAATCCAAAGGTGGAGCTATGGTCGGCACTCACAAAAATTCAATGCAGCTTTTAAAAATTATTTGAAAATAAGAGCATGTAAATATTCCAGAAAATAAAAGAAGATTCTTTCTCAGAACGACATGCTCTATTTCTTTGGACATACAGTCTATTTACATTTTTTCCAATTTTTGATTGATTAATCAAAGTTATGAAAAAATTTTCGAATTGCTCTTAGATTTCTTTGCTAGCTTGGAAGCGTTTCGACATATTTTTTGTTTAATTTGCGTGCTCCAAAATGCCTTTCGAAATATGTATATAAAATGAGTAAACTCAAAAGAAAAACGAAATAACAGGTTTATTACACGGATTCCGTCAAATGTTAGTTTCCTTGTGAGAAGTCATCGGATAGGGTACATATTATATGCATATTGCTTGAAATTAATATAGAAGAACACTTATACAAGCAATTGCATATGGACAACATTTTAATAATAACTGCAAGTCGAGAAACTGTCCGAGGTGTTCTCTCCGGAACGGGTCAAGGTTGATCTATTTTGTTTCTAAAGAACACTTGTTGTTAAGATTTTATTTATTGGCAAAATTCTGTGAGCTTTAAGTGAAAAGTAATCTGGAGGTAATCTGGAGCTCTTGGAGGCATAGTCGTAAATTTTTTTGTTACCAACGTTATTCCAATGCAGTTTTATAGCATTCCCGTACATAATATTTTAGAAATACTTAGAGGTATGTATAAACCTTTAGTTAGTTAGGTTAATCATCAACATGCATACATATGTACATATATAAATTTAGCCAACCAAACCTTGGGATAATGCCGGCTTCAAATCATACTGAAAAGAGCAGATATTCCGTTACGAAAAATTGGAATAGATATTTATTGTAGTAAATCGCATAGCGAATAAGTTAAAAAAATAAACTTTTTCAATTTAAAAAACAGGTAGGTATGCTAAAATTTTACATAACTTTGATTTGTCAATAACAAAATTGGCAAAAATGTAAATAAAATATCTTTTATTTTCTTAAATATTTACGAACTCCTATTTTGAATTAATTTGTAAAAGTTGCAGTGAACTTTTGCCTCAGCTTCATGGTGCCAACCAAGGTGCCAACCAAAAATCCACCCTTAACTTTTCTCGCTTCCGTGCCGCGTCCATCCTATCACCTATCCTTCCTTTCCTCAATTCATTCCATTTAACCATCCGGTCCAACTAGATTTACCACTATCGATCCATCCATATTCTTCTAATCCATCCTACCATCCCATCCAATCCATCCTATAACCGACCCTTCTATCCATTCATTGATTTTGTCAATAAAAATTATTCTAAAATATGTTACCCTTATTTTGTACTAATGAAATATTACAGCAATTAAAAAAAACAAAGAGGTACGCAAAATCATAATTGCTTATTTTTTCCCACGCTTACGCAATTGCATTCACCTAAAAACCATGAAAACTATATCAAATGTAAAAAAAACTGCAATCATAATAAACTAAAAATAAAAAACTCTCGCATTATATTTCTTCTCCCTTTGCCAGACAGTAGAAAGGCAGACCAAGGAATCCAGCTTCCAAGAATAATGTCTCAGAAAACAGTGCCTGTCGCTACATGAAATGAATGCAGAACATTACCACACCCTTACGTCTCTACTCCTCTCAAAGTTCCAAAAGTCACCACAAAATACATCATCAGGACAGAATAAAAAAGCTCGCTTCAAGCTTTCGGGTTTTCAACGTGATGACCTACAGCTTTAATATTTTTCAACTGGAGGTGATGTGGCACAGGGTGCGAATAGAAATGGTTGCACATTTTGTGTTCTTCTTGTCGCTTCTTGTAATTTTATTATTCTAAGGTAATACATAATTATGTTCCACATTGTTTAAAATTATGTACAGGTGGATCAAACGTTGTATTATCTCAAATTCATCCTATCTTATATTTCATCACTCTACCTATATAGTATAACGTTGTTAATAATCTGTCGCTAAATAACATATAATAAGTAATATAATATACGTAAATAATGCATGTACCAAATATGTATAGGCTATGGTTTATAATATGGATTCTTTGATTTGAATTATTTTTGTTTTTACCGGATTTCTTCCTTTTTCTCAAATCTAGTTTTAAGGCAAGTTCACATCAAAAACAAGAATCGAGAAATGTAACCGCAACACTTAATTTATTCCACTTTAAAACAAGAAAAACTTTTTCAGCCGAAAATTGGGCCGATAAAACATAAAAGTTGTGTTTTTCTTAAAAATCTGACATAAATATACTTTTTTATTAGTAAAATTATTAGTTATCCTATTTTCATGATTTTATTAATCATTGGAGCAAAAATCTTGTTTTATAGTGGAATAAACTGAGTTTTTCGGTTGTTGTTTTCGATGTGAAAGTGCCTTTAATGTTTTTTTATTTTATCATCATCCTTTTGTTCTACGGATGGCCTGCTTCTTAATATGCAGATGCAGATGCAATAGTTAGACGAAAACGAAGCTAACCTGTCCGAATTCGTGTGCTTGACGTTTGACGTTAAGAACCAGTAGGTATCTACGGTTTCTGGTTTGTAATACTTAATAAATGTAATTATTTGTAATGTTATTATTAATTATTAAAGTTCTTATAAAAATTGGTTACAACTATCTCTAGTACATCTAACTGCTTATATTGCAGAGAATTATTGAAGGAAAACAATGAATATGAGACGAGCACGATACGTTAGGATGTTAGGATTGACATGGCTATAATGCAGCTTGCTTGCCGGTTTTGGACAAATAATAATGCTATTATAGAAGATGCCGATGAAGAAGAATATGAACATTTTTGTGTAAAATAAATTAATTCTAATAATTTAAAAGTTATTTATTTCTGCAGACTCCGAGGACGTATTGTCCATCCCCAACATCATCGCAAATAATTCATCATAATCCTCGCGGGAGATGAAAATACATGCAAAAAGCACCTGCGAATAAATTTAAAGTCCTTCCGCTGCTTTGTTGACTTTCTGGAAGTTAAAAGACACGGTTGAAATCGTGACATAGAGGCAATTCTATTTCTGTTTTGGTTAGCAGCTGGCTGTTCCTGCAGGGTAGTTTCCTTAGCCATAAATGTACCCAGAAGTACAGCATTTGACATTATTTCTAAAGTATTGCTAAAATCGTTAGAAATAATACCGAAAGTCATAAAATATCCTAGTTACGCTGATGAAAAAAATGCCATATCAACAGGATTTGTGCGTAAAGGAAAAGCAGCTATATTTCATCGAGCAGCAGCCGCTATAGATGGGACATACGCAAGTGTGCTATGTCCACCCTATCTGCACGATGAATACATTAATAGAAAATTGCTCTATGCTATCCAACTGCAGGTATTGTGCGATTCCAGTGGAAAGTTATTAAATATTTTCACTGGCTATCCTGGCTCTGCTCACGATCAACGCGTGTTTAGAAACAGCCCTTTATATTTAAATGCGGAATATCGTCCTGCTGGATATTTCATATTAGGAGATTTGGGTTACAAAACTGCAACGACACTTGTGCCGATTGTTGTCCCCTACAAAGGGCAAAATCTCTACAGAAATAAAAAAATATGTAATACACACCACAGCCTAGCTAGGAGTGTTGTGGAAAGATCTATTGGTGCTATAAAAAACAGGTGGCGATATTTATTTGGGGACAGACCGATTGAATTGCAAAAAGAAAAAGTTAAAGTCATTGCAGTTTGCTGTGCATTACACAATATTTGTGTAACAAACGGAGATGTCTTAGATGAGCTCTCACTGCATTCATCAGGAACAGATCCCATTGAAAAAGATGATAGTCCTGAGCAACCATCAGCTGTGCAGTTTAGAGACGAGCTGTGTGCGGCATTATTAAGGCAATTGAGAGAATAAAAGCCTTGTTTTTATGCCTTATTTTGAAAATCAGTTCATTTCAAAAAAATAAATAACAGTTAATAAAAACTTAAAAACAAAACTGCATTTCTTCATTAAAAATATGTACAGTTTTAAAAAAAAGCACTTCATTCAATATAATAACAGTCTTAAAAAAATAATACTTCATTAAAAAATATTTAGTCTTTAAAAAAAATAACACTTCATTAAAAAATATTTAGTCTTAAAAAAAATGGAAGGTAACGTAGCTTCAGTCTAAAATAGAAATATTTTTATACAAATTTTCATAATATTAGTTTTTACCTGAGTCGTTTAAGCTTATATTTATAGGGACCTCGACTTTGCTCCCCAAACCCTCTCCACCTGTACAAATGACAAAGTTATTTAACAGTCGCAGCATTTTATTATTTTGCTCGAGGGCATTTTTTTTTATATTTATGTTCTGCTGACACAGACTACGTTTCCTGCGACTGCCACTTGAACCAGACTTTGGTGGGGGTGTTAGTGTTGGTGTACTGGCAGAGGAGCGGAGTATGTTCGCCGATGATAGAACTAATGTGGGGGGAGAAATTGTGTGCTGCATCCGTAGCACTTCGTCCATTTCGGCATAAAAAGGCCACGAACTAGCGGTTTCCTCCCCATTTTCTTTGGACACTCCACTTGGGGGATCCTTCAATGTCTGCAAGAATTTATTAGTAAGGTTAGTGTTTTTATTTGAAAATATTATCATTATTCAGATATAAAAACAAAATATAGGTCAAAGCCATACATACCTTATTTTTTTGCGTCAAGTTTGACCACTTTTTAGAAATTGCCTTAACGTCGTGGTCCGTGCCCAAGCACTCCTTAACACTCCTGCAAAATAAGATAAATAAATTTAATAATACTTATGTCATTTAGCATTAATACTTCCATGCAGCCTGGTTATTAAACGATTTTCCTTTAAAGAGGTGCTTACAATCTTCCCCTCGTGCTTTTATTAATTTAAGCACAATTTCTCTTGTCCCTAAAATACAAAATGATATTATAATAATTACGTAAAAAGCATGCGCAACACTTACACTTCAGTTTTTCGGCATCCATCATATTTCAAAGCTCAAGACGAAGCTAACCTCAAAATATGTTGTCTATTTAAAATAGTCAACTCGAACCTTGACTCGATGATCAAGCTAACCAAATGTCAAAACTGTTATACAAAGCAGTAAAGCTCTGTGGCATAGACATGGATTCGGATAGAGCTTGTCTCGATGTTACGTCACTAGCTGTAATAACAAGACGAAGACTTGGATCCGGCCAGGCCCTTATAGTATTGCTGCGGTATTATTTCTGAAATCTACTGGATCCTACAACTGAAAGGACGTGCGAAAGAGAGGAAAAGTAAGTTATAAACACGTTTAGATTAACTTTTAATTTTTTTTCCTTTTCTAAAAATTTATTGTAATCTTAGTTTGTATAATAAATGTGTGCCAAGTAAGAAAGTTTTTGACTGCAATTAGTACTTAGTTTTAATCGTGTGAGAAATTTATCTTAAACTTTGATTCTGATATGTGGATGAGCTTAGCAGGAGCCGTATTCATCCATCCACTTCTCAAACCTAGCTATATCAGGCGCATTAACAGATTTTTTTGTGCGTGCCATAGCATCTTGGAAGTCCTGCAAAGTGATTGGAAGATCGACATCTTCTCGGCGAATTTGTTTTATTTCTGACGGTGATCGACCACTGATTTTTCGGCGCATGGGCATCATGGCAGCATCTCGGCAGACGTTGCTGATGTCAGAGCCTGTGTACCCTTTTAGTTGATCACCAATTATGTTGATGTCAAGCGATGGTGATAAATTTACATCTTTAAGGCAAAGTTTGAGCAAGGCCGAACGAGTTTCTTCTATAAGATATAGTTTCATAGACATTTATTTGACTATAGTTATATTATAATAGACTTACCATTTGGAAGTCCAATGTAGATTCGTTTTTCGAAACGTCTTCTGAAGGCCTCATCGATATCCCAAGGATGATTGGTAGCCGCTAGAACCATTATAATTTTATCATCCTGCACTGCAGCATTTAAGCCATCCATTTGTATCAGTAATTCCGCCTTAAATCTGCGGCTCGCTTCGTGTTCAGAGTCACTTCCACGACAAGCACATAATGAGTCGATTTCGTCAATAAAGATTGTACTTGGTGCATAGAATCGAGACATTTCGAATAGTAATCGAACTAATTTTTCGCTCTCACCGCGATATTTCGAAGTTAACGTACTTGATGAGACATTGAAGAAAGTAGTTCCGCATTCAGTAGCTACAGCTTTTGCCATCATAGTCTTTCCAGTTCCAGGTGGACCAACCATAAGGACTCCACGCCAAGGGCGCCGAATACCTTTGAAAAAGTCAGGCATAATAACAGGAAGAACAACAGCTTCTTGAAGAATTGCCTTGGCTTCATTGAGGCCTGCAACATCCGACCATTGTATACCAGGATGACGCTGCAAAATGTCCTTTTCTAGAGTTTCAACTAAATGTGGCTCATATCCTGATGGAGCAAAAATTGTAGATTTATTGTTAGGAGAACTTTTTGGAGAACTATGAGAAGTCAAGTTATCTTCAATAGAAGTAACTTCCTGATCATCTGAATTAGCTGCTTCTTCAGAGGAACTTTTCTTGGTTTTCTCTTTTAATTTAAGCTGATTAGTCAGTTTTCTAGCGCGTATACGTTCCATCGAGCGACTTTTTCTTGTTGTAGAGGATAGTTTTGTACTGCGACCTCGTTTCTCCCCAGATACTGTTAAACCCATTGTTGTAGAGCTTCCATGATGTCCGAAATGATTATTAATCGAAGGCAATGTTGGCTGAAGCTCAGGATCTCTTTTCCTTAGAGAAGAAATCCAGCGATTGTCAGTCGGATTTAGGTTGTTATTTGTAGTTTGATTTCCAGGCTGAAAATTCGGTCTTGGTTGCGGAGGCACCTCTAAAGTAATACAATGGTTATTATAAATAAAGTTTTCTGAAATAAGAATTTGCCTTGTGTTGGAATTCGTGTTTTTAATCGTAAACTTCCTGTTGAATCAACTGTATTTACATTACTCGATCCTCCCATTGAAGTAGAAGTTGTCCTTTTAACGTTTCCATTCGACCTTGTTGGCCGATGTGTGGTTATTTTCGTAAAAGTAAATGGTGGATACTGATCTAAGATTAATGAATCCATCATACGAGCCATATGTGATAGACCACTTGGAGAAGATGAACTGAATAAATATATTGAAATTATTTGTAAGATTTTTGAAAATTACTAAATCATTCTAGAAGAAGAAATAAATAATTGGATTCAAATTTTTTCAAATTACAATTACACAAGTTTATTAATAATTTTAATAAATGGAGCAAACTTATAATAAATTCTTGGCGAAGAAATAGGTACACTGTTTGGAAATTATTCAGTGGTTAATTATTTTATTTCTTATTAAGTACTTAGAAAGCAATTCTACAATCTTGTAATTTTCCAAGGAAATTTTTACCTATAACAAAAATGATCCAGGCATTAAAAAAATAATATTGGAAAATATTAATATCTTTTACAGTGGCAAGGCACGCATATAGTTTGATCATTCTCTGTGAAAAACGATTGTTTGCATTCAGTTAGGCTCCATGATATCCCACCATACATAACAGGAATTAAAAAGCGCCAGAACGCTTCTTCTGTTGTGCACAAAGAAGTTAATTGTTAACCCATTTTTTTTTCTAGAACGTTTCGTCGGTTAATAAAATGGCCATAGTCCGAAATTTTGCACTTTCCCTTTTTAAAAAAATTGTAGACTTAAGTCGAAAATAGGTAACTACTTCGTAGGGTTGCCATACAAAAATTTCGTTTTTCACTATATATTTTGACACTGCCTGAGATAGTAAACGTAGGGAGCTGAAATTTTGTTCATAGCGTTTTCATAAAAAAAGTAAATACGATTTCAAAAATGGACTAATTTGGGCAGCCCCTTCTTGGTCTACTTTGGTTTTTCACTTTATTTCACTTTTATTTTTATTTAGGGTATACAATTCATTGGTTATAGAGTCTTAGACTCATTGTAACTTTTTCTCTTAATACTTTTTTATATTCCAACAAATCCTTAACATATTAAAAACGTTTGGGACCTTTCAAAGTTTAACCGTTCTAAGTCAACGTAACTGTATCTATAATATAGTATGTAGTAGACAACGAAACTTTCTTAGTGCACCCCTCTGAAGGAATTCCCCGATTTTGCGGGTTTTTGTACTTAAATCAAAAATTTTTATATGATGTGGTGTGCCAAAATAATTATATATAATGGTGAAAAAATAATTGTATGATTTTTTCTTGTTTTCTTATAAATTTACTTAAAGAAAAAATGCATTAATAATTGCCAAATTTTTTAATTAAATTTATATGGCAAATGAATTATCAGTGGAAAATTTCTCGTTTAGAAGACTGAAATTCATTGAAAAAAATTTCATTAAATTTGCAAATTTCATTAAAGTGCAGAAAAGCAATTATCGCCAACCAGCCAAGAAAATTCCACACTATTGTCTGTACTAACAACTCAGCAAGCTGTCATTATTTTTCGTTAATTTTGCTTATGGATGTGTTATCTTATTCAAATAGTACCACATCATTTTGTTCTTTTGTCTTCTTTTATTGTAGTTTCCAGACAAGCAAGCTTGTATGAATGCAATAAATTTCTTTTAAATAAAATATATTAGTACTATAGTTAAAAAAAAAACATCATGAGAGATAATTCTCATTATGGAGCAAAAATGCATACGTTTTGTTTTCGTTGTGTTTATTGTTGTTTCTTATAAAAGAGCAACAACCTATTACCTAAACCAAGGGCGGATCCAGACGTTTGCGATCGCCCCCATCGCCCCTTATAACCGCACTTGCCATCAGCTGTGGACTGCTCTGTATAGCTTTCTCATTTCGTTTTGGCATGAAAATTTCATTATCATTCAGATATCGCCAGAGTTCTTTTATCTATATAATACAAGCTTTTGATCCCGTAGGCATAGTAAAATTTGTTCCCACATAAAATAGACATTATACACTTCTTGCTTGTGCTACTGGTGTTTTTCATACATAGGTCGCTTGCATTTCGCTCAAACACCATAATTTCTTGGGCTGGACTGCAATTTCTTGCAACTTAAATGGTGGAAGAAATTTTCGAGGAATGCTAATTAGGTAGGGTTAATATATATACTATCCTATTTGCCTTAAATTAAATATTTGCAGGACAACTGAATCTGAGATTAATTACCTCGGCTATGATAATTTTCCCAACATACTACTTTTCATCAAAATACCCGGCTTTTGTGAGCTTTCGATCACAAAAAAGTGCAATAATGCTTGTACTGAAAATTCATTAGTGATATAATTTTACATTTCTTGAGAATAATTTATGACTAAAAAGGAAAAAACAATAAATATATCAAATAACTATCTAGAGTTTTCCATTTAATCAAATTACATTTGTATAAAATTTTTTAAATTTTCATGGTACACAAAGAAAGCATATTCAAAGGAAAGTAATTTAATTAAGTATTTTGATAAACATTAGGAGTTCCAATTTTAAATTTCGGGAAATTTTTATTCACTGTAATTTGAGCTGTCCAGATCTTGTTTTCTCTGTATACCTTGAAAATTTTAAAATTTATATACAAATGTAATATAATTTAAAAATTTAATTAAATGCAAAATGAAGGGAAAATCTGGAGAAATGAAGGGAGAAATTATTTTCTATTTTTTTAACGCCGGTTTAGAAACGGTCTTTTTTAAAATTTTTTTTTTTTTGTATTTTCTATTTCATTGGATTAGAATATAAATTTTGATTTATTATTATTAGAGCTCTAGGGGGGGGGGGCGATCGCCCCGATCGCCCCCCGCTGTATCCGCCACTGACCTAAACAATCATTCATACGGAAAACTTTTAGCTTTTTCCTGAATTTCCCAAAGGTTACCTTTATGGTAGCACAATTACAAAAAAAAATCAGTTCAAACGATGATAACACTAAAAAAAACACAGCAGCATACCTGTAAGCCATGCTATGCGGCCGCTGAGGACTTTGCTCGTAACTTTCGTTTTAAGTAAAATTTCCTTTATTTTTGTCGCGAGAAGTATAATAATGAAACCACCATTGGGAAGCTAAAAAACGAAGCTCAAAATCCTTTTTCAGTATGAACGATAGTTTTAAGCATTGAAGTGAATTTACAGGTCTAGATTTCTTGCTCTAGCTAGAGCTGTTTTAATCTAGCTAGATCGCTCTCTCTTGCCCGAGAAAAGTGAAAACGTAAATTTTTCTGCTCTAGTCTAGAGCTGCAGCCCTACTCAATAATTCTGTAAGTATGTGTTCATAACCGTGACATTTTTCTTAATAAAAATAATTACTTTTTTTTAGCAAATCTTCTATTCGCAATTCTTCTAACAAATCAATAAAGAGCCCACTTGACTCTCATTTTAAATCTAATATTTAACCCACAATCTTTTCTTTTCATTTCTGTCCTACTAAATCTACGTTGTAATAACATGTGGACAGTACAAAAAGCTAGAGTATTTTACTTAGAGCTAGAGTGTAGTTTTCATTCATGTGTAAACAGAATTAGCTAGAGTGCTCCAGCTAGATTTTAATATAAGCTAAATTTTCTCTAAATGTGTAAATGGACCTTTAGGACAACACATTTAGGCAGGCCGCACACTGCACTGTAGTCGGTGACTAAAAACTCAGTTAACTTTACTCGTTGCGTTCGGTACCGCAAACTGCTTTATTTTACGTCAGTCAGCAACAAAATAATCAGAAGGGAGTTGACGACTGGCAACTGACTGAATCGAACCGACTGTTGTGCTCAGTCTGCATCAGCAACCTTAATAAATGGTTTTCCAATAAGAGGTGTTATTTTGATATTCAAAGAAAAATGCCATTTTTTTAGATAAATGATCGGATCTTTATTTCATTATAAAGAGGAAGGTATGCCGTTAATAATGGAAAATAACATCACCCAAATGACCACCACGAGCCCGCCTACAGGACCATATCCTTTTCATGAAATTTTCCATAACCAAATCGCAAAGTGGCTGCCCTATGTCCTCGATAGCCTCACGAATTCCATCTTTGAGGTCTTGAATCGACGCTGGGCTGTTGGCGTAGACCTTCTCTTTCACGTGGCCCCAAAGGAAGAAGTCGCAAGGTGTTAAGTCACAAGATCTCAGTGGCCAATTGTGATCACCTCTTCGAGAGATAACACGGTCCGGAAACTTTTCCCGTATAAGATCAATGGTTTCGTTGCTTGTATGGCACGTAGCGCCCTCTTGTTGAAAGTAAACGTTGTCCAGATCAATAACATCCAATTCCGGCCATAAAAAATCATTAATCATCTGTCGATAGTGCAATCCATTCACCGTAACTGTTGCTTCAGCCTCATTTACGAAAAAGTAAGGTCCAATGACCCCGCGGGACCATAAACCGTACCAAACAGTCACACGTTGAGGATAGATAGGCTTTTCAACAATAACTTTAGGGTTTTCCGAGCCCCAGATGCGACAATTTTGCTTGTTGACGAAGCCATCGAGGTGGAAATGGGCCTCATCACTCAAGATGAGTTTTCGATGGAATTCCGGATCATTTTCATGCATTTCAAGGACCCACTCAGCAAAGACTCGACGTTGTTGATGATCGGCCGCTTTGAGTTCATGTGTTAACTGAACTTTGTAAGCCTTGAGAGCCAAATCTTTATGCAAAATACGGTGTAATGACGCTTGTGGAATGCCTAATTCCAAAGAACGACGAGGAATGGACAAACCTGGTTTTCTTCAACACTTTCGGCTACAGCAGCAATATTCTCGGCTGTTCTTGAGCGACGTGCACGGGTTTTATTCTTCACATCACTAACTTGTCCCGACAGCTCGAATTTTTCTACCAATTTCTGTATTGCGATCCGACAAGGTGCTTCACGACGACCCAAAAATGTTCGTGTTTTACGAACCGTCTCTGCCACATTTTCACCATTTTTATAGTGAATTTTAATAATTTCAATGCATTGTTGCATCGTGTATCGTTTTTATTAATGGCGTAGTTTCTACTTGTCAAGTGTCAAAAAATGACAGCTCCAAAATTGACATCTACCGAAATAGCGGGCTAATTAAAATAACACCTCTTATTGGAAAACCCTTTATCAATCAGTTGATTGTTGTTAATTGTTGCCGCCATAAGTAAAGGTTTTTCTTTTGTTAAATCGTAATTAAGTTTATCCTGACTTAAGTATATATTTATATAAACATTCTAAAAAGGGATTTACGTATAATATTTACGGGGTGAGTGAGATCTTATTGGTTTTTTGAAGAGAATATCCTGAAAATTGAAATTGGAAAAATTCGTATTATTTGTGAATTTTCTCGAAGCCGCCAGCAATTTAGGAATCTTACAGCTTTGATGAATTTTTTAACTTTTAAATAAAGTTCGTTATATTTTATTATATTTTAAAAATATTCATATCTAAGTATTTATGTTTATGCTCGGAAAGGATGGATGGATTTTCCACATCCTTTTTCTTGAAATCCTTTTTCTTCTTCTCCTTCTGCTCAGCCACTAGTAAATTACTACAGAGTTTATGTTTGTTATTGCAAATTCTAAATCAGTTCCTTTGTATTTAACAACACTGTGAAATTTTAACGAATATCGAAATACCACTTAAACTCATCGTCTTTGACTGGATTACTAAGGTGGCAGAAGGCGATGCAATATGAGCACATGTTACGATAGTCAATCAGCAACGAAAAGTCGCTGAGTGAACAATAATTGACTCAGTGTGCGGTCTACCTTAATTTTCAAAAGAACACTTCTGTTTTACCCATATCTCAGAACAAACCACGCAATACACCTTAGCCTTTAAAGATATTATGTATTTGTGAGAATAGGATAAATCCCGGAGGTTTTGCCATAACCTGTCCACTGAAAGTAGAGTAAAAACTTGGATGATATCAGCAGTAAAACACTAAATTTTCCAGAATCACCAAAAATATTTTAAAGAGTTTCCCCGAACCAATCGATTCTTAACTTTTAACACTTTCGAAGGACTATTTTGGATATTTATTATATGTCACATAAGTGAATAAGTTTCAAAAATGTGTGTCATCCCACGCAAAAGCGTCCAGCACTTTCGGTTTGACCATCATAGATTTTTCTGAAAGTTATTATGTTTGAAAGTTTTATGTGATATCCTAATTTTCAACTGGCTCCCTTGCGCAAATGCGAATTCTAATTTTATTGAAATGTTGTTGTAGAGTTACCTGTAAAAATCTATAACTCCGGAATTTAATGATTTCGGTATCATTTTAAAGGGGATGAATTGAAGTATAATAATAATAAAATATACTGTTATTAATAAAAATGGAATTTAGTGGTATCGGTGTAAAATATATAAAACATTTAGCTTCATTTGGCATACGAATAAGAAAAATCGGTTGCCCCGTTCTTGAGATATGAATTTTTGAAAATTATGCGTTTCATCGTAAAATCAAACAAGAACGAAATAAAAAAATATGGGTCAGCTATTTTCGTATTCCATACAAACTCTGAAAGTTCACCAGTCCACAGGGATCTTTTTTTGTTAACAATAGTATGTTTTCTTTGGGTTTATGATACTTCAACTCATCCCCTTTAAAATGATACCAAAATCATCATCAGTTACTAGTTTTAGACTTTTAAAGGTAACTCTACAACGATATTTCATGAAATCTTGAACTTGCAAATTTCGCGAAGTACGAAGGAGATGGTCTAACGTGACGGTCTAACCGAAAAATTCAACAATTTTGGAAGATTTTGCATGGAATGACCCAAGGGCGGATCCAGGATTCTTCTGAGGAGGGGGCGCAACTATGGTTTAAAAACAGTATAGCCTGGAAACATGTCAAAGTTCCAACACTCGCCACCACTCGTAAATGTAAAATACACAAAACTTATCATTTAAAAGATCCGGGTCGAATAGATAAGGTACCACTCTCAACGAAGGCATTTGCTCAACGTTCAACTTTTGCCACTTTAGAAAGTCAAATAAGGTGTTAAATTGTTTATTTTGTTTTGGTTTGTGAATGGTGGAAGTGTACAGCTTCCGAATCATCCATTTCGGTTAGTAAAAATTGCGAAATACATTTTATTCAAATTTACACATTCATCACAAAATTTAACTTTGCAAAATACAGGAATTAAAGCACCACGTACTTTGTGTCTATTTAAAATAGCAGTCACAGAACAGATGCAATACAGACCTTGTAAGTGTATAACTCCATGGAAAAGTTAAGAATGTTTGACTCATAAGCCAAGCTCAGAAGATACCCTATAATGCAAAGCATAGCATGATAGGGAGGACATAGGGTCGAAAGGCATCCAAAATTGCGGCGGCGCTCTAGTAAGTCGATCTGAGAAGTTATTGCCAAATCTCCAGTGAGCTTGAAGGCTCTAAAAGATAAAACTGGGAATTGTATTCCATTCTAGGTCTGATGTACGACTTGTAGAGGGGTGCTAGATTCGATGGGATGAAATAATTCTTATATATTTTTAGACATTAAAGACATTTTGATGCTTCTTTGGCAACAGAGAAGATGTGAGCTGTCCAGCTTAATTTACGGGAAATATTTATTCCAAGAATGCATCTGTACCGTAAGTCAGTGCTCCATCAAAATAAATGCGAGTGTTAAAGTTATGATTTTGGTTTAAAGACATGAGACAGCTTGGGACTTAGATGCCTTGAATTCGACGCGATTCGCTTTACCTTAAGCGATGATATTATTAAGATCATTAATCAATGATCTAGTCATGCAAACTCGATTAAGAGATGTGGCATTTCCTTTGGAGTGCGTAAGAGTGTTAAAGCAGTAAGCGAAATGAAGGATACTGTTATAGGCAGAACTATGGCTAAGCTTAAAAGTAAGGAAAATCAGATCATTAAAGAAAATTAAGAAGAGGAGTGGAGAGATAACAGAGTCCTGGGAACATCTGCATTTATAGGTTAAGGTTCTGGTGAAACTAGTACAACCGGTATTAGGCAATCAGATAAAAAACTTTCAAACTATAATAATAGAAGAGGGAGAGACCAGGTGCTTTAAATTTAACTAAAAGTGCTGAATTCCAGACTCTACCAAAGACCCCCAAGCTGGATCCGCTACTGGATGACCTGACCCTTTTGCGAAATTTGGTAAAATGGTTAAACAACTTATTTCGAATAAAAACATTTTTCAGCAAACAGAAGCAAGCTTTGATATTCGTCAATAAGGAAAAGGCAAGATATGAAATTAACTATAACAATGTTTTATTAGATTAAGTTCATTTATTGATTTATTACACTCAAGTTTTTCTTGAAACAAAACAACATGAAAAGAAAACAACAAATTTATATGAAAGATCAATAAAAAGTAACTGGAAACGTTTGTCAATTAAAAAAGAAAAATATTCTTCATTACAATTTTCCATAGCTTTAAATTTCCCTTCATTTTATTAAACTGCAAATGCAAAATTCGTCTTCCTGTAATTTATGCACGAGTATGTATGTACATTGCTAATTCACCTTTGATTTTATCGACGCTTAATTTAGTTTGCTTTATCTTTATCTTTCGCTGAATTGGTACGAAAACTGGACTGGCTTTGGAACAAAATATAATCATGCAAAGCATGGTTGAAGTTTCCACATTTATCCGCCATGAGCCGGAAAGTCTCAATGCCCTCCAAGTATAAATTATCCAACTGATGATGTACAACAGAATAAATTTCCATTGATGTTTCAGGTGTTTCGTTTGAAAGATCCAACAACAATGCCAAATACATCTAAAGGTACGGTTATACATTGCAAGCTTTGCCGCGCAGATTTTAAGGTTCAGCTGCAAAAGTTGGAGTGGTGTTTACAGGTAGTGGAATAAAGTTTCGCGCAACCTGCAGTTTTTCATAGAGAATTTTGCTATGAAATAAATTCATTTCGAATTTAGTCTATATAAAATTGACCTAGTTTGATGCTAAATCCACAGCTGGAGAATTAGTGGAAATAACTCTTTTTACAAATGAAAAATCTTTGCAAAAGAGGGCGTTTCGTATCGGCAGGGACCGTATACTACTCAGTACGGCTTGCAGATTTTTCTGTACATATCTTAGAGGCTACAACCTTTCGGAAAAAGTTTACACAAGCTGCAGGTTTTGCTGCGCGCAGCTTTCGTTGTCAATATAGTCTCCGTTTACACTCCGAAGCGTTTGGTGGACAAAATTTATGTATTTTGATGATCCGGAAGTGCAAGCTGCCGGTTGTTTGTCATTACTTTTGCTAAAAAATTGCAACGAAAAGGAAAATGTGTTGGGTGGAAAAATAGATAGCTAATAATGAAAGAATTACGTACTGGAGATAACAAGTTTTTGTAAAAATTTCTTGCGCTTATCACCTGACGATTTTGAAGAAATTATAAAGCATTATTTCCCACTGAATGGTTAGCTATAACTTTGAGATTCTTAGCAGAAGGTAACTTTATATAAATAAAAATTTATTGAACTATTCACATAAGTCATTATTTTACAGATTTTCCAATTTCCATTCCTTAAAATAATAATGAATGCAGCAACTATGGATTTCGAAGAATTTGGAATTAAAAATTGGTTACTCACCGCACAAACTAAGCAACATCTTAAAAAAACTGCACGCGCAACCGCAGCAAAAGTTTCAACCAAACTAATATTTTATACTGTGCCTGCAACCTTCTATTTAGATGTTTACACATTGCAACTTCCGAGACTTCGGCTGCACGAATAAGCTGCAAGCAATCGAGCTGCAGGCGCAACTTTTTGGGCTTCAAAGATATTAGTAGATATTAGTAAGTTGTGTAACCGTACGTTAAGTATTACATTCTAACTGTAGTGAGTCACTTGATTCAAAATTTTCGGCAAAAACATATTTTTTACAGTCAAATGATGAAGTGATAAGCTGTCGACGTTCTTATTATAGATATGGATAAAGTGCCTTTTGGGGACTTCACACATTTTTCATTCCTTCAGAAAAACTTCCACATTCTAAGCAAATTTAAATGTATGACGGTTGAAAGCCGATAATAAAATTTTATTTTAAGATTTGCCTCTCCTTTACTTTCAGATTACCATATTTTTTATTGTTTAACGCATTTGGTAAGTATTGTCTGCTAATGCCTATTTTGACAGTAATGTACCTCAAGGATTTTGGAAGCTCAAATCGAAATTATTTCTAATCAAAGTGAGGAACATTTTGTTAAAGTGCAAATATTTTATTAGAGTGTTTCATTTTTTTCATTAAAATCATAATGGGCGAACTTTTTCAGAAACTCAACTTTCTTGTATACTTTTCAGCTTATCCCCATTCGGGACAGGGTTAAGTTCGGTGTAGATCTGACATGTCTGGTTCAGCTCAGTGCCTGTTCGATTTTGTTGAACAGAATTCACCATAAGTCAACACATTCTCAAACAAAGTACGGACACAAATTAAATATACCCCTTGATTCCTCACGCTTAGGAGTGATAAGACAAAATGAGAACAACGTCAGACTCAGGTCCAAACAAAGGTTTGTTGATGTCTTTGACTATAAAGTCCGCTTTCCATGAATATTTAAAATAGCCTATCTTTCCACTGGTGAAACCTGTCCCGGGAATATCCACAAACTTTTCAGTGCTGAGCTGGATGTAGACCTAGATAGAGATTCTGGTATTCTACATTGGAGCTTTAGTTTTGCTAAAACCTAGCATGAAATATTGTGTGAAAATCTAGATAGTAAAGAAATTAACAAGAAATATACCAAAGATATTATCATATTCACATTAATGCAAATCTTCGGATCAAAGCATGATTTATAACAACCAGGTAACCTACTTTCTAGTCATAGCTATAAAGAAAAAGTGCTTAAGAGGCCTGTTGCGTGTAAATAGTGTAAGAACTAGAACGTATGCTTCTTTTATGAAAAAAACAATATTATAAATAATTCAAGCTCTTGGTAATATCAACTTTACTTTTCTTCATGCGATAAAAAAGAAGTGCCAAATAATGTTCATTACCTCTACAATTGGGCTACTCTCTTATAACTCATGCCATAAAGCAATTAATGACGAACTCTAACCGCCCCTCTAGAAACCCCAAAATTATCAATGGCCTAAATCTTGCAATTACTGCTTTCATGCGTAAGAACGATATTTTTAGATTTCTACCAAAAAGTTTTTTTACAGAGCGTGGAAGGGCTGGCAGGTTTTAAAACTCTTCCAGCGTGCATTGACACCAATGAGAAGAGTCAATAACCTAAAGGTAAACTTCCACATATTTGAAATTTCGATTCCAGTCATATTACCTATTTCTCTTGAAAATTACTCCTGGGCCACATGAACTTTAGGGTCAATGACTAGAAAACAATTCCTGGTATTCCCCGTTTCATTGATTAATTTGTGTGGAGGACAATGCCCTTAACTTTGAAATAGTGCAATATATGCGTGTGATTTACCTTTGACCAGCATTTTATCTTACTTCATGTTTAGAAAAATTGAATTCCAGACATTGTGAGGGCTTGTTTGACCAAAGTGCACGATAACGTAATTTAGGTTTGACTGATAGGATACATGCTATGACAAATTTGATTACATGCGAATGCTTTGAAACTTACAGCTGCCATAGTATTTCAATAAAATTCCGCACATAACGACTTAGTTAGAGTCTTCTGTATGTACATATGTATGTATTTAATTACATTTTATCAACCGTGCAATTAAAAATACATGCGGCTGTGCTTTATACGACTACTAAAGCCTTTTCCAGCATTTTAATGACAATATTAGCTCATGAGAGTTTAAAGTTTTTAGGTGTTATTGTTGCTTTTCATAATCATGTGAAGTTCATTGTCAGCCAAACCAGTTTTAATTTAAGTTAAAGAGATAAGCTTTCGAGATATTTTCCCTTTATAAAATATGCTTTATAGAATAATAGGAATCAGGGTAGAGGTTAAGAGAGAAAGCATTGATTGGATTTGTTTTCACATGGATTACTACAAATGCTACCAACTCTTTTAGTTGAAATAAATATCGAAGGCTCTGATTCACTGGACAGGTCGAATTTAAGATTGGGACCATCTACATATTGTAAAATGTATTTTATTAATATACGATGAACTGTAAAACAATCCCTAAGAACGGTAATGATTCAACGTTTAAATTTTCCTTTTCTCGTATAAAAACAATATTTGAACAATACAATGTTCTCACATAGAATTATCACTCTACAGCTGTGTTCTTTTGTGTACCTAGTTCTAGAACTCCCATATAGTGGAGAGAGCAAATTGTTCTGTCTATTGAAGCGAACTATTTGTACTGTTCACTTCATTTATAAATCTTCTATGAAAATGTATGAGGCGTTCTTTTGTGTATCTTTTATTCTGCCCTGTTCTGCGGACAAAAAAGAACACAGCTTACATATTACAGAACTCTGGGGAAAATGAACTGAGACAGCATCACGCTATTGTAGAAGAACACATTTAAAAAGATAGAGAAAAATGAAAGTTAGGCTTAGATTGTGCCTAACTAAACATTATAGAGATGTTGTTGGTATAATCAGCAGGAAAGAATTCAGGCCTCTTCACCTGGTCATCAGTTTCGGAGAATGTTATTACCGTAAGCACAGGCCCGTGCATGAAGACCCAAGGCCCCTAGGCAATTAAAAATGGCCTTTTTTTAAATAATTGAATAACAAAAAAAATTTTACCGTTATTTTTCATTTATTTAACGTACATCGACCTTAGAAAATAAACAAGGAGAGTTAGAAATATCACAAATCAGTACGAATTTATATTATGCAAAAAAGTTTGTTGCGTGTAAGCATACGATTAGATTGCTATGCGACGAAATTTCTTCTCTGCAAAGGAACGGATTACCTCACAATAGTCCACAGAGACTGTATTATTTCTGAATCTATATACAGGAAAAAGAGTGAACTGAGTCTAATCTCCTCTGTGGTGGATCTTAAAAAGTTCTTCACTCGCTTTAGCGCCGTTCTGCCGAGCAGTTTGAGCCTGATGTATACAAAAACATTCACAGCGCTATTTCCACATTTGGATAAATATCCAAAAAGCCTTTTCCAGGATGTACTTGTATAACTCCAAGGCCGATAATTGTTTTCCCTGTGTAGCCACAGCGGACGATAAAGGAGCTCACAGGTGCAGACACTTGTTTTCCATAAACTCGTCTAAATCTGCTAAATAGAAGGCTTTTAAGTTCCGTGCGCCCAGCGGATATTTTGAGATTGCAACGTAATAGCTTCATGAGAAAATAAGACTTCTACTGAAGTTCTCATAAGCAGAATCACGTCTTTGTAGTTCTGCAATTATCCTGTCGATAATGATGTTGAAAACGGTAACTCTGAATCCTTCCTTACCGGATAGTGAGTGCGGCTTTGATCTCGTTGCCTTGCTCTGCCTATTGGTAAATCTGTTCCTGTATGCAGTAACAATAAATAGTCTAAAGCTGGCTTCCCACGACGCGTGGTTTCACAAGCCGCGCCGTGGGAAGGGTCCGGCTCGTGGTAGCGCGAGCTCGCCTGTGCTGGCACGCCCGATCCATTTCGAGTCGGTAACTTCAAAGGCGCGGCGCGAGCGTGCGCGAGATGGCTCGAGGCGGCGCGTGACATTTACTCTTCATTTCGGCGACACCGCCCGCAAATCAACTCGAGCCAACACACGCCGTGGGAAGTGTATAGGCGCGGCGCGAGCTGACGAGCGCTCGTAGCAGGATTCCCACGGCGTGTGATTTCACGGGCCGCGCCGCGCGAGCACGAGCTGGCTTGGCTCGTGAAATCACGCGCCGTGGGAAGCCACCTTAAGAGCTAGCAACGTTTTCGAGAAATTACTACAGTTCGGCTAGTTTTTATACCCTAGATGAAATCTATAGGGTATACTACATTTATCATTCCGTTTGTAACACCTAGAGATAATGATGGTAGGGCAAAATGGATTGGATACGCATAATATTAAGAGTTACTATATTTTGGATTTTGCATGTCCGTCCGTCTGTCTGTTCATCCGTCCGTCCACATGATAACTCGGGGACGCGTTCACTTAGAGGGCTGAAATTTAATTTTGCACACGAGATTGCAAAAAAAAAAACAGTAAATTCAAGTTTGAAAATGGGACAAATCGGGCAACTCTTTCGTAGGGTTGCCATACAAAAAATTCGTTTTACACTATATGTTTGGGCACTGCCTGAGAACGCGTCGACGTAGAGAGCTGACATTTGGTACAATGAAATTTACTGGGAATTTCTGCTTTGAATTTGTATGCATTGGTCAAGGCTGACAACAATGCATCGCTCCAATAAAAATCAACAATTACCATGTTTACAAGCAGAGTTGAAAGATTGAGTCGAGATTGAGTTGAGTTTTCGAATCGTGCCTTTAAACACGATGGGTTGAGAGATTGAATTGAGAACGGGTTCAAATATAGTTGAAGTGATAGCTCAATATAACATCTTATTTATCGTAATCTTTGTGACGGAGTTATAAAAGCTATAAATTTTGTTTAAATAAACAAAATAAACTCACAATAAATATACAAGCAAACAAAACTTTCGAGTAAAGACCAAACAAAATAAATGAAATGTTAGCTGCCAACTCGACTACTCAATCCGCGTTTATAGAATTTCTACGCGAGCCGCGTATACGTGGAGTTGAACCCGAACCCGAGTTCAACCATGGTTCAACCTTGCATGTAAACATGATGATTGCTTCGACCTGATGTAAGAAAGACCGCAAGTTTTTCTTAGAAATTTAGTAGAAATTTTTTCTTAGAATTTATACGCACTTTTGGAAGCCGGTACATATCTGAAAATAACTCCAGTCGGCCAAGCCAAAAAAATCTGCCGAAACATTTTCTGTAAATATCTAAGAAGAAATTGTGGCCTTCCAAAACCCTCGAGAATACTTCCCAAGCCATGAAACAGAAACCTATATGTGTGCGTGCTTAGTCCGTTTTCTAAAATGTTCTATATTGATACTTATGGAAAAGTGCCAAACATTGACTTTATATATGCTATGGAGCCTAAACTACTATCCATACAGGAAAATAGTCTTCTAGTAATTTAAAGCTTGGTTTCTTACCTTCCCAAAGGTTACACTTCCTATATACCTTACTTAACAAAATAATAAAATAGTTTTGATTACAAAGTAACCTTACCATTTTACGCTCAATACCTCTCAGCTGAGTGATAATTGCATGTGTGTATGTGCAGCCGTAGACCGAATCTGTAGGCAGCTACATTCGATATCATCAACCCACGGCATGCCATGACGGCACAGCGACATTACAATGATTACTCAGCTGGGCATTTTTGTTTGAGAAATCGTAGTCATTTGGTTAAGATTAATTTTTTTTAAATAATTTTGTTAGGAAAGGTACGAAAATTTTTTTACGGCTCGGGAGATAAGAAAGCAAGCTTAAGATTATCAGAACACCATTTTTCGGTGTGAATAGTAGTTTAGGGCGGAGGAGCTATTCAAATCAAACTTTTGTCACTTTTACATAAGAACACTGCAAATATTTTAGAATGTAAGGACTACGTTGGGCCTCGCATGTGGTAGGGAGGGAGTCTGTTTCATGGCTTGTGAAGTATTCTCGAGGGTTTTGGGCCTTCCCTACATCGGGTCGAGGCAATGTTGTGATTTTATATTGGAGCGACAGCTTTTGTTGAACTCCGGTAAGCAGCCCACACACGGTCGGTGCAACTGTTACCAATTCATGTTGGCGTACTACAATCGTTGTCGATTACCATACAACTGTTCGTTGTGCAACAGCCGTTAGACCGACAGTTGTATTGTGTGTGGGCCGCTTTACACTAGCTAACCCGGGGGTTACACCTGCAAGTACAGCTTGCATGCAAGCCTCCCTTCCAACGCGAATTTTAATTTGACAGCAGAAGGCAGTTCGGTTGATGTCTTATCATCTTGCATGCAAGTTCATTTAAAAAATGGCATTGAGTCATAAATTCATGCGTATATTGGAAAATTATAGCAATAAAGGAAGCAGCAGAAGGATAAAAACCCAAGAAAAATTTAAGAGGAAGGTGTTGGTAAATGATGGTAAATGATGATCCCAGAAAATCTCAGTTTTCCAGAATAAATTTAAAAAATTCTCTCAAGCATTTCTTTTCCGCCATATTGAAAACTGCGTAATGTCAAATTACTATCACCTCAGCTGCCTTGGTTTTTCATCATGCAAGTTCGCTGAAAGCTGAGCTGCCAGAATGGCAGTAGAGGTTACACGTGCAAGAAGTATGGCAGTGCAGCTTGCATGCAAGCTGTACTTGCAGGTGTAATCCCCGGGTAATGGCTGTATGATGTTTCCAGTTCTCGTTTCAGTCTGTCGTCGTAGGAAACTCTTGGTTGCATTCAATGATGTAATCCAATTTGTCTTCAAATTGCAGCGATATAGTCACATTTCTCCTTATGTAACGTCCTTAGTTGGTTGTCCAATAGAAACTTATTTAATAAATTACAGACTGAAATTCCTTCATAGACTTATATGTATACAGCGAGTAGCCCTCATACCTATTTGAGAGATTGAGTTTCATTCAATCATCCCGTCACATGAATCTTTGGATCCCTCAATGTAAGTCACAATATGGTAAGCGCTCTTACTTCGGCCAGGGCATTCGTTTGTGGAATCGTTTGCCAGCTAAAATACAACGAACGGGATCAAAGAATCTTTTACAAATCAAAATTACCACTAAACTTATCCTAAGCATTTGGGGCGCAACTTGGATACATACATATTGTTATAGCTATTTCATAACCTTTTTCTTTTCTAACTGATATACATACATGTTATTTTTTGTTTTCTTATTCTTCTCTCAGCTTCATAAATTTACTCTACTTATAAGCTAATAGAAATAGAGTATTGTTGAATTTATAATTATGCGTTACTTTAGTTTGGAAAAGGTTAGTTTGTTAAGTTAGTTTTTAGTAAATTAATGTAATTTCCCAAATTTAATCTCGCACAATTATTTATCTAATTATGTACAATTCCGAATCACTTTGTACGTTTAAGATCATGTTATCTTTTGTACTACTAAAGATATATATTTTATTCTATTCTATTCGAAATGAATTTCCGTATGCAATTTTGTATGGCACCCATTTGTGTTGTTTTATTATTGAAGAGGTTTTCCGCATTTCTAGAACGTTTCATCGGACAATAAAAATGATTATAACCAATTTCATAGGATTTCATATTCTGAAGAACTTTTCAGTACAATAAAAACGTCTAGGACTTTTCTTTTTTATAGTAGATGTAAAAAACCAAAATTTTTATACATCATACATTTATATACATAAAGAAGGGGTTGCCCGATTTAGTCCATTCTCGAAGCTTTATTTACTATTACTTTGAAATCACCGTGTACAAAATTTTGGCTCTCTACGTTGACGCGTTCTCAAGATATATAGAATAAACGAAATTTTTGTAGGGCAACCCTATAAAGGAGTTAACCGATTTGTCCCATTTTCGAACTTAACTTTAGCTTTTTTTTTTTTAAAAGCCCGTATGCAAAATTTTTGGCTCGAATTATCGTACGGACGGACGGACATGCGAAAATCAATATAACTTTTAATATTATGCGTGGGTGTCCAATCTATTTTGCTCTACCATTATTATTTCTATGCGTTACAAATGGAATGACAAACTTAGAATATGGTATCCTCTTTTGAATTCATCATCTAGGATTCTAGGGTATAAAAAGGTAAACAACTAATTAGTTCATTGGCAAATTCAGGAATTGGAAATAGATGAATCTGAAGAACTCATAGGGAAAATAAATAATAAAATATATCATTATAAAAAAGGGATGCTCGTAAGGAATATGAAATTAAGGAAGAATTGTGTTGTTCAAAATAAATGTAAACAAAAGGGCATAACAATATTGTAAGAATACATACATATAATCATAGTTCGTTACAAAATTTCGATAATTTAACGGCTTATAGTAACAAACATTAACAAATATTATAATAACAAAGTTTCGTTTTTGGATAAATACTATTAGCCTTCCAAAGAAATCAATAAGACTTTTATGAAACCACCAATCAAATTCTATCAACTTTTTTTAGAAAATATAAAGAACATGAGGCTAGTCCAAATAGTGGAAGACGGGTTGAGCTTATCGGCTAGATTGCTCAGAATAGTATGCATCTAGTCATTCCATAATGCGCTTTAAAAGCCTTAAACTGGTAACACCATAATATCTGCACATTCACTGTAAGCGCCTCAAACATTCAACATGAAAAGAATTTCCACAGATTACACCACATGCAACCAAATCTTCTTTCATTTTCTTGCTAAGAGAGATAGAGAATCTTTTCCTTTTACGGGTAATGTAAATTGCTTGGGTCTTATCACTGACATATTCAGGGAGGCCGGAGATGTGACGTCCAAAGGTAAAATTTAGGTACCTCATATTGAGCGGTATCCGAAACACCCTTTTTATGTTCTGCGATTTTGTGTAGTTTTCGAAGTTATGATTTTTCACCGAACTACTAATTCGAATACATTTTTGGTCACAGTGACATGAATAATTGAGATTAATTGCTGTTTTTTTTTTTCAATTTAGCTGAATATTAGGCTCATCCAATGCAAAAAGATTTCATTCCGTAGCTCATACCATTGCTCCAAAAGAAATTTTTAAATTCCATAAAGTTCAACATAATACAATGGTACCACCCAATGTTTCACCCAAACCTATTTTAAAAACTTTCTCATTGGATTGGTTTTTTTACTGTGTAAATTTTATTAAGATATCTCTATGGCATCATACCTAAAATTCGGTTCAAAACGTATACTAAGTCTTTATCTATTCAAATTCGGGTACTACATTCTTCGCGCCTTAGATTGGCTCTAACTCGGTAGGATAAGTTCCGATTGAAAAATGGGCTTAACTGTTCACCTTAGCTTACCAGCTACAATTCGTTGAAGATTTTTTTTCTTTGTATACTTTTAGGGTGAGGGCAGGAACCCCCGGGGGGCGTACTTTAATACGGCATGTTGCATATCAAATAAAGGTCTTGTCGAAAACTATCAGGTGGTGTACTGTATTCCTGATTCAGGAAACTTTCTTGGGACGTATTTGTCGCCGAAAAACCCATTTTCAAGTACTTCGGTCACATACACCCCACATACCATTGACATTTCGTCCACTAATGATGGAACGTGATTTGTAATGAGAAAACCTTGTATTTTCTGTAGCGTGGGTTCATTCCATCATATTGGAAATTGCTGATAATTTTCGATGCAACACGGTCCAATGAAAAAAACTCCGCAATAAGGCAGACGGGGAAAATCAGGTGATTGTGTTATATAACTTAGGTCTAAGAGCTGGCTTGAATTTTCTGTGAACATGCATACTCTAAACGATTTTCCGATTAAGGAAAGATTTGTAATTTCAGACAAGAATTTATAATAAAAGTAAGGAAAACTAAACTTTCTTTGAAAGTGGTTTTATAACTGAATTAGGAATGGTGCCAATACCAGGAGTTTTATTATTTTGGAGAGATTTAGATTCTTTGATAATGTTTTGTAGTTTTATAAAAAAAAAGTTTGTGGCGAAAACGGGCAACGTACATACATATGTATGTGTAATATGATTAAGTTATCACTTCAAGAAAAACTGGCTCTTAAGATTGAAGGTGATGGTGTAGTTATTGTGCCAGCGAATTTGCTTTTCCTTTCTTCGAAGAGTATGTTTAGAGAGTTTAGAGAGGAAATACATATTTTTATTTTTAATATTCTTAAGAATAAAAATATTTGCAAGATTAATTGAAGTTCGACCTGAGCTTCGTAAAATTTTTATCTGATTTTGTATCTTGTGATTTATCATATTAAGTTGACTTTTGAAATATGTTTATTTGCCTGGTTGTTATCCAATTCCTGCGGAACGAATATAACATTTTAATAGGAAATTTTGCATCATTTAACTTGTACCTGGAGGAGTGTTCAGTGACCTTAAGAACAGAGCTTGTCAATTGTAAATTCGTCGACTAGATTGTCCACCATTTCAGGAATTGTAATTTCCTTCAGCGAACGATTTGTGAGAATTTTATCTTTGGATACAAGGTTTTTAAAGAGATTCCAATTTGCACTTTTGTAGTTGTATTTAGTCGGATAATCAGTAATTGAGGCAGAAGATATGGAGTGGGAACTTACAAAAAACACGTATATAGGGTACGATGGGTAGTTACGACATTTGGGGAAAGAGAGAACAAAAGAAACTCTTTGAACGTTCATACTGTATTTGGCTCGTGGGCACAAGCTCATTGAAACTAAGTCAGATTTAAGTTGGTTTTATTTTAAATGGTGAAACTTATTTGTTGTTTCTCTAAAAGTTCTGTTGTAGTAAATCAAATGGTATGTTAAAAATTTAAATCCTTTCGGGCTCACTATTGTGTATATGTATATATGTATATATGTATATTTTAAAACTTAAATGCATTATTTCAAATATTCAAAATTTAAATAAGTTGAAATCGTGTGTGTATTCAATATTTCGTTTCTACCCACAATTTTTCATTCCATCTACTTTACTTTAATGATGCCTTCAAGTTAATTTACAAAAAGACAATTTAAAAAATAGATTTTTTCCGGAAAGCAATGAAAAAATTATTAAAACAAATTAGTTAAGTAAGCTACCAATGACTTCGATTTATTGTTTTACATCTTATTAATAAAAAATAGAATGTAAAAGGCTAGCACCATAATGAATCATACACCGAATTGTAAACAAAATAGACGGACGACCAAGAACAGGCCTCGGAACGATTAATTCTTAATCTAAATATTGTCACTTGAGAATTGGTTTGCCGTAGGTATACGCCATTTTAACGAATTTTAAGCAAATATTCAATACAAAGTTTTCAACAATGGCCTTTTCAAATATATATTCCGTTTTTCCTACTTGTCATGGATTCTGAGATACTTATTGTGAATTTTGACGTATATCACCTAGAAAGACAGTAATAACTATAGTGTTTTGAAGTATATGCTATTTTTTGGGGTATGCGGCAATGAACCCATGAAAACATCAGTATTTTTTACAATAATGCCTCATTTCAGACACATGCTTTAAGAACTAAAATATTGTTTTACTGTACGTGTATTATCTAGAGTAAATACGGGATTTACCGTATGTTCATTGCTTCTTATTACGTATTTCGATGCAATAAAAAAATTGTACAATTGCGATTGATAGGCATTTGAAGGGAGTCGAGATACATAGTCTCATTTCCTTAATAAAACTACTAAAAAGTAAAACTAAGACTGATTCAAATGAGACCTAGTGATTTTCTTGCATATTCGAGGCAGAATTTCCAAAATGTGCCTTTCAGTAATTATTTTTTATTAATATAATCAAACTGATCATTTTACTGGCAAATATGATATATCCTCACGAGAAATTGAGTATAAGACAGCATCCATAATTAAAAAAAAAAAAACAAAAAATAATAGAAACTCCAAAGAATTTATTTTCCCAAGCTGTGTGTTATAATGTGAGACAAGGTCAAATTAATAATACAAAGTGTTTATTACCTTTTTTGCAAGAGATTGATCAGCAATATTATAATACTGTGGTTAAAATAAAGTAAATAGTTTTTTCAGGATATTGAAAATTGAATTGAATTTTTGATTTTTTCTGTTATTGTTTTTATCAAGAATTGATTATTTCGTTACCTTTTTTGTAAATATATTTGAACTGATTAAAAATCATCTTTCAATTTAAAATATCCAAAAAAGTTATTTAAGCAATTAGATACTTGTAATGTAATGGTAGATCTGAATCTATTGGGGAGCTCGATTAGATCAGATCGAAGAAAAACACTATTAGATGAAAGAAAAATGGAAAAAAACGAAATCGAAAACCCGCAAAACAGTCGATGAGAAGTAAACTCACGACTGTTTTGTGGATTTTTTTTTATCAGATTTCATTGATTTTTCGTGTATATTTCTAGCGTCTATATGTTTGTATGTGTATGTTTTGTTCACACGATTTCGATCTGATAAAATCGAATTCCTTGGTAGTCCTAATTATCTACACATTTATTGACGTACGTGTATAATTTCAATTCTTTTGGTACAAAAGTTGGCGTATACGACAAAAGGCATACATTTTTAAACACCTATAACTAATAAAAACGTCATTGCCGGGATCCTAAAATTATAAATTTGGAAGATCTTTATCTTAAGAATATTACATTTTAAGTTTTAAATCAATTCTCAGGTGACGATATGTTTTGATTTTATTTTCAATACGTATCACATTTCTTGTTATTCGATGTAGTTACAGTTGTTTATTGCTATCGAAAGTTTGATCTAAAAATGTTTTATTCTCGCATCTATCTCGTTGTATCATTCAGTAGCAGAATTTTTCATTCGTATTTAAATTGAATCTATTTATTTAGGTTATTTTTAAATTTCTATAACGTTCATTTCAAATTAATCTAAAGGCAGTTGAAAATTTAAAAAACATAATCAAAAATGCTTTATGACCTATACCCATAATTAAGTGTTACAAATTAGCTTATCAAATGGATGTAAAAAACATTATTCCAGCTTATAAAAGTGACAAGAAACGAAAATATCTGGATAGTAATAAAAGAACACATGATCGCTTATCATTTTGTTCGCCAGATTACCAAATATAATGTACAATGTACACGTGCAATTTAGAATGGACTCTTGTGACAATGGGACTTTGATATTCAACCTAGATGGAATAACTATAACAACTAGCCTGGAAAAGTAGGTTTCAATTCTGGGCATGAGTTCCAATCAGACAATTGTGATTATAGTTATGGATGCCCAAACTTTTAAGATTTAATCTGAGTTGTAGCATTTCTTATTTTGCAATTAAACTTTTCTTGTGTATATCACTGAGAAAGAAAAACATTATTATTTTAGTACATTTTATTTACAACAGTTATTTATTTTAAACGTTTTTTTATATATATTTTTTGATATTATATTTACTATTTTTATCATAACGCCGTGTAGGAAATTTTAATTCTCTAGGTCGGCGCCTTCTCAGGCAATGCAAAAATATATAGCGAAAAACGAAATTCTTGTATGGCAACCCCACAAGGAGTTGCCCGATTGGTACCATTTTCGAACTTAAATTTACTTTTTTTTAAAGCCCATGTGCAAAATTTTAGCTCTCTAAATAGACGCGCTCCCGAATTATCGTGAGTACAGACGGACATGCAAAAGATTGGACACCCACGCATAGTATTAAAAATTATTTTGATTTTTGCATGTTCTTTTGTCCGTTCATCTGTCCGTTCATCCGCACGATAACTCGAGAACGTTTTTAGAGAGCTGAAATTTTGCACATAGGTTAAAAAAATAAGTAAATTAAAGGTCGAAAATGGACCAATTGTGGGCAACTCCTTCGTAGGGTTCTCATACAAAATTTTCTTTTCGTTTTTCAATATATATTTGCACACTGCCTGAAAAGGCGTCAACGTACAGAGCTGAAATTTTGTACACGATCTTTTAATAAAAATGGTTAATACATATTACTTTAAAAATGGGCTAAATCGTGCAACCCCTTCTTGGTTTTACCATATAAGGATTTATGATTTTTACATATACTGTGAAAACTATCAGTCCTAGACATTTATATTGTACTGAAAAGCTCTTACGAATATGAAAACCAATGAAATTATTTACAATCATTTTTTCTGTCTGACGAACCGTTCTAGAAATATATACAAAAAAGCATTTCAAAAATCAATCTTTTACAGATGGATGATACGAAATTACATACGGGCATTCATCTAGGGTATCATAAGAATTGGTCTTAGACATATTCTAGCTTTTTTACTTATTATTTCTATGTATTACAAATGGAATGACAAACGCAGTATACCTTATGATTTCATTATCAAGAGTATAAAAAGTGTTAGTTATAACACGTGCCCTTATAATTGTTTCCGGACAGTCTACATACTTATAAAGCACAAATGTTGAAGAGCGTTCCAAAAAGAACTCCAGGCTTGTGAAATCATGAAGTTATACCTGCAGTAGCAAAAAATTCAACACTGCCTATATAGGATAACAATGAATTGCAACTTTCATTCCGTATTCGAATATACCTAGCAAATGGCTGTATGGACTTTTTAAGGGAGCATATAATGCTGCTATTGAATCATGAATGCTGTGCAGCCCAAGAAAATAAAATAATACATGTACTTACGATCTAACACAGCGTCTACGCATTCCATATCTGTAGCAATCGCCATCGCCACAGTTTATGGCTTGAGCTGTCAACGCCACAGTTTATGGTTTGAGCTGTCAAATAGTATTGGGGTAGGAAAATCATGGATCGGATTTTCATTTGAAGAAATAGCAACGAAGAGCTATATATATGAAAAATAAAGCATTGGCGATGGCCATAGAATGTGTAAGATGTAGATTATAATCCCGATAAATAAGGAAAATGAATCATTTCTTCCCATTCGAATTGGTATATTTGTACCAGCAATACATTTGAAACATGTGTCCCAGCGTGGCCTTGAAGAAAAGAAACACATAAAACAAAACAGCAGAGCTAGATATTTAGAGAATATTTCTGGGGTTGAAAATGACATGAAACAAATGAACCAAAAGACAAATATTAATAATCTAAAATTATTACAACAATAAAATGGCGGAAGTATTTTAGACGAAAATGAGCCGTTTGAAATAAAAGTAGTCATATTATCAAAAAACATATTAAATTAGATGAATATTCAAATAACATACTAAAAATGAATAATCATATCACTACCTAGGTACAGTTAGTTAGTAACCTGATTATGTCTCAATAGAGCCAAGCGCGGCATTTTAATTGTAAAACGCGAATAAATGCAAGCTTTTGGAACAAATCAATTGTTGTATTTACATTTTCAAATAGTTTTTAATAAAACGTTGCAACAAGTTCCTTCATGTGAAAATGTCTATACAGGTTATAAAAACCTATAAAAATATTGAAAGGGATAACAATTTATCGGAAATTATAATAATTTTACCCCTTAGTTTGTCTAATATAATTCGGTATACCGCTCTAAAGGTATTGTTACGCGCAACAAAGTGACACAAGCGACATCTGTTGGAATTAGAAACAACTTTAGGTTAGTGACATCTTCGTAAACTTTGGGTTCGGAGAATAGAGTTTACGGGAAGGATTGTAATAATTCGAAGTACAGTGTAGCAATAACTATAAAGAGTTGATTTGACAATTGTTTGTCCTAAATGTTATAAAAGTAAACAGTGAAGTTAAATAAAAGAAGAACTTATTAATGCTATCTGAAATATTGTATTTTAAATAACGAACAAACGCTACAAGCGTAACAGTATTATATAATATCAAATCATCAACTCTCAAACTGCGCCCGCTGAATGTTTTTGTTCCATTTTCGTCCGTTGCATTTTATAAATGGAATATAAATTCCAATGAGCATCCCAGATGCACACAATAAATTTGACAGTACCATATTTAAATTATTTTCCTTCTTTCTTACTCTCACTCAAATCAGTATATAATGTTACACGATCATGTACCTGTACGGCTTTTACACGAAATACTCGGTCCTTAGTGCTTTATTCTAAGACCCTATAATACTACAACCTTGAGTTATATAAATAACTAGGTATAGGTGGAATTGAAAAGCACTATAAATAGTGTAAGCTGTAGCCCAATTTTAAATCTATCCTTAGCATTATAATATGTGATTTTTGTAGTACCAATTTATTTATTTTCACTCACGCATTCAGTGTATTATATTTCTATCTTTAATTAAATTTCACTTTTAGTTGTCAGTATATTAAGAACTGTATTTATAAAATTCTGAAGTTTGTGCTAATGAGCAAGCATATTAGCAGTTCAAAACATTATAAATACAGTACCCTTTCAAATCAAGTTAAAATTACAAGAACACTCACATTGTTTTGTATTCATAGTCAAATTTCGGCCCAAGTTGATTTCTTGAACGCCAATTTAGCTAAAATAAATATTTCACTTTCACAATAAATTCTGGCTACTATATTGCATTAGGGCAGAAAATTTTTATGTTGTTTACATCTGAGAAGAGCATCATCCGATTTTTAATACCTAATCAATTTTCCGTTGAGTGAACCATTTAATGATACAGAAATACGTTTTACTTCATACAACTTAGCGATCCATATGAAAGACACCTTAGCTTAGTAGTGTTGTAACCTCGTATATAATTAACAATTGAATGATTATGGTAATAAAACTAACGATTAGTAAAAGAAATGTTCTGGTTGACAAGAGACATTACGTATTCTAGTTTCGGCATTGAATAGACCCATTAACCCATAAATATCTCGCAATGGTTAAGAATTGAAAATGGACATAAAATCATTAAATTTTAATATTTTTATATGTTTCATACCACTTTTATGTCGCTACTAATTTTCTATTTCGTAATTTTAATATAAAAAAATTTACATACTATTACCGCTCTTCTGATATATATACAAAAGCCATCCATTAAACCTACTATGCTTTCCAATTAACCGTTAGATCTAATAAGCGACAAGAAAATAATTAGAAAAGTTATACACGAATTGCGCGCCCTTCACATCGATTTATATGAAAATAACTCTTGCTGCCACTGAGGTTTCAAACCTATAGAATAAACCCCGTCCCCCTAAATTATGGTAATCAAACTACTAATAATCACTTTTGGAGCTTACCACTGATGGAGATCCCATAATGAATGATAGGGTGTATGTCTAAAGGACGGCACAATTGGTACTGCAACTTCATACTCCACATGGATATCAGATGGTCTCTCTAGTGATGGATTAGAATTTGAAACTCCCCGTGTGTTCCGAAAAATGCCGTTGTTATTACCGCCGTACCAATGTTGCTGGTTTGAATTGAACATTTTCATTTAATTTGTGGCAATATCCAATTTTTTCTAATTCTTAAAGTTTTAAGAAAATACACTGAAGCAAATTATAAGAATATACAAAAGAAAAAACTTTGAGCAAGTTTCGATATTATAAAATAATACTATTTTATATCACGTCCATTCTGGATGGTAGACGACTGCCAACTGACCAGTGGTTAGAAGTGTATAGAAATAGTAGCCCTTACCTTACCGCCTTGACTAAATTGTCTGAGGAAATGCCAACTATTTTCTACGCCAGGAGAAACAGTGGAAACAATGTTTGTGGGCTTTAGTGGTCAACGCACGCAAGCGAATCGATTTCCAAGACGTTGAAATTAGCGTAAATTTCCTAGCCGCAGGGAGACATTCGTCTTTCTAAGTTCAAAAAAGTAAAGGACAGCAAATCTTTAGAAACCACCACGTGGGGAATCATGGGGGCAAATTAGCATTATTAGGCACGATAGGCCAAGTACATATATGAACAAAAAACTCACTTTGACGGTGGTGAATGTATATGTAAGTAATTTAGCGTTCTTAAAAGAAAAGGTATAAGTAAAGTATAGTTACAAATATTTACAAAGAATTAATAATTGCAAAATAATAAAATTATAAGCAAAAAATATCTGTTTGGTATATGACATAATATTTTATGTAAGGAATAACACACAACAGTACTAGGTTGGTATGATGTTCAGTGGCGTATTTACAGGTGGTACGGCCTTCTTAACTTCTTATAATAATAACACACATAACTTGTACAATTATTATTTCAATATTTAATATTACTCGTAACATATAAATAAAATTATTATAATCATCTCCAAGCCAGGAAGATTTCATACCTGTATTGACCTCATGATACAAAGATTAACGTATGGGCGATTCATCTGTCAATTGGGTGCTTACGTCATTTGGAGACAAGTGTCACAAATTTGTTCGCCTCAATTTCAATCGTTCCAATAATAGCTTATTGACCTATGTGCCTTCGATTGAATGACGGTTTGAAAATTAAATTTGAAAATTAATTTAACTAATTTGATAAATAATTGTTTGAAAATACTTATAGCTTTATATAAATTCTTTCCACCAAAAATCTATATCCAACAATATTTCCGTTAGGAATTATGTAAGTTTACATTTCTATTTACTATTTAACTATTTAAATAATATAGACGCTTACAGTTAATTATAGTTGTGTTCAAAAACTAGGCTTTTTCGTAATTTCGAGGGAAGTCGTCTTAGTGACCATCTCAATCCTAATATTCGTCTACAACTGTTTTCTTCTTCTTTCTAATAGCGAGTCACATCACACCAACCTAATTTATAAACCAATGCATAAAATTAAGTCATTCTGCATTTAATTAAATCTTTTCAAGAAAGAATTAAATCAAACCCATAAACGTTGGAATTAACTAAGATGTTTGGAATTACGTTGAAGAGTACATCGAAAATAATCTTGGTGGCAGGGTCGCCGTGTATGTTAGAAATGAGATTAAATGGGGTTAAGTTTTGGACAGCGTTAATGGTAATTCTGACCTGAGGCGACTAAGGTACATTCACATCAAAAACAAGAACCGAAAAACTTAATTTATTCCACTTTAAAACATGATTTTTGCTCCTATGATTAATAAAATCATGGGAAATAGGATAAACTAATTATTTTATTAATAAACAAGTTTTTCGGCCGATAAAACATAAAAGTTGTATTTTTTTTTAAAAATCTGAAATAAATATAACTATTTTTTCAGTAAAATTCTTAATTTATCATATTCCCCTGGATTTTATGAATCATTGGAGCAGGAATCGTGTTGTAAAGTGAAATAAATAGAGTTCTGGATTACATTTTTCGATTCTTGATTTTGATGTAAAAATGCCTTTAGACTTGCATCGCGTAAATTATGAACCATCACGTTTTTCTAACTTGTTATCCACAATACTTGATATTTTCATTACTGCTCATATGCCTAAAGTAAACTTCAATAGGCCAATCTCATATCGGACTACGATATGATAATACTTATCTATAATTAGTATTAAATCACTACTCGAAACATTTACGCTCTTTTATTTTAATTATAAGGCCATTAATCTAGAAAATATCAATCTGGATGCTCTGTCTGTAGCTTTGAATCTGGCATGCTCTACCCACAATGCTGAAGATCGGGTGAAGTTTATTATTGATGCAATTCTGCACCTACATGACAACAATGTTCCACTTGTAACAAGAACTATACATAACATTACGTGTCCCTGATTTTCGAGTGAACTAAAAGGATTAAATCCTGCAAATCAATATTCTTAACAAGATTTTGTGTTCAGGAACTTTGGGTTGAACACTGTGAATTTAGAAACAAGACGACATGCGAAATAAAACAACCCAAAAAGAGACATTATTCCTCTTTGTTCAATGTTGACCTTCCCACTAAACAAGTGTGGAGGAAATTAAGGATTTCGGTGAAGTTTCTTCTGGACAATTAAAATCTACAGAGGATCATGATAAAATGAAATAAAATGTACAGTGATGCGCGCTAGATAACAGACGTGTTTCAATTCGGCTCCCGTATTTAATTCCTATAAATCGGCATTTCTGTAGTATAATTACGTAGAAGCTCAGTCTGCTCTTCAGGTGTCTCAAGCGCGAATCATTGATCCATTTGCTTAATACCGGCTTTAGTTATTGGTGTTAAAGTTCACTTAAAGTATTTTCTTTTAAATTAACTGGAAGATTGCTAGTCGTGCTGATCCATTACTTGTGCATAAATGGTGACGAGGGGAAGGAAGGAAAAATTACCATCGACATCAGCAAACTGTGACGAGAGTACATCTATTGATATGGGCAAGGCCGGTAAGTGCCATTTGGATAGTCTGAGCTCTGCAGTTGTATCACACGATGCTTTTGAAAAATTGATGGCGACAATGGAGACCCGTTTGTTCGGTAAATTGAATACTCTGATCGATCAGCTGGAGGCGCGTATCTCCTCAAAAATCGATGGTACCATCACTGCCCTTAACGATAGAATGGTAACTTGTGAATCATCTATTAAAGAGCTGCAGGGGATCACTAACATTCTACGAGAGCATGTCGATGATCATCACCGGGTACAGAGATTAAGCGATGTAATAATACGTGGCATTCCACACCAACCCAAAGAGAACGTACTTAATGTTGTCAAAAACATTGCTGCAGTTATTGGACATGTGGTCTCTCCCTATACAGATGCTTTTCGCCTAAAAGCGAAATTTCCTTCGTCGCAACTGACGCTGACCGGAGCTCCGATCATCGTGCGCTTATCTTGCCATGCAGAGCAAAAAGCTTTTTTGTCAGCTTACCGCAGACTAAAAAGTCTGCAATTGTCGAAGCTGGATGGCTTCTCCTCGGACTCGCCTGTGTTTATCAGCGATAGTCTATCGCCGCATTATTCATTTCTCCTCCGGGAGGCTATCAAACTCCGCAAACTGGGAAATATATGTACTGCACGTACGAGAAATGGCTTCCTATATGTTAAGCGAAGCCAAGAAGACCGGGAGCTGAAAGTAATCAACTTGGAGCAACTACACAGTTCTTGTTCAAACTGAATTGCTGATTATTGTCGAAGTCCTTTTTTTATGCTGAGGATTCACTACTGAAATGATTTTAGGATTGATTCTTATTTTGAATTTATTGGCTGAATTACTAATTTAGATTTAAAGCACATTAATACTGATTTTGAATTTCTGAATTTATTATTTTAACTATCTACTTTAATTTCTTGAATTATATTATTATATCTTAGGTTTACTTGAATTTAAAATGCTAATTTTTTCAAATATTCTTATTTGGTCGCTTTTATATTTTCCTGTTGCGGAGATTTATCTATTTATTAGCTTCCTTATATGCATTGCTATGGACCGAGCTAGTTTTATTGAATGCATTGGTGGTGCCCGCTTTATACTTGATAATGGATAGCTTCTCATGTATGGATAAGGTGAGAGCACTACTCGGAATTTTATGTAATCGGTCTGTAGGTCTGAATGTCTGTACAGTAAACGCGCGAAGTATTAGGAATAAAATTGATGAATTTCGTTACATGTTCTCTGACTTAAAAGTGCATGTGATTCTGGTATGTGAGACATGGTTGAACGACGTAATCCCTTCATCACTAATATCTATTCCAGGCTACACCTTGATCCGTAACGACCGCAAAGGTCGACCAGGTGGTGGGGTTGCGATCTTTGTCAGAGACTTTCTGAAGGCTAAGGTGATTGCCTCTTCACAGGTACAACCAATCGAGTTCATTAGCGTTGAGATAGGCTCCAGAAATGAGAAGTGCGCTGTGTCGTCGGTATACTGTCCTCCCAACAGCTTTGATTGTACTAATGCTTCTGAGTTTGAGAATGCGATGTCACATATAGGGCAACGTTATGAGAACGTGATTGTGGGAGGTGATTTCAATGTCACTTTGAGGCGGCATGATAATTTAGTCAACCAATTCTCTCATCTTCTACTTTCTGTACACCTGCATATAGTGAACTCATTTCCTACGTACTTTAATGCCACCAATCCTTCGATTCTCGATTTGCTTCTCGTAGCCAACTGTGGCAAGGTTTTATCGCAGGACCAAATTGATCCGCCTAGCACTTTGGACCATGATATTTTATTTATGAGCTATGAATTCTCTCTAGATCCGAGTATCCAGCATCGCTCTTATTCCTACCGCGATTACAATAACATCGACGCTAATGCTCTAATTGATGAATGTACATCCTTGCGTTGGGACACGATATTTGACTCTGTCTCAGTAAACCACCAAGTATCTACATTTAACTTACTAGTTTCCAATTTGTTCGAAAAGTATGTTCCTGTCAAAACGAAATGCGTAACAGCCAATGGCTGTCCGTGGTTTTCTGAACGGATTAGATCTCTTATCGCTAAACGTGAGTATTTGTATCATCGTTATAGGCGCCTTAGGACCGTTGAAGCACACCGGCTATACAAGATTGCTCGCAATAATACTAACCTGGCTATTACACGTGCTAAACGTCAATATTATATTTCTAAGTTCAATCCGAGTCTTCCTCCCCGAACATTATGGCGCAATTTAAAGCTGGCGGGTGTATATGGTAAAGACTTGAGCGATGACTGTGGTCTAAATCCCGATGAATTAAATGAATTTTTCATTGCTACTAGTAACATATCTACGATAACTAATCAACCCAACACTCTTGACGATGTATTAGAAGAATATGTTACCCTTGATACCTCTAACGCATTCTCTTTCCGTGGGACTGACTTAAATGAACTTATCGTGGCCATCAGTACCATTAAGTCTGACGCAATCGGTCCAGATAGCATGTCACCCAGGTTCATCAAAATACTATTACCGTACATTGGTAAATATGTTCTACATATCATTAACACTTGCTTAATGTCATCTACGTTCCCTTGTGAGTGGAAAGTAGCAACTGTTCTGCCGCTGCCCAAGAAGTCCTCTCCACAATCATATGCAGACTATAGGCCAATAAGTTTGTTGTGTTTTTTATCGAAAGTACTAGAAAAGCTCATGTACAGACAAATACTGCAATATGTGGAATCCAGCAACCTATTAACATGCTGGCAATCGGGGTTCCGCTCTTCCCATAGCTGTGAAACTGCAGTGTTAAAAGTATCTTCGGACATAAGACTGGCTTTGGACCGTGACAAGTTCACAGCCTTGGTTCTGTTGGATTTTACGAAAGCCTTTGATTGCGTGGACCATAGCATTCTTCTTCAGAAGCTGTCATCTTCCTTTAATTTCAGTTCCCCAGCAGTCTCCCTGATCAGGAGCTTTCTATCACACCGTCGTCAACAAGTCAAAGTGAACGATTCGCTCTCCCCTGAGCGGCCGCTTGTTCGAGGGGTTCCTCAAGGATCAATTTTGGGTCCTCTACTCTTCTGCTTATTTATCAACGATCTGCCGAAAGCTGTGCGTGATGTGAAAATTCATCTATATGCTGACGATGTACAGCTATATCTAAGTAGACCTATTGGTCTCCTCGAAGATTGCATTGCACGAATTAACTCTGATTTGGACCGAATCTGTGCCTGGACCAATTATAATCGCTTGCTGCTAAATCCCGGGAAGTCACATTGCACTACATTCTATAACACGTCACCCAATGAAATTGATGTCCCACCTATACTTTTGAACGGAGTTACACTGCCCATGTTAAATAAGGTCACTAACCTTGGGATCGTCTTGAACCCAAATATGAAGTGCTGTGATAACATTAACAATACGATCGGAAAAATTTATGGGGGCTTACGCAGACTGTGGCTTTCAGCGAATATATTATCTAGTCGCTCTCGTCTAAAGCTAGTAAAAACACTAATCTTGCCTTATTTCTCTTTTGGCTATTTAGTCTTTCCAAAACTGGACAGTATCTGCACCCGGAAGATGGAAGTTGCCCTAAACGACTGTGTGAGGTTCATCTACGGGTTGCGCAGATTTGACCATGTCTCACATATCCGGTCGTGTTTGTTTGGTTGTTCTTTTGCCTCTTACCTTAAACGAAGAAACTTGGTTTCTTTGTTTAATTTGTTAAAAGTTAATAAGCCAGAGTACCTTAGAGTTTTTTTCCAATTCACTACCTCCCAACGAAATAGAAATCTGGTATTGCCTCGTTTTCATAAGACTGTAATGGAAAGCTCTTACCTTGTTCAAAGCATCCGTCTGTGGAATGATCTCCCTGTCAGTATACAGACGGCTGGTACCATTTATGCATTTAAAAAACTCGTTAACACGCACATAATCTAGCTCTTCTATATCCTTTCTTTCCCTCTCCTCCGCAAAGGAACGCTAGTTAGTTGTTTTTATAGTAAATACATAGTGAATTTTATATTTTAATATTTTTGTTTTTTGTTGCTTTTTCTTTCTTCTAAGTTGTAATTCTTATAAGTTTTGTTTTTTTTTCTTATTATTTTGAATTTTGATGATTGTGATTCTAGCACCACTACTATAGTTGTACTCTATAAGATTTCAATCTTGTGTACATTGCCGAAATAAAGTTTATTCTTATTCTTATTCTTAATGAATCAAAAATTTTTAATGCTTAATCCACTTTCAACAACATCCAACGAGTTAGTGTCCTAAATATCATCAGTTCGCAGCATAGGCTCTACTTCGGCTCGCTTAGCTCTCAAAGACTGACTTATAAAAATGGACTGAGCGATTTACTATTTCATGTGTTCATGTGGCATAAAGTTTTATTACTATATATCAGGGTTTGAGCACCCTTTAAAACGTTTACTATATAAAAAAATATGTAAAACTCAACAAATCGGATGAAATTTTACACATGAAAATCGAATTAATTAAAAAAAATATATTTTCTTGTGTCCAAGTGATATTTTAATAGCTTAAGGAATTAAACTCATTTCGACTTGAATTTTCAAAAGGTTATTTTTACCTGAATATGCACAGGATTCAAGAGAGACTGAGAATGGTAAACACTATCTTTACCTTATTCTTTCTGCGGTGATTACATTTGCGACTACCATGAAAACAATGAATGTCATTAGAAAACGTTCAGTAATTGATATTTTGATTGTTGGTAGCTCCAACTCTGCCATAACGCGAAAGAGAAAACTATAAAACTTGTGCCACTCTTTCCTATAGGAAAATGGTAATACGCTCAGTCCATTGTTATAAGTCAGTGGTTAAGCCTAGCTCGGTTGATAATAATACGATAAAACCTATAGATTTGTTAAACTCCTATTACCTTTCCTATTCTTGCCCTTGCACATCGTCAGTGCACGCCTCACGTGGTCATTCTTGTCTTGCTTCCTGTAAATTTCCCGATGTGATCACGGTACCCAACTCTTCAAGGAGGGAATTTGGACCTATATATTCTTCTGTATTTTCCAAAAGTCATAGAAAAGCTTAGATATATCCAAATTTGCCGATATATTTCATACCTCAATCTTTTGAATACACAGCAATTGGCGCTCTCGAGTTTGATATAGCTACACAACTGCTCTAATTAAAATAATGAAGAAATACGTCAAGCAATAACATAATAATAATAATAACAGCAATGAAATTATTTTATTAAAATAGTACTTTTAGATTTTTCTAAAGCTTTCGATACAGTCAGTCATAAAATTATAAAAATCTTCAAACATTCAATTTTTCGTACCATGCAGTTGAGCTTATCGTGAGTTGTCTTAGTGAAAGATTTTAGTCAGTTAAGGTTGGTGAGATAAGATCGATGCCCCGCCAAATATGTGCTAGTCCCGCGGGGCTCTATATTGGTCCCCTCTTATAGTCCGAATTCATAAATGATATGTTTGATTATATTACATTTACACATAGTAAATTACATTTATATGAAGATGATGAGCAGCTTTATTTATCTAGACCAGGCATGGCCAAACCGCGGTTTAATTGCAACTTTTTGCGGCCCAATTGAAGTTTTCAGCTTTCTTATTTTGAATTCTTGTATTCATACAATAAAAAAAGGCGCTCTCGTAAATTTACTACATTCATATTATATTTTGTGAAATTAGAATTTTCTTGGCGTAATGCGTGTTAGTACGTATTTTTATGCTTGCTTATGTCGACTCTACATACTCGGGGATCATCTGGAGCTGACAATACAATAGTGTGACTTAGTTGCAATTATTAGTGCTGCCGATGCGATGTCAGCTCGGCGCGATTAGCAGCAGTTTTCTATTTGCTCCTCTTGCAGAGATCGCGTATAAGTATATGATCGTAACAGCGCGACGCTCTCTCTGGAATTTTTCAACACCTCGACAACAGGACCTCTAAGTACTATAGTAAATTACTTCTGATAGTCCTAAAAGCCTTGCTATTTTTGCAGAATGTCAGAATATTGAGAGAAATTACACTTTCGTTCAGGGAAAGGCAGAAGGTTTTCCATGCAGCCTTGCCTAATAAGATTTTTAGAAAATTGGACTGTACTGCAACGTATATTTTTGCCAAATATTTATGTGAAACTGAAAAATACTCAGGATCAAGGCGTATTCTTAATTCTTAAAATCTTATAAAATTTAATACTTTGTATGCTTTATTTTAATAACGACTAGTACTCATACACAAGCTGCGTAGTGAGTGCAGTAATTTTCTTTTGTCAAAATATAGTGAAGTACCTATAATGGTATAGATCTTTTCTCCTCATAATATCTTCCAGAAAGTTATAACGCTTTTACTAATTAGTAAATTTATGTCAACCTTCTTGAATATTTATATTCTATTTTTTAAAATCCCTTGAATTATCTTATTTTGCTTTTATGTACATGTCTATTTTTTTATTGAATTAATTCAATTGTTTTTATTGTACATACCTACTCATTATACCCTAGATGAAATCTATAGGGTATACTAAGTTTATGATTCCGTTTTTAAGGTATAGAAATAATTATGGTAGGGCAACATGGATTAGGCACCCACATGTCCATCTGTCCGCATGCCCGTCTGTCCGTCCATCTGTCTGCCCACCCGTCCGTCCATCTGTCTGTCCACCTGTCCGTCCTCACAGTAACTCAAGTAGGCATGTACTTAGGGAGCTGAAATTTTGCAAGCGGGCTTTAAAAAAAAAACTTAAATTAGGTTCGAAAATGGGACAAATCGTGGGGTTGCCATACAAAAATTTCGTTTATCATTATATATTTGGTCACTGCCTGATTTAGGCTTTTTACGTATACTGTGAAAACGATCAGTCTTACACGTTTTTATTATACTGAAAATTCTTCAGATAATGAAATTCTATGAAATTGGTTATAATTGAAGAAATATATGCGAAAAACCACTTCAACGATCAAACTTGCACTTATGGGTGACCACGAAATTACATACGGGTATTCATCTAGGGTATCAATCATAAACTGCTCTTAGACCAGTTCTAGCTGTTACTTCTTTTTTAAAGTCTGTGTGCAAAATTTCAGCTCTCTAAGTGTACGCGTTCTCGATTTATCGTGCGTACAGACGGACCTGCAAAAATCAAAATAACTTTTAATTTTATACATGGGTATTTAATCCATTATGCTCTACCATCGTTATTTCTAGGTGTTACAAACGGAGTGACAAACTTACTATATCCTATGAGATCATAGGATATAAAAGTAAGAACAAGTAATTTACTACGTACTAATTGTTTCAGCGGTGTCACTTTCCACTGACATCTTATCTCCAGGTTCGCATCATTCTTAGGTTCGACGGTGCATCTTTATTCTGATTTGATGCTGATGCTGCAGTTTCTATCATTTGGTTGAGCTTTCAAGGCCTGCATATTTTTTATGAAGTGAAAAAAGTCAAGCCAGATATGTTCATATGTAATGTTTGTCACATTTTGGTGACATCAGTATTTGGGTGTGTCTATTGAATACGAAAGTAAATCAAATAATAACCATATTTTGGCGTGTCTATTGTCCGTTAAAATAAGTCAAATAATAGCCGTATGGCTCTGAAAAGAGTTGTAAATTAATGGCGACTGTTTCCACTCTCTATAATAGAAATCATAGTAATAAATTACTTGATTAACTTTTCCTGCGTTTGCTTAAGTCTGAGACCTTTGAAGAAAGTTTACTTTTCTAACCAAAATCTATATACACCTTTTGGTGTAGCGGACGATGTTTCGCTGAACGCTCACTCAGTCTGCAGTACCTGTTGTCAAGATTGGTAGTATAATCTCAGTAATTTGGTTGTGAAATCAAGGTGTCTCCAAGGCGGTACATTCTAAAGAACATTTCACCCTGATTTCCCAGCTATGGGTTAATGCACTACTACCTGCTCTCAGCCCAACCGCCTTTTTCACGTGACTGAATATTTAAGGGTACGGGTAATTTACCCCAGTTCTGATCAGGCTCCAAACTAAATTTATCAGAATCAATGCTCAGAAATGTTCGAGGAATGGTTGCTGACGTTTTTAGGCGGTGTTTATAACCACACACAATACACACTTAAACGAACTGGCTGCTTTTGCATGGAGAGATTTGGCTAACTTTGGATTAATGGCACTGAGTTGGAAAATTCATTCGGGTTGCACATCGATCAACCAGCATACCGTTTAGGATATTAGCAATACTTTTTTATGTCCCAAAGACCTCTGGAACTTATAAGATACAACAAATGGCTTACACATTTCGGAGTAGCATGATAGGAGAGTTAACTAGTAGAGTAGTCTACAGTTATCTATCCAATTACAAAGATGCTGATGTGAAATATAAATTGTCATATCACAGTCTTATGCATCCTAATTGAAAAACATTGAAAAATCCATTGGCGGAAAGTTGAAAAGTGAAACCTCTCGAATTTCTATTAACCCAAATAATTAATTTAAAAACATTTATTTCGACAAACCCACTTATTTATTTATTGTTTACAGCCCTTTCTCAGTTCGCACGTTACATAGGAAAGTGACCAACTCAAAAAATGTAACTTTATTGGAGAGCGAAAAAACGAAAAGCTGTACATAGAATTAATTCTAGCTTAACGTAGTAATTGTTTGCTAAAAATAGTGTGAACTCCTAAATTTGTTAGTAAATATATTTCTGAACATTTATATAAAAGAAATTTTAAGTTTTTGTTACCGCAGTTGGCGAGGTTAGCTGTTAATCCCGCATCCTCTTAAGTTGTGTCGCTTTTCTTTGTTGCGAAATAAATATTTTTACAAGTTTTTTTTTAAGTGGCACAACTCTCGATTTTTAAGAATTAAATTCCGTACTTTGAACTTTGTGGAAAAATGTCATAACTCATAATATAATTTGTAAGAAATAAATGCTGTTTTGTGGAAAAGTGACACAATTTAAAATAATACTGTTAAAATGTCGAAAACATATTTACGTTTGTTATGAAGATCGTCACAAGTCAAAAAGTGACACTGACACACTGTTCTATGAAGAATATCTCTCATCTTAAGTATCAGAAAAGTGATACTATCGCTATCTAGCGACAAAAACAATCAGATAGAAATATGCCAATTTCATGGTGTAATTAACTCAAAAACGACAAATTTTGAGTTAGGTCACATTTCTATGTGACGTGCGAATTAGTATTTGGTGCTTAGATCGAAAGAGAACGCTATGTAGAAATGAGCCCACTTTCTGCAGTGTATTTCTATGGACATAGTCAGTCCATATTTTAAATGTCAGTGGTTTTACATAAGAACGCTGCAAATATTTTAGAATGTTAGGAGTGTTAGAGTGTGTGAAATTGCCATCAGAAATTGATTCAAATTCCTCAGTTAAAAACAAAAAGTATTTCCCATAGAACGACTTGGGACAAATAAAAGTTTTAAATTTCAACCCAAGACGTTTCAATAGAAAAAAGCCCCACGACAAATCTTACCTTCAGTAAGATTTGTCGAAAATAAAAATACGATATGTATGTATACCTACATACATATCGGGCGCAGAAAATTTACTCGGTGAAGATTTAAACGATCAAGTCTTCACCAAAAAGCCTCCTTTCAGCAAATTGTCGTGAGCGGAATACATTCTGGGTGCAACAATGTATGCACGATAGCAAGACGATGGTTTGATATTTATGAAAATATCAAATTTCATTTCAACCAACGTCCGCCGCGGTATGCTGAACACTAATTGTAAACAAGTAAAGAAAATAGAAGTTGCGATAAGAAAAACAAAAATAAACGTTTTGTGAAAATAACCATAAGAGGAAGTTTGTGAAAGAAAACGTTTGTGAACAAAGCAAAAGTAAAAAAAATATATATAAATAAAATAAAAGTGTGCGAGTTATCTTAATCATAGCTTCCTGAAACGGCGTAGAGTGATTGCCTTCGACTAAGGTAAGCCCCGAAATATAACAGGAGTTAGGACTAAGTTAAGTTAGGGCTCTGATGTGGTAGCGAGGGAGTCTGTTTCGTGGCTTGGGAAGTGTTTCTCTGAGGTCCGAAACCCAAATTCCGAGAAAAACCTATACACATAGTACATCACATGCATACAATAGCATTCATTGAAATAAATTTTTATTTTTTTAAGTTTCGGAATAAAGTTTTTTTTTAAGTTGAATTATATAAATAAAAAAAGTATAAAATAAAAAAAATTATTTTTTCAAATAACTCAATTAATTAAATATTTTTTCTCAAATTTAGGGGGGGTCATGACTCCCACGACCCCCCTCCCCCCTGGATCTGCCACTGGCTGTGCCGTCATGGGATGCCGTGGACTGATGATATCGAATGTAGCTGCCTACAGATTCGGACTCCGGCTAAACATATACACGTGCAATTATCACTCAGCTGAGAGGTATTGACCGTAAAATGGTAAGGTTACTTTGTAACTATTTTATTATTTTGTTAAGTAAGGTATATAGGAAGTGTAGCCTTTGGGAAGGTAAGGAACCAAGCTTTAAATTACTAGAAGACTATTTTGCTGTATGGATATTAGTCTATGCTCTATAGAGAGCTGTAACAGTAAATAAAATATAAATAAATCTCTAAGAATGAGCTAATTTGGGCAACTTGTTCATGGTGTTTCCATACACCGACGAACCGTTCTAGAAGGAAATGATAAAAACCAATTCCACATAAGAGATCCAACTGAGTCCTAACATTTTGAAATATTTCCAGTGTTCTATATATAAAACAGACAAATACTTTGATTTGAATAGCTCCTCCGCCATAAACTACTATTCATACAGAAAAATAGTGTTCTGATAATCTTAAGCTTGCTTTCTTATCTTCCGAACCGAAATAAATTTTTTATACCTTTCCTAACAAAATTATTTAAAGAAATTTATTTTAACTAAATGAGTATGATCCCTCAAACAAAAACTCTCAGCTGTGTAATAATTGCATATGGCGCTGTGCCGTGGTCTGATAAAATCGTATCAGTCTGCTTACAGATTCGGACTCCGACCGCACATACGCTATTGTAACTATTACTCAGCTGAGTTATTGAGCGTAAAATGGTAAGGTTACGTTTTAATCAAAACTACTTTATTATTTTGTTATGTAAGGTATATGGTAAGTGTAGCTAGCCTTTGGGAAGATAAGGAACCAAACTTAAAATTACGGAAATGGTATTTTCCTGTATGGATAGTAGTTTAGGATCCATAGCATATACAAAGTCAATGGCTGGCACTTTTCCATAAGTATCAATATAGAACATTATATAGAATATCGAAATTACGTACTTTGAGACGAAACGAACGCATCATAAATTTCTGGAACAGTGGCATTTTATTCGTTTCAAAATTGTCAACCGTGATTCATAGCTATGATGAATGTTCGTGTTTTGGTTTAAGAACAAGGAAAATACCAGTGAGCTGTCAACGAAATTATGAAAAAAAAAAAAACAGTGAAAACAGGGTCTCTTAATTTCGAAATTTTTGCTCGAAATTATGTAAAGCCTAGTGGAAACGTACTATTAACCAACAAACAAAAACTCTGACCTAAGTAATAATTGCATATGGAATGTGCTATGGTCCGATGAAATGAAATCGAATGAATGTACCTACAAATTCTGACTACGGCCGCCCATACATGCACATCCAATTATTATTCAGGTGAGAGCTATTGACCGTAAAATGGTAAGGTTAATTTTTAATCAAAACTTTTTAATTATTTTGTTAAGTAAGATATATGGTAAGTGTGGCTAGCCTTTGGGAAGCCAAGCTTAAAATTACTGCAAGACTATTTTCGTGCGTGTATAGTAGCATATATAATAATTCATTTCTGGTCTGTATACACAAGATTATTTTCTTTTATAAATGCATACCTACTAAATAAAGAACTATGGCAAATCAAAAATAAAATTCATAAGAAAAATTAAAATAAATGAAAACAGAAACATGAACAAAAATTTAAGTAAAAGTAAGTAAAAGTATTTAAAAAGAAAAACAACAAAATATACAGATATAGAGGATGTTTCCGTAGGCGTTCCATAGAGCAGGAGGTGATAGCACTCACCTAAATGAACAAAAAATTGTATGGCAGGGGCGGGGTCCATATCAATCGTTTATGAGATTCAGGGTGATTAAGAAAAAATGTTAGTTTTTCACAAAACACCCTGTATCTTAAAAAGTACAGGATGCACGGTCGCTATCAAGAGCTCATTATATGAAAAATTCCTGGCCTTTCCAATGCTCAGTCAGTAATCTTCTACTCTTCGGAGTTCTGGTGATCTAAAGCAAAAAATTCACGTTGTTTTATCACACCGTACGCCCTGTACCCAGAGCCGGACTGGCAGTACGGGCGATCGGGCGCTAGCCCGATGGGCCGGTGGTTGTAGGGCCGGTGGTCTCCACATTAACGCGACCACACGTATTTAACACCTCTGGACAAATGTTGCGGCTACAGTAGGAGGAGAGCTATTGAAATTGAAAAAGTACTTTATTGCATAACCTAAAAGCCTAATACAATAAAGTTGATTGGCCCACGGCAACGAGGCCATCTGGGCAGAGAAGAGTTATAAGTTAAAAGTACTCAGATATGTCCCACAACTGGACAGGACCTGGAGGTAAATGGGTGTTCCCGAGATAGCATTATATATGCAAATTTAGCATTCTCGTGGCTTTAAAAGCATTCACTTTTTTTTATAAAGCAGTTAACATTATTTTTTGCATCATATCATTTTTATTTCGAAAAACGCACGGAAAATGTGTTTTTTTATCAGAAGGGTTCAACAAGGCTTTCAAAAGTTTGGTATAGCTATGTGTACTTTCAAAACAAATTCGAAATTGAAGAGCAAATATAAAAACAGTTTTTAAATTTTGTTTTTATTTTCTAATTGTAAAAAAAAAAGCAATTTTATTTCATGTAAAATCAAATTTGAAGTACAGTATATAAATGGTCATGGTATATTACAGGCACCTTTTACTTATGACAAATTTCTAGTGTTAGAAAGTACCCAAATATTAGAAATACTCTGAATTTTTCCACATTTGGTCAAGCAGTGGCATTGTCTTTGTTCCTATATTGTGCCATATAAGTAAGTGAAGGAGCGATTGAATTTCTAATGGGTTACAAAAAGATTCCAAAAACAAAGAGTAGTTCCTTCACGCAGAGCCGCAACAACTGATTTTAGCGCCTGAGGCTAAAGTATAAATTTGCGCCCCTGATCCATAAAATTCTCAACATAACCTTATATAATTTTAACAATACTATTTTGACGTGGTCTATCAACTGACTGTATAAAGTTGAGCAACAGTTGATAGTGAGAAGAATAGTAAATAAAATGTATAGCACATAAAATTATTAGTTGATATTAATTTTTTGCGAATAAAGTACATTTAAAAACATTGAAGCGAATCAATAGAAATATTTGCAAGATTTTATAGATGGACTTTTCTAGCTTTTTTTGCTACTAATTAGTTTATAATATTGTTAAAATCACAAGCATTCCTGTCATTTCTTTGTTGGTTTACAAAACAGCCACATTTGACAATCTTTCTTGACCCATTGTAGATCACAGGTAATTTTTTATTAACTTCAATTTTTTGAAACTTCGTTCACATGAAGATATCATCATTGGCTTTTGGCAATGTTGCAAAAATTGTGAACGCGATTTCGACATTTAGATTAGATAGGATTCTTGGGGGCTTTAGTCGTGAATTGATTAAAGCAAATCCAAAGCCGATTTTTCTCAGACAATCAGCGTACATTTTGCTAATAAGATCGCCAGAAAGGGATCCAAAATCTTGTTCGAATATTTCGTACCTTCCCGTCAGTAGAATAAAAGGACATCAATCGATTCAAAAATTGGTGTACGAAGCTCTTGTTTTGTGGCAAAATTGGTATCACTCATGATTTTGTGATTCAAAAAGCTCGAGTTGCTTCTTTTTTTTTGTTTCTTTAAGGTTTGCTGGAATAACTATATTTTCAGCAAATTTTATAGCACCGGCAAAATGTCTTCCATATCAGGATCACGAGCCAACCTCAGCCTTGTCAAACGGGTAAATGCAAATCGAGAGTAAAAAATTTATTTGACAGTTAAAACTCAAAACTAATTTATATTTGTTAAAGGCAAATGTTATTAATATTATTTTTTTCACCCGCAATAATTTGTTTTTAAACGTGCGGCGCCCCTCCGGTTCAACGTCTGCCACTCTTGTTGCAGCTGTGTAAGTAAAATTGTTGGCCTCTCGGATACTGCTTCCACAGAGAAACCCTGTTTTAGTTTTAATTTTAAGTGTTAAACGGCCAACCGCTCTTACACATATTCTGTGCATACATATTTCCTGCATAAATTCCTTCTTTCTTTCTTCTTATTTAGCATCGAATTCAATATTTATAGAAAACGTTTTTTTGCTCTCCTTGTGCTCGGTTCAGTAGGAAATCAGCCTAATAATTTGCGTTGTTTGCCTCTTATAAAAAGTTATTTTTGAAGACCCTTGCTTATTAAAAAGTCATTTTTGAAGACCATTGGGGGCTGGTTTGTCATTATTTGCCCGGGCCGATTTGAAGACCCAGTCCGGCCCTGCCTGTACCTCTTAAGATACAGGGTGTTTTGTGAAAAACTAGATTTTTTCTTAATCACCCTGTATCCCCGGTTGATGAGGACCAACACCCCCCCCCCCCCACCCCCTGCCATACAATTGTTTGTTCGGCTAGGTGAGCACTATCTATCACCTCCTGCTCTATGGGCCAACTAGAAGGAAACACCATATATATATATATATATAAATAAGTGTTTGAGAGAACTGTGCTCATTATCAATTTACTCCACAACAGAAAAATGCTTCCACAGTACAAATTTCAATTCATGCATCCTGCCAAGTCCCCTGACATGATTAGGAAGGGTATTCCATAATCGAACTATTGCAACAAAAAAGGATCGCTGCCCTACAAAGTATTAAGTTCTAGGTATAAAGAGGGTTTTATATCTATATGAGTGTAGAAATTCAAAAATTTCTATCAGATAACAAGGAGATCTTGCATTAACTAGTTTATGTAAAAATACCAATACCCTAATATTCAGATAAGTGCCCAATAAACTGGCACTAAACAGTATCTTTGAACTTGGTTATATGATCAAAACGTTTTAAGCTATATATAAACCACACACAATCATCAAAAGCAGTATTAATCTTGCGGTAACATTCAGCAGAATCCAAAATAGGATAAACAGTACATACTGCAATAAATGAAATGTGGCATCAACAGAGATTTGACAAGATCTCACATTTACATTAATAGAAAGTAGCTTCCGGATAACCACAGTTATATAAAATCAATGTCTAGACACTTTTGCATAAGAATGAATATAAAAAATTTTAGAGACTCGGACTAGTACGTCGCACACATTATGGACTTATGTTTCATGGCTTGGGAAGTATTTCTCGAGGATTTCGGGTAACCATACGAAATTTACATATGGAAATTTATTGGTCTTAGATTAATGCTAGCTTTCTCCTAATTTTCTTAGACTAAATGGAGTGTTTTTCCCTTTGTTGAGCCTTTTGCCATCTAGATTTAAATAGCTTTACAATAATATTATATGAACCAATATTAAAGAGACTATACACAAAAATACCTACCGAGTAGACAACAATATTGTAAATTATTATATTTCAGTTAGTATAGCGAATATGTGGCGAACATATTAGTTAATGGTTAATAAAAAACTAATAAATTGTTGCTGAAACGTCCTGTATATAAACACCCTGTATATAAACACAAAAATTTCTGCTACTCACCAGCGACCTTCAACTATACACAAATATATGTAATCTAAAAGCTAAAAACCACTAAGAAAAAACACAAACCTTTCAAGAATTGGTAGGAATGACGTAGTTGAATTCACTGTCCGAATAGCTGTATTTCCTTTTATAACTAATTTTTCACGAGTAACCCGCCTGTAAGTTTCTTCGCCGCGCATATTTAATAGAAATAATTAAACACAATGCAAGACTAACAATTGCAACATAAACACAAAAATCTTCACTATTGAAACGTCAAAATTATATGGTTGTTACGTGATCCAAGAGAGATAATATAAATCACTTTAAGAAACACATTCACATAAACATTTAGAATTCAGTGATGCACTTTTTGGGAAACTCTCCCAGCCGGATGCTGGGAAACATTCAGATGAATACAGTCGGATATTTGGATGTGATGTGCGCATGTACATTAGAAGGGACTGTAAGAACGACTATATTTAATGAAAAGCTTGCATGCTAAAGTATGTATAAGACTAACCGGTCTCCATACATTCCTTTCTGGATTGAAGGAACTCTACTAATGGAACAACCACTGACCACCAACTAAGACTGCAGGTGGGAAGCAGCTTTAATGTCCGCATTTTACATTCATCGGCAATTGTATATAATTAATTATAACACTACATAGAACTTGCATGCGATTTCGAAAGTATAGTCTTTTGCATTACAGGTGACAAATTTTATATAGGTACTCCACAAATGACTAGATAAATTAAAAACCTATATATAATTTTGGTCACTGATAATTAATTTATAAAAATTATAGATCTACCCGAAATAGCTAAACTACACGCAGTTTTTCATAAAGAAGTGTTTTTATATCCTAGGGTTATTGTACTAAGCTTGTCATTCCGTTTGTAACGCATTGAAATAATTATGGTAGAGAAAAATAGGTAATCACGCTTAATATTAAAATTTACTTTGATTTTTGCATATTCGTCTATCCGTCAGTCTGTTCTTCCGTCCATGTGCCCGTCCGTCTGTCTGTCCTCACGATATCCCGAGGATGCGTTAACTTAAAGAGCTGAAATTTTACACACGACCATTTAAAAAAAAAAAATTAGATTTTAATTCGAAAATGAGACAGAGCGGGTAATTTCTTCGTAGGGTTGCCATACAAAAATTTGTTTTTTACTATATAGAGAAAACCTGTCGACGCAGAGAGCGTTTTCATTCAAATAGGAAATACAATTTCAAAAATGGACTAAATCAGGTAAAACATTTTTGGTATTTACCATACATACCATTCAGAATATATGTATATGTTCTTCTATTAAATTGGTGATGCTTGATAATTAAACTTTCACCATACACAGTAAAAAATTTGCACAATCGCTGCCACAACGCCTAGGCATTTTCCCTAAAATGTGGGGCATATTCCTTAAAATGAAGGAAATATTCTCTAAAATGTAGGGAATATTCCCCTAAATTTTAGGCAATATTCCCTAAATTTCAGAGAATATTCCCAGCATTTTAGGGAAAATACTTAAGCTTTGTGGGAACAATTTTGTGCATATTTTACAGTGTACAAAATTACACGAGCATTTATTTATTTTGGAATATCGTAAGGATCTGTCTTAGACTAATTTTAGTTTTTTTCGTTATATTCGCCTGTAAGGATAGACTTCCCACAGAACTCCTCCATCTGATTTTTTCTATCATTCGTTAGACTTTTGTTCAAGATGATCAGATACAGATTCTGTATTTATTCTCGAAGCAACTTTTCATTTAATGTATAGCAGGCAATGAAAGTACAGTATAGAAATTTTCAAGTTCGCTTTTGAGTGTTCATCTTATTGCAGTTGATACTGAGTTTGTTATTCTCAATACTTCGTCGAAAATTATTTTGTTTTGAATCGTGGTGGAACACACAAGTATATCCGGCCAGCATCGTATTCTTTTAGAAGGAAATAGATGGGATATTGCTGCATGATTCTGTCGAATCGAATGTCAAATGTAAGGGATACATAGTTAGTTTAACGATTATAATTATGTTTCTACTGTTAGTTGTATGATGTTTACATCTATGGCTATTGTTATTATTGTAATTCCGATATAGCCTATTAATAATTATAAAAATGATTTATTGAATTCAGTACAAAATAATTCCTCCTTATCTTATAGAGATCTAGCTAAAATCCTACGACCCTGGCACCGAGACCGTCTGTCGGGGTTGACAGACAAAAACTAAGAAAAACTAAAAAAAAGAAATTATTACCAAAAATTTAAAAAGAGCAAAAAAAGAAAAAAAAATATTAAAAGAAGAAAGTAGGTATACTATATAATACTCAAATTACCTAACAAACAAAGCAAATTTAAAGTGTTGTGTATACGGTTACCAACAGCAGTTGAATTAATTATTAAGAAAAGATCTATGTTTCCAGGCTTTGATAACAAAACAGAAAAAATCATTGATATACATAGGCTATTAATAGAGTACTAGTACTGCGTTGACCTAGTTTAGTAATGTGAGTCCACGCCAGTTGCAATATTTTCTTAAACTCGGTTGAGCTTTCAATTTCATGTATTATTCTGAGGCTTACAGATTGTCCTCTGTTTATTATTTGGATTAAACGGTTAAAACAGCTGTTCAAAGGGTAAGATATTTCTAGATTATAAGCAGTGACCATGACATAAATAAATAATTGTATCTAGTTGGTGAATATATTTCACATTATTTCTCAAAATATTGTTGAAAATATTGTGATATCCAAAGACAAATTGATACTGTGTTATACTAAAGAGTATATAACTTAACTTAAATTGTTAGATGTTCTTTGGTTATACTCTACGAGGACGAAACTAAAGGAGACGAAATATAGTGTAAAATTCCTGTATGTGAGCATAATGAAGATAGTTCTTCCTTCCCTTTCCAGCTGTGTGGTATTACTCTAAGTTCATTCCTTGGCTAATTTGTTTACATCCAAAGATATACCTAATGTGAGATTCTCCTTTTCTCAAGAACTAAGTTAAGGTTAATTTAAATCAACTTACCTAGACTTAAGGTAATTAAAATTCACTTCATAAAAATCGGAATCTTTTATTTACACCCAACTCATATACATTAAGCTTTACTTCTCTTATCTGGGCTAAATGCTGTTTGAAAAATCAGGAAGCGAGAGAGTGTTTGCAAAGAAAAGTATTTAATTATTTCATATTAATTGAACTCAAAAGTAGTTGATCTGAAACTAAGCAATGTAAAAATTATATCATTACATATATAATTGATGAATTTCTCTTTAAATTCATTTAATTAAGATAAATTCGAAAAATAACATAAACGACCTAGCCTATAAATCATCACAGAAAAGCGCCGAATCTATATTTACAGGAATTCAGATTTATTTATTTCATTGTGTGTATAAAGTGGTTTTTCACATCTCTTTGTAGAACGGTTCGTTGGATAATAAAAATTATTATAACAAATTTCAGAGAATTTCATATTTTGAATAACTTTCTCAGTGCAATAAAAATGTCTAAGACTAAACATAAACATAAACATTTATTTATTTGAGTGCCTGTGCCAAAGGCACGCCAAGCGCTGGGCACATCATAGCGAGTTACATAGTAGATACATATTATAGCAAAACCTAGCATAAACAATTAGGAGTAGTGGTGGCCCAAAGCAGCTATTGTAGCATAGAGTAACGCTGGAACAGCAAATGAAAAATTATATACTAGCAAAGTAATAAAAATGAAAATAATAGCAAAAATATAAAAATTTGTAGTATGATTTGTAGTATAATGCAACATGTTGCCGAAAAATAGATAAAAATAAACAGAATGGCGACAAGTGTTAGAGGATCTTACAAACTAAACTGTAAATATGTTGTAGGCAACTAGTGAACACTGAGTACTTAAGCCTGAACTTAAAATTAAACTTAACTATATACATCAAACAAAGTGTATAGTAACCAATGAGCATCCATGGATAAAACTTGAGATCACTATGTACATCAAACAAAATGAATCACCATTAAATGTAGTTAAACAATGAGCACATATTGTTGAACTCGAGACTAAACATAATTATAACAATATACACTAACTATATACATCAGACAAAATGAATAATCTGTTAAGTTCTGTTGGTTCTTCGAATAACTTGACCTGATTTGGTTTTACTTGAACTGATTTGACTTGATTTAATTGAATTTAGTTTAATTTAATTGAGCTTGGTTTGATTATAGGGTTGACATATCGGACAACTGTTTAAATTATGTGTATAGAAAACCGCACTCAAAGCAATTAAGTTGCATCGAGTGGAAATTTGTAGGATGACGGGTGGCTTGAGAGAGACGATCTTATAGATGATAATATAGAAAATGGTAACCTCTATACTGCATTCAGGAAGTCGATAGCTGCTGACCTAAACGAGTTCAGCGAATCACTGCACCTGGCTTCATCAGTCATCCGATTCCTGATAGTTGCCCCACGCAGGAAAATGTTTCTTCCTCCATATTGCGACAGCACCCTTGGTAAGACAATTCTCGACCGGTTTAAAATGCTCCATTTGATCCGTCCCACCAGGTAGCCTGGCAGTAGACCATATCTGGCCTTGAAAATCAACATCAAGACACTAAGCTCGTACATTTTAGCTAGTTGACATGGGATAAGCATTTCGAGGAGACAGGCGGGCACACGTGAGCCACGCCTGAAACCGAAGACATATATAGCGCAAGCCATGAAAGCACGGCATAGTTTATTGAGGTTGCCGCAGGAGATTGGGAACAATACCACATCTGCGTAGAAGAAGTGTGGTAAGACTAGAGCAGTGAAAAGTCTAGTGCGTGTTGTCCCATCTAGATGTTGTGATGCTGCGTATAGTGTACGCAAGCCGTAATACACTCTAGAGCATATTTTGTTGATCTGAGGTTCCCAGGTGAGTCCAGGATCCATGAGCACACCCAGGTTAAGCACCGCCTTCTTGGACAACTCAATATTGTGATCCAATAAATGCAGTGCAGGAAGGTCTGAAGAGTTAGCCGCAATCAAGGGACGAATGGAATAGATTATGGCTTGTGTTTTAGTTGGATTAAGAGATAACCCGTTATTAGTTGACCAGTCAGCGATCCCTGCCAAGGTCCTGTTAATGACCAGCGACGCATCACTAAGGTTGCCTCCAGGAGCACCACAATAGATCTGGAGATCGTCTGCGTAGATGTGGAAGTGTACATCAGTCAGCACAGTGGTGATGTCATGAGTGTAAATAGGAGCGGCGCCAAAACAGCCCCCTGAGGGACTCCTTCCACCACTGGCCTCATAGACGAGTATGTGCCATTACTGTTTACCATGAAATATCGGTTACTCAAATAATGGCCAATCAGTCTAGAAGCAGTAGCGGAGAACCCAAAACTGTTACGGAGCTTAGCAAGCAACAAAGAGTGAGGGACCGAGTCAAAGGCCTTGCTGAAATCTAAAAGAACGTGAATTACGTCGTTACCCCTGTCACATAGATAACGAATGCCCGCCGTTACCTCAAGAAGAGCTGTCCCCGTTGAGTGAAGCCTCCTGAAGCCTGACTGGAATTTTGAGAGTAGATTATGAGAGTCAACATGCTCTGTGACTTGGTCAGCAATGATAATCTCTAGGACCTTGGAGATCGTTGGCAAAATGGAAATTGGTCTCCATTCGGAGATGTGGGATGGAGAGTTGACTTTGGGGATCGGAGTGATTAGACCCACCTTCCAATTATTAGGAAAGTGTGAGGATGAAATTAATCTGTTAAGCAGATGCGTGATGACAGGTAGGATGAAGGGAAGAACTATTTTGTAAAACTTGAGAGGTACATCATTATGCCCAATTGCATTTGATTTAATTTTGCGGAAGGCGTTCACAACCTCAACCTCAGATACATTTGAGAAACTAAAGGCATCATCATCAACCAGAGCCCGTGATCCAGTGGGAATATGCTGTACATCATCTGATCTGTCGTTTATAACGTTTGACAGCAGTACAGTGCTGGGACAAAGAAAGTCAGCATATTCTTCCGGGTCGACGATTGATTGATCCCTGGTTTTAGAACCCAAGCCAAGATCATTGACCTTATTCCAATTTAGGACGTTGCCTTCTCTAACGCCTTTGAGTGTGTCCTCTCTTACCTTCGCTCTGATTAAGTATTCAGCCTGGTTAATCAGGCGACGAAATTTAGCTAGATTTTGCTCTGTTTTGTCATTCTTCCATTGTCTATAGGCTAGACCGCGAAGTTGACATTTGAGGAGGATATCCGGGTGTCTGAAAATTATTTTCTTAACAGAGCGAATTTTGATGGTTTTCAAGGGCACTTGCCTCGTGAATATGGAGCACAAAGAATCGGAAAAATGTTGTGCAGCTAAGCCGGGGTCAGTATTTGCACAGTATACGTAAAAAACCAAAGTCTTTATACATATGGCATGGCAACACCAAGAAGTGGTTGCGCAATTTAGCCCATTTTTGAAATTATATTTTTATTAAAAAGCCGTGTACAAAATTTCAGCTCTCTACGTTAACGCAAGCAGTGTCCAAATATATAGCGGAAAACAAAATTTTTGTATGGCAACCCCACGCAGGAGTTTCCTGATTTGTCCATTTTCGAAATGAAATATAATTTTTTTTTAAAAGTGCGTATCCCAAAATTTTAGCTCTCTAAGTGCAAATCCTTCATGTTATGTAGTCTGAAATAAGCGGACTCACCCGGAGAACCCCGAAAAACAGCCATTTTCTTAAATTCTTAATCGTTTAAAGAAATCATGTGAAACGATTAATGATTAATTAATCATAAAATGTAATCGCATAACACGATTAACGATTGATCAATCGTTAGTCGCTTAATCGTTTTCAAAAATGATTAATTTATTTTAATCTCCACTAAGTATTTTATTTAACTTTCAAGCATTTTTAATATTTTTGAGTAATCTTGTTAACCACTGATCAAAGAAACGAACGTGCCTTAACGTATGATGGGGTAATTTGCCCCAGTTGCATTCCCCTGTTCCCAGTTGCATTCCCCTGTTCCAGTATTATGTTAACATGTTTGAATTTTATGAGAAAGAAATTTGCCAACATTTTGTCAGAATTAAGATTACGCACAGTTAAGCGGACTGAACTAGGTGATTCATGTTTGAAAGTGTTTTTATTTTCTTGGAAGTTTTGTACCAAAGGCTTATACCATTTAGTCTTGCCAAGTATAAGTACTCTCGTCTCGTGCGGTTTAATAGATGAGAACAGTTTGAGGAATTTGTGTAAAGTCCTTTAAATGTGATTTCATTTTAGTTCTGTTTTCTATTTTTTGGTTTATTATACGTATTCTTGGAAAAATGGAGGGTGGTAATGGATGTGGAGTATCTGGATTGTCGTGTGTGTATATTGATAGCAATGAAAGCAGCAGCAGTGAAGCTACAAATTCAACTTGTGTAAACACCTGCAATTCATTGCTCATGGAAGAAAAAACATTTTTTGAGGTCTTAACGGAAAAGGATAGCTCGAATCCAAACATTGTAACAGCACAATGCTTAAAATGTAAACCGAAAGTGGTAAAAATCAAAGGTTTTAAAAGTACAACTTCCAACTTTATATCCCACTTGAAACGAATACACGGAGAACAGTCTGTACAGGAGTATAAAAAGTTAATAGGTGTAAAACGAAGAGAGAAATACAACGGCTCATCAAGGTTGAGCTCTTTGAGTAGGAGATTATCGACGGACACTTTCGATGAAGATATTGCTAAATTTATCATACATTCGATGATTCCTTTACGATCTATTGAAGATCCTTATTTTATTGCAATTTTTAAGAATTTACAGCATCCTGATCTAACGGTGATGAGCCGACGTAATCTCGGCCGTCGTATCAAGTCACTATTTCAAACCTTTAAAACAAAGGTAATAAATGACTTGCAACAGACTACTTTTGTATGCACTACGGCAGATATATGGTCCGGTAAAAAAAGAAGTTTTTTCGGGGTTACTGCGCATTGGATTAATTGCAATTTTGAAAGGCAATCGGCTGCATTGGCTTGTCGGAGATTTCGAAGCACCCATTCTTATAACAGAATAGCAGATGCGGAGTACGGACTGGGACAAGATAAAATCGTTGCCACCGTAACAGATAATGCGTCGAATTTCGTTAAAGCGGCCAAAATCGTCTGAAATTTTGCAAAGCATATTGGGGCATACGTTATCTAGACCCGGGGGAAACTAGATGGAACAGCTTATATGATTCACTTCGCCAAATACACAATTGTTCTTCTAAGTGTACTGAGTTATTTAAGGCTCTGAACATCAAAGGATCGTTCACTGAAAGAGATATAAAATATATTGAGGAATATTTGGAATGCGCTGAGCCCGTTGCAAAAGCATTGGATTTGCTGCAAGGAGAAAATAACACTTTTTACGGAATACTTCTACCTTGTCTATTATTTTTAAGAAGAAAGCTTCAGCATCTTACGACCATACAGTGGTTGTATTGTAAGCCCCTTTCGGAAGCATTTGCGAATGCTGTTGAGGAGAGATTCTCAGATTTTTTTGATTTCTCAACTCCAACAGCAGAAAGGGCAGCGATAGCAGCTCTATCTTATCCTCGGTTTAAGAAAAAGTGGTTTCCATGCATACCTGCTCATCACCAAGAACTATTGCTTAAAGCCTTCAATAAGGCCGTAAAACAGGAAATATTGAGTGATTTTGGAGAGGAGCACCAAACAGTTTTACCAAATTCAACATCGGTAGACGACTTCGTCGAATTTGGGTCACCACCAACAACTTCTTCAGTTTTAAATCAACAATCGACGACTGAATTGCAAATTTTGCACTTTTTTGCTGATAATAAGGATAAATTAAACATGCTAAACGAATATCCTGCTGTACGAAAGGTATTTACTATAATTCAGACAATGATCTCGCGACAGATGAGTATTATTGATTACTTAACTTTCTAGGTATTCATGAAATACAACACTCCTCTGCCATCGTCAGCCCCAGTGGAAAGACTTCTTTCTTATGCGACGAGTCACACAGGTTATCTGATACCCTATTTGAAGAAAGGGGCTTTTAAAATCTAATTTAAAATAATTCATTATATATTATTTATTTATTTTGTACGCTCTTATAAAATATAGAATTTGTTTTTTTTTTAAGTATCTATAAGTGTATTCATTGTGTAGTTCGAAATCTAAAATGTTTAATTTCATAATTTTGGTTTTTATTTCACTGTTTTTATTTTATTTTATTTCATTTTTTACTAATAACTAATAAACTTATCTTGAGCTACCAATACCTCATTCAGTTTTCAAATTAACAAATCAATCGAAAAATATACGATTAACGATTAAAAACTAAGGAGTAAATAACGATTAATACCCGCCGATTGAACTTCATTATACTCGATTGACGATTAAATTGATCAATCGATTAAATTAATCACGATTACTTTCTTGAGATTAATTTTTCAATCATAATTTTCAATCGTTGATCTAATTAAAAAATTAAATCGATTAATGCCTTATAATATATAGCAAACAGGAATGATAAGCCAGATTTTGCCTAATGAATTCTGGTTGTGTCGGTAGTCCATATTTTACATGTATTTACACGCCGTACCTATTCTAAGCAGCTTGTCAATTGTTCTTTTCTACTTTATTTTGAAATAATTCACATATTTAATTTATATTAATCTTTGCTTTTTGCTATTAACAAAAACGAGAATTTACATAGTGCACTTGCCTGAAACACGATTTCCTTAGTTTATAATTCAATTTATATTTGCAAGCACTGACCGAGCACTTCTGTTTTTTTAAATTTTTATGAAGCTTTTTAGCACTAAAAAAGTTGGCACAAAATAAACTCAAAAGATAAATAGTTTTTAAAAAAAAAACTGATTCCGTACTTTTGTTAAAATTCGCAAAAGAATCTTAAATTGAGTAAACCTCTTCAGAAAAGAAAAGCACATTTGACAATCAAGCTTCAGTTTTGACAATAGAGCTCCTCGGCATCTCACTTACTCCTACGTATGCTGCCCTGCTTTTGAAAAATTACGCGCTTGTACACGAATTATATATTCTAAGCACTACCTTAAACGAACTTAAATCTCTGAAGCAAAGTAAGTAATGCCCTTTACACACAGCGCTCTTAATGAAGAAATACCCAACGCCTCATTATAAACTGCAGACACACAGTCATTTCTTTAATTAAGTTGTACCAAAGTTTACCTAATAATAAGTTAAGAAGCTGGTGACATATCCGAGTGTTTTACATTTAAAATGCACACGGCAAGAAAAGGAAGAAAGAAAGAAAAAAAATCGAAAAAAAATCAAACTCTCTTTAAAAATTTTATGAATAAAGATAAAAAATGTGAAAGCACAGATTGCATGCAACGAAACAGAATGGCAAATGTTTCATTTTCGTAAATAAATGAGAAGGGGCGGAGTTCTCACGTTTTACTCTCATAAAATGCTCCCGCGATTTTGTGAAAACCGGTTTTCATGAAAAATTGATAATGTTTGGTCACATGTTGTTGCTGTAAACGGAAACATGTTGTTGCTGTAATCCTATGATATTTAAACAGCACGTGTTTCTGTTTACATTCGTTTTGCTATGAAGAGATTAAGTGGGAGAACTCATGCTGGATTCTCTGATATTTTCGGGAAAAATGAGAATTTCATTTGAGAGGAATTTTGCATCTCCTTTCAGCATCTGGGCCAAAGCGAAATTTATCTTTTTCTTAAAAATGGGAGGTAGTGTGGCCCGAAGTACATTATTATGAATAGGTTGAAAGGATTTTGCGGGATTTAATAAGATTTTGTCGTTCGGGTATTCCTACGTTCTCTCGATTTTTGTTTTTAACTCGTTGTCTCAGTTGCACTACAATAGTGCATAGACAAGTTCCTTTCCCACATTCATGCAAAACAGGAAAGTATATGAAATTACTTGTTTCATTCTAAAAAATACTAGAAATTTGCCCATTTTGCTCTACAGCTTCTTAACTTATTATTAGGTAAACTTTGGTTGTACTGTCAAACCAGTTTTGATAAACTTACAACGACGTAATAACTAAAGGAGATGCAATCATATGTATGATCCGTGTACATGAGCGTACCCAAAATTGCCCTACATTTGTGTATGTTTCATTCCGCCATTTTTGGTCTTCGCTGTCAAATCAAAGGTTTGGTTTGTTTTGGGCTTGGCGCATTGACGCAGGAAAACCGGTGAAATAACCGTAAGGGCACGAAGCAAATATTACTCACAAACTTTTTACCACTGAACTTTTCTTCTTAATTATTAATTGTTTTACGTTCATGTTTGCAAAATCTGTAAATACTTTTGAGTATATGAAAATAAAACCGATAAAATTGCGCATATGCAGATGCACAACGGAGCTCCAGATTTACATTACATGCCAAATCTAGCACATTTTTTCTCATTATAGCTATAATGGAGGAGGAAAACACTTCATTATCATCTGATTTTCGAGCCACAATGACGTGTACTAGTGACACACGGCATTTTAATGAATAGTTAGCACTAATGATTCATTAGATTGTGCTGTGTGTCTACGGTATAATATTCTCTATATTTTAGTGTTATGGTCGTAGCGTACTGCATGTAGCAATATGCTACACTGACGTTGGTGTGGCTTGCTGTCAGTGGAAAATGAAGAAGTATTTTTGATACACGCAGGCACATGCCGCGACTGAATATTGGGAATTTATTGAGTTTACTTTTATTTTGATTGTAGTGCAATCTATTTTAATAACAAAAGCGGATATTTGTCGTGTGCCGGAAAATATAAATTTTCCTGCTGAAGAAGAAGCAACCCTAACCTATTGGAAAGCGTTGGAAAGCGGAAAAAGTGTTTGAGAACTGTCTCAAATTATCGAAAGGAAAATCTAGATATACATCTTTTTTATCAGGGTGTAAGAGTTATGCCCTGTTCCACTGCTTTATCCAATTTTGAATCTGGTCAAAATAACAAAGAAGTTGTGGATCCATGCGTTATTGTTGCACATCCTATAGTTGACTGCAAGGATAAGACTAGCATTATTATCTGGATAACAACACCGTGGAGTCTACCATCGAACCTATCTATTTGTGTCCATTCTGATATGATTTACGTAAAAATAGAGGATAATATGACTGGGAATAAAAATATTTTGGCAAAGTCCCGATTGGATTATGTATTCAAAGCATCAAGGGAGTGCAATATCATAGAAAAGTTCCATGGAAAATCTCTTATGAATATCAAATACACTTCACCTTTTCCTTAGTTTCTGGAATACGGAAAGAAAATTAATGCATTTCGTGTTCTTGTTGATGACTATGTTACAGAAGATTCCGGGGCAGATGTTGTACACCAGGCTCAATACTGCGGAGAAGATGATTATAGAGCTTGCTTGGCTGCTGGTATCATAATAAAATCATGCGAGATTATTTGCCCGGTTGATAATTCCGGTCGTTTTACCGAAGAAGTAACAGATTTTGCTGGTCAATTTGTAAATGATGCTGATAAACACATAATAGCGTTTCTAAAGCAGAAAGGTTTACTTGTTTCATCTAGTCTAGTTAAGCATAGCTACCCGTTTTGTTGGCGTTCTGATACTCCACTTACCTACAAAGCAGTTCCATCCTTTTTCATTCGTGTGGAACATATGTCGAAAGACTTGCTACATTGTAGCTCGCAAACTTATTGGGTCCCAGAGTTCGTCAAAGGAAAATGTTTTGGTAACTGGTTAAGGGAAGCTCGCGATTGGACGGTGAGTCGAAATCGTTACTTGGGTGCACCAATTCCAATATGGAGATCTTCTAAAGGTGATAAATTGGTTTGCATTGGTAGCATAAAAGAATTGGAAAAATTGTCTGGACAAAAAAAATTAACCGATCTACGTAGGGAATCAATTGATCAAACTCGAGGATGGTTCTATACACTTTTAGTTACTTCAACAGCTCTATTCAATAAACCGCCTTTCAAAAATTTAATTGCGAATTGCCGTGTTTTAGCTCCGATGGACAAAAATTTGTCGAAATGAAAGAAAAATTATCCAGGTCCAATAAAATCTGGTAATAAATATGGAGCTGATGCCCTTCGTTTGTATCTTACGAATTCACTAGTTATACGCGCTGAAAATTTACGACTTAAAGAAGAAGAAGAGTTGACGTTTTTGTGGTGTGTGTGAGATTTCGGGAAGAAAGGGAAGAAGAAGGTGTGGTTTTTTTTGGACGTCTGAGAGTTTGATTGTGAAAAGTAGAAAAGAAAAGTAAAAGCGATCGAGAGTAAAAATATTGAAAAAGCCACAAAAGTGAACCGAAAATAATCATAAAAACAAAACAGTACGAGGAATTACAGAAAACGGTCCAGAAATAGAAAGGATTGTTGCGATAATCAAGGAAATTGATAAGCATCTCCAGCAAAAGTGGTGGCCTCACCCAATCAAGTATGAAATGTGTTTGGCATTTCAATCAAGTATGAACTGTGTTTGGCATTTATTGGCATAAAAATTATCAACAAAAGAAAGAAAAGCAGTGGCTGAAAATAATATATTTGACGGACCAGTGTATATTTTGAATTGAATCAAAAAAAGGAAAAAGGGGGATAACGGATGTCGTACATCTATCTCCTGCTGAGAATTTAGCATCGTATAATGGTAATGCGTTCCCACACCAGTCGGAAAAAATCCACGAAATCATACCATCTTGCTGTCGTCTTCCGGCTGAGGAGCATCTGGAAAAAGAAAAGATAAGGATAACAAAAGTAGAAAGGATTGTGATGTTTTATTTTATACATATAAAATTTCAGAGTAGTTACAATATAGTAGCTTTATATTTAAGGCAAAGCCTATTTAATGATAACGTAGAATACCTTACATTTTTATCTGATTAAGTCAAACTCTATATCAGAGCTATGTTAGCACTCCTTTTAGTTATTTCCGTGTAATTATATCATGCATTGCTATATTGAATTTATTTGTAGACCTGAATAAGGGTTACTATAAGAGTTTTAGTGTCGAAGTGACCGTTGAGAGAAAGGGCTACCTTGCTATCCACGGCTGTTCGAGGAGAGACTCCTCATTTAGAATTGAAGAGGTGCCAATGGCTTGCGCTCATGCTAAAGGAAGTTTGTGTACTATTGGTGCTAGTATGTTTCTGATCTAGAAAACGAACTAATCGCGACTCGGCATTGTACAGGAAATCCCGGCCAGTTTTATAGTAACGTCATGTGCTTTCCTTTTTTTTCAATTTTATTTTCACGAAGAATGTTGCTACAGAAGGCCTTCGTGGAGGGACCGTTTCACTCAGGTAAATTATAAACGATCACGACTGGGATTTATCGCCGATCTCTCCTGATGGAGATCTAAATTGTCTGGTATGTTTCTTCTTTGTGTCATTAGTACGTAGTACGAAATTTTTATATACGACTGTAAACTGCTTAGTCAGGTCTATTTTCTTTATATAAATGTGCGACAAGAAACCAAGACGATCATTGTAGGAATACTACCTTAGAGTAGACCAGTTGTACTTAAGTTTTTCCAGATGACACTGTATCGCAGTATAGCTGAACCTTTTTGTTCTTTTTATAGCATAGAATAACATATTTAGTTTTTTTAGTTTTTTTGACATAATAGTATACTATCATACCACTAAGAGTCCGATTTTAAAATACTCCCGTAGAATAACGTAATCAGGCACTATCCGTGCAAGAGTATAGCCATGCGACATTAAGTTTTGTTCCTTGAATTGCTGTGTAGGATAAACGTACTGTTAAGTTTTTTTAGCAAAGTAAAGTCCGATTATGCTGTAAGCCTTTATTTTGTTGATGAAATAACACATCAAGTAGCTATAAAAGAGCCTATTTGTTGAAATTAGAGGGCTAGCGTAGGGTAACTAAGTTTTCTATCTATAAGAAATCGTCAGAATAGAATATTGACTTGGCAAAATAGGATGTTATCCGATAACATGCTACGGGGGTGATCTTAAGCTCGACTTTACTAACCTAAGAGTATACTTAGAGTATTGTACGATATGTATGAAAGACTACAGTCCCGTCTAAATAAATGACTAAACTTCTTGATATGATATAGTAGCATGGAGTCGTAAATCTTTTCATTTTCTCCTCTCACTTTCCTGGAGCCCTCTAACATGAAGGTTGTCTAGGTTCGCTACACCCTCTCTTTTCAGGTCTTACAGGGATACTGCGCAAAATCGCCCACAGGGTGGTTGGGGCAACAGCGATAGAAGGCAGAACATCTGCGCCTTCTCACTGGATGTGGGTAAGTGATGTAAGGTTCCCTTCAGGACCGAATTTGTGCCGGCGTTTTTGGTTTTTAAACACGACGATATTTTCTGTTATTGCTGGTGGCAGCGGCAGGCTTTTTGGTTAACCCCCCCTATAACTCTCCCGCAATAGCCGAGGTGCTAGCGTGCCGCCCTGCAATCAACGCTGTCCACCGAGTGATCTGTCAGCTCATGCTGACAGCTGGGACTTCACGTCCAAAATAAGTCACTCACAACATAGTTACATAACATTAGATAAAATAGAGTGAAAACTAAAGTTTTGTATGACAACACCAAGAAAAGTTTGGCTTATTTAATCCAATTTTATTTACTATTTTTATGAAAACGCCTTCAAAAAATTTCAGCTCTCTACGTCGACGCGTTCTTTGGCGGGGCCCAATTATATAAATAAAACCGACCCTACGAAGGTGTTGCCTGATTCGTCCCATTATCGAACTTGATCTGGAATTTTTTTTAAAAAGGCCATGTGCAAAATTATCAGTTATCATGAGAAGCAGTTGTATCTCATTGGAGACGTTGATATCTTGAGGTCTTATATGCAGTTCGGTGTGTTTTTTTCAGCAACCAGTTTCTTTACCATACCAATCCACTGATAAGTTCCATTCAAGCTGAACTCCTTCTACATCATGCTCGTCAGAGTTCGGTTAAATCGTTTCACTATTGATGCTTTGAGGAAACTTACGTAGAATAGTAATTAATTGCGTGTTTCGTCATCAGATTTTTAAAGTGGTTATTGTTGAATTTCTTTCCGTCATCAGTCTACAGGTTCTCAGTGCATGACCAAAGCGGCGCACCCCACCTAGCACCGCACCTCTTTTGTGCAGTGCGTTGTTGGTAACATTTATAACAACTGCAATGAATTTAGTAGATTTAACGGCTTTTTTAATGAAAATACATTCGAATATCCAATACTGCAATTAATTTTCTTATTTTTTTTTTATATATTTTTTTTTAATATATTTTTCATTACAAAAAAAGGAAGCATGCTGGGAGACGAGTACGTAACAGACAGAATTTGGGTTTTTCTATACAGGGTGTTTCCACCAAGGTGGTCCTTAGGGCTGGAGATGCTAGTACTCACGTAGGAAAATGAAAAATTTAATGTCAGGGGGACTCTTGACTCATCATCATTTCCTCCTATTCTTTTGAATAGTTTTTCAATTCCCTATGTGGATAAAGTCCGTAACCTCGGGTCACCCTCCACCACCTATTGTTGTCTGCTAGAATGCTGTCCCCTGAAGATTCGATCATGTGTCTAACCTAAATTTTGCACTGCTAGGCTGCTCTATTGAAGTATATCGAAAGCGTAGAGCTTTACTCTTCCTATTTAACTTACTTCATAATTCTCAGCATGCTTACTTGAGGAGCATGTGTCAACCCTTGAACTATACCAGAGGTTAGAAACTGCTAATTCCATATTTTAGATCGGTTTTTTATAGATCTTATATTGTTTAAATTACTCGAATGTGGAATTCACTACCACACAACATCCAGAAGGCTAACTCAATCGGCACTTTCGGGCGTCTTCTTGTACATTTTTTGAAATAAGGTAGCTTTGTTTTCTTTTCGTTTCATAATGCGCGCAGATTGTTATTATTATTTTATTATTATCGTATTTATTTATTTTCATTTGCTATACTTTTTTCGTTTTTTATTTTGTTTTTTATCTTAATTTTACTTATTTATTCATTATTTATTTGTTATTATTGTTTATTTTTTTCCTTCGTCTAATATCATTCACTGTTTTATAATTTTTTTGCTGTTGTATTTTTTTACATTAAATTTAAATTAGTTTTTTAATTTTCTCTTGTATTATTGTATTTCATTCAAATTGGTACTAAGAAAAAGATTGTAAATCTTGTAGTATATTTTCCAAATACATAAATAATCAATTCTATTATATTCTAATCTGAGCCACTTCGGAGTTACAGAGTGATAAAGAAGATATGCTAGTGTTTCACAAAACACCTTGTATTTTAAAAACTACGAGGTGTACGGTCACCATTAAGTACTCATTCAACTTCATGGCTTTTCAAAGGTGTGCTCAATCGGCGCCACCCTTCTCTCCTCTCCGGAGTTATAGCGGTCTAAAATTATAGTTTCGGACTTTCTTACCTTTTTTTTGTTTTTTAATTTGACCTTGCTTTTTTCTTACAAAAAGCTGACTAACATAACTTTCTTTTATAGAAACAGTAAATTGTAGACTTTTCTCTTTATTTTGACCTATTACACCTAATGTGCTAACTAATACCGTTAAAGAGTAATTAGATTTTAACCTATTAAGCTCAGATATAATTTGTTATCTTAGTGACAAAAAACACGTAATTTTTAAAAAAATATCTAATTTCGGTATGACCTGAATTGGTGAATATAATAATATAATATTTTAATGGCTACAGTTAGGTGTGATAGGCAAAATAAAGAGTAGAATCTACAGTTTACAGTTTTTATAAAATGTTAATCAAATTGTTGTAAAAAAACCAGAGTTCAAATTAGAAAAAGGTAAGAAAATCCGAAAGTTTAATTTGAGACTACCATAACTCCGGAGTGGAGCGGAGCATGGAGCTGGTTGAGAAGTCGTTGGAAGGGCCACAAGGTTTTTCATACAATGAGATCTTAACGGTGTCCGTACACCCCGTACTTTTTAAAATACATGGGTTTTGTAAAACACTAGTTTGTCCTCTTTATCACCCTGCAACTCCGAAACGGTTGAGATGACCCCCTTGTACTGTTCGTTAGTTAGAACGTACACGCAAATTTGAGTTAAGTGACACTGAAATGAATGCACTGGTAATTTTGGATTCAAAGCAGTGGTTTATCCCTTCAACACTGTCCACTTCCTTATAACTATCACTAAAATTATCACGACTATTTTCTACAATTTCCCAATGGTTGGAGTAGAAAGGAATTATACACAAGTGATTGGGTCAGAGATTTAAACACATTCGAAAACACACTTTCCCAACGGTAATATTAGAATGAGATAAGATATTGGTTACCAGGTCAGAGATTCAAACACATTAGACAACACACTTATTGACACAGATTTGTAATGCACGATTTCCAAGAATAGTTGTATTGGGACAAAACTTAATATATATAAGTTTGGGTCAGAGAAAACACTTATTGGCAAAACATTGCATTATAAGATCGCTAAGAAAGCAATATATTTATAAAATAAATATAGAGTGAGTTGAATTGTTTTATTTGATAAATATGCACATGTATTATATAGTAAGTAGATATATATATACATGAGTAAATTTATTATAGAATAGATATATAAATAAATAATAAATGTTACAAGTGGCTTTAAGCTAATGTTAAGACCCTTTGTTTTAATCGTTGATTAGAACAATTCTTTATTTCTGTTCAGGACAGAAATAAAGTGTTAATGTTAGTATGGATTATTTCAGTCAACTCCAGAAATAATATTCTTTAAGTCAGTCAATGCCCGGCTTAAAGTGTTATCTTAACTTCAGTTAACTCCCGAAGTAAGAAATTTTATTTTAGTCAACTCCCAAAATAAAATTTATGTTAGTAATGATTATTTCAGTCAGCTCCCGAGATAATGTGATTTGTTAATAAGAATTCTATATCAGTCGATACCCGATATAAAATGTTAGTCCCTACCTAGTCAACCTATCCCAAACGATGCCAAGTGCAAAAAGAGATCAAGATCAGTTAGATTGTCGTTTTTATAGCCCTTGCTTGCACACGACACCACTGATGGAGTAGCAGAGGCGCATGATTGCAAGAAGTGGCATTGCAGCTGTGATCTTACGGTGCTAACGATAAAATTTTCATAGAAACGAACAAAAATGCATAGCAACAAGAAATTAAGAATTATATTTGCAGAAAATATTCTCTCTATCACGTTGCGAAGAAATTCCCGTTGGATGGTACTTGTAATGATGATAATGATAGAGTTGCAAATTGATCGGCTTGATCTGATTGTATTTGTGCCATGCATTGTATGCTACATGACATCACATGCTTTTGTTAGATGCCGTACCTATTTTTGGGAAAATTGTAATTAGATTAAATTTATTTTCTTTTCAGAAATCAATTTTGGCATGACATTTTTGTAATATGTTCCTTTTTAAGGAATGGTTTTTAGCACGAATCTAACTGGTTTAAACAAATGGAAATAATTTTAATTTAATCTGCTCGTTGAGGCTATAATTTTGTATTGTATTCGTGAAATGTGTTATGTAAAAGACAAATACATAGCTTTGTTGGGTTGTTTCCCTGTTTTTTTTTTGTTAAGAGTAATCAGGTTAGAAATAAGTTTACTAAAAATTTGATGCTTTGTTTTCAGCATGCTTTCTTTTCAGAAGTTGTTTGTTTATAAAAATATATTCGCATCGATTTGGTTCGAACACCCCTTGCCATACAATTGACTAGGTGAATACTATCACTTCATGCCCTATGAACTACAAAGGTAACACCCTGTATATTTAGTTTTAATAAATTCCACTTACTAACTTCATACAAATTTTCGTCCTCTTCGGAGGAACTGCGACTAGAGTGTTGCATTCTGCTATACGCTTTAACGAAAACTGTGACTGCACTTTCGCAAAATTTTAACTAACTTCACAAATGAAAAGGTTGAGGTTCTTTTAGACAATAAGCAGTGCTTCGATGTGGCCATTTATTCCACGATATGCAAGGTGAGATGTGCTACAAAATGATTGATTTTGTGCTCTGCTATGTGCGATGCTAGGTGCGGTGTCGCGTGTGGCCATGCACTTAGGTGTTCATACCTCGCTAAATATAAATTGAATTGCATCTCTTACTTCTACACCAGCTTTTCTTTAAATTTGAGTTGCCCATGCGTATTTGGAGCATATGTTTATGACTATCAGTATGTAGCGGTAACCCTTGTTCATATGTTTGTAGGCATCCTTTTCAACCAAATCTGCCTGCCATAAGTCATCTAGAACTTTGATAACCACACGATGTCGTTTAAATTTTTTTCTTGCTGGTTTATGCAGCTCATTTACCACTTATTTCTTACTCATCGCAATTATAAATGAAACAAAGTTCTCAAGAGTTTTTCTCATGTACACATCTTTTGGTGTCAAGTCTTTCTAATTTATTACATAAGTAAACATATAGTTTTCAATCTTCGCGAATACATCGTTGGTATATAGCGTTAGCTTTGTCACCTCTATATTAATATCTTTCAGCACATATTTTAATTTTCTTTGTTAACATAGTCTTTGGTGGTAGCATCATCATTTTCAAGGGGTTCATTAAGTCGTTTAGAATTAAATTAAATCCGATACCCCACTATCCTTGTTCGCCGTCTTCACCCTGAGCTTCTGTTGGTCCCGGAGGTCCACGTTCACACCGAGGTCCTAGAGGTCCATGTTCACCCTGAGGTTACTTGATAGTGGTGCTACTGTCAGTATTCTAGGGAGCTCTAGAGAGACTGGCGGAAACAAACGTCGAATGGAGGAGGTATCACAATCAAGTGCAGGTGTCTACTGGTGCCATGACGAATGTCCATGGTCATGTGGACTTGGACATCACTTTCCGTGGTAAGACCCAAAACGTGCATTTCTACGTGGTTCCTGGGCTCATACAAACCCTAACTCTAGGAATAGACTTCTGGCGGCTATTTGGGTTGGCTCCAGATGTTCTGGGTATTGTTGCATACATACATATACATACCTACATCATGTAGGAAGAAAGTGAACTTAATGCACATGCATATACAAACCTACATCATGTAGGAAGAAAATATATTTATTGTAATGCATAACTAAAAACATTGTGTCTACATACTTATCTACTACATAATTTTCGCTGCATGAACAATTTCAATCACTGACCTACGTCATGTATTCTTCATGTAAAACAGCGAAGATGTCGCAATACCCCTGCGCGAGATCCACATTCACCTGCTTTCCCAAGATGTCCACGCTTAGAGAAACGTCCAAATGGAAATTGATGTAATTGAAGATAATGCCTTCTATTAATTCGCAGTGCCCTAATGACATTTTCTGTGTTACATTTTAAAAAGTGGTAAAAGAGTAAAAATTAACAAATGGAAGTTGATTTAATTGAAGATTTGTGCTTTCTATAAATTCGCAGTACCATTTTTATTTCATTTTAATTTTTACCCTGCACATTTAATCATTTAGTAATAATTTAATTGTTTGGACACATCGCGTTCTTACGGAATGAACAATTCTTAGCGCACTATACTTACGGAAAATTGGATGTTTAAACTTAACGAAAGTTCCCCTCGCACGAGTTAAAGTAAATTTGTGTACGCCTGTGAAATTAAAGGGCGCGTTCGCTTTACGTAAGTAAATATACTTACGTACTCTTCTATTGTAGTTCAGCCTTAAAATCACACTGAGACAAAATAAACCAAAGGCGGCACTTAATGAATGACTCTTGTTCGTGCACCAAATATCAAGTCACAATGAGTAACTTACGAAGTAAAAATTCAGAGTGAAACGCGAAACTTTGTTTCCCAATAGGAACTAAGTTAATTTACCGATACAAATTGGTTCTTATGCAAAATCTTTGCTGTTAGTACGGATGAAATGGATTTTTTCTCATGGCCGTATTTTCAATGTCATTGTTATTTTTTTTGTCTTATTGTATACATTGTGCATATTATTTTAATATTTTTAATATTTCCAAATAATTTTAACTGCCAGTTTTTAGAAATATTATGAGAAGACTTCGGATTGTGGCTACCCCTCCATTACACATAGCTACCGTAGCATCAGCGTTAATCAATATAAATTCATCTCAGATTTTGAATATATGTAAATATTTTCATATCTCAGACCATTGGGATGTTCCAGCAAACTTATCATGGCATTAGTTTTTCCGCAATTGGATCGTCCAACAATGATACCTCTTTCCCCTATTAGGCAATAGTGGACCATGCTTCTTCTTCATTTTCGTAACAGCTGCATCAGTATTCCGAACAGCTAATGCCACTTGTTGCTTAATGAATGGCATATTGAAGACAAACTGGATTGCTATAAATACATCTGTTGATATTACATTTCCTTAGTATCACCAGAGGTTTTTAAGATGATAGAATACAAATCGTAACGCTCCAGTAGATGTAAAGCTTTGAAAGGGGGCAGAGGGCTATTAAACTCGATCATCAACAAATTACCTATAGAATTACATCTACCGGGATATCAGTATTATGGACGAGGAAGAAATTTACAACAAAGATTGGCGAGAGGAGATCCGGGCATTAATCCAATGGACACATAAAATATTAGCTAAAAAAGCCTGGCAGCGCGCAAAATCTACGGACGCAAATTTGAGTGAACGTGCCAATGCCTGGCTTATAACAAACGCTATGAAGGCTAAAATTGAGCTGCGGATCTGACTTAAGGCTAAAAATAAACGTCAACCCACATTCCGAAAAGCAGTTCGAAATGCTCGTAAGATTTTAAAAATCAAAAAAACTTGACGGTAGCTACAAAAATAGCTCTTAGTGCAGCTAAAGATGTCGTAAAAAGAAAGAGGAAATCAATTAGAACTCCACGAGTGATCCCAGTACCAAAACTTGGTGGAGCACTTCCGCTGTTTGCTGGGCTCTCAGCATTAGGGGAACTTTCGGGAGGTGTAGCAGGAATAGCTAAAGCAGAAGATGATGCTAGTGCAGCAAATGCCAAATTGGAAGAAAGCAGACTTCATAAAAGAGAAACAGAAGCTATAGTGGTTGTTAAAGAAAGAAACGGGCTGTTCCTGAAGCCATACAGAAAAGGACTTGGACTCTATCTGCAACCTCAATCAAAAAGCTATTAACGTTGCTACCTAAAAGACCACTAGACGAGTTGTATCTTCACAAGTATATCACACATTTGCCACACTTCAGAGGAGAGGCAAAGAAAGCGGTATTGTTAACTTGGACATCTCAACTGGAGCAAGTACACACTGGGTAGTGTACTGCAAAACAGGGGATACTATAGAATATTTTGATAACTTTGGCAATCTCCAACCGCCAAGGGAACTCAAAAAGTACTTGAGAAATAATATAACGTACAACGACAGTTCTTATCAGAACTATGAGGCAGAAACTTGCAGTCACTTATGTCTAGAGTTTTTATATAATTGCTATTGTCATTGACATTGTAAGGTTTTTAACTATAAATAAATATATTTATATTGAAATTGAATCAGCATATTATCAACTATCATGTAATTAACACTGGCTCTCATGGGAAATTCATCTCTAATCACTGCCAAGTACTTTCCTCCGCTGGAGCTGTAGCAACAAATTATGTTTGTGGACTAATTGATTCTCAAGTATACCATCATCCGTATACAATATTGATGTGAGCAATAATCTGGTTCACGTAGGAAACAATGTTGTTGAGATACCTGTTGGATCCTATGAGAATGATGATATAACGAAATACGTACGTATAACTATTATAAAGGCCAACAATAATACGTTGAAGAGTGATATAAAGGCAACTGAATAAATACATCTTGAAGAAATGAGATCCATAGCTCCTCTGCTGGGATTCAGTAGAAGAAACTTATCTGCTATACAGTGCATCAGAGTTGCCGGTCAACAACATTAAAGTGAATACTATACGCATCGAATGTAATATTATATCAGGATCATTCTTCAACAGCACACAAGTACACACTCTCCAAAAGTTCTCCCCGAATGTAGGGGCAGGGTATAAAAAATTGGAGGAACCCAAAAATGTAATATTTTGCCTGTGAACACCAAACGTATAAATTCTCTAACATTGAAGCTTCTTGACCAAGACGACGACTTAATTAAATTCAGAGGAGAGACTATAACCGTCAGGTTACACTTGAAGCCACAGCATGTTGATATACAATAATGATAAATACGGAATGCGTTAAGATCAGTAGTCAACAGACAACCTTGAAGCCATCAAGATCTATACTTGTGAAGTCCCAATATGGGCTTTACATAAAAAGGGGGAGGTGCCGGTGTGATGGACAGGACTGGTGAACACAAAATTTTAATGTCAATATATTTTTTATTCTTCACAAAATTTACCTTAGCCTAATAATTCAATCAAACCAATTTCGATAATTATAAAAAATAATAAACTAATGAAATAATAAAATAATAAAACCAAACAAGAATTCAACTGATAAAAATAAAAAAATCCAAAATAAAACGAACTCAAAAATCCAAAAAATCCAAAATAAATCGCGACTATTCCACGTTTAACCTGTAAAATATAAAAAACCGAGATTAGAAGGAATCTCTAAATGAAATACAAACAGAATGAGCTTCATTCACTGCTCATTAAATTTGCCAGGTTCAAAACTACCTTAGCCTTGGGGGTGCTGAAAAAATATAATTTAATTTAAATATATTTAAGTAAAAAAAACTGGGTTCAATTCTTCCCTTCCTAATCAAGACTTAATTTCGGTTTAGCGCTTCCGATCTGTCTTGTCGACTGCTCAATTTGCAAGTGATTTGCTATTCCCAACAGCTCGCTATTTATAGCCGGGAATACAATGGGAGCAGTGCGTCTGTCGGTCGCTGTTGCCTTGACGCTATGCAGTAGCAGCGTGTCGCTATGGAGATTTTTGTTGTCGTTGGCGTAGTGGAGATCTTCTTTAGTAAATAGAAGAAGAAGACAACGTACCAGCTGCCTGTGACACAAATGTCATTGGAAGTTGACGGTAGTAGCCGTGAAATTGGTAAGTTTTTTCATTTTTGTTTATTTATTTATTTGTGTTAATGTATTTTTATATTTATATTTCCAGCTTTGCGGCTCTTGAGGAGGAATGCTGTGTTTCGTGGGAGTTGGATTCCACGGTTTTAGGTGAGTAACTTTTCATGTAAAAAGTCTCAGATCGGAATGATCTGAGATTTTTACTTTTTATTTATATTATGATTAATCTTGTTTTGTTTTCTTTTTAGGGATATTTATATAAGGCCAAAGGCCTAGAAAAAATAAAAATTTTCTAAAAGGAGAAAAAGGAGGCCCGAAGAACTACAGGCAATGCCTATAAAGTGCCAGGAGTTGCTGTGGCACTTTATATGTACATATAGTGAGTGTTTTTATTTATATTTGTTTTATATTATTGTTCCGCGACGGAACATCCTCCCGCCTCAAAAAAAGGAAGGTAGCTGGAGAATTTTGATTGAATAAATTTTGTTTGAAAAATAAAGTTAGTATTTGTCTATAACCCTTGTCCTGTTGTGTTCTTTGTTATTATTACTATGATTTAGAAAGAGTTCTTTTTTTTTTTTTTTTTTAACAAACTTACGTTTCTTGACCTGTAAGCGTATGCGTATTTTTCCGTTTGATGTTTTGATGAAACGGAGAGTGTCGCCTTCGTCGGTTTGTACCCTGAAGCATTTTCTTGCTGTCAAGGCTTTTTCCCATGGTATGGGCTGCCTGCGGATCTCACTCCACAGAAGTGGATCAATAATAAAATTTGTTGGAGGCAGAATTGCGTCCTGGAAAAGTACTCCTGTTCGTGGAACTGGACGTGTCCTTTCTTCATCATTTGCCTGTACTGGTTTTGGAGGTGAGCTGGTACCTGGTTCCTCAGCTAGTTGTGGCGTTCTTGGACGTGGTTTTTTGAAATCCCGTGGCGCTGAGCTGACATATTCTGCACTTTTTTCGGTCTCATTTCGACTTGTTGTTGCCTGTGGGTTTTTGGCTTGTTTTGAACTTGAGCTGGGACGTGGTTCATGTAGCGGTTTGAAATAGGGAACTTGTGGGAGTACCCGTGCCCTTTTCGGTGCAGAACTGGGATATTCTACACGATTTTCGCGTTTTGTCCCAGTTGGGGGTCGAGATGGAGTCGTATGGACTCGAATACCTGGGCCTCGTGCGAGTGCCTGTACCTGTTTGGTAGCTGGGACTGCCTCGAATGGAGGCTTGAATAACCTTGGTGGTTTGGGCATCTCTGTTGCTCGTAAATGATCCTTTATTGGAGTAGTCTTAGGTAACGAAGGACCCCTTGTTTGAATATTCTCTAGATCGGGAATGTCATCGATCCAGAGACAGTCATCCAGGCAAGGTAATGAGTCCATAGTTTCAAAAAATAATAAACCAAAAAAACAACTCAAAAAAGAAATGATAAAAACTAAAAAAATTAACCAAATTAAAAGAAAACTAATGATGGCGGTCTTATCTACTCCATGTGTGCTTGTCAAGTGATGACTTCTTTCGATTTGAGCTGAAGTTGGATGAATTTGTATTGCTTTATTTTGTTTAATTAAGGCCCACACGCTTCATTTTTGAATTGAATAATGTGATTCGGGGATAAATGTATATATTTGTGGTGTAGTATTAATTTATTATTTATGTTAGTAATATTGTACTATTTAATTTGGCACTGATATTACGAAAAGTTATTGTGTTGAGAAAAACAAATGTCGTGCTTCGTTATGCCCGTGTGGGATCGTTTGTGCTTCGTGTGGGATGTTATTTATTTTTGATTTTTAATGTGAAAAATTTTGTTGAATTATATTTTTGTTTAAATGGGTAACTTGTATAATTTAATAATTGGCCGAATTATTTGAGTATTCTGTGTTTTGACAGTTGCTACTCTGACCCTTTTGTCCTGGCCTGGGTTGATTTTTATTATTCGACCAGTCGGCCATTTTGTGGCTGGACAATGATGATCTTGTATTAAAACTAAATCATTTATTTTGAGGTTATCTTCTGGTTTTTTCCATTTTTTACGAGCTTGTAAACCTTGAAGATATTCTTTTGACCACTTTTTCCAGAATTGATCTGTCAACCATTGGACATATTGCCAACGTTTGAGGGAAGTTGTTTTATCAGTGATAGACAGTTCTGGAATTGTCTTTAAATTTCGACCAATTAAAAAATGCCCAGGAGTTAAAATGTTAAAATCGCTTGGATCATTGGAAAGCGGTGACAGAGGTCTGGAATTTACGCAAGCTTCGATTTGACAGATTACGGTTGACAGTTCTTCAAAAGTTAAAATGGCGTTTTGCAAGGTTCGCTTCAAGTGGGTTTTTACTGCCTTAACTCCTGCTTCCCATAATCCACCAAAGTGTGGCGCTGACGGTGGGTTGAAATGCCACGTAATGCTTGCTAGTTCTGTGACAGTAGAACTGTCATGTGGAAATGTCTTCAAAATGGTTTTAATTTGATTAGACAATTCCCTGCTTGCGCCGACGAAGTTCGTGCCGCAATCGGAATAAATATGGGCGCATAAGCCTCGGCGGCTTATGAATCGCTTCAATGCAGCGATGAATGCCGCTGTCGTCAATTCCGACACGACTTCAATGTGAATGGCTTTGGTCGCCATGCATACAAAAATGCTTAGATATCCCTTGATGATTTTAGCGTTTCTTATTTTTGACGTTTTAATGTCAATGGGACCGGCATAATCGACGCCAGTGTGTTCGAAGGTTAATGCAGGGGTGATTCGTGATGATGGAAGGTTTCCCATAATCTGTGTAGATGGCGTTGGTTTTGTTTTGAAGCAGGGGATGCATTTTCGTAACTGCTGACGAACGGTGTTTCTGGCGTTAAGCAGCCAGTATTTGTTACGTAATAAATTGAGGGTGAGTTGTATACCTCCATGTAATGCACAATGATGAATGTTATTAATGATAATCCGTGACACATGATGGTCATTTGGTAGGATGATTGGGTGCTTTTGATTGTAGGTCAGTATCGAATTTTCGAGTCTGCCGCCGACTCGGATTAATTGTTTATGGTCTAAATATGGATTAAAAGTGAGAATGCGGCTTGTCCTTGAAATTGGTTTATTTGATTTAAGACAATGGAACTCATTTGGAAATGCTATCTGCTGTACAATGGATATGATAATATTCTCAGCTTCTTGTAATTCGGAGTATGTGAGATAGCTAGACTGCTTAATTGTGCTTTTAGATTTGCAGTTGTTAAAAAACCTTTTGCAATAAGCGATAATTCTTACTAATTTAGGGAATGAGGAATACCTTGTTAACCATTCAATTTCTAGGCCAGTGCAAGTCAATGCCTTGACTGTTCGGATTTCAAGTTCAGAGCACTTGTGAAACGTGGGCTGTTTTGGCCAATCCTCTCTGGATTGCTGTAACCATGATGGTCCGTTCCACCAAAGCTTGGATTCGACAAGTTCGTCCGGGTTAAGTCCTCGAGAGGCGCAGTCTGCTGGGTTACTTTTGGATGGTACATATCGCCATAGTCGAGGATGGATATTTTCCTGGATTTCTGCCACTCGATTTGCTATGAATGTTTTCCAAGTTGAGGGCTGTTTTTGAATCCAGGACAAGGTGACTTCTGAGTCGGACCATGCGACAGTGGAACTGTCTGCGATATTTATGTCAGCTTTGATTTGTTTCATTAGACGGGAGAGTAAAACAGCTCCACATAGCTCGAGTCTTGGAAGTGATATTGATTTTGTTGGAGCGACTCTAGTTTTTGACGTAAATATATGAGTGCTAATAGTGTTGTCGTTGTTTATGATTCTTAAATATACAACACCTGCAAAGGCCTTTTCTGACGCGTCGCAGAATCCATGCAATTCCATGCCTTTTGCTGTAGGTGAAAAACCTACCCATCGTGGTATTTTGATTGATTGGATGTGTTTTAAGCTTTCCCTGAATCTCTTCCATTTAATTGTGATGGCTTCAGGTAAGGCTTCGTCCCACGAATATTTATTCAACCATAGATTTTGTATAAAAATCTTGGCGATAATAATAATTGGTGCCAACCATCCTAATGGATCGAACAGTGATGCTGTCTCGGATAAGATTATCCGTTTAGTAAACAGTGGTTTTTGAAGTACGGGGCTTACCTTGAAGCTAAACTCGTCACGTGCTGGATGCCACTGGAGACCAAGAGTTTTAATTGTATCCTTTTCTGATAAATCTAGAACAGAATTGATTTCTCTGTGTTGATGAGGAATGTTTTTAATTAATTCCGGATGATTGGCTGTCCATTTACGGAGATTAAAGCCTCCTTTGGAAAGGACGTTAATTAGTTCTGTTTGTAATGTTAACCCACCTTTAGTATCATGTGCTCCTGTCAGTAGGTCGTCGACGTAAAAGTCGTTTTTTAGGCTTTGGGATGCAAGTGGATATTTGTCTTGCTCGTCTTCTGCTAATTGATGCAGGGTGCGGATGGCAAGATATGGAGCTGACGTAGTGCCAAACGTGACTGTTGTCAGCTGATAATCTTTTATCGGTTCCTTTGGTGAATCTCTCCATAGGATTCTTTGATAATTGGTATGTTCAGGATGCATTTGGATCATCCTGTACATTTTCTCTATGTCAGCGGTGAAAGCGATTTTATATAGGCGCCAATTTAAGATAGTAGCCCATAAGGTGGGTTGGATTGTTGGTCCGGCCAACATTTGCTCATTCAGTGACCTTCCGTTTGTTGATTTTGCGGAGGCGTTGAAGACTACTCTCAGCTTGGTCGTCGAGCTTTCTTTAATGACTGCGTGATGTGGCAGATAATAATGACAGATGTTGTTCTGTTCCGCTGAATTTTGGGTTGATTTGAGTTCTGTCATATGTCCTAGCTGTAAATATTCCTTGATGCATGTTTTGTACTGTGTGTGCAGCTCGGGTTGTTTTTCAAAGCGTTTCTCTAATTGGAGAAATTGTTTCAATGCCACATGTCGGCTGTGGCCAAGCTCCGGTCCGTTTGGGTTTCTGAAGGGCAGTTTAACCTGATACTGACCTTGTTTCAAGCGCTTATGTGATGCTGTATATATTTCCTCACATAGCTCGTCATCGGGATTTGTTATTTTCCTTGGAATTTCCTTTATCTCCCAAAATTTTCTCAACTGTTGCTCTAGCTGATATTCTGGTTCTATTTGAACAGTGAACGTCTTAACTGTGCTGGGTTTTTTGCTGCTTGTACTTCCCATTAGGATCCATCCTAATTGGGTATGCTGAGCAGTTGGATCTCCAGGGGAGCCCTTTATGACTCCGCTCTCAATGATTTCGGCGTATACATCTGCTCCCAGTAGTAAGTCTATTTGACCAGGGTTGTAGAACTTGGGATCGGCGAGTAGCAGATGTTGCAGATAGAGTAATTTTTTGACATCTATGGTGTCAGCTGGTACGAAATCTGTGATCTTCTGCAATATCAGAGCGTTGATCTTGGTTTCAAATTTCGTGTTGATTGATTTCATCTTGAATGATGTTTGTGCCTTCACGTGGGCGGTTTGAGATTTTCCTAACCCGCTGACTTTGACGTGTGTTGTTTTTCGTGGTAGCCTTAAACGTTTACTGGCAGCTTCAGTAATGAACGATACTTGTGAGCCCGAGTCTATTAGAGCTCTCATTGTATGGGTTTGTCCGTCTGGACTCTCTATATCGACTAACGCAGTTGATAATAATGCCCTACTGACGTTTGTCGAAAAGAATGACTTTGTTACTGGCTCATTACTGTCGTTAGGCTCTTTAAGTTTTATTTCAGATTGCTCTTGGTTATGTGTGGATAAATTCTCTTTTTCTAAATGGATGAGAGTATTGTGCCTCTTGTGGCATTGGAGGCATGATTTTTTGCTTGGGCAGCCATTGAGGTTATGTCCTGACGAAAGGCAGTTTTTGCATAACCTGTGATTATTTATAAAATTTAATCTCTCCTTTGGAGATAATTTTTTAAACGAAGAGCAGTGAAAAAGAGTGTGATTCTGCTTGCACATTGAGCATGTGTGCGATTTGTTCAAAAATGTGTAGGCATTTTTGTTGGTATAGTTTCTTTGGGATGCACTAGTGTGCGCCTTTGAGGTTTGATACCCGCTGCGGGGATCTCGAGTACGAACACGTGCCTCGTTTTGGTTTTTGTACTGACGTACATTTTCTTGTGTCTTAGTATTTTGACACTCTTGGATTGCTTCTAGAGTGCGGAACCTTGTCTCTAGAAACGTTGACAGATCGGAATATTTGGAAATTTCGTTTCTTGTTCCTTGCTCATGCTCCCACAATTGATGTGTTTCTGGAGGGAGGCGTTGAACAAGATGGTATATCAGTATGGCGTCCCAATGTTCAACTGGAAGCCCTAGATATCGAAGCTCATGAAGACTCTCTTCTGTTTGATCGAGAAGGGAGCGTATGGCGTGAGCTGATTCGGCTTTTATAGGTGCTTGACTAAGTAATGTTTTTAAATGAGTGTTTACTAGTACTCTCTTGTTTTCGAATCTCTTTTGTAAGAGTTCCCATGCCTTGAGATAATTCGCATCGATTACCTCGAATTGGCGTAATAGGCGTTCTGCTTCCCCCGTAACGCTAAGTTTTAGGTAGTGAAGTTTCTGAACCTTTGATAAGTTTGGATCTTTGTGGATCAGCGAATTGAATAGATCATGGAACGTATGCCATGTCTTGTAATTGCCATCAAATATTGGTATTTGTATGGGTGGAAGCCGAGTCTCAATTTTTGGTAGACGTACTGTCTGTGTGGCAGGTTGTTCTCTAGTATGAGGTAACGTTGGGAACGACTCCTCTAGCTCTTGTGACAACTTTGACATGAGATTGATATATAATTCTTCGGTCTCTTCGTATAAGTTGCCTTTGGCATATTCGCTGTCCACGCCGTTTTCGGTTGACCAGATTGCTATATGCGTCTCTGTAAATGCTTGCCATAGCTTTTCAAGAGATTGAATGCGAGTAGCATAATATTTCTTTCCTTGTTTGGTTTCTGAATTTGCTTTGCCATGGTTAATTTTGGCTTTATCTATTTGGTCGTTTAGACCCTTTTGAGTGAGAATTAGAATATCAACATCCGCCATTTTGTTTTCCCAGTCCTATCCGGCTCTTGAAGGACCAATGTGAAGTCCCAATATGGGCTTTACATAAAAAGGGGGAGGTGCCGGTGTGATGGACAGGACTGGTGAACACAAAATTTTAATGTCAATATATTTTTTATTCTTCACAAAATTTACCTTAGCCTAATAATTCAATCAAACCAATTTCGATAATTATAAAAAATAATAAACTAATGAAATAATAAAATAATAAAACCAAACAAGAATTCAACTGATAAAAATAAAAAAATCCAAAATAAAACGAACTCAAAAATCCAAAAAATCCAAAATAAATCGCGACTATTCCACGTTTAACCTGTAAAATATAAAAAACCGAGATTAGAAGGAATCTCTAAATGAAATACAAACAGAATGAGCTTCATTCACTGCTCATTAAATTTGCCAGGTTCAAAACTACCTTAGCCTTGGGGGTGCTGAAAAAATATAATTTAATTTAAATATATTTAAGTAAAAAAAACTGGGTTCAATTCTTCCCTTCCTAATCAAGACTTAATTTCGGTTTAGCGCTTCCGATCTGTCTTGTCGACTGCTCAATTTGCAAGTGATTTGCTATTCCCAACAGCTCGCTATTTATAGCCGGGAATACAATGGGAGCAGTGCGTCTGTCGGTCGCTGTTGCCTTGACGCTATGCAGTAGCAGCGTGTCGCTATGGAGATTTTTGTTGTCGTTGGCGTAGTGGAGATCTTCTTTAGTAAATAGAAGAAGAAGACAACGTACCAGCTGCCTGTGACACAAATGTCATTGGAAGTTGACGGTAGTAGCCGTGAAATTGGTAAGTTTTTTCATTTTTGTTTATTTATTTATTTGTGTTAATGTATTTTTATATTTATATTTCCAGCTTTGCGGCTCTTGAGGAGGAATGCTGTGTTTCGTGGGAGTTGGATTCCACGGTTTTAGGTGAGTAACTTTTCATGTAAAAAGTCTCAGATCGGAATGATCTGAGATTTTTACTTTTTATTTATATTATGATTAATCTTGTTTTGTTTTCTTTTTAGGGATATTTATATAAGGCCAAAGGCCTAGAAAAAATAAAAATTTTCTAAAAGGAGAAAAAGGAGGCCCGAAGAACTACAGGCAATGCCTATAAAGTGCCAGGAGTTGCTGTGGCACTTTATATGTACATATAGTGAGTGTTTTTATTTATATTTGTTTTATATTATTGTTCCGCGACGGAACAATACTAAAACCCGCAAATACAGCATATTCATAGTTGATAGGCTTAACGCTGAAACAATGAATAAAGGAATACTTGATATTTCACCAGACGCTCGCTTTGTTAACAGTATTACTAAATTTGAATATCACTCATATTCACCGTTTCTAACATCGTTTAAAAACATCGATGAAATCCGTATCACATAACATCATCTTCTACCCAGCAGGAGTTTTCGTTACATTGAGGGGTCGCTATGAAAGCTGGATGGAACCATTTCAGCAACCACGAAATTAGCTAACAACGCTCTACCTTTTTTTCTTGCGGAAATATCACATGAATTTAATGCAATGGAGGTCGATCATATAAGAAATCTTGGTATTGCAAAAACATTAAAAACTACATATCGCGAAATGCAAATGCAAGCAGGATACTACTCAACGCCAGTTAGTCTACAGATTCACCCGTTATACCGACCAATGAACTCTTCAACTATTGTGTACCTCTGAAATATTTTTTGGGATTCGCTGAAGATTACAAGAAAATTTTTATAAATACCAAACATGAACTCATATTGATCCGAAACAGGAGAGATGCTAATGCTAAATTATATCACCCACAGATGAGGCAAAAATTGAAATTACCAAACTTCAAAGGAGCATTCCACATGTTACAGTGTCTGATGATGAAAATCTGCAACTATTTAAAATTATCGAGAAAGGTTGCCCAATGTAAATACCCTGCCGCAGCTGGAACATATATGAGTATCCAGTACTGCCAGCATCTACCCATCAAAGCTTCACTCAACTAGAGAAACCGCGATTTATCATCTTAGCATTACAAACGAATCCAAACGATACAACCAAGGATGCTACCAAGTTTGAGCACTGCATACTCACTGACGTCACAGTTCATTTGAACTCAGAATCATATCACTATGATAATTTGAACCTGAAATTTGATCAGAATAGATACGCATTGCTGTATGGCATGTATATAAAGTTTACGCAATCATACTATGGCCATCAGTATCAATCGTTCTTCTCATGGGAGAAGTCCAAACCCGATACTAGGATCAGTGTCATTGATTTTTCACATCAAAAAGATACAATAAAAACTGGACCTATCGATATAAGGCTAGAATTCAAGACATCCGAAAATATACCGGCTAATATAACAGCACATTGTCTACAAGATAGAATAGTAGAATACAGCCCGTTGACAAGTGATGTGAGAAAATTAAATTAAGAAAAAGGCCGCCATCGTAGACGTTCAAGGATTCAAAACAAACCTCAATGAATTTATCACTAAAGAACTCGCAATTTTAACTGATGAAACCCAGAAGCAACACTTTATATTTCAACCACCGCACCGTTCAGATACAAAGATTTCACTTCTGCAAACAAGAGACAAGTTAAATGGCTTCAGCGACATTTTTATGGATTCCACTGGGATGATGGTTATATACCAAATCACAAGCTATACACTATAGTTGAACCACTGCTTCGGAACAAGATCATATACAATATGTAAAAGGAGCTGAAAAAGTACAATGGATGTAGAAGATACTTGGCGAGGATGAAATCATTATCAACAATGAGGGTGAATACAATTGTGGCAAACGAACAGAGTCTACACAAATGAACCATCTTGCCCCGTTCATATCGAACAATGTGCTATAAGAAATATTTTTGTAATAAGAAATTTTATTGAAAATATAAACAATTTTTCATAAATCTTAAGAGTTTTCAATACACACACTACACACACACCTACACTGAAAATTTTCTGATAAGTCTTTTCATTCCATTATACTTCATGTTGCTTACCATCCCAAGCAGCCGTGATCTATTATATCAAATGTCATAACATGATCACTCTTGTTTATAAAAGATACGTACAGATAGATATCATCAAAGCTTTTAATCCACAACTTACGGTATAGTTTGTTTTCAGTTATAACTTGCACTGCTCATATAAGACATCATATTCTACAGTACAGATTAATATCAGTTGTTGTTGTTGTTTTTTTTTTTTTAAATCTATAGAAATTGGGAATTTGTACGAAATTGTTTACATTATTCTGCTGTGCGAAATTGTTTATCAAATTAGAAGTTAAGTCGAGTCATTGCACCTGGGGCCGGATTCACTAACTCAGAGAGTTGTGGAGTTGTGGAGATGAGAGCTCTTTTGCCACTTTACTCTTCACTCGCAATTTTGTAACTCGTGGAATTTGTATTGAGATTTACCAAACTCTCTATTCCACTCGGCAAGACTCTCGGCTGTGTTAGTTGTGGAGAAGTAAGGAAAATATTTCTCAACTGACAGTATTGTCTGCTTTTATTGTCCTATGTGAAGGTACCAATGTACCTATGATTTTCAATTGTAATTCACGCGAAAATTGTCAATTTGGTTGTCTTCCAGTAGAGAGGAGATGCTATAAAAATATGCACGTTAAAGCTTGTATGTAGGATGAAATCGCATCTACATTTCGTCACCTAATTAGATATGTAATTAGTTTTGGAGTCCGCTAAACAGTTTTGGAGAAAACTGCAAAAGAAATGAATCAGTCCTTCTTAAGATGAAAAAATGGCTGTTTTTTGTACAAAAATATACAAAATATAGAAACTGGGGTGTAAATGACCCAAGTGAAAAAAATCCGTTTTTCGGCGGTAAAAAGTCAGTTATGAAGTTAAGATTATCAAAAAATACTACACCAGTCGATTACTGGCTTCTCCCTCTTTAATTTGATACCAAATATGACGTAATTTGAACAACCCCCAAGTCGCTCCCCCAGAAATTGTTCACCTATATTTCTGTACTCTAGACCCTAAATCCATAGAAAAAAAACTTCAATGCTGTACGATCCTCCCACACAGAGTTAGCCGTCTCGAAGGGAAACTTAGGAATTTTTAATCGGGGAAAACGAAAACTCTCATCTCCCAAACTCTCCGAGTTACAGAATCTGGCCCCTGAATATCATAAATTTTCTGATAAGGTTACGTCAATACAATTTCCGTTACTTATCTCAGACAATATATCATCCATTGTTTTTGTTGTTGTTGCCGAATTCCATAACATGGTGCAATATTTTTACTGAATACTGTAAATCTTGTAGTATGATCTAAAATGAGAGCGAGTCAGATGCTGTTTTGGAGTGAATAGAAATTTTCAGTACAAAATAAATGCCCCAAAAGCCCAAAATTGAGTGCCATACCCCCATAGGTGGGAAGAAATGAGTTTGACACAACGGGATACTTTTTGTATGGAGAAAGTGAGCCAGGGTCCCCATAGCACAACTACTTTTCAGGAACATATCCTAGCGTAAATCGACGTATTAATGGATTTACTAACATGAAATTATATCTGAATGTGTAAGTAGTATTGAGCAAAATTACACTTTTCTTATAGCAAAAATACGATCAGTTCCTCGTGACACACGAACGTATTTAAAAAGCAAATTTTCTCCTTTTAATTATACCAAACTCAATTTATTAAAACAAAATAAACCACAAAAACAATATGTTAAAAGAAAAATTTAAATTCGTTTTCATCGTTTTCAGACCTGAAAATTACTATAAATTTATGGAGTTTACAAATACATTTACATCTAGAGCCTCAAGGAAATGAATGGTACAATTTACATGTTCGCCACCAACAAGTCATTTTCTGGACTGGTCAACCAGCATGATAGTGTTAAAAGCTATTGATAATATTGTGAACTTCCCCTCTCTTTGGGCCGTAATAAGGACTTTGGGAGAACATGCATAAATTTTATTCCGGCACCAATTTACGTTGCACTCATTCATTTAAATACCGCTGTTCTAGTTCACTTGAAACTGAAATTAAACGATGACCTACATTGGTCCCGATAAATCAGTTTGCCTTAGCTTTTTGTTTTATCAAACATGAATTGATATCTTCCGCAGTATGTATTCACTCATAGGTGAAAATATTAAACTTTCACGTGATTTTGTTGAGCAGCATTTCAATAATATTTATAAAAAATAATAAATGACTACTTTAAAAATTGTGTAAATATGTATAAATGCTTTGCAAATTTTCGGAAATTTTAAAAACTTTCATAGAAAATCGAATAAACCCTAATTATCCTGGGATAACTGTTGCAATGGGGCTTTAACGTTTCCTTAGTAACAGATTAGTTCAGGAAGTAAAATCAAGCAATGACGTGATATGAAATGGTTCTATTCTTGTGCATACAACTATCTATAGTCCGCGTTACGAAAAATGAGCTATCAAGGTCACCAGAGGGAAATTTATATGTTTGTCCCATTGTGTTACATATTTCCAATGGTAACAGAGCTTTCAAAAGGCATTATCATTAAAAAAAATTAAATTTCGGTATTACTTGAATTACTATTGTATTTTCTTGTCACTTTAATAAATATGTATTACGTCATAATATTTTCTTTTCTTTCATTTGTAGGACATTTTAATATGTTGATGACTAATGTGTGAGCCACTGTAACGACACCTTAGGGAGCTCTTTATAGTTTCATTTGTAAGCCATTGCTTTATAAGAACGGTGGTAAGCGTAGGCGCATGGACTGAGAAGACGAAGAAGAGTTTAAGGGTCAGAGTCGTTAGGACGACATCTTATAAAAGGTTTTAAGTGAGTAGAGTTGAGCTTGATAATCGTTAGGGCGACATTTTAATATACCTATGTATTTTGTGGACGTTTAAAATATAAATAAAACAGTTGACTTTTGAAGTGAATTTTACTCTCGACCTGAAAAATTGTTACATTCGTCTGAAGTAAATGAAGTGCTACCTGCTTTTGATCCAAAAGACGAAATTAGTAGTTTTTCGGAACAATGGATCAAAAAACTTGAAAAATATAAAAATATTTATGAGTGGATAGATGAAACTCTTTTACAATACGCGTGCTTACGTTTGAAAGGTGCAGCTAAAATATGGAGTCTTAGTCTAGAAGACGAACTTGTTCGTTGGGAAGAATTTAAATGGGAGTTTCTGAAGATTTTTCAGCCAATGCAGGACGAGTCGGACAATCATTTAGCCATGGTCAACACGAAAAAGAAACAAACGAGAAGAAAGTTACGAAGATTATGTTTATGTCATGCTAAACGTGGATCGATGAGTGATAGGGCTTTAATTAAATATATTATTAAGGGTCTTCAAGGTCCTGCTATACAGCGAATTCTTTCTTTGCAAATATTTGAGTCGTCTAGTGAATTGTTAGTGCATCTTAAACATTTTGTAAATTCAAAATCACCTAGCTAGCTCGCCTCGGCTATTGGTGGAGAGTGTGGGTTCCACGAAGACCTGCTGCTGTCACCTGCCATATACAAAAAAAGGATCTCGTGCCAAAAGAAGGAAAACGTCGCAACACATCCGGTCCAGAAGGCACCTTTACATCAGTTACTATTACCTACGTGCCTTCAGTGTCATATGGGTAGATGGGGCAAGGCAGATAAAGGCACACTCTCCCCCAATAGCCGAGGCGACCTAGCGTACCACCCTGCACTGCAACGCTGTCTACCGAGAGATCTGGCAGTTAGGACTGCACGTCCAGCCCAAACACTTATAGCTACATAACAAAATGGCGCCTCAGTTTTACTTCAGAGTCCAAATGTAACTGATGCTGGGAATTGAGATTGTTTGGAGATATGGACATTTGGCTGTTAGCTAACTGTCTGCCTCGGTAGTCTCATATCTAGTAGATGATACATGCAGACATGGGTCTGACTGTGTTCAGTAACGATAAAGTTTTTAGTAAAGTAATGTTTTCGAGATTTTGAATTGTTTAAAGTTTTTGTAATCAAAGTAAAGTTTTTTCTTCTTTTTATCTGCAGTCCGACTTTAGGTTTGACTAGCTCAAGCCTCAAGTCTCGAAAGTTTGTAATGTTTGTTGAATTTTGAAATTTTGAGTGGTGCTAGAGACCTTCAGAGATCGGAAACTGGCATACTGCTAACTGCCTGACTGGGGAATCTCTGGTATCGTTCTCGGTCTTTGTCAGCTCCAACCCGACTTCTCTGAGATTCCGTCGTGAACTCAATTCTTCATGCACACATCACTTGCTTTTGCTTTAGTTTTGATCTGAGATTTTTGAGAGAATGGACCTGGGAGACCCTTGTCGTGGAGAGTAAGCTCTTCGAGGAGGGGGGGGGGGAGAACTACGTACGCTTTTGGATTTTTCATTACGGTATTTTGAGTTTAGCTCATATAAAGCATAGGAAAGGTGGGTTTTTTTCACCAGAGATTGAATATAGCTCATATTTGATTTTTTTTACGAACCTTCTTGTCGGTACGAGATTTTGAGTCTAGCTAATAGGCAAGTGTATGAATTTTTGATTAATTTTTATAAGTTAGAGTTCAGCTCTTAATTGGTTTTGAAATCCTGTTGATTTACAAGAATTAATTGTTGAATTTTTCATTATTGTCGTATAACCTCGCATATACATTGAGCACAGAATCGTGAATTGAGAGCCTATATATAATTATAAATATAAGAAGTTGCACACTAATCCCTAGATTATACATCAACCTTCAGTTGATAAGCTTGAATTCTTACATTATTTTAAAAGTAAGATAATTTCTTCTGGCCCTTGTGCTAGTCGACGAGAGCCCATACATTGCCTTTACTTCCGATATTCTTACGAGTTTTTGTCCAATTTCTGCACGAAGGCAGGATTATACTATTCCCAAATACAGACTGCGAAATAGACACGGCTAATTATGGTATCAAGACTGTTAGACAAACATCATCATAACGGCTACCATGAGAGCACCACCTCAGGTGACTGACATTCCAGCCCAGTTGCCCAAACGGTGCACCATCTGTCAAGATGCAGACTGGTCAGTCAAACGGAAGCCAGTTGAGACTATCTGTGGATATGTATTCCACAAGGCGTGTCTGCGTGCGTGGATAGGGCGACAATCCAATCGAATGCAGATTTCGTCTCACCCAATATGATTTCACTGTCTACACAGGTGCTGTTCCGTAAAGAGCTCTCACGGTACCTAAAAATCAAGAGCCTCAACCACCAGTATCAGTATCCGATTTACCACCACTAACGGTGGCACAGTCAAATCGTGCAAATCGTGGATCTCTATCCCCGAATATAGAAAATTTACAGTCAAGGACTTTATCGCACCCGAGTTCTATAATGAACATATCGCTACCTACTACCCATGGTCAAGGTCTGTTTAAAATCACTCAGCCTTGGGCACCTCTAAGGGGTATAATGTGTCATCAATCGTAGCAGTCTAACTTATCTTTGTAACTTGCTTGGTAGGCTATGATTCAACGTAAAAGTTGTGATTGTTCAGTAGTTTTTTAATAAATGATTTATAGATTTTATTCGCGTTTCTAATTATTCATATACGATACATACATATATATCTCCCGACAAGACCCAGTAGCTTCAGAAGCATTGATGGCTGGTCTTAGAGTCCAGATGCAAGAGCTGATACGAGAAGGTATCAGGCAGAGTATGAGTACTCTGCAAGATGACCTTTTTAATCAGTTTACTCGGCCAGCTCCTGTTGTGCCTTATCACGTAGATACTTCTCGACCACCACCACCAATAGTGCAATCAAGACGTGCTGTAGGATTGCCCGGATCAGCTAATGGTCACCACTATGCCCCAGACAATTCACCCAGACTCGACATCCCACCGAATCCGATGCCTTATAATACTCCTCGGGCACAGGCATACCAGAATAATCGACCACAACCAAACTCATGGTCACAACGATCTGGCAGCCCTGTACGTAGATAGAACATATCGTATAGTGGAGACAGTTCAAAGCTGTCCGTGAATGAGTTTGTCTTCCGAGTTGAAGCACTCACCTGCTCAAAGGGGATTTCGATCTCCTTGTTAGAAATATGAGCACGCTGCTTGCAGGCTCGGCCATGGAATGGCACTGGTCACTGCTTCGTCAAAACTCTACAACAACGTGGGAATACATCAAAACTGCTCTTCTGTCTGAATGGGGAGTTCCTAAAGATGATTTGATGTTGCGAGTCCAATTAATGTCCCGCAGACAGAAATCTGGTGAGTCCTTTGGAACTTAACATCAGAGCGTGGTGCAGCTGCGTGATCATCTGTAGACTTCGATGCTAGATAGTAAATTCCTGGAAATAGTTAAGTCCAACTTGTTGCCAGAGATTACAAATTAGATCTGTCGGCACCCTACCAATACTATTGAACAGAATCATTCTACGCAATTGCGGATTGCGACTACTAGTAACCTGAACCCTTATCGACATCATCGTGTGAGTGAAATTGAGGCCATCTCAAATTTTTATTGTGACGTACCCATATTACCTGGATGTGATAATAGTATTATAGACCTATCAGCTGTTACGAATAGACCAGCAGTAATTTGTTGGAATTGCGGTCAGCAAGGCCACTATTACCAAGACGCGTAGCGGAAAGGCAGCAAGTTTTCTGCTACGGATGCGGACGCAAGAATATTTTCAAACTGTAGACCCTGTCTACAGAAAAACGAGAGACGGGTCGGGAATCAAAACACCTTTTCTCGACCGAGTAAGTCATCGAGAATGACAACAGCTGTAACAGCCCCAGTTAAATTTTGGACAGGAAGAATGGTCCACTCAATCAGCAAACCTCAACGGTGAAATAATAAACTGTCCATTAATATCACTCAGTGGTTTTGGTGATATTAACAGCCCACCTGACAATCGTAATGCTGACAATAGTTCTTTAATAGAGACAAAGAACTTAATTGACTTCTCTGCAGGTTTTCAAGCTCCCATTTCAATCAGTAGGGAGCCTCAGACACTATTGATAGACACTTCCTTAGAAGAGCCTTTAACTTTTGACGTCCCTTTAAAACCACACGTACCTTCCTCGAGCGATGTTGCTGAACAGGAGGTCCAGTCCCATGGTAAATCGATACTAAAGCGGCCACCAAACTCTGTTATGAGTGGGCGTGAGCCTGTTTTATATCCATTGATACCCTATCATACGCGTCTATAGAAATATAACGCATCTTCTCCTCAGCAGCTGAACAAGTAGTATGTATCACGATGTGGGCCTTAGTTAGAAAAGGAAACGATCTATTGTTCTTTGGCGTGAATATTGTCGACGAATCAAGACGGAAAGAAAGAAACTGGCCCACATTTCAGTATCGATGCCGGACGACATTCGACCATATGCTGAAGTTAAGTTGCTAGTGGTGCCATTGTTACAGGGACAGGGAGTTCTAGAGAAGCTTCTTGGAGCTCTTCAGTTGTTCCACTTCGGAAGCCTGGAAAAGTTCGGCTTTTTTTAGACGCCAGAAAGCTCGACTCCGTTACTAAGAAGGACGCCTATCCGCTGCCACAGATAGAAGCACTTTTGAGTCGACTTCCTCTGGCAAATTACATTACAAGCCTGGACTTGAAAGAGGCTTTTTGGCAAATCCGAATAGACTCTGATTTCAGAGAGAAGACCGCATTTACTGTACCTGGTCATGCTCTCTATCAATACACTGTGATGCAATTCGTTTTGTGCAACGCTCCGCAAACTATGTGCCGCGTCATGGATAAGGTCATTCCTTTCGGTCGAGTATGTTTTCATCTACTTAGACGATTTATTAATACTGTCATCAGACCTTGATTCTCATCTCATTTTACTATCCCGTGTAGCGGATTGTTTGAGGAAGGCTGACCTCACTATCGATGTGGAGAAGAGTAAGTTCTACATTACAAAGACAAAATACTTATGTTTAATTGTTGCGAAAGGAGGATTAAGAACAGACCTGGATAAGATTTCAGCTATAGTCGACTACCCGTCACCTAATAATGCTCGGCAAGCCCGACGAGTACTGGGTATGGCGGGATGATATCGTCAGTTCATTCCGAACTATGCTGATCGAACGGCCTCCATAACTGACACCCAGAAAAATCTCAGTCAGTTCCAATAGACACCCGAACCCCACACGTCTCTGAAGTTATTGAAGCAGAAACGAACTTCAGCATTTTTATTGAGTCCAGATTTCACCAGACTGTTCGTTATGCAGTTTGATGTGAGCCAACAAGATATTGGGGAAGTGCTGTTACAACTAGATCACGATGATAACGGGAAGCCATTAGCCTACGTCGCGAAAAAGATGAATTCAGCACAGCGTAATTATACCGTCACAGAGCAGGAATGCCTAGCAGCATTATTAAGTGTGCAGAAGTTCCGGCCCTTCATAGAGCTTATGCTATTTACGATTGTGACTGATCATGCGAGATTGAAATGGCTGTTGTCCCAAAAGGACCTCATCGGTCGGATTACTCGGTGGAGTCTGAAGCTTCAGGGCTTCAACTTCACTATTGAGCACTGGAAAGGAAGCCTGAACGTTGTCCCTGATGCGCTGTCGCGGATTCACTGTGACAGTCTGACACCTTCTGAAGATCCTGGCCCGGATGTTGACCTTAGTTCTCCGTATTTAAATTCCTTGGAATATGAGGAGCTGAGGCAGAAAGTTAAATCAGGGTCTAATAAACTACCAGATCTCTGCGTCAGGGATAACTTGATTTATATTTGGACTGTTCCGAAAACAGGCGATCCAATTCAGAAGAACGAGGCTTGGAGGCTTTGGATTCCACGAGGGCTTGTCTTCGACGTCATTTCAAGGGTGCATGATCCGCCACTGGCGTCACATGTAGGTATATGGAAAACACTGGAAAGATTGAGAAGATATCTGTACTGGACTCGAATGACAGTCGATGTCAGAAACTACGTAGGCAGATGTGACGTGTGCAAACAAATTAAAGCCCCTAATAGCATACTTAGAGCACCTAAAGGAGCCCATTCTGTGACAGAAAAATATTGAAACAGAAGTGTTTCACGCTATCGTAGTTCCGGAGACGATAGTCTCCGACAATGAAGTTCAGTTTTGCTCTGTTTAGTTAACTAAACTTCTGGAAAAATATGGCGTCAGGCACTTGCAGCCAGCAGTTTACTTACCGAACGAGTGAACCGATCTTTATTGTCCAGAATCCGAGCATACATTCAAAAGGAGCACAGTAAGTGGAGCTCTGTCCACCAAGCAACTGGCTTCTCACCCTACAGAGTACTATTCGGTCAACAGATGACTGACCACGCGAGCTCCTATCCCATCCTTAGGCGGCGGTCACACTGATAAAGTATAAAGCATGCAATATGCAACACGCAGTATTTACTTTAAGTTGCGATGTTGTTCAAATTGACGCAGGAGGTCAGCGCCAGTATTAAAAATGTTTACGTCGGAGGAAGAAGCCATAACATTTTCATACTTATAAGGCGCCGTAAGCAGTTGTCATTTATACTTTTACTATAGTCAAGCAATAATTTTTTCACCACTTACACAAATTTTATATTGAAAGCAATATCTTCAGCCATTTTCCAAAAAAAAAATCGCAAAATGACGAAATAATTTGTATTCTTGTTTCTTTTTCTTTTTTAAGCAGTAATCGAAAAGCAAAAACATCGAAAGACTTTTCTGTTTAAGTACTTATCGCTTCAACTTCTCAGTACATACTGCACTAGTAAATACTGCATGCAACAAGCACTGACAGCTGCATGCGATTTCCACTGCGCAATTTTTACTGCTACTTCGTCAATGTGACCGCTTTTCATCGTGTTAAAATAAAATGTATTGCACAACGCAATTTCAGTCGCAATGCAGCAAGTACTACATACTGCATACTTCATACTTCATCAGTGTGACCACCGCCTTAGGAGCCTCAGAGCTCTAAATAAACGTCTAAGAGTGGACTCTGAAGACAAGCTAAGATTGATCCGTACGAGAGCGCAGAAATATTGGAACTACGCGTTCGAACAGGGTTCAAGAGCTCATAATCTTAGAGCGAAGCCTGTCAGTTTTAGAATTGGTCAAGAGGTATATAGGCGAAATTTCATACAGAGTAATTTCCGACAACAGATTAGTGTAAAGTTAGGGAGAAAAATTTTAAAGTGTCGTATTACCAAGAAAGAAAACTCGCTTTAAGAGCTTGAGGATCTGCAGGAGAAGTCAGTGGGAGTGTACCACGCTAAAGACATAAAGCCCTGATCGCGAATAATTGAACTGAAAGATTTGCCATACTTACCTGTCGTATCTTCTGCATTCCTGGTAGCCCTAAGAAGACATTCAGCCAGCTTAACTGTTAAACCACAGGATGCCAATGTGCCGGTTAGGACCTTCCCAGCCTAACCTCTTGTCAATAGATCTCCATTTCCACACGTCCTTGCTTGACATGCGTCAAAACCCGTCCCATAAGGTACCCAAAGGAGGTACACCGTCTGTCTTTGACAAAATTTCAATGTCCGCTGTGTTGGCACACTTTGTACTGAATACTAACTTTTTAGAGACTCGATCGGGGTGTGGTGACTTGTAGACGCACCTTCGGATGAATGTTGATCTGCGGTCGGAAGGAAATGTCAAGAGCGGAAGAAGCTTTGCAATCATTTGGTTAGGTTACTGATTGTAGAAGCTTTTCCGACTCATCTCGGTGGAGAAAGGCAGAGAGCACTGACCGACTGACTTTTTGGGTTGCTAGCCTGTAGGTGCACCTCTGGCTTCCACTACCAAGACCGACGTCGAACTCTTGTAAATAAGTTGCTTCCTTTCCTTGATTCCGCTTGCCTTCTTTAATTCGATCTGTTAATTAAATGACTTAACATCAGAGCTAAAGAGCTCGATCTTTTAAAAGAGCACCAAGTTAGATCCAAAGGCTCAATATCTGGTGTTTGAATATGGATATCTTCAATGAGAGCTGAAAAGCTCATTACCTTTGATATCAGCCATGTCGGAGCTAAAGAGCTCAATATCTGGCAATTGAATTAAACACCGAGAGTTGCAGGTAAAACTCTGCATTTTTATTTCATATTGCACTTAATTTATACTTTTGAAAATTGCTTACATCGTTAAAACCTTAATACGAAATATTGTTTCTCATGAGAACTATTCTATATTACAAAGAGTATTACAAAACTGCTTACCTTGCTCATATTAGCAATATCGATCAAAAATATGTATTATCGATAAATGCATATACATTAACCCCTACATGAACAAGCATAGTATTGCTTAGATGCTTAATTTGTAATCTTTTTCTTATTGATATGACAGAGTTATCGATTGCGTTATTGAGCAATTACTTTTTTAAGTTCACTCAGTAATGCATTGTATGCATCATCACGGTGTAACGGTGACCAGTGGTGATCATATTGCATTTTTACAACTTTCTTTCACTTAGCGTAAATTTATGAATGGATCGTAGAATGGCGCATGGCTATTCCGATCATATTTCTTTTTTTGTTGTTATTTACTTTTGCTTGTTATGTTTGTTTCGTTTATTTTTATTTTTTATTATTATTTGTTGTTGAGGTACGTGCATATGCCTTTATTATTGTGGTATGTAGGTATGCTCTACACTCTGGCCAAGGGCTGAACTAACTGAACCATACGATCCTGCCCTCTTATGGTCGAAGATACACGAGACAGCAAGCTTCCTCGTTTGGCTTCACCCCGTGGGCAATCCCACACGGCGATACCGCCACGATCGAACTACAGATTCTAACCTTGTTTGGGTGACGGTCGAGAATAAAGAACACGAAAAAAAAGAGTGTGATAAAGACGAGAGGTTAAAATTTTGATTAATAGAGATCACAATTATTTTGGGTAATCGATTTGTAAAAATTAACATCGAAATTACCCCGATTAATTGGGATTTATGCCTACTAAATTTTGGAGTGGTAAAGAAGTCGCAGAGCTACAGAGAGTAGCAATTGCAAGGCCGCTGGAGAAGAAAAACATTTTTCGCGGCGACTTGATAACTAATTTCCGCCAAATTGTCGCTAAGCTCATCACCTTATGAATCTGTAGGGCAAAAAGTTATCGAGAAGATTTCAAGAGGAATCGTACTTTGAGTATTCAAAGGGTCAACGATACATCAGGAATTCAAGAGGTCTCACATATAGGTGATCATTATCCTGTTCCAACACTAACGAATTCGCAGTATATATGCCATTGAGTATATGGATGCATTAAATGTTCGCAAAACGCAGTACAACTAACATCACAGAGTCGGTCAGAACTCTGTGGACAGCGACCTCTGATCCGCTCACAACTGATGATCGATAGATACCCTCTTTGCTCCTTCGTCACTTCATGGGCTTTCGATACACATGGAAAAGTATAGTTTTTGTAGCATCATAGTGCAAATTTTTAGTAATAGTATCAGGATTATTATAACTTCTGCGAAACAAGTTTCTTTAACAGAAGCCTGACAGGTTGTTCTCGGAGGTGCCTCTGCGTGAAACCTCAGCAACAAAAAGAAAAAACATGTAAGTTGTAGCCCATTTGCATGATTATTCATTCAAATTAAATATATGTATGAAATCATTGTTACGAATGTATCGTTAACCCTGGGAAAAGTAACGTCCAGGCGAATAAGAAAAGGTTAGGGCAATGACGGACACTCACGTAAGCATAAGATTGGAGGAGTTTTTGTTTGATTAAGAGTTTATTAGTTTCAGATGCAAGTATATATACATTTTTCTCGCTGCTATGAACATGAGTTTAATTAGGGTTTTTTATGAACTTCAACAACATACTTATGGATTTTTCTCATACATATAATAAGTTTTAATTAGGTTGTTTATTAATTCCAATCGTATCAAGCGAGTTAGTTTTCTTATATAAAATAATCCCTGTTTAGAATTTATATGGAGTATAACAATAGGCTTACGTTTTTATATATGTATAATAATTTCTGATTCTAAATTGTGTACTTACGCAATTTTTCTCTTATATATACGATACTTTTTGATTAGAATTCTTCTTACGTATGTAATAACTTTTGATTAGAATTTTGTTTGCTAGTTTCAAATACTTATGTACCATATATCAGCCAATATTCTTCATGTATATATATCGCCCATCCTTTCTAGAATCAATCAAGAGACAAAATAGTAGAAAGGATTGTAGACCTGAAAGATAACTAAGACAAGGAAAATCAATATAAAATGGATAGTTAAGAACAAATTCAGTTGTGCCGTCGATTTTTTTGTAATATGTATTAAGAAATCCTCATTTTGAGGGGTAGCCTGCCATGCATGGCAATGAATTGTTGTAATAAACCCCACAGTTTTGAAGATTAGCAGATACAGTCCTAACGAGTTTTGATTTCCTCCTCATTATCCCGGAGGCCTCGTCGATGAAGGTTGACTAGGTACGCTACTTCGCTCTCATTTAGATCATCAAACTGAAAACACTGAAAATTTACTGAGTGGATGGGGCAAGGCAGCGGAAGGTGGATCATCTGCGCCTTCATGTAGGTAATGGTAAGTGATGTAAAGGATGTGTTGCGACGTTTTCTTTTTTTTTTGCACAAGATCCTTTTTTGTATATGGCAGGTGACAGCGGCAGGTCTTCGTGGAACCCCCACACTCTCACACTCTCTATCAATACCCGAGGCGAGCTTGCGTGCCACCCTGTATTGCAGCGCTGTCTACCGACTGATCTGTCCGCTCATGCTGGCAGTTAGGACTTCACGCCCACTTATAGTTACATAACACCTACTTGTATCCAGCCACGAAACCAAGGCACGGCACCCTTCGAGGAGTTCGAACCGAACCTGATGTTAGAATTCCTACGAAAATAAGTCTACAGCGATCTACGGCCTGCAAGTGTTTCAACTGTAACTAGATGGGACATATTTCTACAGATTGTCCCAAACAAAAGCGATTACGTAGAACATGTTATAATTGCGGAAAACCTGGACATTTGAATAAAAATTGTCCTGGAGTGTCTACTGGACAGGTTCAAGTCGTCGTTGATAACCCGATGATTATGTTTAGTAATCTTACCAATGATTTTGTAATATATTTTACTTGTACTCTTGAAAATGAAAACTTAGGAATAGGTATTGACTTAAGTGTAAAAGCCTTAATTGATAGAGGGAGTCCAGTTAGTTTGATTAAGAGAATTTTTTCACCAGATTTTGTTTCCATTAAGATCATAAACAATATATATTTAACAGGAATAAATGAAAGCAGATTAAATGTTTTGGGTTTATTTGAGACGAAAATATTTGTTAATGATAGTTTCTCCAATATGCAATTTTACGTCGTACCTGAGAATACGATGCGACAGGCTTCTATGTTGGGCCGAGATTTTCTTAAAGTTAGTAATACTAAATTAGACATTGGTTCTAATAATTCTGTGATTTACGAAGAATTGGAATCCTTCAATAAAATCTTTGGAATTGATGTAGAAAATATAAATGTGTCTTCGATTGAAATTGATCAATCCAAAATTACCTTATGATATTAGAAAGCTTGTTTACGGGACTTTTGAGGAAAACTATTTATCTACAATAAAAAAATCCAAACCAAAAACAGATTACGAAATATCAATTCAATTTTCTAGTGATAAACAAATATCGTACACACCTAGACGTTTATCTTATTTTGATAAACGGGAAGTTCAAAAAATAATTAACGATTTATTAGAAAAACAAATTATAAGGTCTAGCGATTCGCCTTATTCTCCTCCTATAGTTTTAGTAAAGAAAAAGAATAATAAGCTCCGAATGTGCGTTGATTACAGGAATTTAAATAGAATTATACAACGGGACAATTACCCTCTACCAGTAATAGACGATTGGATTGATCAGCTTCAAGATAAGAAATATTTTACAAGTTTAGATTTAAGAAATGGTTTCCACCGTGGTCAAATGGCAACGGATTCAGTAAAACTTACGAGTTTTGTAACTCCTATAGGCAGGGGTAGATTTGATCACTTGGCCGCCCTAGGCCTATGGAAGATTGCCGCCCCCCTACTCCCTGTAAAACACGAAAAATTGAATGATCTATATCCAGTGAAGGGACCCCAGGCTAGAATTAGCGGAGTAGGCTGCCTCATAAATCGGAGTAGATTTGAAAAAAATGGAGTAGAATTAAAAATAACACTTTCCAACGAATTATTTTATTTAAAAAAACGAAAAAGTATAAAAATGTAATGAAATACCCACAACTACAAGAAAAAATCGCCGCCCCCTACATCTGCCGCCCTAGGCCCGGGCCTACTCGGCCTATAGGGAAATCCGCCCCTGCCTATAGGACAATTTGAGTATTTAAAAATGCCTTTTGGTCTTAAAAATGTCCCATTGGTATTTCAGCGTTATATTCATAAAATTTTTATGAATTTAGTAAACGAAGGAAAAATTCTAATTTACCTGGACAATATTTTAATCGTCAATGACTACATTGAAATCTTGACTGAAGTACTCAAAATAATGAACGATAATTTGCTTGAGCTTAGATTAGATAAATGTAAGTTTTTATATAACGAAATCAATTATTTGGGTTAGCCAGTTTCAGAGGAAGGAATAAAACCGAATCCTATGAACCTTTTAGCAGTTAAAGAACTTAGTGTCCCCAGGAATATGAAAGAACTTAGGAGTTTTCTAGTACTATGCGCTTATTTTAGAAAGTTCATTCAAAACTTTTCTTTAGTTAGCAAACCACTTTATGACGTCCTTAGGGAAGGTAAAGATTATATATTCAATGAAGAAAAGCATAGATGTTTTGAGACAATAAAACAAAAAATTAATGAGACGCCACTTTTAAGAATTTATTCGCCTCATGACCATACCGAGTTGCATTGCGATACAAGCTCTTTAGGATTTGGTGCTGTATTACTGCAGCGTAAAGAGGATGATCCTATTGGCCGGATTACATAAACAACGCCGACGTCGGCGTGGTCGTCGTTTTATGTCAAAAATATTTAGAGACAGTACTGCATGTATGAAATGCATTACATTACCCACGCTGGCGTCGTCGTCGTAGTCGGTGTGGTCGTCGACCCATCTCTAATCCTAAATTTAAGGCCTGAAACACAATTAGAGAATGAGTTACAGTAGCGCTGGGAGATTGTTGCGGGTAAAATTCTCTCAAAAATGGGAATTAATGGCGACTTTTCCCACAAATTATTATATTATGCGAATTCCGACCATTTTTATCCTAGGTACCAAAAGCATAAGAAATGCGCCAAAAGGAATAGTTCAGTTCACGTAACTTTCGAAAACTAATTAATTTTTATTGATATAGGAGAGTTATCTATAAAAGTACATTAGCAACTAGGCGTAAATTAATCAGTGCTACTACATATTAATTTACTACTTTTCAATACCTTAATGGCAGAAATTGCCAGAATATGGAATTCCCACGATCTCCCAATACTGATAACACCCACCCTCTTTAGAGCAAAGCGTGTAAACAGAAGCACGTTCTATTCAAATAACATAGGTTTATACAGCAACAACTTTGGAATAAACTTTGGTGACCTCTTTCAATATATCAGAAAAAAGTGCTTTCACAAAAGTGCGGTATTACATGAGAGTAAATCTGAAAATTCCGCCACCTGTCATTATCATTTATTTATGAAAATTAATCAATTTGCCGCTCTTTTTCGTTGCATGTAAATCTGCGATATCACATTTTTTGTCTTTATTCGTCAAACCAGAGGTCGACATCATAAAAACTGGAAATTAAAAACCCTTAACGGGCCAGCTACAGCCGTGCAGTAATAGCTCACTCCTTAGAATATATAGCAAACAGGAATGGTGATAAGCCAGATCTTAGAATATAGAGCAAACAGGAATGGTTGAATCGTGTAAAATTCGTGTACATGAGCGTAATTTGTCAAGAGCAGGAGATTATATGTACATAAGAGTAAGTGAGATGAAGGAAGGAACATTTGTCAAAGCTGAGTGACAAGTTTTCAAATGTGCTTTTGTTTTGTGAGCAGATTTAGTCAATTTAAAATTCTTTTGCGAAATTTAACACAAGTACCGAATCAATTCTTTTCAAAACTATTTATCTTTGAACTTTATTTAGTGCAAAGTTTTATAGTGCCACTAGTGCCTGTTAAAATCTTCATATCAATTAAAAAAACAGAAATGAAGTGTTCGGTCAGTGCTTGCAAATTTAAATTGGACTATAAACTAGGGAAATCACTATCTAAATTATCTTTTTTGTTAATAGAAGCAGAGATTTATATAAATTAATTATGTGAATTATTTCAAAATAAAGTAAAAAACAACAACATTTTTTACCACAGATGCTCCGCACAAAACCTTTGTTTACATTTTGCAAATTGGCAATTTGCTTAGAATAGGGATGGCCGGTAAATACATGTAAAAATGGACTACCAACATAACCAGAAATTCATTACGCAAAATCTGGCTCTTAGATATGACAAAATTTTACCAGCAATTTTAATGTGAAATATGTATTTGAAGACCGTGTAAAATTTTATTTTGCCAGAACTCGTTTGTAGACTTAACCGATATTATAATATAATAATTCAATTCTCATTATATGCTACGAATTTGTGATACAATTATTATTTATATCAATAACTGTAAGTTGATCAAAATTTTTCTGATGACATTCATCTGGGCATAAGTGTAGCAGAATGATCGTGATTAATACGTGTAGGTTGGCCCATGACACAGAGATAACAAGCTATGGCCGTTTCGAAAGAAATTTTTTGTGTTGCTGCGTCATGAGGTGACAATGTCATTTCCAGCGAATTTGTTTTGAGTTTTTCGTATTTTATTGACTGAAATACGTTTTGAATATATTATAATATTTATCTAAACATTAGTTTCTTCGTTTAATTCACTTCGGGAAAAGTAATTAATTATGTGCTAGTGAGAAAGCAAAGAAATTTTTAGATTGAAATTGAGACGAACAAATTTGTGGCAGTTGTTGCCAAAGCAGGCAAGCAACCAATTGACAGCTAATTAGGCCATAACTTGTTAATCTTTGTATCATCGGTTGGCCCATAAAATGGTATTAAGTTCATTAATGGATGGATATATACGAATTTTATGCGATCCTTTTTTTTCTGAATATAAATCATTCTATTTCTATAGTACAGTAACTATAATTTGCAAAACCTTTAAATTTTTCCGCAAATTTGTACGTAGAAAAATAACGTAGAATTATACAAAAGTGTATTTTTAATGTAACGGAATATCTTTATAAGCCATTTAATACCACAAGAAGAAAGAAGTCAATCCATTGTATGTACACATTTTAAGATTAGCTGAGGATAATCAGCGTGGCTCCTTTATCTAAAGAACATTTTAACATTGTCCGACAATTGGTGATTTTACCGTACTTAAACTTATATATCTTATGAGAGTTTTAGATATTATAATTATTCTTTTTAGGTATGCTGTTAGCAAAAGCTCTGGTGAAGTGCAAGAAGATTTCAGTGCCGAATTAGATTTTAATGCAGTTATGCTTGAAAATTTAGAAATGGAAAATAAATTGAACCGACAGAGTGCTACTTGCATGTATTTTTAATTGGGAGATCCAAGAATAATAGCCCTAGAATGCAGAATATCAAGAAAATAATACCATTTCTTGCAAATCTGAAGATAAAGAGCTGATTCAGCAGATCTGCAACCTAGAAAGATGCCCCACTAGTTTTAATGGGGTGGTAACTGGCAATGGATATGTTTTATTAATCGAATCGAATAAATATTTCGATAGATATGGCGTTTAATGATTTAATGCAGATCTGTTTAAATCTCGTCTATCTTACTGGGAATATTAATTATTTGCGAATTTTGTATGAATTTAAGAAATTGAACTTTGAAGTTAGCACTATTGACTTATTAAAGAATTGTTGAATATGTTCGAACAGCGATAGATTCTGCAAGAATAATTTAAATCTGTTTAAAGTTTTTTTTTTGCACGTCATTTATATAAAGAAAATGGATATGTAAATATGTATCTCTAGTAATATTTCTTCTTTATTTTAAAAATGAATAAAAGTACATTTAAATCAAGTCGTTGCTGTATCTTCATCCTCTTAAGCGTATCTAACAACCACTTAATAGACGAATATCTTGCACACAACAGTGTACTTCGCATCGCTTTATTCTGGACTGTTTACTGAATATTATACCCTAAATGAAATCTATTGGGTGAACTGAGTTTGTCATTCCGTTTGTAGCACATAGAAATAATGAAGCTATAACTAAATGGATTGGACACCCAAGCATCATATTAAAAGTTTTTTAATTTTTGCATGTCTGTCCGTCCTCACGATAGCTCCAGAACGAATTTACTTAGAAAGCTGAAATTTTGCACACGAGCTTTTCGAAAAAAAAGGAAATTTAAGTTCGGAAATGAAATAAATCAGACAACTCCTTCGTTGAATTGGTTTGCCATACAAAACTTTGGTTTTCCAGTATATATTTAGACACCGCTTGAGAACGAGTCGACGTAGAGAGCTGAAATTTTGTACACGGCATTTTCATAAAAATGATGAGTATGATTTCAAAAATAGGATAAATCCCGCAACCCCTTCTTGATGTTGCCATATAAAAATTTAAGATTTTTATGTACAGGTACTGTGAAGACGATCAGTACGAGATGTTTTTATTGTACTGAAAAGTTCTTCAGACTGTGAAATCCTATGAAATTGGTTACAATAACTTTTACTGTCCAACGAACCGTTTTAGAAATATATGCGAAAAACTATTTCAAAAATCAAATTTTCTAATTTCACGGCTATTATTGGGATACATTCACAATTTATTAGAACCATGAATTTGAAATAACTTGTTTTTAGAAAACCATATAATTATATGTTATTAAATTATTCTTATTTTATTCTTGTTTTTAGGAAATATTCTTATTGTTGTTTAATTTATATATACATTGGTTGAAAAAAACAACGGTAATCAATGAAATAGTTTGCTTCATGTAAGGAAACTTGGTTTTAACACTGATTAACGTTTTAGAAAAACAATACTTGCTTGAAGAATATTCTTCTTCAATTGTGTCGTAAGTTGTATGTCACTAAAATTAAATTTTTGGATCAAATGAAACCATTTTTGAATTGAACGAAACTATTTTTAAATTAAATGAAGCCTTTTTCGCATGGAGTGAAAGCTTCTTCGCATGGGTTGATACTTTTTTCAAAAAAATGAATCTTTTTTTCAAATGAAATGACATTTTTTTTTCAAATGAAAAGAAACTTCAGCGAATAAAAGTACCATTAACTTTATTGTATTCATTTTTTCTACCAGAGTAATTAATTTTATTTAGTTTTGAAGTGTAATCGTATTTGTAGTGGGTTTAGCACAGTATTTTTCATTTCATTACCTGGAAAATGTAGAAAGAAGAAACTTATTTCAATAAATTCCAAGAATAATTGCCTAAAAAGGGCCGGCTTACTTTACCTTGCTAACGGGATGAGAGTAATTAACTGAGATGACTAAAACTGTACCGCACTACAAATTTCATTACATTTTGAAACTGTGACTGTAAAATAATTAATCGCTATGTAAAAAAAAATTAAATTAAATTGCGATTTTTAATCATTTTTATTCATTTATTTCATCCGAACAGGGTTACATCTAATTTACCTTAGGACCCGCTGATATTGCTCATGGCATTCAACATTATTTATTTTTGACAGTCTTTAGAGGAATATTGAAGATGAAGGATATTAGTAAACAAAATTAAAGTATGTGAAGATATCAGGAAAGACGTCAACTTATCAGGAAAAAATGGAATGACGTGGGAAATGGTCCAAATCAGAAAATCTTAAACGTCAACTTATCAGGAAAGAATGGAATGACGGAAAATGGTACAAAAACGGCAAAATGAAAATATTTTAATATTTATTTACGTATTTATAATTGTTATAAGTGTGCTTTAAAAAATAATAAAGATTGATATTTTAAAAATTGAGTGTTTTTGTTTCATAGATACCCAATTCGGTGCACTTAATGTACTTTTTAAGTGTGTGAAGATATCAGGAAAAACTTATCAGGAAAGAATGGAATGACATGGGAAGTGGAACACAACAGATTTTTTCATAAAGCCTAACATATTTTAATGTTTAATTAATAATTTACATGTTTGAAGTGCACTTTAATATATAATAAAGATTGATAATTTACTAATTGAGAGTTTTTGTTTTATAGATTCCTAATTCGGTGCAACTTAATGCACTTTTCACCTTCTTTTCAGAATATCGTGTGTGTTATTTTAATAATTGCTCTTTTAAGGAAAGTCCACCGTATTTTTGGGCAGGATTACGATTTAAACGTTTAAAAGGATCTTCTGAAGGTTTCAAGATATATCCTAAAGGGCCACATGGAGTGGTTCCTGAGATATTTCAAACTATCCTGACCTTTTCTCGATTCGGGAATTTCGTTCGTGATATATTATAATTGGTTGATTCTTTGTTCTTCTAAGGAAAGTTTGTTCTTTTAAGGAAAGTCCACCGTATTTTTGGACAGGATTACGATTTAAACGTTTAAAAGGATCTTCTGAAGGTTTCAAGATATATCCTAAAGTGCCACATGGAGTGGTTCCTGAGATATTTCAAACTATCCTGACCTTTTCTCGTTTCTGGAATTTCGTTCGTGATATATTAAAATTGGTTGATTCTTTGTTCTTCTAAGGAAATTTTGTTCTTTTAAGGAAAGTCCACCGTATTTTTGGGCAGGATTACGATTTAAACGTTTAAAAGGATCTTCTGAAGGTTTCAAGATATATCCTAAGGTGCCACATGGAGTGGTTCCTGAGATATTTCAAACTATCCTGACCTTTTCTCGATTCGGGAATTTCGTTCGTGATATATTATAATTGGTTGATTGTTTGTTCTTCTAAGGAAAGTCCACCGTATTTTTGGACAAGATTACGATTTAAACGTTTAAAAGGATCCTCTGAAGGTTTCAAGATATATCCTAAGGTGCCACATGGAGTGGTTCCTGAGATATTTCAAACTATCCTGACCTTTTCTCGTTTCTGGAATTTCGTTCGTGATATATTATAATTTCTTGATTGTTTGTTCTTCTAAGGAAAGTTTGTTCTTTTAAGGAAAGTCCACCGTATTTTTGGGCAGGATTACTGTTTAAACGTTTAAAAGGATCTTCTGAAGGTTTCAAGATATATCCTAAGGTGCCACATGGAGTGCTTCCCGAGTTATTTTCAAAATATCCTGACCTTTTCTCGATTCGGGAATTTCGTTCGTGATATATTATAATTGCTTGATTGTTTGTTCTTCTAAGGAAAGTTTGTTCTTTTAAGGAAAGTCCACCGTATTTTTGGACAGGATTACGATTTAAACGTTTAAAAGGATCTTCTGAAGGTTTCAAGATATATCCTAAAGTGCCACATGGAGTGGTTCCTGAGATATTTCAAACTATCCTGACCTTTTCTCGTTTCTGGAATTTCGTTCGTGATATATTAAAATTGGTTGATTCTTTGTTCTTCTAAGGAAAGTTTGTTCTTTTAAGGAAAGTCCACCGTATTTTTGGGCAGGATTACGATTTAAACGTTTAAAAGGATCTTCTGAAGGTTTCAAGATATATCCTAAGGTGCCACATGGAGTGGTTCCTGAGATATTTCAAACTATCCTGACCTTTTCTCGATTCGGGAATTTCGTTCGTGATATATTATAATTGGTTGATTGTTTGTTCTTCTAAGGAAAGTCCACCGTATTTTTGGGCAGGATTACGATTTAAACGTTTAAAAGGATCTTCTGAAGGTTTCAAGATATATCCTAAGGTGCCACATGGAGTGGTTCCTGAGATATTTCAAACTATCCTGACCTTTTCTCGATTCGGGAATTTCGTTCGTGATATATTATAATTGGTTGATTGTTTGTTCTTCTAAGGAAAGTCCACCGTATTTTTGGACAAGATTACGATTTAAACGTTTAAAAGGATCCTCTGAAGGTTTCAAGATATATCCTAAGGTGCCACATGGAGTGGTTCCTGAGATATTTCAAACTATCCTGACCTTTTCTCGTTTCTGGAATTTCGTTCGTGATATATTATAATTGCTTGATTGTTTGTTCTTCTAAGGAAAGTTTGTTCTTTTAAGGAAAGTCCACCGTATTTTTGGGCAGGATTACTGTTTAAACGTTTAAAAGGATCTTCTGAAGGTTTCAAGATATATCCTAAGGTGCCACATGGAGTGCTTCCCGAGTTATTTTCAAAATATCCTGACCTTTTCTCGATTCGGGAATTTCGTTCGTGATATATTATAATTGCTTGATTGTTTGTTCTTCTAAGGAAATTTTGTTCTTTTAAGGAAAGTCCACCGTATTTTTGGGCAGGATTACGATTTAAACGTTTAAAAGGATCTTCTGAAGGTTTCAAGATATATCCTAAAGGGCCACATGGAGTGGTTCCTGAGATATTTCAAACTATCCTGACCTTTTCTCGATTCGGGAATTTCGTTCGTGATATATTATAATTGGTTGATTCTTTGTTCTTCTAAGGAAAGTTTGTTCTTTTAAGGAAAGTCCACCGTATTTTTGGACAGGATTACGATTTAAACGTTTAAAAGGATCTTCTGAAGGTTTCAAGATATATCCTAAAGTGCCACATGGAGTGGTTCCTGAGATATTTCAAACTATCCTGACCTTTTCTCGTTTCTGGAATTTCGTTCGTGATATATTAAAATTGGTTGATTCTTTGTTCTTCTAAGGAAATTTTGTTCTTTTAAGGAAAGTCCACCGTATTTTTGGGCAGGATTACGATTTAAACGTTTAAAAGGATCTTCTGAAGGTTTCAAGATATATCCTAAGGTGCCACATGGAGTGGTTCCTGAGATATTTCAAACTATCCTGACCTTTTCTCGATTCGGGAATTTCGTTCGTGATATATTATAATTGGTTGATTGTTTGTTCTTCTAAGGAAAGTCCACCGTATTTTTGGACAAGATTACGATTTAAACGTTTAAAAGGATCCTCTGAAGGTTTCAAGATATATCCTAAGGTGCCACATGGAGTGGTTCCTGAGATATTTCAAACTATCCTGACCTTTTCTCGTTTCTGGAATTTCGTTCGTGATATATTATAATTTCTTGATTGTTTGTTCTTCTAAGGAAAGTTTGTTCTTTTAAGGAAAGTCCACCGTATTTTTGGGCAGGATTACTGTTTAAACGTTTAAAAGGATCTTCTGAAGGTTTCAAGATATATCCTAAGGTGCCACATGGAGTGCTTCCCGAGTTATTTTCAAAATATCCTGACCTTTTCTCGATTCGGGAATTTCGTTCGTGATATATTATAATTGCTTGATTGTTTGTTCTTCTAAGGAAAGTTTGTTCTTTTAAGGAAAGTCCACCGTATTTTTGGACAGGATTACGATTTAAACGTTTAAAAGGATCTTCTGAAGGTTTCAAGATATATCCTAAAGTGCCACATGGAGTGGTTCCTGAGATATTTCAAACTATCCTGACCTTTTCTCGTTTCTGGAATTTCGTTCGTGATATATTAAAATTGGTTGATTCTTTGTTCTTCTAAGGAAAGTTTGTTCTTTTAAGGAAAGTCCACCGTATTTTTGGGCAGGATTACGATTTAAACGTTTAAAAGGATCTTCTGAAGGTTTCAAGATATATCCTAAGGTGCCACATGGAGTGGTTCCTGAGATATTTCAAACTATCCTGACCTTTTCTCGATTCGGGAATTTCGTTCGTGATATATTATAATTGGTTGATTGTTTGTTCTTCTAAGGAAAGTCCACCGTATTTTTGGGCAGGATTACGATTTAAACGTTTAAAAGGATCTTCTGAAGGTTTCAAGATATATCCTAAGGTGCCACATGGAGTGGTTCCTGAGATATTTCAAACTATCCTGACCTTTTCTCGATTCGGGAATTTCGTTCGTGATATATTATAATTGGTTGATTGTTTGTTCTTCTAAGGAAAGTCCACCGTATTTTTGGACAAGATTACGATTTAAACGTTTAAAAGGATCCTCTGAAGGTTTCAAGATATATCCTAAGGTGCCACATGGAGTGGTTCCTGAGATATTTCAAACTATCCTGACCTTTTCTCGTTTCTGGAATTTCGTTCGTGATATATTATAATTGCTTGATTGTTTCTTCTTCTAAGGAAAGTTTGTTCTTTTAAGGAAAGTCCACCGTATTTTTGGGCAGGATTACTGTTTAAACGTTTAAAAGGATCTTCTGAAGGTTTCAAGATATATCCTAAAGGGCCACATGGAGTGCTTCCCGAGATATTTTCAAAATATCCTGACCTTTTCTCGATTCGGGAATTTCGTTCGTGATATATTATTATTGCTTGATTGTTTGTTCTTCTAAGGAAAGTTTGTTCTTTTAAGGAAAGTCCACCGTATTTTTGGACAAGATTACGATTTAAACGTTTAAAAGGATCCTCTGAAGGTTTCAAGATATATCCTAAAGTGCCACATGGAGTGGTTCCTGAGATATTTCAAACTATCCTGACCTTTTCTCGTTTCTGGAATTTCGTTATATATTATAATTGGTTGATTCTTTGTTCTTCTAAGGAAAGTCCACCGTATTTTTGGACAGGATTACGATTTAAACGTTTAAAAGGATCCTCTGAAGGTTTCAAGATATATCCTAAGGTGCCACATGGAGTGGTTCCTGAGATATTTCAAACTATCCTGACCTTTTCTCGTTTCTGGAATTTCGTTCGTGATATACATATTATAATTGGTTGATTGTTTGTTCTTCTAAGGAAAGTCCACCGTATTTTTGGACAGGATTACGATTTAAACGTTTAAAAGGATCTTCTGAAGGTTTCAAGATATATCCTAAAGTGCCACATGGAGTGGTTCCTGAGATATTTCAAACTGTCCTGACCTTTTCTCGTTTCTGGAATTTCGTTCGTGATATATTAAAATTGGTTGATTCTTTGTTCTTCTAAGGAAAGTTTGTTCTTTTAAGGAAAGTCCACCGTATTTTTGGGCAGGATTACGATTTAAACGTTTAAAAGGATCTTCTGAAGGTTTCAAGATATATCCTAAGGTGCCACATGGAGTGGTTCCTGAGATATTTCAAACTATCCTGACCTTTTCTCGATTCGGGAATTTCGTTCGTGATATATTATAATTGGTTGATTGTTTGTTCTTCTAAGGAAAGTCCACCGTATTTTTGGACAGGATTACGATTTAAACGTTTAAAAGGATCTTCTGAAGGTTTCAAGATATATCCTAAAGTGCCACATGGAGTGGTTCCTGAGATATTTCAAACTATCCTGACCTTTTCTCGTTTCTGGAATTTCGTTCGTGATATATTAAAATTGGTTGATTCTTTGTTCTTCTAAGGAAAGTTTGTTCTTTTAAGGAAAGTCCACCGTATTTTTGGGCAGGATTACGATTTAAACGTTTAAAAGGATCTTCTGAAGGTTTCAAGATATATCCTAAGGTGCCACATGGAGTGGTTCCTGAGATATTTCAAACTATCCTGACCTTTTCTCGATTCGGGAATTTCGTTCGTGATATATTATAATTGGTTGATTGTTTGTTCTTCTAAGGAAAGTCCACCGTATTTTTGGACAAGATTACGATTTAAACGTTTAAAAGGATCCTCTGAAGGTTTCAAGATATATCCTAAGGTGCGACATGGAGTGGTTCCTGAGATATTTCAAACTATCCTGACCTTTTCTCGTTTCTGGAATTTCGTTCGTGATATATTATAATTTCTTGATTGTTTGTTCTTCTAAGGAAAGTTTGTTCTTTTAAGGAAAGTCCACCGTATTTTTGGGCAGGATTACTGTTTAAACGTTTAAAAGGATCTTCTGAAGGTTTCAAGATATATCCTAAGGTGCCACATGGAGTGCTTCCCGAGTTATTTTCAAAATATCCTGACCTTTTCTCGATTCGGGAATTTCGTTCGTGATATATTATAATTGCTTGATTGTTTGTTCTTCTAAGGAAAGTTTGTTCTTTTAAGGAAAGTCCACCGTATTTTTGGGCAGGATTACGATTTAAACGTTTAAAAGGATCTTCTGAAGGTTTCAAGATATATCCTAAGGTGCCACATGGAGTGGTTCCTGAGATATTTCAAACTATCCTGACCTTTTCTCGATTCGGGAATTTCGTTCGTGATATATTATAATTGGTTGATTGTTTGTTCTTCTAAGGAAAGTCCACCGTATTTTTGGGCAGGATTACGATTTAAACGTTTAAAAGGATCTTCTGAAGGTTTCAAGATATATCCTAAGGTGCCACATGGAGTGGTTCCTGAGATATTTCAAACTATCCTGACCTTTTCTCGATTCGGGAATTTCGTTCGTGATATATTATAATTGGTTGATTGTTTGTTCTTCTAAGGAAAGTCCACCGTATTTTTGGACAGGATTACGATTTAAACGTTTAAAAGGATCTTCTGAAGGTTTCAAGATATATCCTAAAGTGCCACATGGAGTGGTTCCTGAGATATTTCAAACTATCCTGACCTTTTCTCGTTTCTGGAATTTCGTTCGTGATATATTAAAATTGGTTGATTCTTTGTTCTTCTAAGGAAAGTTTGTTCTTTTAAGGAAAGTCCACCGTATTTTTGGGCAGGATTACGATTTAAACGTTTAAAAGGATCTTCTGAAGGTTTCAAGATATATCCTAAGGTGCCACATGGAGTGGTTCCCGAGATATTTCAAACTATCCTGACCTTTTCTCGATTCGGGAATTTCGTTCGTGATATATTATAATTGGTTGATTGTTTGTTCTTCTAAGGAAAGTCCACCGTATTTTTGGACAAGATTACGATTTAAACGTTTAAAAGGATCCTCTGAAGGTTTCAAGATATATCCTAAGGTGCGACATGGAGTGGTTCCTGAGATATTTCAAACTATCCTGACCTTTTCTCGTTTCTGGAATTTCGTTCGTGATATATTATAATTTCTTGATTGTTTGTTCTTCTAAGGAAAGTTTGTTCTTTTAAGGAAAGTCCACCGTATTTTTGGACAGGATTACGATTTAAACGTTTAAAAGGATCTTCTGAAGGTTTCAAGATATATCCTAAAGTGCCACATGGAGTGGTTCCTGAGATATTTCAAACTATCCTGACCTTTTCTCGTTTCTGGAATTTCGTTCGTGATATATTAAAATTGGTTGATTCTTTGTTCTTCTAAGGAAAGTTTGTTCTTTTAAGGAAAGTCCACCGTATTTTTGGGCAGGATTACGATTTAAACGTTTAAAAGGATCTTCTGAAGGTTTCAAGATATATCCTAACGTGCCACATGGAGTGGTTCCTGAGATATTTCAAACTATCCTGACCTTTTCTCGTTTCTGGAATTTCGTTATATATTATAATTGGTTGATTCTTTGTTCTTCTAAGGAAAGTCCACCGTATTTTTGGACAGGATTACGATTTAAACGTTTAAAAGGATCCTCTGAAGGTTTCAAGATATATCCTAAGGTGCCACATGGAGCGGTTCCTGAGATATTTCAAACTATCCTGACCTTTTCTCGTTTCTGGAATTTCGTTCGTGATATACATATTATAATTGGTTGATTGTTTGTTCTTCTAAGGAAAGTCCACCGTATTTTTGGACAGGATTACGATTTAAACGTTTAAAAGGATCTTCTGAAGGTTTCAAGATATATCCTAAAGTGCCACATGGAGTGGTTCCTGAGATATTTCAAACTGTCCTGACCTTTTCTCGTTTCTGGAATTTCGTTCGTGATATATTAAAATTGGTTGATTCTTTGTTCTTCTAAGGAAAGTTTGTTCTTTTAAGGAAAGTCCACCGTATTTTTGGGCAGGATTACGATTTAAACGTTTAAAAGGATCTTCTGAAGGTTTCAAGATATATCCTAAGGTGCCACATGGAGTGGTTCCTGAGATATTTCAAACTATCCTGACCTTTTCTCGATTCGGGAATTTCGTTCGTGATATATTATAATTGGTTGATTGTTTGTTCTTCTAAGGAAAGTCCACCGTATTTTTGGACAGGATTACGATTTAAACGTTTAAAAGGATCTTCTGAAGGTTTCAAGATATATCCTAAAGTGCCACATGGAGTGGTTCCTGAGATATTTCAAACTATCCTGACCTTTTCTCGTTTCTGGAATTTCGTTCGTGATATATTAAAATTGGTTGATTCTTTGTTCTTCTAAGGAAAGTTTGTTCTTTTAAGGAAAGTCCACCGTATTTTTGGGCAGGATTACGATTTAAACGTTTAAAAGGATCTTCTGAAGGTTTCAAGATATATCCTAAGGTGCCACATGGAGTGGTTCCTGAGATATTTCAAACTATCCTGACCTTTTCTCGATTCGGGAATTTCGTTCGTGATATATTATAATTGGTTGATTGTTTGTTCTTCTAAGGAAAGTCCACCGTATTTTTGGACAAGATTACGATTTAAACGTTTAAAAGGATCCTCTGAAGGTTTCAAGATATATCCTAAGGTGCGACATGGAGTGGTTCCTGAGATATTTCAAACTATCCTGACCTTTTCTCGTTTCTGGAATTTCGTTCGTGATATATTATAATTTCTTGATTGTTTGTTCTTCTAAGGAAAGTTTGTTCTTTTAAGGAAAGTCCACCGTATTTTTGGGCAGGATTACTGTTTAAACGTTTAAAAGGATCTTCTGAAGGTTTCAAGATATATCCTAAGGTGCCACATGGAGTGCTTCCCGAGTTATTTTCAAAATATCCTGACCTTTTCTCGATTCGGGAATTTCGTTCGTGATATATTATAATTGCTTGATTGTTTGTTCTTCTAAGGAAAGTTTGTTCTTTTAAGGAAAGTCCACCGTATTTTTGGGCAGGATTACGATTTAAACGTTTAAAAGGATCTTCTGAAGGTTTCAAGATATATCCTAAGGTGCCACATGGAGTGGTTCCTGAGATATTTCAAACTATCCTGACCTTTTCTCGATTCGGGAATTTCGTTCGTGATATATTATAATTGGTTGATTGTTTGTTCTTCTAAGGAAAGTCCACCGTATTTTTGGGCAGGATTACGATTTAAACGTTTAAAAGGATCTTCTGAAGGTTTCAAGATATATCCTAAGGTGCCACATGGAGTGGTTCCTGAGATATTTCAAACTATCCTGACCTTTTCTCGATTCGGGAATTTCGTTCGTGATATATTATAATTGGTTGATTGTTTGTTCTTCTAAGGAAAGTCCACCGTATTTTTGGACAGGATTACGATTTAAACGTTTAAAAGGATCTTCTGAAGGTTTCAAGATATATCCTAAAGTGCCACATGGAGTGGTTCCTGAGATATTTCAAACTATCCTGACCTTTTCTCGTTTCTGGAATTTCGTTCGTGATATATTAAAATTGGTTGATTCTTTGTTCTTCTAAGGAAAGTTTGTTCTTTTAAGGAAAGTCCACCGTATTTTTGGGCAGGATTACGATTTAAACGTTTAAAAGGATCTTCTGAAGGTTTCAAGATATATCCTAAGGTGCCACATGGAGTGGCTCCTGAGATATTTCAAACTATCCTGACCTTTTCTCGATTCGGGAATTTCGTTCGTGATATATTATAATTGGTTGATTGTTTGTTCTTCTAAGGAAAGTCCACCGTATTTTTGGACAAGATTACGATTTAAACGTTTAAAAGGATCCTCTGAAGGTTTCAAGATATATCCTAAGGTGCGACATGGAGTGGTTCCTGAGATATTTCAAACTATCCTGACCTTTTCTCGTTTCTGGAATTTCGTTCGTGATATATTATAATTTCTTGATTGTTTGTTCTTCTAAGGAAAGTTTGTTCTTTTAAGGAAAGTCCACCGTATTTTTGGGCAGGATTACTGTTTAAACGTTTAAAAGGATCTTCTGAAGGTTTCAAGATATATCCTAAGGTGCCACATGGAGTGCTTCCCGAGTTATTTTCAAAATATCCTGACCTTTTCTCGATTCGGGAATTTCGTTCGTGATATATTATAATTGCTTGATTGTTTGTTCTTCTAAGGAAAGTTTGTTCTTTTAAGGAAAGTCCACCGTATTTTTGGGCAGGATTACGATTTAAACGTTTAAAAGGATCTTCTGAAGGTTTCAAGATATATCCTAAGGTGCCACATGGAGTGGTTCCTGAGATATTTCAAACTATCCTGACCTTTTCTCGATTCGGGAATTTCGTTCGTGATATATTATAATTGGTTGATTGTTTGTTCTTCTAAGGAAAGTCCACCGTATTTTTGGGCAGGATTACGATTTAAACGTTTAAAAGGATCTTCTGAAGGTTTCAAGATATATCCTAAGGTGCCACATGGAGTGGTTCCTGAGATATTTCAAACTATCCTGACCTTTTCTCGATTCGGGAATTTCGTTCGTGATATATTATAATTGGTTGATTGTTTGTTCTTCTAAGGAAAGTCCACCGTATTTTTGGACAGGATTACGATTTAAACGTTTAAAAGGATCTTCTGAAGGTTTCAAGATATATCCTAAAGTGCCACATGGAGTGGTTCCTGAGATATTTCAAACTATCCTGACCTTTTCTCGTTTCTGGAATTTCGTTCGTGATATATTAAAATTGGTTGATTCTTTGTTCTTCTAAGGAAAGTTTGTTCTTTTAAGGAAAGTCCACCGTATTTTTGGGCAGGATTACGATTTAAACGTTTAAAAGGATCTTCTGAAGGTTTCAAGATATATCCTAAGGTGCCACATGGAGTGGCTCCTGAGATATTTCAAACTATCCTGACCTTTTCTCGATTCGGGAATTTCGTTCGTGATATATTATAATTGGTTGATTGTTTGTTCTTCTAAGGAAAGTCCACCGTATTTTTGGACAAGATTACGATTTAAACGTTTAAAAGGATCCTCTGAAGGTTTCAAGATATATCCTAAGGTGCGACATGGAGTGGTTCCTGAGATATTTCAAACTATCCTGACCTTTTCTCGTTTCTGGAATTTCGTTCGTGATATATTATAATTTCTTGATTGTTTGTTCTTCTAAGGAAAGTTTGTTCTTTTAAGGAAAGTCCACCGTATTTTTGGACAGGATTACGATTTAAACGTTTAAAAGGATCTTCTGAAGGTTTCAAGATATATCCTAAAGTGCCACATGGAGTGGTTCCTGAGATATTTCAAACTATCCTGACCTTTTCTCGTTTCTGGAATTTCGTTCGTGATATATTAAAATTGGTTGATTCTTTGTTCTTCTAAGGAAAGTTTGTTCTTTTAAGGAAAGTCCACCGTATTTTTGGGCAGGATTACGATTTAAACGTTTAAAAGGATCTTCTGAAGGTTTCAAGATATATCCTAAGGTGCCACATGGAGTGGTTCCTGAGATATTTCAAACTATCCTGACCTTTTCTCGATTCGGGAATTTCGTTCGTGATATATTATAATTGGTTGATTGTTTGTTCTTCTAAGGAAAGTCCACCGTATTTTTGGGCAGGATTACGATTTAAACGTTTAAAAGGATCTTCTGAAGGTTTCAAGATATATCCTAAGGTGCCACATGGAGTGGTTCCTGAGATATTTCAAACTATCCTGACCTTTTCTCGATTCGGGAATTTCGTTCGTGATATATTATAATTGGTTGATTGTTTGTTCTTCTAAGGAAAGTCCACCGTATTTTTGGACAAGATTACGATTTAAATGTTTAAAAGGATCCTCTGAAGGTTTCAAGATATATCCTAAGGTGCCACATGGAGTGGTTCCTGAGATATTTCAAACTATCCTGACCTTTTCTCGTTTCTGGAATTTCGTTCGTGATATATTATAATTGCTTGATTGTTTCTTCTTCTAAGGAAAGTTTGTTCTTTTAAGGAAAGTCCACCGTATTTTTGGGCAGGATTACTGTTTAAACGTTTAAAAGGATCTTCTGAAGGTTTCAAGATATATCCTAAGGTGCCACATGGAGTGCTTCCCGAGATATTTTCAAAATATCCTGACCTTTTCTCGATTCGGGAATTTCGTTCGTGATATATTATTATTGCTTGATTGTTTGTTCTTCTAAGGAAAGTTTGTTCTTTTAAGGAAAGTCCACCGTATTTTTGGACAAGATTACGATTTAAACGTTTAAAAGGATCCTCTGAAGGTTTCAAGATATATCCTAAAGTGCCACATGGAGTGGTTCCTGAGATATTTCAAACTATCCTGACCTTTTCTCGTTTCTGGAATTTCGTTATATATTATAATTGGTTGATTCTTTGTTCTTCTAAGGAAAGTCCACCGTATTTTTGGACAGGATTACGATTTAAACGTTTAAAAGGATCCTCTGAAGGTTTCAAGATATATCCTAAGGTGCCACATGGAGTGGTTCCCGAGATATTTCAAACTATCCTGACCTTTTCTCGTTTCTGGAATTTCGTTCGTGATATACATATTATAATTGGTTGATTGTTTGTTCTTCTAAGGAAAGTCCACCGTATTTTTGGACAGGATTACGATTTAAACGTTTAAAAGGATCTTCTGAAGGTTTCAAGATATATCCTAAAGTGCCACATGGAGTGGTTCCTGAGATATTTCAAACTATCCTGACCTTTTCTCGTTTCTGGAATTTCGTTCGTGATATATTAAAATTGGTTGATTCTTTGTTCTTCTAAGGAAAGTTTGTTCTTTTAAGGAAAGTCCACCGTATTTTTGGGCAGGATTACGATTTAAACGTTTAAAAGGATCTTCTGAAGGTTTCAAGATATATCCTAAGGTGCCACATGGAGTGGTTCCTGAGATATTTCAAACTATCCTGACCTTTTCTCGATTCTGGAATTTCGTTATATATTATAATTGGTTGATTCTTTGTTCTTCTAAGGAAAGTCCACCGTATTTTTGGACAGGATTACGATTTAAACGTTTAAAAGGATCTTCTGAAGGTTTCAAGATATATCCTAAAGTGCCACATGGAGTGGTTCCTGAGATATTTCAAACTATCCTGACCTTTTCTCGTTTCTGGAATTTCGTTCGTGATATATTAAAATTGGTTGATTCTTTGTTCTTCTAAGGAAAGTTTGTTCTTTTAAGGAAAGTCCACCGTATTTTTGGGCAGGATTACGATTTAAACGTTTAAAAGGATCTTCTGAAGGTTTCAAGATATATCCTAAGGTGCCACATGGAGTGGTTCCTGAGATATTTCAAACTATCCTGAACTTTTCTCGATTCGGGAATTTCGTTCGTGATATATTATAATTGGTTGATTGTTTGTTCTTCTAAGGAAAGTCCACCGTATTTTTGGACAGGACTACGATTTAAACGTTTAAAAGGATCCTCTGAAGGTTTCAAGATATATCCTAAGGTGCCACATGGAGTGGTTCCTGAGATATTTCAAACTATCCTGACCTTTTCTCGTTTCTGGAATTTCGTTCGTGATATATTATAATTGCTTGATTGTTTGTTCTTCTAAGGAAAGTTTGTTCTTTTAAGGAAAGTCCACCGTATTTTTGGACAGGATTACGATTTAAACGTTTAAAAGGATCTTCTGAAGGTTTCAAGATATATCCTAAAGTGCCACATGGAGTGGTTCCTGAGATATTTCAAACTATCCTGACCTTTTCTCGTTTCTGGAATTTCGTTCGTGATATATTAAAATTGGTTGATTCTTTGTTCTTCTAAGGAAAGTTTGTTCTTTTAAGGAAAGTCCACCGTATTTTTGGGCAGGATTACGATTTAAACGTTTAAAAGGATCTTCTGAAGGTTTCAAGATATATCCTAAGGTGCCACATGGAGTGGTTCCTGAGATATTTCAAACTATCCTGACCTTTTCTCGATTCGGGAATTTCGTTCGTGATATATTATAATTGGTTGATTGTTTGTTCTTCTAAGGAAAGTCCACCGTATTTTTGGACAAGATTACGATTTAAACGTTTAAAAGGATCCTCTGAAGGTTTCAAGATATATCCTAAGGTGCCACATGGAGTGGTTCCTGAGATATTTCAAACTATCCTGACCTTTTCTCGATTCGGGAATTTCGTTCGTGATATATTATAATTGGTTGATTGTTTGTTCTTCTAAGGAAAGTCCACCGTATTTTTGGACAAGATTACGATTTAAACGTTTAAAAGGATCCTCTGAAGGTTTCAAGATATATCCTAAGGTGCCACATGGAGTGGTTCCTGAGATATTTCAAACTATCCTGACCTTTTCTCGTTTCTGGAATTTCGTTCGTGATATATTATAATTGCTTGATTGTTTGTTCTTCTAAGGAAAGTTTGTTCTTTTAAGGAAAGTCCACCGTATTTTTGGGCAGGATTACTGTTTAAACGTTTAAAAGGATCTTCTGAAGGTTTCAAGATATATCTTAAGGTGCCACATGGAGTGCTTCCCGAGATATTTTCAAAATATCTTGACCTTTTCTCGATTCGGGAATTTCGTTCGTGATGTATTATTATTGCTTGATTGTTTGTTCTTCTAAGGAAAGTTTGTTCTTTTAAGGAAAGTCCACCGTATTTTTGGACAAGATTACGATTTAAACGTTTAAAAGGATCCTCTGAAGGTTTCAAGATATATCCTAAAGTGCCACATGGAGTGGTTCCTGAGATATTTCAAACTATCCTGACCTTTTCTCGTTTCTGGAATTTCGTTATATATTATAATTGGTTGATTCTTTGTTCTTCTAAGGAAAGTCCACCGTATATTTGGACAGGATTACGATTTAAACGTTTAAAAGGATCCTCTGAAGGTTTCAAGATATATCCTAAGGTGCCACATGGAGTGGTTCCCGAGATATTTCAAACTATCCTGACCTTTTCTCGTTTCTGGAATTTCGTTCGTGATATACATATTATAATTGGTTGATTGTTTGTTCTTCTAAGGAAAGTCCACCGTATTTTTGGACAGGATTACGATTTAAACGTTTAAAAGGATCTTCTGAAGGTTTCAAGATATATCCTAAAGTGCCACATGGAGTGGTTCCTGAGATATTTCAAACTATCCTGACCTTTTCTCGTTTCTGGAATTTCGTTCGTGATATATTATAATTGCTTGATTGTTTGTTCTTCTAAGGAAAGTTTGTTCTTTTAAGGAAAGTCCACCGTATTTTTGGACAGGATTACGATTTAAACGTTTAAAAGGATCTTCTGAAGGTTTCAAGATATATCCTAAAGTGCCACATGGAGTGGTTCCTGAGATATTTCAAACTATCCTGACCTTTTCTCGTTTCTGGAATTTCGTTCGTGATATATTAAAATTGGTTGATTCTTTGTTCTTCTAAGGAAAGTTTGTTCTTTTAAGGAAAGTCCACCGTATTTTTGGGCAGGATTACGATTTAAACGTTTAAAAGGATCTTCTGAAGGTTTCAAGATATATCCTAAGGTGCCACATGGAGTGGTTCCTGAGATATTTCAAACTATCCTGACCTTTTCTCGATTCGGGAATTTCGTTCGTGATATATTATAATTGGTTGATTCTTTGTTCTTCTAAGGAAAGTTTGTTCTTTTAAGGAAAGTCCACCGTATTTTTGGACAGGATTACGATTTAAACGTTTAAAAGGATCTTCTGAAGGTTTCAAGATATATCCTAAAGTACCACATGGAGTGGTTCCTGAGATATTTCAAACTATCCTGACCTTTTCTCATTTCTGGAATTTCGTGATATATTATAATTGGTTGATTCTTTGTTCTTCTAAGGAAAGTTTGTTCTTTTAAGGAAAGTCCACCGTATTTTTGTACAGGATTACGATTTAAACGTTCAAAAGGATCTTCTGAAGGTTTCAAGATATATCCTAAGGTGCCACATGGAGTGGTTCCTGAGATATTTCAAACTATCCTGACCTTTTCTCGATTCGGGAATTTCGTTCGTGATATATTATAATTGGTTGATTGTTTGTTCTTCTAAGGAAAGTCCACCGTATTTTTGGACAAGATTACGATTTAAACGTTTAAAAGGATCCTCTGAAGGTTTCAAGATATATCCTAAGGTGCCACATGGAGTGGTTCCTGAGATATTTCAAACTATCCTGACCTTTTCTCGTTTCTGGAATTTCGTTCGTGATATATTATAATTTCTTGATTGTTTGTTCTTCTAAGGAAAGTTTGTTCTTTTAAGGGAAGTCCACCGTATTTTTGGGCAGGATTACTGTTTAAACGTTTAAAAGGATCTTCTGAAGGTTTCAAGATATATCCTAAGGTGCCACATGGAGTGCTTCCCGAGATATTTTCAAAATATCCTGACCTTTTCTCGATTCGGGAATTTCGTTCGTGATATATTATAATTGCTTGATTGTTTGTTCTTCTAAGGAAAGTTTGTTCTTTTAAGAAAAGTCCACCGTATTTTTGGACAGGATTACGATTTAAACGTTTAAAAGGATCTTCTGAAGGTTTCAAGATATATCCTAAAGTGCCACATGGAGTGGTTCCTGAGATATTTCAAACTATCCTGACCTTTTCTCGTTTCTGGAATTTCGTTCGTGATATATTAAAATTGGTTGATTCTTTGTTTTTCTAAGGAAAGTTTGTTCTTTTAAGGAAAGTCCACCGTATTTTTGGGCAGGATTACGATTTAAACGTTTAAAAGGATCTTCTGAAGGTTTCAAGATATATCCTAAGGTGCCACATGGAGTGGTTCCTGAGATATTTCAAACTATCCTGACCTTTTCTCGATTCGGGAATTTCGTTCGTGATATATTATAATTGGTTGATTGTTTGTTCTTCTAAGGAAAGTCCACCGTATTTTTGGGCAGGATTACGATTTAAACGTTTAAAAGGATCTTCTGAAGGTTTCAAGATATATCCTAAGGTGCCACATGGAGTGGTTCCTGAGATATTTCAAACTATCCTGACCTTTTCTCGATTCGGGAATTTCGTTCGTGATATATTATAATTGGTTGATTGTTTATTCTTCTAAGGAAAGTCCACCGTATTTTTGGACAAGATTACGATTTAAACGTTTAAAAGGATCCTCTGAAGGTTTCAAGATATATCCTAAGGTGCCACATGGAGTGGTTCCTGAGATATTTCAAACTATCCTGACCTTTTCTCGTTTCTGGAATTTCGTTCGTGATATATTATAATTGCTTGATTGTTTGTTCTTCTAAGGAAAGTTTGTTCTTTTAAGGAAAGTTCACCGTATTTTTGGGCAGGATTACTGTTTAAACGTTTAAAAGGATCTTCTGAAGGTTTCAAGATATATCCTAAGGTGCCACATGGAGTGCTTCAAGAGATATTTTCAAAATATCCTGACCTTTTCTCGATTCGGGAATTTCGTTCGTGATATATTATAATTGCTTGATTGTTTGTTCTTCTAAGGAAAGTTTGTTCTTTTAAGGAAAGTCCACCGTATTTTTGGACAAGATTACGATTTAAACGTTCAAAAGGATCCTCTGAAGGTTTCAAGATATATCCTAAAGTGCCACATGGAGTGGTTCCTGAGATATTTCAAACTATCCTGACCTTTTCTCGTTTCTGGAATTTCGTTATATATTATAATTGGTTGATTCTTTGTTCTTCTAAGGAAAGTCCACCGTATTTTTGGACAGGATTACGATTTAAACGTTTAAAAGGATCCTCTGAAGGTTTCAAGATATATCCTAAGGTGCCACATGGAGTGGTTCCCGAGATATTTCAAACTATCCTGACTTTTTCTCGTTTCTGGAATTTCGTTCGTGATATACATATTATAATTGGTTGATTGTTTGTTCTTCTAAGGAAAGTCCACCGTATTTTTGGACAGGATTACGATTTAAACGTTTTAAAGGATCTTCTGAAGGTTTCAAGATATATCCTAAAGTGCCACATGGAGTGGTTCCTGAGATATTTCAAACTATCCTGACCTTTTCTCGTTTCTGGAATTTCGTTCGTGATATATTATAATTGCTTGATTGTTTGTTCTTCTAAGGAAAGTTTGTTCTTTTAAGGAAAGTCCACCGTATTTTTGGACAGGATTACGATTTAAACGTTTAAAAGGATCTTCTGAAGGTTTCAAGATATATCCTAAAGTGCCACATGGAGTGGTTCCTGAGATATTTCAAACTATCCTGACCTTTTCTCGTTTCTGGAATTTCGTTCGTGATATATTAAAATTGGTTGATTCTTTGTTCTTCTAAGGAAAGTTTGTTCTTTTAAGGAAAGTCCACCGTATTTTTGGGCAGGATTACGATTTAAACGTTTAAAAGGATCTTCTGAAGGTTTCAAGATATATCCTAAGGTGCCACATGGAGTGGTTCCTGAGATATTTCAAACTATCCTGACCTTTTCTCGATTCGGGAATTTCGTTCGTGATATATTATAATTGGTTGATTGTTTGTTCTTCTAAGGAAAGTCCACCGTATTTTTGGACAAGATTACGATTTAAACGTTTAAAAGGATCCTCTGAAGGTTTCAAGATATATCCTAAGGTGCCACATGGTGTGGTTCCTGAGATATTTCAAACTATCCTGACCTTTTCTCGTTTCTGGAATTTCGTTCGTGATATATTATAATTGCTTGATTGTTTGTTCTTCTAAGGAAAGTTTGTTCTTTTAAGGAAAGTCCACCGTATTTTTGGGCAGGATTACTGTTTAAACGTTTAAAAGGATCTTCTGAAGGTTTCAAGATATATCCTAAGGTGCCACATGGAGTGCTTCCCGAGATATTTTTAAAATATCCTGACCTTTTCTCGATTCGGGAATTTCGTTCGTGATACATTATAATTGCTTGATTGTTTGTTCTTCTAAGGAAAGTTTGTTCTTTTAAGGAAAGTCCACCGTATTTTTGGACAAGATAACGATTTAAACGTTTAAAAGGTTCCTCTGAAGGTTTCAAGATATATCCTAAAGTGCCACATGGAGTGGTTCCTGAGATATTTCAAACTATCCTGACCTTTTCTCGTTTCTGGAATTTCGTTATATATTATAATTGGTTGATTCTTTGTTCTTCTAAGGAAAGTCCACCGTATTTTTCGACAAGATTACGATTTAAACGTTTAAAAGGATCCTCTGAAGGTTTCAAGATATATCCTAAGGTGCCACATGGAGTGGTTCCCGAGATATTTCAAACTATCCTGACCTTTTCTCGTTTCTGGAATTTCGTTCGTGATATACATATTATAATTGGTTGATTGTTTGTTCTTCTAAGGAAAGTCCACCGTATTTTTGGACAGGATTACGATTTAAACGTTTAAAAGGATCTTCTGAAGGTTTCAAGATATATCCTAAAGTGCCACATGGAGTGGTTCCTGAGATATTTCAAACTATCCTGACCTTTTCTCGTTTCTGGAATTTCGTTCGTGATATATTAAAATTGGTTGATTCTTTGTTCTTCTAAGGAAAGTTTGTTCTTTTAAGGAAAGTCCACCGTATTTTTGGGCAGGATTACGATTTAAACGTTTAATAGGATCTTCTGAAGGTTTCAAGATATATCCTAAGGTGCCACATGGAGTGGTTCCTGAGATATTTCAAACTATCCTGACCTTTTCTCGATTCGGGAATTTCGTTCGTGATATATTATAATTGGTTGATTGTTTGTTCTTCTAAGGAAAGTCCACCGTATTTTTGGACAGGATTACGATTTAAACGTTTAAAAGGATCCTCTGAAGGTTTCAAGATATATCCTAAGGTGCCACATGGAGTGGTTCCCGAGATATTGCAAACTATCCTGACCTTTTCTCGTTTCTGGAATTTCGTTCGTGATATACATATTATAATTGGTTGATTCTTTGTTCTTCTAAGGAAAGTCCACCGTATTTTTGGACAGGATTACGATTTAAACGTTTAAAAGGATCTTCTGAAGGTTTCAAGATATATCCTAAAGTGCCACATGGAGTGGTTCCTGAGATATTTCAAACTATCCTGACCTTTTCTCGTTTCTGGAATTTCGTTATATATTATAATTGGTTGATTCTTTGTTCTTCTAAGGAAAGTCCACCGTATTTTTCGACAAGATTACGATTTAAACGTTTAAAAGGATCCTCTGAAGGTTTCAAGATATATCCTAAGGTGCCACATGGAGTGGTTCCCGAGATATTTCAAACTATCCTGACCTTTTCTCGTTTCTGGAATTTCGTTCGTGATATACATATTATAATTGGTTGATTGTTTGTTCTTCTAAGGAAAGTCCACCGTATTTTTGGACAGGATTACGATTTAAACGTTTAAAAGGATCTTCTGAAGGTTTCAAGATATATCCTAAAGTGCCACATGGAGTGGTTCCTGAGATATTTCAAACTATCCTGACCTTTTCTCGTTTCTGGAATTTCGTTCGTGATATATTAAAATTGGTTGATTCTTTGTTCTTCTAAGGAAAGTTTGTTCTTTTAAGGAAAGTCCACCGTATTTTTGGGCAGGATTACGATTTAAACGTTTAAAAGGATCTTCTGAAGGTTTCAAGATATATCCTAAGGTGCCACATGGAGTGGTTCCTGAGATATTTCAAACTATCCTGACCTTTTCTCGATTCGGGAATTTCGTTCGTGATATATTATAATTGGTTGATTGTTTGTTCTTCTAAGGAAAGTCCACCGTATTTTTGGACAGGATTACGATTTAAACGTTTAAAAAGATCCTCTGAAGGTTTCAAGATATATCCTAAGGTGCCACATGGAGTGGTTCCCGAGATATTGCAAACTATCCTGACCTTTTCTCGTTTCTGGAATTTCGTTCGTGATATACATATTATAATTGGTTGATTCTTTGTTCTTCTAAGGAAAGTCCACCGTATTTTTGGACAGGATTACGATTTAAACGTTTAAAAGGATCTTCTGAAGGTTTCAAGATATATCCTAAAGTGCCACATGGAGTGGTTCCTGAGATATTTCAAACTATCCTGACCTTTTCTCGTTTCTGGAATTTCGTTCGTGATATATTAAAATTGGTTGATTCTTTGTTCTTCTAAGGAAAGTTTGTTCTTTTAAGGAAAGTCCACCGTATTTTTGGGCAGGATTACGATTTAAACGTTTAAAAGGATCTTCTGAAGGTTTCAAGATATATCCTAAGGTGCCACATGGAGTGGTTCCTGAGATATTTCAAACTATCCTGACCTTTTCTCGATTCGGGAATTTCGTTCGTGATATATTATAATTGGTTGATTGTTTGTTCTTCTAAGGAAAGTCCACCGTATTTTTGGACAAGATTACGATTTAAACGTTTAAAAGGATCCTCTGAAGGTTTCAAGATATATCCTAAGGTGCCACATGGTGTGGTTCCTGAGATATTTCAAACTATCCTGACCTTTTCTCGTTTCTGGAATTTCGTTCGTGATATATTATAATTGCTTGATTGTTTGTTCTTCTAAGGAAAGTTTGTTCTTTTAAGGAAAGTCCACCGTATTTTTGGGCAGGATTACTGTTTCAACGTTTAAAAGGATCTTCTGAAGGTTTCAAGATATATCCTAAGGTGCCACATGGAGTGCTTCCCGAGATATTTTTAAAATATCCTGACCTTTTCTCGATTCGGGAATTTCGTTCGTGATATATTATAATTGCTTGATTGTTTGTTCTTCTAAGGAAAGTTTGTTCTTTTAAGGAAAGTCCACCGTATTTTTGGACAAGATTACGATTTAAACGTTTAAAAGGATCCTCTGAAGGTTTCAAGATATATCCTAAAGTGCCACATGGAGTGGTTCCTGAGATATTTCAAACTATCCTGACCTTTTCTCGTTTCTGGAATTTCGTTATATATTATAATTGGTTGATTCTTTGTTCTTCTAAGGAAAGTCCAGATTACGATTTAAACGTTTAAAAGGATCCTCTGAAGGTTTCAAGATATATCCTAAGGTGCCACATGGATTGGTTCCCGAGATATTTCAAACTATCCTGACCTTTTCTCGTTTCTGGAATTTCGTTCGTGATATACATATTATAATTGGTTGATTGTTTGTTCTTCTAAGGAAAGTCCACCGTATTTTTGGACAGGATTACGATTTAAACGTTTAAAAGGATCTTCTGAAGGTTTCAAGATATATCCTAAAGTGCCACATGGAGTGGTTCCTGAGATATTTCAAACTATCCTGACCTTTTCTCGTTTCTGGAATTTCGTTCGTGATATATTAAAATTGGTTGATTCTTTGTTCTTGTAAGGAAAGTTTGTTCTTTTAAGGAAAGTCCACCGTATTTTTGGGCAGGATTACGATTTAAACGTTTAAAAGGATCTTCTGAAGGTTTCAAGATATATCCTAAGGTGCCACATGGAGTGGTTCCTGAGATATTTCAAACTATCCTGACCTTTTCTCGATTCGGGAATTTCGTTCGTGATATATTATAATTGGTTGATTGTTTGTTCTTTCTTCTAAGGAAAGTCCACCGTATTTTTGGGCAGGATTACGATTTAAACGTTTAAAAGGATCTTCTGAAGGTTTCAAGATATATCCTAAGGTGCCACATGGAGTGGTTCCTGAGATATTTCAAACTATCCTGACCTTTTCTCGATTCGGGAATTTCGTTCGTGATATATTATAATTGGTTGATTGTTTGTTCTTCTAAGGAAAGTCCACCGTATTTTTGGACAGGATTACGATTTAAACGTTTAAAAGGATCCTCTGAAGGTTTCAAGATATATCCTAAGGTGCCACATGGAGTGGTTCCTGAGATACTTCAAACTATCCTGACCTTTTCTCGTTTCTGGAATTTCGTTCGTGATATATTATAATTGGTTGATTCTTTGTTCTTCTAAGGAAAGTTTGTTCTTCTAAGGAAAGTTTGTTCCTTTAAGGAAAGTCCACCGTATTTTTGGGCAGGATTACTGTTTAAACGTTTAAAAGGATCTTCTGAAGGTTTCAAGATATATCCTAAGGTGCCACATGGAGTGGTTCCCGAGATATTTCAAACTATCCTGACCTATTCTCGATTCGGGAATTTCGTTCATGATATATTATAATTGCTTGATTGTTTGTTCTTCTAAGGAAAGTTTGTTCTTTTAAGGAAAGTCCACCGTATTTTTGGACAGGATTACGATTTAAACATTTAAAAGGATCTTCTGAAGGTTTAAAGATATATCCTAAGGTGCCACATGGAGTGGTTCCCGAAATACTTCAAACTATCCTGACCTTTTCTCGTTTCTGGAATTTCGTTCGTGATATATTATAATAGGTTGATTGTTTGTTTTTCTAAGGAAAGTCCACCGTATTTTTGGGCAGGATTACTGTTTAAACGTTTAAAAGGATCTTCTGAAGGTTTCAAGATATATCCTAAGGTGCCACATGGAGTGCTTCCCGAGATATTTTCAAAATATCCTGACCTTTTCTCGATTCGGGAATTTCGTTCGTGATATATTATAATTGGTTGATTGTTTGTTCTTCTAAGGAAAGTTTGTTCTTTTAAGGAAAGTCCACCGTATTTTTTGGCAGGATTACTGTTTAAACGTTTAAAAGGATCTTCTGAAGGTTTCAAGATATATCCTAAGGTGCCACTTGGAGTGGTTCCCGAGATATTTCAAACTATCCTGACCTTTTCTCGATTCGGGAATTGTTTATAAGGTACTAAAAGACCATAATTTAGATTTCGAAGTGTTTCCTCAACGCTACCGTAATTAGCGGGAAGATCAAACAAAAATTCCTTTATTGGGAAAGGCTGCAAGGACTACGTTTGACAAAAAAGTTTGTCGACACCTTTGGCGGAAAAACAAGAGCCCATACTCCTTAGGAGGTATCACCTAAACAAGACTAGCTTTGGTGAGATTTCATCTTGCCACTTCCCTCGGATGCCGGCCGCCCACGGGTTTTGAATTTTTTAGCCCACTAACTAAGCTTGTTGTTTACTTGAACTCGACTCCATCCGATTTTTATTTCCTGGTGGTTGCATTGAAAGTTACGTGTATTTGATCATCTTTACCATCATCCACCGTCGCACAGCAAATAAGTTGAGGATTATTTTCCTCAACAGCTTCAAGCTTTTGATCAACCTAATTAGTGTACATAATTAGAAAATTTGTTTTTGAAGAATTTTTCTCTCTCACCTTAAAAAGACTATTAGGAGGATCGTCAGGTTCACGTTGAAATATTTCTTGGGGTGATTGTTCTGAAACTTAGGTTAACTGCTTGCGTTTATACGATACCCTAATGGTGGCTGCAACATTCCCCTATTCTTCTCACAATGTCCAATTAGATGTATTTCATTTGAGTCCAGTTTCATTCCAATTTAAAAGTCGATTTGTGGTAGATGTTTTGCCTGCTTAAAACATTCTTCTGCATTACTACCAATATCCTAGAGGATTAAAAGTTATATAGTTTACGATAACATTTGGGAAATATGACTTCACCTTTAAATACTCATCCCAATTAAAAACATGAAAACTTTCATATGGGAAAGTTCCTGATGGTGTTGTTGTAGGACTTAACATATCCTTGTTGAATTTCTTTCTTGTTCCCTTGTATTATTGCCTGCAAGTGTTTATACCATTTTCTTTTTGTTTATTCATACGAAATGTTGAACAGAACTTCTTGCTGGGACCATTATCACACTGAATACACGCACCCTTTCTGCACGCTTTACAATATTTAGAGATGCAATTGCCTGAACAGAATTCTTTCGTTCTATTATAAATCGTTGGAAGAACATGAAGAGCAATCTTTCCTTCGCCACACCAAGTGCAGTGAGATTGGTAATAATAAAATTCACTATAAAAGTACTGTTAAAACACTGCACTGTATTAAAATTAATCACTTTAGATTAGTGACGCTGTCGCATACACATCCCCGCCATATTGTTTGCAACCAAGCAAAATAACAAAGTTGGGATGGCTGCCGATACCGCTGTAAACATACTAACAAGTATGACTATCCGGCACCATAGATTCGCCATTTTCTCTGTTAATCGATTCGCATGACGCGTTCTTTAAAAGTATTACATAAAAAACTTGTAAAACTCAACCAGTCAGATGAAATTTTACACCCGTAAATCGAATTTAGTTAAAAAAATATATTTTCTTGTGCCCAAGTGATATTTTAATCGATTATAAGGAATTAAACTCATTCCGACTTTTATTTTCAAAAGTTATTCTTAACTGAATCCTGCTTACGGGCAAGAGAGATGGAGCATGGTAAACACTATCTTTACCTCATTCCTTCTGAGGTGATTGCATCTGTAACCAACATCCAACATCCATATTAACTCCATGAAACCAGTCGGGTTGAGTTGGGTTTTGTGTAAGTATTAGTTAGAGTAGTGCGGATGGGTGGTTTATTCAATACATATCCAGGTACTTTGTATGAAATATATTATATGTCAACTCAACTCAAGCCGTTCATGGAAACTCTGGCTCATGGAAACATAATACATACCTTTGCTCTGTATATCGTGGGCCGATACCGATACGAAATTCGATAGGCCCAATCCAGACGAGAACTTTTTAGGGAAGGATGGAATTTCCTTCCCTTGGCTTAGACGTGCCATAACAATAATGTTGCCTAGCGTATTTCCTTATATGATTACCGAAATTAATTGTGTGCGTGTTCAATTAAGTCACAGTTCTTGATATAAACAATTACTGTATCACAAATTCACAACACGTAATATTAAATTATTATATTATCATCTGTAATATCTAGTGTATTTCAACCTTTAATTTGTGCAGCGCCATCTCTTAGAAAATAGTAATATATTACATATTACAAATATATATAACGTATTGCAATTTTCGGAATTCGATTTGTATTGTGGATCTGAGCGTGCTATTGAGGTGAAGTTTTATTCATTTAATTTATTATTGATTTTTTATTAATTAATTTTATAAATTTTTTATGAGCATTTGATGAACTTTTGTAACGACTTATTGCAGTTTAAGAAAGATCCAGAAGATTCCAGTCAGAATGCACAAGATCGGGCAGTGTCGGCTCTTAATCTGTCCTGTAGTCGAATCCGTAAAAGGACCTTAAACAGTATCTATTTGACTATAGCACACTGATTTCTCGGGAGAATGTAATAATTTCAATTGCTACAATACGATGATTCAACCAGAATCTGAGCAAGCAGTTCTACTGTTCGTTTTGGCAAAAAAAATACAGAAGGTGTTGATTGCACGTACATTGTTCCTAAAAATAGCTGAATTCTTTATTAGTATTTTCAATTAAGTTTTTACGAAAACCCATCTTTAACTGACATACAGAACTCTTAATTGTTAGTAACCTTTGGAGGTAATCTAAATGTATTTTACTTTAAATTTAATGTTCCACATGGTAAATGCAATAAATTCGGTATATAACAAAAAATAATGAAACTTGTTCGTTCTTCTAGATGTTTTCGATAGCGTACTAGACAATGGCGGAGATGGTGATCATACAAGCAGACACAGAACAAAAGAATATAAGTGAATTGACTGCGGCCAAACCTGAAACAACAACAAGCCTGCTAATAGAAAGCTTAATTCATTTGTTATGTAAAATTCTAGAAAATGATGCCAAAATGGCGAAAGAATCTTACAAAGCGATTTATGAACAACTGAAAAAGAATTTGAAGATATGCGTGGTCAATATCAGATGCAAATCTATAAAATTATTTGTGCTGTGCGAGGAGAAGACATTCCAGTATGCTTACCATTTGTTGGAAATAATTCGAAATCAGTGGAAACTTGTTGGTCTCGATATTACAGAGAGTTTGATGAAATCAGTTATATTGCAGGTATGTAATTAGATCGCCATCCCTTACCGACCTTATACTATGCTTTTTTGTTCCTCTTGATAGAATATTTCTTTTAAAAGAAAATCTCAAAATTTGTTTTATTTATGTTCCAACTTAGCCGGTGGATTCGGAGAAGTATACAAAGCCAGACACAAACTCGATTGCATTGAATATGCTGTGAAACAGATTAAAATTAATTCAATAACGATAAAATTATGCCATTTAGCAGAAGTCAAAACAATAGCTAGTCTTAATCCAAATATAGTTCAATATAAAGCTGCATGGTTGGAGCCGTTTGTATCGAGAAAAACTAATATGATTAGCAAAGAGGGATCAGAATATGAATCCACTGAACCACCAGATACAGAGATAACAACAAGTGAAAGTGATGTTAATCCCAATCATCATATATCAACTTCCAGAGATGACGAATCATTTGATTTCATACAATTTGAAGACAGTAGTAGTGAGCATAGTTCTGAAAATAATTCCATAACGAATGACAACAGAAAACTATGCGTCTATGGAAGTCATAATTCAATGGAGTATTTCCGCCCCAAAGCAAATGTCGCAATTCTTTATATTCAAATGTCTCTGTGTCAGATAACACTTCAGAAATGGTTAAAGGATAGAAACTCTTGCGATTTTTTTCAGGATTATTATATGAATTTTTACGGGCATGGATTCGAACCATCTCATATTGATATTGTTAACGATATCTTCTGTCAAATTTTATCTGGTTTAAATTATATCCATTCCACAGATATTGTTCATCATGATATTAAGCCTAGCAATATATTTTTGGGTTTAGAGAATGATGGAAAATTAGCAGTTCAATTGGGTGACTTTGGTTTAGCTTGCCCACTTCAAAATCATCGAGGTATTCCATTTGGAACGCCCTTTATGCTGTACCTGAACAATTAGATGGAATATGTAGTCCTAAGGTAAATAAGATATTTATTACGATTGTTTATCTGTGCATATAATATTCATTCACTTTCAGAGCGATACATACAGTCTTGGAATTGTTTTATTGGAGCTTTTAGTTAAATTTAGCACAGATATTGAACGTGGTCGTACTATTGAAAAGGCTCGAATCCAAACACTGCCGTCTGAATTAAATAAGGAATTTACAAAATTACTTAAAAGGTAAGAGAAGAATGGTTGTAATGGTTCAACAGTTTGTAGTACCCAAATGAACTGAAACATCGAGTAAAGAAATATACAGGGTGTTTTCCCCTAGGAAGTCAATAGAGCAGGAGGTGATAGTACTCACCTAGCTAAACAAAAAATTGAATAGCAGCGGGGGGGGGGGGGGGGTATATCAACCGTTGAGGAGTTACAGAGTGATTAAGAAAAAAAATTACGTTTTCACAAAACACCCTGTATCTTAAAAAGTACAGGGCGTACGGTCGGAGTTAAGAGCTCATCGTATGTAGAACTTTATGGCCTTTCCAACGACTGCCTCGTACCCTCTCACAACTCTAAACGAGTTATTGTTGTCTAAACTAAAAATTTCGTATTTTCATACTTTGTTTTTTTTTTTAATTTGACCTCGAATTATTTTTGCAAAAAGGTCGTTAACATAACTTTTTTTTATAAAAACTGTAAAATCTAGACTCTTCTCTTGAATTTAACCTATTACACCCTTTGTGCTAACTGTAGCCAAGAGTTATTAGTTCATAACCTATTCAGGTCACACCGAAATTAGACGATATTTTTTTAAATGACGTGCTTTCAGTCACTAAGGGAACAAATTATCGTTGAGAAAGGTTAATAACTAGTATAGATAGCGCATAGGGTGTAATAGATCAAATTAAAGAGGAGAATCTACATTATGGATAAATTTGTTTTGTCGCATATTTTCATTTGATCCTCTGGTAGATAAATTGCTTTTATGTAGGCGGGTACACTTGCAGGATCAAATGAAAGGTAACATTCTGATGTTTCCAAATCTTGCAAGAGAATGCTATGGTGATCATGCATTTAGAATTTTAAAAAATTAGTAAATTATTTTCAATTTTTTGACTTTGACGTCCTATAACTACCGACAAAATGGGCATGAGATGACAGTTATCTTCACAAAATGCGCAACCACAAAATTACAGGAAGTTAATGGAGAAAGTATCTTAAGTCACAAAACCTGCCCTCTATTGCCCAAACGAAGCATTTTCGGTCTCTATATATTTTTTTACTCTTTGACTGAAATTGACTATCAAGTTTTATCAGGCATGCCCTTTATTTAGGTAAACATTCAGTATTTAAACCACTCTGAAATTCTATTCCGCTTTCCAATTTGTATTTTTTGGGAGACAGTAGTTCTACACATACAACTCGAATTCTTGCTGAAATCTCGCCAGAATAAACACCCCACAAGGCTTCTATATGAAAAGTGGAGCTAAATTTTAGTAGGTGCCGGTACCACCTTCTTTTTAGCCAGTGAGATTAACCAAAAGGCTTAAAGATCTTTTTAAAAAACACTGCACTTATTTTACTTCTACTATCACAAATTTAATTTAATACGTTCATACCGCACCGGCGCCGATATTCATGTTTTACACGTTTTTTCATGTTTCGCTTCATCTGGCGGCGTGGTACTATTGCTTAAGCCTGGAACAGAATGTGTCCTCAGCCAGAATGCGAGCCACCGGTGGTGCACGCTGCCTGATGGGAAACTCATACGTGAGCCACCGTTGGTATAGTAATAGTATTCATGTAACATATAAACAAAGACCTTCCTCATGGAGATGATAATGTTCCGTTTCTTTGGATTAGTTTGTTCTCACAAAGTGCAAGAAATTTTTCAGAATGATTGCACTCCATTCTATTCTTCCGTCTATGTACAAGTTTAATTTAATGAAGATAATGATAGATAATGAAGATTTCGTACATATTTTAATTATAATTTTTTTAATTCACTTTTCTTTCTCGTTTTTTTTTAGTTTACTGAGTAACGTTGCAAATCGTCCCAATACAAAAGAATTACTTAACGTGCTACGAGCTATAAATTTGCGAGCCTGTAATCTCTCAAAAGTTGATTCGACCAACTTAAAGGATATAAAAATTAAGGAATTAAAACAAGAAATAAATGGGCTTCATGACAATACTATACAACATGAGACTGAAATTCTGCGCTTGCTTAAAGAATTGGAATCCAAGGATAGACAAATACGTGAACTTAAAAATATGAAGAAATTACGAAATTATCTGTTGTATTAGATAAATCTGAATTGTATGCGTTTTTTTTTTTTTTTTTTTTTTTTTTTTTTTTTTTTTTTTTTTTTTATATGAGACCACAAATTCTATGTAAGTTTGTATAAATTATAAATAAATATCAGCAATAATTTATTAGAAATTTTTTACGTCGTGAGAGAAATTTTCAACATGACGGCTTTAGATACCTACTGAGCTTAGTTTTTTTTGTTTTTAAGCCGTGGAGGGGGGGGGGGGGAAGGGGCAAGATAAAACACTGAGGCCAAGAAGGCGACCCATCGTACTAGCCTGCTAGAATATCTCCTCACCAAAACCATCCTGTCCTCTTAATGAAACGCATCAGGTCTAGGTGAGCTAAGTTTTTCAGCTTATCCACAGATAGGAAATCAAACCCAAGCGTATCCAGCCTACTCCGGACAAAGGCCGGACAAGCACACAGAAAGGGTTCGGTTATCTCAGGCTCCCCTTCCAGGCAGGACAGACATTCAGGACTGTCAGCAACTCCTATCCTTGTTAGATGAGCGTCAAGCGAGCTGTGGCCAATGATGATACCAAGCACAGTTCTGCATTGTTTCCCCCCGATCCCCAAGAGAAATTCTTATTAGGCCCATCAAGAAAAAGTTTTGTACACCTGCAAGTGCTCAGGTTCGCCCATCGCTGCTTATGTTTTATGCGAACATTCGTTTTGATGAGAAATCTAGTCACCGAGGCGGCAACACATACAGCGGCCTCAGGTCCAATGAAGGGAGAACCAGAACCAAATCTGGAGAAGAGGTTAGTCCCTTAATTCTCCATGATCGTTTTGTGTTACTTCATTTAAAAACTTGTTCAAGAAGTTTTACGAATAGAAAAGTAAGTAAACTTTATTATAAGTATAATTAACATTGAGATGTTTATTTGCGATTTTAGGTGATAATATAATAATTTAATATTACGTGTTGTGAATGAATACGAAATGTAACGTCCTGCTAAGTTTTTAATAGGCTCAGTGCTGATGATCTACGATGGTATGGTGTTCATATTTAATTTATTTATTTTTTTCAAAACAAGATCAATGTCGGTCAGGCACCAAATTTTTATACACAGTTCCAAACAAGAATCACCCAAATCTTGCATATCTAAAATCATGACTAAAGCAAGGTGCCTACTATCTGGCATAGTGCACAACAAACCTACCCGGTCAGGATTCGAGTTTCCCCTAATTGACCCACAACGGTATGTGTATGTTCAGTTTAAATTAATATTTTTATTCGTTTTATATTTTAATATGTATATATAAGTATCTAATGCAACAAAATATTATATTAACAGAAATTGTTTTAATAAAAAAGAACAAACTAAAAAACGTTTTTACCTTCCGTTTCCATTTACATTTCTGTAGTTGTTTTTTTTTTCCAAAACTTGTATTTTTTACTAAATATTAGAACACATCCTTTGGTTAGAAATAGTCAGAAAAGGATAATTGAAAGAAAAACATTTAAAGATCAATTAAAAATAAATGAACTTTGCATCATCGGGACTCTGCTCCATAGGACAATACGGACATTTTAATCTAAAATAAAAACGCCACAAAATATCAATAATGAAAGAAAGAATTTTTTTTTTGTTTAATTTTGATTTTTACTTACATGGGTATTACTAAGTTTATTCAGTGCATCACGTAAGATAACGTGACCACAAGTCAATTTCATGGGGGGATTATCTTCAGAAGTTTGCTGCCGTAAAATTGGACAGGCAAATATTGAGTGATATCGATTTTCTGGTTCTAAATCTATTTCAATCTAAAAATACAATGTATGCAATTATTTCAAACTAAAACTATTTTAGCTAACAACTTACTGGAAGTTCATCCCGTCCACTCCAAATTCCTAGTACTTGACGTGATAGCATGACTTGCTTTATATTTAATAAAGCTGGCAAGGCAGTGAATCCAGCATTTACTACAATTGATAAGACTGAATCTTTATTAATACCTAATGTATTACAAGCATCCTTTAAAAATATATATGAAGCTTCAATCCACATTTCCGGTGATATCAAATGCTTATATGGTGAACTTTGAATTCCTGTCGGCAAATATATCAGAGTGCCCATAAGATTTTGAATATCCATTTCGAATCGATCCACAAATTTGGAAAAATTATTTCTTGCATATGTTATCGCTTCAGCTTGTCCGTTTACACCTCGTGAGAGTATCTAAATTGTAAAAAAAAATTACAAATATTTCAAGATATGTACTATGAAAAAAAAAATTTACCTGCATAAATGCCAATCTGTGCAACTTAAATTCTAATGAACTCTGTTTAGCAGCCAATTCATTGGAATATTTTGCTGTCCAATCTAAAGCTGGTCGCAAATCATGATCCAGAACTGATTCCCAAATTTTGTAAATTTCAGCAAAAGCACACAGAAAGGGTTCGGTTATCTCAGGCTCCCCTTCCAGGCAGGACAGACATTCAGGACTGTCAGCAACTCCTATCCTTGTTAGATGAGCGTCAAGCGAGCTGTGGCCAATGATGATACCAAGCACAGTTCTGCATTGTTTCCCCCCGATCCCCAAGAGAAATTCTTATTAGGCCCATCAAGAAAAAGTTTTGTACACCTGCAAGTGCTCAGGTTCGCCCATCGCTGCTTATGTTTTATGCGAACATTCGTTTTGATGAGAAATCTAGTCACCGAGGCGGCAACACATACAGCGGCCTCAGGTCCAATGAAGGGAGAACCAGAACCAAATCTGGAGAAGAGGTTAGTCCCTTAATTCTCCATGATCGTTTTGTGTTACTTCATTTAAAAACTTGTTCAAGAAGTTTTACGAATAGAAAAGTAAGTAAACTTTATTATAAGTATAATTAACATTGAGATGTTTATTTGCGATTTTAGGTGATAATATAATAATTTAATATTACGTGTTGTGAATGAATACGAAATGTAACGTCCTGCTAAGTTTTTAATAGGCTCAGTGTTGAAGATCTACGATGGTATGGTGTTCATATTTAATTTATTTATTTTTTTCAAAACAAGATCAATGTCGGTCAGGCACCAAATTTTTATACACAGTTCCAAACAAGAATCACCCAAATCTTGCATATCTAAAATCATGACTAAAGCAAGGTGCCTACTATCTGGCATAGTGCACAACAAACCTACCCGGTCAGGATTCGAGTTTCCCCTAATTGACCCACAACGGTATGTGTATGTTCAGTTTAAATTAATATTTTTATTCGTTTTATATTTTAATATGTATATATAAGTATCTAATGCAACAAAATATTATATTAACAGAAATTGTTTTAATAAAAAAGAACAAACTAAAAAACGTTTTTACCTTCCGTTTCCATTTACATTTCTGTAGTTGTTTTTTTTTTCCAAAACTTGTATTTTTTACTAAATATTAGAACACATCCTTTGGTTAGAAATAGTCAGAAAAGGATAATTGAAAGAAAAACATTTAAAGATCAATTAAAAATAAATGAACTTTGCATCATCGGGACTCTGCTCCATAGGACAATACGGACATTTTAATCTAAAATAAAAACGCCACAAAATATCAATAATGAAAGAAAGAATTTTTTTTTTGTTTAATTTTGATTTTTACTTACATGGGTATTACTAAGTTTATTCAGTGCATCACGTAAGATAACGTGACCACAAGTCAATTTCATGGGGGGATTATCTTCAGAAGTTTGCTGCCGTAAAATTGGACAGGCAAATATTGAGTGATATCGATTTTCTGGTTCTAAATCTATTTCAATCTAAAAATACAATGTATGCAATTATTTCAAACTAAAACTATTTTAGCTAACAACTTACTGGAAGTTCATCCCGTCCACTCCAAATTCCTAGTACTTGACGTGATAGCATGACTTGCTTTATATTTAATAAAGCTGGCAAGGCAGTGAATCCAGCATTTACTACAATTGATAAGACTGAATCTTTATTAATACCTAATGTATTACAAGCATCCTTTAAAAATATATATGAAGCTTCAATCCACATTTCCGGTGATATCAAATGCTTATATGGTGAACTTTGAATTCCTGTCGGCAAATATATCAGAGTGCCCATAAGATTTTGAATATCCATTTCGAATCGATCCACAAATTTGGAAAAATTATTTCTTGCATATGTTATCGCTTCAGCTTGTCCGTTTACACCTCGTGAGAGTATCTAAATTGTAAAAAAAAATTACAAATATTTCAAGATATGTACTATGAAAAAAAAAATTTACCTGCATAAATGCCAATCTGTGCAACTTAAATTCTAATGAACTCTGTTTAGCAGCCAATTCATTGGAATATTTTGCTGTCCAATCTAAAGCTGGTCGCAAATCATGATCCAGAACTGATTCCCAAATTTTGTAAATTTCAGCAAAAGGTCCTGCTGATTCATAGACTTCATGCGCTAAAGTTTCAGACATTCCAGATTCCTGTAGATTTATTATATGTATGTATTGAAGTGCAATCAAAATCAATTTCAAAAGAAAATCATTACAAACCTCAATTAATGCTTGAACTACATCTTCCATACCTTGTCGGTAATAGTGTTGAGCTATGATTTTGTTTAATAATTTTAAATTTCTATCATCAGTTAATGCATCAGTGTGGGCAGCAAAGTCAGAGACAAAATTGCGATCACTCACTTTACCAACTTTACTTACAGTACCATGTAAATCTCTGTGTTCTGTGGTGATTCGTTGAAGTTTCTCTTTGGTTTTAGCTACTGCCTCCTTTATTATTTCACCTTGTATTTCAGATATCTTTACATCTTGATGTTCTGAAATGTTAAATTTATGTGATTTAATTTTAAGGGTAACTTCAAGAAAGTTTATATCTAAACCACCTTAAGATAGAAACAAAACGAATGGAGTATTAGCAATTAAAAAAGAGCAAATGTGTCTATTTGAATATACAAGGCTTAATTAATAATCGATATCAAAGGTACGGAGATTTCTTTAAATTAGTTATAAAATTATACGATATGACTCAAGCTCAGGTTGTACAGGCCTTATGTATTTGAGGAAAGAGTGGGACTGTGAAATAATTCAACATTAAATGGTAGGTTGGAACATTCGATGGTTGGTTGTGAAATGCACTCTTAATGAATACAGTTTAATGATAGCACTAGCATATCGTTCACCTAACCGGACGGGAACGCCTGCTTTTGCATAGAAATTTCTTTTTTAAAAGATTTTTCGTAAAAGTGTTTTTTACAATCGATTTTAATATAATTTGGGGTAGCAACGACATTTATAAAAATTATCCAGGGCAACGGATATAACCAAAAATGTATGAATGTACCTACAAGAGTTACAAGCAACTGAAATACATTAATTGACTATGTGATATCGAACTCGAAATCGAATAGAGTAGAAGTGAAAATATAAGTGATCATGTGACATTAGACATTGAAATAACAAACATGTGATACGAAAAAGAAAAGGAAAATACTTTGAATAAATAAATTTAAATAAATAAATAAGTGTAAAGTAAAGTAGTGGAAATAGAAGGAAACCGAAAAAATAATAATAGGAGCATAGGTAATAAAAGTGAAAACAAGGAAAGGGGTAGGTAATGGAAAAAAGTACTAATATAATATATATAATTTTGTTTTATTCTTATATTTCTTATTTGTAATTTTGTGTTCATTTTTACTCTATTTTATTCGTTTCTTATTTAATTATATATATATCTAATTTGACAAATAGATGTTTGTATCTCGTTGTAATTTCATGAATGACCCTTTAAAAAGGAAATAGTTTAGATTCATCCTTAGCGAACGACGACACGAAGAAGAGAGTCACGCTAAGAGTATAAAATAGCCACATATGTGCGTGCTCAAAATCATGTGCAATGACAAGAATGACATTGCACAGGGTAATGAACAATCATATGATCGGGAAACATACAAAAATTGAAATAGGGTTCAGCTAGAAAATAAAAATCTGACGCATAGTAATAGAATAGTCTCAACATTGTACACTGAAGATGTACACAATCAAGCAAACTGAACGTTTGCTAGCGTAGAAAACTTCTGATGAGCTCCGTGGCTGGAGCGAAACTGGTTAAGTAATGCCAAATAGGGGCCTACACGGCCATTTCCCCTTAATTAAACTCCAAAAAATTTTTTGTTAGACCATAGTATCTCACAACTTAGTAAAAATTTGTATCAAGACTTATCGGGCTGTCCTGCTACGTAGCCCAGCAACTCCCCATAAGGATGGCAGCAAGACCCTAACAAAACTAATAAACTAAACAGGACATGTAACTGCATGAAACACAACACATAAAATAACGAACACATCATCTACACCACTTAATGGAAGGTTTTTCTAGTACCTCACTTAAGCACTACGGTGGCTAAACTGAGTGACTTACGGCGCTGGACAAGTGGTGCCCCACCTGCCGTGCAACGTTTCGTCATGCTGCTCCACGAAAACTTCATGGACACAGATGACATAAAAACCAGCACTTGCATTTTTTTGCAAAATTTAATAATTTAAATAAATAAATATGTGTAAAGTAAAGTAGTGGAAATAGAGGGAAACCGAAAAAATAATAGGAGCATAGTTAATAAAAGTGAAAGCAAAGAAAGGGGTAGGTAATGGAATAAAGTATTAATATAATATATATAATTTTGTTTTATTCTTATATTTCTTATTTATAATTTTGTGTTCATTTTTACTCTATTTTATTCGTTCTTATTTAATTATATATATATATCTAATTTGACAAATAGATGTTTGTACCTCGTTGTAATTTCATGAATGACCCTTTAAATAGGAAATAGTTTAGATTCATCCTTAGCGAACGACGACACGAAGAAGAGAGTCACGCTAAGAGTATAAAATAGCCACATATGTGCGTGTTCAAAATCATGTGCAATGACAAGAATGACATGGCACAGGGTAATGAACAATCATATGATAGGGAAACATACAAAAATTGAAATAGGGTTCAGCTAGGAAATAAAAATCTGACGTATAGTAATAGAATAATTTCAACATTGTACACTGAAGATGTACACAATCAAGCAAACTGAACGTTTGCTAGCGTAGAAAACTTCTGATGAGCTCCGTGGCTGAAGCGAAACTGGTTAAGTAATGCCAAATAGGGGCCTACACAGCCATTTCCCCTTAATTAAACTCCAAATTTTTTTTGTTAGACCATAGTATCTCACAACATAGTAAAAATTTGTATCAAGACCTATCGGGCTGTCCTGCTACGTAGGCCAGCAACTCCCCATAAGGATGGCAGCAAGACCCTAACAAAACTAATAAACTAAACAGGGCATGTAACTGCATGAAACACAACACATAAAAACACGAACACATCATCTACACCACTTAATGGAAGGTTTTTCTAGTACCTCACTTAAGCACTACGGTGGCTAAACTAAGTGACTTACGGCGCTGGACAAGTGGTGCCCCACCTGCCGTACAACGTTTCGTCATGCTGCTCCACGAAAGCTTCATGGACACAGATGACATAAAAACCAGCACTTGCATTTTTTTGCAAAATTTAATAATTTTTTAGCTCCTAGAAAAGAGCGGTATCGAATCTGGCACTAATCAGGAGCTTTGGACATAGCTTATAATGTCCATTGGTCACAGTATATAGCGAACCAAGGCTCCAATGACGGTGCTGAGCATCGATAGTGTGCTCGGGAGGGTAATCACACCGATACTAACCAAACACCCAGCACTGCAGAGATAGTGATAGAGCAACGGTAAGACGAGAGAGCGACCATGAATGGTGGATGCACACACTAAACTACACACATAAAGACACATACACAACCACACAGAAATAAACGCCCATACATAACACTCTATACAATAGCAGACACACAAGCGCACAACATTATACTAAAACAGACGCACACAAAACTGTTAACAGAGACCTATACGGAATGGTGGCACGCCACACCGCTCCGGTCAAAACATTGAACGACTCAGTCAGTCATAAACCTTGAACGGTCCCGGTGTATAGTGACACCATATGGATGTAGCAGTTGAACCCAAATGGGCCAACATATACATGCAATCGGTACTCCATAAGAAGTGGGGATACGTGGACGGAACAGAATGCAGGACGAAGGCAAATCGCACACCACAACTCTAACATAAATAGAAGAGACCTTTGACGAAAGACAACAGTAGTAAATCGCGCGAGTAACAAGCAACACGTAAAGTTGCAAAATAGGTCGCGGAAATTTGATCATTAATTTAATTTTAAATTTAAATAAATAAATAAGTGTAAAGTAAAGTAGTGGAAATAGAGGGAAACCGAAAAAATAATAAGAGCATAGTTAATTAAAGTGAAAGCAAAGAAAGGGGTAGGTAATGGAATAAAGTATTAATATAATATATATAATTTTGTTTTATTCTTATATTTCTTATTTATAATTTTGTGTTCATTTTTACTCTATTTTATTCGTTCTTATTTAATTATATATATATATCTAATTTGACAAATAGATGTTTGTACCTCGTTGTAATTTCATGAATGACCCTTTAAATAGGAAATAGTTTAGATTCATCCTTAGCGAACGACGACACGAAGAAGAGAGTCACGCTAAGAGTATAAAATAGCCACATATGTGCGTGTTCAAAATCATGTGCAATGACAAGAATGACATGGCACAGGGTAATGAACAATCATATGATCGGGAAACATACAAAAATTGAAATAGGGTTCAGCTAGGAAATAAAAATCTGACGTATAGTAATAGAATAGTTTCAACATTGTACACTGAAGATGTACACAATCAAGCAAACTGAACGTTTGCTAGCGTAGAAAACTTCTGATGAGCTCCGTGGCTGGAGCGAAACTGGTTAAGTAATGCCAAATAGGGGCCTACACGGCCATTTCCCCTTAATTAAACTCCAAATTTTTGTTAGACCATAGTATCTCACAACATAGTAAAAATTTGTATCAAGACCTATCGGGCTGTCCTGCTACGTAGGCCAGCAACTCCCCATAAGGATGGCAGCAAGACCCTAACAAAACTAACAAACTAAACAGGACATGTAACTGCATGAAACACGGCATATAAAAACACGAACACATCATCTACACCACTTAATGGAAGGTTTTTCTAGTACCTCACTTAAGCACTACGGTGGCTAAACTAAGTGACTTACGGCGCTGGACAAGTGGTGCCCCACCTGCCGTACAACGTTTCGTCATGCTGCTCCACGAAAGCTTCATGGACACAGATGACATAAAAACCAGCACTTGCATTTTTTTGCAAAATTTAATAATTTTTGCAGGATTTAATAATTTTTTGCAAAATTTAATAATTTTTTGCGAAATTTAATAATAATTTTTTTGCAAAATTTAATAATATTAAATATTTTTTGCAAAATTTAATAATTTTTATGCATAATTTAATAATTTTTTGCAAAATTTAATAATTTTTTGCAAAATTTAATATTTTTATGCATAATTTAATAATAATTTTTATGCATAATTTAATAAATAATTTTTTGCAAAATTTAATGATTTTTTGCTAAATTTAATAATCTGATGAGCTCCGTGGCTGGAGCGAAACTGGTTAAGTAATGCCAAATAGGGGCCTACACGGCCATTTCCCCTTAATTAAACTCCAAAATTTTTTGTTAGACCATAGTATCTCACAACATAGTAAAAATTTGTATCAAGACCTATCGGGCTGTCCTGCTACTCCCCATAAGGATGGCAGCAAGACCCTAACAAAACTAATAAACTAAACAGGGCATGTAACTGCATGAAACACAACACATAAAAACACGAACACATCATCTACACCACTTAATGGAAGGTTTTTCTAGTACCTCACTTAAGCACTACGGTGGCTAAACTAAGTGACTTACGGCGCTGGACAAGTGGTGCCCCACCTGCCGTACAACGTTTCGTCATGCTGCTCCACGAAAGCTTCATGGACACAGATGACATAAAAACCAGCACTTGCATTTTTTTGCAAAATTTAATAATTTTTTAGCTCCTAGAAAAGAGCGGTATCGAATCTGGCACTAATCAGGAGCTTTGGACATAGCTTATAATGTCCATTGGTCACAGTATATAGCGAACCAAGGCTCCAATGACGGTGCTGAGCATCGATAGTGTGCTCGGGAGGGTAATCACACCGATACTAACCAAACACCCAGCACTGCAGAGATAGTGATAGAGCAACGGTAAGACGAGAGAGCGACCATGAATGGTGGATGCACACACTAAACTACACACATAAAGACACATACACAACCACACAGAAATAAACGCCCACACATAACACTCTATACAATAGCAGACACACAAGCGCACAACATTATACTAAAACAGACGCACACAAAACTGTTAACAGAGACCTATACGGAATGGTGGCACGCCACACCGCTCCGGTCAAAACATTGAACGACTCAGTCAGTCATAAACCTTGAACGGTCCCGGTGTATAGTGACACCATATGGATGTAGCAGTTGAACCCAAATGGGCCAACATATACATGCAATCGGTACTCCATAAGAAGTGGGGATACGTGGACGGAACAGAATGCAGGACGAAGACAAATCGCACACCACAACTCTAACATAAATAGAAGAGACCTTTGACGAAAGACAACAGTAGTAAATCGCGCGAGTAACAAGCAACACGTAAAGTTGCAAAATAGGTCGCGGAAATTTGATCATTAATTTAATTTTAAATTTAAATAAATAAATAAGTGTAAAGTAAAGTAGTGGAAATAGAGGGAAACCGAAAAAATAATAAGAGCATAGTTAATTAAAGTGAAAGCAAAGAAAGGGGTAGGTAATGGAATAAAGTATTAATATAATATATATAATTTTGTTTTATTCTTATATTTCTTATTTATAATTTTGTGTTCATTTTTACTCTATTTTATTCGTTCTTATTTAATTATATATATATATCTAATTTGACAAATAGATGTTTGTACCTCGTTGTAATTTCATGAATGACCCTTTAAATAGGAAATAGTTTAGATTCATCCTTAGCGAACGACGACACGAAGAAGAGAGTCACGCTAAGAGTATAAAATAGCCACATATGTGCGTGTTCAAAATCATGTGCAATGACAAGAATGACATGGCACAGGGTAATGAACAATCATATGATCGGGAAACATACAAAAATTGAAATAGGGTTCAGCTAGGAAATAAAAATCTGACGTATAGTAATAGAATAGTTTCAACATTGTACACTGAAGATGTACACAATCAAGCAAACTGAACGTTTGCTAGCGTAGAAAACTTCTGATGAGCTCCGTGGCTGGAGCGAAACTGGTTAAGTAATGCCAAATAGGGGCCTACACGGCCATTTCCCCTTAATTAAACTCCAAATTTTTGTTAGACCATAGTATCTCACAACATAGTAAAAACTTGTATCAAGACCTATCGGGCTGTCCTGCTACGTAGGCCAGCAACTCCCCATAAGGATGGCAGCAAGACCCTAACAAAACTAACAAACTAAACAGGACATGTAACTGCATGAAACACGGCATATAAAAACACGAACACATCATCTACACCACTTAATGGAAGGTTTTTCTAGTACCTCACTTAAGCACTACGGTGGCTAAACTAAGTGACTTACGGCGCTGGACAAGTGGTGCCCCACCTGCCGTACAACGTTTCGTCATGCTGCTCCACGAAAGCTTCATGGACACAGATGACATAAAAACCAGCACTTGCATTTTTTTGCAAAATTTAATAATTTTTGCAGGATTTAATAATTTTTTGCAAAATTTAATAATTTTTTGCGAAATTTAATAATTTTTTTGCAAAATTTAATAATATTAAATATTTTTTGCAAAATTTAATAATTTTTATGCATAATTTAATAATTTTTTGCAAAATTTAATATTTTTATGCATAATTTAATAATAATTTTTATGCATAATTTAATAAATAATTTTTTGCAAAATTTAATGATTTTTTTGCAAAATTTAATAATCTGATGAGCTCCGTGGCTGGAGCGAAACTGGTTAAGTAATGCCAAATAGGGGCCTACACGGCCATTTCCCCTTAATTAAACTCCAAAATTTTTTGTTAGACCATAGTATCTCACAACATAGTAAAAATTTGTATCAAGACCTATCGGGCTGTCCTGCTACGTAGGCCAGCAACTCCCCATAAGGATGGCAGCAAGACCCTAACAAAACTAATAAACTAAACAGGGCATGTAACTGCATGAAACACAACACATAAAAACACGAACACATCATCTACACCACTTAATGGAAGGTTTTTCTAGTACCTCACTTAAGCACTACGGTGGCTAAACTAAGTGACTTACGGCGCTGGACAAGTGGTGCCCCACCTGCCGTACAACGTTTCGTCATGCTGCTCCACGAAAGCTTCATGGACACAGATGACATAAAAACCAGCACTTGCATTTTTTTGCAAAATTTAATAATTTTTTAGCTCCTAGAAAAGAGCGGTATCGAATCTGGCACTAATCAGGAGCTTTGGACATAGCTTATAATGTCCATTGGTCACAGTATATAGCGAACCAAGGCTCCAATGACGGTGCTGAGCATCGATAGTGTGCTCGGGAGGGTAATCACACCGATACTAACCAAACACCCAGCACTGCAGAGATAGTGATAGAGCAACGGTAAGACGAGAGAGCGACCATGAATGGTGGATGCACACACTAAACTACACACATAAAGACACATACACAACCACACAGAAATAAACGCCCACACATAACACTCTATACAATAGCAGACACACAAGCGCACAACATTATACTAAAACAGACGCACACAAAACTGTTAACAGAGACCTATACGGAATGGTGGCACGCCACACCGCTCCGGTCAAAACATTGAACGACTCAGTCAGTCATAAACCTTGAACGGTCCCGGTGTATAGTGACACCATATGGATGTAGCAGTTGAACCCAAATGGGCCAACATATACATGCAATAGGTACTCCATAAGAAGTGGGGATACGTGGACGGAACAGAATGCAGGACGAAGACAAATCGCACACCACAACTCTAACATAAATAGAAGAGACCTTTGACGAAAGACAACAGTAGTAAATCGCGCGAGTAACAAGCAGCACGTAAAGTTGCAAAATAGGTCGCGGAAATTTGATCATTAATTTAATTTTAAATTTAAATAAATAAATAAGTGTAAAGTAAAGTAGTGGAAATAGAGGGAAACCGAAAAAATAATAGGAGCATAGTTAATTAAAGTGAAAGCAAAGAAAGGGGTAGGTAATGGAATAAAGTATTAATATAATATATATAATTTTGTTTTATTCTTATATTTCTTATTTATAATTTTGTGTTCATTTTTACTCTATTTTATTCGTTCTTATTTAATTATATATATATATCTAATTTGACAAATAGATGTTTGTACCTCGTTGTAATTTCATGAATGACCCTTTAAATAGGAAATAGTTTAGATTCATCCTTAGCGAACGACGACACGAAGAAGAGAGTCACGCTAAGAGTATAAAATAGCCACATATGTGCAATGACAAGAATGACATGGCACAGGGTAATGAACAATCATATGATCGGGAAACATACAAAAATTGAAATAGGGTTCAGCTAGGAAATAAAAATCTGACGTATAGTAATAGAATAGTTTCAACATTGTACACTGAAGATGTACACAATCAAGCAAACTGAACGTTTGCTAGCGTAGAAAACTTCTGATGAGCTCCGTGGCTGGAGCGAAACTGGTTAAGTAATGCCAAATAGGGGCCTACACGGCCATTTCCCCTTAATTAAACTCCAAATTTTTGTTAGACCATAGTATCTCACAACATAGTAAAAATTTGTATCAAGACCTATCGGGCTGTCCTGCTACGTAGGCCAGCAACTCCCCATAAGGATGGCAGCATGACCCTAACAAAACTAACAAACTAAACAGGACATGTAACTGCATGAAACAAGGCATATAAAAACACGAACACATCATCTACACCACTTAATGGAAGGTTTTTCTAGTACCTCACTTAAGCACTACGGTGGCTAAACTAAGTGACTTACGGCGCTGGACAAGTGGTGCCCCACCTGCCGTACAACGTTTCGGCATGCTGCTCCACGAAAGCTTCATGGACACAGATGACATAAAAACCAGCACTTGCATTTTTTTGCAAAATTTAATAATTTTTGCAGGATTTAATAATTTTTTGCAAAATTTAATAATTTTTTGCGAAATTTAATAATTTTTTTGCAAAATTTAATAATATTAAATATTTTTTGCAAAATTTAATAATTTTTATGCATAATTTAATAATTTTTTGCAAAATTTAATATTTTTATGCATAATTTAATAATAATTTTTATGCATAATTTAATAAATAATTTTTTGCAAAATTTAATGATTTTTTTGCAAAATTTAATAATCTGATGAGCTCCGTGGCTGGAGCGAAACTGGTTAAGTAATGCCAAATAGGGGCCTACACGGCCATTTCCCCTTAATTAAACTCCAAAATTTTTTGTTAGACCATAGTATCTCACAACATAGTAAAAATTTGTATCAAGACCTATCGGGCTGTCCTGCTACGTAGGCCAGCAACTCCCCATAAGGATGGCAGCAAGACCCTAACAAAACTAATAAACTAAACAGGGCATGTAACTGCATGAAACACAACACATAAAAACACGAACACATCATCTACACCACTTAATGGAAGGTTTTTCTAGTACCTCACTTACGCACTACGGTGGCTAAACTAAGTGACTTACGGCGCTGGACAAGTGGTGCCCCACCTGCCGTACAACGTTTCGTCATGCTGCTCCACGAAAGCTTCATGGACACAGATGACATAAAAATCAGCACTTGCATTTTTTTGCAAAATTTAATAATTTTTTGCAAAATTTAATCATAAAAAATTTATAAAATTAATTAATAAAAAATCAATAATAAATTAAATGAATAAAACTTCACCTCAATAGCACGCTCAGATCCACAATACAAATCGAATTCCGAAAATTGCAATACGTTATATATATTTGTAATATGTAATATATTACTATTTTCTAAGAGATGGCGCTGCACAAATTAAAGGTTGAAATACACTAGATATTACAGATGATAATATAATAAATTAATATTACGTGTTGTGAATTTGTGATACAGTAATTGTTTATATCAAGAACTGTGACTTAATTGAACACGCACACAATTAATTTCGGTAATCATATAAGGAAATACGCTAGGCAACATTATTGTTATGGCACGTCTAAGCCAAGGGAAGGAAATTCCATCCTTCCCTAAAAAGTTCTCGTCTGGGTTGGGCCTATCGAATTTCGTATCGGTATCGGCCCACGATATACAGAGCAAAGGTATGTATTATGTTTCCATGAGCCAGAGTTTCCATGAACGGCTTGAGTTGGGTTGACATATAATATATTTCATACAAAGTACCTGGATATGTATTGAATAAACCACCCATCCGCACTACTCTAACTAATACTTACACAAAACCCAACTCAACCCGACTAGTTTCATGGAGTTAATATGGATGTTGGATGTTGGTTACAGATGCAATCACCTCAGAAGGAATGAGGTAAAGATAGTGTTTACCATGCTCCATCTCTCTTGCCCGTAAGCAGGATTCAGTTAAGAATAACTTTTGAAAATAAAAGTCGGAATGAGTTTAATTCCTTATAATCGATTAAAATATCACTTGGGCACAAGAAAATATATTTTTTTAACTAAATTCGATTTACGGGTGTAAAATTTCATCTGACTGGTTGAGTTTTACAAGTTTTTTATGTAATACTTTTAAAGAACGCGTCATGCGAATCGATTAACAGAGAAAATGGCGAATCTATGGTGCCGGATAGTCATACTTGTTAGTATGTTTACAGCGGTATCGGCAGCCATCCCAACTTTGTTATTTTGTTTGGTTGCAAACAATATGGCGGGGATGTGTATGCGACAGCGTCACTAATCTAAAGTGATTAATTTTAATACAGTGCAGTGTTTTAACAGTACTTTTATAGTGAATTTTATTATTACCAATCTCACTGCACTTGGTGTGGCGAAGGAAAGATTGCTCTTCATGTTCTTCCAACGATTTATAATAGAACGAAAGAATTCTGTTCAGGCAATTGCATCTCTAAATATTGTAAAGCGTGCAGAAAGGGTGCGTGTATTCAGTGTGATAATGGTCCCAGCAAGAAGTTCTGTTCAACATTTCGTATGAATAAACAAAAAGAAAATGGTATGAACACTTGCAGGCAATAATACAAGGGAACAAGAAAGAAATTCAACAAGGATAAGTCCTACAACAACACCATCAGGAACTTTCCCATATGAAAGTTTTCATGTTTTTAATTGGGATGAGTATTTAAAGGTGAAGTCATATTTCCCAAATGTTATCGTAAACTATATAACTTTTAATCCTCTAGGATACTGGTAGTAATGCAGAAGAATGTTTTAAGCAGGCAAAACATCTACCACAAATCGACTTTTAAATTGGAATGAAACTGGACTCAAATGAAATACATCTAATTGGACATTGTGAGAAGAATAGGGGAATGTTGCAGCCACCATTAGGGTATCGTATAAACGCAAGCAGTTAACCTAAGTTTCAGAACAATCACCCCAAGAAATATTTCAACGTGAACCTGACGATCCTCCTAATAGTCTTTTTAAGGTGAGAGAGAAAAATTCTTCAAAAACAAATTTTCTAATTATGTACACTAATTAGGTTGATCAAAAGCTTGAAGCTGTTGAGGAAAATAATCCTCAACTTATTTGCTGTGCGACGGTGGATGATGGTAAAGATGATCAAATACACGTAACTTTCGATGCAACCACCAGGAAATAAAAATCGGATGGAGTCGAGTTCAAGTAAACAACAAGCTTAGTTAGTGGGCTAAAAAACTCAAAACCCGTGGGCGGCCGGCGAAAAAACCTGCACTTGGTGACTGACTTAGGCTGACTAATCAACAACAGTATTACCTTATAAAGCTTAGGAACAGGAGATTCTCGGGATATATACAATGTACAATATAAAATTGTACAGACACGGTCAAAAGCTGTTCAAAGTAGGCGTAGTCTAATGATTCGGGAAAAACATGTGAAGAAAAGAGCCCACTTCCTATTTATACTTTTGCTTGCTTGTTCTGTCGCCCACTGATAAGGTAACTGCCTTCATTCGATTTAAATATATTAAAAATTGATTAATTTTGCAGAACGATGTCAGTGGTGATATTCCCCAGGTTTGAGTTCGCTGGCAGCTGATACATGATGAGCCGATGTCCTTGTGTTCTTCGTTAGTAATAATAGTCCCACTACAGCTCCAATGAATATTGCTAAGGACATCGAGAAGTAGTTTTTAGAGAGATATTTTATAATTTATCCTTTGTATGTATTTCTAAAGTGCAATTTGATGTAAGAATTTATAAAAAAGAAATATAAAATATCTATATATGTGCATTCAGTCCCCGTTCAATTTACTCCCCTTCTAGGTTTAGACTATAAACTCTAAAGCCATTCTTGGATTGAGGTAGTTTAGTGGAGGAAAAGCATGCTCGAGGTGGCGTAATCACCGTCTGGCCAAAACTTTACAGTTGCAGAGCATATGCTCCGAGGTTTCATGAGCATCCGAGGGAAGTGGTAAGATGAAATCTCACCCAAGCTAATCTTGTTTAGGTGATACCTCCTAAGGAGTATGGGCACTTGTTTTTCCGCCAAAGGTGTCGATAAACTTTTTTGTCAAACGTAGTCCTTGCAGCCTTTCCCAATAAAGGAATTTTTGTTTGATCTTCCCGCTAATTACGGTAGCGTTGAGGAAACACTTCGAAATCTAAATTATGGTCAGGATTTTTTGAAAATATCTCGGGAACCACTCCATGTGGCACCTTAGGATATATCTTGAAACCTTCAGAGGATCCTTTTAAACGTTTAAATCGTAATCTTGTCCAAAAATACGGTGGACTTTCCTTAAAAGAACAAACTTTCCTTAGAAGAACAAACAATCAAGCAATTATAATATATCACGAACGAAATTCCAGAAACGAGAAAAGGTCAGGATAGTTTGAAATATCTCGGGAACCACTCCATGTGGCACCTTAGGATATATCTTGAAACCTTCAGAAGATCCTTTTAAACGTTTAAACAGTAATCCTGCCCAAAAATACGGTGGACTTTCCTTAAAAGAACAAACTTTCCTTAGAAGAACAAACAATCAAGCAATTATAATATATCACGAACGAAATTCCAGAAACGAGAAAAGGTCAGGATAGTTTGAAATATCTCAGGAACCACCCCATGTGGCACCTTAGGATATATCTTGAAACCTTCAGAGGATCCTTTTAAACGTTTAAATCGTAATCTTGTCCAAAAATACGGTGGACTTTCCTTAGAAGAACAAACAATCAACCAATTATAATATATCACGAACGAAATTCCAGAAACGAGAAAAGGTCATGATAGTTTGAAATATCTCGGGAACCACTCCATGTGGCACCTTAGGATATATCTTGAAACCTTCAGAAGATCCTTTTAAACGTTTAAACAGTAATCCTGCCCAAAAATACGGCGGACTTTCCTTAAAAGAACAAACTTTCCTTAGAAGAACAAACAATCAAGCAATTATAATATATCACGAACGAAATTCCAGAAACGAGAAAAGGTCAGGATAGTTTGAAATATCTCGGGAACCACTCCATGTGGCACCTTAGGATATATCTTGAAACCTTCAGAGGATCCTTTTAAACGTTTAAATCGTAATCCTGTCCAAAAATACGGTGGACTTTCCTTAGAAGAACAAACAATCAACCAATTATAATATATCACGAACGAAATTCCCGAATCGAGAAAAGGTCAGGATAGTTTGAAATATCTCAGGAACCACTCCATGTGGCACCTTAGGATATATCTTGAAACCTTCAGAAGATCCTTTTAAACGTTTAAATCGTAATCCCGCCCAAAAATACGGTGGCCTTTCCTTAAAAGAACAAACTTTCCTTAGAAGAACAAAGAATCAACCAATTTTAATATATCACGAACGAAATTCCAGAAACGAGAAAAGGTCAGGATAGTTTGAAATATCTCAGGAACCACTCCATGTAGCACTTTAGGATATATCTTGAAACCTTCAGAAGATCCTTTTAAACGTTTAAATCGTAATCGTGTCCAAAAATACGGTGGACTTTCCTTAAAAGAACAAACTTTCCTTAGAAGAACAAAGAATCAACCAATTATAACATATCACGAACGAAATTCCAGAAACGAGAAAAGGTCAGGATAGTTTGAAATATCTCGGGAACCACTCCATGTGGCACCTTAGGATATATCTTGAAACCTTCAGAGGATCCTTTTAAACGTTTAAATCGTAATCCTGTCCAAAAATACGGTGGACTTTCCTTAGAAGAACAAAGAATCAACCAATTATAATATATAACGAAATTCCAGAAACGAGAAAAGGTCAGGATAGTTTGAAATATCTCAGGAACCACTCCATGTGGCACTTTAGGATATATCTTGAAACCTTCAGAAGATCCTTTTAAACGTTTAAATCGTAATCCTGTCCAAAAATACGGTGGACTTTCCTTAAAAGAACAAACTTTCCTTAGAAGAACAAAGAATCAACCAATTATAATATTTTTAATGTGATTAATTGTATTCACTGTTGGCACTTGGTGGAAGTATTTTATGATAGACATATTGGATTTTTGAAGAAAACACTTGTTTATCTACTCCACTGAACGTTTAATTATGTAAAAACAAAAATTAAAACTAATTACTTAAAGAGGCCGACGCGTTTCGTCTGACTAGGACATTATCAAAGGCCGAACTGATCTTACTGGTTAACAGGTATATAAATATGTTCTGAAGTACCTAACTAAATTACAGAGAGTAAAAGCATAATGCCCCTGCTCAGAAATTGGCTAAAAAATTGAACACCCTAATCCCTATGGTGTTGAATTTCAAACCAAACTTTTCTATTAAGAATTATACGGAACTTATCCATAGAACAAAAGATCTTACCATACCTCTGAACGCAAAATTGGTGTCATTTGATGTATCCAGCCTTTTCCCTTCAATTCCCGTTGGTAAACTGATGGATATGTTGAATGATAAGATCTCTCAAAAAGTGGATAACCCCGCAAAAGCATCGCAATTGATAAATTTATCTAATCTCTGCATTAAGCAAAATTACTTTATGTTCAACAACAAAATATACACTCAGAACCATGGTCTTGCTATGGGTTCAGCGTATTCTCCGTTTTGTGCTGAATTCTTCATGGATTCTCTTGAGACCATTCTCTTTAATTCTCGAAACCCTTTACTGAAGCTCGTCTTTACCTGGATAAGGTATGTAGACGATGTCTTCTGTATTTGGTTGGGAACAGACAGACAATTACAAAACTTTGTTAATCTTGTTTTAAATAAATTAGACGACTGTATAAAATTTACAATAGAATTAGGTAATAAGAAACTAAATTTCTTAGACTTGACGATTTCACTAGAGAATAATAAACTGCAATTTGACATATTTAGAAAAAATACATTCTGTGATAACGTAATTCCCTTTGACTCAGCACATCCTTGGAACACGAAGATGGCGGCATTCCACTCTATGCTAAATAGATTGTTGAATGTTCCATTGAACTCCGAAAAATTTAAAATTGAACTTCAAACCATTAAGAAAATAGCCATCAATAACGGATATAAACCTAAAATAATTCATAACTTACTAAAGGTGAAATTACGTAAAGGTGCTGTAAAGTCTGTCTTTCCTGATAAAAGAGCTGGTACTGACATGGCCAATACTTGGAAGAAAATACCATATATCAACAAATCTGTTGAACTCTTGCGAAAACCCATGGCAAGATGCAATATATCTCCAGCTTTCTTTAATAAAAATAATATAAAAAATTTTATCTTTAACAACAAAATAAGGCCCAAACTAGATAAATACGAAAGTAGTGGGATATATAAAATAAATTGTGGTAATTGTGATGCGATGTACATAGGTAAAACCAGAAGATCTTTTAATACGCGTTTTAGTGAACACATCAAATCTTCTAAGTCCGCTAACCCTGCTTCGGGTCTCTCTAAGCATCTTAAAGAAACAGGACACAGTTGTTCTATAAACGACCTTGAGATTATGCACAGATTAAATTCTGACCCGACTTTGGACAAATTTGAAATCTTGGAAATTAGAAAAGCGAAAGACGATGGTTGTTTTTTGGTCAATGATCAAATAGACTTTACGGATAGAAGCCCCCTCCTTAATCCCCAATTTATATGTAGCCTCTCAGTTTAATTGTGAATTTTTTCTCTCTATGCTTTTACTCTCTGTAATTTAGTTAGGTACTTCAGAACATATTTATATACATGTTAACCAGTAAGATCAGTTCGGCCTTTGATAATGTCCTAGTCAGACGAAACGCGTCGGCCTCTTTAAGTAATTAGTTTTAATTTTTGTTTTTACATAATTAAACGTTCAGTGGAGTAGATAAACAAGTGTTTTCTTCAAAAATCCAATATGTCAATTATAATATATCACGAACGAAATTCCCGAATCGAGAAAAGGTCAGGATAGTTTGAAATATCTCAGGAACCACTCCATGTGGCACTTTAGGATATATCTTGAAACCTTCAGAAGATCCTTTTAAACGTTTAAATCGTAATCCTGCCCAAAAATACGGTGGACTTTCCTTAAAAGAGCAATTATTAAAATAACACACACGATATTCTGAAAAGAAGGTGAAAAGTGCATTAATCTATAAAACAAAAACTCTCAGTTAGTAAATTATCAATCTTTATTATATATTAAAGTTCACTTCAAACATGTAAATTATTAATTAAACATTAAAATATGTTAGGCTTTATGAAAAAATCTGTTGTGTTCCACTTCCCATGTCATTCCATTCTTTCCTGATAAGTTTTTCCTGATATCTTCACACACTTACAAAATTACGAAAAAGTCAAAACTTCAAAGAGATAATGAAAGGGAGAAACGAAAAACAATCGCGAATAGGAAACAAATAGGAAAAAAACAACAAGTAAAACAGCTAGAATTTGTCTAAGACCACTTCCTATGATACCCTAGAAGACTGCCAGTATGTAATTTCGTATGGTCACTCATCCGTGAAGTTTTCAGTAGGATAAAAGCATCTAAGGTTGACCGTTTTCACAGTATACATAAAAATCCTAAATTTCTATATGGGAACACCAAGAAGAAGTTGCCCGATTTATCCTATTTTTAAAATTATATTTATTATTTCTATGGAAACACAGTGTACAAAATTTCAGTTCTCTATGTTGATGCGTTCTCAGGCAGTGTAAAAATATGAAGTGAAGAAAGAAATTTTTGTATGACAACCCTACGAAGAAGTTTCCCTATTGCTCCCATTTTCGAACTTAATTTTCCTTTTTTCTTTAAGTTCCGTTTTTAAAGCAGCAAACGGTGATCGATAGCACAGATTCTGCAAACAATGTATAATTTGCTGCTAGTATGTTCTGCAAAAATAAAATTTATATGCTGGGGCATACCCTGATTTAGAAAAAGCATAAAAATATTTATTAATTCTTTCTAAATTAAAATTTATTTTAAATAGAATAAGAAGCTGTCTCTCTCAAGATCATTTGGAGGCTTTCATGCTAATGTATTCCGAAAAAGACATTCTAATGACGATTGAAAATGAAGATATTTTGCATAATCTGACAAATAAGCGTAAAAACATGGGAGACTTATTTGTAATTTGATATTTTTCCCTAGCCCGAATACTGTATTTGCTCCTTTTCTTAATTTGTGTTCTTTTTTACTTAGTATCTGGTTACATCTATGTGCCTTTTTATATTTTGTGTATTGTATAAAAATGGTTTATTTTCTAATTTATATTTTATTTTATGTCAAATGTATTGTTTTTAGAGTTCCGTACCCAAAAGGTGCCAACGGGGCCCTATTACTAAACCTCCGATGTCCGTCCGTCCGTCTGTCTGTCATAAAATTTTCAAAGAGAAAGTAATACTATAGCTGCTATAACAGCAAATTATGAAAATAAAATAAAGTTAGAGTTAAAGGGGTTCCCCATACAATAAACTTTTGTTTTTTGCTCGATCTAAAAAGAACATAGTGTTAAATCTAAAATAAAGCTAAAGAAAAATGCTTGGTGAAGACTAGTTTTGTTTGGTTGCAATTCATAGTGGACCAGGGGAGAGGGGTTGATTCTGATCTCTTTGTTGCAGCTTAGGCGTATATTTTTGTCACATATTTTGGCATTTCACCTCAAATTTGAAAAAAATATTTCATTGCAAAAAGAGGGCGTTTCATATAAGCAGGAACCGTATAATCGTCAGTGCGGCTTAGTTCCTGCCTGCCGTATACGCCAAAGCAAACAGCCAAGCCGATCTCATACATAGACTTAAAATAAATTTTAAGTGTGAATTATATGAGGCGGAATACTACGTATTTACTTGAATGCCTAGCAAGATTTAGACCTATACGGCACTAGCATTTCTAGAGAGTTTTGATATGAAAATTCATAGCGAAATAAGTCAATCTGAAATTGACTCCACTCAATTCTTGAACTGCAGACTTAGCAGCAAACTGAGTCAATTTCAGATTGACTTACATATTTCGCTATGAATTTTTATAGCAAAATCCTCTAGAAATTCTAGTCCCGCTTCCCGCATAGGGCTAAATCTTGCTAGGCATTCAAGTAAATACGTAGTATTTCGCCTCATATAATTCACACTTAAAATTTATTTTAAGTCTATATATGATGTCAGCTTGGCTGTTTCCTTTGGCGTATACGGCAGGCAGGAAGCAAGCCGTACTGACGATTATACGGTTCCTGCTTATATGAAACGGCCTCTATTTTGCAATGAAATTTCTTTTTTCAAAGATTTTTCTCTTTACATAAAGAGTTTTTTCCACTCAATTCTCGAGCAATTTCAGATTGACTTAATTCGCTATGAATTTTGATAGCAAAACTCCCAACTTTTGACGCGATGAGAATGTACTCATATCCGTGTAATTTGTCAGATTGAAATTTTCTCGGAAAAATAACATCAAGATTAACGTAAAAATTATGAAAATTGTAATTTAAAAGATCTTGGCGTGAGTGCGGATGAATTTGGTAGAGTAATAGTTGAAGCACAGACAAGAAATACCCAGATATCGGCGGTAGTACTAAGAAATTAATATATGGAAAAGATCATAGCAAACCTCAATAACTCACGGATCTTGGCTAAATATATCATGGGTATGAACTAAAAATGTTTTTCAATATAGGCAAAAATTCATTTCTTTCTTAGAATTTAAATCGACCATATTTCTTCAGAATTTGTGAGCATTATTGGTGGCTACTGAAGACGATTGGAATAAGTTGTGAGTTGTGTCCGGGCTGTCTCGGCTTCGTGGAAGTTGGATTGATTTGGTTACTTGGGCTTGTTAGCTAAAATTTTTATGAGCGTAGATCTAGGTACATCAGCGCGGATTTTTGTCTCAGGCCTGTATAAACTGTTTTCAATGAAGGCAAGAATTTATTTATTTATTAGAATTGAAATCGACCATATTTCTTCAGAATTGGTGTGGTTTATTGGTGGTTATAGACGGTCCGAACATTTTCTGTCTGCCGTCTTGCTTGATGTTTTCAATTTCTCCCAGCAGCGAATGTCCGTATTCATGAAAATCTAATGAATGACTACATCGACGAACATAATGAAAATGTATTCTATGAAATAGTCGGCTAAATGTAATGCAGAAAGTAAGGAGCAACTGGTTTTCCTCTGAAGTGGCACGTGGCATAGCACACAATGAGTCACTGAGAACGGTGTTGCTCCAATTAGTACGGGGAATCACAGCTTAGGGATTGTTAGTTCATGTTGAAAGTTTTAGTAAACAGGATGTGGTGCGTGCAGTTAAGTATTTGTTATAACTTTTTCTCATAAAGTCACTTCTGACACCAGGTTATGTTAACCACTTTTGTTTTGGATTTATTTATAAAAAAACTGTTTAAGCTTACACTTTTTATTTTTCTTAATTCATAAATCTATAAGTTCATTTCAAATTCACTTTTCAAACAAACTTCGAACTTAAACTTCAAATTTAAACTTAATTATCAAAAAAAAACAAATGTGCAAACTAAATGCACTTAAACTCAAACTCAATTTTCAATTTCAAACTCAATTTTCAAAAGAACAAATATGCAAGCAAAATGCACTTGTTAACTTTTTTAAAATTGGTGAATTGAACTTAAAACTTAATTTTCACAACTTAAACTTCCAACTCAATTTGCAAATTCAAACTTCAAACTCCATTTTCAATTTAATCTTTAAACTCCATTTTCAATTTAATCTTTGAACTCCATTTTCAGTTTAATCTTTAAACTCCATTTTCAGTTTAATCTTTAAACTCCATTTTCAGTTTAATCTTTAAACTCCGATTTCTAGTGCAACGGTTCCCATTTTTATACTACTTTAATACGTAATTAGAAAGATCTAGAATACTACGAGAGTAGGGGCTCTATCCAAAAGAGCATATCTGGACGGATATATTCATTAGTGGGTTCCCAATTATGAAATTGAAACCCTTATTTGATTGGGCAATTATCTCGTCATGAGATATAAATTTTATCCAATTGGTCAATAATTAACCAATCCCCAATCAAAACCTTGAATATGTTTTCGCATGATAATATGTAACATGATACATTTATTTACCCGTACCATGATTTCATCCAAGGGACCATATCCCTTGTTTACAATTATCGATGAATAAGCGCATGAGCAAATAGCTATTCACATAAACAAATGGCTATCCGCACAAACAAATAACTATGCACGTAAACAAATAACTATGCCCGCGCGTAAACAAATGACACGGCGAAAATATTTATGTTTATGTTTATGATATATTCAATATTGAATATCCATACTTCAATTGGAAATTCTTGAATTTAAGATCTCCAAGTGTTCATGTTTATGTTTTTAATCTAAGATTTTGTTTACATTAATGCTTTCAATGTCAAGCATTTATGTTTACGTGAAAGCTTTTAAGCTTCCAATAATAATTTCAAATATTATTGTGGCGATGGGAAGAATGTTTATTATAAACATTCACGCTAGATGAAATTTGATATATTTATTGTTTATTGAGAAGTGAACACTTGGGTTTTTCACTTAATGGTATCATTATGAATCACTTAACCATTTGAATGATTAGTTATTTGTTTATTAATTCATATGAATTTTAAAAGATTTAGATTTTGATTTTGATTCTGAAGAAATGTTTATCTAAAGCTGTTTATGGAAATTTTCTATGGAAGTTTTAGATTATTTCACAATGATTTTTAAGTGCGTCTTTGCACTTTGAAATGCGTTTTACGTAAAATATGAAAATTAATAATTAATTTTAAAGATTTTTGGTTATGAAAAATGCGACAATGTATGAAATGTAAAAAGTACATAACACCTCCCCCCTTAATATAGATTTGATTATACTTCTTAAAGATCAAATCTATAGTCTTCACTTTCAATTAACTTTCGTGGGTATTCTTTAAGTCGTAGATCCTTCTCTTTTTTATAAGTCACTCGTGGACTAACATTTTGATTCGAAATTTTCTTAAACCATGAATTAAGAAAACATAATTTTATACAAAATTTACCCGTTCGTAGACACTTTGCACATAGAATCATCATTACAATTAGTATTAATACTCCTACAGCGTAGGTTACATAACTAAAATGATAGATTGGACTCGGTCTAGACAATGTATCTGATAATTTTCCCTTTATGACATTAATTTTATGACCTGTGTCTGATAATTCATTCAAATGCATATTACTTAACTTAATATTACTTATCGGCTTTAATGCTATAACATATTTTAAATTATCATCGGTACAACAATCATCTTTATACATATCTTTTGTTGCAATCTTATTTTCATATTCACTCATTAATTCTAAATCTGGTATTAATGCAGTTTGTACAGTGTGCGCTCTACAAAGTTTATTCTTAAATGTAAAAATTCCAACTCCAATCAACTTTACATCATTCAATGATTTGCATTTTACTGAAAGCATTGTCGGATTTGTTAGGACATATAACCAACTATTATGTTTCTTTAGTTTATGCCACACTTCAATGCCCTGATTTATTGTTCTTATATCGCAATCTTGAAATTTTTCCATTAAGAAAACATCTGTTTCACAAGTCGTACTAGTATATGGATTTACTAATGTAGGTTGTTTACAAATTTTCTCTTTTCCAATATCTCTACAATCGCTATCAATATTATCTACTAACGTAGCTCGGGTTCTACCCGTGGAAATAATTAAATATTTTCTTTTTGGGTTTATTATTATTGTACTCAATGCTTTATGTTGAGGAATAGGTATAATATTATATAATTCATATATTTCCTGATCAGTGAGTGGTACTTTAATTATAAAGACTAATTTATCATCATTTAGGTAACAAATTATTTCGGACATTTGTAATAACAAATGTATGTTATCGTCCTTCAATGTAATTGGATAGAATAATCCGACTGGTAACATTGGTTCGGTTTCTTTTAATTTTTTCAAAAATATGTCGACAGGAATTATTGATGGATGTATTTGGCCTATTTTAGTAAACATAATTATATTAATTAGAGTATTTAGATCAATTTCTGTGTCAATAATCAAAGTATTTAAGTAATCCATAATTTGTAATAAGTATTCATTCATTATTGTCTCATTTAACCCTGTCTGTAATTTAGAACCCAAATTATTAATTTTTTCTAAAGCTATATTAATTTCCTTTTCGCTTTCCATTATATTCTTAATTGTGTTATTAAAATTATTGACCGTGTTAGTTAAAATTGTAGTTTGATCCTGTAAGAGATATATACTTTCTTTCTGTTTTTCCTTTAAGTCCTCTATCATACTATTAATATAGTCGGCGTCATTTTGGTCCATCGTACCGAATAACGTTTTTAATCCGCTACCTATCACATTGATTAGGCCTCGTTTAGTACGCCGGTATCTTCCAATAAGATGCATTAAGTTATTATATGAAACATGGATTACAGGAATTCTCAATTGAACAAAGTCTAGTATTCTGTTACATAATAGTGAATCTTTTCCTTGGCAAAGATTAAATATTTTCTTATGATATGAATTAATTATTTCTTGTCTATATGTCAAAAACGAGATATTCATATAAGTAATCTGAGACCAAGTTTGTTCGTAGAAATGTAAATCCATTATTTTCTCGAAATATAGTCCTGATTTTCCAGTCATATCAGTGATTGAATAATCCAAATTGTTTTCCTCATTGATCAACCTGAAATATAAGGTTTTGTGTTATTATTATTCCATTTTATTATCTTATTATTCTTTTTTGTTTTGACGTGTGTTTGATCAGCTTCAATGACTGTATATGGACCTTCATAATGGGGATCTAATTTAGATTTTGCTGGTATTCTAATAAATATTTTATCTCCAGATTTATAGCGTCGTACATTAACGTTTTTATCATGTTGTTGTTTTGATTTTTCCTTGGAGTTTAAGACGTTCTCCCTAGCGGAACCTAATAGTTTTATTAATTTTGATTTAAGTTGGTTATTGTATTCATCATAAGTTGTTTCATTACGTGTTATTATAGTACTAGGAAGCTCTGGTTTATAACCGAATACTAACTCATACGGAGTATATCCAGTTGTTGCGTGAACATTTGTATTATATGAAAATGCAGCAATGGTTAGCAGTTCATCCCAATTTCTCTGTTCATTCATAAAAATTTTCAAGTACTCTCCAAGTGTAGCGTGCACTCGTTGTAAAGCTCCGTTAGTTTGAGGATAATATGGGGTTGTATTTAGTTTCTTTATTTTGAGTAACTTACATAAATTTACCATTATTGTACTCATAAAATTTGTACCTTGGTCAGTTAACATCGATGTTGGTATTCCAAATTTTGAGATGAATCCATGGAAAAAAGCATCAGCAACTGTTTTAGCTTCCTGATTTGATATTGGAATAAAGATAGTATACTTTGTTAGATCGTCCTGCAGAGACAGAACGTATTTGTTCCCGTTACTAGTTTCGGGTAATGGTCCAAAAATATCTAGAGATATTCTTTCGAAACTTTTCTTACTCGTGGTTGTAATTAACATTGGATTTTTAATTGGTCGGCGGTTTATTTTGTTTGCCTGACACCTTAAGCAAGATTTTACGAATTTCTCTATGTCTTTATTCATACTTTTCCATCTGTATCTAGTACCTAGTTTTTTCAACATTCGGATAATTCCAGCATGTCCTCCTATAGCAGAGTTATGAGTTTCCTTTAATATTTTGGGTATTTCCTCCGGTTTAGGGATCACTATTTCGTTTCCTTCAAACGTTTCTATATTAATTCCTGATCCTTCGAATTTTTCCATAAGATGATCCATTATTCGTTTTGAATTTATATCTAATATTTTAGCCACATATAATTTTTTATACTTTTTGGTTGTTTCAAACAAATCGTCTATTATTTCTTTCACCTTTTTCAATTCAGAATCTTCCCATTCGTTTTCTTTAATTATTACATGAATAGTTTTTTGTTTTTGAATTTGAAATTTAATTATAGAGCCGATTTCAATTTGTTCCTTAGATAACATTTCCTTTTCCTTTAAATCCATCAGTTTATTACTGTAGGTAAGGCTTTCAAAATTCGCGTCGGTGAAATTTATAACTATACCATCTGACAACAATTTATTTTTGTTACTTCCGATTAACACATTTTTACCATTAGTCTCGGGACGTTCTTCCGTATCACTTTCTTCATCTTTATCAGTTTGATTACTTGTTGAAGTTCCTGCATTAGGGCAACTTTCGTGAATTATGTTTCGAATTTCATCCTCTGTTTCAAAAGCATTTACTTGCAATCGACTTAAACAATCCGCTTGTTTATTTGTTACACCTTCCTTGTATTTAATATTATAATCATATTCCTCCAGTTTTAATCTCCATCTAACCAATCGACTTCCAGGGTCTTTTACATTGAAAAGCCATGTAAGTGGTCGATGATCCGTGAAAATAGTGAATTTTCTTCCGTACAAGTAGGGACGGAAGTGTTTCACGGCCCAAACTATAGCAAGGCACTCCTTTTCTGTTGTAGAGTAGTTACCTTCGGCTCTATTCAATGTACGTGATGCATAAGCTATCGGTAAATATTTATCACCATATTTCTGAGAAAGTATGGAGCCGATTGCATAATTTGATGCATCTGTAGTTAGGTAGAATTCCCTCTCGAAATCAGGATACTTTAATATGGGTTCCTTAATTAAGGCTTCCTTAAGAATTTCGAAGGCTTCTTGCTGCTCTTCGGTCCACTTAAATTCTGCCTCTTTCCTTAAGAGTTTTGTAAGTTTCTGGGATATTTTTGAAAAGTTGGGTATGAAACTCCTATAATACCCTACTAATCCCAAAAATTGTTTAATTTCCTTCGTTGACTTCGGTGGGTTGTAATTCTGAATTACCTCTATTTTTCCTGGATTTGGTTTCACACCGTTTTCTGAAATCATGTGACCTAAATAAGATACTTCTGTTCGTAAAAATTCACATTTATCAGACTGTAGTTTTAAATTCGCGGCTCTCAATTGATCAAAGACGCTGGTTAACTTTGAAGTATGATCTTCCAATGAAGATGAATATACTACTATATCATCTAAGTATACAAAGCATTTTATTCCTTGTATACCTGCCAAAACCGTATTCATTAACCTTTGGAAGCATGCCGGAGCATTTTTCAATCCAAAAGGCATGCGGTTGAATTCATAATGTCCCAATGGTGTTGAGAAGGCTGTCTTGCATTTATCCTCCTCCTTCATTGGTATCTGATGAAATCCTGAAGCTAGGTCAAGGGTAGTAAAATACTTTGAATTTCCAAGTTGATCCAATATGTCGGTGATATCGGGTAATGGATAGTTATCACTTATAGTTTTATGATTTAGATGTCTATAGTCAATCACAACTCTCCACTTCACTTTCCCGGAAGCATCACTTTTCTTTGGTACTATCCATAAAGGTGAGCTCCATGGACTATTGGATGGTTTTATTATTTCCTGTTGTAACATTTTATTTATTTGATCAGTTACTTCGTTTTCGAGTATTTTAGGTTAACGATAAGTTTTTGCACAAATCGGCGAAGCGTCTTTTTCCAATGGTATGTGGTGTTCTAAGACCGTTGTTTGGGTTAGAAAATCTCCATCTAAATAAAATAGATCAGCATAATTTTTGCAAATTTTATAAAGCGAATCCTTTTCCTCTTGGTTCAAATGATCAACTCTAAGGTTACTTTTTATCCTTTTCCAACGTTCATCATCAACTTTAAAATTTGTACTCAATTTAATTGCCGTTTTAGGTATTGGTTTTAATTCGATAGGGGGTTTGTTTTTAATCTCACAAATTTATCGGTCGTATTTATAATTGTTACCAGTGCGTAGTTTCCTATTCTTTTTGTTATGCAATCACTTATATAACAACCGGGGTGTAATTCCTCCTTTTCAACAATTCCAACGGTCAAATTTCCAGCTAAAGGAATTTTAACCACAGATTCACAACGAGGGGTTAAATATAGCCTGTAGGGCGTTTAAAATAAAGACAGGTTCTAACATTTTTATTTAGAATCCTCTCACCTTCATAGTCAATTAAAAGTTTATTCCGTTTTAGAAAATCAGTCCCTAAGATACCATCAAATTGTATCTCTATATCAGGGAAAATATGAAATTTATGAACCAGTTCTGAATTTTCTCCAGCTGAAGGATAAAACTCAAAACTAAGTTCGATTACCCCTTCACTTTTAAGATCATCCCCGTTGATTCCATGTATACTTAATTTTTCGTTTGTATCTAAAAATGAGTCCTCAATATTAGTTTTAAGTATTGAAATTTCCGCACCAGTATCTAATAGTACAAAATTCGACCTTTTATTGTTTTTATTTTTACAAATGGTCTTAAAAAGGATAATCTAGCGTCGATTTGAATAATTGAGTTTATTTCTTTTTGTGTACGACTTTTCGCCAGGTTCGGGTTTCTTGGACTTCCTCTGGAAGCTACTCCGTTTTTTGGATTGTGATGATTGAAATGATGTCCTGCATTCCCAAGAATTTTCATTGTATCGTCGTTTTTTGGAACTTCAGCTGTATTCACCACATTTTTTGGTTTATTAAAGCATCTGTCTTTATTGTGACCTTTCCTATTGCAATACTCACATTTTAAGTTTAAACGGTAACATGCACTGCGATCATGACCCGATTTTTTACAATAGGTACAAGTTAAGTTTCTACCTGTTTGTGCCACATATATTCTCCGTTTTAGGTAATCTCCACTGATAGATGCCCTTCTCAGATTTATTGCTATTTCCTCATCTAGTGCTAGTCTACTGGCTTCAGTAATCGTTGATGGGTTACGGATGCGAAGCAATTGGCCAAACTCAGGTAAACAATTGTTTATAAAGCAGTTAACCCCTTTTTTTTAACCAACTCTCTTTGTGAAGTATCCAATTTTCCGTCATTTTCTACTGATAAAGTTGTCATTAACTTATGAACTTTCCCTTCGATCCTTTGGGTAAAGTTACTTATACTCTCATTCCTTCTTTGTCTTACATTCTGTAACTCCAATTGAACTTGAGCAAATGACTTTCTTTCTCCGAAAGTCTCTAACAACTTTTTCTTTAAACCATCCCATTTATTATATTCAACTGCAAGAACAATACTTTTAGCGGGACCTTGACATAAGAATTTTTTGTTGGTCTGGGGTTGCCAGGGCATGAGCCTCGTTTACCCCATCAATAAAAGCTGTTAACTGCGAAAATGTCCCATCAAATTCGGGAATAAGTTTAATTAACAAATCTAAACTTAATTTGACACTACTTATTTCAGAAGATGTAGAGGAGGTTGGAGTACCCGAAACTTTTTCGGTTCCCATTTTAAAAGATTTAAGCAAACTGCACAAACCGTTCACAAAAACCGTAACAACTTAATACTACTAGATTGTTCTAAATAATCTGTTTTATGAGTACTTAAATTGGCTTTTTCTTATTTTATACTATGACTTACAACTACATAAATTTCTATGTAGATAAAGAAAAAAAATTAATAATAATAACAACTTACTGAGATTTCTATGATAACACAAAAGTCACAATGATCAAGAAGCACTTCAAAAACTTTGCCATTTTGATGTGTGGGTCCTCCCGATTAATTCCTTGTTTTATTATATATTTTTTTTATAATGTGGATCCTTAAAACTCCTCGATGCCTAGATCGTCGGCCAGATCTGCTAGTAAACGATCCTCATAAAAATTACCCTGTTGATCGTAGACCACAATTCGATTCACAGGAACGAATGCAAGAATAGTTGTTTCAAACCAACTTGTTGTATAACTCATAAGTTTTGTTATTTATTATTATTATTCACACTTAAATCACTTTTTAAATTCGGAATGTTTTACGGGATGTTAAACACAGTATCCCACTTCTGACACCAGTTTTTGTTATAACTTTTTCGCATAAAGTCACTTCTGACACCAGGTTATGTTAACCACTTTTGTTTTGGATTTATTTATAAAAAAACTGTTTAAGCTTACACTTTTTATTTTTCTTAATTCATAAATCTATAAGTTCATTTCAAATTCACTTTTCAAACAAACTTCGAACTTAAACTTCAAATTTAAACTTAATTATCAAAAGAAAACAAATGTGCAAACTAAATGCACTTAAACTCAAACTCAATTTTCAATTTCAAACTCAATTTTCAAAAGAACAAATATGCAAGCAAAATGCACTTGTTAACTTTTTTAAAATTGGTGAATTGAACTTAAAACTTAATTTTCACAACTTAAACTTCCAACTCAATTTGCAAATTCAAACTTCAAACTCCATTTTCAATTTAATCTTTAAACTCCATTTTCAATTTAATCTTTAAACTCCATTTTCAGTTTAATCTTTAAACTCCATTTTCAGTTTAATCTTTAAACTCCGATTTCTAGTGCAAAGGTTCCCGTTTTTATACTAATTTAATACGTAATTAGAAAGATCTAGAATACTACGAGAGTAGGGGCTCTATCCAAAAGAGCATATCTGGAGGGATATATTCATTAGTGGGTTCCCAATTATGAAATTGAAACCCTTATTTGATTGGGCAATTATCTCGTCATGAGATATAAATTTTATCCAATTGGTCAATAATTAACCAATCCCCAATCAAAACCTTGAATATGTTTTCGCATGATAATATGTAACATGATACATTTATTTACCCGTACCATGATTTCATCCAAGGGACCATATCCCTTGTTTACAATTATCGATGAATAAGCGCGTGAGCAAATAGCTATTCACATAAACAAATGGCTATGCGCACAAGCAAATAACTATGCGCGCGCGTAAACAAATGACACGGCGAAAATATTTATGTTTATGTTTATGATATATTCAATATTGAATATCCATACTTCAATTGGAAATTCTTGAATTTAAGATCTCCAAGTGTTCATGTTTATGTTTTTAATCTAAGATTTTGTTTACATTAATGCTTTCAATGTCAAGCATTTATGTTTACGTGAAAGCTTTTAAGCTTCCAATATTAATTTCAAATATTATTGTGGCGATGGGAAGAATGTTTATTATAAACATTCACGCTAGATGAAATTTGATATATTTATTGTTTACTGAGAAGTGTTTATAATTGAACACTTGGGTTTTTCACTTAATGGTATCATTATGAATCACTTAACCATTTGAATGATTAGTTATTTGTTTATTAATTCATATGAATTTTAAAAGATTTAGATTTTGATTTTGATTCTGAAGAAATGTTTATCTAAAGCTGTTGATGGAAATTTTCTATGGAAGTTTTAGATTATTTCACAATGATTTTTAAGTGCGTCTTTGCACTTTGAAATGCGTTTTACGTAAAATATGAAAATTAATAATTAATTTTAAAGATTTTATGTCGTGAAAAATGCGACAATGTATGAAATGTAAAAAGTACATAACATATTTTTGTTGTGATTTTTTTATTTTAAAAGGGATGGTTTTTTTGGTAAGTGATTTTTCAATAAATAATTTTATTTTATTAGTAAAAACGTATTATTTCGATGAATAGTTGCAATGCAAAATTCCGGTCTTAGTAAAAGACACTTGAAGCGTTTAGTGAAAAAAGAACAAGATATTCAACTTGCTAAAATATATACGCCAAAAATACCACCCACAGATAAAATTTTGAAGTTGGGAGCTATGATGACGATTTTGTTCAAATTGAACCTGTTTTATCTATAACTTCGAGTCTAATGTAGAAAGAAAAATTGAGAGCTTGGTATCATGTTTACCATCCACCTAGAGAAAGTTTTCGAGATTTATTACGAATATTAAATGAGGAAAAATTGAATGTGCTGCGAAGCTTAACGGGAATAATAGGAAAATTTTGTAAAATCATCAAAAGAACAGTAGCTTCTGGAGAATACTGCCACTTTGGTATAACAAAACAGTTAGAAAACATAGGAAGTGAAATTGTAAATTACGACGAAATTAATGTGGATATAGGAATTGATGGGCTTCCATTGTATAAAAGCTCATCTTTAGATTTATGGCCGCTTTTGGGAAAAATACTGAATATTGCAAATTTAAATATAATGCTGATTGGAGCTTATGTTGGAAAAGGAAAACCACACAATATACATAATTACCTGCACGATTTTATATTGGAAATTTAAAATCTTACAAGCTTTGGGATAAATATTTTGGGAAAAACTCTGAAATTCAAAATTACAAGTTTTATATGTAATGCTCCAGCACATAGTTTTATCTGTGGAATTGTCGGTCACAATTCATTTCTTGGATGCACTAAACTAAGTGTACTCAGGTAGGGAAGAAAATTGAAAATGATGTTACGTACAGCACCACAGCTTCTACTTTAAGAACAGATGAAACTTTGCCAATAGGACAGATTCCGAACATCATAGCAAGATATATATATGATATTAGAATGGTGTCGCAATTCTAAATTGATGCAATGCACCTCATAGATTTAGGTATAACTGGGAAAATTCTTTTGAGTTTATGGAATGGAAAAACAGCATCAATGAAATTAAGGCCTGCAGAAAAATCAAAAATATCCACACGTCTGAGATCACTAGTCGCATTTATTCCTCAGGAGTTTGCAAGGAAACCAAGAGGTCTAGAAGAAATCCTCAAATAGAAAGCAACCGATTTCGGCAGTTTACTCTCTATACCAGAATTATAGTATTGAAAAACGCTGTGATGGACGACTACTATTATCACTTGTTATGACTCAGGTACCTATCGTCCCGAATCACAACCATATAGTCAATACACCAATATATTGTCCTATACAATATATTGATGTATTGAAAACTCGACCCTGAAAACAAAAAATCATTCAAATTTAAATTTTCATTTAAATTTTTTAGTCGCATTCAAAAATTTCAAATGCATTTAAAAATGCATTTGCATGTCGTAACAAAATGCAATTTAGCATAAATTGCATTTCGTTATCAGTAATTCACTCCACTCACACGGTATACCTACCTACCTACATGCCGTGTAATCGGATATAATTTTTCGTCGTGCAAATTGAATGCACATAAAATAATTCACATATTCTCACGTACGATCTTTCATCGTCGTGAGAAAGTAAAAAGAAAAAAAGCTTTTTGCAAAATATCGTGGGTACCTGGGTGAAATTTGCCCAAACCTCGGGGAGTTATGTTTTTGGAACCCGCCGAGTATCGTTCGTGGATAAATCCTAGTTGTAAAATTAAGAAAAGATTCCAAGTTGTGAAATTAAGAAAAGATATCCAAGTTGTGAAAATAAGAAAACATCTAATTGTGAAATTAAGAAAAAATCTATGTTGTGACATTAAGAAAAAAACCTAGTTGTGAAACTTAGAAAAATCCCGAGTTGTGAAATTAAGAAGAAATCGAAGTTTGTTAAAAACAAAGAAGAGTTTAGTTCGTGTTTCCAAATTAGGAAAGCTCAGATTAGTTACGAATAAACAAAAACCTAGTGATTGTATGTTTTTTATTATTAAACCCGAATACGCAATCTTTCGGTTTCCTTTTAGTTCCGATAGAAGTTGTGTGCTCTCCATCAGGAGCACGGCACACAAGCAAATACAGCAACTGGTGGCAGCGGTGTACCTACCGAAAATCAGTGCCTTTTAAATTATTAAAATCCTACGAAAGAAAAAAATAATAACAACTGGTGTTACTGTGTTTTTTCCTGTTTCTTCCTAAGTCAGTGCAAAACTAATTAAATTAAAATTAAAAAAAAAAGTTCAAAAATAAAAATAAAAATAATAAAAAAAAAGAAGAGCCCGGGTACCCTAAAAAGGGTACTTAGAGGAAAAAAATAAGAATAATAAGAGTTTAAGCGCCAGAGCGTTCACCGTGGGACCCAAGGAGGCTTCATCCCTGCCTCACTAAGACGATTCCCAGAAGGAAGACTACAAGAAACCGTCGTCCCGGACGCGCGACGTATCTTCACTTTCATTTAGCAACAACGAAGACGCCGTAAAGGAATTTAAATCCTACACCTCCAGCAACGTCGTCAAGATTCTCCAGCAACTACAAGCCAATAGTGGATAATAAATAAGGTAGAAAAATAGAATACTGTAATACTATCAACCACAATATATTATTGGTATTGAGCAATAGGAACAACAATTATTTTGCATATCTTTTTTAACTATTTACATTTTTTCCTAAAAAAAAAACAAAAATGATTAACATTTTTTTTTAACTATTTGCATTACGCCTGACAACAATTAACTTTACATCTAACTATTGCATTTCTAACTATTTGCATCTTTCCAAATTATTATCAATTTTACATATTTTCCAAATACTTACTTGCATTATTCCTGAATATCTATATATTTGCATATTTTCTTTTTTTTTATCCCCTGGTTACTTACACATTTACATTTTTGGATTATCTACATATTTTTATATTTCAAAAAGTGAAAAAGAATTACTTTCAATCTTCATTAATTTTCTTTTAATTCGAGAAAATTTTGATTCTAAATATAAAAATTGAAATCTCCTTTTCCACGAAGCGACCTCTGCGGTAAGACCTTGTGAGCTTGCTGGCCAGAGGACTTCAGAAAAATCAATAATCGATCCCCTGCGATAGAGCTCCACAAGCCTATTGATTAGAGGAAAGATTTTGGTGGGAAAAAGCGAATTTAAATTGCATCCTTTATTTATCAAATAAACTTCCCGTGTTTCCAAAATATTTCTGCATAAAAATATTTGATTTGTAAGTTAACATTTCAAACTCATTATTTGGTTTCATTAACAAAAAATTTGCTAGACGATTTAAAATTGCTTACCATTTTGTAGAATCACGCTCTAGGCTCAGAAATTTTATGACGGCAAATTCTCATTTGTAATTAGCCAATAAAACTGGTTTTCTAATCAGAAAAAATTCGTCGGCAATATAATTTCCGCAATTTAATTTCTTTTATAATCAATGAAACCACGTTTCTATTTTAATTTCCTGCCAGTATAATAAAAGAATCTTAAAGCCCCACTCCCGGTAAACCATAGTTTCCTCCAATCACATTCGATCTGCAGTTATACAAAATTAAAATTTTAGTTATCTGGCCAATTATTCGTATTGGTCAAAGACTCATATCATCGCCAAAAGTTTATACTCGCTTAAACAATCGAATCAACCCTTATCCTTTTTACTATTTTACTTTAAACAAACATGACTAACGAAACCAATTCTTTCAATGAACTCTGCTCATCCCAGTTAGTAAAGACAGACAAAATCAGAGAAATTCTGGCCGAATATCATAGGGCCAACAAAACAAAGAGGACAGAAACTTTTACAGCTGAAAAACTCCAAAAATTAGAGGAAATATGGGCTTCATTCGAAGAAATTGAAAACCTAATCCGAAATCACGTTGATTTCAGCGAAGCTCACGATTATTTTAAACAGTCCTGCGCAGATAAGACAGAAGACTGGTACAATCTCACCAAGGCAACGCTCTCAGACAGATTAAAATCAATTTCAATACATAACGAAAGAGCAAATAACCCATTCTTCATCGCACCTCCCAAAAATCTACAAAAAAAAACCAGTACTGAGGCTACGCAAGAATGTGTAGGGAATGATCAGTCTAACACAGCGCGATTTAGGCTGCAAGAAAATAGACAAAAATCAATATCGCGAATTATACAGTCAATACACCCTCCTACACTCAAATCTGTCAGTAAAGCATACCTGGACCAAAAGATGCAATCTCTACAAAAATATTGGAGTGCATTTGAAACAACACATGAAGATATCATCTTATACCAAAGTCCGAATGATGAAGAAGGTGATTACTTCAAAAATGATCTGTATGCAATTACGGAGGCATCATATTCAGAAGCAGTAATCACGATACAAGAGCAACTAGATAAACGATTCCCAGATACACCAAACTACACACAATCTAGCTTCGATCACACGCAAAACGTTTCCACCCAAGATCACAGAAATTCTTTACTAGCAGAGCCAAGATCTCTTATTCCTAATTTCAGTGGAAATCCAAAGGATTTTCACAAATTTGTCTCAAGTTGTGATGACGTATACGCAACGGTGACGACGACAAATGAAAGGCACTCCCTGCTTAGTTTAATAAGGAGTAAATTATCCGCCGAAGCGTATGACGTATTCAGGTACAATCAAATATCAGATTGGCCTGAATTAAAACTAATCTTACAACAAAATTTCGAGGAAAAAATTCCCAGATCTACTCTGCAGTCACAATTAAATATCTCTAAGCAGAGAACAGGAGAAAGCGTAAAAGATTTTCTCCAAAGACTCAATACAAACCTTTCTAAATTGAATGAAGCAACGCACTCGTACACCACAGATAGGATCCTCCTCAAATCTTTATTAAAAGATAATGAGTGTCAAGCAGTAAGAGCTATTGAAGATGGGCTAATTAATCCTCAACTCCAAACTTTAGCCAAAGTGCATCCCGATAAATCCTTCTCTGCACTAAAATCACATATTCTAGATCACTCATTACGTATAGAGCAAAAGCAACCCAACTTTCAAACATATAATAAGGCAAATCAAAATTCCTTTGAAGGTATAAATAACAACTTACGTTGCTTCAAATGCAATAGACTGGGACATGCTGCTTCAAAATGCTCAATCATACAACACCCTGCACAGAACTTAAACACAATTCCAAGAACAAACACGCAATTACAAAGCCCTGCAGATTTCAATAGGGTTACATTTACATCTCCGACACAAGCGCTTACATGTCGATATTGTCATCGGATGGGACATTCTATCGAAGAATGTCGGACAAGAGCGGCGAACAACAATCGTTCTGGCAAGAATCAGGGAAATCAAAACAATTTCCAGAAGGTGAACAATACTCCACCAACAAACACGGCTGACAGACAGCCTCAAAATAGGTACTGGCAGCAGCCAGTATTCCGAGAAAATCGAACTTCACCGCCGAGATATAATAATGCCAATATCTCGGCTAGATCACCATCTCCAAAGAGGAGAAATAGCAAAAGTCCATCGGCATCCAGGCAGGGAAACTGGATGCAGCGGGGGGTCAATTTCGGCAACCCCTCGCACATACAAACTACAGCACAAGTCCACAGGAATCCCGAGACAATATCGACAGAGAAGTAGGCAGCAAAAAAATAATTCAAATCCCCGTTCAAATAAATAAAAATTCTTTAACTCTTTCCTTGCCTGTTGACATCTGCTCTGCTCCAAAACTTACATTTTTAATTGATACTGGAGCAGAGATCAGCCTAATAAAACTCCATCCACTGAAACCAGGCAGTATCTGCTACAGAGATGCTGTGTGCAATATTAATACATTGTTTACAGAGTCAACTTCTACAGAAGGACTCATCTTCGCGAAATTAACTCTGGAATCTACGCAAAATAACTCCATCCTAGAGCACCCATTTCAAATAGTGGGAAATAACTCCATCCTCTCATACGATGGCCTACTTGGTCATGACTTTTTATCTCGATACAATGCTAGTATCAATTATAAAAATAAATACATTTCTTTAGAAATAAACGATTCAAATAAATCTTATCCGTACGAAGAATATTATTCCAATTATCCATACGTTTATTTGAAAAGCGAAGACCCAGAAAAGAGGTCTCAAACAAAAAGTCTTTTATATACGGAGATAACATTCTCCGATATAAATACTAATAAAAATCTATCTCCATCAATCGCTTCGAAAAGCAATGCAAATCGATCGCCAGCTAATGCTTCACAAGAAATGAAGCATAAAGGTAAAAATCTATCTCCATCTATAGCCAGAAAAAAGGCTGAATTAAATAACAATCAATCTCCATCCAAAGCTTCACAAGATATGAAACAAGAGCGTAAAAGTATATCTCCATCTACAGCCGCACAAAAGGCTACATCTAGTAAAATTTTATCTCCTTCATCAATAGATTCACAAAAAGTGAATTCCAAGATAAAATCAAAGAAGTCAAAGAATTTCAATAAAGTTTTATCTCCTTCAAGTTCGATCAAGTCGGAATCGTCGTATAACTCCTTCCAAATTCCACAAAAGTTGGAATCATATCTCCTTCCTACTAATCATCCGAAAGAATCGGATAAATTAAATTAAATTAAAATTCCGGCTCGATCAGAATTCATCATTGAAATTCCAACTCCTTCTATTCAAAATCAATCAGTCTGTTTCAAGAAGGAAATAAGATCAGGTCTGTTTCTTGGAAATTCGATAGTCGAACCAGTCAACGGTATGGCAAAAGTCCTAATCCTCAACACAAATGAGGAGGACGCCGATCTGGCACCTTACGAGGTTAACCCAGTTTACCAAGACTTGGACGACTTTGTGGTCATCTCCACAGACTCTGAAAGAGATCCAATTAAGGGCAGAATAATTAAGTTGCAAAACCTTATAAAATTGGATCACTGTAATTCAGAGGAATCAAAGAGTGTTCGCAATATCTGTAGGGAATTCAACGATCTCTTCTTCATAGAAGGGGATTTCCTTTCATATACAGATGCGATTACCCACAAAATCGGGACACTCCAAGACAAACCGCCCATCTATACCAAGCCTTATATACTTCCTGAAGCAAGCCGAACTGAAATAAATAAGCAAATACAAGAAATGCTTGAGTCAGACATCATCAGACCTTCACATAGTCCCTGGAATTCTCCACTTCTCCTGGTTCCTAAAAAACCAGATGAGAATGGAAACAAAAAGTGGCGAGTAGTGGTAGACTTTCGTCGTATTAACGACATTACTATTGGCGATGCGTACCCACTGCCTAATATCACTGATATATTAGACCAGTTGGGGAAGTCGAAATATTTTACCACACTCGACTTAGCCAGTGGATTTCACCAGATAGTAGATAAGCTAGGAGAGTTCTGAACCACTTTTTCCATACAAAAAGTGTCCGGAAATTTCAAACTATTTTGCTGGCTCTGGACTGGGTTCTGGGCCACTGAGGGGGATTCCGTCTAGTGGTATACGTCACAGGGTATGCCTGGAGAATTCCTTTCCTACCGTATGGCTGACCAGGAGATGACGCCAGCTTTTTGTTTGATCTGGTCTTGGAGGGCTACAATTTGACCTTTGACCTTTCCTGTGTCTGGGTGCTGGAGGTTGTCTGAGAGCTTTAGTGACAATATGTGATATCGGGGATGTATACTTGTAAGCATGAGTTTGTTGTTAGTTGTTTACTTTAGTATGATTGCCTGTGGTGTGTTGGGCTGGGCTACTTGGTGGCTGAGTCTGGCTCACTTTTTCCATACAAAAAGTGCAAGGTAGATTCCAACTATTTTGATGGCTGTGGACCGTGGTTCTTGGGAGGGGAGAGGAGAGGGGGAGGGGGCCGAGGTCGGTTTTGCACTGAAAAGTTGACATCATCTTGAAGTTTTCTTTTAGGAGGATACTTATGCCAACAACAACAACCAATGTAGGCAGGTATGTTGACTTGGATATGTCCGATAATCAAATTCTAAATAATGTAAACAAAATCGCAGTCGAATAATGTAAACAAAATTCTCACAGACCCGAGTAAAGTAAACAAATTGAAAGATTCTCAATAGCTGAAAAAACAACAACTGATATGTTGTCTTAGATGAGTTTTGAAAATTTCTTTTGCTGAAAAAAACAACTGCGGATTAAAAAGGCAAGAGTGATCATGATATATAAAAATTAGATCACGGCTGCTTGTAAGAAGTAGTAGAAATTAAAGCCTCGGTGGCCAGGTGGCTGGTAATTTGATACCGCCAAGTAAAGTAAACAATGGTTTTTGCATCTAGGAGTGTGTATTGAAAAGTCATAAGTTTTATGAAAAATTGTTTTTATTTTAAAGTTTCTTTTTACAAAAATTTGTTTTTATTTCCAATAAAATTTCTTATTACAAAAGTATTTCTTATAGCACATTGCCCAATATGAACTTGGCAAGATGGAGCATTTGTGTTAATCTCTATTAGTTTTCCACAGTTGTATTCATCTTCGACGTTGATAATGATTTCACCTTCTCCAACTATCTTCTGCATCCAATGAACTTTTTCAGCTCCCTTTACATATATGATTTTATTTCGAAGCAGTGGTTCAACTATAGTGTACAGCTTGTGATACGGTATGTAGCCATCATCCCAGCGGAATCCATGAAAATTGTGCTGAAGCCATTTTACTAGTCTCTTTTTCGCTGAAGTCAAATCCTTGTATCTGAACGGTGGTTGAAATATAAAGTGCTGTATCTGGTTTTCATTGTTTAAAATTGCCAGTTCTTTAGTGATAAATTCATTGAGACTAGTTTTGAATCCTTGAACGTCTACGATGACAGCCATCTTCTTAATTTAACTTCTAACTTCACTTGTCAGCGGACTGTATTCCACTATTCGATCGTGTAGAAGCAGACAATATGCTGTTGTATTAGCCGGTATATTTTCAGATGTCTTGAATTCTAGCCTTATGTCAACAGGTCCCGTTTTTATTGTTTCATTTTGATGTGAGCAATCAATGACAGCGATCGGAGCATCGGTTTTGAACTTCTCCCATGTGAGGAACGGCTGATACTGATGACCATAGTATGATTGTGTAAACTTTATATACATCTCATACAGCAATGCGTATCTATTCAAATCAAATTTCAAATTCAAATCATCATAGGGATATGATTCTGAGTTCAAATGAACTGTAACATCGGTGAGTTTGCAGTGATCAAACTTGCTTTTAAATTGTATTATAGTTGTTTCTTCAACAAATTATAAAACATCTTTGTTATTATTCCAAGAATTGTGTTTTGATGAAAATCCGAGCCATTTAACGTAAGCTTTATCTCCACTCTTCTTTAAGATTTTCTCTACGAGATATAGGTTTGGGTGTTTAACTTTCAGCAGCTCCAATTCATAAAAGCCTCCTGTGATTGGATTTCCTTGATAATCTTCCAGATGATATGTGATGGGGTTTGTGTTTTGAACTTTAATAATTTTAAAAATCTCAGCTGTCCAGTTTGGTGTATAGCCTTTCTCAAATATATGCTTGTATTTGCTGATGCGTACAAAATCCCCAACTTTATACTTTGCAGGAACAACAATCTTTATATGACTGTATACAGTTGAAAGCAGTTGTTTCTCATTAGTGGTGTTGATATCACGTGGTCTCATTTTCGTAGTTCGATGTATTCTTGAGTTGTATTCAGTGAGCAGTTTCTTTACCATACCAATCCACTGATAAGTTCCATTAAAGCTGAATTCCTTCCACATCATATCCTTCAGAGTTCGGTTAAATCGTTCCACTATTGATGCTTTGAGGAAACTGTACGTAGAGTAATGATTAATTGCATGCTTCCGCATTAGATTTTTAAAGAGGCTGTTGTAGAATTCCTTTCCATCATCAGTCTGCAGGTTTTTAGGTATTCGTCCCTCGCTTAATATAGATTGCATGGCATCTTTTACTTCTACACCAGTTTTTCTTTTAATTGGAATTGCCCATGCATATTTGGAGAAGGCATCAATTACTGTCAGCAGATAGCGGTAACCCTTGTTCACATACTTGTAGGGATCCATTTCAACCAAGTCTGCCTGCCACAAGTCATCTAGTCCTTTGATAATCACACGACGTCGTTTAAAATTTTTTCTCGCTGGTTTATGAAGCTCATTTACCACTTGTCTCTTACTCATCGTAATTATAAATGAAACAGATTTCTCAAAAGTTTTTACTCATATACACCATCTGTTGGTGTCAAGTCTTTCTTATTTATTACTGAAGTAAACAAATAGTTTTCAATCTTTGCGATTTCATCATTGATATATAGCGTTAAATTTGCCACCTCTATATTAATAGTTTTTCTTATTTCTTCCACACTTATTTTAATTTTCTTGTAAACATAGTCTTTGGTTGTAGCATCATCATTTTCAAGGGGCTCACCAAGTCAACAATATTTCCTACATCATCAACATCAAACGTTGAATTACCGATTCTCCATGCGTTGTTATCATAGTAAACTCCATAGGTTGGATCAATTTTAGGGCTATTATCAGTGAATAGCTTTAAATAGTTTGAAACTATGTATCCAGACGTATCGGGGGAGGTGACAGGAGACCTTCCTGTCAATGTTCTTGAATGTTTAGGTGTTGCGAATTCTTCCTCAGATGTTAAGGAATAATCTCCATAATTTATAGGTGTGCTACTAGCCTCCATTTTAACATATTTTCGTTTTGGAGGGGTAAAAGGTTCCACAACCTCATTGGATTCTTCTTCTTCTTCTGCTTCTTCTTCTTCTTCTTCTTTTACATCTTTTGTCTCAAATTTTACTATATCCGGCGGCTCGTATTTAACTGTTCTAACAAACTCTTTTAAGGGTTTAGTGATTGGCTTAAAGGTTTCTTCAAGTCGAGCTTCTGCTTCAATTTTTCCCATCCTTAGGGCTTTTAATTTCCTTCGCACTGCATTCCTCGTCTTGATAATTTCTTTTAATAGATTTTCATTCATCTTAGTTATTAACTCAATAACAGCTTTCCAAATAGCTCTGATAACAGCTTAACAGCTTTCCAAACAGCTCTGATAACAGCTCCAAACAGCTCTGATAACAGCTTAACAGCTTTCCAAACAGCTCTGATAATAGCTTAACAGCTTTTCAAACAGCTCTGATAACTGCTTAACAGCTTTCCAAACAGCTTAACAGCTTTTTAAACAGGTCTGATAACAGCTTAACTGGTTTTTAAACAGGTCTGATAACAGCTTAACAGCTTTTTAAACAGGTCTGATAACAGCTTAACAGCATTTTAAACAGGTCTGATAACAGCTTAACAGCTTTTTAAACAGGTCTGATAACAGCTTAACAGCTTTTTAAACAGGTCTGATAACAGCTTAACAGCTTTTTAAACAGGTCTGATAACAGCTTAACAGCTTTTTAAACAGGACAGATAACAGCTTAACAGCTTTTTAAACAGGTCTGATAACACCTTAACAGCTTTTAAAACAGGTCTGGTAACAGCTTAACAGCTTATAAAACAGCTTTTTCAGCTCATCCGCAGATAGAAGGGTCGACCCTAGAGTAGTCAGCGTCAAATTGATGCCACGCGTCAAATATCCGTTTCAAGCACCACAGCGTCACATTGATGGCACGCGTCAAATATCCGTTTCAAGCACCATACCAAGACCAGGCACCCACCACCACAACCAATACCACCACCACCCACCACCACCCACCACCACCACCACCCACCACCACCCACCACCACCACCACCCACCGCTACCACCACCCGTTGTAGTGGTCAAACATTATTCGGGAGTTCCGGACTTAGTATGGGAAATTGAATAAAAAGAAGGCCATATATAAAATATCATTTATTAAAAATTAAAAAGTATTAATTCTTATAATCTTATGGTACAGAGCTGTATGTAATCAAAATTTCCTGTGTTTGATGAATCTGTTGTTGAAATCAGCAGCTGCATACAGTGTAAGTTTACATGATCCTTTATGAGCTCTCCAAGTATACAAAATGAGAATTTCTAGTGCTAAGTTAAATCGCACTTTTTAAGGCATGCCTCGTAATTACTTTTTGTCAATGTTTGGTAGAATTTATATAGCTTCACAGCTTGTTTTAGGCATCTAGCAACACCACAACATACACATGTATCTGGTCCATCCGTTGAATCATCTCTTGACCAAGGGCAGCTTATAAAGTGTTCACCAAATTTTGACTCGACTTTTTCAATATTTTCATATAATTTTAAAAAGTTATAGCATTCTTGAATTTGTTTCTTATGCTCATCGAGTAAAATGTTATTATATTCTCCTAAAAACTCTTCAATATCCATCTTAACAGTTCAGCATTCGGGAATACACTAACCACTAACCAAACTCTCGTGCAATTTTCCCTTCCCCTTTTAGATTTTGTATAGAACATACCAGATTCTTATAAAATTGTCTGCTACCTAGTAGATTTTGGATTTTGGTTCTCGCACCGTTTTGGAGATATGAATTTTTTAAAATCACTATATACCCTAACTAATTTTTTAACAGATATTTATATACCGACTTTTTATATAGAACATATGGATTTATATAAGGCTTACACATCAGGAAATGCATAAAATCTTGGATTTTTCTTTGGAACATACTGTTACAAGATTCTAATAAAATTTTCTTCTGCCTGTTAAATTTTGTATGGAACATTGTTACCGGATTCTTACCAGATTCTTATAAAATTTTCTTTCGCTTGTTAGATTTTGTATGGAACATACTATTACCAGATTCTTATACAATTTTCTTCTACTTTTTAAATTGTGAACTGAGCATGGTATCAGATTCTTATAAAATTTTTCTTATGGTTATTAGATTTTGTATAGAATATACTGCAACCAAGTTTTTATAGCCTTTCATTTTGCTGCTATCTATTTTCAGATATTATATATAATGTGCATTCATCTAGAACAAAAATCTATAGCTCGGTTTGGTCACATATGAATTTATATAAGGTTTATAAGGAAATGCAGTTACCAGATTCTTATAAAATTTTCTTCCACCTGTAAGATTATGTATGGAACATACTGTTATCAGAAATCTTCTTCTTTACAGTTTACTCACAGCTAATTATAATCTCCCATACAACTTGCACTACTCATCATCCAAGTGAACCCAAGAACAGACACTTTCGGTTTCAAAGGTTAAGGTGACGTCAGAGGTCAAGACAATGTGCCAAATCCATATAAATAGTAGTTTCATAACTTGTTTTTGCAATTGATATTTTGCTCTTTAGCCAAACAGATCACTGTTTCTTGGCAAGCTAATTACGCAATAATTTCAACATGAGCTCTAAGGACACTACAAACCTTCTAAAGCCTACGGATGAAAGGAGTAAAGAATATTCATATAAGGCTCAGTCTACATCTATGAAATCGATGCTTTCCAGAAATAAAGAAGAAAGTTTTTCATCCAAAAACGAGTCGACTGTCCCCTACCAACAGGTCGAAAAATCAGGATATTCCAACAAAGATCGCAAAAAGTAAAGATGGAGTGATGTTATTTGTGAAAGTGGTGCACCATGAACCTTTTAACGCCACATTGGTGTAAAGGCATAAGGAATATTCAATATAAGGATCAATCTATCTCTATGAAATCCTGGCCTTGCTGAACTAAAGAAAAAAAGATTTTAGACTTAAGCTATAATACAATTAAAACAAATTATTTCAATAAATGGCATTATAACCATGATACAATTTTTATTTACAATACATATTTTAGACTAGGCTAGACTTAATATATTTTCTGCGCCACACATCCCTTAATAGTGATAATTGAAGCAAGAATGATTATTACTCACACCGTGTGTCGCTTTCAGCCATATTTGTTGTTTGCAGATGAAGTGAACCTACTTTCCTTATGTAATCCATTGGTATCACTTTTGATATATATCACGAAGCTTTCTTAATCATATTATGTAATTTTTTCAGACTTGGTAAGATTTAAAGATGAATAAATAATACTTCCATATCCTACTAGAATTATATCATTCCAAATACCCACTTTCAAAATGGGGGCTACACTATTGAACTTGAAGCATTATCAACTTTTTTTCAACCTTTCTGATACTCATACAACACTATTTCGAGGAGATAAATACAAAATACCATCCATCAAAACTTTTAACGTAATACATAGCTTACAGTACCTACTCTCAACCCCCCACCACGAGCATCACTATGAATTTTGAGAATTATCAAATATCCAGCGAGATTGCTGATTAGGATTTTACTGCTTATTCATAGATCCCATACAACTTCCACTACTCACCTCAGATAACATATCATACCACATTAATATTATAACACAGCGTTCTTCTATCAAAGCTTTTAATTTGACCCACTCTCAACTTAATGTTAAGTAAACAATGCACCTGCCCTAATAGTATGAAGATAAAAATATCATATTCTTATCATCTTCATGTGAACTATTTTTTAGATATAGATATCAATCAAATCTCATAACAGCGTAACTGCTTGATTTATAAAAAAAACCCTGCTACCTTCATATGCTCACCACAAGATGAAATTAACAAGTTCTTATCTAGCCTTCCATAAGATAATTTCAAGCTATTATACCCACCTAAAATATGAACACGGATTTATGTTAGAGCGACACAGATGTTTTGACAGAGTCAGCTGGTTGAAAAGTATGGTATTCACTAAAGCTATCTACTATATTATGCACACCCACCACCCATAAAATATACATCAAATTACCTGCTAAGTCATGCCATTACACCTGACAGCCAAAAATTATTCTTTTACTGCCCCCATACAATTTCCATTACTTAATATCATAGCACTATCTTCTATTATCAATGCTTTTAATTTAACCCACTCTCAACCTAACTTAAGATTTAAAGGTGAACACATAATACTATCCTCTTCCACGCTCTTCGCTAAAGCTTTCATATCCTACTAGATTAATATACACCACAATTAATATATACACAACTTACAGTACCCACGCTCAACCTCCACCACGGTCTTCACTATAGGCTTGAAGAATTATCAGTTTTTTGTTCGTTCACACAACACCATTCGGATGATGCTTTACAGAGATAAATATGAAGCGATATTGCTGATAACTTCCACTACTCATCTAAGACAACATATCATACTACATTAATATCATAATACCACCTTCTTTCATCAAAACTTTTAGTTAAACCCACGCTGCCAGCTCCCTATGCTCACCAGCCCTAGACACAAAAAAAAACATAAATCAATTTGTTTATTTTATTCGAATGTATTTGTTTAACTATGCAAGAAGTTATATTATATTTCAAGCTCATTACACCTGGTCACCGAAAATTTATATTACTCATCTAAGTCGGCATATCATTCTACATTAATATGATAGCTCGTTAATGCTTTTAATTAACCCACTCTCAAGCTAATGATAATATGCAAATTTTCAGATGTGGCTGCTCAATCACTTTCAGGCTAGGCTAACAAGGTACTCTAGAAAGATTTCGTGTTGCAACACTGGTCATGCCATTACCCCTTATCACCATAAATTTGATGAAAAGTCTTTTACTATACCCATACAATTTTCACTACTCATCTAAGTCAACCTATCATACTATATTAGTATCACCTCACATTGATATCATAGGTAATCAAAACTTTAAATTTAACCTGCCCAAAAAAGAAATTTTATTGAAATTAAAAAACAATTTTTCATATAAGCTAAGAATTTTCAATACATACACATACAAACACCTACATCGAAAATTTTCTGATAAGGCTTTAATTTCTATTACTTCATGTTTCTTAACATCCGAAGCAGCCGTGATCTATTTTTAGATATCGAATATCATAGCATGTTCCCTCTTGTTTATAAAAGATTTTTAATCCACAACTTACGTTATAGTTGTTGTTGTTTTTTTTAGCAAAAGAAATATTCAATTATAACTTCCACTACTCATCTAAGACATCATATCCTACAGATTAATATCAGTTGTTGTTGTTTTCAACTAAAGAAATTAGGAATCTGTCATAAATCACTCAATTTGTTTACTTTACTCGGCCGCTGTGCGAATTTGTTTACATTATTCGACTGCGAATTTGTTTACTTTACTGTACTGTACGAATTTGTTTATGCAAGGAATCAAATTAGAAGCATTACACCTGAAGAGCAAAATTAAGCATTTACTAATTTCCATTACATATCTAAGTCAACATATCTACCTACATTCACCCCAACCAGCTTCACCTGATCTATTTTTAGATATATGGTTACATGGTGCAATCATGTTTATAAAAGGCACCTACGGATTAATATCATCAAATCTTTAATCCACAACTTAGGTTATAGTTGTTGTTGTTTTTTGTTGTTTTCTGTTTGTTTTTGAGCTACTAATATTAATTACACCTGAGAAGGTAAGATAGCTAATATCTCGAACCATAGCCCGTAGAGGATTTCTGATGAAAATTTTTACCCCATAGTACTAATACTATTGGCATGGACAAAAAATATCCTAGGGTTAACTTGAATTATTACTACTACTAATAATACCTCAAAAGGTAAGATCACTAATATCTCGAAACCCATAACCCGTGGAGGATTTCTGATTTAAATTTTGTCAACCTCCAGGACAAAGATCTCCACTGACACCTTCTAGCATCTATTGGCATGAACAAAAATATTCAAGAGTTAACTTGAATTATTAATAATACTAATCACACTAATTCACTTAGGGAATTTCACAACATTTCTTATCCACATAAATACACAGCTGCACACATCCACCCTCGCCTTGGGTAATGTTTCCTTAGCCCAGCCCAATATACCACAGGCACTCATACTAAAGTAAACAACTAACACCAAACTCAAGCTGACAAGTATATAGCCCCGATATAAATTCGCATGGGGTATTTCATATCATTACTCAATACAAATAAGCCGCACACATTTTACCCAAGCCTTGGTACAGGTAACGTAGCCCAGTCCAACATACCCCAGACAATCCTAGTCATAGTATCAGATATTGTCACTAAAGCTCTCAGCCAACCTCCAGCACCCAGACACAGGAAAGGTCAAAGGTCAAATTGTAGCCTCCAAGACCAGATCAAACAAAAAGTTGGCGTGATCTCCTGGTCAGCCAGACGGTAGGAAAGGAATTCCCCCAGGCAGGCCCTGTGACGTATACCACTAGACGGAATCCGCCTCAGTGGCCCAGAACCCAGTCCAGAGCCAGCAAAATAGTTGGTTTCTACCTTGCACTTTTTGTATGGAAAAAGTGGGCCAGAACTGTCCTAGCTTATCTACTAACCCACTCTCAACTTAATGGTAAGTAAACAATGTACCTGCCCCCAATAGTATGAAGATAAAATTATCATATTCTTATCAGCTTCATGTGAACTATGATATCGGGGAATCAATCAAATCTCATAACAGTGTGACTGATTGAGAAATTTTATTGAAAATAAAAAAACAATTCGTCATAAAGACTTTTCAATACAAACTCCTAGATACAAAAAAAACATTAATCGCTCAATTTGCCTGCTTTACTCGGCTATATATGTTTACGCAAGATATCAAATTACCAGCGACCTGGCCACCTTTTCTAATGCTTTAATTTCCATTACTTCTAATGATTTCATGTGTCTTACCATCCCAAGCAGCCGTGATCAATTTTTACACATCGAATATCATAACATGATCACTCTTGTTTATAAAAGACACCTACAGACCACAACTTACGTAATAGTTGTTGTTGTTGTTTTTTTCAGCAAAAGAAATTTTCAAGTATATCTTCCACTACTCATCTAAGACATCATATCCCACAGATTAATATCGGTTGTTGTTGTTTTCAGTTAAAGAAATTGGGATCTTACATAAATCGCTCAATTTGTTTACTTTACTCGGCTGCTGTGCGAATTTGTTTACATTATTCGACTGCGAATTTGTTTACTTTGCTGGACTGTGCGAATTTGTTTATGCAAGGAATAAGATCAGAAGCATTCCACCTGAAGAGCAAAATTACACATTTACTAATTTCCATTACTTATCTAAGTGAACATATCTACCTACATTCGCCCCAATCAGCTTCGCCTGATCTATTTTTAGATATATGATCATATGGTGCAATCTTGTTTATAAAAAACACCGACAGATTAATATCATCAAATCTTTAATCCACAACTTATTAGCTCTCTCCAGCATAGGGAAATAGCATAGGTTTTCGATTTTGTTTCTGGAGTTCGCTTATTTAGCTGAGGGGATCAGCCAACCAGATGACGTCATACTCTGGTTTATCAGACGGTAGGAAAGGAATTCCCTGTGATGTAGACCTGTGCGAAGAGGCGATATCAAACTACCAGCCACCTGGCCCCTGGTGTGTGTGTGTGTAAATATCGCTCAATTTGTTTACTTTACTCGGTTGCGATTTTGTTTGATTCAGAATTTGATTATCGGACATATCCAAGTCAACATACCTACATTGGTTGTTGTTGTTGGCATAAGTATCCTCCTAAAAGAAAACTTCAAGATAATGTCAAAATTGCAGTACAAAAGCCCCCTTACCCCCTCTCCTCCCCCTCCCAGAACCCTCAGTGATCCAGAAGGAATTCCCCAGGCAGGCCCTGTGACGTAGACCACTAGACGGATTCCCCCAGTGGCCCAGAACCCCGGTCCAGAACCACCAAAATAGTTGGAATCTACCTTGCAATTTTTGTATGGAAAAAGTGATCTGGTACTGTCACAGTATAATGTTAATTTTCAGTACAAAAGCGGCCTCAGAACCGCCTCAAAATTGCTCACCGTACCTCCAGACGAAGAAGAAGACGCAAATGAGTTTGAAATTTCCGGACACTTTTTGTATGGAAAAAGTGAGCCAGCTCAGCCACCAAGTAGCCCAGCCCAACACACCACAGGCACTCATACTAAAGTAAACAACTAACAACAAACTCATGCTTACAAGTATACATCCCCGATATCACATATTGTCACTAAAGCTCTCAGACAACCTCCAGCACCCAGACACAGGAAAGGTCAAAGGTCAAATTGTAGCCTCCAAGACCAGATCAAACAAAAAGCTGGCGTCATCTCCTGGTCAGCCATACGGTAGGAAAGGAATTCTCCAGGCATACCCTGTGACGTATACCACTAGACGGAATCCCCCTCAGTGGCCCAGAACCCAGTCCAGAGCCAGCAAAATAGTTTGAAATTTCCGGACACTTTTTGTATGGAAAAAGTGGTCCAGAACTCTCCTAGCTTATCTACTCCAGATAAAAATGGACTCGAAGGACAGGGAGAAAACTGCCTTTAGCACACCCTATGGCCACTACGAATACAATCGTATGCCATTTGGTTTAAAAGGAGCCCCTGCTACTTTTCAACGAGCCATGAATAATGTCTTATCTGGCCTTCAAGGCATCTATTGCTTCGTATACATGGACGATATTGTAGTCCATGGATACAATCTCAAAGATCATAATACAAGACTCACAGCAGTATTTAGCCGTCTCCGCAATTTCAACCTCAAACTTCAACCCGATAAGTGCCATTTCCTAAGAAAGGAAATTATGTATTTAGGGCACATTATTACAGAAAATGGAGTCAAACCAGACCCTGCAAAAATAATATCAGTTCAGTCCTATCCCAGACCGAAAAAGGAAAAAGATATCAAAGCCTTCCTTGGTTTCGTCGGCTACTATCGCCGCTTTATACCAAATTTTTTCAAAATTGCAAAACCACTTACAAATCTTTTGAAAAAAGATATCCCTTTCAAGTTCGACGCAATCTGCGACGAGGCATTTTGCGAATTACGCAATAAACTTATTTCAGCACCAATTCTACCATATCCCGATTTTGACAAAGAATTTTTTGTCACCTCCGATGCCAGTGACTACGCCATCGGAGCAGTTCTTTCACAAGTTGATGATCAAGGAGATCACCCAATCGCCTATGTGAGTCGAGTTCTCAATGGTGCAGAGACTCGTTACTCAACAATAGAAAAGGAGCTTTTAGCTATCGTTTTCGCAGTTGAGCAATTCAGACCATACGTTTATGGCAGACAGTTTACAATTATAACTGACCATAAACCATTAGTATGGCTCATGAATCTGAAAGATCACTCCTCAAGACAGATGAGATGGAGAATACGTCTCGAGGAATATGACTACAAAATAGTCCATAAATCAGGTAAGCTCAACACAAATGCAGACGCTCTCAGTAGAGCTATTCCAGATAGTAGCGAATATTTCGCAGAACCTACCACCTGCGTAAATGTGGTAACAAGAAATCAAGCTAGAGCTCAGGCAAATCTGAACATTCCCGACATGAGTAATATTACTCCAAACTCAGCTCCATCGCCATCAAACAATTCCTCAGTCATAATAACTGAGACTAATTTTCCTCTTTTACTGACTAAAAATGCGAATCCTAAATTTTTCATCTTGCCAATGCAAGATACAGAACTTGAAAGAGTGTTGGATTCGAAACTAAAATTTTCAGATAAATCTCCACTTTTAGAAACTGAACTGAACTTCTTCAAGAAAAAAGACCCATCAATAATTATATCAAAAACTAATTTACCTTGTCGATCCCAAAGAGATAGATCAGACCTCGAAAAGATTTTAAGTGAGATCTGCTCATATACAGAAGCAAATCAGTTAAATCAATTAAATATATCCTTCCCAATTTTAGATGCACAAAATCTTCTAATAATTAAAAGCATTTTTAACAAGGTCTTCACTGCTAAACAAATAAACATTAAACTCCATCAAGATTCTATTAAATATTTATCCGACATTAATGACATCGAACAAGTTTTGAAAGATTTTCACTCATTACCAACGGGAGGCCATCAAGGCGTTTCCCGTACAATTAAAAGAATTAAAAAGCAATTTTACTGGCCTGGGATGTCAGACGACATCGTAAAGCATGTAAGGAAATGTAAGCTTTGTCAGGTGAACAAAGTATCCAGAAACCTTAAAATTCCAATGAAAATCTCGAGCATTAGCTCCAAACCTTTCGAAAGAGTGTACCTGGATGTTGTAGGACCTCTCCCAATTTCTCATTCTGGAAATAAATATCTCCTTACATTCCAAGACGACCTTTCAAAATTTTCTGAGGCTATTCCCATAGTCGACACCTAGTCTAAGACATTAGCGGAAGCCTTCACGACAACGATAGTTTGTCGACATGGTATTCCAGAAAGTATCCTCACAGACCAAGGTTCTAACCTCATAAGTGGCATGTTCGCCGAGGTATCTAAATTGCTGAGAATTAAAAGGCTCAAAACTACTCCATATCACCCTCAAACGAATGGTGCGTTGGAGAGAAGCCACAAACCTTAGCAGAATATCTCCGATCTTATGTAGCAAAAGATCCACAAGACTGGGATACATGGATTCCTTATGCCATGTTTGTATATAATACAACCCCTCATTCGAGTACTAATTATACTCCTCGCGAACTCCTTTACGGATTCCCAGCCGAAATTCCAAACAATTTGAAATCTTCTCCAACCGTTTGCTATAATTACGACAATTATGCAAACGAGTTAAAAGCGCGTCTACAACATAGCTTCAAAATAGCTAAAGACATAGCCATGGCAAACAAAGAAAGATCAAAATTGCAATATGACAAAAGCTCCGTCCAAAAATCTTTTATGGTAGGCGATAAAGTCCTTCTTAAGAGCAGAGTTCGAGAGAACAAATTCTCACCACTATGGTCAGGTCCGTATGAGGTAATGGAGATTAATTCCCCCGAAAATTCCACCATCAGAATTAATAATAAAAATAAGAGAGTCCATAATAATGACTTAAAACTTTTCAAAGAGTAATATTGATGTCAACAGCTTCATCCTCTTCATTCCAAGTGAATAACGCAATATCATCTTCCAGGTTTTCAAAATGATGCAAATAGCATTCATTTTAATTTTCATCCCTTTCATCTACGGCTCAGGAATAGAGGTAAACCACCTAAATGCCAGTGCGGGCATTTACTTCGAGGAAATTGGCAGAGCCAATTTCTACGCCAACGAATGGAAAATCGTCACCTATTACGACCTGGCGAATTTTAAATCAGAATTCAACAGCATCCAGTTCATAGCCCAACAAATTACAGCGACCTGCCAGAAACTGGACAAACACTCAACCTTGAACCACACTTGTAATGGTACGTTGTTACAAATTAATCTTATATTAGCAAATATAGAATATAAGAACCTGTTACTTGTAACCCAGAATAGGAAACAAAGAGCACTATTCAATGCAGTAGGCTCAATTTCCAAAGCACTTTTCGGCACATTGGACGAGGATGATGCCAAATTGTATGACGAACAGATTCGTAACCTCACCCTTAACCAAAACTCCCTCCTATCACTTATGAAAAGCCAAACTGCGATAGTCGAAGCAACCGCAGATGTTTTCAACAAAACTAAAGCCGCAATTGAAAAAGATTTCTTGGTTATGCATAAGAAGTTAATTTCAATACAGATAGCGACATCATTAATGGAAAACAGAACATTGGATAACAAAATATCCATAGAACTTGAATCACTCATTTCACTGGTTTCGTTAATGACATTCAGATATCAAAATACCCAGTCGGAATTATTAGATCTTTTAACAGATTCCAAGCATGGAAAATTCCATCCTACACTAATATCACCGAAAAATATTGAAGATCTTTTATCAAAAATCAGGCAAGAATTACCAAATTCACTGATGCTTCCTATAAATTACAGAGACAATATATTTTCACAAATCTACAAATTAAGCACGATATCCGCAAATATTTTCAACAACAAGATAATTATAGAACTCCGAATTCCGCTACCTTTTAAAGAACCTTACCAAATATTTAAAGCGATACCATTACCTACACTCCTTAACGGATCATTCGTGTATATTAAACCATCGAAGGAATACATATTAATAGATTACAATCGCGAACATTATATTGGATTAACCGTCCAAGATATCCATAATTGCGCAACGTTGGATCATACGCATTTTTACTGCGAAATATCATCACCGATCCTTAACGCAAATACAAAAACAAACCAATGCGAAGTAAATCTGATAAAAAAGGAACCAATTACATCAAAATGTAAAATCCTAACATTAGAACAAGATTATTATTGGGAGCAATTATCGCAGCAAAACGCTTGGCTTTTCTCCCTAAAAGATTCCATCCACATAGATATTATTAGCGAAAATTCCATTAGTTCACAAGTTCTACAATAAACGGGTACAATACACATCAATCCCGGTTGTTATGTGCGCAGCAAGGAATTCATCCTGCACGGACATAACGTAAAAATGTCCAAATTCAATTCCCATTTTATCCCAACGATAAACATTTCCAATATAATATGGAATATGACGTCTTCTCACATGGAAACGTTTATAGAAACAGATCCCTTAGAGATTATAACAAACACGGAGCTAAAGAGATTGTTAGAATCCATCCATTCCCAAAAAGAGCAAGAATCAATCCCGCTCAATCCAATCAACAATCATCATATTCATCATTATGCACTGTCATATTTAATAGTGTCTTTAATCGTATCTATTATCTGCATATATCTATACATGAGATATAAAACAAGGGCGCGCAAAGCTAAAAATGTTCCGCCGGAACCTAAACTGGAAGATGTGCCTAAACCCGCACCTAGAAAACTTAATTTTAAAATAACCCCAGCACCTAAAAGGAAAACGACTGAAAACGTCTAACCTACGGACAGTAACAAACAGACACAGTCTACCTTTTCTAATTTCCACCATCCTAATAATCCACATCCCCATTAAAAAAAAAAAAAAAACAGATTTCTTTTCTCTCTCTGAAAAATATTCCTTATAATAAAGATTAATGTTTTCCTTTCTTGATAGAAATGATAATATAATATAAATAAGAAAGAGATATGTAAAATAAAAATAAATAATAGTTTTTTTTACATAGTATAATAAATAAAATAAAATAAATAAATACAGTATAAAAAAATAAAACACAAATAGAGTAATAATTGTAATTATAAAAACTATTAAACTATCTAGATAACATATATAATAGCACCATTTTTTCTTTTATATCAAGTGTTATAAGGCAATTTGCACTATATGTATATTAAGGTTCTATTGCCCCCTATAATTAATTCCACCATTTATAGCTATAAAATTAAACCTTGTATTACGATAGTTAAGGAAGAAATACGTAACTAAAATTATTACATACCTATGTACATATATTTTTCAATTTTAATAGTACCTAATATTGTGTTTATATAAGTATTATTAACTATATTACGCATATGTAATCTTAATAATCATTGAGACCGAAAGTTGAACTAATATTCATTGAGAAAGAAAGTTTCCTTCTGAAAAGAATAAAACTTTCTTTTCCCCAGGGGGGAGGGATGTTATGACTCAGGTACCTATCGTCCCGAATACAACCATATAGTCAATACACCAATATATTGTCCTATACAATATATTGATGTATTGAAAACTCGACCCTGAAAACAAAAAATCATTCAAATTTAAATTTTCATTTAAATTTTTTAGTCGCATTCAAAAATTTCAAATGCATTTAAAAATGCATTTGCATGTCGTAACAAAATGCAATTTAGCATAAATTGCATTTCGTTATCAGTAATTCACTCCACTCACACGGTATACCTACCTACCTACATGCCGTGTAATCGGATATAATTTTTCGTCGTGCAAATTGAATGCACATAAAATAATTCACATATTCTCACGTACGATCTTTCATCGTCGTGAGAAAGTAAAAAGAAAAAAAGCTTTTTGCAAGATATCGTGGGTACATGGGTGAAATTTGCCCAAACCTCGGGGAGTTATGTTTTTGGAACCCGCCGAGTATAGTTCGTGGATAAATCCTAGTTGTAAAATTAAGAAAAGATTCCAAGTTGTGAAATTAAGAAAAGATATCCAAGTTGTGAAAATAAGAAGAGATCTAGTTGTGAAATTAAGAAAAAACTATGTTGTGACATTAAGAAAAAAACCTAGTTGTGAAACTTAGAAAAATCCCGAGTTGTGAAATTAAGAAGAAATCGAAGTTTGTTAAAAACAAAGAAGAGTTTAGTTCGTGTTTCAAAATTAGGAAAGCTCAGATTAGTTACGAATAAACAAAAACCTAGTGATTGTATGTTTTTTATTATTAAACCCGAATACGCAATCTTTCGGTTTCCTTTTAGTTCCGATAGAAGTTGTGTGCTCTCCATCAGGAGCACGGCACACAAGCAAATACAGCACACTTTCTGCTTTTGCACAGCGCTTATAGGCTGCTTTCTTGCCCAAGGAGCTATTTAGCAAATCTTTCAGTTGCGGAAGATATTTTAAGGTTGTTTGTGGAAAATTTCCCAAAGAACAAAGTGTAACATATAATGTTCACAATATTTTGCATCTTCCAGAGAGTATCAAAACAACTGGCTTCATAAATGAATTTACTGCGTACAAGTTTAAAAATTTCTTACAACATATAAAAAAAACCATCAGAATATCACAAAAAATATTAGAGCAGCTTAGCAATAAAATTATCAGTGAAGATTTAATTTCCACTAGAACACATGCAACAACGTTCAAATGAAATTCGAAAGGTCAAATAATAAGCTGCCAACTAAATTCCTCTGTTTTAACTCTAAAAGAGCCCGATAATATCTGCGCCATTCGTCCTTGTGTACCAGTCAAAATCACAGGCTTTCTTGTGGCTTAAAAAGATTACGTAATCTGCAAACCTTTTTATAAATCTCCGCAATTTCTTTTCCGAACCGGTAGAGTCACAGTCTGCGCTGGGAATAATAATGGTAAATCAATGTACATCGGAAACAGAAATATTTAATCTAAATGATATTTACTACAAATATGTTTGCTTACCATTAGAGAGTGACGACTTTGTATTACTTCCTCTTTTACATGAATGCGATAATTAAAATAAACATACAATTGATGTATACATACATAACTACTTAATTATAATAATAATAATTATTATTATAATTTAATCTCAAGCGAAGCTTATAATGACTAAAGATAGATGTAATTTAAACCAAGGACAATTGAAGATCCCAGCGTTTATACGACGATGCAACGCTGATCTACATTTACGGCGAAATGAATTTGTGACAAGTAGATAAGTAGCTTAGCTAGCTAAATACGAAATAAAAAAAAATATAAATAATTTCATGTTTTTTCAGGTAATCAAACAAACGACTCTATTTTACGAGCACTGGAGGAAATGAAAAGTTGAATTTAATATATATATAATATACATTGTGTTATTATTTCATAGCTTATGATAACTGAAATAGGAAGCTTAAGAGCAACAGTAGAAGAATAGAGACAATTGTAGCAGAAAATGGAGCCATTCTGAAGCAACTAGCTAAGAAGGAAGTGAATATAACTTGCAATGAATTTACCAAATTTCCAATTAACAAAAAAACGGAACTTGATAAGATAGAAGAAGTCTGCAATGAAGAAAGAGAAGAGACCGTAAGTACTTATGAAAAATACAGTCTGAAAAGTAATATTAATTTTTTTTCAACGGACAGATTAGTATACTCAAATAATAGGAAAACCCGGATTGAAAAAAATTTCAATCGAATATTTGAGCAGGATATTATATTAAACTTTGACTTTGATGGAGCGAAAATAAGGAGCCCTTAAAAAATTATAAAAATTTTATGGATATCCTTTTTCGTAAGTAATTCAATATTTTAACTAATTAAGTAGGAGAGCATTTTTCATAAAAATTATTTCTCTATATTATAGAAACTGTAGGAAGGATATTCAAAAGATGATTTCCGAAAGGACTTGCGCATAGGCTTCAAATTGCATAAAAATAGGCACTACAAGGCTGTTTCTGACAAAAAGAAAAGAATTCTGCGTTCCTTTTCTCGTTAAAAATGAAATTTTTCAATCCATGTCGTTCTTTTTCTCGGGCCGAACGATTTAGTTTCAATTTGTCATCGCTTTTTTCAGACTCCGAATCGTTCTGAATGCACCGAGTTTTTCCCGGATTCAAGCAAAACGATTTTAATTTGGATTCGTGAATGTGTTGTTTACAATTTGTACGAGATGGTAATAGTTGAGTTTAAGTTACTTTTGTTGGAAAATGTCTTTATTTTTCATAAACAACAATTTTTACGGATTTATACTTGCTTTTATCAAATGGAAGTAGTGTCAAACAGGTGAAGTGGCTCTGTTCCGTTCCTTCACAGAATTAAATTATGACATCGCTCTGTCGATTCATACAGATTCATTCAGAACGAGAAAAGGAACGCATGCAGAAGCCAACAATTAATAGAAAATAAAGAAAACAGAGAAGGCGCAGCGTCGTCTAAATAATTCATTTATACTTACGTACTTTTTCTTGCAAGATAACTTTCTCCTATGAGTTTTTGTGATGGTTTCTTTTTGTTTTTTTAATTGATGAAGTTTACTTTTTTATTTTACTTATTATTAACTTTGATTTAAACCTACTGTTATGTTCTACTTATGTATGTACGTTTTACTACTTATATTTTAATAAATTATGAAAGTCTTGCATCATTTTTTTGTTTTCATAACATTTTTATTTCTTCATTACAAAAACTGTCACATGAATAATTTTGTGACCACCTGTTTCACTCGGTTTATACTACATAGGATACAAATGAGAACATCAATGAAGAAAAGCTTTTTTCACTAATGAGGACTGCATATTTAGTAATCAGTGAAAACACTGAAGACCATGTAATGCAGAAAGTAGCCATTATGGCTACTGCCCTATGACATCGAAATGTAAATGTAAGTGATGATCTCAGTCAAAATGTAGCTATTGTAGCCATTTTCATTGATGAGAGCATTTATTTTTTAACTGATGGTGTCGCTGGGTTGCATTCTATACAATACAACAAACGTTTTGAAATTTGAATCCCGTCACGATATTTATTTTCATATTTCACGGCAGGGAGGCCGAAACCACTGTAAGATCTTGCAATTATGCGTTCTTTGACTTTAAGTACATACGCACTGTCGTTCTTTGCATTCCACGAACTGAATTTAGTGGAGTAAGTTGAACTTTCACTGTGCACTAGCATCTTATCGTCGATTTGCATTAACTTCCTACTAATATTCCTACTGGTATGCCGTACATTTACCCTACTCGCAATTTTAATTGAATTTTAATGAAATTTTTATCTCCATATATACACTATCATATTTAAAACATTTCTGATGTGTGAAACAATATCTTTCGAGTCCATGTTTTGTTAAAATTTGCAATTTTCTTAAATACGGAAACCAAAATTGCAAAATCTAATTTGGTTGTGCCGATGATAGGCGCTTTAGCATTATTTCCCTAGATGTGCGATTTGTACCCATGTCAATAAATATCGTTAAAGTTTGCAATTTTGTATGCTTATCCAATTATTAAAAGAAGTGAATCTTTCGTTGTTTACCTCCACCCACCCACCCCTCACAATCAGCTCATCCAGCAAGACGATAGACAGAATTTGTTCGGACAGTGTATAGCCACCAATAAATCACACGAATTCTGAAGAAATATGGTCGATTTCAATTCTAAGAAATAAATCAATTCTTTCCTCCATTGAAAACAGTTTATACTGGCCTGAGACAAAAATCCGCACTGATGTACCTAGACTAGATCTACGCTCATAAAGATTTTTAGCTAACAAGACCAAGCAACCAAATCAATCCTACTTCGACGAAGCCGAGACTGCCCAGACACAACTCCCAACTTATACGAATCGTCTTCAGCAGCCACAAATAATGCTCACGAATTCTGAAGAAATATGGTCGATTTAAATTCCAAGAAAGAAATGCATTTTTGCCTATATTGAAAACCATTTTTGGTTCGTACACATGATATATTTAGCCAAGATCAGTGAGTTATTGAGGTTCGCTATGAGCTCTTCCATACATCACTTTCTTAGTACTACCGTCGATAACTGTGTATTTCTTGTCTGTGGCTGAAGATTGATATGTGATGCTCTGACATTCAGTTGTGACATTTCTCATCAGTTCATTCTACCATAGATGGCACAAGAACTAGATGTCGCATGCCATACTAAAGCAGAGTATACACATTGTGAAATGAGTAGTTCATTCTGAAATGGACCATAATATCTTGGAGATTGTGACGAATGCAAATGATTTTATAATAGTAGTTTTGTATACATTTGATCGACTTCCCCAACACTTCAGATACGAAAAAATATGAATCACTCGTCGTATACATCATTTCAAATGTTGTGGTCCATTCCGGAATGGACCACCCAGCCATATAAAATTTGTATACTTTTTTGGTACTGCATCCGACATCTAGCTCTTGTGCCATCTATGATTCTACGTAATGCAAGGCTTGCTGAACTGAATAAAAGCACGAAAACATCAGTAGAAAAGTTCATTCCACCTAGGCGTATATTTTGACAGTACCACAAAAAATCAGAATCACCCAGGCAACACCAGACAAAATGACAACAAATAAAAGTTTTGTTTTATCTAGCGTGAAAAGTAGAAGCTTAACAGAAATATTATTTAAAATCCGCATTTACTACTGATAGGTTGTTGATTCAAAGTTGCGACAAAACGAATATCAACTAACCGGTGTCCATCGCACGTAATGAAAAGTGTGTTTTTATTTTGTTTGGCTCACTATAAAAGCACTGATATAAATGTGTAGTATTTCGTTTTCCCGACGACTTCTCTTCAATTGGAAAGCATTTTAACTTTCTTTTGTTCGTTTCGAAGGGAAAGACTCCAATCGGCCCACACGTATACTGAGTGTAAAAATGACGTGCGATTAGAAAAATCTATCTTACTCTGTTTGTGTTGGGCTCAGTGGAAAATTAGCCTAACAATCAGGGTTGTTTGCCTTAGAAATGTCATTTTTTTAAATCCAATGGGGCCGATTTGGGGTGATTTGCTCGGGCCGGTTGGAAGACCCAGTCCGGCCCTGGCTGATTTGCTCGAGTTGCATACCGTAGCTACCATTCTGGATATTACTTCAAGTTTTAATTATATCAAGGAAAAAAATCGATGGAATCAGATACTTCAAAAAATAATTTGGCGTGGGAAGATCAGCCGTAATGAATTTCAACCACTGACTTATAGGAAAGAATGTCACAAGTTTTACAGTTTTCTCTTTCGCCCTATGTCAGAATTGGAGCTATCAACACAAAATATTGCTTACTGAACGTTTCCTTATGCTATTTGATGTTTTCATGTTGGTAAAGATAGTGTTTACCATGCTCCGTCTCTCTTGTCCATACGCAGGATTCAGGTAAAAATAACTTTTGAAAATTAAAGTCGAAATGAGTTTAATTCCTTGTAAGCGATTGAAATATCATTTGGACACACAAGAAAATATATTTTTTTAATTTATTCGATTTACAGTTATAAAATTTCATCTGATTGGTTGAGTTTTGCAATTTTTTTTATGTAGTAAAGGTTTTAAAGGGTGCTCTAACGATTATACAGAAACACAATATTTGTGCCACATGAAATAGCAAATCGCTCAGTCAATTGTTATAAGTCAGTGATTTCAACACATTCCTTAAGAAAAGTTACTCGGATCTTGCATTTTCTTTATTCTTCGACAATTATTTCAAGAGCGCTAAACTGAGCTTCTTTTCCAAAATAAAGGTGGAATTGAGAAAATAAAACCGGTAATTGCAATATAATTTCGAACAAAGATATAAAAATATTTCACCAAGGTGCAATATATAATCGTATTGACACAGACAAAAACATTGTGGTGGTTAAAAGAAAAGAAAGCAATTATGTAATGCTGCTGTTCAATCAATTTGGAGAAGCACCCCTCAGAAAAGCTTCAGGTTCCGTAAAAGATGCAAAGAGAACTGATGTTGTAAATATTTATAATAATTATATGACCGGCGTCGACCAAATGGATTAGCAATTTTCGAACTACCTAATTGGAATCCATGGGAAAACTGGTACATTATTATTTCATTTTGGATGCTAAATGTTGTTATAAATAATGTTTGGAGAATCAGTTGTTTCCAAGTTTAATAAATTAGAATTCCGAAGACAGGTTGCTACATCACTTTATATACTATCTATGGAGTCACACGGTCCAAGCCCGGTCCAAGGCGTATTAGAAATGTACATATATAGGTAGGTATACCGCAAAAACTATCAGGATAGCATTTATTTATTAAAGATCAGGCAACAAAGACAAAACCATTACTGCGTGCAACACTTGCAATGGTGCTTTACACGACAAATGCTTTATGGAGTTTCATGGTCGATATAAGACAATTTACTTAATTGTTTTTAGAAGTATAGAGTACTAGAAATTATTGCTTACTATCATTAATTTTTTTATTTTATTGAAACCGTTTTGTTTTAACTTCCGTCTATAATTTTGAACAAATAAATGAATTTTAACTTTCAGTCATTTATAATCCCAAAGGATTATTATAAAATACGTTAATGGTAACATGTTTCATGCTATTTTGCATGCAAAATTGAAATCCTTAATTAAAATTCTTAAAAAAGTTCTGGGCTTCCTAAATTATTTGGATACAAATGGGTTAATGTAATATAAGATCAGCACTTAACTAACCTTTTTTAATTCCAAAATTAAAGAATAAGAGGAAAAAATAAACCATGTTCAAAAAATACTGCCTAAGAAAGATATGAATTCCATTAATTTCCATACTAGTCATCACATTACACAATACAATAACACGGGTTTAATTAAGATTTTAAGAACGCTCAAAGACAACTTTGCCAGATATTAAAAAAAGACAAACATTCGTTGCATGGAATTTTTATAAATGTTATTTGAGTTTGCAGCTCGTAGCTATAAATCATTAGCCGTCATGTTTGTAAGTTTCCTGCAACGAAAAACTCCATTAGCGCGGTGTGTGCGGGTTGAATATGTTGTTGTATAATAAGAGGGTACAACCTACCTATAGATAACATGAATACTGAAAACATTTCAAGCACCTGTTCAATCAATTAATTTACTTTCAATTACACCAGTCATTGACGTAGTTATCCAACCAGATAATCCAAAATCAAAATGCACTCCATTTAGTGTGCTTACATTTAAGTAGATAAGATTGAAGTGTACTGCAAGATGAGTATATATAAAAGCAATGAACATTATCGCGGATTGCGGTTTAATTGGCACACGATTTGATCGCTTCGAACTAAACGAAAATGGCAAGATTCTTACTAAAGACGTTGATTCTCATCCTTGGTATAGCTTTAGGGATTGCCGTTCCTATTGGCTTGGACGAGCCAGTGACGCTTCCTAAACTCTTATCAAGCTCCAAAGAAAACATACAGAACGAAGACATAGCCTCAAACGTTGTTGAATCTATTCCTGAAATCTGTAAGTCTAATGTATATTATTATTTATTTATTTTAGTTTTAATTAATTTCGTATAATTTGCTCGACAGTTCCCCCATTCCAGAATGACTGGTTCATTTACCGGAGGCGCCCCTGTATAAATTTAGGAGATGAAGGTTGCGTTAATGGTATCATTCCCGGATCTGGAGCTGATGGAGGCTATTTGACTGGTTCAAAAAATCCTGGGAAATGAAAACTAACTAACTGGCGATAAATACAAAACTTAAGTCATAAAAAGCATTTAAAGTTTTTAAGTGTATCCTTGAAATTACTACAGTTATATAATGCAAATTAAAGTGTTTTACGTGCAGTTTCAGTTTTTGTGTTTTCTTCTCTAAAATATTTTTAATACGTATGTATTTTACATATTAAAGAGATAAATTCGACTTAAGTCTTATAAGAAAACATTTTACAGACATCCATAATATTGTGGTATGTATATAAAATACATACTTATATACCTACATATCTTTTCGTTACTTATATTATTTATGAGCCTATATAAATGAAACTAGCTATTTTGGTATTGATATTAAGCAACTTTTAAATTAATTGATTAAGACAGAATTTAACATTATTACTTTTTAGATCTATATAGTGCATATTTTGTATTTTAAATGAAACTATAATCGTATAATATAATATAATATAATATAATAGTACCAACTATGAATAAAAAAATAACTGAAGGATTGATTTAGAAAGAATTTGTCATTTTTTATTCTTAAAGAGGACGACAGAAATGGATGCAAATATTGCAAAGATCTCAATTTGCAAGATGCTTGATACTAAGTTCTATTGTTTTTAAAGAATATTTTCAGAGCCAGCAAATCTCTACTAATCAAATTTTCACAACACGCTAATTAATACAAAAATTTTCGCGGTATAGCTATATGCGAGCTGAGCTTCAGTTGCACTTTAGATCTCTTGCAGCAAACATGTAAAATTAACTTTCAAAATAAATATTAATTATTGCCTACATATCAGTGCGTTTAGTTGTTTTTCATTAAATAAATCTTTTCATAAGAAGCAAAAACCCTTGTTTTCATGTAATAATTATAACATGTGTTAATTTTTTTCACCATAAAACATAAATTAACTATTTATTGGGCCCTATTCTGTAATTTTTCATAAAATAATATTTTATGTTATTTTATGGCGAAAAAATCCCTTCTTCATAAAATGAAAATAAAATATTTTAAAACTTCGTATTCTGTCGTGGTTCCATAAAATTATTTTATGAATTCTTTTATAAACACGAAACATAAAATATTTAGTACCTACCTTCCCCTATTAATAGAAAAACTTTTTGAACAGCTGGTCAATTGACATTTGCGTGATACTCTATCAAATCACCCACTAAATAATCATTTATGAAAGCAGCTGCTTTCTTAATACAGGGTTTTCCAATAAGAGGTGTTATTTTAATTAGCCCGCTATTTCGGTAGATGTCACTTTTGGAGCTGTCATTTTTTGACATTTGACAAGTAGAAACTACGCCATTAATAAAAATGGAACTATACACGATTCAACAACGCATTGAAATTATTAAAATTCACTATAAAAATGGTGAAAATGTGGCAGACACGGTTCGTAAAACTCGAACATTTTTGGGTCGTCGTGAAGCACCTTGTCGGACCGCAATACAGAAATTGGTAGAAAAATTCGAGCTGTCGGGACAAGTTAGTGATGTGAAGAATAAAACCCGTGCACGTCGCTCAAGAACAACCGTGAGTATTGCTGCTGTAGCCGAAAGTGTTGAAGAAAACCCAGGTTTGTCCATTCCTTGTCGTTCTTTGGAATTAGGCATTCCACAAACGTCATTATACCATATTTTGCATAAAGATTTGGGTCTTAAGGCTTATAAAGTTCAGTTAACACAAGAACTCAAGCCGGCCGATCATCAACAACGTCGAGTCTTTGCTGATTGGGTCCTTGAAATGCATGAAAATGATCCGGAATTCCATCGAAAACTCATCTTGAGTGATGAGGCCCATTTCCACCTCGATAGCTTCGTCAACAAGCAAAATTGTCGCATCTGGGGCTCGGAAAACCCAAGAGTTATTGTTGAAAAGCCTCTCTATCCTCAACGTGTGACTGTTTGGTGCGGTTTATGGTCCCGCGGGGTCATTGGACCTTACTTTTTCGAAAATGAGGCTGGAGCAACAGTTACGATGAATGGATTGCGCTATCGACAGATGATTAATAATTTTTTATGGCCGGAATTGGATGGTATTGATCTGGACAACGTATACTTTCAATAAGACGGCGCTACGTGCCATACAAGCAACGAAACCATTGATCTTTTACGGAAAAAGTTTCCGGATCGTGTTATCTCTCGAAGAGGTGATCACAATTGGCCACCGAGATCTTGTGACTTAACACCTTGCGACTTCTTCCTTTGGGCCCACGTGAAAGAGTAGATCTACGCCAACAGCCCAGCGTCGATTCAAGACCTCAAAGATGGAATTCGTGAGGCTATCGAGGACATAGGGCAGCCACTTTGCGATTTGGTTATGGAAAATTTCATGAAAAGGATATGGTCCTGTAGGCGTGGTCGTGGTGGTCTTTTGGCTGATGTTATTTTCCATTATTAACGGCATACCTTCCTCTTTATAATGAAATAAAGATCCGTCATTTATCTCAAAAAATGGCATTTTTCTTTGAATATCAAAATAACACCTCTTATTGGAAAACCCTTTAGCTCTTGAGATACTTTGGGTGTAAAAGTGCTAAAATATGACAACTCCTGACTGGGGTTTGATACGAACCATGTCCGTAGAAATGCAAAGCAGCAGAAGGACAGCCATTCCGTTCAATTTTAGATTCCTAATTCAAAGTGAACGGTATAGATGTCTTTCTGGTATGAAGCTATAGTTACTCTATAAGTAATTGAATTTGTTTTCTTAAAACGAAACATTTTAGGTATAAATTAGAATTATTCATAAGTTTGCAAAATAAGTTTACAAATCACAATATAAGAAGTTTATTAATTATCCAGCCGGAAGAACTTTTGAAGCCTAAGGCTGAGCGACTCACATGGATCGTAGGAATCGCGAAGATATCGTATCCTATGATCTCTTCTGCATAAAATTAAGACCTGAGCAAATATAATAAACTTTTTATATCTTACCATTCCGCACCAGTGCAAATGTCTACAATTTCTGAGGAAATTGTAATTTTTATGTATGGCGGTGGACATTTTAGTTTTTAATTAAAACAATTTTCGCACAACAAATGTTAATTGACGCATATAATTTTCATAAAATGTGTCAAAATACCTTTAAAATGTGCTGGTTAGGTTTTTTTATTTTATGCTCCATGACAGGAAATATTTTATGTTACGATACATAAAATAAAATAAAATTTCTGGTACAGAATAAGATTTTAGGGTAATGTTTTATTTTAAGGCATAACATAACATAAAATGATAAAATTTTACCGACAGAATAAGGCCCATTATATACTACAGTATTTTTTAAAACTTACCGTTTTCACTATAAATTTAAATTTCCCGAAAAAAATCTAATATTTCTACAGGAGCTGTCAACTGTTGTGCGTCTCAAGTTGAAATATTTGCAACTTTAAGCAACGCGACAGGCGTCAGCAACACCCTTAGCGACGGACTGTACCTGCGCATGAGTACTTTCATACATTTTAGCTTTTGAGAGATTTACAGCGACCGAGTCTAGCGATAGCGTCGCATTGTAACTCAGGATTAATCCAAGCTCAACAAAGAAGCTTTTGGGAGTACGGAAGCCAACCCTGAGAACCCTGCTGTTCGTTCGCACTGAGCACTCCCTTTTATTTGTGCTTGCCCGGCCTTCGTTCGGAGCGGGCTGGATACTGTAGGCTCTGTCCTCCTATCTGTAGAGGAGTTCAAAACTCTTCCTCACCAATACCTGATGCGCTTCATTAAGAGGACAGCAAGATGTTGGTGATAGAGTTTCCAGCAGGACAGCACAATGGGCTGCTCTGACCTCCGTGCTTGGAATCTCTTGTTCCTCTAAAAAAAAAGAAAACAAGCTCCCCCCTTTCAGAAGGTACCTACAGAGGATGTAGCTTGTTGACAACCCCGAATGTAGAAGAAGCAATAGATCGAACCAGTCACTCACTTTCTCTGTCATTGTCGCGCTCTCTTCAATAAACATTGCCTCAAACATCCTAGATCTTAAGTGAGAACAATGGGCCTTGTAGTCCTTTAACCGAACGGGAAATGGATGCAACACCGCTTCGAAGCCGTATTGCCCCTTAAACTTTTATCATCGACCTTTTCCTGCGTTATAGAAGCATAGGAGTGAGCATTATTGGACGTGAAGTCTGACAACTCACTCTGTGAACAGCATTGGCGCATGGCAGCACGCTAGCACCTCGGCTATTGCGGGAGAGTTAGTGGGGTGGGTTAGTCAAATCCTGCTGATGTCACGGCCTATATACAAAAAAAAATAATTCGTCCCTGCAAAACACACAGCACCACATCCGGTCCAGAAGTGATCCTTACACCACTTCCCTTACCAATGATGAAGGCGCAGATAACCTGCCTTCTTTGCCGTGCCCCATCCACCCTGCGACTTTGCGGGCACAAATTTAAAATGTCCCTAAGATGACCTGAAATAAGTGGAGGAGGGGACATATTCAACCATTAGTTCGTAGAGGCCTCCAGGAAACTGGTCTTTATTATATGTAATCTGGTTACTTAATTCTTAATATTTACAATAATATGACTAATGCCTGAAGATGGGCCCCGTCAGATCATGGACGAGCAAAGTCGTCATTATGGTTTTTTACAGAAAAACTTCGGTCAAGAGAACTCAAAATTAATAAATTTAATTTCCTAATACAACTATACTCAGGCTACTATTCCTGATAGCAAGACTTCATCATTCTTTAATTCTAACGGTGAAACTGCATGTACTTCAGCCCGTTAAAATTTACTGAATTAATTTTTCGAAAAGCTCCGCGCATAAAATGAAACAAAATGCAACTCCAGATATGTTCCCTCTCCCTCATTATTTTATCTTTTCAGGACTGATTCAGTACTCATAACAGCGGTTTAGTTCAGTATTTATTGCAAGAAAAAAGCACAGATAAGCAATACCCAGATATTGAAGGTGATAGGATAATCAGTTTATGCCCGCCTGTAGCGACATCTTCATGATTTTTTGTACATAATTTTTGGTTTAACTCTTTGCTAAAGCTTTTGAATATCTTGACAAAACTTCTATAGCTTTCACAATTTTTCCTTACTTTTCGAGCGCAGGCTGAAACCAAATTGTTCGGCTGTCCTGTAGGCTGATTAATATTCAGAGATTTTGCCTTTGCTAAAAGCTAAGGCTGGCTGATATATACATCATGGCTGGCTCATGAGAAGCAGACTTTTAACATTGGTATCCAAATCTGGGTATTACTTATCTGTGATCAAAGTATATTGATAAATTTGTCTCATTCTAATTGGCTTACATCTCTTCAGGGCTTATAAAGAAGTTTTGAAGTACATTGCATTTAAGTTGCCGGAACGCGAGTTAAGTAGGGCATAAATTTAGTATTAATGCTGCAGAAAGTGAAGATGCGATGGAAATTTGATTTTGTATCATAACTTCTATATTTCAGATATACATGTAGGATGATTTTATTTTGGAAAATAAAAGACACCATCTATTTCACTAGTTCACAATTATTTATTTTAAACTTCAAGTAGTTAATTCAAAGCTTAGTTTAAATATTTATAATTAAGTTTAGTTAGTACCACTTAGTCCACTAAGATATTAATATAAGTCCACTTTTATCAACAATTGCACTCGATTAATACTCTTTTGCTTTTTATACCGTCCACGTTCACTTTCGATTTTCAACTGTTTCGTGTAACTGTCTATAATCTACTCAAATAACAACGGAAACTGTGCAACGGTTAAGAATTTTTTGTTTACTGGCTGATGATGATGATGCAGTATTGCTGTTATCTTGTAATGAATGAGGATGATGAGATAAAAACTATCCTACACTCGGCCATCTTCCACATCATCTGCCTCAGATGATAAATCTTCGGTTCTGTAATGCACCGCCTACAATTTTATCAACACTTATGGTTGTTCGCGACGGAACTTCATGTTCACCGACTTTCTTTACTTCAAATCTTTCATGTGGACTGATTTTGATAATTTCATAGAGACCTAAAAAAAGTGATCGAATCTTAAGGTTTCGAATATTTTTTAACAGATACTTGCTGAAAAGAAAACATCCTGAAAACAAAGCATCAAAACTTTTAGGAAAATTAAATCTTATATATAATTACTCTTAATAAAAAAAAAACAAAAGCAGGTATACAACCTAACGCAGCCATTTATTTGTCATCTACATAAAACATTGCACAAATACAATACTGTTGCGAGCGTGGCCTTTGGTTCGTTATTTAAAACACAATATTAAATTTTGTATAAGCAAGTTCTTTATTTCACTCTAATCTTATACAATTCACAAACTTTCAATTAATCAACTCAACTTTAATTATCGCTAATACTGTACTTTCAATTATCGCAATCTAATTACAACACTTTCGCACGTTTATTACTTTCGCTTGTTAACACTGCAACGTCTAAGACAAGACTGTTCCTCTGGCGGTGACATCTGTTATATTTATACCCTAGAAACTCTCCAGATTATTCTGGAGTGTACTATTTCAGAACCTTCTTGTCTATTCTATTCATTCTATTCCTGAACATTCTCGAAGATTCCTTCACCGATTCTCCAAACCTGAAGTTGTTTACTCTCCATTGCCAGTAGATGTCACCAGTTGTCTCTTTCTATTGCACGTAACACTGCCCCCTTCTTAAATTTGTTCGTCCCGAACAACAGGTGGTCCACCGTCTTGATGCTCGTTGTATTGACACAAGCGGTCCAAATGAACAATTTTACGCTTGCCTCTTGTGCCACGCTGAATCCTGTATACCACGTCATTAATTCTAGTTACTACTGAATACGGTCCCTCCCACTGTTGTTGTAGTTTTGGAGAACGTCCTTTATGTCGTTTCGGGTTGTACAGCCAAACAAGATCACCTTTGTTAAATCCTGCGGAATTAGCACGCACGTAATTCATAGCGGGTCTTCATCCGATCAGTATTTGCTGCTAATTTCGTTCTCGTGGCCTCGTATACATCAGCTAATTGTTGTCTAAGCTCCGATACGTAGTCTTCTGGTAACTTTTGTTCACTTCTGGGGGTACCAAATTTGACCAAATATGACCTTAGCTGGGGTTTGTCCAGTAGTGTTATGAATGGCTGATCTATAAGCCATTAGGAATATAGGAATATGTCGACCCCAATCGCGTTGATGATAGTCGACTACTTTCTTTAGATGCTCGATCAATGTTCTGTTGAAGCGCTCTACCATGCCATCAGATTGTGGGTGTAGAGGAGTTGTTCTGGTTTTTCTTATTCCCAATATTTTACACATCTCCTGGAAAGTTCGCGATTCGAAGTTCCGTCCTTGGTCCGAATGAAGTTTGTGAGGCACTCCAAACCTACTGACCCAATTCGTTATTATTTGTTCCGCAACTGTGGTTGCCTCTTGATTAGGGATTGCATTAGCTTCAGGCCATTTACTGAAATAGTCAATGGCAACTAATATATAACGGTTACCGCCATCTGTTTCTGGAAAAGGTCCAGCAATGTCTACAGCTATCCTTTCAAACGGGGCTCCGACATTATACTTATGCATTTCTCCTCTGCTTCTGTGTTGCGGCCCTTTGCAAGCATCTTCTCGCATATGTAGCCAATAAGACCTTTCCCGTATTTTGGAAATTGTTTTGTTCACTCCCAAATGTCCTCCAGAGGTTCCACCGTGCATTTCTTCTAGAACATCTTTAGCGTTTGATGCTGGCACGACTATCTGCATTCGGAAAGATTCGCCGTTAGGTGCTTCCCATTTGCGTTTTAATATACTACATTCAACATGAAGAGAGTTCCATTGCGCCCAGTAACTTTTCAGCTTCTCGCTCCGTTCCGAAATATCCTTCCAGTCTGGTCTTTCTATGTCTTCTTTCCAAGCGAGAATAGGTGAAATGTCCGGATTTTCTCGTTGTGCTGTTCTCAGGCTCTCGTTGTCCCAACCTGTAGATTGTTCCACGGTTACCAACTGTATAGTTGCTGTTGTTTCTTTTTCTTCCACCCGGGCGCAATGTTTGCATTCAAGTTTGCATGGACGTCGTGAAAGGGCGTCTGCATTTCCATGGATACGACCTCTTCGGTGTTGGATTTCAAAATCATAAGACTGGAGTCGCTCTATCATCTCGCCACTTGTCCCTCAGGGTTCTTAAACTGTAGAAGCCATTTGAGTGCTGCATGGTCGGTGCGAAGGATGAATTTCTGCCCGTAGAGATATTTATGAAAACGTTTTGTTGAACTTACAATGGCAAGTAGCTCTTTTCTTGTAGCACAATAATTTTTCTCTGACTTTGAAAATGCTTTACTATAGTAAGCTACTGGAACTTCTTGACCATTCTCCTCCTGCGAAAGCACTGCACCAATACCTTCATTGCTGGCATCCGTATCTAATATCAATACATTTACTAGCTTTAGATAGTGAAGTACTGGAGCTTCACAGAGCTGTTGCTTCAAATTTTCAAAACTTTCGTTGCATTTATCCGACCATATGAACGGCCTTCCCTTTTCTGTAAGTTGATGTAGGCTTCTTGCTATATCTGCAAAACCTTTCACGAATCGCCTGTAGTAGGTAGTTTAAACCAAGAAAACTCCGTAATTGATGTTTGCCCTTTGGAACTGGCCAATTTTTGACGGCTTCTATCTTCTCTGGATCGGTTCTTACTCCTTGTGATGAAACTATGTGCCCTAAATATTTAACTTCATTTTTGAATAGAGCACATTTACTCGCACTGAGCTTCAATTTTGCATCTTTGAGTCTTTGAAGTACGTCCCGTAAGTTGTTTTTATGTTCCTTGAATGTCCTTCCGATTACTATTATGTCATCCAAGTAGACAAGACATGTTTTCCAGGTTAAACCACGTAGAACACATTCCATTAGTCATTCGAATGTGGCTGGAGCATTACATAACCCGAATGGCATTACTTTGAATTGCCACAAGCCACTGCCAACTTAGAAAGCAGTTTTCTCTCGGTCCTCGGGATGTATTTCCACTTACCAGTAACCACTCTTCAAATCCAACGTGGAAAACCATTGTGCTCCGGAAAGGGTATCCAACGTGTCATCAATCCTCGGTAATGGATAGCTATCTTCTCTCGTCACGTTATTTAGTTGGCGGTAGTCTACACAGAATCGGGTGCTTTTTTCCTAACCAGAACAACCGGCGATGTCCAAGGGCTGTTAGATTCCTCTATTATGCCTTGTTTTTTCATAGAGCTCATCATGTCTGACACTTCTGGTTGTTTGGCTAATGGCAATCTTCGTGGTGTCTGTCGAATGGGCCTGGAATCTCCTGTATCGATCCGATGCTAGACAAGATTTGTTTTACCATAGTCATCATCATTCATTGCAAATAATTCCGAAAATTCATCGATCACCTCTTTGGCATCGTTGTGTTGTTGTTCACTTAAGGCACTGGACGAAAGAAGTTTCTGAACCTGTTGGGTAGTAGCTGGTATAGGTTTTGTCTCCTTGACATTATTACCATTTTCCAAATTGACGATTTGGTAAGCGGGTTCACAATTTCCAATTATAGCACCTTCTTTTAATTGTACCTCATTTTCGGATGTGTTAAGCACTCTGACTGGTATTAATGTTACACCTTCTGCTTTCACTAAAGTCTTGCCAACAATAATGCTCGATGTAACTTTTGTGGGGTTAGGCTCCACCAGATAGAATCGGCAAGTTCCGATATCATCAGTAAGCTTTGTCCATACTAGTGTCTCGGAGCATGGCGAAAGAGTAATATTTTCGCAGAACATCGTCCTTACTTTCGCAGGATGATCTGCTTCTTCTCCTAGTTTCATAGGAATTTCTATGTTCCCATATTTGAGAATCTGCTCTCCAACATCCAGATTTATTTTGTATGTGGCCATGAAGTCTATTCCAAGAATGCATTCATCCATTACTGAAACCAGGAAAGTGTGAGGAAATAGTAGTTCGCCTAGTTGAACATCTAAAGTTATTTCTCCAAACACCCGTGCTGCTGCTCCAGTTCCTGTTCTTAGTAGATATTTGGTTAGTAGATAAGCTATGCGGATTCTGGCTCACTTTTTTGAGCCTCCAGGATTTCGCCACAGATGGCGCCACCGTCGCTAGGTGGTTTGAGCCCATACTAAATGTAGGTTTGTGTCTTGGCTGTATTGGCTTGCGCCTTGGATACACCATTGTGTCTTGGGTGCACCATTGCGTCTCGACTGCACCGTAGCGGGATTAATCGGTACTACCGGGATGTGTCATTTGGTCTTGACTGCGCCCTAGCGGCATTAGCAGGTACTACCAGCATGTTCCGGTTTTCTAGCGAGGATTTGGTCTTGACTGCACCCTAGCGGCATTAGCCGGTACTACGGTTTTCTTGGATAGATATGTGGTGCGCCTAAATGTAGGCTTTTGGTTTTGAACTAATATTAGTAATAATTAAAGTTAACGCTAGGAAATTTTTGTTCATGCCAATGGATTCTAGATGGTGGGGGTGGGGATTCTAAGGGGGACGAAATTTTCATCAGAAATCCTCTACGGGCTCTGGTTTTCGAGATATTAGCGATTTTACGTTTTCAGATATAGTTAATATTATTAATAATTCAAGCTACCTAGGATAGTTTTGTTCATGCCAATAGATTCTAGAAGGTGTTATAGGGGCGGGGGGTTAGAGGGGGAACGAAATTTTTATCAGAAATCCTCTACGGGCTATGGTTTTCGAGATATTAGCGTGGGAAGCTTTATTGATGGATTTGGTCTTGACTGCGCCCTAGCGGCATTAGCCAGTACTACGGTTTTCTTAGATAGATATGTGGTGCGCCTAAATGTAGGCTTTTGGTTTTGAACTAATATTAGTAATAATTAAAGTTAACGCTAGGAAATTTTTGTTCATGCCAATGGATTCTAGATGGTGGGGGTGGGGGTACTAAGGGGCACGAAATTTCCATCAGAAATCCTCTACGGGCTCTGGTTTTCGAGATATTAGCGATTTTACGTTTTCAGATATAGTTAATATTATTAATAATTCAAGCTACCTAGGATAGTTTTGTTCATGCCAATAGATTCTAGAAGGTGTTATAGGGGCGGGGGGGGTTAGAGGGGGAACGAAATTTTTATCAGAAATCCTCTATGGGCTATGGTTTTCGAGATATTAGCGTATTAATAATTCAAGTTATTTTTTGCTCATTTAACGCTAGGAAATTTTTGTTCATGCCAATGGATTCTAGATGGTGGGGGTGGGGCCGATACTGCCAGCATGCTCCGGTACGGTTGTGGTACGGTTCCCTTGGAAGTTTTTTGCTTCACTTTTGGCCCACACGTGGCAGCATGCTACGGTTTTGGGAAGTTTTTTGCTTCACTTTTGCCCACACGTGGCAGCATGCTACGGTTTTGGGAAGTTTTTTGCTTCACTTTTTTTGGATGTGTGGTGCGCCTAAATGTAGGCTTTTGTTGTTTTCAAGTGTTGCGCCTGGTTTTCAATTAATATTAGTAATAACTGATTTTTCTTGAGCGCCTATATGTAGGCTTTTGGTTTTGAACTAATAATTAAAGTTAATAGTAGGAAATTTTTGTTCATGCCAATGGATTCTATAGGGCTGGTATGTGGGGGGGATAATAAAGATAGGGAGGGGGGGTAATGAAATTTTCATCAGAAATGCTCTACGGGCTCTGGTTTTCGAGATATTAGCGTATTAATATTTCAAGTTATTTTTGCTCATGGAAATGGATTCTTGCCGGTGTGAGGTGGGAGGGGGAACGAAATTTTCATCACAAATCCTCTACGGGCTCTGGTTTTCGAGATATTAGCAACATTTGTTCAAACAATTAGCTAATTGGCAATTATATAATTACTAATTGGCAATTAGCAGCTTGGTTGGTCATTAGCTAATTGGCAATTAGTTAGTAATGTAGTGTGATGCACTTTACTGGAATTCTCATAAAATAAACAAATTTAAGTAATATCACCACTTGCTGTAAATATTTAATAGAAAACTTCAAGTTTAAGGTAAAAATATGGTTGCTGGGAGGTGTATTGATACAATTTCTTTTGCCGAAAATAATGTTGTCAAACCAAAATTAAATTTCAATATTTATTCACATCAAATTAATTATTTATTTCTAAATCTTAAGTTATAAACTTTTTTCCTATGTTCTATATTCAAAATTGGTTGCAATATAAGTGAAGTTCTATGAATCCTATCTTGGAAACGAAAGCGATCCAGAGCATATGTCTCCCAAGGTCCCTTTCTTGGCTCATATTCAATTATATAAAGTTGTGGAGCACTGGTACTAAATGTAACTTTCATTATCACTAATAATTTAGAAATATTACTAATAAAAAAACTAGTTTCACATTATTTATTTTTTTTTATTTAATGAATATAATAATTAATTGGATGCAAATTAACATCATGGCGAATAAACTCTATTTTAAACGTTCGACCGATAGGACCTCTATTTATAATATAAAAATCTCCTGCAGTATTTATCTCCAGTATAGTTTCATCAGTAATTGTGCTGTACCGTGCAGGAAGGAAAAGTTGACAGTCTTCCAAGTCCAGGATGATACGAGATCCAAATGCAGTCTTACATCTTCTGGCACCCAGAATCTTGTATTCCTTATTAAATTCCATTTCAGCTGTCTTTAGAGAAGGTGGGTACTGCTCCAGCTTCTTCAGTTCCTCCATTGCGTTTGCCATTTCAGATTACTTTCTCCTTGGTTGTTTATCGTTTGAACTCCAAAATAAAACTGATTGCAAATCTGATTCAGCTCCTCAATTTATAGTCATGGTTCCAAAACAAGTTTAATCCTGCTTAAAGCAAATTTGCAATATCAGCACATTAAGCTGAATGATTCATGTAATTTGAAACCACACTTCCTGTAAGCAACCCAATTCTAAGAATTTTACTGATCGAAACGTTTCATTGGAATTCGTAAACATCCTGTCGTAAACAAATTTAAGCAATATCAGCAAATGATTCATGTTTACTCTTTTCAAGTAATTTGATACCGCACTTCCTGTAGGCAACCAAAAATTTTATTGTTCCAAGAATTTTGCTGATCGAAACGTTTCATTGGAATGTAAACAAATTTTCACATTTTCATGTATGTAAACAATCTTATTTGCAAATTCAACCAGCAGAATAAAGTAATCAAATTAATTTGAGTGATTTTCTTATCGTGTAATTCGATATCATCTCAGCCTGTAAGCAAATTCGTTGGAATTCATCCTGCGCAATGATTATTGTAGCAGCAGGATCATTCATGTTTACAAACCGTTGCTATAAAAGCGCAAGCAAACTCTTGGGGAGCACCAGTCAATCTAAGTAATTCAAAGTGTTAGTGCCGAATAAGAAAAAAATTAAAAATGTCTATCACAGTAATAAATGAAAGTTTTTCATTAATTAAGAAATTGCGAGAAGATGTGTTGAAGTGTTTAAGTGATGCAAATTTTGTGAATAAAAACAATATTGTTAAAGAGTGTAACAGAAACATTCGTAAATATCAAGCAGTATTTCGAAAGTGTAATAAGAATGCTAGAAAACGACATTTGGACAGCTGTATTGCTCAAATTAAATCGTTGAGATTGTTACTCAAAGCTCCCCATCGAGGTAGAGGAATTAATCAACGATTAATAAGAAGTGATTTTGTTAGGTGGGAAGAAATCAAAACAGCATTCGTAGGTAGAATTAGGGCAGGTGTTATCGTGAATATAAGCCACCTAGATCCTAAGCTGTTTATGCAAGATGCTTCCAAATTACTTGCTCGCCGCATTAAAAATACATTAAAACAACAACACCATATTAAAGTTGCTACAACGTTTTGCGGCGAATTTATTAAACAAAATGCTGACAATGAAATTATAAAAGACATTAAATATTTCCAAGCGAGAACTGCTCCAATCAGTGCAGATGATAATTTAGAGGAGTGGTTTAAAACAAACATTTTGGATCCAATAAACACTCAGCTAGAAGAATTCCAGGAAAAAGACAGTGGCTGGGCACTGCACTCTATAATACATTTAGCGGTGCATATCAACAAGTTTGAGCCGATTCGGGGATCATTTTATGTACCTCTGCCAAAGGAGATTGCATCAAAGAAAGCATGTATAAATGTGAAAAACAATGATGAAGCATGCTTCGCGTGGGCAATAACATCAGCGCTATATCCTTCAAATGTTAACTCCGATAGGACCTCATCATATCCACATTATTCTACTGTGCTAAATTTAACTGGAATAACGTTTCTTCACCACAGTTCCAGTTAGGCTTACGAAACACAGGATGGAGCGACATGTAAATCTCTTAATGTTGCAAGATGACTATGACCAAGCTGATGATGATGAAGATCATATGGATGATGATGATGATGATGATGATGCTAGCAGATATCATTTCTGCTGGATTAAAGATCTTTCACGACTTGTATCGGGACAAACTTCGAAACATAAGTCTAGAGTGTACATATGCGACAGATGTTTGCTCTACTTTTACTCTGAAGAAAAATTAACATCACACACTCCTGAATGTGAGAAGCAAAACGACTGCAGAATTATGTTTCCCTCAGAGGAAAAGAAATGGTTGGAATATAAGAATTATAACCATAAGAATCCAGTCCCGTTTTGTGTATATGCTGATCTTGAATCAATATTGAAGCCGATTCAGGGAAACGATCAAAATACACAGCGAATCCAGGAACATGAAGTTCACAGCATAGGATTCTATTTCCACTGCAAACATGATGCTAAGCTATCATATTACAGAGCATATCGAGGCAAAGACTGCCAAAAATGGTTTGCATTAGAATTGCAAAAGATTGCATCCATAGCTGCACAGGAGAAGTTGAACATCAGGCCAATGCAACCCTTGACTAAAGAGGAACGACGTTCACATATGGAAAATACTTGCTGCCATATATGTGAAAAAACGTTTGCAGCCGATGAGGAACGAGTCCGGGACCATTGCCACTTAACAGGTAAATACTGAGAAGCATAATTCAATTCATTTCTTTTCATAAATTCTTTTAACAGGAAAATACCGAGGACCAGCGCACAATGCATGCAATCTGATGTATCAAGATTGCTCCATAGTTCCAGTCATTTTTCACAATTTATCTGGATATGATGCTCACTTCATTATTAAGGATATAGCTACATCTTTCCCAGGAAATGTTGATCTCTTGCCAATAAACAAGGAAAGATATATCTCGTTCACCAAGCACATGGACGGCAGCTACATAAAATTCAGATTCATCGATTCCTTCCGTTTTATGGCTGAATCTTTAGATAAGCTATCATCATTGCTGCCGATGGATAAATTAAACATTACAAGATCAGTATGGCAGGGATTGGATGATGACACTATCAAACTTCTTACACGCAAGGGTGTCTTCCCATATGATTTTATTGATGACTGGGATAAATTGGATTTCCGGAACTTGCCAACACAGGAAGCGTTCTACAATAAACTGACTGACAGCGCTATATCTGCTGAGGACTACAATCATGCTGAAGAGGTCTGGCAAAAATTTGAAATACAAACACTTGGTGAATATTCAGATCTATACCTTAAGACTGATGTTCTCCTATTGGCTGATGTGTTTGAGAACTTTCGAGAAGTGTGCATGAAGACATACAATTTAGATCCAGCACATTATTACACCATGCCAGGCCTAACATGGGATGCTATGCTAAAATACACTAATGTGAAATTAGAGCTGATAACCGACGTAGATATACTGCTATTCATAGAAAGAGGCATTCGAGGTGGTATAAGTCAATGTTCAAACAGATATAGTAAAGCCAATAACAAATATATGGATGATTTTAAGCCTGAGGAGAAAGAGAAATACTTGATGTATTATGATGTCAATAACCTTTATGGATGGGCCATGTCACAGCATTTACCAACCGGAGGATTCAAATGGGTTGATGTTCCCAATATTGACGTTTCCGAAATTCCTGATGATTCTCCAACTGGATACATATTCGAAGTCGATTTGGATTATCCTCAACATCTGCATGATAAACATAAGGACTTACCGTTTTGCTCCGAGCATGCAGCACCACCTGGAGCAAAATTAGAAAAGCTTCTGACAACATTACATCCAAAAACTAAATATGTTATACACTACCGAAACTTGAAGCAATGCTTATCACATGGACTCATCCTGAAAAAAGTGCACCGGGTACTTCAATTCGACCAATCAGCTTGGCTTAAACCATATATTGACTTAAATACCACCAAACGGATGCAGGCTACAAGCGATCATGAGAAGGACAGCTATAAGAAGATGAATAATGCAGCTTTTGGTAAGACCATGGAAAATGTACGCAAGTATAGCGATATCAAGCTTTGCATGAAGTGGGAAGGTCGCTATGGTGCAAAAGCTCGGATTGCGGCACCCAACTTCCACAGTGCAACGATATTTGATGAGAATTTAGTTGCTGTGGAATTAAGGCGACTCAAAATATTATTCAATAAGCCGCTCTATATAGGAATGGCAGTTATGGAAATTTCGAAAATATGCCTCTACGACTTTCACTACAGTTTTATGCAGCGTGAGTATGGAGATAAATGTAAAGTCATGTATACTGATACAGATTCTCTAATATATGAACTTGAAGAGAAAAATGCATATGAGTTCATGGCCGAAAATATAAACAAATTTGATACAAGTGATTACCCAGAAGATAACCAGTTCGATTTACCGCTCATGAATAAAAAGATTCCCGGACTAATGAAGGATGAGCTGAATGGGAAAATCATGAGCGAATTTGTAGGCTTGCGCTCGAAAATGTACAGTCTGCGAATAAACGATGGTAAAACTGTAAAAAAAGCGAAAGGAGTAAAGGCTAATGTAGTCCAGAAGCATATCAATTTCGAAGACTACGTCGAATGCTTGAATAACGAGCGAATATTAACTGCCAATCAGAGCTCCATACGATCCCATAACCATAGCGTGTACACTGTCAGTCAAAAGAAGATTGCATTGAGTCCTTATGATAATAAGCGACATATTATGAGCGGAACGACGGATACTCTACCATGGGGGCATTACTCCATTTCATCAGATCAACAAGTAGCAGCCGCAGAAAGAATCTAAGTCAAGTGAAAATAATAAATCTATTATAGTTTTAGTTCCATTTATTCAAGTAATTTGAATTATAACTACATGTATAATTGTAAAATAAAAAGGTATTGTAATTGTATTATAGTTATAGTTGTTTTTCAAGATATTATAAAACATCTTTGTTATTAATCCAAGAATTGTGTTTTGATGAAAATCCAAGCCATTTAACGTAAGCTTTATCTCCACTCTTCTTTAAGATTTTCTCTACGAGGTATAGGTTTGGGTGTTTAACTTTCAGCAGCTCCAATTCGTAAAAGCATCCTGTGATTGGATTTCCTTGATAATCTTCCAGCCGATATGTGATGGGATTTGTGTTTTGAACTTTAATAATTTTAAAAATCTCAGCTGTCCAGTTTGGTGTATAGCCTTTCTCAAATATATGCTTGTATTTGCTGATGCGTACAAAATCTCCAACTTTATACTTTGCAGGAACAACAATCTTTATATGACTGTATACAGTTGAAAGCAGTTGTTTCTCATTGGAGATGTTGATATCACGGGGTCTCATTTTCGTAGTTCGATGTATTCTTGAGTTGTATTCAGTGAGCAGTTTCTTTACCATACCAATCCACTGATAAGTTCCATTAAAGCTGAATTCCTTCCACATCATATCCTTCAGAGTTCGGTTAAATCGTTCCACTATTGATGCTTTGAGGAAACTGTACGTAGAGTAATGATTAATTGCATGCTTCCGCATTAGATTTTTAAAGAGGCTGTTGTAGAATTCCTTTCCATCATCAGTCTGCAGGTTTTTAGGTATTCGTCCCTCGCTTAATATAGATTGCATGGCATCTCTTACTTCTACACCAGTTTTTCTTTTAATTGGAATTGCCCATGCATATTTGGAGAAGGCATCAATTACTGTCAGCAGGTAGCGGTAACCCTTGTTCACATACTTGTAGGGATCCATTTCAACCAAGTCTGCCTGCCACAAGTCATCTAGTCCTTTGATAATCACACGACGTCGTTTAAAATTTTTTCTCGCTGGTTTATGCAGCTCATTTACCACTTGTCTCTTACTCATCGTAATTATAAATGAAACAGATTTCTCAAAAGTTTTTACTCATATACACCATCTGTTGGTGACAAGTCTTTCTTATTTATTACTGAAGTAAACAGATAGTTTTCAATCTTTGCGATTTCGCCATTGATATATAGCGTTAAATTTGCCACCTCTATATTAATAGTTTTTCTTATTTCTTCCACACTTATTTTAATTTTCTTGTCAACATAGTCTTTGGTTGTAGCATCATCATTTTCAAGGGGTTCACCAAGTCGTTTTATACACTTTGAGTTCAGATCGTAGTCTCCGTTTATCGTTAAATTAAATCCAATACCCCGCTCTCCTTGTTCACCAGCTGGACCCTGAGCTCCTTGTTTACCAGCTGGGCCTTGAATTCCTTGTTCACCGGCTGGTCCCTGAGCTCCTGTTGGTCCACGTTCACCTGGTTTCCCAAGATATCCTCGCTTAGAGAAACGTCCAAACTTATCAACGCTCATCTGTAGATTGTGAAGAAGTATGGTAATGAGGTAGTATTTAAACTATAATATCTGCTTCTCGCAACTCCTCCAGGATAGATATAATTTCATTGTTGTGACTGGTGTTTCCAGCCTGCTTTGATGCCATTAGAAGGCGCAGTCTATCCACTAATTCATTTGGGTCATCCCAGTAAATGTGATCAATGTTTTCTTTAGGCAGATGCATTAGACCCATGCCTTTATGCTGTATAAGTTTACTGATTATAGCTTTATACTTAGCCGCTCTAGTACCTTTTATTTGTCCATCTTCAGCATAGTCACGTTTATATGCATTGGTATCTCTCAAAATAGATCCATAATTAGTTAAATCCTCTTTAGTATAGAGACTTTTTACAGGATCTTTCATAAATAGCAGTTCACATAACCCCAAAGTTGTTTTATAGCTCTTCCCCTTAATAACAATATTTCCTACATCATCAACATCAAACGTTGAATTACCGATTCTCCACGCGTTGTTATCATAGTAAACTCCATAGGTTGGATCAATTTTAGGGCTATTATCAGTGAATAGCTTTAAATAGTTTGAAACTATGTATCCAGACGTATCGGGGGAGCTGACAGGAGACCTTCCTATCAATGTTCTTGAATGTTTAGGTGTTGCGAATTCTTCTTCAGATGTTAAGGAATAATCTCCATAATTTATAGGTGTGCTACTAGCCTCCATTTTCACATGTTTTCGTTTTGGAGGAGTAAAAGGTTCCACAACCTCATTGGATTCTTCTTCTTCTTGTTTTTCTTCTTTTGGTTCCAATTTGACAGGTGGCTCGTTTTTGACTCTTGTTACAAACTCTTTTAAGGGTTTGGTGATTGGCTTGAAAGTTTCTTCAAGTTGAGCTTCTGCTTCAATCCTTCCCGTCTTTAGAGCTTTAAATTTCCTTCGCACTGCATTCCTTGTCTTGATGATTTCTTTTAATAGGTTTTCATTCATCTTCGATATTAACTGAATAACGGCTTTTCAAACAGGTCTGATAACAGGTATACAGCTTTCCAAACAGCTCTGATAACAGCTTAACAGCTTTCCAAACAGCTCCGATAACAGCTTAACAGCTTTCCAAACAGCTCTGATAACAGCTTAACAGCTTTTCAAACAGCTCTGATAACAGCTTAACAGCTTTTCAAACAGCTCTGATAACAGCTTAACAGCTTTTCAAACAGCTCTGATAACAGCTTAACAGCTTTCCAAACAGCTCTGATAACAGCTTAACAGCTTTCCAAACAGCTCTGATAACAGCTTAACAGCTATTAAACAGCTCTGATAACAGCTTAACAGCTTTTCAAACAGGTCTGATAACAGGTGAACAGCTTTCCAAACAGCTCTGATAACAGCTTAACAGCTTTCCAAACAGCTCTGATAACAGCTTAACAGCTATTAAACAGCTCTGATAACAGCTTAACAGCTTTTCAAACAGGTCTGATAACAGGTGAACAGCTTTCCAAACAGCTCAGATAACAGCTTAACAGCTTTCCAAACAGCTCTGATAACAGCTTAACAGCTTTTCAAACAGCTCTGATAACAGCTTAACAGCTTTCCAAACAGCTCTGATAACAGCTTAACAGCTTTTAAAACAGCTCTGATAACAGTTTAACAGCTTTTCAAACAGGTCTGATAATAGGTGAACAGCTTTAGTCTATTCAGCAGGTCCACAGGATTCGGTGTGCTTTCGTCTGAGTTACAGCTTCGACTTATGAATATTTCGCATGTTTCATCCTTTTATAGTACAATGAAGGTATCAAATCCTTTACGGTAGCGCCCCTTGTTTAATGAGCTGTCCTTATCAATCAACAAGAAACCATATTTATCCTTCCAACACTCAGCACAGGCTCTTCGAAATTTATCAAACTTCATGTCTGTATTCACATGATCATTATAGATATGTTTCAAATTCAACTCATCTTGCTTAAATAAGATGATTAAATTAGCATTGTCACGTATTAAGTGCTTTGGTATATGCGTATATGTTTGACAGAGATAGAAGCTATCTATATCTTCGTGACGACCCATGCAAAAATAGGATCGCACATTATTTTGCTTTTCACATGCTACATCATCGAAAATAAACACTGAATGTGATTTGGCTTCTTCTGGAGGTAGAACGTCGCAGTTGTTTGAGAATGTATAATACCCCAATCCTGATATGTGAGTCATCACTCGCTTCAAGTATTCATACTTTGGTTGATGTAAAGATTTTGAATATATGTAAATATTTTCATATCTCAGACCATTGGGATGTTCCAGCAAACTTATCATAACATTAGTTTTTCCACAATTCGATGGTCCAACAATGATGCTCCTTATACTATTATGCAATAGGGGGCCATGCTTCTTTTTCACCTTCATAACACCTACATCAGCATTTCGAACAGGAAAAGCTTGTTGTTGTTTAATGAACCGCATATTGAAGACTAACGGAATTCCTATAAATACACCTGCTTATATTACATTTCAACAGTATCATCGGAACCTTATAAGATGTCGGATCACAAATCGAAAAGCTCCAGAAAATATTTGAAAGGGGGCAGAGGACTATTAAATTCAATCATCAACAAATTACCTGTAGAATTACATCTACCGGGATACCAGTACTGTGGACCAGGAACAAAGTTACAACAAAGATTGGCAAGAGGAGATCCAGGCATTAATCCACTGGACGCAGCCTGCAAGGAACACGATATAGCATACTCGCGGCATAAAGACACAAGTGATCGACATATAGCTGATAAAATATTAGCTGAAAAGGCCTGGCAGCGTGCAAAATCTACGGATGCAAATTTGAGTGAACGTGCCAACGCTTGGCTTATAACAAACGCAATGAAGGCTAAAATTAAGCTAGGTATGGGTCTTAAGGCTAAAAATAAACGCCAACCCACATTCCGAGAAGCAGTACGAAATGCACGTAAAATTTTAAAAGTAAAAAAACCGAAAGACTTGATGGAAGCTACAAAAATAGCTCTTAGTGCAGCTTTTTATTGTGAAAAGAAAGAAGAAATCAATTAAAACTCCACGAGTGATACCTGTACCAAAGGTTGGCGGGGCACTTCCGTTCCTCATCCCGCTGTTTGCTGGGCTTTCAGCATTGGGAGCACTATCGGGAGGTGCAGCAGGCATAGCTAAAGCAGTAAATGATACCAGTGCCGCAAAGGCAAAATTGGAAGAAAGCAAACGTCATAACCAAGCAATGGAAACTATAGCGGTTGGCAAAGATGGAAACGGGCTGTTCCTGAAGCCGTACAGAAAAGGACTTGGACTCTATCTACAACCTCAACCAAAAAACTATTAAAGACGCTACCCAAAAGACCGCTAAACGAGTTGGATCTTCACAAGTATACCACAAACTTGCCACACTTCAGAGGAGTATTTATGCGTGATAATCTTCCTAAAAAGCCATGGAAGCGAGAAAGCGGAATTGTTAACTTGGACATCTCAACTGGAGCAGGTACACATTGGGTAGCGTACTACAAGAAAGGTGATAACATCGAATACTTTGATAGCTTTGGCAATCTCCAACCACCAAGGGAGCTCATAAACTACTTGGGTAGTAATATTACGTACAACTACAGCTCTTATCAGAAATATGATGCAGTAATTTGCGGTCACTTATGTTCAGAGTTTTTATATAATTGTTATAGCCATTAATTATTATCTATAAATAAATGTATCTATATTGAAATTGTGACAGTTCATTATCAACCGCCATGTCATTAACACTTACTCTCACGGGAAATTCATCTCTACTCACTTCTGAGTACTTTCCCCCGCTGGAGCTAGCAACGGATTATGTTTGTGGATTAATTGATTTTCAAACATACAACTCTATACCAAATATTGATGTGAGCAATAATCTGGTTCATGTAGGGAATGAGGTTGTTGAGATACCTGTTGGATCCTATGAGATTGATGATATAGCAAAATATGTACAAGGATACTTGGATAAACAAGGGAGAAGGATAAAGGTTGCGATAAAGGCTAACAATAATACATTGAAGAGTGAAGTTAAGGCAACTGAAGAAATACATTTTGAAAAACAGAGATCCATAGCTCCTCTGCTAGGATTCAGTAAAAGAAACTTGACTGCTAATATAGTGCATACATCAGAGTTGCCAGTCAACATCATTAAAGTAAATACTATACGCATCGAATGTAATATTATATCAGGATCATTCTTCAACAACACACAAGTACACACTCTCCACGAGTTTTCCCCGAACGTTGGGCCTGGGTATAAAATAGTGGAGGTACCCAAAAATGTAATCTATTTGCTTGTGAACACCAAACGTATAAGTTGTCTAACATTGAAGCTCCTTGACCAAGACGGTGACTTAATCAACTTCAGAGGAGAGACTATAACCATCAGATTACATTTGAAGCCACAGCATGTTGATATACAATAATGATAAATACGAGTTCGGAGCAGACAAGATCATTAGTCAGCGGACAACCTTGAAGCGATCAAGACCTACATTAACACCTGCAAATACAGCATATTTACAATCAATTGGCTTGACGCTGAAACAATGAATAAAGGAATACTAGATATTGCACCAGACGCTCACTTTGATAACAGTGTTACTAAATTTGAACATCACTCCTATTCACCATTTCTAACATCATTTAAAAACAGCGATGAAATCCGTATCTCTGTACAACATCAGGACTTGAATCTTCTACCCAGCAGGAGTTTTCTTTACATTGAGGGGTCGCTAACAAAGCTGGATGGAACCGTTTCAGCAACTGCAAAATTAGCTAACAACGCTCTACCATTTCTTTTTGATGAAATACGCTATGAATTGAATGCAGTGGAAATCGATCGTACAAGAAATCTTGGGATTGCGACAACATTAAAAAACTACGTATCGCTAAATGCAAATGTAAGCAGGATACTACTCAACGGCAGTTGGTCACCAGATTCATCCGTTATACCAGCCAATGGACTGTTTAACTATTGTGTACCTCTGAAATATTTATTGGGATTCGCTGAAGATTACAAGAAAATTCTGATAAATTCCAAACATGAACTCATATTGATCCGGAGCAGGACAGACGATAATTCCATTATATCAGCCACAGATGAGGTGAAAATTGAAATTACCAAACTTCAATGGAGCATTCCACATGTTACAGTATCCGATGATGAAAAGCTGCAACTATTAAAAATTATCGGGAGAGGTCGCCCAATACAAATACCATTCCGTAGCTGGGACATATATGAGTATCCAGTACTGCCAGAATCCACGCATCAAACCTGGTCAGTTAAGACTTCCACTCAACTGGAGAAACCTCGATTTATCATCTTAGCATTACAAACGGATCGAAGGAACGATAAAACCAAAGATGCAAGCAAGTTTGATCACTGCAAACTCACCGATGTTACAGTTCATTTGAACTCAGAATCATATCCCTATGATGATTTGAATTTGAAATTTGATTTGAATAGATACGCATTGCTGTATGAGATGTATATAAAGTTTACACAATCATACTATGGTCATCAGTATCAGCCGTTCCTCACATGGGAGAAGTTCAAAACCGATGCTCCGATCGCTGTCATTGATTGCTCACATCAAAATGAAACAATAAAAACTGGACCTGTTGACATAAGGCTAGAATTCAAGACATCTGAAAATATACCGGCTAATACGACAGCATATTGTCTGCTTCTACACGATCGAATAGTGGAATACAGTCCGCTGACAAGTGAAGTTAGAAAGTTAAATTAAGAAGATGGCTGTCATCGTAGACGTTCAAGGATTCAAAACTAGTCTCAATGAATTTATCACTAAAGAACTGGCAGTTCTAAACAATGAAAACCAGATACAGCACTTTATATTTCAACCACCGTTCAGATACAAAGATTTGACTTCAGCAAAAAAGAGGCAAGTAAAATGGCTTCAACACAATTTTCATGGATTCCGCTGGGATGATGGCTACATACCGTATCACAAGCTGTACACTATAGTTTTACCACTGCTTCGAAATAAAATCATATATGTAAAGGGAGCTGAAAAAGTTCAATGGATGCAGAAGATAGTTGGAGAGAGTGAAATCATTATCAATGTCGAAGATGAATACAACTGTGGAAAACTAATAGAGATTAACACAAATGCGCCATCTTGCCAAGTTCATATTGGACAATGTGCTATAAGAAATACTTTTATAATAAGAAATTTTATTGGAAATAAAAACAAATGTTTATAAAATATAAGACTTTTCAAACACACATACCCCAGAACCCTCACTGACATCTTCTATAATCTGTTCATGGTCATGTTGTGAAATTCGAATGATGCTTCAACTTCCCTGCTAAGAAAACTTATTTAGGTGCAGCAAAACCATGATGACGTCATGCCGATATCTAGAACTCTCCCGCTAGCAATACCAAGGCATGCTGGTAGTTCCGGCTAAGGCCGCTAGGGTACCTTACTCAAGAAATGGCGTTTGCACCCAAACAGATGTCGCTGCGTATCGGCTAATGTCTCACTTCTAGAATCTGTTCATGGTGATGTCATGTTGTGAAATTCGAATGATGCTGAACTCTCCCGCCAATAAAAGAAAACAGCAAATCCAGGTAGTTCCGGCTAAGGCCGCTAGGAAACCTTACTCAAGAAATGGCGTTTGCGCCCGAACAGATGTCGCTAGAAAACCGAAGCATGCTGATAGTACCTGTTAATGCCGCTAGGGCGCAGTCAAGACCAAATGATACATCCCGGTAGTACCGATTAATCCCGCTACGGTGCAGTCGAGACTCAATGGTGTACCCAAGACACAATGGTGCATCCAAGGCACAATGGGGAGCATGCTGGTAGTACCTGCTAATGCCGCTAGAGCGCAGTCAAGACCAAATGACACATCCCGGTAGTACCGATTAATCCCGCTAGGGTGCAGTCGAGACGCAATGGTGCACCCAAGACACAATGGTGTATCCAAGGCGCAAACCAATACAGCCAAGACACAAACCTACATTTAGTATGGGCTCAAACCACCTAGCGACGGTGGCGCCATCTGTGGCGAAATCCTGGAGGCTCAAAAAAGTGAGCCAGAATCCGCATAGCTTATCTACTTTGGTTTCCGACTGCTCAACAGGAGAGCTCATGCGACTAGACGCGGCTTGATATCTAGTCTCTCCACGAATAGTTTGTTCCCTGGCTCTACATCTTTGGCATTCTTTTTTCCCTTCTTCTTCAGGTGATTCCAATCGTCGACGTTTTCTGCAGTCTTTGAAGGTGCCCTCATCTATTGCAATTCCAGCATCGAAGGACACCACGTGAAGGCGTGCTCTGTGATGATTTCACTCTGTTACAAGTACATTCTTCCACTGAAATTTCTCTTACTCGTACTGCACTCCGTGAAGCTTGTCTGGCGGATTCATACGCTAATGCATAGGCTAGTGCTTCTGCTGTTGATTTCTTTCCTGCTAGCCTTAACGCTTGTTGTAAATTTTGATCTGCAATAGCGTTCACAAATGCCTCCGTCGCCACTTTATTAAGGAAATCCGCATTTACGCTGGAGTATGAAAGATGCGCTAATCTTTCCACATCAGCCTGCAATTGTTGTAGTGATTCGCCATGCTTTTGGATCCTATTGCGCAACTGTAGGCGATATACTTGCTGCATGTGTTCATCTCCGTAACGTAATTCTATCGCCTGTACTAATGAAGTTTATTCACGTTGCTTTTCAATCGGTACAGTTTGTAAGAGTTCTGACGCAGAAGCTCGAAGTGTTAACACCAGAGCTATAGCTTTGTCTTCATCATTCCATCCATTTTTCTCTGAAGCTCCCTCGAATTGTCTCTTGAAGATATGCCATGAATTTTGTCCATCAAATATTGGAGGTTTCATTCTACCTGCGCCAGATATTTCAGCTGCTACGTTTAGAGGCTGACGATGCCTTATTCTTTCCAGATCTGCTTTAAAACTGCCAAGCTGCTCGGTGACTTTTTGTTGAGCTTCCGCCACTTTCTGCTCGATTCCTTCAATTTTCAAATTCTGTTCGTCTAACGAGTTTTTCAAAAAAGTCTTCTGTTCCTTCAAACGAGTTTCTAGACAATTCTCCAGAGAGATCTTTTGTTCGTCCAAACGGCTTTCCAGAGATTTCTTTTGTTCTTCAAATGCATTCTTTTGCTCGTCAAAATGGGTTTCCATAGATTTCTTCTGCTCATCTAAACGGAATTCTAGAGAATTCTTTTGCTCAATGAAAGCTCCTCAATGATGCTCCTCAAAAGCATTCCTTTGCTCGTCCAAACGGGTTTCCATAGATTTCTTCTGCTCATCTAAACGGAATTCCAGAGAATTCTTTTGTTCGTCGAGAGAATTCTTTTGTTCCTCGAGAGAATTCTTTTGTTCCTCTAAAGCATTCCTTGGCTCGTCCAAACGGGTTTCCATAGATGTTTTCTGCTCATCTAAACGGAATTGCAGAGAATTATTTTGTTCGTCGAGAGAATTCTTTTGTTCCTCGAGAGAATTCTTTTCTTCCTCGAGAATTCTTTTGTTCATCAAAACGGGCTTCCATTTTGCTCATTAAAGTACTCAAAAGCTGTTCCATTTTCATCGCAGGCTCTTCTTCAGCTTCGATTTCTTCCAAGTTCTCTTCAAAAACAAATGTTTCAGGATCGTTTCCTTCCTCTATCAAAGCTTGTCTGAGTCGCTCGACTAGCACTTTCTTTGCCCCTGTCGTTTGTAATGACCGGCTCCCTAGCTCTACTTTAAAATCCGGTATTCGAAGCTCCTCGGCTTTACGCCCCATTACTTTAGTAATTCACTTATAGTTGAATATAAATTATTTTCCAGAACTATCAAAATTTAACACAATTTCACAAAACTGATCACACTTTGAATTTTTAAGTCAATTGCCACCACTTTATTTCGCTCACTTCTGACACCAGTTGTTGCGAGCGTGGCCTTTGGTTCGTTATTTAAAACACAATATTAAATTTTGTATAAGCAAGTTCTTTATTTCACTCTAATCTTATACAATTCACAAACTTTCAATTAATCAACTCAACTTTAATTATCGCTAATACTGTACTTTCAATTATCGCAATCTAATTACAACACTTTCGCACGTTTATTACTTTCGCTTGTTAACACTGCAACGTCTAAGACAAGACTGTTCCTCTGGCGGTGACATCTGTTATATTTATACCCTAGAAACTCTCCAGATTATTCTGGAGTGTACTATTTCAGAACCTTCTTGTCTATTCTATTCATTCTATTCCTGAACATTCTCGAAGATTCCTTCACCGATTCTCCAAACCTGAAGTTGTTTACTCTCCATTGCCAGTAGATGTCACCAGTTGTCTCTTTCTATTGCACGTAACACTGCCCCCTTCTTAAATTTGTTCGTCCCGAACAACAGGTGGTCCACCGTCTTGATGCTCGTTGTATTGACACAAGCGGTCCAAATGAACAATTTTACGCTTGCCTCTTGTGCCACGCTGAATCCTGTATACCACGTCATTAATTCTAGTTAGTACTGAATACGGTCCCTCCCACTGTTGTTGTAGTTTTGGAGAACGTCCTTTATGTCGTTTCGGGTTGTACAGCCAAACAAGATCACCTTTGTTAAATCCTGCGGAATTAGCACGCACGTAATTCATAGCGGGTCTTCATCCGATCAGTATTTGCTGCTAATTTCGTTCTCGTGGCCTCGTATACATCAGCTAATTGTTGTCTAAGCTCCGATACGTAGTCTTCTGGTAACTTTTGTTCACTTCTGGGGGTACCAAATTTGCGGTCGCTAGGTAAACGCATCTCTCTTCCAAATATGACCTTAGCTGGGGCTTGTCCAGTAGTGTTATGAATGGCTGATCTATAAGCCATTAGGAATATAGGAATATGTCGATCCCAATCGCGTTGATGATAGTCAACTACTTTCCTTAGATGCTCGATCAATGTTCTGTTGAAGCGCTCTACCATGCCATCAGGTTGTGGGTGTAGAGGAGTTGTTCTGGTTTTTCTTATTCCCAATATTTTACACATCTCCTGGAAAATTCGCGATTCGAAGTTCCGTCCTTGGTCCGAATGAAGTTCGTGAGGCACTCCAAACCTACTGACCCAATTCGTTAGTATTTGTTCCGCAACTGTGGTTGCCTCTTGATTAAGGATTGCATAAGCTTCAGGCCATTTACTGAAATAGACAATGGCAACTAATATATAACGGTTACCGCCATCTGTTTCTGGAAAAGGTCCAGCAATGTCTACAGCTATCCTTTCAAATGGGGCTCCGACATTATACTTATGCATTTCACCTCTGCTTCTGTGTTGCGGCCCTTTGCAAGCAGCACAGACAGTGCATCTGCGGCACCACTCCTCCACATCTTCTCGCATATGTATCCAATAAAACCTTTCCCGTATTTTGGAAATTGTTTTTTTCACTCCCAAATGTCCTCCAGAGGTTCCACCGTGCATTTCTTCTAGAACATCTTTGACGTTTGATGCTGGCACGACTAGCTGCATTCGGAATGATTCGCCGTTAGGTGCTTCTCATTTGCGTTTTAATATACCACATTCGACATGAAGAGAGTTCCACTGAGCCCAGTAACTTTTCAGCTTCTCGCTCCGTTCCGAAATATCCTTCCAGTCTGGTCTTTCTATGTCTTCTTTCCAAGCGAGAATAGGTGAAATGTCCGGATTTTCTCGTTGTGCTGTTCTCAGGCTCTCGTTGTCCCAACCTGTAGATTGTTCCACGGTTACCAACTGTATAGTTGCTGTTGTTTCTTTTTCTTCCACCCGGGCGCAATGTTTGCATTCAAGTTTGCATGGACGTCGTGAAAGGGCGTCTGCATTTCCATGGATACGACCTCTTCGGTGTTGGATTTCAAAATCATAAGACTGGAGTCGCTCTATCATCTCGCCACTTGTCCCTCAGGGTTCTTAAACTGTAGAAGCCATTTGAGTGCTGCATGGTCGGTGCGAAGGATGAATTTCTGCCCGTAGAGATATTTATGAAAACGTTTTGTTGAACTTACAATGGCAAGTAGCTCTTTTCTCGTAGCACAATAATTTTTCTCTGACCTTGAAAATGCTTTGCTATAGTAAGCTACTGGAACTTCTTGACCATTCTCCTCCTGCGAAAGCACTGCACCAATACCTTCATTGCTGGCATCCGTATCTAATATAAATATTTTTCCCAGCTTTGTATAGTGAGGTACTGGAGCTTCACAGAGCTATTGCTTCAAATTTTCAAAACTTTCGTTGCATTTATCCGACCATATGAACGGCCTTCCCTTTTCTGTAAGTTGATGTAGGTTTCTTGCTATATCTGCAAAACCTTTCACGAATCGCCTGTAGTAGGTAGTTTAAACCAAGAAAACTCCGTAATTGATGTTTCTCCTTTGGAACTGGCCAATTTTTGACGGCTTCTATCTTCTCTGGATCGGTTCTTACTCCTTGTGATGAAACTATGTGCCCTAAATATTTAACTTCATTTTTGAATAGAGCACATTTACTCGCACTGAGCTTCAATTTTGCATCTTTGAGTCTTTGAAGTACGTCCCGTAAGTTGTTTTTATGTTCCTTGAATGTCCTTCCGATTACTATTATGTCATCCAAGTAGACAAGACATGTTTTCCAGGTTAAACCACGTAGAACACATTCCATTAGTCGTTCGAATGTGACTGGAGCATTACATAACCCGAATGGTATTACTTTGAATTGCCACAAGCCACTGCCAACTGAGAAAGCAGATTTCTCTCGGTCCTCGAGATTTATTTCCACTTGCCAGTAACCACTCTTCAAATCCAACGTGGAAAACCATTGTGCTGCGGAAAGGGTATCCAACGTGTCATCAATCCTCGGTAATGGATAGCTATCTTTTCTCGTCACGTTATTTAGTTGGCGGTAGTCTACACAGAATCGGGTGCTTTTTTCCTAACCAGAACAACCGGCGATGTCCAAGGGCTGTTAGATTCCTCTATTATGCCTTGTTTTTTCATGGAGTTCATCGTGTCTGACACTTCTGGTTGTTTGGCTAATGGCAATCTTCGTGGTATCTGTCGAATGGGCCTGGAATCTCCTATATCGATCCGATGCTGGACAAGATTTGTTTTACCATAATCATCATCATTCATTGCAAATAATTCCGAAAATTCATCGATCACCTCTTTGGCATCGTTGTGTTGTTGTTCACTTAAGGCACTGGACGAAAGAAGTTTCTGAACCTGTTGGGTAGTAGCTAGTATAGGTTTTGTCTCCTTGACATAATTACCATTTTCCAAATTGACGATTTGGTAAGCGGGTTCACAATTTCCAATTATAGCACCTTCCTTTATTTGTACCTCATTTTCGGATGTGTTAAGCACTCTGACTGGTATTAATGTTGCACCTTCTGCTTTCACTAAAGTCTTGCCAACAATAATGCTCGATGTAACTTTTGTGGGGTTAGGCTCCACCAGATAGGATCGGCAAGTCCCGATATCATCAGTAAGCTTTGTCCATACTAGTGGCTCGGAGCATGACGAAAGAGTAATATTTTCGCAGACCATCGTCCTTACTTTCGCAGGATGATCTGCTTCTTCTCCTAGTTTCATAGGAATTTCTATGTTCCCATATTTGAGAATCTGCTCTCCGACATCCAGATTTATTTTGTATGTGGCCATGAAGTCTATTCCAAGAATGCATTCATCCAGTATGTCTGAAACCAGGAAAGTGTGAGGAAATAGTAGTTCGCCTAGTTGAACATCTAAAGTTATTTCTCCAAACACCCGTGCTGCTGCTCCAGTTCCTGTTCTTAGTAGATATTTGGTGGTGTTGTGAAGCCATTTGTTCTTAACAAGATCTGTTCTAATAATTGATCTTGAAGCTCCAGTATCGATAGTGAATGCGCAGTCATTTTTTCCTACACTTCCATATATAACAAGACTGCTATTATTTCTCTGCAACTGGCCTACTTGAATGATGACTTCTGGGCTGCCGATTCCACCAACCAACTTCTGCCCCACAAAGTTGGTTTTTACTAGTTTTCCGACTACTCAACAGGAGAGCTGATGCCACTAGACGCGGCTTGATATCTAGTCTCTCCACGAATAGCAATCGTCGACGTTTTCTGCAGTCTCTTTGAAGGTGCCCTGATCTATTGCAATTCCAGCATCGAAGGACACCACGTGAAGGCGTGCTCTGTGATTTTCGCACTCTGTTACAAGTATATTCTTCCACTGAAATTTCTCTTACTCGTACTGCACTCCGTGAAGCTTGCCTGGCGGATTCATCCGCTAATGCATAGGCTAGTGCTTCTGCTGTTGATTTCTTTCCTGCTAGCCTTAACGCTTGTTGTAAATTTTGATTTGCCATAGCGTTCACAAATGCCTCCGTCGCCACTTCATTAAGGAAATCCGCATTTACGCTGGAGTATGAAAGATGCGCTAATCTTCCACATCAGCCTGCAATTGTTGTAGTGATTCGCCATGCTTTTGAATCCTGTTGCGCAACTGTAGGCGATATACTTGCTGCATGTGTTCATCTCCGTAACGTAATTCTATCGCCTGTACTAATGAAGTGTATTCACGTTGCTTTTCAATCGGTACAGTTTGTAAGAGCTCTGACGCAGGAGCTCGAAGTGCTAACACCAGAGCTATAGCTTTGTCTTCATCATTCCATCCATTTATCTCTGAAGCTGCCTCGAATTGTCTCTTGAAGATATGCCATGAATTTTGTCCATCAAATATTGGAGGTTTCATTCTACCTGCGCCAGATATTTCAGCTGCTACGTTTAGAGGCTGACGATGCCTTATTCTTTCCAGATCTGCTTTAAAACTGTCAAGCTACTCGGTGACTTTTTGTTGAGCTTCCGCCACTTCCTGCTCGATTCCTTCAATTTTCAAATTCTGTTCGTCTAACGAGTTTTTCAAAAAAGTCTTCTGTTCCTTCAGACGAATTTCTAGACAATTCTCCAGAGAGATCTTTTGTTCGTCCAAACGGCTTTCCAGAGATTTCTTTTGTCCTTCAAATGCATTCTTTTGCTCGTCAAAACGGGTTTCCATAGATTTCTTCTGCTCATCTAAACGGAATTCTAGAGAATTCTTTTGTTCAATGAAAGCTCCTCAAGGATGCTCCTCAAACGCATTTCTTTGCTCGTCCAAACGGGTTTCCATAGATTTCTTCTGCTCATCTGAACGGAATTCCAGAGAATTCTTTTGTTCGTCGAGAGAATTCTTTTGTTCCTCGAGAGAATTCTTTTGTTCCTCAAAAGCATTCCTTTGCTCGTCCAAACGGGTTTCCATAGATTTCTTCTGCTCATCTAAACGGAATTGCAGAGAATTCTTTTGTTCGTCGAGAGAATTCTTTTGTTCCTCGAGAGAATTCTTTTGTTCCTCGAGAATTCTTTTGTTCATCAAAACGGGCTTCCATTTTGCTCATTAAAGTACTCAAAAGCTGTTCCATTTTCATCGCAGGCTCTTCTTCACCTTCGATTTCTTCCAAGTTCTCTTCAAAAACAAATGTTTCAGGATCCTTTCCTTCCTCTATCAAAGCTTGTCTGAGTCGCTCGACTAGCACTTTCTTTGCACCTGTCGTTTGTAATGACCGGCTCCCTAGCTCTACTTTCAAATCCGGTATTCGAAGCTCCTCGATTTTGCGCCCCATTACTTTAGTAATTCACTTATAGTTGAATATAAATTATTTTCCAGAACTATCAAAATTTAACACAATTTCACAAAACTGATCACACTTTGAATTTTTAAGTCAATTGCCACCACTTTATTTCGCGAATTTATTTCACTTCTGACACCAGTTGTTGCGAGCGTGCCCTTTGGTTCGTTATTTAAAACACAATATTAAATTTTGTATAAGCAAGTTCTTTATTTCACTCTAATCTTATACAATTCACAAACTTTCAATTAATCAACTCAACTTTAATTATCGCTAATACTGTACTTTCAATTATCGCAATCTAATTACAACACTTTCGCACGTTTATTACTTTCGCTTGTGTTAACTGCAACGTCTAAGACAAGACTGTTCCTCTGGCGGTGACATCTGTTATATTTATACCCTAGAAACTCTCCAGATTATTCTGGAGTGTTCTATTCCAGAACCTTCTTGTCTATTCTATTCATTCTATTCCTGAACATTCTCGAAGATTCCTTCGCCGATTCTCCAAACCTGAAGTTGTTTACTCTCCATTGCCAGTAGATGTCACCAGTTGTCTCTTTCTATTGCACGTAACAATACAACAGTATAGCCTCATTGAACAGATAAAATTAATATTTTGATCATACGTTTGAAGCAGTTAAATTTGTGCTAAAAAAATTCCTGAAAATGAAACATATTACACAAATAAGTTACCATGCTAAAATTGAGTGCTGAAAAAAATATGAATTCAATCTAATTACAATTTTCCCAAAAATAATTTCAACATCTAACAAAAGCATGTGTTGTCATGTAGTATACAGTGCATGGTAGAAATAAAATCAGATCAATTTGCAACTCTATCATTATCAACATTACACGTACAATCCAACGCGAATTTCTTCTCTACGTGATAGAGAGAACATTTTTATAATTTAATTTAACACAGCAGCATGTGTAGCTCTAAATTTCTTGTTGCTTTGTTCGTTGCTAAGCAAATTGTATCGCTGATACCGTACAATTAAAGATGGAATGCCAATTCTTGCTATCATGCACCTCTGCTACTCTATCAGTGGTGTCGTGTAAAGCAAGGGCTATAAAAACGAGAAGCTGACTGATCTCGATCTCTTTTTGCACTTGGCATCGCTTGGAGTAAGTTGGCTTTTGGCTTGTTAGGGACTAACATTTATATCGGGTATCGACTGGTATATTAATTACTAATAATCATTAATTTCTGGTCTTGACAGAAATTAAATTATCTTACTTCGGGTCTCGACTGAACTTAAGATACCTCTTTAAGTCGGGTTTCGACTGACTTAATGAACATAATCTCGGGTCTCGACTGAGATAATATTTTACTAACAGACACTTTATTTCTGGTCTCGTCGAAATAAAGAATCTTACTTCGGGTCTCGACTGAAGTTCAGATAACACTTTAAGCCGGGTCTCGACTGACTTAATGAATATTATCTCAGGTCTCGACTGAGATAATGTTACTAACATTAACACTTTATTTCTGGTGTCGACAGAAATAAAGAACTGTTCTAACCAAGAACAAAGGGCTTAAGGGCTTAACATTAGCTTACAGCCAATTCCTCAATTGCCAAGTTTTATATCGGTGAGTACCAGCCACTTGTAACATCTTATTATTTATTCATATATATTGTTACAAAATCGCTCACCTTTTCCATAGACCTGTCGACAAACAAATAGATGCGCCTTAAAAAATGATCTGCAGCAATTTCATGCGGTAAAATATGATTCAAATCCGCTAGTGCTTCTCCATTTTTGCCATCCAAAAAGAGCGTTAAGTAGACGGATTTTTATGATTTGAATTGGCTCAATACAGTTTTGTCGACAAATAGCCACTGCAATTACATGGGAAATTGCCCCTTTACTGAAACCGAAAAGTGCTGCAGCCGCTGAATTTCCACCTTTAGCTGTTGTTAAGATTTCCCTACTGCTAGCATCACTCCAATACAAGACATTTCAGTCACCGGTATACAGAGGAAACCCAAATTCATTCTTACCATTCCGCGCGACACCTAGTTCGTCCCAATTGAACTATGCAGGCTGATTAATAGAGGGCGACCCACACGTATCAGCACGAAGCCCGAACATTTCGCTGGACTTGTGCTTAGACATGTCATCGCAATAATTTTCCCAATGAATAAGCCAGATTTTGCGTAATGAATTTCTGGTTGTGTTGGTAGTCCATTTTTACATGTATTTACCCGCCATCCCTATTATAAGCAAATTGTCAATTTGCAAAAAGTAAACAAAGGTTTCGTGCGGAGCATCTGTGGTAGAAAATGTTCTTTTTCTACTTTATTTTGAAATAATTCACATAATTAATTTATATAAATCTCTGCTTCTATTAACAAAAAAGATAATTTAGATAGTGCAGTTGCCTCAAACAGGATTTCCCTAGTTTATAATCCAATTTATATTTGTAAGCACTGACCGAACACTTCATATTTGTTTTTTTAATTGATATGAAGATTTTAACAGGCACTAGTGGCACTATAAATCTTTGCACTAAATAAAGTTCAAAGATAAATAGTTTTGAAAAGAATTGATTCCGTACTTTTGTTAAATTTCGCAAAAGAATTTTAAGATGAATAAATCTGCTCACAAAACAAAATCACATTTGACAGTTCTGCACCCAGCTTTGACAAATCTTTCCTGCAGCATCTCACTTACTCCTATGTATAATCTCCTGCTCTTGACAAATTACGCACATGTACACGAATTTTACACGATTCAACCATTCCTGTTTGCTCTATATTCTAAGGTATACAATAAAAGTCTATCAGCTGCTCTAACCATTATCGAATTTGAAAGCAAATACAGAAAATCAAATTATGATTATTATCGAATTTGAAAGCAAATATAGAAAATCGAATTATTATTATTATTGAATTTGAAAGCGAATATAGAAAATCGAATTACTATTATTATTGAATTTGAAAGCAAATATAGAAAATCGAATTATTATTATTATTGAATTTGAAAGCAATTATAGAAAGTTGGAATTCAAATAAAAACTTTGACAAATATAGGAAACTAAAACGACAAAATTTGACAGCTGTAGAAAATTAAAGTTAAATGATAATTTTGACAAACGGAAAATAAAAAATTTAACAAACTTTGAGTTATTAAAAGTAAAACTATAATTTTGGCAGATATGGAAAAGTAGAGATAGACGAAAGATTTGCGATGTAACAAAGAATTGTATTAGGAATATACAATAATTAGAACTAATTTTGATCAATGGTAAAAACCAGAAACAGAAAATCTGTACAAGAAATTAAAAACATAATTAAGGTGAAGCTTTAAATATTGTCGACTTTTTAGAAATAGATGTCGCTAAGTAGGATTAGAAAAATTTTTGTAAGCCGCCATGTTGGTGTCTTGTTCTGGCTGTGTGAAAAAACTGCCATAGATAGAGTCTGTGTAAGTAAAACAAATTAAAATCCATTGAAATAATCAACAAGCAAAATTTAAGAAATTAAAAATTGAGCAGGAAGTTTACCATAAACTGGTTGTTTTATTGATGAGAGGTAAATTTTGCAGGAGACCCACAAAGTAGACCTGTAGTTCCCTTAACCAGCAGAGGCCTAGATCTAGGACGTTGACCACTGTTCATGACGCTATCCTGGGAGATTTGGGGATTGGTGTAACGTTGGTTCGTTCGTTTGGCGATTAAATCTTCAGGACCGCAAAAGTAAGTGGCCTGACTCAACTGAAGTCCGCTCGGCCAGGTGTGCAGGTCGTAAAACGTAAACGGTAAATACTTTGGATATGCTTTGGATAGCCTTATCTTTGGTATCCCCAGTAACGAAGACGTTTATGCTAAGTACGGAGTTAAATGTGGTTCAGTCATATTGTTTCAACCCAAGGTATATAGAAGACAAGGTATTCCCGACTCGAACCACGTTCCGCCATTTTTGTTAAAACTCTTTTTCCCTTTTTCTTCATTCACTGAAGTACGTCACAGACTATCAGCTGTTTGATCAGCTGTGATATGTCAAAATTTTAATGGGCATACCTTGTTTCTTCTATATACCTTGGTTTCAACCATTCGATGAAAAGGAAGCTGTTTTTGAAAGTTTAATAGTTGCCTCCGATCATTGAGCTGGCCTTTCTGAGAATATCGCAAGCAATTCAGTAGAGCTGCTAAAAATCGTAACAATATATATCCACATACTATAAACTTCGTATACATATTTATCAAACATCTTAATTTACTTTATTCTATATTTATTTTACATACATACATAAAGGGTTTTCCAATAAGAGGTGTTATTTTGATATTCAAAGAAAAATGCCATTTTTTGAGATAAATGATCGGATCTTTATTTCATTATAAAGAGGAAGTTATGCCGTTAATAATGGAAAATAACATCAGCCAAATGACCACCACGACCACGCCTACAGGACCATATCCTTTTCATGAAATTTTCCATAACCAAATCGCAAAGTGGCTGCCCTATGTCCTCGATAGCCTCACGAATTCCATCGTTGAGGTCTTGAATCGACGCTGGGCTGTTGGCGTAGACCTTCTCTTTCACGTGGCCCCAAAGGAAGAAGTGGCAAGGTGTTAAGTCACAAGATCTCGGTGGCCAATTGTGATCACCTCTTCGAGAAATAACACGGTCCGGAAACTTTTCCCGTAAAAGATCAATGGTTTCGTTGCTTGTATGGTACGTAGCGCCGTCTTATTGAAAGTAAACGTTGTCCAGATCAATACCATCCAATTCCGGCCATAAAAAATCATTAATCATCTGTCGATAGTGCACGCAATCCATTCACCGTAACTGTTGCTCCAGCCTCATTTTCGTAAAAGTAAGGTCCAATGACCCCGCGGGACCATAAACCGCACCAAACAGTCACACGTTGAGGATAGAGAGGCTTTTCAACAATAACTCTTGGGTTTTCCGAGCCCCAGATGAGACAATTTTGCTTGTTGACGAAGCCATCGAGTGGAAATGGGCCTCATCACTCAAGATGAGTTTTCGATGGAATTCCGAATCATTTTCATGCATTTCAAGGACCCAGGGGCCTATTCTTGAATAACGAATGGTTTTAACGTATTCGTTATATAACGAATGGTTGATAACGAATCGTATACACCGTTCGTATTCTTGAACCTCTTCGTTATAAAGTCGAAGTGGTGAAAAAGTATTTCAACATAACGAGTGTGGTAAGATTAAATCTGTCAATTTACAAATTGGATATCGTCAGCTGTTTCATATTTTAAAATATAATTTGTAAAAAATGGCAAGCTTCAGTGAATTGTCATTATTGTTTAGTCCTGAAATCGTTAAAGAATCTATGGACTATCAATTACGTCAATAGTTAATCAATTCCTGCACCCTTAATTCAACGCTGGATAGAAAAAAAGGTTGCAGGAGGACCTCCACCAGTGCCATGCAAATGTTTTTTATGCCGCCGCAGATTTTCCTTTTACCACACATTTTTATCCTGCCAAATCTGGACTGGAAATTTTCTATTACCTTTGTTTCGAATATAATATCATAAAAAAATTTTTCTAGTTCTTTTGTGCTTCGGGTATGGAAATTAATACTGATTTTATTTTGCCACAATTCCGTGGCATCTTTTGAACTGAAAGAGTTCTCATATTTACCAAATCTCAGTTTCTGGTTTTCCTTTAAAAACTCAATTAGTTTAGTTTTTTGAGCATATGATATTTTCGCACATCTTTTATCTCCCATTATCACCCATAAAGTAGCAGCTGATTCACTCTTCGTTTGGGATAACGAATGGTTGAACCCACTCGTTAAATAACGAAGGGTTTGCGTTCGGTATATAACGAATGCGGATTTCAAGAATACGATTCCGAATGGTTTTGACAGTATAACGAATACGGAATCTGTCTTCGTTATTCAAGAATAGGGCCCCCAATCAGCAAAGACTCGACGTTGTTGATGATCGGCCGGCTTGAGTTCTTGTGTTAACTGAACTTTATAAGCCTTAAGACCCAAATCTTTATGCAAAATATGGTGTAATGACGTTTGTGGAATGCCTAATTCCAAACAAAGACGAGGAATGGACAAACCTGGGTTTTCTTCAACACTTTCGGCTACAGCAGCAATATTCTCGGCTGTTCTTGAGCGACGTGCACGGGTTTTATTCCTCAAATCATTAACTTGTCCCGTCAGCTCGAATTTTTCTACCAATTTCTGTATTGCGGTCCGACAAGGTGCTTCACGACGACCCAAAACTGTTCGAGTTTTACGAAATGTCTCTGCCACATTTTCACCATTTTTATAGTGAATTTTAATAATTTCAATGCGTTGTTGAATCGTGTATCGTTCCATATCAATGGCGTAGTTTCTACTTGTCAAATGTCAAAAAATGACAGCTCCAAAAGTGACATCTACCGAAATAGCGGGCTAATTAAAATAACACCTCTTATTGGAAAACCCTTTATATATTTATATTATTGGCTTGACGTATTTACATATATTGCAATCTTTGCCAATAAGTATATTTTCCAGTGTGATAAAAAGATCACTGACCCAAAACTATATTGGGTTTTATCTCAATTCATCAATTTTTGAAAATCGTACATCATAAATCGGTGTCAATAAGTGTGTTTTCTTGTGTGTGTGGATCCCTGACCTAATAACTTATATACATAATCTGATTTTAATAGTGGGAAATTCTAAAGAATAAGTGTGACTGTTTATTGAAAGTTAAAAGAAAGTGAACAACGTTGATTTGTTGTTAGGAAATAGACCACTGATCTTGGTCCAAATTTACCAGTGCATTTATTTCAGTCACTGAATTAAATTTGCGTGTACGTTCTACTAACGGACAGTAGTCTGCGTATGTTCGATCGCTACCAAGTCTCCGATTAGATGCTTTTGTGGTGATTTACGCTTCCTATTAAAATTTCACCTGTTCTCCTCCTGAGTTTTCAATAAACCTTCCTTAGCCTTTTCTCTCAGCTCATCTCTGGATTCCTGGTATATTTGTCTTATTTCCTCTTCAAATATATCCTTAATATTTAGATCTTCTATCAGCCTTATTGATATAGCGACTTAACCGGAAAGACCTATATAAATTTTGTAAACGCGTCGATAATACTGAGGATATACTTATATTCTTTGAGCGTAACTGACATTGGACCCAGATGGTTGATATGAAGGGTGTCTAAAGGACCTTCGGTCTTTGGAATAGGATGTAAATAGCCATCAGCTCGTCCTTCCTTCCGATTGGCAAGTATGCACTGCACAGAATTCCGTACACATTTATCCACCTTATCTTTCAGTTGCGAAATATAAAACTCGTTTTTGATTATATCTTCCATGTTCCTCTGTGCTTTTTCCACACTGTGTCATTCGTCGATATTATCATAGAAACAAATTCTTCTAGCAGCAACGTCCATCGAGCGACACGCGTTGCTAGATCCTTTTTCTTTAATGTCATCTCGAACGCCTTACAATCCGTAACTAGTTTAAAAGGGTGACCTAGTAGGTAAGGTCTAGACTTCTTTACAGCCGCAATTATAGTGTTCTGTCGCGGGTTCCTCTTTATGGACTGCGATGTACTTTCCAGTAGGAAGAAGGTCGCTGGTTCCTTATGTTTGGGTTTTTAACTAATGAAACACTGAACTCTTGTTGGATGTTTTTATTTTTATATCAGGCACACCCGTGTCTGTTTAAATACGATTATGGTTTGCTTTACCTCAGCTTAAATCATTAACGGAATTGTATAAAAACAAGTAAAAAAGCTAGAATTGGTCTAAGACCAATTCTTATGATACCCTAGATGAATGCCCGTATTAAATTTCGTATGGTCACCGATCTATTCAAGTATTGTTTTTGAAGTTGTTTTTCGCATATATTTCTAGAACGGTTTGTCGCACAGACAAAATGATTATAACCAATTTTATAGGATTTCGTATTCTGCAGAAGTTTTTGGTACCATAAAAATGTCTTGGACTGATCGTTTTCAAAGTATACGTAAAAAACCGAAATTTTTATATGGCAACACCAAGAAAGAGTTGCCCGATTTAGTCCATTTTTGAAATTTTATTTGCTAATGTAATAAAAACATCATGTGCGAAATTTCAGCTCTCTACGTCGACGCGTTCTCAGGCAGTGACCAAATATATAGCGGAAAACGAAATTTTTATATGGCAACCCCACGAAGGAGTTGCCCGATTTGGCTCATTTTCGAACTTAATTTTACTTTTTTTTTTTAAAGTCTGTGTACAAAATTTCAGCTCTCTAAGTGTACGCGTTCTCAAGTTATCGTGCGCACAGACGGACGGACGGACGGACGGACGGACGGACGGACGGACATGCAAAAATCGAAATAACTTTTAATATTATGAATGGGTGTCCAATCCATTTTGCTCTACCATCATTATTTCGAGGTGTTACAAACGGAATGACAAACTTAGTATACCCCTATGATTTCATCTAGGGTATAAAAAGGAGTTTTGCAACTGTAGACCGGGTCGTTTTAGTTATGTTAGTCGAGTAAAAGAATAACAATACTCAGAAAATTATATATAAATATACTCAATATCTGCCGAAATCTGATCGTTTTTTCTTTTTATTTAATATAATAGGTGCTTTACCACTGATGGGGCGTCAACCTTATTCTTTGCACTTTTTAAAAACTAACTGCAGTTCACTGCTAAAATCTGACTGTCTGTTCTTGGTGAGTACGTGGCTATTTATTTGGGCAGTTTCAGTACTCGCTATTCAAAACATGGAAATCCGCGTTTAGGGAATTTACTTCCTCATCTTGAAAAACGAAACACACCCAGCTGCATAATATTATTGCAGTAGCACGTCATTCAGGCCACGGATTTATAACAACGGACTGAGCGTTGTTACGTACCTTTGTGGGGATGGCGGGTATTGTATACAAAACAATTTTGTTATGTTTCCTTTGATGTTTTGTTATCTTTTTGGTTTTATTCCTTCCTCTTGTGTTTTTCTAAAATACGACTCGGCTCTTGATCACTTTCGTCGCGATCAAGACCCCTCGTTCAGGGTAGAAAATGCATAGTTGCATTTTTACCCTGAGAAAATTTTCATTTATTCTGGACTTGATTAAACAAGTCCAGAATATTTTTCGTTGGACTGAGGCTTGAAATTTGATGCTTTTATGAACATCAGCCACCGTCACGACGATTAAAATTGCGGCGCGCGTATACATATATTGTATTTTCGCGGCGCGCAGTTCTGAGCGTGAAAGCTTTTTTTCGCAGTATGTATGTACGATGTACATACATACTGTAATTTTCACAACAAATCGTCTTTTCTTTCATTTTTTAAATGAAATATTTCTACTGGCAAATTTTGGTGAAGGCAAATTTGCCATGGGAATAATTTTGTTCTAATGCATGGAATGTGAAGAAAATTGGTAGATAAGCTAAGCTAATCATGTTTTTAAGCATGATTAGCTTATTGAAAATTTAATTTATATGGATGAATTCTTTTTTTAAATAAAAATTTTTTGCTGCCCTTTTTCAGTTTTTTTTTTGTCTATTTCAGATATATAACAATCCTTCCCCCCGCGAATAAGAGAGTTATTCTTTGGAGAGGAATAACTCTCGGGGGAAGAATTCGTTCAGTCAAAAGACTTTTGTATCTCGGGGACTTTATCTAGGGTATTAGGTTACTGTTTTGTTTGGGTTTAAATGAAACGGTAGAGGATGGATACATTGTTGCAGTTAGATACTACCCGGGCCGGCGTTGATTGTCTGTTAGCAAGTTAGCACTTGCGCTGTGAATTTTGGAGTGTCGACAACAATTTATTTTTCTGGTCCGGACTAATTTCACGCAAGATGTTGTTTACGATTAAGGTGGATAAGACGCCCTTCAAGTGTCCGCCTGGGCTTACCTGCGTGGCCTGTCTAATTCATGTGGTGCAAGTGCTACCAAACTGGCGTGGACCCATTCGCTTAGTCCTGCACAGGACTGGCCAGCGACCCTTTACTATGTGGGGGGCGGAAGCAGTTGCGGGAAAGTCGTATTGGGCGGACTTGCCTCTATACCCGCCCGCACCAAGGACAGTCTTGGGTTGGCGCTGGTAAGTTCCGCTTTAGATTTTTCGCAGATTTCGATTTATTTAGCCATACCTTTTTTTTGTTTACAGGTGCCACGTTCAATATTACTGGGCGATTTGGGTTGTGTGCTTGCTGCCACCCTGTTTTTAATGACCCGCTAACTGCGATTGTTCGCCGGATCATGGCCACTCCTCCCCCTTGTGGACCCTTCGGACCCTCGAAAGACAGCGATGAGGACTAGGCTCGCCGCTAATAATTCCTTTTCTTTGTGAAAAGTTTTTCCTTTTTTGCTTTCCTATCCTCCTTCCTTTTCGTTTTATATATATATGTAAAAAAAAAATTATAAAAAAGTAAAAAAAAAATAAAAAAAAACTAAGAAAACCCCAATTTAAGGTATTTTTTTTGGAGTTGTGGTTTTGGAAACTTGTACTTTCTGAGTGGTTGCGGTTTTGTTCTTTTCTTACAGTTTTTGAAGGACTATTCTCATTAAAAAAAATTTTTTGATACTAATTAGGTTTTCGACTTTGGTTAATTTTTGTCAACTATTAGTTTAGAGTAATTTAAGTATATTTCCTTCATTATTTACTTTTATTGGGGTACTGCTATTGAACTTGGTTGGTTCGGTCGGTCTCGGTTGGTTTGGCTAGGCTTTACCAAATTATCATTTTTTTTTTTTTAATTTTACCTTAGTTTAGAACTATTGTATTTTTTATCCTAGTGTTAGTGTTGTTTTTATTTTATTTTATTGGCTAGGTTAGATTTAGTTACCCTAATTTTAGTTATTATTTTGTGTTTTTAGTAGCCTGGTATTATGTTATTTGTTTTTTTTTTATATATTTTTTGTTTTTACAGTACAGGTGTTTAGTAGTTTGGTGCTTTTAGTCTAAAGTTTTTTTTTTGCATTTTTCTTACTAATTAGATCTTTATACTATTTTTGTATTTACTTCTACTGTTTTTAGTAGGTATTGTGTGCTATATTATATTAATATTTTAATTCTAGGGCATTTCCCTTTGATTCCTACTTTGGATCTTTTTACATACATACATCTTCTCTTTTAAGTAATTCTAGTTCTCAACTTAGTTATTTAATACCTTCCTTTCGAATTCTCTTAGTTTATATTATTTTGTTTTTCTAAATAAATTTTCTTTGCTTTTATTTATTTTTCTGTTGCATTAACTTTAACGCAATTTTTCTTTCCTATTATCACTTTATCTATTTTTTGTATATTGTCACCAGGGCTACTTTTTGTTTGAATTTATTTTCTTTTGAACATATGACCAGATTTACTTTGTTGATAAGTTTTACATTGGTTAAGTGGCTCCATTTTGACAGTATCAGCGGTTCACCCTTAAACTATTTGGACTGATTTTGATTTAGCAAGGCTTCTAGTTCGCCTTAAACTGGGTTGAGGAGTATGAGTTTGTTCTTCTGAAGGAATTCCCTCTGATGAAATTTCGGGGTTACCTTGTGGTGGATTTCTCTATTGTCTCATCTTGATGACAACAGGGTGTAGATATTTCACTGCCACAACAATCATTATGGCTAGAAGTAGTAGGCTCGTGAATGATAGAGAACTTGTGGACAGGATATGGGAGTTTTTACTCGATACCTTTTCCTGATATTTAATAATTTTTCTTTGGATTTCTTCCAGTGAATGGGTGTCAGTATAAATTGATTTATGGATATCGTCTCCCGTTAAAATTTCGATTTTCCCCAGACTGTGGTTTTGAGGTTCTTGTAAAATTTCAGTCAGGTTTACTTTGAGTAGAGAGTGGTTGAGCTCAGGAAACTGAGTCGGCTGAATTATTTTTAGTGGATATTTACTCTGCCCTTCGTATTTAAGCACTTTGTCACTTATTTGCACTTGACATGGTTGCGTTATCTCTAATATCACTTGTCCTTCTAGTTTCGAGATTACAAAGTGATCTGGACATGTGATGTGTAACACCGTGGAGGTAATAAATGAAAATAGCCACGTTTTGGGCTTGTTTAATTTAATCAACATGTCCTTTTGGGGAGCTTGTACTCTGATCCTGCATTTGGGCACTTCATTTAAAGGATTATATAGTAATTTAATGGCACATTCGTTGGACGTTGCCGCTTTGATTATAGGCGTGTTCAGCCGGCCTACATACGTGTTTTCTTTCAAATTACTTGTTATTTTCTTGAAAATTTTCATGTCTTCGCCTCTTAATAAGAGAAATTCCTGAGTTTTTGCGCTATTGGCTATGTATGAATAACCAGGGTCTGGAATTAATGAATAACTTGCTGACTTGGGTGCAGGATAGCATTGAATCTGTTGTAGCCTCATTTTTGGCAGATTAAAAATTGGGAGAGTAATTCTCACCACCAATTTGTTCTGCATAAGGAGTGATTGGGCTCCTGCTGTTTGGTAGAGGACGGCTAAACAATTCTGATCGTTAGGACAATACGAAGTTGTTTTGCGATATATCTCCAGTAGATTTTTGGGAGACATTAGGAGTGGATGAATATGATTGGTTCTACTAGCCATTATTATATCCAGAAAGGCTTGTTGTCGATATTCAACTTCGATGATTTGGAGCAATAAGCTTGATATAATCTCTTGTCTTAGCTGCCTTTTAGTTAAATCATCGGCCACATGGTGGAGATCGTTTATCTGGTGTGCTATTTTTTGTTGTCTGTCTATTAACATAGCCAGCGGTTTTTGAATCTTTTCCAAGGTTGTTTTAACAACACTGATTTGTTGTTTCTCTAGCTCGGCTAGGGCTTGTGTATTCGATTCAAGTTCTTCCAACCTGCTGTAAATTTCTTTCTCGTTATTGCTGTCCATAGTGCCAAACAAATAGTGCATGATACTGCCTATTAAATCAAATAGTGATCTGGCCTTGCGTTTTCCTGGTACTAGTTCTTTTATAGTTTCCGTGCGCTTTCGTACGCTGTCTATTATAGCGTGTATGTGTAGTTGTTGCACGTTACACAGGTCTTCTGGGTTTGTTATATTTATGCAGAGTTTATGCACTAAGTGCTCTGCATATTCTGCTAGCTTCATCTGGGTATCTAACTCATCCAAGTCTATCTCGGTGAGGACATTGCAGGTGTCATGATATACCATGAGATTTCCCAGGTCCTCGAAAAATATACCCGAGCCATTTAGCGGGGTCATTACATAAGGTTTGTCAGCGATTATTCCAGTTGTGTACTGGATGAAGGGGGCAACTATGATGAATTTTAGCCCCATTTATGTGGACAATTTATAAGAAGAAAACAATCCTTTAAGCATATTGGTACTTGCATTGTGCCGTTTTAAACTGGGCAGTGGAGTGACTCCACCGCAAATGTTTATGGGGATTTATTGAAATGAGGTTTAATGGACACTGTAGTAGGAATTTCAAGTCAACCTGGTTCATTTTTGTTCGACATGCTTTTACTCGAAATAGGGTTTTAAACGATTATTATGTACCGTTACTGTTCGCTTACCAATTTTTATTGTGGTATTTACATCGCTTGGTATTGCGATTACCTGATAAGGTCCTACCCAGATTTGAGAAAGCTTATGTTTTCTGCTTTCATTCTTGATGAGGACCTTGTCTCCTACATGGAAAGTTAGGGGCCGGACTGTCTTATCGTAGTACCCCTTTGAGCGCTGTTTACTTGCCAATAAGTTCTTTCGTGCCGTGGCATATGATTTTTGGAGCTTATACTTCAATATGTGATAGTAGCTCTCATGATTGTAAACGGGTTCGGGATCCCGTTTTAAATTTGATGGGACATCCGCTGTGAAGCCGTATAGGCAGTCCATTGGGGTAAGTTTAGTACCCTCGTGTACACTATTGTTATACACGAATGCAGCGGTTCGTAGGTATTGGTCCCATGTTTTGGGATTTTCATCTACGATTGTTCGCAGGTATTCTATCAGCGGTCTATGTGCACGCTCTAGTGCTCCATTATACTGTGGGTGATATGCTGAAGTCTGTAACTTCTTTACCTTTAGAAGCTTACATACTCTTTTGAATAATTCACTCAGGAAATTTGTTCCCTGATCGGTGAGTATTCTTTTGGGTATGCGATAGCGCGTAACGATTTCATCAAAGAAGACTTGCGCTACTGTGACTGCTTCGGCATTAGGTATTGCATACCAGTCGACAAATTTTGTTAGATTATCTTGGAAGGTCAAGATATAGTTGTTACCTGATGTGGTCTCTTCTAATGGACCTACAATATCGAGATAAACCTTGTCGAACGGTTGTTCTGCGATGTTCGTGATAACCATTGGCATTTTATATTGTGGAGATGCTTTCATCGTCTGACACTTTGGGCATTTTTTAATATATTTCTTGATGTCGCTAAGCATGTGTCTCCACCAATACTTGCGTCTTATACGTTTGTAAGTTTTTATGACACCTTAATGGACACCAAATGGAGAATCGTGATAATCTTTTAAGATTGTTCGGATTTCCGTGGGGCTCGTAATAACTTCGGGTGTCTTACCAGTACTTACTTTTTGCTCAAGCGATGCTGGGTTTAGTTTTTCCGCCTCCGTGTGTTGAATTTCGTTTAGGTCCGCTTTCGTGTGCTCTTCTGTCTCCACACTGGAGCTATTTAATGTCTCTTGAGCCTTTTGCTTCTAATCTCGAGTCACGACGAAGCAATAAGCGGATTTCTTCTTTCTCTTATTATTTGTGGAATTTTGTTCCTCCACATCTGAGTCCATCGTGTGGTGGACTAGGGCCTTTACCGTTAAGGTATTGCCTAAACTGTCTTCTTTTAATGCTTGAGGGATGCGACTTAACGCATCTGCATTAGTGTTGTACTTCCCGGGTTTGTATTCGATGTTGTAGTCGAATTCAGATAATTTGTGGTGAAATCTCACCAAACGGGAAGTAGGGTCTTTCACATTGAAGACACCTTTGAGAGGTTTATGGTCAGTATAGACAGTGAATTTCCGGCCTTGAAGATAGCACCTGAAATTCTTGGTAGCCCAGACAATAGCCAATAACTCTTTCTCTATAGTAGAGTAATTTCTTTCGGCTTTGTTTAAAGTGCGGCTTGCATAGGCAATGGGCTGGTCCTTTCCGACTTCTCCTTGAGAAAGAACAGCTCCTAGAGCCTCGTTACTTGCGTCCGTAGTAAGATTAAAAGATTTTGTGAAATCGGGGTAAATCAAAAGTGGTGGAGAAATTAAAGCATTTTTTATGCTTTGAAATGCTTCTTGGCATTTCTCTGTCCAAGTGAATTTTACATCCTTTCGGAGTATATTCGTGATTGGACGTACAATTTTGGAGAAGTCTGGAATGAATTTCCTGTAGTAATTGGCAAGTCCTAAAAATGACTGAACTTGCCTTACTGTTTTTGGAACAGGAAATGTTTGGACGCAGGCCGTCTTACTTGGGTCTGGTAGGGCTCCTTCGCTAGAGCATTTATGTCCTATGTAAACAACTTCTCTTCGTAGAAACTGGCACTTCTCTGGCTGCAGTTTTAAGTTGTTCTCTCTCAACTTATTGAAGACTTTCCTCAACTTTTCGTTGTGGTCATTTAAATTTTTTCATGACAATGTCATCTAGGTAGACAAAACATTCGAGGCCTCGTAGGCCTGTTAAGACGAAATTCATTAGGCGTTGAAATGTGGCGGGGGCTCCTTTGAGCCCGAATGGCATACGCTTGAGCTCGTAGTGCCCATAACTTGTGCTGAAAGCAGTTTTATGTCGATCTTTTTTGTCGACTAGAACTTGATGGTAGCAGTTGGCCAAATCGAGTGTGGTGAAATACCTTGCGTGACCTAGCTGGTCGAGAATATCCTCGATTCGGGGTAGCTGCTCGTTAATGACTTTCCGCTGTGTTTCAGGTAAGCGGTACATTTTTTGATTGATCGGTGCTTGATCTTGCACCAATGGAATATTATGCGTTATCGCATTTGTATAGGTGAGTTTGTCACCTTTGAGGAAGAAGATATCGTTATACTCTTCGCAGAGTTCTGATATCGAAAGTTTTTCTTCCGCGGTCAAATTAGGGTCTAGGTTGAGTTCTTGCTCTAGCCTAGAAATACGCGGGTATTGTTTTATGTCGTCCGGAATCTCATAATCCGGGTATAGATATCGTACATGTTGTAAAATTGCTGATTTTTCAGCTGAACCTTGGGTTGACTTTTTCTTCCTGTTTAACTTGTTACCTGTAGGTAGATGAGGCTTATTTGATTCCTTTTGAGGCTTTATTTTGTTGTCCTTATCATGTTGCAGGGCAGTTGCTTCCTGCTTTGCTGACGGCTGAGTTTGGTACACCTGTGTGGTCTTTGCCATAGGTTGTGTGATATACTCATGCGCGTCGATGCTATTTCCTTTTGACCATGTAGCATTTTGTGTGCTGTGTGACGGTGGAGTAATATGCACCTTTAGTATAGGCTTTAGCGACTCGCTACCGTTCTTATGTGGCCGTTGTTTGTTTAATAGTGATTTATGCCTCGGGATTTTGGAAGGAAGAGCTATATGCACCTTTTAGGCAGGCTTTAGACACTCATTTCCGTCTTTTGTGGTGTTTGATATTACCTCTAAATTTGGTATGGGAATGTGTGTTCTTTTGTGATCTTTTGTGTGCGTTAATGGGACTATGGTGTAGTCGTTTATTGGATATAGCTGTAACTTTAAGCCATGTATGACTACTTGATGACTGTTAGCGTTGAGAATACTAACCAGCACTAGTCTTTTTCCAGATGACAGAATGCTGTTTGCCAAGAAGACTCTATCGCTTATCTCTTGTGATAAACAGAGCATTTCTTCTTGAGTTTGTAACGGGACTGGGGCAACAATTTGAGAGCGCGCAGGTATGCAGATTGGTTCCTTAAAGGTAACCAATTGCTGCCTGATTTCGTCGGTCTCTTGTTCGCCCAGACAGGTCATTTCACATTCCTTGGGCTCTTTTGGAGCTTGGCAGCCAGCTTTTCTTGTTTGAGAAGCCTTGAAGACACTGCAGGTGGATAGTTCAGCCTGTTTAGACTCTACCTCTTCTGCAAGTGTTCTTACTTCGACTGCTTTTTCAGAATGTAGCTTGTCCGTTTCAAACATCAATGGCAAAGCAAATTCATCAGGATTAGTCTCCGTGCGAGGAAACCTTAGTGCCTTATTAGGACCCTCAACGTTACAGTTTTTTGCTAGGAAATCATTTCCTAGGAGTCCATCATCGGAAAGGCCAGGCAAGTTCTTTACGACTTGAAACTTGCAGGGAATTTTGTTTTTGAAAACGAAGTTTCCCTGGCAATTTCCCAGCTTAGTTCCGGTACCAAATGGGGTCTGAAGTGTACATGCCTCATTATGGTTAATTTCTTTGGGATCTTTTAATGACCTTTTCTTTATTATACTTACCTCAGCGCCTGTGTCTACTATTAGTTTAGTTTGGACATTCAGGCCTATGTCTAAAGGAAGTTGTACTGTAGCGACACTGGAATCGGGCTGCTGAGGAGACCCTAATTTATTAGATAGGAGATTTATAGTCGAGCCGGGGAGTTTTGGGTCGACTGTACGTCGTTTCCCTGACTCCGGGCTTCCCATTTACGTTTTTGTTGGCAGTTATTTACTGCATGTCCAGAACGACCACAAAATTCACATTTCTTACGTACATTATAGACCCTTGTGTTGTTGGAACCTGGTGGGTCTCTTGGTCGTTGATTTGATGCTATAGTATTGTTATGTGGTCTCTGGAAACTATTATTGTTTCTTCTGCAGTCACGTACGTCATGATTATATATTTTGCAGTTCACACAATAAGGCGTATTTTTCCTTTTGAGGCAATCGGCATATGTGTGGCCTCTTAAATTACAAAAACTACAAGTCACTTTATTTAAATAGGTATTTTTATTTTTTACATTACAATTTTAATCTGGCGATCTTGGTTCCTGTTTAATATATGCTGTGCCGGCCTGTGTGAACTGTGACGTTGGTATGTGACTGCTTGTTTTAGTGGTTATATTGTGTTGCCGGGGATCTTGTGAGTAGGTTATGATGCCAGGATTATATACGCTTTGATTTACTAGAGTACTATTTTGAGTTAAATGTGCGTTATTTGGTACACTGGTAGAGACAGAATTTGGCAATGTATTCTGCATCGTATTTGTTTGGAATTGTCCTGGAGGTTGTATTCTGCATCGTATTTGTTTGGAATTGTCCTGGAGGTTGCAGGAATAGAGCACTTTGCTGGAGACGTTCCATGTCAAGTGCTCTTTGTACGAGGTCATCCACCGTGCCGTCTGTCATGGTCAGAAGATATTGGCACATATACGGGTTACTTACGGCAGTCTTTAATGCATTCTTTGCGAAATCTTCCACCTGCGTTTTAACAGCTGGTGCTGCTGTTGCTCCGTACTTGGATTCTGCTGCTTCGTTGCAGAGTGCCAGCATTTGTTTTACTCGTGCCGTGAAGGCTATGAGATTTTCTAAAGGATACTGCCTTGTAGTGATTAATTTATTTACCAGTTCCTGGTAAGTTTCTCTAGGCAGGTATGTGCGATTTAGCCGTTCTTTTACCTCTTTGAAAGTAGTAGGCATATTTGAGGTGAAAAGCTGGTAAGCTTCGTCTCTAAGTCTGGTGGGGAAGATTTGTAGGAAAGCTGCTAACTCTTCCACCGAAATGCACTGAATCACTTGTCTGCAGCATCCTAGAAAAGTTTGGAGCTCAAGACTCAATTTTGGGTGCTGTTCTCCCGAAAACAGGGGAACGAGCTGGGCAGTTAACTTGGCGATTTTAGCGTAATCTGCCATGTTTATATTGGGGATTTTAGACTTTGGCGCTTTTGGGGAGCTAGTTTCTTCTAAGCTGGTCTCCAGAAGGGAATCGCCCAGCCGATTTAAAAGGAATTCACTCGCTGCGGAATCACTGCCACTGTCTTCGATGGCACTTTCTGTTAATCCAGCACTATTATTTTGAATGATATCTACCCCGAGAGAGTGCAAAAATTCTCCAAACTCCTTTAAGCTCTTTTTGAACTTCTCTGTGTTAATTTTAAATTTTTCGATTGTTTCCAATCTTTCTTTTCTCGACTTTTCGATCTGCTTCCAAATTTTTTTAATATATTTCTAAATTTAAATTATGCCTTACTTGTTGGGGACCTGTCAGAATTGTCCCACTCCTAAGGGTGACTCCTTTTACTGTTGATATTGTTGGGGGTATTTGCGCTCCACCCTCTGGTGCGGATGTTGTTCCCTCGTTGCCTCCTTCGTTCCGGGACGGAACTTCCTGTGCGTCGCCCGGTGAGGGGGATTGTTGTGGAGTTGGTAGAGATGGTAATATTTCCTGTGGCGTCTACTGGTGGGAGCTTTCTTCGCTCATGGACCGCCGTGTGTAAAATTTGCAGCTAGGGGGACTTCTGCCCTCTTAATTCCCTTGGTTCAAATTGAGAGGGGGCTTATTGCCTTCTTCGAGATCCCTCTCAATTCAGGATCGCTGGTTTTCTTGTTTGAAGTTCTTTTGCTACCGGGGGGCCCGTGGCCTTCTTAAATTCCCCTGGATAAAAGCTGAAAGGGGGGCGCGTTGCCTACTTCGAAGTCCCTTTCAGCTCCGGATCGCAGATTGTCGGTTGAGGATTCTTCCTTCAAGTTTCGAGTTGGAATTTTCAGCTACGGACGTCTTATGTTCCTGGGCTGGGATGAAGCCCGCTATTGGCTGCGTGTTTTTTAAACAGAGGCAGTTAAAGCTGTCCGACCCCGAGCGTTGGGAGCCGACAAGATCGAAATACTCCTGAAGCCAGACTCAACTTCAGGCGGAGGGTAGGGTGTCTTGCCCAGTATTCGATCTCGTCCTAAACTCCTTTTAGATTCGTAGGATAGAGGGTTTTCGAGCGCTTATACTTCGTTGGTTTAAAGTAGGCTTCCTCTATCCTACCGGCTGCGCCAATTTTGTTACGTACCTTCGTGTGACTCTGGCAGGGGCTTTATCCAAAACACTTTTCTTTTAATATTTTGTTTTCTAATTTATTTTAATTCTTTTGTTTTCACCACAATTCTTGTTGTACAAATTTTTTTTATAAATTCCTGATCTTTTAACTTTTTCTTTAGAACTCAACCGAGACCGAGATTCAAAACCACAAACCTTTTAAATTTTACTCCGTTTTCGACGAGATTTTCAAAACCAACTCTATTCGCTTATATAATTCGACTCCATAAAATTTTTAATTCAACTCCCGATCCGCCGTAGTGAAAACTTAAAATCCAACTCGCGTGCTATAATTCGACTGCCGCGTTCTCCAAGAGATTTAAAAACCAACTTAGCCCTTGATCACTTTAATCGCGATCAAGAGTCGTCGTTCAGTGTAGAAAATGCATAGTTGCATTTCTACCCTGAGAAAAATTTTCATTTATTCTGGACTTGATTAAACAAGTCCAGAATATTTTTCGTTGGACGGTGGCTTGAAAAAATGAAATTTGATGTTTTTATAAACATCAGCCACCGTCCCGTCGATTGAAATTGCGGCGCGCGTATACATATAATGTAATTTTGCGGCGCGCATTTCTTATCGCGAAAGCTTTTTTTGGTGATATGTATGTACGTTCGTACATAGATATTATAATTTTCACGACAAATCGTACTGAAGGTACGATTTGTCTTTTGCTTTATTTTTTTTAAAGTAATTATTTCTACTGGCAAATTTTGCTGAAGGCAAAATTTACCATGGGAATAATTTTGTTTTAATTTATGGAATGTGAAGAAAATTGCTGATGTAATTTTCTTCACTGATCCAATAGATAAGCTAACCATGTTTTAGGCATGGTTAGCTTATGTTAAAATTTTATGGATGAAACTTTTTTATATATTATATATATTTGTATACCCTTTTTTAGGAATGTTTTTAGGTATAATTTACGTACATAACACCGAGCTGCAAATGGAGGATTCGAGCTCTTGCGTGCTTTGATCGATCAAGGATCGCAAGCTTCCTTCATTACTGAGAAATCCGCTCAACTTCTTGGACTTCCTCGATTAAAAGCAAACGCACAGGTGTGTGGTGTAGGCTTGACAAAGGCGGGACTTGTCAGACATAAGGTCAGGTTGGATCTGTCGCCACGCTTTTCATCACAATTTTCTATAAAGATTGAGGCACTTGTGCTCCCTCAGCTAACGAGACAATTACCAGATTCAAAGGTAACACATTACAAAAACCTACGGCTCGAAAATAATTTACTCCTAGCTGATCCGACATTTAGCACTCCAGGCCCTATCGGCATAATAATTGGAGCTGATATATTTAGTGCCATAATATGTAAAGGAAGTATGACAGTGGGCTATTTGGCCAGCAAACGGAATTCGGCTGGATCTTAGCCGGACCGGTTGAGTGCGGAAATAACAGCGTCAATAAAATTACAAGCATGGTGTCATATATAAATCTGGATAAGATATTAAAAAAATTTTGGGAGATAGAAAACGTTGAAGCAGCCAGCACTCCAATATCAACTGATGACGCAGCGTGTGAGCAACATTTTTCTCATAATCATATTCAAAATAATGATGGAAGTTACACGGTTAGAATGCCGTTTAAATCTAACAAGGCACAACTTGGAGAATCAAGAAGAAAGGCATTGGCTAGACTTCTACAAATTGAAAAGAGGTTTGTCTTCAATAAAAAGATGGAAGCTGACTACAAAGCTTTTATGCGAGACTACATAAAGCTTAAACACATGGTGCCAATTCAATCGGGTGCTGAAGAAGGATACTATCTACCACATCAAGCTGTCACAAAGGAAGATAGCTCTACGATGAAACTACGAGTCGTATTTGACGCCTCGTCAAATACTACTACCGGCATAAGCCTCAACGATACTCTATATACAGGTCCAAAGCTCCAAACGGATTTAACCAACTTCATAATATGCTGGAGGAAGCACAGATATGTCTTTACAGCCGACATTGAGAAAATGTACCGGCAGATATAGGTCCATCCCGACGACCAAAAATATCTGAAGGTTCTTTGGAGAGCCTTAAGACAGGAACCAATCCAGGAGTATAAGTTAACAACGGTGACCTACGGCACTACAGCAGCACCGTTCCTCTCTATCAGGACACTTCACCAACTGGCACAAGATAAGAAGGAAAAATATCCACTGGCAACTCATGTTCTGTCGACAGATTTTTATGTCGACGATGTGCTAACTGGAGCAGACACTCTCCGAGAAGCAAAGACATTACAGAGAGACCTGATATCGCTGTTGGAGTCTGGAGGGTTCAAACTCCGAAAGTGGACACCAAATCAACAATCACTCCTTCAAAGCATCTCCGAAGACCTGCGCGAAAAGAATCTGCTAGAAATCAACGATGGAGAGCCGATTAAGACTGTAGGATTGCATTGGTCACCAGTAAGCGATTCGTTCAAATTTCGTGTTAATTTCCTAAGAGCACATAGTGCAATAACGAAGCGCTCTATTCTTTCAGAGATAGCGAAACTATTCGATCCCGTTGGCTGGTTATCACCTGTGATCATACAAGCTAAAATTATAATGCAAGATTTGTGGCTCGCAAACTTGGACTGGGACAGCCCATTACCAGCTGATCTAGCTAATAAATGGAGGCAATTCAAAGAAGAACTTCCGGCTGTGGAAAGTATTATCATTCCAAGATGGATAAAGTACACCAACACTTGTCAGAATATAGAAATTCATGGATTCTGTGACGCGTCTGAGAAGGCGTACGCCGCAGTTATATATACTAAGGTACAAACTATACAAGGAGAATCCTTAACCACTATGATAACGGCAAAAACAAAAGTAGCACCTAGCAGGAAACAAACATCATTGCCCCGACTGGAACTTTGTGCAGCACTACTGCTAGCAAAACTAATGATGAGGACTAAGTACGCTCTTGACCTCAAGGATATTAACCTGTACGCTTGGACATATTCAAAAATCACGTTAGCATGGATTCAAGGCGAAAGTAAAAAGTGGGAAAGTTTTGTTGCTGACAGAGTCGCCGAAATCAGAGCGACAATAAAACCCTCAGAATGGCAGTATGTTAAGTCTGACAACAACCCTGCAGATTGCGCCTCCAGAGGCATATCGCCAACACATTTAAAAGCACACCCATTATGGTAGACAGGTCCACAGTGGTAAACGTTATCCAAGGAAAGCTGGCCTGCTGATCCATCTACTAAAGAAGACAGTCTTGAACGGTGACAACGGGATGTGCCGTCACCTCTCCCATGATAACGACTAAACCTAACGACATCTTCAGTAAATTTTCCAATTTGACTAAAATGCTCCGGGTCCTAACCCACTGTCGCCGGTTCATATATGCTGGTATCCACCATTCAGAACGTAAAGCCGGAAAAATCCAAGCTGAAGAGCTACATCAAACACTTATACGATGCATTAAAATTGTACAACAAGAGTGCTTTCTTAATGAAATTGCAGCAATATCCACGAGAAAACCACTACCACGATCAAGTAAGCTACTTTCTCTAACTCCGTTTTTAGATAATGATCAGCTGTTACGTCTGGGTAGAAGGCTAGACCACTCTCAATTAACACTCAATGAGAAGCATCCCATAATACTACCGCATCGACATTAAGTTACCTCGCTTATCATTCAAGATGCTCACTTAAAAACACTTCATGGTGGAAATCAAGCCACTTTAGCCTACCTCCGCCGAAAATACTGGATCATTGATACCAAAAGCTCAATAAAGGCCATAATACATCGATGCACAACATGCTGCCGATATCGAGGGATATCCGCCAGGCAATAAATGGGTAACCTTCCCGCACCACGAGTGGTCCCATCAAAACCTTTCACACACACCGGAATTGACTACGCTGGTCCATTCTATCTCCGTGTGTCTAAAGGCAGAGGTACCAAGTCATACAAAGGCTATATGGCCGTGTTCGTCTGCCTCACCACAAAAGCGCTGCATTTAGAAGCCGTTAGCGATCTTACTACTGATGCTTTCCTGGCAGCGTACAAACGCTTTACAGCCAGAAGAGGGCACTGCACAAACATGTATAGTGATTGTGGTACAACGTTTGTCGGAGCTAAACATGAGCTAGACAGGGAATTCTCCAACATAGTACAAAATTCTCATAACGAGGCATCCCAGTATATTGCAAATAACGGTACTCAGTGGAGTTTCATCCCGCCAGCATCTCCCCACTTCGGAGGCCTTTGGGAAGCGGGAGTTAAATCGACGAAATTCCACCTAAAGCGTATTGCTGGCGAAGTGAATTGGACCTCTGAGGAATTTAGTACTCCACTAGCCCAAATAGAGGCATGCTTAAACTCACGACCACTCTGCCCGCTAAGTAATGATCCTGATGATCTGGAAGTACTTACACCAGGACATTTTTTGGTAGGAGGCGCCTTATTAACGCCACCAGAACCGAATCCACTAGAAAAACCAATGCATTGCTTAACCCGTTGGAAATTAATTACCAAACTGAAAAATGATTTCTGGAAGATCTGGTCATCGGAATACCTATCCAGATTAAAACAACAAACGTCAAAGTGGGAGACATAGTTATACTAAAAGACGACAATCAACCTCCTGGTCGTTGGGCGTTAGGAAGAATTGAAGACACACACCCTGGTTCAGATGGACTGGTACGCGTAGTAACCGTTAAAACAGTAAAAAAACACCCTAAAAAGGCCAATAAGCAAAATATGCAAGCTGCCTTTTAATACAGATGATATATCGAGAATAGACAAAATCACATACACTAATACTCATCAATCTGCAAGCCTCACGGTAGCTACAACAACACGCCAGGAATTTAAAAGAAAACATCCAGGAAGTATAAAAATTCACCCAACCAATATTCCAGTTCGACCAGCAATAGAAAAACTTCAGCGTACCTGACTACCCACGAGACAGCCTAAGCGAATAAGGACATCCAGTTTGCTACTGGTACTTAACCTCGTCTTAAGCGCAGTCACCATTCAACACTAAGAATATCCCAGTGGAAATACTACCATTCGACCACAATCCCGGCATATATAGGGAACACCTCTCCCATTTACATATGGTAAATAATATATGGAACGTAGTCGTATATTATGACTTAAGTACATATTACCAACAACTAAACGGATTCGAAAGCTGCCTAGAAAAACTGAGTGATCTGTGTATTAAAACGATAAATTATAAATACTATTGCAACTCCATTTTAGTGGAACTACAACAAAAAATAAAGGAAATGCACCATAACAACCTGATACTTCATAAACGAAACGGAAATCATCTAATGAAAGAGCGACAAAGAGGGGCACCTTTAGAAATCATAGGAACCATTCAACATAGTTTATTCGGAGTATTGGATAAAAATTACGCGGATTACATAGAGGAAGAAATGGAAAAGCTCAAAGGGAATGAAAACTACTTGCTTTCCCTAGCAAAAAATCAAACCTCAATAGCTGACGTGACCGTAAATGTACTAAAGAAAACAACAGAAGAGATCCAGCAACAATTTGAGGTTTTCAATAACCAATTTGGAAGTGCTGAAAGCGGGCATCCAGAAAAGTTAAACAGTACAAACCTTCACCGCCCTAACGGCATACACAAGTCTTATCACAAACAATTATGAAAGGGTACAAAAGGAGTTAATCGAATTAATACTTGATGCCCACAATGGTAAAATCAGTCCATTTTTACTCACCCCACAACAACTTCACGCTCAAATAAAACATATTCGAGAAAATATTCCAACATCACTGATCATTCCCGGTGAAACACATTCTGAAGAACTAATTAATCTCTACAAGATTATAACAGTAAAAAGTAGGGTAATGGACACCAAAATTATTTTTAAAATACAAATACCACTGCCAGACGCAACATTATTCCAGCTTTTTAAAATATATCCTATTCCGACAGAACGCAATGGAGAGTACTTCTACATAGAACCATCATCAGAATTCCTAGCAGCCACCCTTCATAGAGATCATTACTATCCTCTAACTCAAACTGAAAAATCAGGCTGCATCAAAACAGAGAGTCTCGGCTATCTTTGCCAACAGCAACATCCTATATACACCAGGTTGGCATCAATCAGTCGCTGCGAAATGGACTTGCTAAATCACAAAAGGCCACCACTGTCTGCTTGTGATTTTAACAAGACTCATCCATCACAGTATTGGATACAACTGCAACACCCTAATCACTGGATTTTCGTGGTGAATGAAGAGACTACGATTAATATTGTATGCGGCACTCAAGTCCTGATTAAAAGACTTAAAAAAAGCGGTATTATAAGACTAAACGAAAGTTGCCAAATAAAACATCCAGCTATGAGTATAACCGCACAAAACACATATTCAAATGTCCAAAGGTCATCTTTCCTACCGCTAACAAACCTATCGACCCTTCTCACAGAAAAGCAGCAACACGATGAGGTAGATACTAAGCCCATCCCACTTATACACTTGGATACCAAGCCTTTATCGGACATCCAAATCAATCAAATCAAGGACAAATTTCCCGTGATCGACAATCATCATGTGCACCATTATACGATCACGTACCTTTTCATTGCCGGAATCATCGTAGGAGTAGTCTGGTATAAACTTCCACTGCAATGTAAACGGAGAACACCAAAAAGCACCACCCCCGATGATACCAGCTTTGACGTAGAGGCGCCTGTCCCGAGACCATCAAAACGAACTACAGTTCTCTCAACTTCGTTGGGCCCAGAATGATCAGCACGATCATGCAAAGAATTATTTCTAAAAAATAATATTTTTCTCACCAAAATCTCTACCCACAAATTCAACGTTCACACAAAATAAAATGCATACTTGCAATTTATTTTTCTCACCGTCCGTGAAAAAGAGTTAAATTTCACGTGATAACGTTCATTCCCACAAAAGTTTTATACATTTAAATTTCATGTGAAAATGTTGAATTTCTGGATAGATAACCTTGGTTCCCATAACTTATCTTTAAGGTAAAATTGATATAAATATAGAGTAAAAATGAATAAAGAAATTACTTAGAATTCAGTCACCAAGCAGGTAGTTCCTTTTAGAATTCCCCACCAGCGGTAAGGGTTCTAACATTAACTAGCTAACAATTAATTAATTACCTGCGCGACGATTCAGCAGGAACATTCTAAGAGAGAAAATTTGTGTGAGTTAAAGTTCGATTTAAAAGGAAATTTTATTAATTAATTACCTGCGCGACGATTCAGCAGGAATATTTTGAAAAACAAATTGTGCGAAGTTAAATTTCTATTTAGAAATAATTTTCATTAATTAATTACCTGCGCGACGATTCAGCAGGAACATTCTGAAAAGGAAAACTATGTGAATTTCAAGGTTTGTGTAAAAGAATTTTCGTTAATTATTTACCTGCGCCACGATTCAGCAGGAACATTCTATAAAGCAAAATTTGTGTGAATTTAAATTTCGATTTAGCAAGGAATTTTATTAATTAATTACCTGCGCGACGAATTTAGAAGGAACATTCTAAAAAGGAAAATTTGTGTGAATTTAAATGTCGATTTAGAAAGATATTTTATCAATTAATTACGAATTTAGTATAAACATTCCGTAGAAGAAAATGTATGAAGTTCCAGATTAAGAGTATTTCCATTGGTTAATTGCCTGCGCGCCAATTCAGCAGGAACCTTTTGCCAAGAAATTGTGGGAATCCCTACATAAAAATTTTCATTGATGATTCACCTGTGTGCAAGGAAGAATAGCAGGAACATTCTACCTGGACAACCGCGAATCTTTCTACACAAATAGAAGTTATATGCATGCCAAACTGGTCAGGAGCAACCTCCAAAAGTTCTGAAAGCTATGTAAGGGAAGCAAAAGAGTTTTACCACGAATTGGCGTTGGTCAGGAGTAATAAGGTAAGGTAAACTTTTATTTATTAGTATAAGTGCCGCGACCCTTCTGGCCCTGTTTTTTTCCTCCTTTAATTTTCATTGGGGTTTTTTTTTCTTTCTATATATATAAATATATTTTACACATAGTCTGGAGCACCTAGCCTCTCATATATGTATGTTTCTAGAGTAGATGTAAGTTCGCAGAATAGGGCTCGAGCATTTAGGCAGGTAATCACAAAACAGTTGTTTTGCCGTTAGGTTAAGTCTTGTGAACTAGCGCATCAGGATCAATTGAACTGGTCGATGTCAAACAAGTGGTAAAGCCTTGAGTACGGGCACAATAATATTTTTTTTGTATAAAACGAATTAGTAAAGCCTAAGCGGTCTCGTATTCTCATTTGTATCTTTTTCACTTCTGGATTACTTTTGAAGTTTTTTTTTTGTGCTGCGAAATTATTCCTTGCATCGGATAAAATCATCGAGGTAAGAGCTTCAAGGCACTAAGCTTCGACACCTGGATAGAGCAGCCAGCATCATGGTGTAAAAGGTAATGGGTGGTGGTACGGATATGGGGTGAAGCCTCCCGGACAGGGACACGCTTGAATCATGGGGCTAATAGATTTACAGTGACTGCGATGTCTTAGCCAGGGTGGATGGGGGCGATGGGCCCAATCTAAGTCCAGTCAGGACTCCACCTACACCAGGGTCCACGTTCTCTCTCTCTCTCTCTTCCTCTCGGCGTTGAACTCTCTCCGGGTGGTTACGCATTTTTACGGCGTTGCTCTTTCATTTTGTTTTATTTCAGCACCTCGCATCGCTGGTACTATTTAAATTGCATCACTTTCAGGTCTTTTCTTTTAGGAGCATCATAAGACGTGTAAAATTTTGTTTGTCTGTCCGTCTGTCTGAAGTCTAATAAAGAAGAGTCAGTTATTTTTTTTTATTTCACACAGCTTTTCAAGCATCAAGGGATAAGGGCGGCAAGAACCACCCCAAGCCGGCTGATCGCTAGCGGCATATTCGCTGTGCGGCCACCCCATAAATTCCAAGATGACTTTGCAGCAAGAGGTGTCAGTTGCAGCGCCTATCTAAATTCGTGGTAAGACGGATGTAGGTAGGGCTGACAACGGGCGCGCTCTTTGCTACAACCCTTACAGTTTCAAAATTAAGCGAAAACAGAAATCTTCTAGTACTAACGATCCCTTGCTCTCTCTCCGGAAATGGACTTGCCACCTTCCTGATAGACACAGAGGCGCAGATAAGTCTTTTTAGGGCGAAGGTTGCGAACGGTGATTGTATAGTTCACATTTCTCAAAAAACAAGTATCACTTCCATTACAGGAAACAAAGTTTCTACCTTGGGTTTAACTTTCGCGAAACTCGATCTCGGGGGCTTTATTGAACACCCCTTTCACCTTGTTTGTAAGGAAATAAATACCAATTAGGACGGCATTCTGGGGCATGTATTCTTATACAAATACAAGTGTAAATTTAATTATGAAAATAAAACTATCGAGTGCAATGTAAGCACATATAACGAAAAGACACCCTGTTTGGAACAAGGTGACATCGTACATAGTAAGGAAGTAAGGACTTGTATAGATGAAAAAACTCCAGAAATAAAGCCGAAGAATATCGACAAAGAGCTGCATATTGAACACAGGGACAAGATAAATTGCAATCCCTCAATTAATATTGAAAAAGCAAAGGATATAAAGTCAATCGGACTGCCTCCAAGATCGAAATTTATTATTCAAATCCCCACTAAACATACGAAAGACCTTTTAATTGTACAGCGAGAGATCGTGTCTGGTGTGTAAATAGGCAACACAATTTCTACCCCCGAAAATTCTCAAGCTAACGTAATATTGTTAAACGTGCGTGACGAGAAATTTTCCGTTGATCCTAATACCCTCAAAATATATACAGAACCTTTGGAGATTTATGCCCTAGTACAGAACTTGCGTGTAGAGAACGAAATACAAAAGCGCCTCGAGCTATTGACAAGTACACTTAATCTTGCACACTACAATTCTGAAGAAGCAGCCGGCATCTTGGAAATCTGCCGAGAATATAATGATATCTTCTACTTAGAAGGTGATGTACTCTTTCCGACTGATTCAGTCTACCACAAAATACCAACTCTCCAGGATAAAAGACCCATACACGTTAAACCATACAGATTACCCGAGTTTCAGCGTGAGGATATTAACCATCAGATAACTGGAATGTTGGAACAGAGAATCATAAGTCCGAGTACTAGTCCTTGGAACTCGCCGCTATTACTTGTTGCGAAAAAGCGGGATGCATCAGGTAACAAGCCCTCGCGGGTAGTCGTAGATTTTCGACGGTTAAATGACACTACCATCGGCGACTCTTCCTCTCCCGAATATTACAGATATCCTTGACCAGTTAGGAAGATCCCAATACTTCTCCTCTTTAGACCTGGCCAACGGATTTCATCAGATCCGCATAGATGTTACTGATAAGGAAAAATAGCACTCCATATGGGCACTTCCATTATAACAGAATGCCTTTTGGGTTGAAGAATGCTCCGTCTACATTCCAGAGGTTGATGAACAACGTCCTTGCGGGTCTGCAGGGAATAGAATCGTTCGTCTACATGGACGACATTGTTGTTCATGGTTGTAGCCTGAAAGACCATAATGCGAAACTGTTAGAGTGACTAAAGGCTCATCGTCTGAAGTCACAGCCGGATAAGTGCTTTTCTGGGCAGACAAATGTGCGAATAGAAAAAATCGAAGTCGTGAAGTTATACCCTACTTCTGGAAGGATAAAAGATGTCAAATCCTTCTTGGGGTTTGTAGGTTACTACCGTAGGTTCATTGAGAACTTCGCCAAAATGGGGCAAAGCCTCTCACTCGTCTCCCTTCGTGTGGGATGGCCATTGTGATGAAGCGTTCAGATCACTGAAGTCTAAACTACTCACGGCCCTTATTTTAAAGTATCCCTGTTTTGACGAACCATTCCTAATTACTGCCGATGCTAGCAATTTCCCCATTGGTACAGTACTATCCCAAGGCCAGGTGAATGCAGATCGACCTATCCATAACGCCAGTAGGACCTTGAATTCGGCAGATGTCAAATATTCGACAATAGAGAAAGAACTTCTCGCTATTGTCTTCTCTGTCGAACAATTTCGGCCCTATCTCTATGGTCGTCGATTCACTATAGTGACTGATCATCAGCTACTCACTTGGCTTATGAATTTAAAGAGCCCCACTTCCAGACTTATGTGTTGGCATATCCGCCTGGAAGAATATAATTACCAAGTTATCTACAAGTCCCGAAAGCTAAATTGGTTTGAGCCTCATACATCACGAAGAGCCTTCTATTAACGCCATAACTCGACAACAATCTCGAAATGGTCAGATAAGTGGAGAGGCATCCTCCCTCGGGGCAACTCAGAAACCTTCTCATCTAAAAGCCGATATATACGAGGACTACATTAGTTATTTACAGAAAGGCCCCCCCCCCCCCCCCGACTATTCTCTTATACAACGGAAAAGATATTCGCTATTATGTTTGAAAACTGCTATATCTAAAATTTTCATTACAACCACTAATGATAGTAAATTAATGAAAAGCCTGGAAGCATACTTCTGTGTCGAACTGGATATTTCTGTTGGGAAAATAGATAGACACAACCCAGGAAAGAATAGAAGGCTGATTACAAAAATTCCCTATCCCTTGAAAACACCTTCAGAAAGAAAGGCAACATTGACTGTCCTTCGCAAACTCCTCTACTTCTGTAAGTCAGTCAAATCTGGAAAGGCGTTTATTTCAGTAAGTCTAAAGGACCACCTAAATCTGCTGGAATTCAAAACTATGTGTGCCTTCGTTTTCTCATTTGCGAGTCTGCCTCTTTTTGGATGAGGTTATTGATCTTAGCGACAGGGAACACATAGAGCAAATTATACGCGATTAGCATACTACTCCTCTCGGAGGCCATACCGGTATATACCAAACTCAGAAGCGAATAAAATATGCGTACTTCTAGACAGGAATGAACAAAGACACAGAAGCGTTTATAAAAAAGTATTCTTCATGCCAGGCTAACAAAGTCATTCGTAATCAGAAGGTCCCCATGAAAAATACAACCATCAGCACTAGACCTCTTGAAAATATCTATCTTGACATAGTTGGACCACTCCCAACCAGTTATAATGGGCATAAGTACATCTTCACATTCCAAGATGATCTGACCAAACTTTCAGAAGGCATACCATTACCGGATGCCGAAGCGGAAACTATCGCTAGGGAGCTAGCTACAAAAGTAATATGTCGTCACGGAATACCTCAGTGCATTTTAAATGTTCAGGGAACCAATTTTCTGAGCAAACTATTTTCGAAGGTATGTAAGCTTTTAAAAATTCATAAACTCCAAACTACCCCTTACCACCCGCAAACAAATGGAGCGTTAGAGCGTAGTCACAGAACGCTTACAGAATACGTCCGCCATTATGTTAAAAAAGACCCCCAATCCTGGGCTTCATGGATCCCCTACGCAGTCTTCGTTTTCAACAAAACACCTCGCTCCAGTACAGGCTATTATACACCCCATGAACTAGTATATGATTTTCCTGCCAAAATTCCGAACTCGTTAAAAGCCAATCAGGATATCTGATATAATTTTGAAAACTATTCCGATGAGAGCTAGATTGCAACGTGGTTATGCAATTGCTCGAGAAACTATTCTGAAACATAAAAATAAATCCAAAAACTACTATGACCGAGGTACTGCCGATCATTCAATCTACGAGACAAAGTCCTTCTGAAAAGTCATGCAAGGAAAAACAAATTTTCCTCACTTTAGTTAGGCCCCTATGAGAAATAAACTCACCTAAAAATACAACTATTAAAGTTGGAAATAAAATTAATACAACTCATAATAACGACCTGAAACTACACGTTAAATAAGCGCTATTTTCGTAACATTTTCAGAGACATAATACATTTCGAGGCGGTGATCCTTTCCGTGCTGATTGTGTGCTCGTGGAATATTATGGACGGTCTCAATGTGACCTATTTGGAAAACAACTCAGGAATCTATTTCGAGGAAACAGGTAACGTAGGCACCTCTTAAACAAATTCTACACATATTCAATAACGTAATAGAAAAAGAGAGCCTTATAAGTCCAGAAATATTAGTGTTAAACGCAGCCCCTTAAATATTGTGGGAGTATTGAACAAAACTCTGTTTGGGACCCTTAATGAGGACGATACCATAAAATATGACCAGCTTATTAATAACGTGAAAGAAAACCAAAATCATCTCATCAACATAATAAAAAACCAAACGCTGATCGTGGATAGGACTGCGAACATTTTCAATAAAAGTCAACACGAAATTAAGGCCCACTTTACTTTCTTCAACAAAAGGTCAATAATATAGAATCGTTTTTAAATTCCTCAGTTCTCAGAGAATCGTTATTTATTTCACCCTTCAATTAGAATCACTTTTTAATACATTAACCCTATCCATGATAAGATATGAGACGACAGGTGATGCTGTTCTCGAATTAATGATCAATGTAAAGCATGAAATCCATCCATCATAACCCCTAGTCAGCTGAGGACTTCGCTATTAACAATACAGGAAAAGCTCCCTGAAAATCTTAGGCTTCCCGTTTCTTCAGATTTAAATTACTTGAACGGTACCTATACACCAAGCCTGTAACGCCAAGGGTTCGCCTGAAAGCGCCCTGGCGTATATAAGTCGGAGGTTGCTAATTGGATGTCTGGATTAAAACTTTGTCTAAGGCGCACTGGGCGCCAAGTCCCGCGGGAACGAATTCCTCGAATTGGATGCACGGCACTAGCCACTCGACCAGCCACATCGACTAAGTGGGTGACTACTCCGGCGAGGACCAAGTTATCTCACTACACTAACCCTCGTAGTCGCCTAATTCTCTGCAACCTTTTTTAAGATGCTCGTCGGGGGTGTGGGCAACACAAGAATTTTGCAACCAGATTCATCGATGACAATCAAGGCTTCAGACTGCGCTATCACTGCACGCTAACACGGCATCTATTGCTTAGAACACGGACCTCCTCACGAATTACTATTGAGTCATTACACCTTCTCAACCCTTCCCATACTTCCCTGGATCACAACTTCATCAAACCCCATTAAGTTGGACCGGTGCCCTGTAGTCTCCACTTGACGGGGAATCAGAAGGCGGAGACACCAACCAGGAAGAGGTTACTCCATTAATTGTAATTTTAACAAAACGAAACTTAATCCCATCTTCTGATAACAACACATCAGCATCTAATTCTTCATCCCTTGCATACAAGACGAGGGAAAGACTTATACTATTTTTCAGCTTTTCATTCTCGTTACGCATTCAGCTTCTAATTCTAATACAATTCACTAGGTTACTTCAAGTCAGAGAGCTGTGCGCTTATTTATGCCCGCATAAAAATTTGTTCTTATACCTTAGCTACCCCAAATTAATGTGCAGTTGGTGTCGGCTATTAATTAATCTAATCTATACGTAAACAAGTATAATAATAAATTCATGTTCATTTCAAAATTTTGTTCTTCCAACTAAATGTAATTTCTTTTAATAAATTCCTAGCACTCCTTATTCGCGGAATAATTTTATAACGCTAGTGAAACAGCAACATTTTTCCAGGATTTGGTTCCTGATTTTGACCAATTTGGCGTAATTTGATACTATCAAAATGGTTTGAATCAACAGCAACTTCCATGAATTAACTTTCTAGCAACAAACTTTTTTTTTTTTTTACCTAGAAATTTCGTAAGACTACTTATCTAGCCTACCGCAGATTCATCCAATTTTCTTTCAATAGAATAGTTTATTGTGTTCTGGGAAAAAAAAATATGCATAATGTAAAACAGTACTTACCCACAATCCAAATGCGCATTTGCCTGTGGTGACCTGTGAGGAATTGAAATTTCTTGTTTTTCTTAAATTATTAACTTGTTGGTTGCTGGAAGTTGTTTCTTTGGTTTCTTTTGGCCTTTACATTTTTTCATTCCCCTTAATCTAAATTTTCCGCGGCTGCTGCTGGAGAATGCTCGCTGACTAGCTGAACCTGTTCCGCCAGCTCCCTGCCGGTTAAGTGTTTATAAGTTAATTACTTTAACCTTCACGGGTAGTCGGCCTCTTTTCTGAGTCTTGTGTACTGGGGTGGAATTGTCGGAGGCGTGATCCTCATACTCAAGTGCCCCGACCGCCTCATTCTTTCCTGCGTTCCTATGAATATTTGGTTGTCGGCACTAACACTACTTATACTTGTGGGGTTTTACTATTTGTCTTAAATTTCCCTTATCGAACCTCTTGGATTTTTCACAGCTCGGGTATGGATTTATGGATTCTTACTGCCAAATCTTCACTAGACTCAATCAACCTTGCTTAATTTGGCGGCAGTACCTTGATATAAATAAGCCTTATTATACTTGTAGAGCCACATTTTACTTCGTCCAGAGTCTACCGGGCAAAGCACATGCTTCGTTGACATCCGCCCCTTCGTTCCGTTAGGCTCAAGCTACGTAACCCCGAGGTTACACCTGCAAGTACAGCTTGCATGCAACTTGCACTGCCATACTTCTTGCACGTGTAACCTCTACTGCCATGCTGGCAGTACAGCTTTCAGCGAACTTGCATGCTGAAAAACCATGGCAGCTGGGAGATAGTAATTTGACATTTATACAGTTTTCAAAATGGCGGAAACGAAATTCTTGAGAGAAATTCATAAATTTATACCGGGAAAATGAAATTTTCTGGGATTATTTGCAATACATCATTTACCAACACCTTCATTTTCCTTTTTTCTTGGGTTTTTATCATTGTGATGCTTCCTTTATTGCCATAATTTTCCAATATACGCAAGAGTTTACGTCTCAATGCCATTTTTTAAATGAACTTGCATGCAAGCTGATAAGACATCAACCGAACTGCCTTCCGCTGTCAAGTTAAAAATCGTGTTGGAAGGGAGGCTTGCATGCAAGCTGTACTTGCAGGTGTAACCGTGGGGTAAGCTTGTACAAGCGACGCCGGGAATTTAGTTCCCCTGTTCTAACCACTCGTCGGAAATTATTGCCCGCGCTGCTGACTGTGCGTACGGTGTGTCATCGAATTTAAATGACATATACCCCCGATCTGTCATTGGGGTGCGTTCAGCAATTTTAAGTAGTCCTGGACTAGGTTTACAGGTAACCTCTTATTTTACAAGTCAAACAAGTACAGCTCGAACCCCAGAAAAAATTATCTTCGAATTTAAGATACCTTTACATTATTGAACCCAATATCAGCTTTATAAAGCTAGCAAGCTAGCGCATTGCCTAGTCTTCATAATAACGATTTTATTTACAATCAGCCTTCTATAGACTACTTGGTCGTAGATTATAACAAGGATCATTACTACACCCTTAATAAATTCGTTTTACAAAATTATCTCACATGAAATTCTCTCCATTATCTTTGCCGGTTGATGCATCCAATATTTAGTGTTCACCCGGAGAATAATATCTATGAGATAGAGCTGCTGAAACATGTTACTGAATTACCTGAATCCTGCAATATTAGAAAAGCTTCATTAGGTAACCTCTTAATTCAGTTATCCCAGGGGAACAAATGGCACTTCATCCTAAAAAAAAACTATTCTCGATGAGGTATGTGATAATAAAATTAGTCCGAAAACATTATTGGGAACAGGGGTATTGGAACTTTCCAATAAATGTTATCTTCGAGGCGATACGCGCACAATTCAGCCTCATAATGCCAAAGTCAATAAAGTAAATAATTACTATACCACTAGTTTAAATTTTTCTATGGCACTAAAAACGTCCAGTTCTACTAAGATCCCTTTTACGAATACCACGAAAACACATTTGCTTAAATTTTCTTCAGATAATGATTTGCAACACTTAAGTGTCACCATAGAAAATATTAAGAAAATAGAAGGAGAAGGTCTTAACACTCACGACGTTCACCACTACACCGTATCTTACAGCACATTTTTAATCCTTATCTTGTTAATTCTTTGTATATGCGTATATTTCAGAAAACGCAAAGCAAAATTCCATTTAAATAACGATACTAGCAGTAACACGGTTAGCCCAACTGCCCAAGACACTAATAATGTAAGTTCTGTGGAAGAAAGACCTCGTCCATTATGTGGAGGCATAATCTAGTAACTATTGTAAATTTAGTAAAGTAGAAAAAAAATATAATCTTTGTAACCAGTAGAAATTTCTATTATATCCTTTTAACGTTTGAACTCTATTTTATACTTTATACAAAAAATATACATATATGTAGGTATATATAATCATTGTAATCAGAAACCATCTCTATAATTATATCATTTGAGCGTATTATTCTATCTTATACTTCTAATCTTAATTCTAGAAGAAGAAAAACATAACTTTTGTAGTCAATAGCACTTTTTTTAATAGAGGCAATACTACCGACTGACCTTTCCCTGTTTACTAAGAAAGTCCCCGCTTCTTTTAAGGCGCATGAACTTTCTTTTTATAAGGGGGATGGTGTTATGAGCACAATACTCATATCGTTCATAACAATCCCATTATTTAATTCCAAAATTAATTAATTATCATTTCATTTAATATCATGAAAATCATTTCTAAAAGTCTTTAATCGCTACTTCACGTGTACTTGGCGTATATGTCACGTACACGAAATGCTGAGGCAAGAAATTCTTCACTCCCACAGCGAAGAATGCCTGATATCAGCGATGCAAGGCAAGTAATGTATGAGCGTTGTTTTTTTTGCGCAATGCGCATATGAAACCTTTTCCGGAGCTTTTGCTCAGATAGGCAAAAGGTAAAAAGGATGTCAGAGTTGAGCGGGTAACGACAATAGTTTTTGCAATTTCAAATAATGCAGTCGGGAGCAGCGTCTAAAAAAAATATATAAAAGTTGATCCTATAATTAATTAATTAAATTAGTTACACTAGATTGTAAAATTCTCTGTTCAATAAAAAATAACCGAACGTGAATAACCTATAAAAGTGGAGAAATAAAGGTGATGTATTATTTCTATCTTCCCGTTAATCACAATACGGTATAGAAAGGGCATTTGAATCTTCCTCTAGCCGGAGAAACACTCCCTGTCCTGTGTGGTACAATCACCACACAATAAAAATTTTAGCATTAACAAAAGAATAAATCAAACTTGGAGAGCGAGTTTTGAATTCGAGGATGAAAAGACATCAATGCTACCCGATTGTGATTTAATATTTCAAGAACACATCCGGATAGTTTAGCTGGTCCACGTATAAAGGAATGGATTCCTAAACTTTCCCGACGAGGAAGTGGAGAAAAATATGGAATGCAGCTGAATAAAACGACGAGCTTCATAGAGCATAATGGAATGGACCATGTAAAGGGTTTCCCAATAAGAGGTGTTATTTTGATATTCAAAGACAAATGCTATATAGATAAATGATCAAATCTTTATTTCATTATAAAGAGAAAGGTATGCCGTTAATAATGGAAAATAACGTCAGCCAAATGACCACTTTAACCACGCCTACAGGACCATATCCTTTTCATGAAATTTTCCATAACCAAATCGCAAAGTGGCTGCCCTATGTCCTCGATAGCCTCACGAATTCCATCTTTGAGGTCTTGAATCGACGCTGGGCTGTTCGCGTAGACCTTCTTTTTCACATGGCCCCAAAGGAAGAAATCGCAAGGTGTTAAGTCACAAGATCTCGTTGGCCAATTGTGATCACCTCTTCGAGAGATAACACGGTCCGGAAACTCTTCCCGTAAAAGATCAATGGTTTCGTTGCTTGTATGGTACGTAGCGCCGTCTTGTTGAAAGTAAACGTTGTCCAGATCAATACCATCCAATTCCGGCCATAAAAAATCATTAATCATCTGTCGATAGCGCAATCCATGCACCGTAACTGTTGCTCCAGCCTCATTTTCGAAAAAGTAAGGTCCAATGACCCCGCGGGACCATAAACCGCACCAAACAGTCACACGTTGAGGATAGAGAGGCTTTTCAACAATAACTCTTGGGTTTTTCGAGCCCCAGATGCGACAATTTTGCTTGTTGACGAAGCCATCGAGGTGGAAATGGGCCTCATCACTCAAGATGAGTTTTCGATGGAATTCCGGATCATTTTCATGCATTTCAAGGACCCTATCAGTAAAGACTCGACGTTGTTGATGATCGGCCGGCTTGAGTTCTTGTGTTAACTGAACTTTATAAGCCTTAAGATCCAAATCTTTATTCAAAATACGGTGTAATGACGTTTGTGGAATGCCTAATTCCAAAGAACGATGAGGAATGGACAAACCTGGGTTTTCTTCAACACTTTCGGCTACAGCAGCAATATTCTCGGCTGCTCTTGATCGAAGTGCTCGGGTTTTATTCTTCACATCACTATCTTGTCCCGACAGCTCGAATTTTTCTACCAATTTCGGTATTGCGGTCCGACAAGGCGCTTCACGACGACCCAAAAATGTTCGAGTTTTACGAACCGTCTCTGCACATTTTCACCATTTTTATAGTGAATTTTAATAATTTCAATGCGTTGGTGAATCGTGTATCGGTCCATTTTTATTAATGGCGTAGCTTCTACTTGTCAAATGTCAAAAAATGACAGCTCCAAAAGTGACATCTACCGAAATAGCGGGCTAATTAAAATAACACCTCTAATTGGAAAACCCTGTATAATCAATCAGTAAAACTTTTCAAGTCGTTATTATTAATAGTCTTGCTCTTCGCTCTTATTTTCACTATCGATCTGTCGTTTGATAGCACTTTCAAGACTTCATATGTTCCATCGCATAAGGGTGCGAATTTGTCTTTTCGCGTATGGTTCCTAATAAGTACTTCATGTCTAATATTGAAAAACTTTGGACAAGTGTTTTTGTCGTAATAACCTTTGGAACGCTGCTTACTTTGATTTAAAGTTTGTCGGGCCATTTCATATCCATGTTACATTCGCCCTTTAAATTCCATCGCATAATCATCATAATTATATGATAATTGAGGTTTATGCGCGAAAGAGGTAGGAATGTTGGTCGGAATCCCGCATAACCATTCGTAGGGTGAATAGTTGGTACTCGAATAAATAAATAATAATAATAAATTACTTAAGAAGTTTGTACCTCGATCTGTAAGGATAGATTCGGGGACACCGTGGCGACAAACGATGCCCTCTACAAAAGATTTTGCAACCGTAAAAGCTTCCGCATTTGGTAGGTGTAAGGCTTCAGAAAGTTTTGTCAGATCATCCTGAAATGTTAATAGGTACTTGTTTCCCTCGTAACTAACTTGTAGGGGACCAACTATATCCAGGGCTATTCGTTCAAAAGGCCTTAAAGTAGTTCCGCTAATATTCATTGGAGGTGGAGGATTCCTTTGCAGCTTGTTGTTTGGCAGAATTTGCACTTACTTATGAAGGCCTTCAGGTTTTTCAGTATGGTAAGCCAATAATATTTTAGATTTAGTCTTCTAATTGTTCGTGAGATCACTCGATGTCCTCCAAAAGGAGATACGTGATAATATGTGATTATTTTTTCTATGTCTGTAGGTTCTTGTAGATGTATCCGCGAGTCTGTGAATAATTTGATTTCCCCAGATATTTTTAATATTTTATTGATATGAGATTTTAATTCATTTAGTGTAGGAATATCGAAGGTTGGGATCGATAGGCCAAAGGATTTAACGGGGGTTACATCGCAGTATCTTGTAATTTTTTCTATGGCATTATCAAGCTTTTTTCTGTCGGCTTCTATTCTTAATGGAATCATGGTCTTGATAACTACCAAATTGGTATTTGTCTCTTTATGATAAAAAGAGTTAAGTTCGCCGAGTTTTATTGATACAGTGTATTCAAGTTTTCTTATCTTGCGTTCCACGTGAGTGTCTACTAGGGGTAAAATAAAAATCTTACGCTTCAATGAATTATCTCGGAATATTGAATCGTTGCTCTCGAATATTTTAAGTTTTGCTATTTCCACCGGATTTTCTTTAGGAATTAATTATTTATGGTTCTTCTGGTGGGCCTCCGCTCTTTTTTGATTTCGTATTAAAACTCTGATAGTTTCATTCACTATTTCCTTGCCGGGATTTTTAATACATCTTAAATCATCTGCATTCACGTTGTATTTTCCGGGTTTGTAAACGATTTTATAATTATATTTCTCCAGCAAGATCTTCCATCTCATAAGACGTGAAGATGGTTCTTTAAGATTCATCAACCATTTCGAGGGATTGTAGTCGGTAATGATGGTGAATTTCCTCCCGTAGATGTCGTGTCTGAATTGCTTAACAGCAAAGATGACTGCAATTAACTCTTTTTCGGTTGTAGTGTACTTCGTTTCTGCTGCGTTTAGCGTATGACTGGAATAGCGTATAGGACGATCTTCACCTACTCTTGCGAAAGTACGACTCCGACTGCTATGTCACTTGCATCGGTAGTTACAAAAAATTCTTTATGGAAGTCTAGATATGCAAGATCGGACAATCTACTAATTTTTCCTTTAGAATCTCCCGAAGAATTCATTGCATAGTCCATTCCACTCTAAGTTTACATTTTTCTTCAAAAGGTTTGTGAGGGGTTTTGCTATATCTGCGAAATTGGCAATAAAACGGCGATAATACCCTGCAAATCCTAAAAACCATGTAACGTCCCTAGGCTTTTGCGGAGTAGGAAAAGTTTTAACAGCACTTACTTTACTGGGATCTGGGCTTAAACCATTTTCAAAGATGATGTGTCCAAGGTAAATAAGTTCTTTTCTGACAAACTTACATTTTTCAGGCTGGACTTTGAGACTGTGTTTCCTTAGACGCCTTAGGACGCTTATTAGTTTAGAATTATGGTCATCTAAGTTATGGCCATAAATTACAATATCGTCCACGTATATGAAACACTTGGTACCCTGCAGCCCCATTAACAAGTTGTTCATCACACGTTGAAAGGTTGCGGGTGCATTTCTCAATGCGAAGGACATTCTGTTATACTCATAGTGCCCGAATAACGAACTGACCGCTGTCTTTTCCCTATCACCTTCGTTCAAGAGGATTTGATGAAATCCGTTTGCAAGATCGAGGGTGCTGAAATATTTGGATTTGCCCAGCTGGTCCAATATATCGGATTTATTGGGTAGCGGATATGCATCTCCAATTGTTAATTCGTAAAGTTTCCGGAAGTCCACCACCACTCTCCATCGCTTATTACCGTTCGAATCTTCCTACTTCGGCACGAGGAGCAGAGCTGAGTTCCATGTGCTCATGCTCAGTCTAATAACATTGCTATTCAACATCCCGTTTACTTGTCTATATATTTCATCCCTATGAGCCTCTACCAATCTATACGGTCTCGTATAAACAGGAGGTTTATTGCTATCTCTTGAAATTTTGTGCTCAACCACATCAGTATGAGAAAGATAATCTCCTTCTAGATAAAATAAGTCACTGAAGTTGCTATATATGTCTGTAATAGTGTGTTTTTCCTCCGCATTACAATGGTCTAGCTTGATAAGTGCTTCCAATTTTCGCAGCCTATTCTTCACTGAATCTTTGTCCGTATTGGGTTCGATTACATCATAATTCTCTACGTAATCCCATTCTAAGTCGAATGCTTCGGGATTTAAAACTACTTCGGTATCTTTTGAATTGAGAAACATAAGTTTTATATTTTGCTCATTGGGTTGAGCTAGGGTTTTGGCTACATATGTCCCAGGCGATATCTCCTTTTTGTGTATAACAACCTAGGTTGGATATGCAATTGGAATACCTATTATTTTTTCGCATCTTGGAGGTAGGCGAATCAGATTCGGATTAGAGAATTTTGGGCATTTCTCGATTTTATCAAGAAGATACACCGTGTTTCCAGACTTAATGTTTTTTATATTTGAAATAGTAGGCGTTGATTTTTGCAATTTCTCATTAGGATACTCTTTATTTGAGTTTATGTCAATTATTAGAGCATTTCTGTTGAAATCTATTACTGCTTTATTTTTCCGCAGGAAATCGTTACCGATTATGCCATCGTATTTTGAGATTGATGTTCGGATCGAGGATATAAAAGGGGTGTGTTAACCTGAAAGGTTTATTATTACTGGATAGATCAAGGGTGGCAACCATAGTTCCATACATTGCTATTGGTTCACCGGATATTGTTGAAATTGAAATTGCGGCTAAAGGCAATTTGTTTTTGTAAAGAATGTTGGATTTCAACAAGGTAACATCTGCTCCGGTATCTATAAGAAATGTGGAGTATTTTTGAACAGATGAGTTTAAAGCGATATGTATGCAGGCGTTATCCAAAAGTGAAATCATAATTCTAGTTAAGTTGTTACCTTTTACAGTTTTTTTGTCTAATGGATTTCGGCTATATGGGATATTCTGGATGGAACGCCGATGTCCTCCTCCCGGATACTCTCGTTTCCCGACTGTGAATTGATGTGTCTCTTAGGCTGGCTGCTGTTATAGCTACCTTGAGCCATGTTACGTACTCTCGTAGGTACATAGTGAAGTGTATGATTAGGATTCTTACTATCAGAAGGTTTTGGCATACGTGAACTTTCTTGGTGGTTTGATCGCTAATTTTTATTTTCTTTTACCAAATATTGACATACGTTTGGATCAGAAACCTCGAGTATGTGATTGAATTTAAGGATGATAGTGCTGAAAGCAACTTATCTCCGAACTCTCTAATATTTTCTTGCCGCTCTGTTTGATTGAGATTAGATCATTTTGAGCGCTTGCTCGAGATTTTTCTTCTTTAAAATCGGATTTGAGGTCTTGAGCCAAACCCTTCCGAGTACTGTAAGACTCATATTGCACGACTTCAAATGCTGGCCCTCGTGAGTTTGGTTTTGACTATGTCAAAGAAAAGTTGCTTCGGAGGCGCAGTTTGTGTAGAAGAAAAAGTAAATTACCGCAAGCTACGAACTTGTCTAGATCCTGAGGGGATCCATCAAATTCCGGCTTGGACTACTCCATTATTTTATTCAGGCTGAAGATTATTGTCGTTGGGCGTTTCTGTTGAGATGTTACGGGATAACTCTTGAAAATTTTGAAGTATACCCACTTGTAGACGTGTACGAATTTTGTACGAACAAAAATACCAGGTGCAGTCTAATTGAATTAAACAAAAGAACAGGTACTCCTCAATTCACAGATTTCAGTTTTAGGGGGTCACTTCTGTTTAATGAGAAAAAGGTTGTTTAGGAAAATTAAGCTCGTTTTTGCTTTTATGTTCGATAAATGCAAATATTTGCCTTGTACTGTACACGGACAAGGGAGAAAATCTATAGAAGAACAAAAACATTTCTTTACAAATAAATTGTCACTTTCAATTTAAATTTTTATAAAACAATATAATCAATCGGTAATATAATTAATACACGAAATCTTCACTTTCAATTTAATTTGAATAAGGTAATGCACTTAATCAGTAAAAAGAAAAATCAACTTTTCAATTCAGACTAAAGTTTCAACCTCAATTTGATTTTTACATGATAGTGCAATCAAAAAATCAATAAAATACTTAATTTTGTGGAACTTTTCACTCTAAATTTTCACTTTCAATTTAAATTGAATAAAACAATATGATCAATAAAATAATTGGAATAGTTTTCTTTCGGAACTTTTCAGGCAAAATTTTCACTTTCAATTTAAATTTTTTTTGAAAACAATCAATCAATAAAATAATTAGAATAATTTTCTTGTGGAACACTAAGTTCCACGAAAAATACAGCAATATATTACAATAACTGGTGTACTGTACTTACATACGCCTTGTGATGCAGATCTTGTCCAGCCCGAGAAGAACAACATAGTTAGTACCAGCAAATGCCACCAGGGGACCTTGCTCAAGAAATGGTGTTTGCACTCGAAAGAGCAAACTTATTTAGGCACAGCACTTGAAAACAGCAAAACCAAGATGACGTCATTCTGATATCTAAACTTCCCCACTAATAAATCGTCAAGCAAGAAAACAGGGTGGTAGTACCTGCTAATGCCGCTAGGGAACCTTACTTTCCCTCGAGGTAAATAACATATGAAGTGCCGGCTAATGCCGCTAGGGAACCTTACTCAAGAAATGGTGTTTGCAATCGAAAGAGCAATACAAGCACCCCCTAAATCCAATAATATTAATTTGCTGCGAAAACATCAAGTCAAGTTGATGTCATGATGTGAAATTCGAATGTTGCTGATATCTACAACTTCCCCGCTAAGAACACTTATTTAGGTGCAGCATTTGAAAACAACAAAACCATGATGACGTCATACGTGATATCTACAACTTCCCCGTTAATAGAAGAAAAAAAACAGCCTAGGCGCAACATTTAATGTTTGATACCCAGAACCCTCACTGACATCTTCTAGAATCTGTTCATGGTGATGTCATGTTGTGAAATTCGAATGAGGCTAATATCTACAACTTCCCTGCTAATGAGAATTACGCATCACACCGCATTACTAATTGCCAATTAGCTAATTACCAACCAAGCTGCTAATTGCCAATTAGCTAATTACCAACCAAGCTGCTAATTGCCAATTAGTAATTATATAATTGCCAATTAGCTAATTGTTTAAACAAATGTCGCTAATATCTCAAAAACCAAGGCCCGTAGAGGATTTCTGATGAAAATGTCGTTACCCCCTCCTTATCTTTATTATCCACCCACACATACCCCCCATCTAGAATCCATTGGAATGAACAAAAATTTCCTACTATTAACTTTAATTATTAGTGTTGTATACCTAAAAAGGGTTAACAATGATAATTATAATTAATAATTATCATTGGGAAAAACATGAAAAATATTTGATTTTCATAAATGGAAATAAGCTAATCATGCTTAAAACATGGTTAGCTTATCTCCTAACAAGGCGAAGAAATTGCCATCAGCAATTTCTTCAAATTCCTTCGCATACAACCAACATATTTTTCCCACAAAACGACTTGGGAAAAATAAAAGTTTTAAATTTCAACCCAAGTCGTTTCGATAGAAAAATAGCCCCACGATAAATCTTACCTTCAGTAAGATTTGTCGTAAATACGATATGTATGTACACATATACATACATACATATCGGGCGCATGAAATTTTACGTCGGTGAAGACTGAAACGATCAAGTCTTCACCGAAAAAGCTCTTATCAGCAAATTGTCGCGAGCTGCATATATTGTGATCGCAACAATGTATGCACGATAGCAAGACGATGGTTTGATATTTATGAAAATATCAAATTTCATTTTCAACCATCGTCCGTCGCGATAATTCTGGGCATGTTTAAACATGTCCAGCGGTAAATAATTTTCTCAGGATAGGAATGCTAATTAAGCACTTTCCTATCCTGAACAACTGGACTTGCGATTAGAAAAATCGAAGTCGAGGGCAGTCAAATTTTAAAGGCGAAAGCGGTCAGTAAAAAGCAAAGTCGAGTGTTAGAAAACGAAAAAAGTCATTGTTCGTCAATAAAATTAAAAGAGTCCCGAGTTTATTTTTTGAAAAGGATTTCTTACTTTTGGTGGCGGCGCGGTCTGAGTTGAATAAAAAGAAAATGTTGTGATTAACGGCCGTCGTGCATTGTATTATAGTGACGAGTTCGATTGTTTGCAAATTTATAAGTAAAATAGTGCCTATAAAAATAAAAAAAAAGGTTAAGACGAAAGCAATTGAGTGTCATTTTTTCACGGACCCAGGAATAAATCGGCGAATTAGCAAAGTTGAAAGGTGAGGTGTTACACAGAGTGTCTGCAAATAAACCCGACGATATATACACAAGAAAATTGGCGCAGCCGGTAGGATTGAGGAAGCTTGATCTAGTCAAAAGGATCGTAAAAGCTCCATTGATTAAGCCACTCAGGCTAAGTTACCCCCAACACTCGGGTAGATACCATCTCTAGGCGCCTCTGCTCCAGGCGGGCAAGCGTTCACCCCAATTAGTGCACAGGCACCACCGAGGGACACAAGTGAACAGTCCAAAGAAGGAAGAGGAGAACCATTCCAAACTCCCCCAGAAGGACGAGTACAGATCAGCCAGGACACAGCTCGCAGCTAACAGAACGCTAGCAATCAACGATCCGGAGTTGAAGAGAAAATCGACGACGGCTCATCAGCCCCCTTTTCAACTTGATCCAGGGGAAGTTAAGACGGCCCAGGGCCCCCCCAGCTGCAAAAGTAAGCCGAAATCAACCGACAAAGGATTCGGAGGGAACTCGAAGGCGGTTAAAGAAACCCCCCTCTCAAATCACAGCAAAGGGACTTAAGCAGGCAAGGAGCCCCCCTTTCACCGAACAGCGCATGATATGCCAGCCGACAATCCTGCTCTACCTCAGCAGGAACCAGAAACAGCAGCGAGGGAAAATTCCCCATCTTTAGCCGACGCGGGATCAGCCCCAGGTGCAAATACACAGCACCCCGGTGAAGGTACAGCATCTGCTGCAGAATTTTGCCCAACAGGACCTCGACTTCGAAGCGGAACCGTTCTGCCAGGTCCCCAGGCACGCCAAGTTAAAAACCTTAAAGGAAAATACAATACAGTTCCGAAAGGAACTAGAACGGTTTTCCGAATCTCGGCGCTCATTCGGTTTAGATTTAGAAAAGAATAAGAGTGTTAGGTTAAGTGAAGGTGACAGTGACAGTGACAGTGATAGTGACAGTGACGATGAAGTAGCTGAACCAACTCCCGAAGACCTGCTAATCGATTGGCTCGAAGAATCCTTAACGGAATTCAGCCCAGAAACAAGCCCAGCTAGTCCACCCAAATTTAAATTTCCATTCAATAGACTACACACAATGGTGGACTACGCAAAAGTAGCTAAACTTACAGCTCAACTCGTTCCCTTATTTTCGGGTGAAAGTACCCCACAATTGGGACGAGAATTACAAACCTTCATCAGCTGCTGCAAACAAACTATGCAGTGCCTAAATGATGAAGAAAAAGTGGCTTTCATTCAGGTCCTTCCAACAAGACTCAGAGGTGACGTATACCAATTATTCGCTTCAGACGTCCCTGCTTCATTTACTAAAGTAGAGGAACGTTTAAACAGAACGTATCTTCCCCGTGAGACATATCAGGAGCTGGTGAACAAATTAATCACTACTACACAAGACCCGTTAGAATCTCTCACTGTGTTCATTACAAGATTGAAACAGTTGTTGACGATTTGCAACGAGGCAGCGACACAGAAGTATGGAGCTGAGGCAGTCCCTGCTGTGAAAACACAGTTGATGGAATTCGCCAAAAACGCCTTGAAAAGTGGAGTAACTAACCCACACTTGTGTCAATATTTGCTTACGCAGGGAGAAGGAGATTTAGAAGCATTAATTCAAAAAGCCCTGGACATGGAGAAATTACAGCAAAGTGCTACATTCGTCCAGACTCCTCTGGTACAAGCTCCTCCAGTGGCGCCAATAGACCCAGATCTACGAGTGCGAGCCTATTATAGAGCTCCTTATTATCAAATACCATCAACACCTATGTTCGCATCACCTCGAGCTCCAAATCCAAACCAGTTTTCACGCAATGTGAATAACCCAGGTTCATCACAGTCACGGCAAAGACCATTTACAAACACTGATGCCAGAAACTCGGATATAGATGCACTGGTCCGTAACATCACGTGTAATTTCTGCCAGCGAAAGGGTCATACTTATTCAGATTGCCTTAAGCGCAAAAACACTCCTTTCTGCTCAAACTCCAAAATCTATGGACATGACGTCCGTGATTGCAGAAAAACACAACAAACGCAACAGATTGTTCCTCCACGCCCCTCCAATAGATCTACACAGGATCAACACAACACAAAAAGTCCTCAAGTCTTCAACATAAGACTCAAATTCACCTTTTGTGGTCGCCGAGGACATGCAGACGAAGATTCCCGCCAGAAGAAGAAATGGGAAGCCCGGAGTCAAGGAAACGACATGTAGTCGACCCAAAACTCGCCGGCGCGACTATAAACCCACAACGCAAATCAAAAGGGTCACCTCAAGCGCCCGAATCCGGTGTCCCTACAGTGAAACTTCCACTGGACATAAGCCTTAACGGCCATACAAAACTAGTAGTGGACACTGGCGCTGAGGTTAGTATTATTAAAAAAAGAGCAATTAAAGACCTCAAAATAATTAATTCCAATGAGGCATGCACTTTACAGACCCCTTTTGGAACCGGAAAGACATTGAGTAATTGCAAGGGCAACTTCAAATTTAAAAATAAAATTCCCTGCAAGTTTCAGGTGGTACAAAACCTGCCAGGTCTTTCCGATGACGGCCTATTAGGAAACGATTTCCTATCAAACAATTGTAATGTTGAAGGCCCAAATAAAGCACTTAAGTTTCCTTGTACGGAAACAAACTCCGAAGAGTTTACTGTGCCCTTGTCATACAAAACGGACAAGCTGTACTCCAGAAAAGCAGTCGAAGTGAGGTCAGTTGCTGAAAGGATGGAACCTAAACAGGTTAAGCTATCTACATGCAGTGTCTCCAAGGCATCTCAAGAGAGTAATGCTGGCTGCCAGGTTCAACAAGAGCCGACGGAGTGCGAAAAGAGCTGTCTGGGTGATCAAAAGGCCAGCGAAATGAGGCAGCATCTGGTTACCTTACGAGAACCAATATGCATACCTGCTAGGTCACAAATTATCACCACAGTCCCGTTGCGAGTGAAGGAAGAAATGCTCTGTCTATCTAAAGAGATAGGCGACGGAGTCTTCCTGGCCAACAGTTTAATCCCTACTGGAAAAGAAACAATGCTAGTTGCCATACTCAACATAAACAATTTCCAAGTAGTCATCAACAGTTTATTATTACGGCTGCTCCCTATACACGACTACGCCGTCATCCCAATAGGAGAGGTCACTGATACACAACAAGTTCTCAAGCCGAATAGATCGCAAGCGAGTAACGAAAACATCAGTGAATCTCCCAAAGCGGAACAGAAGCCAAGCAAGACTTCTTTCTCAAAAATACCTACATAGATATAAGTTACTAACGCGGCCCAAGTGCCCCATACAAGACGCGTGCGAGCTCAGTAAGACCCGAATAGAGGCAACAATGACTCCACCGTCCAAGAGAATAAGTTACAAAAATTATGCATGGCCCCAGAGCTAAACCAGAGATGCGAGCGAGCTCCAGAAGCCGACAAGCAAAATGCAGCTGACTCCTCCATCCAATATACCTAGGAGTAAGATAATCACACGGAGAAGGAGCGAAACAGCAATAGGTGCGTGCGAGCTCAGTAAGACCTATTCTCGGGCAAAGACAACTCAACCACTTAATAAAATTAGTGTTAAGAAAAAACAGAGGCCCACCAGCAATGCGTGCGAGATCAATAAGAACTATTTAAAGGCAAAGTTGACTCCACCACTGAGTAATATTAGAGTTCAGAAACCCCATAGGCCCAAGAGCCCCATCAACAGTGCGTGCGAGCTCAGTAAGACCTATTTAAAGGTAAAGTCGACTCCACCACTTAATAAAATTACTATTAAGAATACAAGGTGCCCCATGAGCCCTGTAAAAGACGCGTGCGAGATCAGTAAGACCTTATTGAAGGGAAAGTTGGCTCCACCGTCAAATAGTATTAAGAAAACCAATTTTTCAAGGCCCATGAGCCAAAATACGAATGCGTGCGAGTACTTGGACCAATGTAAAGTACCCATAAATTACGGCACCCCACCAATAAAAGAGCAGGAAGCACAGGCCCTGCCGACTAGTAAAGTAAGTAAAAATACTCACAAAAAAAGGTTACAACAACCCAAAACAAACGCAAGCTTTTCGGAAAATACAGCTATCTTACAGCACGTAAGATACTTATTTCCGGATCATGAAGATCCCACCCACACTCCGCGAGTCAACGATGCTGCCCGTACTCTGTTATGGTCGTAGCGTATTGCATATAGCAATATGCTACCAGAGATACTGCAGCGTGTATGCCGGCCGGGGAGCAAATCGGCAACTGAACGCACCCCGACCGAGAGTAATGCTTCCTCACGTTCAGGTGCCATGGGGACATGACTGAAAAGTAAGAAGAAGACAATCGACTTCTGTCTTCTCAGACGTGACACGAACAAACGTGAAAAGTTAGATTTCGAAAAAGCAAGGATTTTCAATCGGCATCGGCTATCAATTTAACCCCGCACGTAAGTTTAGAAAATTTTTTAGTCATCCCTAATAATAAAATTTCAATGGGGAAAATATTTTTCTAGCAACATAAGTAATCCGCCATCTCGTCGTCCAGCTAAAAAGTATTCCGACATTTCGGCTTAATTGCGTTGGATATAGATATGCAAAGTAAATTGCAGTAGCATAAGGCTGAAGGACTTATAACGGCAAGGAAATTACCGAGGGACTTAACTGCCGGTTACTTGGCATTAACATTACCCGGATTCTCATGGTATGTGACTAGATTATCATTTATTTCTTGTCCCCGGATAGCAATTTAGATTAGCAAACTCTGTGCAAAAAGTTACAAGGCAGCACAGTTTCTGAAAAGTTACGCATTATAACCCATAATATATCACAAGAAAATCTAAATTTAGCAAGAATGCCAGTTAAAAGTTCATTGCCGTCACAGTCTGCTGGCTCCTTAAGTCCATCAACACAAATCAAAATCAACAACAACTACGGACTTCAAATTCTAATTTGACATCATCAACCGTAGCTAGTAGCAACAGCCTTATGCGGGGAAATATTGGTTTAATATCCATTAAAACAACAAAGCCAAATTTAATAACGAAAAGCGGTACTGCCCACAAAAAAAACAAATCTGAAATTAGCATCAGAGGCTGCTGTACAACATGAACCCATGCGTCATGGGGCTCAGTCTGTCACAATTTGAAAGCGGATGTTTTGTGGTTGCATGAGAGGCTGAACTTTTTCGAAGATCCACAACGAAACAAATCTTCTAGTGTTATTACTTGCGAACTTGAATCGTTCTTGCAGGAACTTGTATACAGGTCAACAAGGGACTTTGGACGATTGTGCCACCCAAAGTCAATGGGAGGATGGGGCCTGGCCAAGAAGGCAGATCATCTGCGCCTTCCCTGGAATGCAGGTAAGTGACGTAAGGGTCCCTTCAGGACCGAGTGTGTGCTGGCTTGTTGGTTGTAGGCACGAAAATCTTTTTTGATTATGGTTGAGGACAAGCGGCAGGTTACTTCGGGAACTCCCCCCACACTCTCCGCCACCCTTAGCCGAGGTGCTAGCGTGCCGCCCTGTACGAACGCTGTCATCGAGTGATCTGTCAGCTCTTGCTGGCAGTTTGGACTTCACGTCCTGACCAATCACTCATCAATATAAATACCATAATAAAATGGCGCCCAACGCGGGGCCTTAACATCTTGAGTACATCAGAATACTTTACTGGGGACTGAGATTGCTTTGCAGATATGGACATCTGACTTGCAGCTAATTGTCTGACTCGGTAGTCTCACATCCAGTGGAGATGGGATAACATCAGTACTCGGCTTCACGTGAACCTTCTGTTCGAAAGGGTTGTACATTCTTCTAGTTATGATACGTTGTGCGCGTCCATTGTTACTACCATAACAAAATGGCGCCCAACGTGGGGCCACCTCAGTCAACTTCGGTGTCTAAATGTGTTTGACACTGGGGACTGAGACTACTTGAGAGATGGACATTTGGTTTATAGCTAAATCGTCTGACTCAGTAGTCTCATATCTAGTGAAGGATACATGCGGACCTGAGGTTTGACTGATGTTATTAGTATGAAATTGTTGTAACGTAAAGTTTTTGAAAGTTTTTGAGATTTCGATTTTTTTTTATTTGTATTGGTTAAAGTAACGTAATATTTTGAAAGTTTTGAAAGCTTTTTGAGAATTTTTTTTTTGAATGATCTTTCCCTCTGGCCTTCTGCCATGGAAATGGTAGGTGGCCTCACAAAATTTTTTGTGTGAGCTCTCACGGAGACATGTCTCTGTTGGCCGACTGGCTGGACAGAGTTATGAATCTGTGAGACGACTTTTTGGCTTTCAGCCAATTAGTCGACCAGATTCATGACTCTGCCCGGTTGGAGGGTTAGCTGGACATGAAGATCAGGTGAGGAGGAAGGAAGGAGTTGTTGGAGGATGTGAGTGATGCTGGAGACCTTCAGCAATCAGGAGTTGGCGTACTGCTAACTGCCTGGCTGAAGAATCTCTAGTATCATTTTCAATCTCTAGCTTCCCCAACCTGACTCTTCCCCGATTTCTGTGAGAACTCCACATATTTTTCATGCACACACTCACGTCACTTGTCTATATCCGGTTTCTGACCTTGGAAGGGAGAGGGGGACCTGACCTCTTATGTGAGAGTTAGCTTCTGGAAGTGAGGGAGGAATTGTATGATTTTTGAAAAAAAAAACATTGTTTACGCTTGAACTACTTTCGATCTTTTGGATTCTTCGTAATTTTCAGATTTTGTGAAGATTTTTAGTCGACGAAGTTATTAACGCTTCCCGACATTGGTTTTTCGCTTTGGGATTCATCCTTTATACTATCTCGATTTAAGGAGCCTAAATTAACTCTTCGAATCTTTGTTTTTCTAAAAAAAATTTAATCTCTTCGAATGTGTGGGAAGATATCTCCTGGAATTATAGTATCTTGTCCCAACTTTCAAACTTCTAAATTTAGTAGGTGTATAAAATAGCGCGGAAGTCTCTTAATAGTATATAGAAGCTCTTTCTTTTATTTATGGTAATTATTCAGAAGACAAAACGGTATATTTATGAGCAAATTTTGAATTCTGTAGTTAAGAAAATTATAATATTATTTATCGGTCCAGTAGTTCGTTTTCGTAGGAATGTAAAATATTTTTCCTACATCTGAAGACGCTTCATTGCTTACTGCATATATACACATTATCTACCAACAATGGGTTTTTACATCACGAGTTGTAGCATAAGAGCGTGTCTGTCGTCGGATCTATCTATGTCCGCTTTGACCTGGAGATAAATAAGCCCGCAACTGACACCTCCAGCTGCAAAATCATCTCAGGGATAGAGTAGGTGGCCGCACAGCATTTTGCCGCTAGCGGTCAGCCGGCTGGGGTGGTTCTTGCCACCCACATCCCCTCGATGCTTGTAAGCTGTGCGTATTTCCGCGAAATAAGATACCAACTCCTCTTTTACTTGGACCTCGGACGGACAGACGGACAAATAAAAAAAAAAGAAAAAAAAAACCCAGTATGACGGCTCGATTCCTTGCCCGCTTCGCTAGTGCAGTCTGCAAACTGTGAAAGAGAAACCTGGGAGAATGTAACAAGGGAAAGAAAATGCGAGCATGTTCAAAGCTGTAAGGATAAAAATAGAAAAATAGCACAACGCCGGACAAAGGACTTTCACCCGGAGAGCATTCGACGCAGAGGAGAGACGAGAGAGTGTGAGCTAATGTGGACTCCAGCTGTTGTGGGAGTCCTGGCTTTGACGCGAATGGGCCCCAACGCCCCCATCCACCCTGGCTAAGGTGTCAAAGCCGAAATGTTGTCCTTAGCCCCATGATGTGTATGTGTGTGTGTGTGTGTGTCTACCCCGCTGCCATCACGCCTCCCGTATAAGTACGCCTTAGATCGGCATCAGGCTTGAATAACACCTCATAAAAAAAAGGAAACGAAAGCAAAAAGGGAGCTCCAACGACTGTCTCGAGAAGGCAAGTCTTAGGAATCACCCACCGCAATCACTCTGCCTTTGACATCACATCCATGGTGTACAATGAAAACCTGTAAATAAACTTATGAGTACCAGAGGAGGAAGGCAGGCAAATGGAAAGACACTGTCATACGGTAGCTACTGCTTTCAGTCGTAGCAAAGACAAAAAAAATTTATTATTCGTTTCTTTATCGTTCACATTTCCTCCGTTCTCACCGGGTATTCTTAACTAAGGACTAGGCCCTACTAAACTGCACCTAAAACTAAGCATCTAATGATTATAAAATTTTCGTACAGAGAAACTTCCTAACATAAATGTAGATAGATAATTATGACCAAAAAAAAAAACAATCTAAGCAAACGTATGTATACACTCGATATAAAGAAAATTCAAAATAAAACTTACATTGCAACACATGACTTACGAGCGTTCTTCAGATCATTCTACAGCTTCCAGTCAAAATCTGCCAAGCGCCAAAGTGAAAGGGCGAATAAGTTGCTTGCCTCTGACCGCTACCTTTTGCTACTGACCACCATGTAGTCGGGACTATTTACGGGTGTTCCCCCCTGGCTTCTTACCAATTAGCATGTTATGTTCAGCACCGTATACAGACGTAGCCGTGTAAATCTTTGCACCAAACAGGACTTGATCCTTATAAACTTACTTCTGAACGTCGCATGGCTTCCTGGAGTTATTCTACAGATTATCGCCGGGTCACCAATATGCAACTAATTTGTATGATACACATAAGAGGAGAGAATCGTATCGAATTTAAAATTTATAAACTTCACTAATTTATCTTGCTTTTTTTTTTCTTTCACAGAGTGTTAATGTTCTCCCTAATATGCAGGTAATTCAATTTTGAATCCGAATTAGTTTAATCAACGATAACTTGAATAATTTCATATTTTCTTTACAGTTTTCCGCAATGAAAATTAAAAAGCGGCACTACGGCACAATACACAGGTAATTAATTTTTAATGACGAATTAATTTTGTCAAAGAAAACTTTAATAATTTCATATTTTCTTCACAGTTTTCCGCAATGAAATTTGGCACAATACACAGGTAGTTAATTTTTAACTACGAATTAATTTATTAAGGAAAACTTTGATAAATTCATATTTTCTTCAGTTTTCCGCAATGAAGACACTTTATCTAATTTAAAAATGTTTAATCGAAGAAAACTTTACTAATTTCCAATTCTCTTTACAGTTTCCAGCAATGAAAATTAATAAGCGGCACTATGGCACAATACACAGGTAATTGATTTTTAATTATGAATTAATTTAGTCAAAGAAACTTTAATAATTTCATATTTTCTTCACAGCTTTTCCGAAATGAAATTTGGCACAATACACAGGTAGTTAATTTTTAACTACGAATTAATTTATTAAGGAAAACTTTGATAAATTCATATTTTCTTCACAGTTTTCCGCAATGAAAATTACGACGCGGCACTCTGGCACAATATACAGGTAATCCATTTTTAGTTACGAATTAATTTAATCGAAGAAAACTTTATTAATTTCCTATTCTCTTTACAGTTTTCCGTAATGAAATTTAATAAGCGGCACTATGGCACAATACACAGGTAATTAATTTTTAATTACGAATTAATTTCGTCAAAGAAAACTTTAGTAATTTCATATTTTCTTCACAGTTTTCCCGAAATGCAAAATTACGAAGCGGCACTCTGGCACAATATACAGGTAATCCACTTTTAGTTACGAATTAATTTAATCGAAGAAAACTTTATTAATTTCCCATTTTCTTTACAGTTTTCCGCAATGAAATTTGATAAGCGGCATTATGGCACAATACACAGGTAATTAATTTTTAATTACGAATTAATTTTGTCAAAGAAAACTTTAATAATTTCATATTTTCTTCACAGTTTTCCGCAATGAAATTTGGCACAATACACAGGTAATTAATCTTTAACTACGAATTAATTTATTAAGGAAAACTTTAATAATTTCATATTTTCTTTACAGTTTTCCGCAATGAAAATTTGGCACAATACACAGGTAATTAATCTTTAACTACGAATTAATTTATTAAGGAAAACTTTAATAATTTCATATTTTCTTTACAGTTTTCCGCAATGAAAATGACGAAGCGACACTCTGGCACAATATACAGGTAATCCATTTTTAGTTACGAATTAATTTAATCGAAGAAAACTTTACTAATTTCATATCTTCTTTAAAGTTTTCCGTAATGAAATTTGGCACAATACACAGGTAATTAATATTTAACTACGAATTAATTTATTAAGGAAAACTTTAATAATTTCATATTTTCTTTACAGTTTTCCGCAATGAAAATTTGGCACAATACACAGGTAATTAATCTTTAACTACGAATTAATTTATTAAGGAAAACTTTAATAATTTCATATTTTCTTTGCAGTTTTCCGCAATGAAAATGACGAAGCGACACTCTGGCACAATATACAGGTAATCCATTTTTAGTTACGAATTAATTTAATCGAAGAAAACTTTACTAATTTCATATCTTCTTTAAAGTTTTCCGTAATGAAATTTGGCACAATACACAGGTAATTAATATTTAACTACGAATTAATTTATTAAGGAAAACTTTAATATTTTCTTTACAGTTTTCCGCAATGAAAATGACGAAGCGACACTCTGGCACAATATACAGGTAATCCATTTTTAGTTACGAATTAATTTAACCGAAGAAAACTTTACTAATTTCATATTCTCTTCATAGCTTTTCCGAAATGAAAATCTCGACGCGACACTCTGGCACAATATACAGGTAATCCATTTATAGTTACGAATTAATTTAATCGAAGAAAACTTTACTAATTTCATATCTTCTTTTCAGTTTTTCGTAATGAAATTTAATAATCGACACTTTCTGTAATTTTGAAATGTTTAATCAAAGAAAACTCTACTAATTTTATATTCTCTTTACAGTTTCCAGCAATGAAAAGTAATAATCGACATTTTATTTCTTTCAGATCTCCACCTCGACGTTTTAAACTAGACTGCCTCGACGTTTTCAACTAGACTGCCTCGACGTTTTAAACTCGACTGCCTCGATTCCCGCAGTCTCCTCAGATTCGGTCGTTCTTCACTTCATCGCCACCGACAGGCGAGCGTTTTTTCGTTTCTTTTGTTTTCGATCGGTCGACTGCCGAAATCTTTCCGGGCAGCGGTGCTGCTAGCTAAGTACGGGTGTGCGTGTATCATTTTTAGGCAAAATTGTTGCTACCGATTATTTTATATGGAATTTACTTGGAATTCTTTTTCGGTCGGGCGTGCAAGAGTCTATTGTGTGTGGGTATCACGCGATATTTTACGGCTAGGCGAATTGCCGTTTTTTCGTCTCCTGGAGGTTGGTGACTAGCGGTAAGTCCGAAAAATTGTATTTTGTGCTCATTTTGCACATTTTATAATTTCTCGAATGAAAAATATTCTGCTGTTGTTGTTGTTCCTTTTAGATCTGGACTTGAATGCGGGTATGTATAAATATATCTTTATATTTTCAGGAAAATTTTTTTTTTTTTTTTTTTTTTTTACATGATGAAGTAGCATAGGGCTACTTCGTGAAAATATATAATTTTTAATTTTTTTCAGGAATTTTCTAATATGAAGAAGTAGCATTGGGCTACTTCTTGAAAATAAATAAATTTTGAATTTGCAGGAATTTTCTAATATGAAGAAGTAGCATAGGGCTACTTCTTGAAAGTAAATAAATTTTGAATTTTGCAGGAATTTTCTCATATGGAGAAGTAGCATAGGTCTACTTCTCGATAATATACAATTTTCTAATTTTTCAGGACTTTTCTAATATGAAGAAGTAGCATAGGGCTACTTCTTGAAAATAAATAAATTTTAAATTTTCAGGAATTTTCTCATATGGAGAAGTAGCATAGGGCTACTTCTCGGAAATAGCTAAATTTTATTAAATTATATACCCTGGGAAATCATGGGGTTTTCTCTACCGACGTAGAGAAGCCAAACAAAAGTAGCGTAAGGGGGTATACGCTACAGCGTGGGGACGACCCACGGAGATAAGAGTCTCAAGCCGGGCTTTGACACGAGACGTATGTCAGGATACGCCCTAAAAGGGAATAGATTCACTCACCACGCGCCCAACGTGGGGACGACCCACAAGTCTCAAGCCGGGCATACACTATACCCTAAATTATTGAGAAATCAGGTCCCATCTGCGACCCTGATTCCAGTTCGTCTTGGACGAGTGAGGACTGATCTATAGATAGACGTCGTCTATCAACTCGACTTGTCCAATGAGCTGACCAGGAAGAGGTGTAGCGACCGGTTTATTGGGTGCGGGAATGTTTGGCTCGAGACTACGACTTCGTCGGTGAAATGCCGCTACTCAGCGTTCTGTGTTCGGCTGAATCCGGTCGCGACATCCCGGAAATCCACCCCAGTCCCAAGCGAGGAAATCGTTTCGTAACAGATAGAATTCATCTATCAACTCACTCAGGATGACGGAAGTCCCGCGGGATGCAGCAAGCGGGTTCAAGCTCTAAGAAAATTGAAGAAAGGACAGGAAAGTAAAATCCTTCAGGTGAAGGCTAACCCAGAAGGGGCTAGTACCAAAGACTAAGACCATCTAAACGTGAAAGTTTAGAGATAATACATTATATACAAAAACTCGCCAAGACTCCCTCCGCACTCGCTAACGCTATGACACTCCTTAATTTGAAGAAAAATGGAAGAAAGGACAGGAAAATAAAATCCTTCAGATGAAGGCTAACCCAGAAGGGGTTAGTAGCAAGGAGAGGTGACACTCTAAACTCGTTCATTTAGAGGTATTATACTAGAAACAAAATTTCCGCCGACTCCACTCACACGACACTACTTGACACGCCAGACCAATTGAAAGAAGATTGAAGAAGGGACAGGAAAATAAAATACTTCAGATGAAGGCTAACCCAGAAGGGGTTAGTAGTGTAACATTTACTCAATTACGGTAGAGGTGGGTTGATTAAGTTTTCGAGGCCGGTTTAACAATTGGAATTGCTACGGTAGCTCAGCTATCCATAGTGTACCATGTGGGAGTGGGAAAGCAAAGGGAAAGGGAAAAGATGGGTCTACTAACAGAAGGTATACCGACCGCTAGGTTGGGTGGGTCCTAAGCGGCACTTTGGTACCCTGTAGTTACCAGATAAGCTGGCCGGATGCCTTTTTAGGGCTACCGGGATCTAATCACCCACATTCGATTGTCCTGAGGAAAAAACAGAGAAAAAAAAATATTTTCCCCCAAAAAGGAGAATTTACTAAAGGCATCTTGAAAGAATTCGAAAGGAGTAGAACTACTATAATAATAAAATAATAAAATAATAATAATAATAAATAAAACTTAGCCTATAATAATCATTCACACGATAAAACCGATCTGGTCCGACTGACAATTCGACTAGGAAAATGACTTCTATTTTAATACCATTAACATAAAAAACTAGAGAAACCGCGACAGTGATATTGACGGTGAAAACTGACACTAGACACTAAAATTTGACGCTACCTGCGATTGGTCGTTATTATGTTAACAGCAAAAAGAAAATAAATAAATATGACACGCGATCCAACTGTACGTCAACGATACTCAAAAGAAACAATAAGAAACAAAGGTGTCGGCATGACGGAACAACGCAACGACATAACGACCCACACAACAAAAGAAATAAATTTCAGCCACTGCTGAAAACAAACAAGAAGGAAAAAAAAAATTTGCTCTTATGTTTATAACCAAAATAATCGAGAGAAAATTGTGCCAGATATGATTAGAGAAAAAAAAAAAAAAAAATATTTGCTCTTATGTTTATAACCAAAATGATCGAGAGAAAATTGTGCCAGATATGATTAGAAAGAAAAAAAAATTTTGCTCTTATGTTTATATCCAAAATAATCGGGCGAAAATTGTGCCAGATATGATAAAAAGAAATTTGCTCTGATGTTTATATCAAAAATAATCGGGCGAAAAATGTGCCAGATATGATTAGAAAAAAAAAATTTGTCTTATGTTTATAACCAAAATAATCGAGAGAAAATTGTGCCAGATATGATTAGAAAGAAAAAAAAAATTTTGCTCTTATGTTTATATCCAAAATAATCGGGCGAAAATCGTGCCAGATATGATAAAAAAAAAAAAATTTTTTGCTCTTATGTTTATAACCAAAATAATCGAGAGAAAATTGTGCCAGATATAAAAAAAAGAAATTTGCTCTTATGTTTATATCAAAAATAATCTGCCAGATATGATAAAACCCTGTTTCGAAATTGCGGTTACGTGCTATAAGTGCTGATAACGTTTTACATTTATGAACGGGATGTTGGCAAGATGGGTCAACGCAGAAGGCACACACAACACCTCGAAGGATAATCTTTTGTTTTAACTCTCTCTCCCCCTCTCCACTCTCCGTCGTCCACTCATCAAGGCGTTAATCGCTTAAAATCGGCCTAATCGCTTAAGCCTTCGGTCAATCCATACCAATGGTTATCTCTAACAGGGGGAAATTTTATTATTTGGGAAGGGACTGCAATGTCAAAGATCGGAACTTGAAGGTTTCCGTCTCACATTTGCATGATCGTGACAAGCACTCTCTTAGTCAAGGATAAAAATCAAGAAGGATGAACATCGTTCATCAACTTGGCAAGAGACTGAAGTCAACTAATCAAGGAAAGGTGGGAGGTCGGTGATCAAGTGGCTGCTGGTACTCGAGTAAGAAGTCGTAGCGGTGATGTATATAAGGATAAAATCCGAACGGGACAATCCAACTATAACTAAATATCTGCGGGACAACCCAACTACAATTAAATATCTGCGGGACAACCCAACTAAAACTAAGTATCTGCGGGACAACCCAACTAAAACTAAATATCTGCGGGACAGCCCAACTAAAACTAAGTATCTGCGGGACAACCCAACTAAAACTAAGTATCTGCGGGACAACCCAACTAAAACTAGATATCTGCGGGACAACCCAACTACAACTAAATATCTGCGGGACAACCCAACTAAAACTAAGTATCTGCGGGACAACCCAACTAAAACTAGGTATCTGCGGGACAACCCAACTAAAACTAAATATCTGCGGGATAACCCAACTAAAACTAAATAAGAGATAATACGGGCTTCTCCTCGGAACCAGCAGAAGTGAACGGAAATTGAATTCGATACAGTATGCGTCGCATACAACGTTCATCAACCACTAATCGACTTAGCCTCTCATCACTTTAAATAGGGAAGGTTCATGGGGACTAATAACAAAATAAAGAAGGAAATCAACTGACTTCACCTCGCGTGGGACTCCGCTCCAAGAACACCGCCTCGGAAATGCATCGATCACTCCAAGTCGGATACCAATCTAGAGGATGCTCAACAGCCATCCTCCCGTCAGAATGATCGAAGCAGCTCCAAACAGAGTCACGGGAGCGGAGCGCCACGCAAGCGCGAAGCCACAAATGGTGAAAGCAGAATTCGAGTCATCAGAAGTGCCAAGCTGCATCAAATCAACAAGGACAAGGTCAAAATGGATGAACGTCGTTCATCAACTTGTTGAACCGAAACAGCCGTGCGGTTCCTTAGCCTCTCATCACTTTAAATAGGGAAGGTTCATGGGGACTAATAACAAAATAAAGAAGGAAATCAACTGACTTCACCTCGCGTGGGACTCCGCTCCAAGAACACCGCCTCGGAAATGCATCGATCACTCCAAGTCGGATACCAATCTAGAGGATGCTCAACAGCCATCCTCCCGTCAGAATGATCGAAGCAGCTCCAAATAGAGTCACGGGAGCGGAGCGCCACGCAAGCGCGAAGCCACAAATGGTGAAAGCAGAATTCGAGTCATCAGAACTGCCAAGCTGCATCAAATCAACAAGGACAAGGTCAAAATGGATGAACGTCGTTCATCAACTTGTTGAACCGAAACAGCCGTGCGGTTCCTTAGCCTCTCATCACTTTAAATAGGGAAGGTTCATGGGGACTAATAACAAAATAAAGAAGGAAATCAACTGACTTCACCTCGCGTGGGACTCCGCTCCAAGAACACCGCCTCGGAAATGCATCGATCACTCCAAGTCGGATACCAATCTAGAGGATGCTCAACAGCCATCCTCCCGTCAGAATGATCGAAGCAGCTCCAAACAGAGTCACGGGAGCGGAGCGCCACGCAAGCGCGAAGCCACAAATGGTGAAAGCAGAATTCGAGTCATCAGAACCGCCAAGCTGCATCAAATCAACAAGGACAAGGTCAAAATGGATGAACGTCGTTCATCAACTTGTTGAACCGAAACAGCCGTGCGGTTCCTCAGGCAGGCCTGCATCGTGTGGTCAGCTCTTCAGTAGCCGCGAGCCAAAGCTTAGCTTCAAGGATGGTACGCGTTGCGCACCAAGCTCGTCGGCCACCGAAGAGACAAGCACTTCAACCTAAAAAAAACTTTAGCTCGAAAACCATTTTGACTTGACCGAAGGTAATTAGCACAAGAGCAATTCAAACATAACCAGGAGAAGCTCGGTCACGTATCGCAAGATGGCAAAAAGAGAGAGAAAAAAATGGAGCGCCATTTGTAACAACAAACAGACTACCAGAAATAATTATCGAAATTGTAATCGCGCTTTAGTCAGGAGAAGCTTGACTAAAGCCAAGAAAAAACCAGCTGGGCGCCATTTGTAACACAAATGGGCGACCAGAAATACCAAAAATTAATCTTGAAATAATAAAATCGCGCTTTAGTCAAGAGAAGCTTGACTAAAGCCAAAAGAAAACCATTTGGGCGCCATTTGTAACACAAATGAGCGACCAGAAATACAACAAAGAAAAAAGAAGATTTAAGTCAAAGTTTGACCAGAAATGATTACGACAATAGTAATTACAATTTAGTCAAGAGAAGCTTGACTAAATGTGAAAAAAAACCAAAACCTTTGGGCGCCATTTGTAGCACAAATGGGCGACCAGAAATATCAGAAATTAATCTTGAAATAATAAAATCGCGCTTTAGTCAAGAGAAGCTTGACTAAAGCCAAAAAAAATCCATTTGGGCGCCATTTGTAACACAAATGAGCGACCAGACAAAATCATCAATTAAAACTTGAAAATGCACTAAGACTTTTATCAAGAAAGGCTTGACTAAGCGATCGGAAAAATAAACTATGAAACTTTTACAGCAAAACCTGAATTCAAAGCTTGTATAGGAATGAATAATATTGATTGAACTTTAGTCAAGAGAAGCTTGACTAAAGGCCAGAAAAAAAAAATCCATTTGGGCGCCATTTGTAGCACAAATGAGCGACCAGAAATATCAAAAGTTAAATGTGAAATGGTAATTGTACTTTAGCCAAGTGATGCCGGACTAAAGACCGGAGAAAAAAAAACCTAATTTGGGCGCCATTTGTAACACAAATGGGCGACGAGAAATATCAAAAATTAATCTTGGAATAATAAAATCGCGCTTTAGTCAAGAGAAGCTTGACTAAAGCCAAAAGAAAACCAGATTGGGCGCCATTTGTGACACAAATGGGCGACCAGAAATATCAAAAGTTAAATGCGAAATGGTAATTGTACTTTAGCCAAGTGATGCCGGACTAAAGACCGGAGAAAAAAAAAACTAATTTGGGCGCCATTTGTAACACAAATGGGCGACCAGAAATATCAGAAATTAATCTTGGAATAATAAAATCGCGCTTTAGTCAAGAGAAGCTTGACTAAAGCCCAAAAGAAAACCAATTGGGCGCCATTTGTAACACAAATGAGCGTGTCTGTCGTCGGATCTATCTATGTCCGCTTTGACCTGGAGATAAATAAGCCCGCAACTGACACCTCCAGCTGCAAAATCATCTCAGGGATAGAGTAGGTGGCCGCACAGCATTTTGCCGCTAGCGGTCAGCCGGCTGGGGTGGTTCTTGCCACCCACATCCCCTCGATGCTTGTAAGCTGTGCGTATTTCCGCGAAATAAGATACCAACTCCTCTTTTACTTGGACCTCGGACGGACAGACGGACAAATAAAAAAAAAAGAAAAAAAAAACCCAGTATGACGGCTCGATTCCTTGCCCGCTTCGCTAGTGCAGTCTGCAAACTGTGAAAGAGAAACCTGGGAGAATGTAACAAGGGAAAGAAAATGCGAGCATGTTCAAAGCTGTAAGGATAAAAATAGAAAAATAGCACAACGCCGGACAAAGGACTTTCACCCGGAGAGCATTCGACGCAGAGGAGAGACGAGAGAGTGTGAGCTAATGTGGACTCCAGCTGTTGTGGGAGTCCTGGCTTTGACGCGAATGGGCCCCAACGCCCCCATCCACCCTGGCTAAGGTGTCAAAGCCGAAATGTTGTCCTTAGCCCCATGATGTGTATGTGTGTGTGTGTGTGTGTCTACCCCGCTGCCATCACGCCTCCCGTATAAGTACGCCTTAGATCGGCATCAGGCTTGAATAACACCTCATAAAAAAAAGGAAACGAAAGCAAAAAGGGAGCTCCAACGACTGTCTCGAGAAGGCAAGTCTTAGGAATCACCCACCGCAATCACTCTGCCTTTGACATCACATCCATGGTGTACAATGAAAACCTGTAAATAAACTTATGAGTACCAGAGGAGGAAGGCAGGCAAATGGAAAGACACTGTCATACGGTAGCTACTGCTTTCAGTCGTAGCAAAGACAAAAAAAATTTATTATTCGTTTCTTTATCGTTCACATTTCCTCCGTTCTCACCGGGTATTCTTAACTAAGGACTAGGCCCTACTAAACTGCACCTAAAACTAAGCATCTAATGATTATAAAATTTTCGTACAGAGAAACTTCCTAACATAAATGTAGATAGATAATTATGACCAAAAAAAAAAACAATCTAAGCAAACGTATGTATACACTCGATATAAAGAAAATTCAAAATAAAACTTACATTGCAACACATGACTTACGAGCGTTCTTCAGATCATTCTACAGCTTCCAGTCAAAATCTGCCAAGCGCCAAAGTGAAAGGGCGAATAAGTTGCTTGCCTCTGACCGCTACCTTTTGCTACTGACCACCATGTAGTCGGGACTATTTACGGGTGTTCCCCCCTGGCTTCTTACCAATTAGCATGTTATGTTCAGCACCGTATACAGACGTAGCCGTGTAAATCTTTGCACCAAACAGGACTTGATCCTTATAAACTTACTTCTGAACGTCGCATGGCTTCCTGGAGTTATTCTACAGATTATCGCCGGGTCACCAATATGCAACTAATTTGTATGATACACATAAGAGGAGAGAATCGTATCGAATTTAAAATTTATAAACTTCACTAATTTATCTTGCTTTTTTTTTTTCTTTCACAGAGTGTTAATGTTCTCCCTAATATGCAGGTAATTCAATTTTGAATCCGAATTAGTTTAATCAACGATAACTTGAATAATTTCATATTTTCTTTACAGTTTTCCGCAATGAAAATTAAAAAGCGGCACTACGGCACAATACACAGGTAATTAATTTTTAATGACGAATTAATTTTGTCAAAGAAAACTTTAATAATTTCATATTTTCTTCACAGTTTTCCGCAATGAAATTTGGCACAATACACAGGTAGTTAATTTTTAACTACGAATTAATTTATTAAGGAAAACTTTGATAAATTCATATTTTCTTCAGTTTTCCGCAATGAAGACACTTTATCTAATTTAAAAATGTTTAATCGAAGAAAACTTTACTAATTTCCAATTCTCTTTACAGTTTCCAGCAATGAAAATTAATAAGCGGCACTATGGCACAATACACAGGTAATTGATTTTTAATTATGAATTAATTTAGTCAAAGAAACTTTAATAATTTCATATTTTCTTCACAGCTTTTCCGAAATGAAATTTGGCACAATACACAGGTAGTTAATTTTTAACTACGAATTAATTTATTAAGGAAAACTTTGATAAATTCATATTTTCTTCACAGTTTTCCGCAATGAAAATTACGACGCGGCACTCTGGCACAATATACAGGTAATCCATTTTTAGTTACGAATTAATTTAATCGAAGAAAACTTTATTAATTTCCTATTCTCTTTACAGTTTTCCGTAATGAAATTTAATAAGCGGCACTATGGCACAATACACAGGTAATTAATTTTTAATTACGAATTAATTTCGTCAAAGAAAACTTTAGTAATTTCATATTTTCTTCACAGTTTTCCCGAAATGCAAAATTACGAAGCGGCACTCTGGCACAATATACAGGTAATCCACTTTTAGTTACGAATTAATTTAATCGAAGAAAACTTTATTAATTTCCCATTTTCTTTACAGTTTTCCGCAATGAAATTTGATAAGCGGCATTATGGCACAATACACAGGTAATTAATTTTTAATTACGAATTAATTTTGTCAAAGAAAACTTTAATAATTTCATATTTTCTTCACAGTTTTCCGCAATGAAATTTGGCACAATACACAGGTAATTAATCTTTAACTACGAATTAATTTATTAAGGAAAACTTTAATAATTTCATATTTTCTTTACAGTTTTCCGCAATGAAAATTTGGCACAATACACAGGTAATTAATCTTTAACTACGAATTAATTTATTAAGGAAAACTTTAATAATTTCATATTTTCTTTACAGTTTTCCGCAATGAAAATGACGAAGCGACACTCTGGCACAATATACAGGTAATCCATTTTTAGTTACGAATTAATTTAATCGAAGAAAACTTTACTAATTTCATATCTTCTTTAAAGTTTTCCGTAATGAAATTTGGCACAATACACAGGTAATTAATATTTAACTACGAATTAATTTATTAAGGAAAACTTTAATAATTTCATATTTTCTTTACAGTTTTCCGCAATGAAAATTTGGCACAATACACAGGTAATTAATCTTTAACTACGAATTAATTTATTAAGGAAAACTTTAATAATTTCATATTTTCTTTGCAGTTTTCCGCAATGAAAATGACGAAGCGACACTCTGGCACAATATACAGGTAATCCATTTTTAGTTACGAATTAATTTAATCGAAGAAAACTTTACTAATTTCATATCTTCTTTAAAGTTTTCCGTAATGAAATTTGGCACAATACACAGGTAATTAATATTTAACTACGAATTAATTTATTAAGGAAAACTTTAATATTTTCTTTACAGTTTTCCGCAATGAAAATGACGAAGCGACACTCTGGCACAATATACAGGTAATCCATTTTTAGTTACGAATTAATTTAACCGAAGAAAACTTTACTAATTTCATATTCTCTTCATAGCTTTTCCGAAATGAAAATCTCGACGCGACACTCTGGCACAATATACAGGTAATCCATTTATAGTTACGAATTAATTTAATCGAAGAAAACTTTACTAATTTCATATCTTCTTTTCAGTTTTTCGTAATGAAATTTAATAATCGACACTTTCTGTAATTTTGAAATGTTTAATCAAAGAAAACTCTACTAATTTTATATTCTCTTTACAGTTTCCAGCAATGAAAAGTAATAATCGACACTTTATTTCTTTCAGATCTCCACCTCGACGTTTTAAACTAGACTGCCTCGACGTTTTCAACTAGACTGCCTCGACGTTTTAAACTCGACTGCCTCGATTCCCGCAGTCTCCTCAGATTCGGTCGTTCTTCACTTCATCGCCACCGACAGGCGAGCGTTTTTTCGTTTCTTTTGTTTTCGATCGGTCGACTGCCGAAATCTTTCCGGGCAGCGGTGCTGCTAGCTAAGTACGGGTGTGCGTGTATCATTTTTAGGCAAAATTGTTGCTACCGATTATTTTATATGGAATTTACTTGGAATTCTTTTTCGGTCGGGCGTGCAAGAGTCTATTGTGTGTGGGTATCACGCGATATTTTACGGCTAGGCGAATTGCCGTTTTTTCGTCTCCTGGAGGTTGGTGACTAGCGGTAAGTCCGAAAAATTGTATTTTGTGCTCATTTTGCACATTTTATAATTTCTCGAATGAAAAATATTCTGCTGTTGTTGTTGTTCCTTTTAGATCTGGACTTGAATGCGGGTATGTATAAATATATCTTTATATTTTCAGGAAAATTTTTTTTTTTTTTTTTTTTTTACATGATGAAGTAGCATAGGGCTACTTCGTGAAAATATATAATTTTTAATTTTTTTCAGGAATTTTCTAATATGAAGAAGTAGCATTGGGCTACTTCTTGAAAATAAATAAATTTTGAATTTGCAGGAATTTTCTAATATGAAGAAGTAGCATAGGGCTACTTCTTGAAAGTAAATAAATTTTGAATTTTGCAGGAATTTTCTCATATGGAGAAGTAGCATAGGTCTACTTCTCGATAATATACAATTTTCTAATTTTTCAGGACTTTTCTAATATGAAGAAGTAGCATAGGGCTACTTCTTGAAAATAAATAAATTTTAAATTTTCAGGAATTTTCTCATATGGAGAAGTAGCATAGGGCTACTTCTCGGAAATAGCTAAATTTTATTAAATTATATACCCTGGGAAATCATGGGGTTTTCTCTACCGACGTAGAGAAGCCAAACAAAAGTAGCGTAAGGGGGTATACGCTACAGAGTATGTAACGGTTGTAAATAATGTTGTAGTGATAATAATTATCTACTTGAAATTTAGTTAGCCACTTTTGTTTATTTTTATGTACATAACACGCGTTAATAAATTTAGTAGCTCGTTAGCTTCGATCTTGTTTGAGCCTGTTAACTTCGGTTTTTGATTTTTTTGTGAACTTTCTCTGACATTCTTCTTCAGACCTTGTATTTGTAAAACTTTTTCAACTTTGACTTACAATGGCTACATAGAGGACACCACCTCCTGGGAAGAACGGTGTGACTAGGTTGCGTGAGCCATGCACGATATGTAGAGACATAAATTGGTCAGCTGAACAGGAACCAGTCATGACCACGTGCGGACATGTCTTTCATGAGGCATGTATCCAGACCTGGATAGGCGAGCATTCCAGTTGTCCTAACTGTAGACGCCGCCTCACGCCACAGGACCTCACTGGTTACACTGGTGCCTTTCCTAAAAGAACGAATAAGGTGAAGCCCGCGAAGTCAGTTAGGCGCGATTCATTGCCGACCTTTGACTTGCCTACCTTCGACTTACCACCACCGAATCGACGATCTTTATCACCAGGAATGCCCGATTGGCGCTCAAGGACTTTTGTAGACCCGAGTCCACGACAGGATAGTCCAGCGCGTACAGCTCAAGGCCATTCCCCAGCTACGGATGCGTTGATGGCAGGCTTACGCTTACGAATGCAAGACTTGGTGAGGTCTCGAACAGAGCCTTCATGTTTTGCGGACTGAATTAGTAAATAATGTTCGACAGCAAGTAGCAGCTGCAATGCCGCCAATAGACTTTTCACGACCTCCTCCGGCTATGGGAAATCCCAGACCATCTGACGATTTTCCTAATCTGCATAGACAATCCTTTAATCGACCTTCATCAGCTTTTGGTCAGCCTAGAAGTCAGCCTGCACCAAGCTTTGTACCACCACCACCACCACCACCTATTCGTGTCCCTGCAGGCATAGGACAGCGACGTTCTAGCAGCCCTATCCGCAGGTGGAATATATCCTACAGCGGTGACAGCCCTCGGCTCACAGTCGATGAATTTGTATTTCGGGTAGAAGCTTTGACTTATTCTTCTTTGGAAGGAGACTTCGACCTACTGGTGCGTCACATGACGACTCTGCTTTCTGGACCAGCAATGGACTGGTACTGGTCTCTCCTGAGGCAAAATTCCACGCCGTCATGGGAGTATGTGAAAGCAGCTCTATTAACTGAATGGGGAGTCCCCAAAGACGATCTTAAGGTCAAGGTCCAGCACCTGGTACAGCTACGAGACCAACTGCAGAACCCGTTGCCAGACGTTGAATTTTTGGAAATAGTCAAATCAAATTTACTGCCAGAGATCCAAAACAAAATTTGTTTGCATCCTACAAACACCATCCACCAGCTCAGGATTCTTGTGAATCAAATTCAAGCGACGCAGCAGCGCATCGCGACAGCAAGTAGTTGGAACGCTTATCGCGGACAAAGAGTCAGTGAGGTGGATGGATACTATTCGACTAAGGCTGAACTGAATACGTCACCTGAACGCAGTGAGGAAGTCTTACTATCTGCTATTTCAACCCCTAAAAATGTAACCTGCTGGAATTGTGACCAGCCCGGTCACTTTTACCAAGATTGCCGGTAGGAACGACAAGTTGTGTTCTGTTACGGATGTGGACGGAAGAACGCCTTCAAGCCAGATTGCATTCCATGTCAACAGAAAAACTTCAGACGGGTCGGGAATACCACCACCTCTTTCCGACCAGCGTTGACATCACGAGCAATCAATACAACGAACACTCCAGTTCAAGCCTTGAACAAGGAGGAAGGTCCGCTCCATTAGCAGACACTAACGATAACTCCCTGATATGTCCACTGATATCATTCAGTGACTCTGATGATATCAGGAAAATACTTGATTGTACGATTACTTCATTGGCAGAGGCGGAGAACTTAGTAGACTTCTCCGCAGATCTTCAAGTTCCCATCTCCACTTCTGGGGAGCCTATGACATTATTAGACACTTCCTTAGAAGAATCTTTAATCTTCGATGTCCCGTTGACACCTATAGCACGCATAGCTGACAAAGTTATTGAGCAGGAGATTTGGCCTCCTGTCATTTCTGTGTTGAAACGTATTATACGCGTCTGCGGAAATACAGAGCAGCAAGAGACCGAATTTTCTCCTCGGTAGCGGAGTTAGCTGACATTATGTTTCCTGACCTGGATAGGAGACCGAAAAGGAAACGATCAACTGTTCATTGGCGGGAATACTGTCGACGAATGAAACTAGAAAGAAAAAAACTGGCACAGATTTCCGTGTCGATGCCAGACGACATTCGACCGTACGCCGAAGTACAGCTGCTCGGGCGAACTGAGCCTGGATTACTTGATAGTGTTGCCACTGTCAGTATTCTAAGTCAGGGAGCTCTAGAGAAGCTTGCGGAAGCAGATGTCGAATGGAAGAAGTATCAGACACAGGTCCAAGTAGCTAATGGTGCCATGACGACTGTTTATGGTCATGTGAACTTGGACGTCACTTTCCGTGGTAAGACCCAAAACGGGCGTTTTTACGTGGTTCCTGGGCTCACACAGGCACTATATATGGGAATAGACTTCTGGCGTCTATTTGGGTTGGCTCCAGATGTCCTGGGTCGCCACCTGTTATGGTCGTAGCGTATTGCATATAGCAATATGCTACCAGAGATACTGCAGCATGTATGCCGGCCGGAGAGCAAATTCCTCTTATGGTCGTAGCGTATTGCATATAGCAATATGCTACCAGAGATACTGCAGTGTGTATGCCGGCCGGAGAGCAAATCGGCAACTGAACGCACCCCGACCGAGAGTAATGCTTCCTCACGTTCAGATGCCATGGGGACATGACTGAAAAGTAAGAAGAAGACAATCGACTTCTGTCTTCTCAGACGTGATACAAACAAACGTGAAAAGTTAGATTTCGAAAAAGCAAGGATTTTCCATCGGCATCGGCTATCAATTTAACCCCGCACGTAAGTTTAGAAAATTTTTTAGTCATCCCTAATAATAAAATTTCAATGGGGAAAATATTTTTCTAGCAACATAAGTAATCCGCCATCTCGTCGTCCAGCTGAAAAGTATTCCGACATTTCGGCTTAATTGCGTTGGATATAGATATGCAAAGTAAATTGCAGTAGCATAAGGCTGAAGGACTTATAACGGCAAGGAAATTACCGAGGGACTTAACTGCCGGTTACTTGGCATTAACATTACCCGAATTCTCATGGTATGTGACTAGATTATTATTGTTTTCTTGTCCCCGGATAGCAATTTAGATTAGCAAACTCTGTGCAAAAAGTTGCAAGACAGCACAGGGTCTGAAAAGTTACGCATTATAACCCATAATACATCACAAGAAAATCTAAATTTAGCAAGAGTGCCAGTTAAAAGATCATCGCCGTGACAGTCTGCTGGCTCCTTAAGTCCATCAACACAAATCAAAGTCAACAACAACTACGGGCTTCAAATTCTAATTTGACATCATCAACCGTAGCTAGTAGCAACAGCCTTATGCGGGGAAATATTGGTTTAATATCCATTAAAACAACAAAGACAAATTTAATAGCGAAAAGCGGTACTGCCCAAAAAAAAATCTGAAATTAGCATCAGAGGCTGCTGTACAACATGAACGAACCCATGCGTCATGGGGCTCAGTCTGTCACAATTTGAAAGCGGATGTTTTGTGGTTGCATAAAAGCTGAACTTTTTCGAAGATCCACAACGAAACAAATCTTCTAGTGTTATTACTTGCGAACTTGAATCGTTCTTGCAGGAACTTGTATACAGGTCAACAAGGGACTTTGGACGATTGTGCCACCCAAAGTCAATGGGAGGATGGGGCCTGGCAAAGAAGGCAGACCATCTGCGCCTTCACTGGAATGCAGGTAAGTGACGTAAGGGTCCCTTCAGGACCGAGTGTTTGCTGGCTTGTTGGTTGTAGGCACGAAAATATTTTTTGATTATGGTTGATGACAAGCGGCAGGTTACTTCGGGAACTCCCCCCACACTCTCCGCCACCCTTAGTCGAGGTGCTAGCGTGCCGCCCTGTACGAACGCTGTCGTCGAGTGATCTGTCAGCTCATGCTGGCAGTTTGGACTTCACGTCCTGACCAATCACTCATCAACATAAATACCATAACAACTCCCGATCGTGTTATGCATTTTGGCTGGATTTCATTAACAATGCAATAAAATTTTAAATAATAGTAAAAGAGATATTTGATTTTCTTTCAAGTCCACATTTTTTTAATATAAAATCATTTATTTTCAGAAATTCAAATATTGTTTATTTTTTTCATTTTTTTTCATAATAGATTTAGTTCTTCCATATTGGCAGCAATGAAACCCCAGCGTTAACCCAGGGGTTACACCTGCAAGTACAGCTTGCGTGTAAGCCTCCCTTCCAACACGATTTTTAACTTGACAGCAGAAGGCAGTTCGGTTGATGTCTTATCATCTTGCATGCAAGTTCATTTAAAAAATGGCATTGAGGCGTAAAGTCATGTGTATATTGGAAAATTATAGCAATAAAGGAAGTAGCAGAATGATAAAAACCCAAGAAAAAGTTAAGAGAAAGGTTTTGGTAAATGTTGTAATGCAAACGATCCCAGAAAATCTCATTTTTCTAGAATAAATTTAACAAATTTTCTTAAGCATTTCATTTCCGCCATCTTGAAAACTGCAGAATGTCAAATTACTATCACCTCAGCTGCCATGGTTTTTCATCATGAAAGTTCGCTGAAAGCTGAAATGCCAGCATGGCAGTAGAGGTTACACGTGCAAGAAGTATGGCAGTGCAGCTTGCATGCAAGCTGTACTTGCAGGTGTAATCCCCGGGGAACCCGGGGCTGCCAATTCTGCTTGCATGCAAGCCTCCCTTCCAACATGATTTTTAATTTGACAGCAGAAGGCGTTCGGTTGATGTCTTATCATCTTGCATGCAAGTTCATTTAAAAAATGGCTTTGAAGCGTAAAGTCATGCGTATATTGAAAAATTATAGCATTAAAGGAAGTAGCAGAATGATAAAAACCCAAGAAAAAGTTAAGAGGAACGTGTTGCTAAATGATGTAATGCAAATAATCCCAGAAAATCTCATTTTTACAGAATAATTTTAACAAATTCTCTTAAGCATTTCTTTTCCGCCATCTTGAAAACTGCATAATGTCAAATTACTATCACCTCAGCTGCCATGGTTTTCCATCATGCAAGTTCGCAGAAAGCTGAACTGCCAGCATGGCAGTAGAGGTTACACGTGCAAGAAGTATGGCAGTGCAGCTTGCATGCAAGCTGTACTTGCAGTTGTAATCCCCGAGTAAAATTAGGATTAGAGATAATCATAAGGCTTAAACATAATTGCGACGACAGAGTGATAGAGCGACAGACGACAACGAAAGATTCGCTACGAAACAAGCAGTCGAAAAATTGGGAACACAATTGCAACGACAGGCAGTGAGCGACGATTGTGAAAGGAGAAGATACTGAAAGTTCATTTATTAAATGTTTCGAGCGTTTTAAAAGGAGATTTTTAACAAGAATATTTAATATTATATTGAAAGAAATGCAATGGACCAAACTGTGGAAAAAAAACTGAAAATGCAGAAATTAACTAAATCAAATATGTACCTTGAAATATCCATCCAAACCACGTCTTTTTTGTCCACTTGTCTTGCCTGTCTTGCAAATCATAAAATATTATATGATTTCACACTTCCTCGATCAATTTTTCCTCAAAGCTCATTATTTTAAAATTACCGCGGCGTGCTACCACCTAAAAAAGACTGAACTGAATGTCAAAACAATTTCATTCGATTAATTTTGTTGGTAGTACTGCAGCGACAACGGCAAAATTAAGGCTAAAGGCCTAAACACAATTTCGACGGCTGACGGAGAACGACAACGAAATTCTGCTGTCAAACTTCTAAAAGCACAGCATCTTATCCGAATGCACCAAATTACGACGAACGACGGTAAGTGGGCGACGATGTTGCCGTCGAGATTGATGAAATTCTAATGGCTGGATTACATTAACAACGCCGACGTCGGCGTGGTCGTCGTTTAAGCGTGAATTACAATTACGACTGATCTGCCGACAGCGACTTGATTCTAAGTCGAAGTCGACGCTGACCACAGGAGACACAGGAGCAAAGTATAGTTTCATTCGTTGTCGCAGTCTAAGTTGAAGTTGCAATTGAATCTTGTGACATGTATTTACCATTTTAACAAAGTCGAAGCCGAAGTCGCAGCAATTACGACTGCGACTTCGGCTTCGACTTTGCTCAAAGTGCAAAGTTGGTGTCGCCTGTGGTCAACTTCTGTTCAATCGCAGAAGTCGGGACTGCTGGTTTGTTCAAGCAGTTGAGGCTTTAATTTAATTACAAATTCCACCACAGCGTCGACTTCGACTGAAAATCAAGTCGCTGTCGACAGATCAGTCGTAATTGTAATTCACGCTTTATGTCAAAAATATTTAGAGACTGTACTGCATGTATGAAATGCATTACACTACCCACGCCGGCGTCGTCGTCGTCGCCGTCCCCATCTCCCCCATCACTAATCCTAAATTTAACGCTGGCGCTCCATTGCTGCCAATATGCCAGATCTAAATATATTATGAAAAAACATGACAAAAGAAACGATATTTAAATTTCTGAAAATAAATGATATTATGTTAAAAAAATGTGGACTTCAAGGAAAAGAAAATATGTTTTTCATTATTATTTAAAATTTTATTGCAAATCGGCATAGATTACAAGCAAATAACTCAACTGTAAAATGTCACGGAAATTAAGGTATGGTGCTGTCGCCCAGTGTTAATGTAACTTGCCCGGCGTTTGACGACGACGACCACCCGGCGTCGGCGTTGTAATGTAATCCAGGCATAGTTTTGCGGTTTTGCCATCGGCCCTGCAGTGTTAACAACAAAATTAATCGAATGAAATTGTTTTGGCGTTCAGTTTTGTCTTTTTGAAGTGGTAGCACGCCGCCGTAAATTTCAAATAATTAGCTTTGAAGAAAAATTTATTGAGGAAGTACGAAATCAGAGAATAATTTATGATTTGCAAGACAGGCAAGACAAGTGGACAAAAAATACGTGATTTGGATGGATATTTCAAAGCGTTTAATTTAGTTAATTTCTGCATTTTCAGTTTTTTTACCACACTTTGGTCCATTACATTTCTTTCAATATAATATAAAATACTCTTATTAAAACACTCGAAACATTTAATAAGTGCAATTTCAGTGTCTTCTTCTTTCACAATCGTCGCTCACCGCCTGTCGTTGCAATTGTGTGTCCAATCTTTCGACGGCCTGTTTTAACAACCGAATTTCCCGCTGCCGTTTTCCGCTCTACCGCCACATTTGTGCAGGCCTTAAAGGCTGAAACAGATTACACTTAAGTGCGCGGGGCGACAACGTGGCAAAATGTTAGAGGGCATGTGTTTCCTATTGTGCACAACGCATTGAACGCCGCGCGACAGCGCGTCGAAAATTCTTGCCGCGTAGTCATTTCGAATCCTAAATGTGATGCTCACTTTCAGTGGTACCAGAGCTGGGCAATACTTAATTAAAAAAAGAATTAAGTACTACTTAAAGTACATTTGTGTCACTTAAGACTTAATACTCAATACTTTTGAAATGCCCCTACGTAGTACTTGAACATAAGTACCTGCTTCTATTTACTTGTACTTAAGACATAGTTTTGTACTTAAGTACCAAGATTTTTAATTAGGTATTTCTGAGTCTATTAAATGCCTACAAATATCTAACTCTTCGTAGAAAATCAAACACAATCTCTAGCGCAACTGCTTTTTGTGTTGAGTTTTAAAGCACGCAAAGAACTGGCAAGCTGCCGTACTTACGCGTTAAAGTAGAACCTTAGACAAACTAATACCATACAAACAAGACCGCGCAAGTAGAACAAAATCCAGTAACGTCTCGCTCGAATATAGAATCGACGATGCCTCAACTTGATCACATAACCACTAACATGTATAATATAGACTGAGACTCACTATGCTCATAGAAATACATTGCAGATAGTGGGCTCCCTTCTATACGGCTGACCCTTTCGGTCTAAGCACCAAGTACCAACTGAGAGAGAACTGAAAACAATAAATAAATTAGTGGATTCGTCGAAATACAGAAGAAATTCTAAATGTTTTATTAAAATCACTTTGGAGCTGCGTGCTCAGTTTTTCAATTTCCCGTAAATGATTTTTTCAATGTTGGCACCGACGTAAGAACTCTTTCTGACACAAGCATATTATATACGTCAATGGACATAACCAAGTGTAAGCAAGCACTGCCTCGCTTCAATATAAAATCAACGACGCCTCGACCTGATGTAGGGAAGGTCTCAATTTTGTCTTACAAATTTTTTCCTTAGAATTATTATGCATTATTGGAGGTGATAATAGGTGCTTGGGCGAACCTCTAATAGTTTTTAAAAGTGTAGTAGTGAGAGGTGAAAGTTTTACTCTACTTGCAGCGTCGAAAAATATAAAAAACTATAAATAGTATCCACTGGTTGCTATACATATTATAGTTTTCAAAAGGTATTTATTTATTTATTAATATCTATTAATTGAACTCGAAAAACTTCATTATATTACTGCCAACGTACAAAGATTTTAAAAAAATACTTTAAAAAGTACTTCAAAAAGTACTCAGTACTTTTTATAGACTTAGTACTTAGTTATAATACTTTTCATACATGCCGTACTTGTACTTATCCTGAAGTACTCAGGCCTTCGGTACTTGTACTTGTACTTAAATACTTTTACTTTGGTACTTGCCCAGGTCTGAATGGTACCAACAAAAAAATTACATTTGGGGTAGGCAACTTATCATGAAAATTTGTAGTACCAATATAAGAGCGTTGTATCTACACTGCTGCGCTCTTAAGCGTGAAATACAATTACGGCTGATCTGTCGACTGCGACTTGATTTTAAGTCGAAGTCGACGATGAGGTGAAATTTGTAATTAAATTAAAGCTTCAACTCCTTGAACAAACCAGAAGTCCCGACTTCTGCGATTGAACTGAAGTTGGCCGCAGCGAGCACCAACTTTGCACTTTGAGCAAAGTTTAATTTCAGTCGGAGTCGCAGTCGAAGTCGAAGTTGCAATTGTATCTTGCGACATGTATTTACCATTTAAGCAAAGTCGAAGTCGAAGTCAAAGTCGTAATTGTAATTCGCGCTTAATTGCAATCTGTGTCACAGCCCGGCGGAACAATTTCACCGTTCATTTGCTACGATGTCGCGCCGCGCACTAAAGGCTTAAACACAATTCCGACGACAGACGACAAACGACGACGATATATCGCTGTCAAACTTCTAAAAACACAGCATCTTATGCGAATGCACCAAATTGCGACGACCGACGTTGAGCGATCGACGACATTATCGCCGGGATTGATCAAGGCTTAAACACAATTCCGACGACAGAGCGACAGAACGACAGACGACAGCGAAAATTTCGCTGCGAAACAGGCATTCGAAAAATTGGGAACACAATTGCAACGACAGGCGATGAGCGACGATTGTGAAAGAAGAAGATATTGAAATTTCTTTTGTTAAATGTTTTGAGCGTTTTAAAAGGAGATTTTTATCAAGAATATTTTATATTATATTGAAAGAAATGCAATGAACCAAAGTGTGGAAAAAAAAACTGAAAATGCAGATTTAACTAAATTAAACGCTTTGAAATATCCATCCAACCCACGTCGTTTTTGTCCACTTGTCTTGCCTATCTTGTAAACTATAAATTATTTCATGGGTTTCGCATTTCCTTGATCAATTTTTCCTCAAAGCTCATTATTTTAAAATTACCGCGGCGTGCTACCACCTAAAAAAGACAAAAGTGAATGCCACAACCATTTCATTCGATTAATTTTGTTGGTAGGACTGCAGCGACGACGGCAAAATTAGAAACTGATCAATCCCGGCGATAATGTCGTCGATCGCTCAACTTCGGTCGTCGCAATTTGGTGCATTCGCATAAGATGCTGTGCTTTTAGAAGTTTGACAGCGATATATCGTCGTCGTTTGTCGTCTGTCGTCGCAATTGTGAAGCCTTTAAGGCTTAAGGCTTAAACACAATTCCGACGATAGAGCGACAGAACGACAGACGACAGCGAATATTTCGCTGCGAAACAGGCATTCGAAAAATTGGGAACACAATTGCAACGACAGGCGATGAGCGACGATTGTGAAAGAAGAAGATATTGAAATTTTATTTGTTAAATGTTTCGAGCGTTTCAAAAGGAGATTTTTATCAAGAATATTTTATATTATATTGAAAGAAATGCAATGAACCAAAGTGTGGAAAAACTGAAAATGCGGAAATTAAATAAATTAAATGCTTTAAAATATCCATCCAACCCTTGTCTTGTCTATCTTGTAAACTATAAATTATTTTATGGATTTCGCATTTCCTCGATCAATTTTTCCTCAAAGCTCATTATTTTAAAATTACCGCGGCGTGCTACCACCTAAAAAAGACAAAAGTGAATGCCACAACCATTTCATTCGATTAATTTTGTTGGTAGGACTGCAGCGACGACGGCAAAATTAGAAACTGATCAATCCCGGCGATAATGTCGTCGATCGCTCAACGTCGGTCGTCGCAATTTGGTGCATTCGCATAAAATGCTGTGTTTTTAGAAGTTTGACAGCGATATATCGTCATCGCTTGTCGTCTGTCGTCAGAATTGTGTTTAAGCCTTTAAACATAATTCCGACGACAGAGCGACAGAACGACAGACGACAGCGAAAATTTCGCTGCGAAACAGGCATTCGAAAAATTGGGAACACAATTGCAACGACAGGCGATGAGCGACGATTGTGAGAGAAGAAGATACTGAAATTTCTTTTGTTAAATGTTTTGAGCGTTTTATAAGGAGATTTTTATCAAGAATATTTTATATTATATTGAAAGAAATGCAATGAACCAAAGTGTGGGAAAAAACTGAAAATGCGGAGATTAATTAAATTAAACGCTTTAAAATATCCATCCAACCCTTGTCTTTTTTGTCCACTTGTCTTGCCTATCTTGTAAACTATAAATTATTTTATGGATTTCGCATTTCCTCGATCAATTTTTCCTCAAAGCTCATTATTTTAAAATTACCGCGGCGTGCTACCACCTAAAAAAGACAAAAGTGAATGCCACAACCATTTCATTCGATTAATTTTGTTGGTAGGACTGCAGCGACGACGGCAAAATTAGAAACTGATCAATCCCGGCGATAATGTCGTCGATCGCTCAACGTCGGTCGTCGCAATTTGGTGCATTCGCATAAAATGCTGTGTTTTTAGAAGTTTGACAGCGATATATCGTCATCGCTTGTCGTCTGTCGTCAGAATTGTGTTTAAGCCTTTAAACATAATTCCGACGACAGAGCGACAGACGACAGCGAAAATTTCGCTGCGAAACAGGCATTCGAAAAATTGGGAACACAATTGCAACGACAGGCGATGAGCGACGATTGTGAGAGAAGAAGATACTGAAATTTCTTTTGTTAAATGTTTTGAGCGTTTTATAAGGAGATTTTTATCAAGAATATTTTATATTATATTGAAAGAAATGCAATGAACCAAAGTGTGGGAAAAAACTGAAAATGCGGAGATTAATTAAATTAAACGCTTTAAAATATCCATCCAACCCTTGTCTTTTTTGTCCACTTGTCTTGCCTATCTTGTAAACTATAAATTATTTTATGGATTTCGCATTTCCTCGATCAATTTTTCCTCAAAGCTCATTATTTTAAAATTACCGCGGCGTGCTACCACCTTAAAAAGACAAAAGTGAATGCCACAACCATTTCATTCGATTAATTTTGTTGGTAGGACTGCAGCGACGACGGCAAAATTAGAAACTGATCAATCCCGGCGATAATGTCGTCGATCGCTCAACGTCGGTCGTCGCAATTTGGTGCATTCGCATAAGATGCTGTGTTTTTAGAAGTTTGACAGCGATATATCGTCGTCGTTTGTCGCCTGTCGTCGGAATTGTGTTTAAGCCTAACCGCTGGAACAGAATGAACGGATCACTGCCGGATAGAAACGTCACGCCAAAGTTGAATGCATTTGAAATACATTAGTGCGCACACAGTGAACGGAGTTGCCGGATTTGCCGCAAGAAAGTTGGTCAACTTTCAACTTTAACGCAACTGCCGGATTAAAAATTTTTGACAGCTGAAGGAAATTGTTTGGTTTGTTAAATTTTGCTAGAATAAAGATGAATTTTGAAGAAAAATTAATCAACGAAGTCCAAAAATACGAAATTTTGTATGCCAAAAAGAGTTTGGGGTACAAAAATATTTTTGCGAAAATGCAGAAATGGGAAAAAATTGCAGAGGATTTATCGTCTACTTCTATTATTAATTTTCACACAATTTTCAATAATTTTACAACAATCAAAAGCACAACACTGAAATTCTCACAATTGAACTGAATTGACATTTACGCAGTCAACGCAATTCATTCTGGGCAGCACTTTAGTTTCTCCGTTGTTTGACAGTTATCTGCGTGTTTACTCCGGCATTGATCTGTTCATTCTGTTCCAACCATAAAGTTTGACAGCGATATATCGTCGTCTGTCGTCGCAATTGTGTTTAAGCCTTTCATTGGGGTTAATTCAACTCAATTACCTTGGCGGCAAATTTGTGTTGAATTTACCGTTAGAATAGAAATTTTTAAAGTACAAGAAAGACAAGATGAACTTAAATACAATTCGTAACAATATAGGACAAATTCAAGCAATTGGCAGAGAAAATATCGGTCATGGTTAGTATAAATTTGAAAAACTTTTTATTTGGTTTCTGTGTATTTTGATAGCTGTGTTTTGTTTTCAGTATTTCAAACACCCGCAAACAAGGATACGCGAAAGCTTGCTCCAAAGCAAGTTTTCGGTGATATTCAAAATGTTATCCACAATCAGCAGGTTCGTACTCCTTTAAAGAATGTTAGACAGGGTGTCAAACCATCACCATTATTAGCAAGACGCCGAAAAGATGAAGCTTCCCAACTAAAAGTAAAACCAATTGCTGGGAAATTTGAGAATGGTTTGTCAAAAACCTTTGTAAATTAAATTAAAGTTGAGATTCGTATTATTTAAAGGCTTCGAACACATCTGGTCTGAGAAATCTTTAATCCTATGGTCTGATTATGAAGATAAGGTAGAGAAAGGTGCTGTAAGGGAGAAGAACTTGCAAGCCGAAAAGTGGAAGAAATTAGATAGTGAATTACTGGCAGTACATAGGGGTAAGTTAATTTTAAGAAGAAGTTGATAAACTGCTATTTTAATAGCTGAAAAACTAATCCTAACTAGTAATTATTTTAGTGGTAGCGCCAGCTCTAGGCTAAAAGTAAATACGTTGTGCACACAGCAAATTAATACATATTTCGGATTTTAGATTCTTAATTATTAGAAAACTAAACAAGGATACTTAGATATATTAACGATACATCCAAATTTTAAAGTCAAAGTACATTTATTTCCGAGTCCCCTGCTTAAAGCAACGTATAACGCTGGGCTCTACGACAATCAAGTATAGTACAAACTAGATGTTAATATTACATAGCAAAAAAGAACTGAAACAAATTAAATCTAGAATTACAGTCGTGTATCAAGTAGGGTACATAATTGGTTGTTATTGTTACATAGCAAAATAAACTAAATAAACTGATTCAAATTAGATCCCGTATTACAGGCATACATATGATAAATGTAGGAATAATATTTTCGTAGTAGACTTCCACACATATTAGGTATTTTAACGAGTGGTACGAAGTATTAAGTAGCAGAAGTAAAGAATAGAATAGAAAATTTGTTTATTTTTTACTCTGGCCACTTAGCCACGTCCAAGGACGTTGGGTATTACGATGTTGCATTAACGATTCTTAATTATACTTAACACAAAACAAATGGTGTGATTAAACGATAGCGTATAGAATAAGATTTTAGTTGTGTAAAAGATACATTGAATATGACTAGTGCTGGGCGATGTTTATTGATGTTTTCAAAACATCGATGTTTGGGCTCTCGATGTTCGATATTTTTACATCGATGTCGACGCACTAAAACATCGATATTATCCTTTCGATGTTAGGGAATTACATACGTCTTTCCGCAAAGGATTGAAACCAAGAAAGGAATAAATGCATACTGTAAAAAGCAAATCAAATTCCAAAAAAATTATCTAGATTTGAAAAAAGAAACACGTATTTCAATAAAATTTTTGTGGTAAAACGGAAAGAGACGTAGTGAAGTGATAGTTCATTTCATTTTCAAAACATCGTTATAATTGATCATAATTAGTTCTTAGAATGATTTGGGCTGGGGGCAGAAAAAATTGTTCGGTGGAACCAATCAGAATTCATTCTTTTAAATGGGAGGCCCTTAACGTAAATACATCAAACTGCTGCCACTGAAAGCGATGCAGGCTTGTATATTATTTTAGTGAAGAAAATGTCTGCCTGCAAGCTCGTTTTCAGGCTCAATAAAGTTCAATTTATGAGCTAATCACATCCGCCTAATAAATGAAAAACAACAGAAGCATCGGAAGGTAGTTCGAAACGTAGGCAATCGGAAATACCCTTTTATTTAAGCGCTCCTTTGAAGCCGCTTCATATAAATCCTTTAAATCCTTACTTCTGTGCCAACTGAACGTTTTTTCTCTAAGCTAGGTGAGACTATAACTCAAAAGAAAAACAGTTTGCAAGGAAAAAAATATTTGCCAGTTATTGTTTCTTCAGTCTATATAGATAAGAAGTTTTCGTATCTGTGATTTTTCATTTTTATTTAATTCATAAAAAAACTTTTCCTTTAGAATTTATAATGAATGAAGTACTTGTTTTGTTTTCGTTATTTTTATTAAGTTATAAATAAAGACGACAGCAACAAAAATTCTAAACTGAGAAACATAGCTTTTTCTATGATGTGTTTAAAATTCATTAACATCGATGTTGTTTGTACATTGATGTGATATGATCAATATTATCGCCACATCGATGCTTGTTGGGCGATGTCAACATCGATGCTGAACATCGATGTTCCGTTCCGATGTCCCAGCACTAATATAGACTAAAGGAATGAACAAGAATATTATGAGATATATGTAACAGAACAAAGTTACCAAAACATTTGCAACTCGAAAGTTGCCAAGTACATAAAAACTAACTAGAAATATATTTTTGATAAAGTGAATAATAATTATGATTATAACATGTATCATAATAATTAGCAAATATGGCAAAAGTAGTTCATAAAGATAAATATTTCTAATATCGAAATTAGGCTAACTTCTTACACCACAAAGTCCATGACTAGTGCCATGTTTACTAAGGCTCCAAATATGACAACGTCTGAATTGAAATACATACATGTAATATATAAATATGGCTAACATCTTAGAACAAAATCACAAAAATTTAGGAGTTGCAATAAGTCGCAGGCATGGGCTCAGGATCGGAAAATCCAATAAAAAAAAAAACAGAAATTACTTTGGTAATTAGGTATGCATGGATATTATAGGCTATATTTTATTCCGATTAAAAGCAATTTGCAGTTCACAGATTTTACCATCTTATAAAAGATAAGAAAACACTTGTTTTCCCAAAACGTACATATATATTTTTATTTTACATATAATGTAACTGTCAACACGTTTCGCCTTATCAGGACATCATCAGGGCTCTTGTTATACTTCTTGTAACGTAAGTTGTGGAGAAAGCAAGAAGTGTTTTCTTATCTTTTATAAGATGGCAGGTAATTTGCAGATTTGAGGGTACTCGGCGGTAAACTTTCTTGTCCCAATATTGATGAACGCCTAACTCTGTGTGGAAGGGTCGTAGAGCATTGGGGATTGTGTATCTAAAGTACAGAAATATAGATGAACAATTTCATGAGGAGGGGTTGTGCAAAATACATCAAATAGGAAGGAGAGGGTAATCGAGTGGTGTAGTTTACTTTGGTCGTTTTAACGTCATAACTGTCTTTTACCGAAAAACGGATTTTTGCACTTGGGTCATTTACACCCCAGTTCCTATATTTTGCATATATTTCTTCCGTTCTTTGTTCCACATCCATTTGTACTCTGTTGTGAACATTTTTCTCATGGGTAGTGAATTTCCTCAACTTTCCAGTTCTTCGCAAAGATAAGTTGATAATATGTCCATTATTGTACCAAAAACCGACCATTTCTCCACCTTAAAAAGCATTGGCGCACTTTCTTTGCAGTTATCTCCAAACCATTTATCGGACATATCTAATTAGGGGACGAAATCTAGATAGAAGCTTTAATGTACATATTTAAAAATTTTATTAAGTCCTTCTGTACTGAAACACGTCCAAATTGGCCATTTTCGTGTGATTTAAAATTCATTCATTCCATATTTCTCTGTATTGATTTTTTTTTTAAGGTCCGGATATTTTTAAATTGTGAAATTTCTGCAATTTCTGATCGGACGGCTGTATAGATGTTGTCCTGCGATTTGAGGTGATAATATAATAATTTAATAATCATTAGGTGCTGTGAATTTGTGATAGTTATTGTTTATATCTCAAAAACTGTGGAATACGCCCACAATTAACTTCGATAATCATATAAGGATTTACGCGGAGCAACATTATTGTGCTGGCACGTCCCAGCAGGAAATTCCTTTCTTCCCTAAAAACTTCTCGTGTGTGAAGGCCCAAATTATCAATTAAGAGTGCAAATTATGGGTATTTCAGTCATATTTTGCATTGTTTTATCGAAAAAACTTTCGCGGCACTTTGTTTTGACTCGAACTGCTTTCCCTGAAATGAGCTTTAAACTAACAAATTGAATGCTTATTTATGGTAAGAAACTCATATTTATTGCAACATTTTCAATGGATCCAGTGGAATAAATTTACATAAATATTATCACTTTATTTTTCCCGTTTTAAGAGTCGATTCGTGTGACGTCATGCGCAATTGACAGCCCGAACGATCATACCTTGTTAATCTGTATACCCTGAAAAGACCTCATCGTTCCAACTCCACAGATTTCCGTGTTAGTCAATTCGTCCTCACTTGAGGTGTGGTCCATCAGCAACCCCAGATTTCTGACATGATTTGCAGAGATGGGGACGACCTGTAAAATCAGAGGTGTTATTCACGTTAGCTTCAAAATTAATTATAGTGCGCCCAAAAGATTTGAAGAGTAACTTTGTATTGCAACACATATCCTTGAAGCCGTGTTTTAAATTAAAATCAGACAGATGCACTTGTTATGTGATATTTATATATATATATATATTTATGTACCATACATACGCACTGATTTTTATACCCTAGATGAAATCATAGGGGTATACTAAGTTTGTCATTCCGTTTGTAACACCTCGAAATAATGATGGTAGAGCAAAATGGATTGGACACCCATTCATAATATTAAAAGTTATTTCGATTTTTGCATGTCCGTCCGTCTGTGCGCACGATAACTCGAGAACGCGTATACTTAAAGAGCTGAAATTTTCTACACGGACTTTAAAAAAAAAAAGTAAAATTAAGTTCGAAAATGAGACAAATCGGGCAACTCCTTCGTGGGGTTGCCATATAAAAATTTCGTTTTCCGCTATATATTTGGACACTGCCTGAGAACGCATCGACGTAGACAGCTGAAATTTCGTACATGATGTTTATACTACATTAGCAAATAAAATGTCAAAAATGGACTAAATCGGGCAACTCCTTCTTGGTGTTGCCATATAAGAATTTCGGTTTTTTACGTATACTTTGAAAACGATCAGTCCAAGACATTTTTTGTGTACTAAGAACTTCTGCAGAATACAAAATTCTATAAAATTGGTTATAATCATTTTTTCTGTGCGACAAGCCGATCTAGAAATATATGCGAAAAACCACTTCAAAATCAATACTTGAATAGATCGGTGACCATACGAAATTTAATACGGGCATACATCTAGGGTATCATAAGAATTGGTCTTAGACCAATTCTAGCTTTTTTACTAGTTTATTCATCAATTCATTTTACCGCTGACCATACAGAGGGCAAAGCAAATTAAATATCTGGGGCTCATCTTGGATGAACAATTGAAATGGAATGAGCATATAAATGCTAAAATTAGTAAGATTACTCCGATGCTGGGAGCCATAAAAAAAATGAAAATCACCATAAGCCAAGAAACGGCTAACTTAATATATAATGCTCACATTAGATACAACATACTCACATGGTCCCAGTGCACTAATTGCGTGATAAACAGAGTGCAAACAACAATGAACAGAGCCCTGAAAACATTATATAATATACCTCGGCTAACACCTACTATAGAGGTATTCTGCAGGACCAATAAGCTTAACTTAAAGCAAATTGTCTATGTAGAGAAAGTTAAGCTCATTTACAAAATAATAAATAAATGCTCTAAATCAAACTTAAGGGTGGGTTACCACGGCGTCTGAAATTTACATCTATAACCCAAGAAGAAAAGCAGACATAAGAACATCAGCAGCTAGAACAGAGAGGTTACGCACAGGTCTCCTGACATCAGCTAGTGAAATATACAATGGCCTCCCAGGGAACATCAAAAATCTACCGAGCCTGAGCATCTTCACAAGGAAAATAAAGAGATATGCATGTAGTGCTAATTCCATATAAGCACGCATAAGATATGAAAATACGATAAATACCAAGTATTTCTATTGGTAGCGTAGTTGAAAACTTACTAAGACCATGTAGTAGTAGAATCTATAAGGATTGTAGCTGATTGAGATGGATATATTTTTCCATAGATTTTTCTGAGTAGTTGGTGGCATTGATAAAGTGTAAATTTCGGGGTAGAGTCGGATTGAGACTACATTGTATGTAGCTTATGAGGAATAGTATACTGTAGAGCTAACTCCATATCTAACCTCTTTCTCATACCAGCAATGCTGACTGAAAGAGAGGACTGAGTGCTAAATAGCAGCCAACCACAGTTGAATTTAAATATAAGTGTGTATCTAGGAGCCTCATAATTATGTATCTGGAAGACTATGTCTATGTATTGAATTGAACCTTGTTGAGTGCTTTGATAGTAATGAGAAATAGTAAATATGTTGTTAAAAATCAAAATCTTAGGAACAAAGAAATGAATAAGTAATGTCAATTTTTAAATTAGGGATTATATTAAGAATATATGTACCAGTAATATTGTGTTAATGACTACTTCAAGATGCGATACAATGTGTCTTTAAATAAATACTCTGAAACTTTTATCTAAGAGTAACTTCAACAATCAAACTTGTACACCATACGAAATTACATGCGGGCATTCATCTAGGGTATCACAAGCACTGGTTTTAGACTAATTCCAGCCTTTTCACTTGTTATCATAAAGTTGCCCGTTCTTAGAACAGGAACTATACTAATTGTTTACGGGTTAGTCAAGTTACATAAAATCAATGAACCTATTAGACCTGTTTGCTCGGCCATTAAAGCTCCAACGCAGATTTTGTGTAAAAAGATTAGTGTTTTAATCCCGGAATTATTGAAATTTAAACCAGATTATACAGTAAAAAATTTGTTCATTTGATTGACAAAGTAAAAAACTTACAGCTTCCATGTAATGGCTAGTTTCGTTCGGTGTTTGCAACTTTTTTCCGTCTATTCCTGTATCAAAACGTAAAAATATTCTAAAAATAATCTTTAATTAACGTGTGTCTAAGTCAGAATTACCTTCAGTTTGATCGGTAAATTTACATGCAGAAGGGAGGCTTAAGTATGGGTAGTGCCGGTTCTCTTTTCTTTACTGTATATTTTATGAACAATTTTGAAAAAAAATTATTTAAAAACAAAAACTGCTTTATTTAAATATATCTTAGTATGGTTTCGTTATGTAAATGATGTCTTTTGTATCTGGACAGGTACAGCAAAACAACTTAATAAATTCGTCGGAGATATTTTATATAAAATAGAACCATTCATAAAATTTACTATAGAAATTGGCAACAATAAAATAAATTTTCTTGACCTTACCATTACAATTGTTGAGGGGAATCTTGATTTCAATATTTATAGAAAAGATACCTACTACTACTACTATTTTTCCTTTAAATTCCCATCATCTTTGGAACACTAAGTTAGCAGTATTCCATGCCATGACAGACCGTCTCTTAAGAACTCCGCTTAATCAAACAAATTTTGTTATTGCACCATCATTAAAATAGCTGCCAATAATGGCTATAAAAAAAGAACAATATATGATTTACTTAGAATTAAAACAAAAATGCAAAGTGCAACGAATATAATCTACCCACATGATAGGTTAAAAGAAATAGAAAAAGCTAAGTGGAGGAAAAGGAATATCAGCAGATACTTCAGGAGTATGATATACAACCAGCGTTCTTTAATAGGAAAAACTTGAAAAATCTTTTAAATAATAAAATAGAACCATAATTAGAAACCCTAGAGCGTAGTGGGGTATATGAAATCGGCTGTGATGACTGTTCAGAATTATATATAAGGAAAACTAAAAGAGAAAAAAAAATAGATATTCAGAACATATTTCTGGATCTTAAAATGTCATCTAAAAAACACTAACCATAAGACAAATATCAATAAAATAAAATTATTACAACAACAAAATGGAGGAATTATTTTGGATAAGTACGAACAATTTGAAATAAAAAAAGGGATATCATTAAACAAACAAATTCTCAATGAACAAATAAATGAGTATTCGAACAGTCCGTTACTAAATTCGCTAACATACTAGAATAAAATAGTAATCCCAGATCAGCTAGGTAGTTAGTAACCTGATGATGCCTCAGTAGAGCGTATCGCGTCGTTTATTTTTAAAAGCACGAGTACATAAATATATATATTTTTTAACAATGCAAGTGTTTTTTTAAATGGCTTTTAATAATATGTTCCATTTTGTTCCATTTACCTCGGGAAATCAAATACGAAGTAACACGATAACAAGATACAATAGATAAGAAAAAGGAGATTCATTACGAAAAATATCGGTTCATCCTAGAACATGTTGAACGAGCTGAAAGAATAATATTTCCGTGTAATCAGTGAACAGACTACATAATTATCACTGCCGAGTTTGTGTTTTTGGACTTTTATTTCAGGTTTGAAGTCTTCTCTAACCACTCAGAGTAATACTCTAGACAGACTGTCTCCATAATGATTAAATTTTTAATTAAATGGAATCAAATGTGCAGTATGTCATATAAATGATGTGCCGCTTTTGCAATATTTCGATTCAATTTAAAAAAAAAAAGCATTTCTGTGTAAATGCTCGAAAATTTTCTTAATAGCATAAGCTGAAGGCCGCATGTTTTCAATGTTCAAAAAGTGAATAAAATACAATTTTTCGAATGATTATATTATGTATTATCTATTTATCAGAGTCAATGTCAAGCTCAATGTATTGTATATTTATATACATAGTCGTTTTATATTTCATTAATTTTTTAAACTAAAAATATTTTTTATTTTGTTGTATATTAAACAATATACATACCTATATACATAGACATTTTATATGTCATGTTATTTTTTAAACTTGAACTATAAATATTTTATATATTTTATAAAAAACAAAAATAAAAGTAATAATAAGAAATAAACAAAATCACAGTTTAATATTACTTTTTAGAAGATATTTGACATCGTTTTTCACAAAGTAAGTCATCAAAATTTGGTTGAATATATTGATCTAAAATAATACCTCTAATAGCTGCTCGTATAAATAAGTGCTTCCGAGCATAACCTGTATACGCGTAACAAATAATAACATTTTAGGAAACCAATAATCATTTTAACACTTTATGACTCGAAAGCCATTGTACTTCTGTATAATAACAGATCGGTGTATTCATGAAGCAAACTGATGATGATTATGTCCACGTGCTCGAATATAATTTACAATTTTGGTGACTTTTTTTTAACACAATTCCAATACATATGTATTTAAAACTTTGGAGCACAGTACTTGCTGGTGAATATACAATGAACATGCTCAAAATGTACGTTTTGTTATGGAATTATGTAAGAGCGATTGGCTAGGACGTTAAGTCCAAACTGCCAGCATGAGCTGACAGATCGCCTGATGACAGCGATAGCACAGGGCGGCACGCTAGCACCTCGGCTAAGGATGGCGGAGAGTGTGGGGGAGTTCCCGAAATACTTGCCGCATGTCATCATCCATAGACAAAAAAAAAAAATTTTCGTGCCTGCACTACAAAAAACGGCACACACTCGGTCCTGAAGGGACCTTTACGTCACTTACTTGCTTACTGCTGAATTGAAGGCGCAGATGTTATGCCTTCTTGGCCTTGCCCCATCCTCCCTTTGACTTGGGGGGCACTATTTCCAAGTCCCTTTTTGACCTGTGAAAGAGAGAAAACTAGGACGAACCTAGGCAACCTTCATTTCGTAGAGGGGGGCTCCGGGATAGGACGGAAGAATTAAAAGTCAGCACATTCTTAATACGTTATAAAATCCTTCATTAAAAAAAACTTGCTAACTCCAAAATACATGACTTAAACTTATGACTCTCTATATTCTAGTATACGGAACCATGAACTAAATTTTCCAGGGAAAATGTCCCCGCTACTGGAGTGACATGTTACGGAACAACGTTTCGTAGAATTGCTTAACACCCTGACATCCCGCCTTAAATGGTTCTTATTTGACACTGTCTACACGTTGGGATTGGTGTTTTGTCTTTTCCTACTTCTCTTTCTTTTTTTTCTTTTTAAGCAAAAATATTTATGTTTTGAGTGTCAATCGATACATAAAATAAAGATTTCATTATTTAAAAACTAGCATAATATGATTATGATTATTAAAAGTAAATTTTTATCTGATTTTTGCTTTCCTCGAAACTTAGATGATAAGAAATTCTCCGTAAACATATCTGAAAATCTACTTCATTCTGATATATGTAATTAAAAATTCCATATCAGTTGTTGTAGTATGTGTAGTACTTAATATAGTAAAATTAAAATCATCACAATTCGATTTCAATCAATTCTAGCACTAATGATAATAAAAAATCTCTGAATTATTTTAGATTCCATTTCATAATAAAACTTGCTTTTTCAGTTCAAAGATTAAAAATAAATTATATTCGCAATTCATAACCTTCCTCATCCTTAACTTTTGTTCTTATTATCTTTTTTTTTCAATTAACGTTAGATCTGCTAAAAAAATTTTTTTCTTTTAGTTTTATATAAAAAAATTTTTACTTAAATAATTCGCAATAGTTGGCAATCTTTCTCTTTGAGTTGTCAAAAAAAATTTAAATTATCTTTTGTCCGTTCAGTATATAGAAAAAAAATTCCTTTAAATGTGATTATAGCACTGGATACAAACAAATCCATTTATATGAAGTAGAAAGGAAGAAAAGTTACTCACTCTGGTATCAGGGTCCACCGCAGAGGCGCCTCCGTGTATGTTCCACTGTGTCCCTGTTTAAAAAGTTTAGTTCAGATGTATAACACAAAAAGTTTGCCACTACTGAGACTGCTCGAACCGAGAGTTGTACCAAATTCCGGCGAATAATTCGAGAAAGTTCCGACCGTAATATGTCCTCTCACAAGGTGTTATGACCTTCGAATTTACTCTGATTTATATAGAAATCTATACTAGTTTGACTTCATGATTCCGTTAAACTAAATAACTGGGAAGGGATAATCAACGAACAACGTGGGTCGTCATTGGTTATACCTCCCCTTTTGAATGTGGCTGAATTTCCGCAAGGACCACTTAGTTGATACTATCGCCTGTTATCGACTGATTCGCGAAGATCCCTCATTGGACAAGTGTGTTATAATTATGAGTATTAAACGACTATGACGGGATCTCGCCAAGGAATTTGATTGACAAGGAAAATGCCGCTACCACTGCCGTTGACACGATTACTATGCTATGCACTGCTTATACCTTGAGTTGTCTCAATTATCTGCTCCACCCACAAATGTTACAAGTTTCGGGCAATTTCATGGAGGCACCTAAATATCATTCTCAATTACAAGTGAACTATTTAAATTTATAAAATTTACCAGATGCGTCTGTTGTGTCCGGACGATTGACTTTCCGAATTTTCGCGGTCAGTTTTCCCTTTTATTATTTAATTAACTAATATTGCCGCTGTTGCCGCAGGGTTATTGAATTAGCGTCATCACTTTCCGTTGCTGTTATTTAACAATGGAAGCTACGGCAGATCCGCTTGGCCTGGTTTGCTTTGTTGGGTGCTGTGCTCGATTTGAGGATTCCAATTTTTTCACTCACAATATTCCTATAGAAAAATCGACCATCGGAGCAGTTCTCGTACTTGCACCTTTAGAAAATCTACGGATGTTCCAATGGGGATGTTTAGTTTTCCTTAAAATCCACTTAACCCGCAAAACTAGGACGAAACAGTATCACATACCTTCCAGTTTCCTCGATCGCAGACCAGCAAAACTTTTCACAACTTTCAGACAAGGGAAGACAAAACTCTTCTTCTTCCTTGTCATCGACCAACACGTCACGTCAACTTGAGTAAGGCATTACTCTCGGTCGGGGTGCGTTCACATTGTCCGATATGGACAGCGGCTGACATACACGCTACAGTAAGTGTAGCATATCGCTGTATGCAATATGCTACGACCATAACAATACAGAGTGGTCTACACCACCTGTGGTTCAGACGACGCTGAAAAATGGTCGACTGAGCTAGCCGGTCTTACTCATATGCCTCATCACTGCGGGCGCTCAATGTGTGTCACGACCCACGACCCAATGCTTTATTCGTCTCTCCGTCTCTACTTCCGATGACGCGTCGAAGTAGTGACATGATGCCTTCGTCCTAAAATTCTCGGAGACGTCTAATTAAATGGAATACCTGTGACAGGCTATCTGCCGCAGGGTTACCATGTGGGCGGGGATTAAAGCATAGAGGGCATTATTATGCTAGGGGAAAGGAAAAAGGAAAAAGTTTGTGCTATTGTCCAAAAAGGTATGCCGGCCGCTAGGCTGGGAATGTCCTAAGCGGCACATTGACATCCTGTAGTTTGCCAGTGAAGCTGGCTGGATGCCTTATTAGGGCTACCAGGAATAATGACAATGGGTAGACGCGTTTTCATAATGCTGATCACTGCTTCAGATCTTTAGCGTGATAGACTCCTAATAGTTTTCCCTGCAGATCTTCAAGTTCGTATAGTGAGTTTCCTTTCTTGGCTCTAACCCGACATTTAACAAATTTTCGTCCCAGTTTAGCACTAGTCTGCTGTTGGAAATTGCTTTGGGCAAAAGTCCTTCTAAATACCTCCTGACCAACTTTGAACTCGACAGGTTTCGCCCTGAGATTGTAGGCTTTTGAACCCTGTTCGAATGCGTGTTGTAAATTTTCCTGCACTCTCGCACGGATCAATCTCATTTTATCTTCTGCGTCTACTCTCAGTGGCTCATTAAGAGTTCCAAGGCTCCTCAGGATAGAATAGGAGCTGCCATGTTCTATCATTTGTTGACCGAAGAGTGTTCGATAGGGAGAGAAACCAGTAGCTTGGTGGAAAGAGCTCCTGAGGGAACTAGCTATTTGGCTCAGTTTCTCATCCCATCTGATGTGTTCCTTCTGGATATAGGCCCTAATCCCTGACAATAGAGACCGGTTTACTCGCTCTGAGGCGTTTGCTTGCGGCGAGTAAACTGCCGTTCGCATATGCTTTACCCCATATTTTTCCAGTAGTCTGGCGAACTGAGCCGAGCAAAACTGGACTCCATTGTCAGAGACTATGGTCTCCGGAACTCCGAACACGTGAAACACTTCAGTCTCAATGAATTGGCATACATTGAGCGTAGACGCTTTTCTCATAGGTTTGAGAAGTGGGAATTTAGAAAGGTGGTCAAGGACTATTAGAATGCAGACGTTTCCTTTCACTGACCGAGGATATGGACCTAAGAAATCAATATACAGCTTTTGCCATGGTCGTTCTATCACAGACTGGACTCTCATAGGTGGTCGTAAAACAGTATTGGGAGCTTTCGTTTCCTTACACACGTCACAGGCGGCTACGTAATTTCTGACATCAACTGTCATTCGTGGCCAGTACAGACGTCTTCGCAGACGTTCCAGGGTTTTCCCTATACCTCCGTGTGAAGCTAGCGGCGGATCATGCGCTCTTGAAATAACGTCGGTGACAAGCCCACGTGGAATCCAAAGCTTCCAAGCTTCTTCCTCCTGAATAGGATCGCCTGTTCTCGGAACAGTCCGGATATAAACGAAGCCATCCCTGACGCAAAGATCTGGTAGTTTGCCAGAAGTCGTTTTAACCTTATGCCTCAGTTCCTCATATTCCAACGAATTGAAATATGGCGAACTAAGGTCAACTTCCGGGCCAGGATCTTCGTTTGTGTTCAAGCTGTCACAATGAATGCGTGACAGCGCATCAGGGACGACGTTCAGGCTTCCTTTCCTGTGCTCAATAGTGAAGTCGAAGCCTTGAAGCTTCAAACTCCACCGTGCAAGTCTACCGCTGAGGTCCTTTTGGGACATCAGCCATTTCAAGCTCGCATGATCTGTCACTATCTTGAACGGCATAAGCTCTATGAAGGGCCGAAACTTCTGTACGCTCAAGATTGCAGCTAAGCATTCTTGCTCTGTGACGGTGTAATTTCTCTGTGCTGAGTTCAACTTTTTCGAGACATAGGCTATTGGCTTCTCGTGGCCATCGTCATCTAGTTGAAGCAGCACTCCTCCAATACCTTGTTGGCTCGCATCGCACTGGATAACGAACGGTTTGGTGAAGTCTGGACTCACCAACAACGGAGCAGAAGTAAGTTTTTGTTTTAAGATATCAAGAGACTTTTGGGCTTCAGGTGTCCATTTGAACTGACTCGGGTTTTTCAAAGTGTCTGTAATGGAGGCAGTTAAATCAGCATAGTTCGGGATGAACCGTCTATACCATCCCGCCATACCTAGTAGGCGTCGGGCTTGCCGAACAGTTTTAGGTGACGGATAGTCAACTATAGCTGAAATTTTGTCAGGGTCAGTTCTCATACCTCCCTTTCCTGGTCTCTTTGATACAAAACTTACTCTTCTCGACGTTGATAGTAAGGCCAGCTTTCCTCAAACAATCCGCTACACGGGCTAGCAGCATGAGATGAGTATCGAAATCTGACGACAGAATTAATAAATCGTCTAAGTAGACGAGAACATTCTCACGAAGGTCGAAGGGAATGACTTTATCCATTAGGCGGCACATAGTCTGTGGAGCGTTGCATAGGCCGAATGGCATCACTGTGTACTGATAGAGAGGATGACCAGGTACGGTGAAAGCGGTCTTCTCTCTGGAATCAGCGTCCAGCGGGATCTGCCAGAATGCGTCTTTCAGGTCCAGGCTCGTTATGTAGTTTGCCGGAGGAAGTCGACTCAGGAGTGCGTCTATCTGCGGCAGCGGGTAGGCGTCCTTCTTCGTAACCGAGTTGACCTTCCTGGCGTCAAAACAAAGCCGGACCTTTCCAGGCTTCCTTACCAGAACGACTGGAGAGCTCCAAGGACTCTGGCTCTCCTCTATCACACCCAGTGATAGCATTCGCTCTAATTCTGAGTCCATTAAACTTTGTACTGCCGGCGAAATCGGATAAAAGCGCTGTTTTATCGGGGCGGCGTCATTCGTTTCAATCCTGTGAGTGACCAATGATGTTTTCCCAAGGCCTAAAAAGGCGCAAGAGGGGAAAAGCTGTTTTGTGGCTTCTAAGCGTTGCTGATCAAAACTAGAAAGGACATGGCAATCGGTGTCAGAGGTAGCTATCCCACTTGGATTCACTTCTGCGACTATACCCAGGACGTCTGGAGCCAACCCAAATAGACGCCAGAAGTCTATTCCCAGATATAGGGCCTGTGTGAGCCCAGGAACCACGTAAAAACGCACGTTTTGGGTCTTACCACGGAAAGTGACGTCCAAGTTCACATGACCATGAACAGTCGTCATGGCACCATTAGCTACTTGGACCTGTGTCCGATACCTCTTCCATTCGACATCTGCTTCCGCAATCTTCTCTAGAGCTCCCTGGCCTAGGATACTGACAGTGGCACCACTATCAAGTAATCCAGTCTCAGTTCGCCCGAGCAGCTTTACTTCTGCGTACGGTCGAATGTCGTCTGGCATCGACACGGAAATCTGTGCTAGTTTTTTTCTTTCTATTTTCATCCGTCGACAGTATTCCCGCCAACGAACGGTTGATCGTTTCTGTTTCGGTCTCATATCCCGGTCGGGAAACATAATCTCAGCTAACTCTGCTACTGAGGAGAAAATTCGGTCTCTTGCTGCTCTGTATCTCTGCAGACGCGTATGATACGGCGTCAGCGGATGTAAAACTGGCTCACGCCCACTCGTCATATTAGAGCTTGGTGGCCGTTTTAAGATAGAAATGGCAGGAGGCCAAATCTCCTGCTCAGTAACCTTGTCGGCTACACGTGCTATAGGTGTCAACGGGACATCGAAGATTAAAGACTCTTCTAATGAAGTGTCTAGCAATGTCACTGGCTCCCCAGAAGTGGAAATGGGAGCTTGGAGATCTGCAGAGAAATCCATCAGGTTCTCCGCCTCTATCAAAGACGTAATCGTACTATCAGGTGTTTTGCTGATATCATCAGGGTCACTGAATGATATCAGAGGACATATCAGGGAGTTTTCGATAGTGTCTGTTAATGGAGCGGACCTTCCTCCTTGTTCAAAGCTTGAGCTGGAGTGTTTGATGCATTGATTGCTCGTGATGTCGACGCTGGTCGGAAAGAGGTGTTGGTATTCCCGACCCGTCTGAAGTTTTTCTGTTGACATTGAATGCAATCTGGCTTGAAGGTGTTCTTCCGTCCACATCCGTAACAGAATACAGTTTGTCGTTCCTGCCGGCAATCTTGGTAAAAGTGTCCAGACTGGTCACAATTCCAGCAGGTTACATTTTTAGGGGTTGAAATGGCAGATAGTGAGACTTCGTCGCTACGTCCAGGTGATATATTCAAGTCAGCCTCGGTCAAATGATATCCATCCACCTCACTAACTCTTTGTCCGCGATAAGCGTTCCAACTACTTGCTGTTGCGATGCGCAGCTGCGTCGCTTGGATTTGATTTACCAGAATCCTGAGCTGGTGGATGGTGTTGTTAGGATGCAAGCAAATTTTATTTTGTATTTCCGGCAGTAAGTTTGACTTGACTATTTCCAGAAATTCAACGTCTGGCAACGGGTTCTGCAGTTGGTCTCGTAACTGTACTAGATGCTGGTAGTAAGTGGCAAATGACTCTCCTCCTTTCTGCTTGCGCAGCATAAGCTGGACTTTGACCTTAAGGTCGTCTTTGGGTACTCCCCATTCAGCTAATAGAGCTGCTTTCACATACTCCCATGACGGCGTGGAATTTTGCCTCAGGAGAGACCAGTACCAGTCCATTGCTGGTCCAGAAAGCAGAGTAGTCATGTGACGCACCAGTAAGTCGAAGTCTCCCTCCAAAGCCGAATAAGTCAAGGCTTCTACTCGGAATACAAATTCATCGACTGTGAGCCGAGAACTGTCACCGCTGTAAGAGATATTCCACCTGCGGATAGGGCTGCCAGAACGTCGCTGTCCTATGCCTGCAGGAACACGAATAGGTGGTGGTGGTACAGGGTTTGGTGCGGGCTGATTTAGAGGCTGACCAAACGCGGATGGAGGTCGATTAAAGGATTGTCTATGCACATTGGGAAAATCGTCAGATGGTCTGGGATTTCCCATAGCCGGAGGAGGACGTGAAAAATCTATTGGTGGCACCATGGCGGCTACTTGCTGACGGACACTATCTACTAACTCAGACCGTAATGTACTGAGGCTCTGTTCGAGACCTTCACGTACCAGGTCCTGCATTTGTAAGCGTAAGCCTGCCAACAGCGCACCCGTAGCAGCTGAGGTGTGGCCTTGAGCTGGTGGTACTGGACTGTCTTGCCGTGAGTTGTGATTAGTGAACGTCCGGGAATGCAAATCGTGCATTCCTGGAGATAACGAGCGTCTATTAGGTAGTGGTAGGTCGAAACTAGGCAAATCTACGTTCGGCACATCGTGCTTAGTAGACTTCACCGGCTTCAACTTCTTCGGTCGCTTCGGTATTGCACCATTGTATTCTCGGAAGTCCTGTTGTGTAATAGGACATCGGCAGTTAGGACAACTAGCATGTTCACCTATCCAATGCTGCAGGCATGCTTGGTGAAAAATGTGCTCACATACGGTTATTACAGGCTTCCTTTCGGCTGACCAGCTTGCATCACGACAGATGGAGCATGGTTCGGGTAGCATTGACATACTGTTTGTCGCAGGCGGTGGCGTTCTTACTGTAGCCATAGTGAGTAAAAATTGAAAACGTTTTGCAGACCGAAGATTCGACGAAGAATGTCAGAGAAAAATTTTGTTAAAAAGTTAAAAATCGAGATTAACAGACTCGAACAGGATATAAGCTGACGAGCTACTAAATTTGTTGACACGTGTTGTGTCGATAAACGAAAAATAAACGAAAATGCCTAACGAAATTCGAGCAGATAATTCTTATCACTAAGACATTTCATACACCCGTCACATACTAGTATTATAAAAATTCATTGCTGGTATACCATAGGTATATGAGGTAAGCAACAAAAGCCTTCGGGTGTAAAAAAATTTTTGAGTATTCCTACGAAAGACGGACTACTGAACCGCTAAATAATATAAAAATTTTTTAACTACAAAATTCAAAATGTGCTCCTAAATATACGTTTTGTTTTCCAAATAATTACTATAACCAGGAGAGTTCTATGTACCATTAAGGGACTTCCGAGTTATTTCATACATTTACTAACTTTAGAAATTTACAAGTTGGGATGAGATACTAGAATTCAAGGAAATATCTTCCCAAACGTACGAAGAATATGCAAAAATTCTGTACGAGCAAAACAATTACAGCGTTTCAAAATTGAAAAAAACGAGATAAGAACAATTCGATCAAAACATTTCTCCCTCACCTCCCGAAGCCCTCTCAACATAAGAAGTCCGGTCGCTCTCTCTTCCAAGGTCAGAAGCAGATACAGGCAAGTGACGTGAGTGTGTGCATTGAAAAAGTCTGAGTTCTTGCAGAAATCTGGGAAGGGCAAAGTCGGAGGTATCAAAGACTGAGAATGCTACTAGAGATTCTTCAGCCAGGCAGTTAGCAGTATGCCAGCTCCTGATTACTGAAGATCTCCAGCATCAATCCCATCCTCCGGTAACTCTCTCTCTCCTCCTCACCGGATTCTCCTGTCCAGCTAGTTCGCTAGTTGGGCAGAGTCATGCGCCTGGTCAACTAGTTAGCTGGAAGCCAAGAAGTTGTCTCGCAGATTCATAACTCTGTCCAGCCAGTTGGCCAACAGAACATGTTTCCGCGAGAGCTCAAACGAAAAATTTCGTGAGGCCACCCACCATTTCCATGGCAGAAGGCCAGCGGGAAAGATCATTTCAAAAAAAAATCCCAAAAACTTCCAAAAATTTTACGTTAATCGTTCAACTTTCAATCACAATCTCAAAATTTTACTTTAATTTACAAACTTTAACGTTACGTTACAAAAAATTCAAATACCAAAATCAGTCAAACCTCAGGTCTGCATATAACTTCCACTGATTATGCAATTACCGAGTCAGACTATTTAGCTACAAGCCAAATGTCTATATCTCAAGTAATTACAGTCCTCAGTAAAAGTCATATTTAGACCACCGAAGTCTACTGAGGTGGCCCCACGTTGGGCGCCATTTTGTTATGGAATTATGTAAGAGCGATTGGCTAGGACGTTAAGTCCAAACTGCCAGCATGAGCTGACAGATCGCCTGATGACAGCGATAGCACAGGGCGGCACGCTAGCACCTCGGCTAAGGATGGCGGAGAGTGTGGGGGAGTTCCCGAAATACCTGCCGCATGTCATCATCCATAGACAAAAAAAAAAAATTTTCGTGCCTGCACTACAAAAAACGGCACACACTCGGTCCTGAAGGGACCTTTACGTCACTTACTTGCTTACTGCTGAATTGAAGGCGCAGATGTTATGCCTTCTTGGCCTTGCCCCATCCTCCCTTTGACTTGGGGGGCACTATTTCCAAGTCCCTTTTTGACCTGTGAAAGAGAGAAAACTAGGACGAACCTAGGCAACCTTCATTTCGTAGAGGGGGGCTCCGGGATAGGACGGAAGAATTAAAAGTCAGCACATTCTTAATACGTTATAAAATCCTTCATTAAAAAAAACTTGCTAACTCCAAAATACATGACTTAAACTTATGACTCTCTATATTCTAGTATACGGAACCATGAACTAAATTTTCCAGGGAAAATGTCCCCGCTACTGGAGTGACATGTTACGGAACAACGTTTCGTAGAATTGCTTAACACCCTGACATCCCGCCTTAAATGGTTCTTATTTGACACTGTCTACACGTTGGGATTGGTGTTTTGTCTTTTCCTACTTCTCTTTCTTTTTTTTCTTTTTAAGCAAAAATATTTATGTTTTGAGTGTCAATCGATACATAAAATAAAGATTTCATTATTTAAAAACTAGCATAATATGATTATGATTATTAAAAGTAAATTTTTATCTGATTTTTGCTTTCCTCGAAACTTACACAATTCGATTTCAATCAATTCTAGCACTAATGATAATAAAAAATCTCTGAATTATTTTAGATTCCATTTCATAATAAAACTTGCTTTTTCAGTTCAAAGATTAAAAATAAATTATATTCGCAATTCATAACCTTCCTCATCCTTAACTTTTGTTCTTATTATCTTTTTTTTCAATTAACGTTAGATCTGCTAAAAAAATTTTTTTCTTTTAGTTTTATATAAAAAAATTTTTACTTAAATAATTCGCAATAGTTGGCAATCTTTCTCTTTGAGTTGTCAAAAAAAATTTAAATTATCTTTTGTCCGTTCAGTATATAGAAAAAAAATTCCTTTAAATGTGATTATAGCACTGGATACAAACAAATCCATTTATATGAAGTAGAAAGGAAGAAAAGTTACTCACTCTGGTATCAGGGTCCACCGCAGAGGCGCCTCCGTGTATGTTCCACTGTGTCCCTGTTTAAAAAGTTTAGTTCAGATGTATAACACAAAAAGTTTGCCACTACTGAGACTGCTCGAGCCGAGAGTTGTACCAAATTTCGGCGAATACTTCGAGAAAGTTCCGACCGTAATATGTCCTCTCACAAGGTGTTATGACCTTCGAATTTACTCTGATTTATATAGAAATCTATACTAGTTTGACTTCATGATTCCGTTAAACTAAATAACTGGGAAGGGATAATCAACGAACAACGTGGGTCGTCATTGGTTATACCTCCCCTTTTGAATGTGGCTGAATTTCCGCAAGGACCACTTAGTTGATACTATCGCCTGTTATCGACTGATTCGCGAAGATCCCTCATTGGACAAGTGTGTTATAATTATGAGTATTAAACGACTATGACGGGATCTCGCCAAGGAATTTGATTGACAAGGAAAATGCCGCTACCACTGCCGTTGACACGATTACTATGCTATGCAATGCTTATACCTTGAGTTGTCTCAATTATCTGCTCCACCCACAAATGTTACAAGTTTCGGGCAATTTCATGGAGGCACCTAAATATCATTCTCAATTACAAGTGAACTATTTAAATTTATAAAATTTACCAGATGCGTCTGTTGTGTCCGGACGATTGACTTTCCGAATTTTCGCGGTCAGTTTTCCCTTTTATTATTTAATTAACTAATATTGCCGCTGTTGCCGCAGGGTTATTGAATTAGCGTCATCACTTTCCGTTGCTGTTATTTAACAATGGAAGCTACGGCAGATCCGCTTGGCCTGGTTTGCTTTGTTGGGTGCTGTGCTCGATTTGAGGATTCCAATTTTTTCACTCACAATATTCCTATAGAAAAATCGACCATCGGAGCAGTTCTCGTACTTGCACCTTTAGAAAATCTACGGATGTTCCAATGGGGATGTTTAGTTTTCCTTAAAATCCACTTAACCCGCAAAACTAGGACGAAACAGTATCACATACCTTCCAGTTTCCTCGATCGCAGACCAGCAAAACTTTTCACAACTTTCAGACAAGGGAAGACAAAACTCTTCTTCTTCCTTGTCATCGACCAACACGTCACGTCAACTTGAGTAAGGCATTACTCTCGGTCGGGGTGCGTTCACATTGTCCGATATGGACAGCGGCTGACATACACGCTACAGTAAGTGTAGCATATCGCTGTATGCAATATGCTACGACCATAACAGTTTCTTTTAATCTTCAACAAATCCTTTAGTAATACCAGTCATGGTAGGTGCACCATCAGTTGCAAGACAAACCAACTTTTCCAATTGTTACATATACCAGAGTAAGGAAACGCACACTCACGTGCGCACACGAAAGACTCATGAGTAATTTACGGCTCATGTGCGCGTGCGTGAGTCGTTGTCATTTTATTAGCGCACGCGCCCATGAGTGAGTAATTCACAATAAGAAAGCGCACACTCGCGTGCGCACACGAAATTTCTTTCTGCTCATTACTCACGAGTGAGTAATTCACAATAAGAAAGCGCACACTCGCGTGCGCACACGAAATTTCGACTGCTCATTACTCACGAGTGAGTAATTCACAATAAGAAAGCGCACGCTCGCGTGCGCACACGAAATTTCTCACTGCTCATTTCCTACTTGTGTGAGCAATTTCATTTTTGAAATACTTGCATTATGTAGATAACGTGGATAATTAATATTTTTAATGTTTATTCGCCTTATGAGCATACATATGTATGTGCAGGATTGAAGGGTTTAATAAGGGAATTTGACAAAAAATTTCCGTTCTTTAAGATAAGTTACAATTTATAAAGACTGTCGCCTAACAAATTGGTGTGGCGGTTCAGTAATTAAAATATTTGAAAGAATAGCCGAGGAATGATTTTCACCTATCAAAACCCGTTTTGCACCTATCAGTAAGGATAGGAATTATAATTAGTTCAACAGAGCAGTAGTTCAAAAAAATATAATAATAAACTTTTGGTTTTCATTACCTGCGTAAAATTATATTCTATCAATATCTTCTTGCAAACCGTCAATATCTTTTGAATATTGGAAATTATACTCATCGACGCAAGTATATTCAGGCAGCTGCTTAGCTATTGTTTGCCTGTCTCTCTCGCTCGCTTCTCTCACTTTCTAAGGGTCACCTATTTTAAATCAAAGTTAACTTAATAATAAGTTAAGAATCAGGCGAAACATTTAAATATTAATTATCTATGTTTTCTACATCATGCAGATATTTCATAAATGAAATTGCATACACAAGTAAGAATTGAGTGTGCGCTTTCTTATATTGAATTACTCACTCGTGAGTAATGAGCAGTAAGAAGTTTCGTGTGCGCACGCGAGTGTGCGCTTTCTTATATTGAAATTTCGTGTGCGCACGCGAGTGTGCGCTGTCTTATTGTGGATTACTCACTCGTGAGTAATGAGCAGTAAGAAATTTGGTGTGCGCACGCGAGTGTGCGCTTTCTTATATTGAAATTTCGTGTGCGCACGCGAGTGTGCGCTTTCTTATTGTGAATTACTCACTCATGGGCGCGTGCGCTAATGCCCAAGAAAATCGCACACGACTCACGAGTATGTGCGCTTTGATCGCACACAATTTATTACTCACGTGCGCGTGCGCACGTGAGTGTGCGTTTCCGTACTCTGACATATACATACTTCTTCAAAAACTCCATAAGTGCATCAAAAATATCAGCTCCAACAGTATTATGCATAGGAATTATTTCCAAAAGTTCTTCACTTTTCAATTAACATCGCATTCGCGAATAAAAATGGCCAGCCGAGCGATATTTCGAATATTAAATTGCAATAGAGTAGGCTTGAAATGTTTATATTGTTGAATTATGCTGATTTTTCAAATTCTCGGCTATTTCATCAACTCTGCTAACTACAGTATTTCGACTTAAACTTTCACTTTTAATTTTTTTTTTCTTCAGTAAATGGTTTCGTTCTGCTTCCGATTAAATGTGATAATATATAACTAACTATTGCAGCAGCTGTGATTTCTTCAACACATTTAGATTTTGTTGTTTTTGAAGAATTGATTTCAATTCCGATAATTTGTCTTCACGAAGTTTTGCAACGTTTGTGTATTATGCTATAAGTTGTATTAAAACCACCGAGTACTGTATGACCTTATATTTAAATGACTCAGTACGGACTGACTACTTATTAACTTACAGACTAATCGTTCGCTGATGATCTTCAGTACACGGGCTAGTAGTTGTGTATATGTGTACATAGTGCTGCTGCTTACATCTATGACCAATGATAACATTGTATATCTATTTTGTAATAATCTACTACACTAATATTAATGTGTATATTTCTGTTTTCTGTGATATGCTACACCTCCCTTTTTTGAAACTTAAAGTATAATTATTAATTTTATATCTCAATTCAATTATCTTAATCTAATAAGTACAGGTGTCTACTTTCGAATTGTGCCGTGAGTACTAAGCCTTAGGATAACAAAGCTATAATCTAGTGTAATTGTTATTATATAATTCATTACTATATTTTTTCCAATCTTATATAATTCATTTTTTATACATAGATATATATATATATTAATTCCGGAAATGTAATTCAATTGTTAGCTATTCTCCCAATCTTAGGTACGTCAACGAAAGAATGAATTTCGTCTGATTATTGTTCCATCTTCCTTCTCCACCCAATAGAAGCGAGGAGATATATGTTTTTTTATGTTTATGGGCTGGTCATCATTAAAGATTTTTCTTATTCTCGCATTCCGATTATAGTATTTTTCATTCCGATGATTGTTAAGCTGTACTTTATTATAATGGTTATTACATTTGCTGCTATCAAATTTTGATATTTTTATGAGCAGCAATGTTCTCAGTTGTTGTCCCATTCAAATTTCACATGGACTTCTATCTCAACCCTTGGTAGGTGTGTTTCGATATTCTAATAGACTTAACCACAATTATTCCTTAGTGTCTTTTTTGTTGTTGCAACAATCGTTTTGCTGTTTGTACAGACCTTTCGGTTAATCCATTTGATTTAGGATAATAAGGGCTACGTGTAATTAATTTAATATCATGTTCATCATGCTAGTAAACGATTGGAGCTAGAATGACCCAAACGGGTTATTATCTGCGATAATAATTCGAGGTAACCCGTGTATTGCGAAAATATTTTTTAATTTGTTTATGATCTCACCGGATGTTTTATTTCTTATAGGTATTATATCAAGATATTTTGATAAGTAGTCTGTTACTACCAGATAAATTTTTGAATGTTCATATTTCGAAAATATCCATACCTATTTTATCAAAGGGTAGTTGAGGAACTTCATGCTCTTTGTGTGGTTCCTTTATATTAGCATTACGATATTTCTGGCATACATTGCAGGATGCTATTAAATTTTCAATGGCTTCATTAATTTCTGGCCAGGAAACAGATGTTTTAGCCCTAGCTTTCGTTTTTTCAATTCCTTCATGTGATTTATGCAATAAGTTTAATATATCACTTCTCATTAAGGCAGGTACTACTATACGTTCATTAAAGAATATGATTTCTCCATCTAAAATCTTTTAATTTCCAAAAATAAATTATTTTATCTTTTAATTTTGTCTTGTTTTTAGGCCACCCATTTTCTAAAGTTAAATTTAATTCTTTTAATATTGGGTCATTTAGGGTCTCTCTTATGAACTGTTCTTTTTTACTGTCGCTAACATTTATGGTATGTATAACCTCGTTGAGGACTGGTATTTCGTTGGCACATACCTCACTACTAATATTTCGTGACAGTATGTCTGAAATATGCATATTTTTATCGGGACTATGGCTTAGTTGTATGTTATATTTACATAATCTAAGCATAAGCCTTTGCAGACGAGAGTTTGCGATCTTTATTATGTCTTTGTTGTCTTGTGGTGAGTTATTACTTGAATATTTTTCCCATAGATAAACAGATGAAATCGGGTACAAGCAAAAACAATTGCCAGAAGTTGTTTTTCGATTTGAGAATATTTCTGTTCTGTGTCCGAAAGACTTCTAGATATGAAATAAACAGGTTTCTGTCCTTGTTTCATGGGGTTGCTCCCATTTAAAAGTTGTATTCTTTTTAAGCAGCTCGCGTAACGGCTATGTCGTCTGAGAAAGGTTTGGGACGTAGTTTCTTACGTAATTTACAAAACCTAATAACTTCTGCAATTCTTTCTTATTGGATGGTGGTTTAAAGTGGGAAATGGCTTCGACGCGATTAGGATCACAAGAGACTCCGTTTTTCGAGATGATTTGTCAGGAATTTTACTTCGTGCACTTTATATTGAACTTTATCCCTGTTAAATTTTATCTTTAGTTCCCGCGCGCGTTTGACAACTTCATTTAAATTTTCGTTTGAATCTATATGTGCCGAACGGCGTGCTAAATGTAAATGTACAAAGGTGGCTAGACTGCCTATCAAGTGCTACTTGCCAGTCTTTAAGATCGAGCACCGTAAACAGTGATTTATTCACAATGTTCCTAGACCCTCGAATAAGTATTTGTTTATTTCTATAAATTGTTCTTTTGTTAATTCTTTTTTAATCATATTTACACGTTTTATTAAATTTAAATTTATGCAAGTGTCTAATCCCAGAATCGGAATGGATCCTTTTTTAGTGATGACCCCAGAATCTAATTTAAATTTTATGATTTTATCTTCTATTTTAACATTTTCATACCACAATTTTTCTACATTTGACTTTTGATTTAAAATATTAATGTAAAAGTTATCATTGTTATTTATTTCAACATTCTGTAGTTCACGTACCTGGATTGGTTTTGTATTGCATGCTACTGCGTAGTGATTTTTTTCCCACATTTTCTACATACTACTTCATAATCTGGGCACTTCCTATAGTCATGTGACTGTGTACATTTTTTTACACTTAATTTTAGATTGTGTTTTTGTTTTAATTTGGGAAAAATTCTGTGATGTCCCTGGTTCCTGATCTCTACTGCTACTCCTATTGACTATTTTCCTATTGTCATTCATTGGTCTGTAATTTAAATTAGTTTTAGTAAAATTATAATAAAATTTTTTGTATGGAACTTTAGCTACCACGTCCAGTGTTGATGAACCCTTTTGCAGCTGCTCCAGTAGACTTTTCGATACCTCACTCGTTCTACACATTTCGATTGTTTTCGTTAAGGTTAAGCCTTCAGTTTCCAATAATTTTCGCCGTGAATTTTTGTCGGGTGTACCCAAGACGATTTTATCTCTTAGCAGCGATCTTCTTGATCATCGTATCCGCAGTTGCGAATTAATTTCTGAACATCCATCAGGAAATTGTCGAACGATTCCCTATATATTGGTTGCGATTGTGGAATGTAAAACTCCCGTAGACTTCGTTTTTCTTAGGGCGGCAAAAATCTTCGAATGCTTTTACCACAGCTTCATATTTTCCGTTTTGTTCCTCTGTTAGGTTAAAGGAGTTGAAGACTTCAACCGCATCAGGCCCTATTGCATTTAAAAACACTGCAACTTTTACGCTATATGATTTTTTGTCTAGCTCTGCTGCTGTTACAAAGATTTTGAAGTTTTGATGAAACTCTCCAATTTTCGGAAAGGTTGACACCTTGCAGGTTTAACGGCTCGATTTTCCGTATATAATCCATTGGTGTTTTTATTTATAGTATTTTAATGTTCTTAGGCGATTTCGGTAGTACCCTTAATGATTTGTTTGCAACTTTAGATTTTCCCATTCAATATACCAGATCCGCTTATGTGGTTTGTTTCATTACACAAATAATTCTTTTGTTTGCGTTTCAGTGGCTTATGACCTTTGATCTCAATTACAATGTATGCTTGTTGGCACGACACGTGTTCACTTTAGACATGTGATTTAAGTTTTGCGTTTTACGTAAAATCGATAATCGTTTTAATTGCTATTTTAAAGCTTGATATTAACTAAGTAGAGACAGGTTATTAAACGAATAATCCCTTATAATTAATATTACTGAAAGCACAATTTGTTAATTTAAATCAGAAAAGGTTATTTAGTTAATAATCCATATTTATCAAATTAATATCAAGTTTTGACACTTAAAGTTGAAAAATTTGAACTTTTTTTGGTTCACGTTGACGTCACGCAATCGCTCCAAACGTCACTTTCTTCCGCACCGTCATCCCCGCCATAAATGAGACTTATGTACGGAGTATGTATGTTCGATTTAATTTAATCCTACATATATTTTCCAATCACTAAATTAAAAATTATTGAAATGTAAAATTTAAACTGCATACTGCACTGTATTAATCTAAACTGCATACAAATAAAAATTACTTTAAAATAATTAATTAATATTTTTATCAATTTTTTTTGACTCCGGGCCTCCACCTATGTATTGAAAGGTCGCATGCGGCCCGCGGTCGTCGTGTTTGACATGCCTGATCTAGAGTATAAGTTTTTTACAATGTCTGGCGGCAATTTTTCTTTAGTAATTCGGGGGTAGGCCTATTAAAACAGTTATCTCTGTATAGGAATTTATAAATCTTCAAAATAAACAATAACAAAATAAGAAACTATAGGGTTGTTTTAATTTGTTAGGCTCTGATGATTTTTTCGGGCCATTAGATGAGGAACTTACACGTCCAGTATATAATGACGAAATTCCCACTTTCAAAGGTAAGAAATGCTTTTTAATTTTTATTTTTTCATTAAAAATATATTTTTTCAGTTCCAGATGTCTTTATAGATTCTGACTTTCTCGATTGGTGAACTTATCGTTTTAATTGATTGATGTGAAGTTTTATTTATTGAATGTATTAACATATTTATGTATATCCCATAACTTTGATTTTTAATTTTGCTCACTTATTTAGTTTAATAAAAATGTATTTTCAGAATTATAGTATTGTTTGTATTAAAAAAAAAGCACAACATAAAGATTTCTGTGTACAATTTCAATTTCTTTTTATACCCTAGATGAAATCTGTAAGGTATACTAAGTTTGTCATTCCGTTTGTAATGCATAGGAATAATTATGATGGAGCAAAATGTATTGGATACCTACCCATAATATTAACAGTTATTTTGATTTTTGTATGTCCGTCCGTCTGTCCGTCCTCACGATAACTCGAGAACGCGTTCACCTAGGGCTAAAATTTTGCACACGGGCTTTTAAAAAACAAGTAAAATTAAGTTCGAAAAAGGGACATGTTGGGTAACTCGTTCGTGGGGTTGCCATACAAAAACTTCACTATATATTTGGACACTGCCTGAGAACGTGTCAACGTAGAGAGCTGAAATTTTGTAAACTTGGAAAACATTTTCATTTAAAATTTCTATTTGAATTCAAAATGCATTTAAAAATGCATTCCCATGTTATAACAAAATGCATAAATTGCATTTTGTTATCAGACACACATTCCACTCACACGATATGTATACTTACCTACATACAGTGTCTTCTTACGTTTTTTCTGCATGTACACTACATACATACAGTACTTATTTTTCCAATCTAATTGTATGTACATGCATACATACAATTATCACAATTATTCGCGCCCTCTTAAAATTAATATTTCAAGACGGGCGCACAAGTGCATATTACAGTTTTGCATTGATGCATATAGGTTGCATCAAAACTTTTCTACATTTTCTCACGTACGAGTTTAAAACGTCGTGAGAAAGTAACAAAAAGAATAAAAAAGCTTTTTGAAGCTTTCACGGGTGCCTGAGCGCAATATCGCTGATCCTCCGGGAGTTCGTTCTATAATCCCGTCGAGTTTAAAACGTTTTTTAAAGTCCATACAAAACTTATTAATTGAGTGTTAAGAAAAATATAATAAAATTTTTTGTATTGAGTTATCATCGAATCAAACTATTATTATAGTTAGTGCAAAGAAAATTGGAATTATAAAAATAATAATATAAAAAAAGGAATAACAAAAATAATAACCTAAAAAATAGAAAAATAATAATAAAGTGCTTCTTTCTAATTTTTCCTTTCCTCAATATCGGCGACTGCTCTCTCCTTCGGAGCACGGAGTAGAACCTGTTACAACAACTGGTGCAGCGGTATTTTTTTAAAAGAATTTAGTGCCGTAATAAACTTTCTTTATTTGTACCAAATATATATATATATAAAACAACTGGTGGCAGAGGTATTTTTTTTTTTTAAGAATTCAGTGCCGTAATAAACTTTCTTTATTTGTGACAAATATTTATATATAAAACAACTAGTGGCAGCGGTGTTTCTATACAATAAAACCCAGTGCTTTTAACAAAAAATATAATTAAATAAATAAACGAAAAAATTAGCTCGAGTACTGTACTGTACTTAGAGGAAAAATAAATTTTAGTGCCATAGTGCTTCAACGTGGGAATTTAGCGAGGTTTCATCCCTGCCTCAAATAACACGATATATAGAAGGAAGGAAGGCATCTAGATATCATTGGCTAAAACGACTGATGTTCCATGGACTAACACGCCAGTAAAAACCAGCTTTATCGGATCCACCTATATTTTTCCAAGAAGACGTCAGGCAGAACGCCAGACGGAGAAAATTTATTACAACGAAAAACCCCGGCACCATTCTCATCTTCCTGAAATTATATTTGCCAAACATTGAGGAAGAGTCGGATAAAATCCAAGGTATTGTTGTATTAATTCATTAGTTCATAAGACTATACAAAAAAGGCATACTAGAAAATATATATATTCATCAATACTGCAGAAGATTATTCATTACAGGCATAATATTAAATTTACTATACGCTACAATAACGCTTTCTAAAATAAACTAAATCAGATTTCCTTTGAAACAGTTTGACACTTTGTCATCTTTTGTTGCGTTACACAAACAATACAAGTGTTTTTTTTAGATTTAGGACCAACAACGTAATATTATTATATTAATAAAATATTAATAATAAATAATAATAATTAATAAAATAAAGTTTCAAATATTGAGTGCTGTGACAACACTCCTCCATGAAGCGACCTTTGCGGTAAGACTACGTGAGCTTGCTGGGCAGAGGACTTCAATAAAATCGGTAATCAGCCCCCTGCGATAGGACTTCGTGAAACTATCGATCAGGAGGTAGATTCCGATCGGAAGGATTGTGTATTGTGTGTGCGGTTTTTTTTCTTTAGTGCACATTTAGGTAATGTACATTCTCGACAAATTATTATTAAATTAAAGTTTATATTATCCACTCCTCATTTCTTGCTGTTGAGGCATTCAAAAATTCACGTTTGGGTGTCCCATTTTCTCTTTAACCTGTCTGAAAGCATTATTACACAATCATAACACGAATATATAACGTTTTCACTCTCCATTAGCCTTCTTTGTATCTAAATTATCCAATCAAAATACTGACTATAATCGTCAAGCTCTCCACAACCTTAATTCCCATGACAAAACACATACCATATATAACATCATGACAGAAGAAACCAAAACGTTTGATGAGCTTTGCTGGTCACAAATTGAAAAAACTGCACAAATCAGACCTATTATGATAGAGCCAATAAAAGCAAAAGGACTTCCGAAAAACTCCAAAAGTTGGAAGAACTGGGCTTCATTTGAAAAAATTGAGACCCTGATTCAAGATCATGATGAATTCGATGAGACTCATGATTATTTCAAACAGTCATGCTATGATAAAACAGAAGACTGGTACAAACTTCCCAAGGCAACTCTGTCCGATAAGTTAAAGTCTATCACAATCCACACAGAGCGCACAAATAACCGTTTTTACATTCCACCCCCAAGACTTTCAGAAAACAACTGCAGCTGATACCCAAGACAATACAGACAATAATCAATCTAACTCAATACGGTTTAGATTGCAGGATCATAGGCAAAAGTTTATATCACGAATTATACAATCGATCAATTTTAATTCATTATCAACTGTGACGCAGACATATCTGACACAAAAGATAAATTTATTGAACAAATACTGGGATGATTTCGAGGCAACGCACAATGAAATAATTTCATATACCAGCCCCAACGACCTCGAAAATTACTATTTTAAAAATGATGTTTACGCCGATATAGAAACATCATACACAGACACCATAATTGTGCTCCAAAGACAGTTGGACTCAAGATCCCAAAACTTAACAAATAATACAACTAATTCCAGGGAAAATCATAGTAATGTCTCCTTTAGAGACCAATCTACCTCCTTCCTATCAAGCTGGGTCACTTATTCCCAATTTCAGTGGAAGTCCGAAAGATCTCCACAAATTTGTCTCAAGTTGTGATGATATGTATGCGACGGCATCAACGGTGAACGAGTTTAATAAGGAGTAAAATATCTGCAGAGGCGTATGATGTATACAGGTACAATGAAATACCAGATTGGCCTGAATTTTAAATCAATTCTGCAACAGACTTTCGAATTAAAAATTCCCCAATCTACTCTGCAATCTCAATTAAATAATTGCAAGCAAAGAACAGGAGAAAATGTAAAAGATTTTCTACAAAGACTTAGCACAAGTCTATCCAAATTAAATGAGGCAACACACTCATATACAAGTGATAAAATTCTTTTAAAATCTCTTAAAAGATAATGAGTGTCAAGCAGTGAGAGCTATAGAGGACGGATTATCCAATCCACAACTACAGACTTTAGCAGAAGTCCAGTCTGATAAATCTTTGGCTTCACTAAAGTCACATATTCTAGAGCACGCATCACGTTTGGAACGGAGACAATCCAATTTTCAAACGAACTACAAGGTAAACCCAAATCCCTTTCAACAGAATACGAATCTTAATATGCGTTTTTTTTTAAATGTAATGGACTAGGGCATGCTGCGTCAAGATGCCCAGTCATACAACGCTCTGCACAGAACTTTAACGCAACTCCAAAAACAAATCCACAATTACAACGTCCTCCGGATTTCCATAAGGTTACATCTCCAACGCTTTCTTGTCGATATTGTCATCGGATGGGCCATTCCATTGAAGAATGTAGAACAAGGGCAGCAAATAATTCCCGTTTTGGCAGCAGCCAAGAAAACGAAAATAATTTCCAAATATTGAACAATACTCCGTCAAACCCGGCTGATGGACAGCCACAAAATAGGAACTGGCAGCAGCCAGTAATCCGAGAAAGTCGAACTCCACCGCCGAGATATAATAATGCAAATATCTCAGCTAGAACACCATCACCAAAGAGAAAAAATTATAGAAATTCTTCGGCATCCAGGCAGGGAAGCTGGATGCAGCGGGGGTCTCATTCGGCAACCCCTCGCACATTCAAACTACAGCACAAGTCCACAGGAATCCCGAGATAATAGGGGCTTTCGGCAAGCAGTCTCAGTGAGACAACTGAGACAAAACTTTGAGCAATCGTCTCAGTTGTCTCAGTTCAAACCAATCAGCTGATTTGCCAATTTTGATAACAGAAATGGATAGTAATAAATTGAGGAAAGTGTTGTTAGTTTATTCAAATAGGTCACTAAACTTTAATTAGTAATTAAAATCACAAAATAACGAAACTGAGACAAGAAAGTTCAGTTTCACTTGTCTCAGTTGCTCAATGGTTGCGTTCGATTTTTGTAGCTCAATATGGAACTAAGACAGTTCACCGAAAGTGCAGTCTCAGTGAGCCAACTGAGAATATCTCACTTGTCTCACTGAGAATGTGCTTGCCGAAAGCGTCTAATATCGAAGGAAAAGTAGGCAGCAAGAGAATAATTCAAATCCCCGTTCAAATAAATAAAAATTCTTTATCTCTTTCCTTGCCTGTTTACATCTGCTCTGCTCCAAAACTTAAATTTTTAATTGATACTGGAGCAGAGATCAACCTAATAAAACTCCATCCACTGAAACCAGACAGTATTTGCTACAGAGATGCTATCTGCAATATCAATACGTTATTTACAGAGTCCACTTCTACAGAAGGACTCATCTTCGCGAAATTAGCTCTGGAATTTGCGCAGAATAACTCCATCCTACAACACCCATTTCATATAGTGGGAAATAACTTCATCCTTTCATACGATGGCCTGCTTGGTCTTGCCGTTTTATTTCGATACAATTACAAAAATAAATGTATTTCTCTAGAAATTAACGATTCAAATGAGTTTTATCCATATGAGGATTACTATTCAAATTACCCATTTTTTTTTTTTTTAAAGCGAGGACCCATACTAAAAGTTTACTGTATACTATAATATTCTCCAGTAGAAAAAATTATAAAAATTTTTCTCCATCAATTGCTTCACAAAGCAATAATAATATATCTCCATCTAATGCTTCACAAGAAGTGAAGCTTAAAGGTATTTTAAATGAAAAACTACCACCATCAGTAGTTCCAAGTAAAGTAGAACCAACATACAAAGGAAATCTATCTCCATCGACAGCTTCACAAGAGATGAAGCACAAAGGTAAAAATACATCTCCATCTGCAGCAGCACAAAAGACGCATTCAAATAAAAGGCTATCTCCATCATCTAGCGTTTCACAAAAGGTGAAGTCTAGTAATAAATCGAAAAATAAGAACGAATCTAAATAAATGTTTAACTTCTTCAAATTCTGTCGACTTGGAATCATCAAATAACTCCTTCCAAATTCCACAAAAGTTAAAATCATATCTCCTTCCGAAAGACTCGGATAAATTAAATAAAATTAAAATTCCGGCTCGATCAGAATTCATCATTGAAATTCTAGCTCCTTCTATTCAACATCAATCGGTTTGTTTCAGAAAGAAATAAGGCCAGGTTTATTTCTCTGAAACTCGATAGTTGAACCAACCAACGGTATGGAAAAAGTCCTAATCCTCAATACAAATGAGGAGGACGCCGATCTGGGCCCTTTCAAGGTGAACCTAGTTTACCAAGGCTTGGACGACTTTGTGGTCATCTCCACAGACGTTGACGGAGATCCAATTAAGGGCAGAATAAACAAACTGCAAGACCTTATCAAATTGGATCACTGCAATTCGGAGGAATCTGATCATGCAAAGAATTATTTCTAAAAAATAATATTTTTCTCACAAAATTCTCTACCCACAAATTCAACGTTCACACAAAATAAAATGCATACTTGCACTTTATTTTTCTCACCGTCCGTGAAAAAGAGTTAAATTTCATAGTTCATAGTTCATTCAGACAAAAGTTTTATACATTTAAATTTCATGTGTAAACGTTGAATTTCTGGATAGATAACCTTGGTTCCCATAACTTATCTTTAAGGTAAAATTGATATAAATATAGAGTAAAAAATGAATAAAGAACTCACTTAGAATTCAGTCACCAAGCAGGTAGTTTCTTTTAGAATTCCCCCCACCAGCGGTAAGGGTTCTAACTTTAACTAGCTAACATTGGTCCTTCGAGCCTACTTGAACAGCGAATTTGGATTAAGCGAACTGCATCTACAGAGATGACTGGACTGGACTCTACAGCAGTGTCATCCCAAACTTTCTCTATAACAATCATCCCAGGGATCTGCAGTGGATCTACCCAGCCATCCATAGAGCAGCGAAACCAGCTGCCAATCCAGGTTGCTGCGGAACTGCATAGCCAGCCTAACACAGAGCTGACACAACGATTATCAACAAAGCTGCCAATTAAGGTTGCTGCGAAGCTACATAGCCAGCTATAAACCGAGCTGACGCAACGATTGTCAACAAAACTGCCATTCCAGGTAGCTTTATTACTACGAAGACAGGTTTAAACAGAGGTTACACCGATTTTCTACAAACTGGCAACCTAACTGCCAACCCAAGTAGCTGCATTACTGTAATCCAGCCATCCACCAAGCTGAATTCACAATTGCTCTGAAGAGTTGAAAGAGCGGTTATCCCAGATTGGACTAGAAGTCTACAGAGCTAGAATCCAAGCCCTTTATATAATAATTTTTACAATTACTTTGTTCCAGATCTATTTCACAAAACTATCAGCTAGGAGGTATAGTACAACAAGCTGCATATCAACTGGCATAATTAGCGACCTAAAAGACTGGTTTATGCTGAACGGTTAGGCGGTTATGCGTTATACAGCAATCAAATCTATCAACTCCAGAAAGCCGACTTGAGAAAAGTAATTATGGATGCACTGGCGAAAAAACAAAAGGAATGCTATAAAAAAATTGAAAAACTACAAACAAATTATAATAAAGACGGGGACCACAGGAAAACAAAAATATACATTGAAACAAGATTGGACTGGCTAGAATCACGCTGGAACGAATTTGTAAAGAGAAATATTGAAATTGAGAAAATTGAAGAGGCAAATGCTAAACATGCATACTTCGTAAAAAATTTTTTTGGGGAAGTCGAAAATTATTATGAAGACTTTAAAGATACTTTACAAAGCAAGATGGAAGACATATAAAGTAATGAGGTAACACCGGAAAAATCAAAGGTGGAGTCAGGTCAGATAGAAGAAGTTGACTATCATGTGAAAATAATTCGAGTCCAACAAGAAACTATGAGGTTATTAGAGAGAATCATCGAAAGCACACAGAAGGAAGTCACTAATGCACACTCCCCATTCTACTATCAACATAAGCTGGCCACCATTCAATCGTACTGGAGTAAGATTACTCTTACTCATTCTGACATCATAGCCAATCCACACGAAGCCTACGACGACTACTTAAGCCAAGAAACATATGAATCACTAGAAGATAAATTTCATAACATAACAATACACTTACAAGAACTACTTTAGACAACACAGCGTACAGATGATGAAATCAAACTGCCCAGGCTTATGCTTCCGACGTTTGAGGGAGATTACGAGCACTGGACTTCTTTCCATGATATATTTGTGCGTCTCATACATAACAACACAAGGTTAGGAGACGCCGAAAAAATGCAGTATCTCAAGACTCACTTGCGACGGGAAGCCAGCAACTTCAACATTTGACAATATCAAATGCCAATTATAAAACTGCATGTCAATTACTCAATGACAGATTTGATAATAAGAGAAAGATCTGCTCAACACAACTGCAAATATTGCTATCTCAACCAAAATTGGAACAAGAATCAGCAAATGGAATACGGAGACTTCATGATACGACAAAACAGTGCCGACATGCCTTGTCAAATCTGGGAATAGATACCAGTACCTGGGCGCCAATAATCACTCACATTATAATCCACAAATTAGATCTCGAGAGTCATAAACTGTACGAGCAAACATTAGAAAAACCCCGAGATCTAGCAACAAATGAGGGACTCTTTCGCTTCTTAGAGACGCGATTCCATTCGTTAGAACTACTTAAAGACGCAAAAAAGAGAGAGAACTCCTCATTGACCAGGCAAAACAAGGTAATAAAACCCGTTGATTACTCTCGCTATAAATCATATCGTACGGCCGCCAAGCCACTTAGATGCAGGTACTGCCAGCAGTCCCACAGACTCTATCAATGTCGGAAGTTCATACGACTTTCAACGAATGATAGGAAACAGTTCATCCAAACAATGAAATTGTGTTCAAATTGTTAGACACATAAGGAAGGCGAGAAATGCCACAGTAAATACAGCTGCAATATTTGCAAGCGTCTTCATCATACGACAGCGACAGCACATAACACAAGCCACTGTGCATATATCAACAGCCCAAACAGGAGAGGCTACAAAAATTAAACTCCAACAATGCCAGGTTGTTTTAGCCACTGCCCTTTTGAGGGCCCGAGCTGCAAATGGAGGATTCGAGCTCTTGCGTGCTTTGATCGATCAAGGATCGCAAGCTTTCTTCATTTCTGAGGAATCCGCTCAACTTCTTGGACTTCCTCGATTAAAGGCGGAACTTGTCAGACATAAGGTCAGGTTGGATCTGTCGCCACGCTTTTCATCACAATTTTCTATAAAGATTGAGGCACTTGTGCTCCCTCAGCTAACGAGACAATTACCAGATTCAAAGGTAACACATTACAAAAACCTACGGCTCGAAAATAATTTACTCCTAGCCGATCCGACATTTGGCACTCCAGGCCCTATCGACATAATAATTGGAGCTGATATATTTAGTGCCATAATATGTGAAGGAGTAAAGAAGTATGACAGTGGGCTATTTGGCCAGCAAACGGAATTCGGCTGGATCTTAGCCGGACCGGTTGAGTGCGGAAATAACAGGGTCAATAAAATTACAAGCATGGTGTCATATATAAATCTGGATAAGACATTAAAAAAATTTTGGGAGATAGAAAACGTTGAAGCAGCCAGCACTCCAATATCAACTGATGACGCAGCGTGTGAGCAACATTTTGCTCATAATCATATTCGAAATAATGATGGAAGTTACACGGTTAGAATGCCGTTTAAATCTAACAAGGCACAAATTGGAGAATCAAGAAGAAAGGCATTGGCTAGACTTCTACAAATTGAAAAGAGGTTTGTCTTCAATAAAAAGATGAAAGCTGACTACAAAGCTTTTATGCGAGAGTACATAAAGCTTAAACACATGGTGCCAATTCAATCGGGTGCTGAAGAAGGATACTATCTACCACATCAAGCTGTAACAAAGGAAGATAGCTCTACGACGAAACTACGAGTCGTATTTGACGCTTCGTCAAATACTACTACCGGCATAAGCCTCAACGATACTCTATATACAGGTCCAAAGCTCCAAACGGATTTAGCCAACATCATAGTACGCTGGAGGAAGCACAGATATGTCTTTACTGCCGACATTGAGAAAATGTACCGGCAGATAAAGGTCCATCCCGACGACCAAAAATATCTGAAGGTTCTTTGGAGAGCCTCAAGACAGGAACCAATCCAGGAGTATAAATTAACAACGGTGACCTACGGGACTGCAGCAGCACCGTTCCTCGCTATCAGGATACTTCACCAACTGGCACAAGATAAGAAGGAAAAATATCCACTGGCAAATCATGTTCTGTCGACGATGTGCTAACAGAAGCAGACACTCTCCGAGAAGCAAAGACATTACAGAGAGACCTTATATCGCTGTTAGAGTCTGGAGGGTTCAAACTCCGAAAGTGGACCACAAATCAACAATCACTCCTTCAAAGCATCTCTGAAGACCTGCGCGAAAAGAATCTGCTAGAAATCAACGATGGAGAACCGATTAAGACTCTAGGATTGCATTGGTCACCAGAAAGCGATTCGTTCAAATTTCGCGTTAATTTCCTAAGAGCACATAGTGCAAAAACGAAGCGCTCTATTCTTTCAGAGATAGCGAAACTATTCGATCCCGTTGGCTGGTTATCACCTGTGATCATACGAGCTAAAATTATAATGCAAGATTTGTGGCTCGCAAACTTGGACTGGGACAGCCCATTACCAGCTGATCTAGCTAATAAATGGAGGCAATTCAAAGAAGAACTTCGGGCTGTCGAAAGTATTATCATTCCAAGATGGATAAAGTACACCAACACTTACCAGAATATAGAAATTCATGGATTCTGTGACGCGTCTGAGAAGGCGTACGCCGCAGTTATATATACCAAGGTACAAACTATACAAGGAGAATCCTTAGTCACTATGATAACGGCAAAAACAAAAGTAGCGCCTAGCAGGAAACAAACATCATTGCCCCGGCTGGAACTTTGTGCAGCACTACTGCTAGCAAAACTAATGATGAGGACTAAGTACGCTCTTGACCTCAAGGATATTAACCTGTACGCTTGGACAGATTCAAAAATCACGTTAGAATGGATTCAAGGTGAAAGTAAAAAGTGGGAAAGTTTTGTTGCTCATAGAGTCGCCGAAATCAGAGCGACAATAAAACCCTCAGCATGGCAGTATGTTAAGTCTGACAACAACCCTGCAGATTGCGCCTCCAGGGGCATATCGCCAACACATTTAAAAGCACACCCACTATGGTGGACAGGTCCACAGTAGTTAACGTTATCTAAGGAAAGCTGGCCTGCTGATCCATCTACTAAAGAAGACAGTCTTGAAACGGTGACAACGGGATGTGCCGTCACCTCTCCCATGATAACGACTAAACCTAACGACATCTTCAGTAAATTTTCCAATTTGACTAGAATGCTCCGGGTCCTAACCCACTGTCGCCGGTTCATATATGCTGGTATCCACCATTCAGAACGTAAAGCCGGAAAAATCCAAGCTGAAGAGCTACATCAAACACTTATACGATGCATTAAAATTGTACAACAAGAGTGCTTTCCTAATGAAATTGCAGGAATATCCACGAGAAAACCACTACCACGATCAAGTAAGCTACTTTCTCTAACTCCGTTTTTAGATAATGATCAGCTGTTACGTCTGGGTGGAAGGGTAGACCACTTCCAATTGACACTCAATGAGAAGCATCCCATAATACTACCGCATCGACATCAAGTTACCTCGCTTATCATTCGAGATGCTCACTTAAAAACACTTCATGGTGGAAATCAAGCCACTTTAGCCTACCCCCGCCGAAAATACTGGATCATTGATACAAAAAGCTCAATAAAGGCCATAATACATCGATGCACAACATGCTGCCGATATCGAGGGATATCCGCCAAGCAATTAATGGGTAACCTTCCCGCACCACGAGTGGTCCCATCAAAACCTTTCACACACCGGAATTGACTACGCTGGTCCATTCTATCTCCGTGTGTCTAAAGGCAGAGGTACCAAGTCATACAAAGGCTATATAGCCGTGTTCGTCTGCCTCACCACAAAAGCGATGCATTTAGAAGCCGTCAGCGATCTTACTACTGATGCTTTCCTGGCAGCATACAAACACTTTACAGTCAGAAGAGGGCACTGCACAAACATGTATAGTGATTGTGGTACAACGTTTGTCGGAGCTAAAAATGAGCTAGACAGGCAATTCTTCAACATAGTACAAAATTCTCATAACGAGGCATCCCAGTATATTGCAAATAACGGTACTCAGTGGAGTTTCATCCCGCCAGCGTCTCCCCACTTCGGAAGCCTTTGGGAAGCGGGAGTTAAATCGACGAAATTCTACCTAAAGCATATTGCTGGCGATGTTAATTGGACCTTTGAGTAATTTAGTACTCTACTAGCCCAAATAGAGGCGTGCCTGAACTCACGACCACTCTGCCAGCTAAGTAATGATCCTGATGATCAGGAAGTACTTACACCAGGACATTTTTTGGTAGGAGGCGCCTTATTAACGCCACCAGAACCGAATCCACTAGAAAAACCAATGCATTGCTTAACCCGTTGGAAATTAATTGCCAAACTGAAAAATGATTTCTGGAAGATTTGGTCATCGGAATACCTATCCAGATTACAACAAAGAACCAAGTGGCAGGACAAAACAACAAACGTCAACGTGGGAGACATAGTTATACTAAAAGACGACAATCAACCTCCTGGTCGTTGGGCGTTAGGAAGAATTGAAGGCACACACCCTGGTTCAGATGGACTGGTACGCGTAGTAACCGTTAAAACAGTAAAAAACACCTGTTGTATACCTAAAAAGGGTTAACAATGATAATTATAAGTAATAATTATCATTGAAAAAATCATTAAAAAATATCTAATTTTCATAAATGGAAATAAGCTAATCATGCTTAAAACATGGTTAGCTTATCTCCAAACAAGGCGAAGAAATTGCCATCAGCAATTTCTTCAAATTCCTTCGCATATAATAAAAATATTCCCACAAAACGACTTGGGAAAAATAAAAGTTTTAAGTTACATCCCAAGTCGTTTCAATAAAAAAAAGCCCCACGACAAATCTTACCTTCAGTAAGATTTGTCGTAAATACGATATGTATGTACATATATACATACATACATATCGGGCGCATAAAATTTTACTTCAGTGAAGACTGAAACGATCAAGTCTTCACCGAAAAAAGCTCTTATCAGCGAATTGTCGCGAGCTGCATACATTGTGATCGCAACAATGTATGCACGATAGGACGACGATGGTTTGATATTTACGAAAATATCAAATTTCAATTTCAACCATCGTTCGTCGCGATAATTCTGGGCATGTTTAAACATGCCCAGCGGTAAATAATTTTCTCAGGATAGGAATGCTAATTAAGCACTTTCCTATCCTGAGCAAGTAGACTTGCGATTACGAAAATCCAAGTCGAGTACAGTCGGTTTTTAGATTTGGTTTGTTGAATGTCGCCGGAACGGTCACGAAAAAGATTAGAGTTTTGCATTTACTAACGGTCTCAAAAAGGAAGAAAAATCTCAATCAAAAATTAAAGAAAAGTTACTAGAAAATAGAAGGTTTTGATACGGTTCGGTACTAAGTGGTTTATACCCCAGATTTTAGATCATAGTGTGAACATTGATCCGAATATATTTTGTCAGTAGAAGTAAGTAAAGAAAAGTTACTAGAAAATAATTAGTGTGATTGTATATGAATAGTGTGAGGTACATAAGTGTGAAATTGTACACCAGATTTGGAATTAACAATAAAGAGAACGTAAGGAAAAACCATCGCAAGGTGAATGTTTGTCATTTATCCAGGTAATTAACCCAACGAGTGAAATATATAACACACCCTAAAAAGGCCAATAAGCAAAATATGCAAGCTGCCTTTTATTACAGATGATATACCGAGAATAGACAAAATCACATACACTAATACTCATCAATCTGCAAGCCTCACGGTAGCTACAACAACACGCCAGGAATTTAAAAAAAAACAACCAGGAAGTATAAAAATTCACCCAACCAATATTCCAGTTCGACCAGCAACAGAAGAACTTCAGCGTACCTCACTACCCACGAGACAGCCTAAGCGAATAAGGACATCCAGTTTGCTACTGGTACTTAACCTCGTTTTAAGCGCAGTTTCACAGTCACCATCCAACACTAAGAATATCCTAGTGGAAATACTACCATTCGACCACAATTCCGGCATATATATGGAACACCTCTGCCATTTACATATGGTAAATAATATATGGAATGTAGTCGTATATTATGACTTAAGTACATATTACCAACAACTAAACGGATTCGAAAGCTGCCTAGAAAAAATGAGTGATCTGTGTAGTAAAACGATAAATTATAAATACTATTGCAACTCCATTTTAGTGGAACTACAACAAAAAATAAAGGAAATGCACCATAACAACCTGATACTTCATAAATGAAACGGAAATCATCTAATGAAAGAGCGACAAAGAAGGGTACCTTTAGAAATCATAAGAACACTTCAACATAGTTTATTCGGAGTATTGGATAAAAATTACGCGGATTACATAGAGGAAGAAATGGAAAAGCTCAAAGAGAATGAAAACTACTTGCTTTCCCCTAGCAAAAAATCAAACCTCAATAGCTGACGTGACCGTAAATGTACTGAAGAAAACAACAGAAGAGATCCAGCAACAATTTGAGGTTTTCAATAATCATATAACGACCAATTTGGAAGTGCTGAAAGCGGGCATGCAGAAAAGTGAAATAGTACAAACCTTTACCGCCCTAACGGCATACACAAGTCTTATCACAAACAATTACGAAAGGGTACAAAAGGAGTTAATCGAATTAATACTTGATGCCCACAATGGTAAAATCAGTCTATTTTTACTCACCCCAGAACAACTTCACGCTCAAATAAAACATATTCGAGAAAATATTCCAACATAACTGATCATTCCCGGTGAAACACATTCTGAAGAATTAATTAATCTCTACAAGATTATAACAGTAAAAAGTAGGGTAATGGACACCAAAATTATTTTTAAAATACAAATACCACTGCCAGACGCAACATTATTCCAGCTTTTTAAAATATATCCTATTCCGACAGAACGCATTGGAGAGTACTTCTACATAGAATCATCATCAGAATTCCTAGCAGCCACCCTTCATAGAGATCATTACTATCCTCTAACTCAAACTGAAAAATCAGGCTGCATCAAAACAGAGAGTCTCGGCTATCTTTGCCAACAGCAACATCCTATATACACCAGGTTGGCATCAATCAGTCGCTGCGAAATGGACTTGCTAAATCACAAAAAGCTGTCTGCTTGTGATGTTAAGAAGACTCATCCATCACAGTATTGGATACAACTGCAACACTCTAATCACTGGATTTTCATGGTGAATGAAGAGACTACGATTAATATTGTATGCGGCACTCAAGCCCTGATTAAAAGGCTTAAAAAAAGCGGTATTATAAGACTAAACGAAAGTTGCCAAATAAAACATCCAGCTATGAGTATAACCGCACAAAACACATATTCAAATGTCCAAAGGTCATCTTTCCTACCGCTAACAAACCTATCGACCCTTCTCACAGAAAAGCAGCAACACGATGAGGTAGATACTAAGCCCATCCCACTTATACACTTGGATACCAAGCCTTTATCGGACATCCAAATCAATCAAATCAAGGACAAATTTCCCGTGATCGACAATCATCATGTGCACCATTATACGATCACGTACCTTTTCATTGCCGGAATCATCGTAGGAGTAGTCTGGTATAAACTTCCACTGCAATGTAAACGGAGAACACCAAAAAGCACCACCCCCGATGATACCAGCTTTGACGTAGAGGCGCCTGTCCCGAGACCATCAAAACGAGTTCTCTCAACTTCGTTGGGCCCAGAATGATCAACACGATCATGCAAAGAATTATTTCTAAAAAATAATATTTTTCTCACCAAAATCTCTACTCACAAATTCAACGTTCACACAAAATAAAATGCATACATGCACTTTATTTTTCTCACCGTCCGTGAAAAAGGATTAAATTTCACGTGATAACGTTCATTCCCACAAAAGTTTTATACATTTAAATTTCATGTGAAAACGTTGAATTTCTGGATAGATAACCTTGGTTCCCATAACTTATCTTTAAGGTAAAATTGATATAAATATAGAGTAAAAAATGAATAAAGAACTCACTTAGAATTCAGTCACCAAGCAGGTAGTTTCTTTTAGAATTCCCCCCACCAGCGGTAAGGGTTCTAACTTTAACTAGCTAACAGTAGGGAATTCAATGATCTTTTCTATCTAGAAGGGTATTTCCTTTCATATACAGATGCGATTACCCACAAAATCGAGACCATCCAAGATAAGCCGCCAATCTGTACCAAGCCTTATAGACTTCATGAGGCAAGCCGAACTGAAATAAACCGACAGATACAAGAAATGCTTGAGTCAGACATCATCAGCCCCTCCCATAGTCCCTGGAATTGTCCACTTCTTCTGGTTCCCAAAAACCCAGACGAGAATGGAAATAAAAGGTGGCGAGTTGTGGTAGATTTTCGTCGTATTAACGACATAAAAGTTGGCGATGCGTACCCACTGCCCTATATCACTGATATGTATATTAGACCACTTGGGGAAATCGAAATATTTCACCACACTAGACTTAGCCACTGGATTCTACCAGATAAAAATGGACTCGAAGGACAGGGAGAAAACTGCCTTTAGCACACTGTTCAGGCCACACCAGTATCCCACGATGTTTCTTTAATTCCTCCTCCGATAATATTCCTAAAAAGATACAAAAGGAACACAAAGAATTTTATCTCAAGAAAATTTAAACAAAAATACTTATCTGAGGCCAGGGAACCTCCTCCCTCTATTCCAACGCCGTCCTAAAAACTTCCTCCACTGTTTTCTCACCTGAAAATAAACAAAAAATCTTATAAATAACTAATAATATTAATAAATATTACAAACTTACCATTTCTCAAGCTTCTCTGCGATTATTTATGTTGACATGTCAAAATGTCAACACATCACATCAGATGTTCTCGCCTTCGCCGCAGTCAGAGTTCAGTGCAACTCTAATGGTCTCATATGACGTCACTACGGGACGCCGCCATCAAAGTATAACAACTTTGAGAACGAGCGTTGTCAAGGCAACCGATCATGAAGCCGAAACGTAGCGGTTCGCGGCGGCTATAAAAAGGCGACGAGCTGCAGCAGAATCATCCATTCCTAGTTCAGAATTTAATCTGAACACATCAGAGTTTAATCTGATTTTTCCAACTATCCTAAACCTTATTTGCTTCCATCTAGTAGGAATTTACTCCTACTGCAGAAATTTAATTCTGCTAATTCCATCCCATATCGAAGTAGGAATTTACTCCTACTGCAGAAATTTAATTCTGCTAAATCCATCCCACACCTAAGTAGGAATTTACTCCTACTGCAGAAATTTAATTCTGCTTATATTTTATCTCCCACCTGAGTAGGAATTTACTCCTACTGCAGAAATTTAATTCTGCTTATATTTCATCTCCCACCTGAGTAGGAATTTACTCCTACTGCAGAAACTTAATTCTGCTTATATTTTATCTCTCACCTGAGTAGGAATCTACTTCTACTGTAGAAATTTACTTCTGCTTTAATTTTATCCTACGTCTAAGCAGGAATCTACTCCTGCTGCAGAAACATACTTCTGTCTTTATAAATATTTTTGTATTACTGCTACCGTGCTTATACGTGTAGCACAAAACTTCTATTGGACTAATAGTGGATTCTCTCTCTTTCTTTTCAGAAATAAGGGGAACATCTTTCTGGGAATAGTATTTTTTGAATTATTGAATTTGTATTGAATTGGTAGCTTAAGGTAGGATAAGTTGTTTTGAATTCGTAATCGTAAGCTAGTTTAGTCATAAGATAATTGAATTGTGATAATAGTTTATAAGCAACGTACTGAATAAATTTTATATTTGAATTAAGACAAAGCTGAGTTATCCATTTACAAACCGGCACCCCCTCCTGACGTTGAGCCCAGATCTCACATTGGTCCTTCGAGCCGGATAACTCAGCTATTCAAATATAGAATTCAGAAAAATATTGCTTATCACGTCACAGTGAGACAAACTAAGCCTCTCCATTCAAAATGCCTACAGATGACGAATGCAGTATATCTGAAGCCGGGGACGAGACCATTAGCTCAGTATTAGAGTTGGTTGAATCCCAAAAAGAGGTCAAAGATTTAATGGAAGACCTATTTAAAAGGCATCAAAGAGAAGGCAGGAAAAAGACTGTCAAATCGACAGAGAAACGTTTACAAACGTTTACCGAATATTGGAAAGAATTCCAAACACGGCATAGGGTAATTCGAAAAAGAGCGACAAAGGAAGATCGCAAATTAGAATATTTCACGAAAGAGACATTTAGTGATGTACAGGAGTATTATATTGAAAAGGCAGCAAGCATGGAAGAAGACATCGACAAATTAGCACCAAAACCATCTGTCAGCAATCCTCCCAATACACAGCCAACATCTGCTAGCACAATGTCATGCAATAGCGAGAGACTCCCCAGAATCAAGCTACCAACATTTAATGGAGAATATTCTACATGGATCTCTTTCCACGATTTATTTAACTCGGTCATACACAACAATAATAATTTGAGAGACGTTGACAAATTGTACTTCCTAAAGACTAATCTGGTGGGAGAAGCCGAAAAACTGCTCAGACACTACGAAGTGTGTGATGCAAATTACCAACCAGCCTGGCAGCTACTAAAAGAACGCTATTCAAATAAGCGAATATTAGTGAATGTACAATTAAAAAAATTATTGTCTCTTCCATCCATAAGTCATGATACCGCCGACAATATCAAAAGGCTGCTAGACAATATAACTGAAGCATTACTAGCGCTACAAAATCTGGGAATAGACACCGACAATTGGGACCCAATAATTATATATCTGACGGTCCAAAAATTACACCCAGACACGCACCAATTATGGGAACAAAGCCTCCACAATAGCACCGATTTACCCCAATTAAAGACACTAAAAAAATTCCTAGAATCTCGTTTCCGAACATTAGAAATGATAGGAAACAAAACTACGTCATCAACGACACAGAGAAAACCATTCTCTCCCAAACCCACCTATGGACTCTTGAACAATACTAAGAGCTCAAAACAAATGCACCCACCTACAAAAACATACTCTTGCAGCCATTGCAAAGGAAATCATATAATATTCCACTGTCCGATATTCAGAAATTTGACCACCCGACAACGTCACGAAGTTGTCACAAATAAGCATTTATGTAAAAACTGCTTATCATCCAACCACAATTTAACAAATTGCACTAGCAACAAAAAGTGTTATCATTGCCAGAAAAATCATAACACATTGCTTCATTATGAGCAAAAACAGTCGGTGACAAAATCACCCAATCAATCCGCCCAAAAATTAAATATGGAAGCAAGTCCACCCGCCTGTAGAAATGATGAACAACAAGTTCAAAATTTTCTAACAGCAAACACGAAAAGAGCTCTGCTCTCTACAGCTCTGATCAATGTCACTGCTGCATCCGGAATCACGATGACATTCCGAGCACTAATAGATTCCGGGTCGCAAGTCTCTATTATGACAGAGAAAACCTTTAAGCGTCTCCAGCTTAAAGGATCTCCAACCACCCACCAACTTATCGGACTTGGTACAACTCCCACCAAGACAGCTTTAAAACAAGCAACTGTCACAATCAACTCAATACATACTAAGTTCAAAATAGAGAGCAATATGCTCGTGATAAGAAAAATCACTGAATTATTGCCAGCTCAAACCATCGAAGTGTCAAGTTGGAGACACATTATCAACCTCCCACTAGCAGACCCTAGATTCTCAGTTCCAGGAGAAATCGACATCTTGCTGGGAGTAGATGTCTATGCAGCCATTATCAAAAATGGCATAAGGAGAGGAGCTGGCAACACTCCAACAGCCCAAAACACTGAACTGGGCTGGATTCTGATCGGAGCAGTACCAGAAACTAAAAGCATGATAACTACCATGCTATCCACCCACACCATGATCAATACTGATTTAGACAGTCAGTTAAAAAGATTCTGGGAATTGGAGGAATGCTCTGCTGCACCAGCACTATCCCCAGAAGACCAGCTGTGCGAGAAGCTTTACCAGAAGACCACAAAGCGCCTGTCTTCTGGAAAATATGAGGTTAGTCTACCCTTCAAAGACTGCAGCATTCCCCAACTTGGGCAGTCTAGAAACATGGCTGTCAAACAATTCTTGCAGCTTGAAAAAAGATTCGCCAATAATCCTGAATTATTCAAATTATACAAAACTTGTATTGAGGAATACGACCATCTCAAACATATGAAACTTATCCCACATACACAATTACTAGCAGAAAATAAAGCATGTGACAAGATCACATACTACTATTTACCCCACCATGCAGTGCTCAAAGAGAGCACCACTACAAAGCTGCGAATTGTATTCAATGCATCTGCACGTACCTCTAATGGTAGATCATTGAATGAACAATTATTGATTGGACCTACAATCCAACCAACGCTTTGGACCACCTTATTGAGATGGCGTCTGTACAAATTTGCTTTCACTGCAGACATTGAAAAAATGTACAGGATGATTCAGATAAAACCTGAACATCAACATTACCAAAGAATAGTTTGGAGAAACTCACAAGGAGAAGAGTTAAAGGACTACGCTCTGACTACAGTTACCTTTGGTACAGCACCTGCACCATATCTTGCTATTAAAACTTTGCAGCAGCTAGCAAAGGATGAAGCAAGTAACTATCCCCTCGCTGCGAAGAGCATCATGCGCGACTTTTACGTAGACGATTTGGTCTCAGGCGCACACAGTCTAAACGAAGCTCAGCAACTACAACACGAGCTTATCGCAACCCTAGCCAAAGGAACTTTCAACCTACGCAAATGGACTGCTAACCATCATGAGTTACTCAAACATATACCACTAGAACACCGAGAGTTGAAAACAAATTTGGAATTCTCTGAACATGAGTCTATAAAAACTCTCGGCATTCATTGGTATCCATCTACCGACCACTTCTCATTCAAAACCAATGTTCGTGAGCCAAAACCCACGTATACGAAACGGATAATTTTATCTGAGGTTTCCTCTCTTTTCGATCCACTGGGATGGTTAGCTCCTTGTGTTATCACAGCCAAAATACTGATCCAAAAACTCTGGCTCTCAAAATGTGATTGGGACGATGCTGTGCCGACAGATATATCAAGAGAGTGGAATGAATTCAAAGATCAATTACACAACATACAGAAAATACAAATTCCACGATGGCTAGGCTATCAGCCTAACACAACAGCGATGGAGCTACATGGTTTTTGCGATGCATCTATTCATGCCTACTCAGCAGTTCTATACCTGAAAATACAGGAGAACTCTAGAGTCCAATTAATAACAGCAAAAACCAAAGTAGCTCCCATTAAACCAGTCTCACTACCACGTTTGGAACTGTGTGGTGCTGTCCTGCTTTCTCGGCTTATCAGACAAGTCAGCATCGATTTAGAACTAGAGAAAGTAAAGGTTGTAGCCTGGACAGACTCCAACATAGTTTTGGCATGGCTACACAAACATCCCTCCACATGGAAAACATTCGTAGCCAATCGCATCTCCGAAATCCATGAAAATATTCCACAAGCTATTTGGAAACATGTCTCATCCAAAAACAATCCCGCGGATGTAGCATCAAGAGGCATTCTGCCAAGCATCTTAGTCTCTGCATCGATGTGGTGGAATGGCCCAGACTGGCTACATCAAGATGAGGAATTCTGGCCTCAACAATCGTCAGATCTACAGACTCAATTAGAATATAAAAAATCAAAAGTTCTCACTAACATTATCGATGATCAAATGATTTTACTAAATAAATATTCTTCATTTCAAAAAACTATCAGAATAACTGCATACTGTTTTAGATTTATTAACAGCATGCGCAAAACATATCCCTCTTCTCAGTATTTATCTGTCTCCGAATTAAAAAAGGCAGAACGATGCCTAATTAAACTTCTCCAAAAAATCTGCTTCCCCTCCGAAATTGTTCAACTACAAAAAGGGCTTCCCCTTCCTAAAAAAAGTCGAATCCTGTCTCTCAATCCTATACTTGACTCTGAAAATATCCTACGAGTTGGAGGTCGTCTCACACAGTCTCAATTAAATTACGACCAACAGCATCCAATCATCCTCCCTAATAACCATCACCTAACCAACATTCTGATAGATCATATTCACCTTTATACCCTACACGGAGGCACCCAAACAATACTGAGTACTTTAAGAAACCATTATTGGTTACTAAATGCACGCAATACGATTAGACATCGCATTCACAAATGTGTTGACTGTTTTCGGTTCAACGCTAGACCTAGCTCTCAGCTAATGAGTTCTCTGCCCTCACCTAGAATCAGTATATCGTTACCATTCCAACACACTGGGGTAGATTACGCAGGTCCGCTTGAGAGGAGCGAGAATAACTAAGGCTTATATTTGTCTGTTCGTTTGCTTGGCCACCAAGGCCATACATTTAGAGCTCGTCTCTGATTTGTCAACACCGGCTTTCATAGCCGCCCTGAAGCGATTTGTCGCACGGAGGGGCCTCTGCTCTCACATCTACTCGGACCGAGGCACCAACTTCGTTGGAGCTAACAGACTCTTACAGTCAAATTTAGAAAAATCGATCAAAGCAATCGAAACTGATCTAGCCAGCGAAATTGCAAACCAAGGTATATCTTGGCACTTTAACCCTCCTGCAGCACCTCACTTTGGAGGCTTATGGGAAGCCGGTGTAAAATCCACCAAGCGCCATCTTTACAAAACCATTAAAGAGGCGAAGCTCACTTACGAAGAACTATACACTGTTTTAGTTCAAATTGAGGCATGTTTAAATGCCAGACCTCTTTCCCCTCTGTCAAACGATGCAACTGACTACAATATCCTCACTCCCGGACACTTCCTAACCGGACGACATAACCTCACTACTTGTGAACCTCCCCCATTCAATCCTCTCCAACATCCTCTTAAAAGATGGCAACTTATCCAATCGCTCTCCTACAACTTCTGGAGACAATGGTCACGAGACTATCTCCATACTCTGCATCAAAGACACAAGTGGAAAGTTGAGAAGGAAAATCTAGAAATAGGTACTCTCGTTCTAATAAAAGACGACCAAATACCTATTGGAAAATGGCCATTAGGTAGAATAATAGATATCCATCCTGGCCACGACAACTTAGTGCGAGCAGTAACTATCCAAACACCAAAAAATATTCTCACCAGACCAATTACAAAAATCTGCCCTCTCCCTTTAACATCTACCCCTCAATATTAATTTTAAAATCCCCACCAAAATTCACTGCTCTCTGGCATCACCAAATTTCAAAACTTGCCGTTATATTTGAATATAAACAAGTTCAGAATCCGCCAAAAAGTCATTCCAGTTCTAAAAGTTGTCAAGTGCGGTTTTAATTTTTGTTTTTTTTTTTCATTTTTTTTGAGTTTATTTTTTCTACTATGGAGGAACTTCTAGAAATTTTCAATTCCGAATCTTTGGATTCGATGGATGTTGGGCTAACACCAACACCTCCGGAGCTCTTAATCCCTCCAAGGAAAATAAGGCCTGTCAGCCCACTACCTCCAACACCAAAAAAAGGTCGAAAAATCAAGTCGGCCATCGTCCGACCTCCACCTCACGAGGTCGTACCCGTGAAAAAACTTCTCGGGCCATTCGAGTCTAGGCCAGTCTCACCCGAAGTGAAAAGGCTACAAAGAGGACCCAAGCCAAATGACAGTTTGAAGTTTAAGTCAAGGGCTAGAGAACATCATCCAGAAGTTCGAGTCCACACGCAGCCACGACTGCCTGTAGTAGCTCGGGGTACACCAAAGAGCCTCAAATCAAGGCATAGCAACTATAGTAGAGAGGTACGGATCCCTCTCGAACAACAATCCGCAGCACCTAGTATGCCAATTCTATGTGACACAACGTCCCACACCAACACATCGAATCTCACGAATGAGAAAGATCGCAACCCTGGAGTGCAGACTAAAGCAACAAGTGCCATCAACACTACAACATTCAAAAGGTCTTCAACAAAAGGGAGTAATCCACCGGCTGAAGAGGCTACGCTAAAATCACTACCTGAACTAATGGATCTTCCGATCAGTCCACCAGTCCAATTCCGAGACCATCCACCAAACCACATCGAAGTGACTAATCCAGTTATTCCAGTTGACTTAGCCGGACGCATTATGGCTACTCCCATCATGATCAAACTATTAGAAAATGCCACTGTACCATGGGATAACATAAAAAGGGCAAAAAAGTTTTATCGTTTCCAACTCCCTGGTGACGTCGTCATAAAGGTTACCATTAAAAAAGGAGTATTCCACTTCTTTAAACAAGAAACGGTAAGTCAACACTTTTATTAAAATATATATAACAATTATATAAAATAATAAGATATACATATATACATTAATTGCCTCTTCAATTTTGAGGCGGGAGGATGTTCAGGCCACACCAGTATCCCACGATGTTTCTTTAATTCCTCCTCCGATAATATTCCTAAAAAGATACAAAAGGAACACAAAGAATTTTATCTCAAGAAAATTTAAACAAAAATACTTATCTGAGGCCAGGGAACCTCCTCCCTCTATTCCAACGCCGTCCTAAAAACTTCCTCCACTGTTTTCTCACCCGAAAATAAACAAAAAATCTTATAAATAACTAATAATATTAATAAATATTACAAACTTACCATTTCTCAAGCTTCTCTGCGATTATTTATGTTGACATGTCAAAATGTCAACACATCACATCAGATGTTCTCGCCTTCGCCGCAGTCAGAGTTCAGTGCAACTCTAATGGTCTCATATGACGTCACTACGGGACGCCGCCATCAAAGTATAACAACTTTGAGAACGAGCGTTGTCAAGGCAACCGATCATGAAGCCGAAACGTAGCGGTTCGCGGCGGCTATAAAAAGGCGACGAGCTGCAGCAGAATCATCCATTCCTAGTTCAGAATTTAATCTGAACACATCAGAGTTTAATCTGATTTTTCCAACTATCCTAAACCTTATTTGCTTCCATCTAGTAGGAATTTACTCCTACTGCAGAAATTTAATTCTGCTAATTCCATCCCATATCGAAGTAGGAATTTACTCCTACTGCAGAAATTTAATTCTGCTAAATCCATCCCACACCTAAGTAGGAATTTACTCCTACTGCAGAAATTTAATTCTGCTTATATTTTATCTCCCACCTGAGTAGGAATTTACTCCTACTGCAGAAATTTAATTCTGCTTATATTTCATCTCCCACCTGAGTAGGAATTTACTCCTACTGCAGAAACTTAATTCTGCTTATATTTTATCTCTCACCTGAGTAGGAATCTACTTCTACTGTAGAAATTTACTTCTGCTTTAATTTTATCCTACGTCTAAGCAGGAATCTACTCCTGCTGCAGAAACATACTTCTGTCTTTATAAATATTTTTGTATTACTGCTACCGTGCTTATACGTGTAGCACAAAACTTCTATTGGACTAATAGTGGATTCTCTCTCTTTCTTTTCAGAAATAAGGGGAACATCTTTCTGGGAATAGTATTTTTTGAATTATTGAATTTGTATTGAATTGGTAGCTTAAGGTAGGATAAGTTGTTTTGAATTCGTAATCGTAAGCTAGTTTAGTCATAAGATAATTGAATTGTGATAATAGTTTATAAGCAACGTACTGAATAAATTTTATATTTGAACTAAGACAAAGCTGAGTTATCCATTTACAAACCGGCACCCCCTCCTGACGTTGAGCCCAGATCTCACACACACCCTATGGCCACTACGAATACAATCGTATGCCAATTGGTTTAAAAGCGGCCCCTGCTACTTTTCAACGAGCCATGAGCAATGTTCTATTTGGACTTCAAGGTATTTATTACTTCGTATACATGGACGATATTGTAGTCCATGGATACAATCTCAAAGATCACAATTCCAGACTCACAGCAGTGCCAAGGAGATCATCCTATTGCTTATGTGAGTCGAGTTCTTAATAGTGCAGAGACTCGCTACTCAACAATAGAAAAGGAGCTCATAGCTATCGTTTTCGCAGTTCAGACCATACGTTTATGGTAGACAGTTTACAATTATAATTGACCATAAACCATTAGTATGGCTCATTAATCTAAAAGACCACTCCTCAAGACTGATGAGATGGAGAATACGTCTTGAGGAATATGACTACAAAATAGTCCATAAATCAGGTAAGCTCAACACAAATGCAGACGCTCTCAGTAGACCTATTCCAGATAGTAGCGAAAATTTTGCAGAACCTACCACCTGCGTAAATGTGGTAACAAGGAATCAAGCTAGAGCTCAGGCGAATCTGAACATTCCCAGCACGAGTATTATTACTCCAAAGCCAGCCCCATCGTCAACAAACAATTCCTAAGTCATAATAACTGAGACCAATTTTCCACTTTTACTGACAAAGAATGTGAATCCTAAATTCTTTATCTTGCCAATGCAAGGTACAGAACTTGAAAGAGTGTTGGTGTCGAAACTAAAACTTTCAGATAAGTCACCACTTTTAGCAAATGAACTGAAATTCTTCAAGAAAAAAGACTCAACAGTAACCATATCAAAAATTAATTTACCTTGTCGATCCCAAAGAGATAGATCAGACCTCGAAAAGATTTTAACTGAGATGTGCTCATACACAGAAGCAAATCAGTTAAAACAAATAAATATCTCCTTACCTATATTAGATTCAAAAAATTTAATAATTATTAAAAATATTTTTACCCAGATCTTCACTAATAAACAAATAGACATCAAACTCCATTAAGATTCGATTAAATATTTATCCGACATTAACGACATTGAACAAGTCTTAAAGGATTTTCATTTATTACCGACGGGAGGCCATCAAAGAGTTTCCCGTACAATTAAAAGAATTAAAAAGCAATTCTACGGGCCTGGCATGTCAGACGATATTATCAAATACGTAAGGAAATGTAAACTTTGTCAGGTAAACAAAGTACCCAGAAATCCAAAACTTCCTATGAAAATCTCGAGCATTAACTCCAAACCGTTCGAAAGAGTGTACCTAGATGTAGGACCTCTCCCAATTTCACATTCTGCAAATAAATATCTCCTTACTTTCCAAGACGACCTTTCGAAATTTTCTGAAGCTATTCCCATAGTCAACACCGAGTCAAAGACATTAGCGGAAGCCTTCACGACAACAATAGTTTGTCGACATGGTATTCCAGAAAGTATCCTCACAGATCAAGCCTCAAACCTCATAAATGGCATGTTCGCCGAGGTATCTAAGTTGCTGAAAATTAAAAGGCTCAAAACTACTCCATATCACCCTCAAACAAATGGCGCATTGGAGAGAAGTCACAGAGCCTTAGCAGAATATCTCCGATCATATGTAGTAAAAGATCCACAAGACTGGCATACATGGATTCCTTATGCCATGTTTGTATATAATACCATACCACCCCTCATTCGAGTACAAATTATACTCCTCGCGAGATTCTTTACCGATTCCCAGCCGAAATTGCAAACAATTTAAAATCTTCTCCAACCGTTTGCTATAATTATGACAATTAGCTAAAGACAGAGCCATGGCAAATAAAGGAAAATCCAAGCTTCATACGACAAAAACTCCGTCCAAAAATCATTTAATACTGGTGACAAAGTCTTACTAAAAAGCAGAGTGAGAGATAACAAGTTCTCACCATTATGGTCAGGCCTGTACGAGATCATGGAGATTAATTCCCCGAAAATTCAACTATACGAGTAAATAATAAAAACAAACGAGTCCATAACAATGACCTTAACTTTTTCTCGCAATAACAAACTCATCCTCCGGATTCCAAATCATTAAATAATATCCTCTTCCAGGTTACCGAAATGATGCAAATTACATTCCTTCTACTTTGCATCCCTTTCGCCTACGGCTCAGGAATAGAGGTAAATCAACTAAATGCCAGTGCAGGCATTTATTTCGAGGAAATTGGCAGAGCCAATTTCTACACCAACGAGTGGAAATTAGTGACATTCTACGACCTTGAAAATTTCAAATCAGAATTCAGGAATATCCAGTTCATCGCACAGAAAATACCAGCAGTTACTTGTAACTCAAAATAGGAAACAAAGAGCACTATTTAATGCAATAGGCTCAATCTCTAAAGTTCTTTTCGGCACATTAGACGAAGATGATGCCAAGATTTATGATGAGCAAATCCGTAACCTCACCCTTAACCAAAACTCCTCCTATCACTTATGAAAAGCCAAACTGCGATAGTTGAGGCAACCGCAAACATTTTCAACAAAACTAAAGCCGCAATTGAAAAGGAATTTCTGGTTATGCATAAAAATTTTATATCAATACAGATTGCCTCATCATCAATGGAATGTAGGACACTTGATTACAAAATATCAATCTAACTTGAATTTCTTATTTCCCTAGTTTCGTTAATGGCATTCAGATATCAAAATACCCAGTCAGAGTTAAGAGGAGTCAGTACTCAACAAAAGTTTCAATTTAGATACCAGCGAACCTGTAGATAATAAAATTAACTATACGTAGGCTTGTGTCCTGAAAGTGATAAAATTCATATAAAATTAGCCTAGACCTAGACCACAGAGCACATTAGAGACATCTACCGCAAAAGACAGAAACCCAACATCCGATAAAACCATACAATTTAAGATGAAAAATGAAAATTTGCAGTTCATATAAATTGAAAATTTTTAACGAGAATTAACTCCTAAATTTTTTTTGCCCATAATTGTTAAATATGCTATTTTGCTTTGTATTTAAACAATTTTCAAATAAATATTGCAATTTCTCGTCGGTAAGATGTCAGAAGAAAAAACAAGTACTATTAGAGTCAAATAATTATAAAAAGCGCCACTAAAAATGAAAAAGCTCGACGTTATTTGCTAGATCTAGGCCTTATTTTTCTTAAACAGTCACAATTTAAAGAAATGAGAATTACCCACAGGAATTTGATTTAAAAAACTTCAATTTTTACCATTTTTTATAAGTTTCCGAGCTAATATCTCCATTCCAATACACTTTTTTTATTTTTTTTTCGACGTTATTTACTAGACTTCTTCATTACCTTTAATTTAAGATATAAATCGTTATTCTGCTACAAATAGTTTGCCAGAAATTTGCATTGAAAAATGTGTGAAACGTGCAAATATTGGTACTGACTCCTCTTAATAGATCTTTTAACAGATTCCAAGCATGGAAAATATTGAAGATCTTTTATCAAAAATTAGGCAGGAACTACCAAATTCTATGATGCTTCCTATAAATTCAACAACAAAATAATAATAGAGCTCAGAATTCCACTTCTAGTCAAGGAACCATACCAAATATTCAAAGCAATGCCATTACCTACACTCCTTAACGGATCATTCGTATATATTGAACCATCGAAGGAATACATATTGTTACGTGCAATAGAAAGAGCAAACTGGTGACATCTACTGGCAATGGAGAGTAAACAACTTCAGGTTCGGAGAATCGATGATAGAATCTTCGGGAAGGTTAAAAGGATTCTCGAATAGAACACTCCAGAATAATCTGGAGAGTTTCTAGGGTATAAATATAACAGTTGTCACCGCCAAGAAAAGAGTCTTGTCTTAGACGTTGCAGTGTTTACAATGGAAAGTAATAAACGTGCGAAAGTGTTGTAATTAGATTGCGATAATTGAAAGTACACTATTAGCGATAATTAAAGTGTTATGTGTTCGTCGTGTTCATAAACTTTTCTAGTATCAATTGATTCTGCGGTGATTTTCTTTTCTTTTAGGTTTTATTGGATATTAAGAATTGGATAAGTAAAGTATGGAAACAGGGATAAACAAAGGACAAAAGCAGAAACAATTCTACACGCCAGGCACTCACAAACATACACTCACACTTATACACACCTACGCAGTCACGGATTCACGCCGAATGGACCAACACGTTATACATACATATAAAGGGCCCTAAACAGAAAATTACTAGGATTACATTCAACACACACATACATATACACACATTTAAGTTACTGTAAATTTGGTAGTTGGAACTTGCAGAAACTTTTTGGTTAGATCTTAGACCTAGGAATTTAAAACCAGATATAAATATATATATTCATAATTTTTACTAGTACTGTACTAGCTCGTTCAGCATGAAGATTAATCGATATGATTTAGTTCGGGATTATGTTTATTGAAATGAAATCTTGTCCAGTAATTCCCACAACGTAAACATAAAGTAGTAGGCAAATTACTAACTGCTTCAAAATAACAAAATCTTAAGTGCATGAAGTGTACTCTAATCTGTTGCCAGGAGCTGGTCGGTATTATGAATAGAATATTCAAAATTTGAATATTGAATCGTTGGCGCTAACTCAGGCACTGCTAGCATGGAAAACGCCATGAAGTTCAGTGGGCTGAAGGTTATTGCGGCCATGATACTTTTTTTGAGGACTGCTTCCTGTAGTGGCGATAGGTCACTCTTCACTTTAGTAAAAGGGGATCAAGTGGTGTTTTTCTTTTTTGAGTGGCGAAAATAAGATCCTGTTTTTCTTTTCTGTTGGAATTTTTGGAGAAGCGAAGTTTTTATATAAGGCGGGCAAGATCTTCATGCTGAGTTTTGAGCTAAGTATATATATTTAATAAAATTTTGTGTGCAGATTTTTTTTTTCCTAGTGCCGCATTTATTGTTTTGTGAAATACTCTAGATTATTAGGTTGAATTGAATAGTAAGCGTATTATGTGAAGCACGTTAAATTAATAAATTTTAGTTACTTGAGATTGCGAAGTTCTTGTTCTATTTCCTTCTTTTTGTCATTAAAAAGTTTCGTGGTATCTTTTGGAGTTGTGAAAAACCATGTGGCGCCCACAAAACCCAACTTCCATACAAATTTGTTCTCGTACAGGACTCACACCCTCCTCCACTTGAGCTACCACATTTTACGCTTCAAGGGCAGCGTAACAAAAGTTGAGTTGATTAATAGAAAGTTTGTGAATTGTATAAGATTAGAGTGAAATAAAGAACTTATATATTAAATATTTAATATTGTGTTTTAAATAACGAACCAAAGGCTATGCTCGCAACAACTGGTGTCAGAAGTGAAATAAATTCGCGAAATAAAGTGGTGGCAATTGACTTAAAAATTCAAAGTGTGATTAATTTTGTGAAATTGTGTTAAATTTTGATAGTTCTGGAAAATAATTTATATTCAACTGTGAGTGAATTACTAAAGTAATGGGGCGCAAAGTGGAGGAGCTTCGAATACAGGATTTAAAAGTGGAGTTAGGGAATCGGTCGTTACAAACGACAGGTGCAAAGAAAGTTCTAGTCGAGCGACTTAGACAAGCTTTGATAAAGGAAGGAAAAAATCCTGAGACATTTGTTTTCGAAGAGAACTTGGAAGAAACCGAAGCTGAAGAAGAGCCTACGATGAAAATGGAACAGCTTTTGAGTACTTTAATGAGCAAAATGGAAGCCCGTTTTGATGAACAAAAGAATACTCTCGAGGAACAAATGAATCCTCTCGAGGAACACAAGAATTCTATGGAAACCTGTCTGGACGAGCAAAAGGATGCTTTTGAGGAACAAAAAATTCTCTCAAGGAACAAAAGATTGCTTTCATTGAACAAAAGAATTCTCTGGAATTCCGTTTAGATGAGCAGAAGAAATCTATGGAACGAGCAAAAGATCCCTCCGGAGAATTGTCTAGAAACTCGTTTGGAGGAACAGAAGACTTTCCTGAAAAACTCGTTAGACGAACAAAATTTGAAAATTGAATGAAACGAGCAGGAAGTGGCGGAAGCTAAACAAAAAGTCACCGAGCAGCTTGACAGTTTTAAAGCAGATCTGGAAAGAATAAGGCATCGTCAGCCTCTAAACGTAGCAGCTGAAATATCTGGCGCAGGTAGAATGAAACCTCAATATCTTCAAGAGACAATTCGAGGCAGCTTCAGAGGTAAATGGATGGAATTATGAAGACAAAGCTATAGCTCTGGTGTTAGCACTTCGAGGTCTTGCGTCAGAACTCTTACAAACTGTACCGATTGAAAAGCAACGTGATTATACTTCATTAGTACAGGCGATAGAATTACGTTACGGAGAACATATGCAGCAAGTATATCGCCTACAGTTGCGCAACAGGATTCAAAAGCATGGCGAATCACTACAATAATTGCAGGCTGATGTGGAAAGATTAGCACATCTTTCATACTCCAGCGTAAATGCGGATTTCCTTAATGAAGTGGCGACGGAGGCATTTGTGAACGCTATTGCAGATCAAAATTTACAACAAGCGTTAAGGCTAGCAGGAAAGAAATTAACAGCAGAAGCACTAGCCTATGCATTAGTGTATGAATCCGCCAGACAAGCTTCACGGAGTGCAGTACGAGTGAGAGAAATTTCAGTGGAAGAATGTACTTGCAACAGAATGCAATCATCACAGAGCCCGCCTTCACGTGGTGTCCTTCGATGCTGGAATTGTAATAGACCAGGGCACCTTCAAAGAGACTGCAGAAAACGTCGACAAGTGGAATCACCTGAAGAAGAGGGGTAAGAAGAATGCAAAAGAAGTCGAGCCAGGGAACAAGCTATTCGTGGAGAGACTAGATATCAAACAGCGACTAGTCGCACCACCTCTCCTGTTGAGCAGTCGGAAAACTAGTAAAAACCTGTGGGGCAGAAGTTGGTTGGTGGAATCGACAGCCCCGAAGTCATCATTCAAGTAGGCCAGTTGCAGAGAAATAATACCAGTCTTGTTATATATGGAAGTGTAGGAAAAAATGACTGCGCAGTCACTATCGATACTGGAGCTTCGAGATCAATTATTAGAACCGATCTTGTTAAGAACAAATTGCTTCACAACACCACCAAATATCTACTAAGAACAGCAACTGGATCAGCAGCACGGGTGTTTGGAGAAATAACTTTAGATGTTCAACTAGGCGAACTACTATTTCCTCACACTTTCCTAGTTTCAGACATAATTGATGAATGCATTCTTGGAATTGATTTCATGACCACATACAAAATAAATCTGGATGTCGGAGAGGTGACTCTCAAATATGGGAACATAGAAATTCCTATGAAACTAGGAGAAGGAGCAAATCATCCTGTGAAAGTAAGGACGATGGTCTGCGAAAATATAACTCTTTCGCCATGCTCCGAGACACTAATATAGACAAAGCTTACTGATGACATCGGGACCTGCAGATTCTATCTGGTGGAGCCTAACCCCATAAAAGTCACATCGAGCATCATTGTTGGGAAGACTTTAGTGAAGGCAGAAGGTGCAACATTAATACCCGTCAGAGTGCTTAACACATCCGAAAATGAGGTACAACTAAAAGAAGGTGCTATAATTGGAAATTGTGAACCCGTTTACCAAATCGTCAATTCGGATAATGGTAGTAATGTCAAGGAGACAAAAACTATACCAGCTACTACCCAACAGATTCAGAAACTTCTTTCGTCCAGTGCCTTAAGTAAACAACAACACAACGATGCCAAAGAGGTGATCGATGAATTTTCGGAACTATTTGCAATGAATGATGATGATTATTGTAAAATAAATCTTGTCCAGCATCGGATCGATACAGGGGATTCCAGGCCCATTCGACAGACACCACGAAGATTCCCATTAGCCAAACAACCAGAAGTTCCAGACATGATGAACTCCATAAAGAAACAAGGAATAATAGAGGAATCTAACAGCCCTTGGACATCGCCGGTTGTCCTGGTTAGGAAAAAGGATGGCAGCACCCGATTCTGTGTAGATTACCGCCAACTAAATAACGTGACGAGAAAAGATAGCTATCCATTACCAAGGATTGATGACACGTTGGATACCCTTTCCGGAGCGCAATGGTTCTCCACGCTGGATTTAAAGAGTGGTTACTGGCAAGTGGAAATACATCCCGAGGACCGAGAGAAAACTGCTTTCTCAGTTGGCAGTGGTTTATGGCAATTCAAAGTAATGCCATTTGGGCTATGTAATGCTCCAGCCACATTCGAACGACCAATGGAATGTGTTCTACGTGGTTTAACCTGGAAAACATGTCTTTTCTACTTGGATGACATAATAGTAATCGAAAGGACATTCAAGGAACATAAAAGCAACATACGGGAAGTACTTCAAAGACTCAAAGATGCAAAATTGAAGCTCAGTGCGAGTAAATGTGCTCTATTCAAAGATGAAGTTAAATATTTAGGGCACATAGTTTCATCACAAGGAGTAAGAACCGATCCAGAGAAGATAGAAGCCCTCAAAAATTGGCCAGTTCCAAAGGACTAACATCAGTTACGGAGTTTTCTTGGTTTAGCTACCTACTGCAGGCGATTCGTGAAAGGTTTTGCAGATATAGCAAGAAGCCTACATCAACTTACAGAAAAGGGAAAGCCGTTCATATGGTCGGATAAATGCAACGAAAGTTTTGAAAATCTGAAGCAACAGCTCTGTGAAGCTCTAGTACTTCACTATCCAAAGCTGGGAAAACATTTATATTAGACACGGATGCCAGCAATGAAGGTATTGGTGCAGTGCTTTCGCAGGAGGAGAATGGTCAAGAGGTTCCAGTAGCTTACTATAGCAAAGCACTTTCAAAGTCAGAGAAAAATTATTGTGCTACAATAAAAGAGCTACTTGCCATTGTAAGTTCAACAAAACATTTTCATAAATATCTCTACGGTCAGAACTTCATCCTTCGCACCGACCATGCAGCGCTTTAAAAGCCCTGAGGGACAAGTAGCGAGAGGGATAGAGCGACTCCAGGCTTATGATTTTGAAATCCAACACCGAAGAGGTCGTATCCATGGAAATGCAGATGCCCTTTCACGACGTCCACGCAAACTTGAATGCAAACATTACACCCGGGTGGAAGAAAAAGAAACAACAGCAACTATACAGTTGGTAACCGTGGAACCATCTACAGGTTGGGACAACGAGGACTTGCGAACAGCACAACGAAAAGATCCGGACATTTCACCTATTCTCGCTTGGAAAGAAGACATGGAAAGACCAGACTGGAAGGATATTTCGGAACGGAGCGAGAAGCTGAAAAGTTACTGAGCTCAATGGAACTCTCTTCATGTTGAATGTGGTATATTAAAACGCAAATGGGAAACACCTAACGGCGAATCATTCCGAAGGCAGATAGTCGTGCCAGCATCAAACGTCAAAGATGTTCTAGAAGAAATGCACGGTGGAATCTCTGGAGGACATTTGGGAGTGAACAAAACAATTTCCAAAATACGGGAAAGGTTTTATTGGCTACATATGCGAGAAGATGTGGAGGAGTGGTGCCGCAGATGCACTGTCTGTGCTGCTTGCAAAGGGCCGCAACACAGAAGCAGAGGAGAAATGCATAAGTATAATGTCGGAGCCCCCTTTCAAAGGATAGCTGTAGACATCGCTGAACCTTTTCCAGAAACGGATGGCGGTAACCGTTATATATTAGTTGCCATTGACTATTTCAGCAAATGGCCCGAAGCTTATGCAATCCCTAGTCAAGAGGCAACCACAGTTACGGAACAAATAATAACGAATTGGGTCAGTAGGTTTGGTGTGCCTCACGAACTTCATTCGGACCAAGGACGGAACCTCGAATCGCGGACTTTCCAGGTGATGTGTCAAATGTTGGGAATAAGAAAAACCAGAACAACTCCTCTACACCCACAATCTGATGATATGGTTGAGTGCTTCAACAGAACATTGATCGAGCATCTAAAGAAAGTAGTTGACTATCATCAACGCGATTGGAATCGACATATTCCTCAAATTTGGTACCCCCAGAGGTGAACAAAAGTTACCAGAAGACTACGTATCGGAGCTCAAACAACAACTAGCTGATGTGCACGAGGCCACGAGAACGAAACTAGCAGCAAATACTGATCGGATGAAAACCCGCTATGACTTACGTGCTAATTCCGCAGGATTTAACGAAGGTGATCTTGTTTGGCTGCACAACCCGAAACGACATAAGGGACGTTCTCCAAAACTACAACAACAATGGGAGGGACCGTATTCAGTAGTAACTAGAATTAATGACGTGATATACAGGATTCAGCGTGGCACAAGAGGCAAGCGTAAAATTGTTCATTTGGACCGCTTGTGTCAATACTACGAGCATCAAGACCGTGGACCACCTGTTGTTCGGGACGAACAATTTTAAAAAGGGGACAGTGTTACGTGCAATAGAAAGCAAACTGGTGACATCTACTGGCAATGGAGAGTAAACAACTTCAGGTTCGGAGAATCGATGATAGAATCTTCGGGAAGGTTCAAGAATAGATTGAATAGAATAGTTAAGAGGATTCTCGAATAGAACACTCCAGAATAATCTGGAGAGTTTCTAGGGTATAAATACAACAGTTGTCACCGCCAAGAAAAGAGTCTTGTCTTAGACGTTGCAAGTACACTATTAGCGATAATTAAAGTTGAGTTGATTAATAGAAAGTTTGTGAATTGTATAAGATTAGAGTGAAATAAAGAACTTATATATTAAATATTTAATATTGTGTTTTAAATAACGAACCAAAGGCCACGTTCGCAACAATATTAATAGAGTACAATCGTGAACACCATGTGGAATTAACTCTTTAGGATATCCACAATTGCGCAACGTTGGACCATATACATTTCTACTGTGAGATATCATCCCCTATCCTAAACTCAAATTCAAAAATAAACCAATGTGAGATAAATCTTATAAAGAAGAAACGCGTGGCTTTTCTCCCTAAAAGAACCCCTCGATATAGTAGATATAATTTGTGAGGACTCCATTAGTTCACAAACCCTGCAAGGAGCAGGAACAATGTATATATATCCCGGTTTTATGTGCGAAGCAAAGGATTCATCTTGCACGGACATAACAGTTAACTAGTTATATACCATTTCTTTTATATATACAAATATATTTACAAATTCTAGTTCACTTAAAAGGAAAGAAAGTTTTCTACTTAGGATGAATAAAACTTTCTTTTCCCCAGGGGGGAGGGATGTTGTGACTCAGGTACCCAATGCCCCAAATCACAACCATTAGCCCAATACATCAATATATCGTCCTATACAATATATCGATGTATCCAAGATTTGACTTTGAAAACTTGAAAAACATTTTCATTTAAAATTTCAATTTAAATTCAAAATGTATTTAAAAATGCATTCCCATGTTATAACAAAATTCATAAATTGCATTTTGTTATCAGACACACATTCCACTCACGCGATATGCATACTTACCTACATACAGTGTCTTCTTACTTTTTTTCTGCATGTACATTCTACATACATACAGTACCTTTTTTTCCAATCTAATTGTATGTACATGCATACATACAATTATCACAATTATTCGCGCCCTCTTAAAATTAATATTTCAAAACGGGCGCACAAGTGCATATCGGATTACAGGTTTGCATTGATGCGGCTTGCATAAAAATTTTTCTACATTTTCTCACGTACGATTTTTAAACGTCGTGAGAAAGTAACAAAAAGAATAAAAAAAAACTTTTTGAAGCTTTCACGGGTGCCTGAGCGCAATATCGCTGATCCTCCGGGAGTTCGTTCTTTAATCCCGTCGAGTTTAAAACTTTTTTAAAATCCATACAAAACTTATTAATTGATTGTTAAGAAAAATATAATAACATTTTTTTGTATTGAGTTATCATCAAATCAAACTATTATTATAGTTAGTGCAAAGAAAACTGGAATTATAAAAATAATAATATAAAAAAAGGAATAATAAAAATAATAACCTAAAAAATAGAAAAAAAATAATAAAGTGTTTCTTTCTAATTTTTCCTTTCCTCAATATCGGCGACTGCTCTCAGCACGGAGTAGAGCCTGTTACAACATTATTTATCAACTGTATATGTAATTTTCGACTCACGAGCATTCGAGAAGCGTCTATTTCAGATTAAAGGTATTGAAACATTATTCATTTCCTTTCTTTCTACAAACGCGCTTAAGTTTATCTCAAAACTTCATTTTTCAAGTCGGCCGACATCATAACTCAAACAAATTTTAACGAAATTTCGGACCCGGATCTCGAATTTTTTGACTTCGCGTCAATTTTTTTGTAAGGTAAAGTGGCACGCGGGAATACTTTTTCTACTAAAACGTAATCTACAATCGATTTTCTATCTAACGACTACAACTTAAAGGGGCCTTGTAGTGTATGAACTGTTCTCAAAATGCGATTTTCAAAGGTGAAGCATTTTTATAAATTACAAAGAATGTGTGCGGGTCCATAAAAGTATAGACTTTTTCACTGTAACAAAATTATTTATACAAAAAAACAAAAGAACAAGTTACAATTCGTCTTAAGACCAATAATATTATACCGTAGATGAACATAAAAGTTAAACAAAGTGAAAACCAAAAGTTCTGTATGACAACACCAAAAACGGGTTGCCCGATTTAATTCAGTTTTGAAATTTTATTTTCTATTTTTATGAAAACGCAGTCTACAAAATTTCAGCTGTCCAGGTCGACGCGTTCTCAGGCAGTGTCCAAATAATATAGTGCAAACCCAAAGTTTTGTATGGCAACACCAAGAAAGGGTTACCCGATTTAGTCCAATTTTGAGCTTGTATTTGCGATTCTTATGAAAACGCTGCGTACAAAATTTCAGCTCTCCACCTCAACGCATTCTCAGGCAGTGTCCAAATATATAGTGAAAAACCTGAATTTTGTATGGCAACACCAAGAAGGGGTTGCCTTATTTGGTACATTTCTGAAATTTTATTTACGATTATTGTCAAAACACCATATACCAAATTTCAGCTCTCTCGGGCAGTGCCCAACTATACCGGTAAAAACTAAATTTTTGTATGGCAACCCTACGAAGGCGTTGCCCGATTTGTCCTATTTTCGAACTTAGATTATTTTTTTAAGCTTTTGTGCAAAATTTCAGCACTCTACGTGAACGCGTTCTCGAGTTATCGTTCGGACGGACGGACAGACAGACGAACAAACGGACAGACGGACATGCAAAAACCAAAATAATTTTTAATATTGTTACGTGCAACAAAAAGAGACAAGTGACATCTATTGAAAATGAAGAGTAAACAACTTAAGGTTCGGAGAATCAATGACTCTTGAATGGAATCTTTGGGATGGTTCAAGAATGGAATCTTCAAGAAGGCTCTGGAGAGTTTGTAGAGTATAAATATAGCAGTTGCCATCACCAGAGCATGAGTCGTGTCTTAGACGTTGCAGTGTTAACAAGCGAAAGTAATAAACGGGCGAAAGTGTTGTAATTAGATTGCGATAATTGAAAGAACAGTATTAGCGATAATTAAAGTTGAGTTGATTAATTGAAGGTTTGTGAATTATATAAGATCAGAAGTGAAATAAAGAACTTGTATATTAAAAATTTAATATTGTGTTTTAAATAACGAACCAAAAAGCCACGCTCGCAACAATATTATGCGTGGGTGTCCAATCCAATAATTGAAAAAGAAGATGTCATTGGTACAAAGTGTTATTTTTATGGTCGGCACTCTTCTATAGCTATGCGAGGAGCGATTGATTAGGACGTGGAGTCCAGACTGCCAGCATGAGCTGACAGATCACTCGGTGACAACGTTGCTACAGGGCGGCACGCTACTTCGCCTCGACTATTGGCGGAGAGTGTGGGCTCCACGAAAAACCTGCCGCTGTCACATCACCAATAACACAAGATATCGTGTCTGTCAGAACCAAACGGAGCACACATCCAGCCCCGAAGGAGCCCTTACACCACTTATGTTACCTTATGATGAAGGCGCAGATGACCTGCTTTCAATGCCATCCAATCCATCCTTAGACATTGCAGACAAGATTTAGCAATGTTCCTATAGACCTGAAAAATGAGCGAAGTAGTGTACCTATTCAGCCCTTCCCTAGTAAGAAATGCTCATCGGTTTCGAAATCCCTTTTCCTCTCTCGGGGAGAATCTTATGCAAAGTAGCATTGGTGCGCATATGGAAATTGCGCATGAATATGTAAATTCCGCCACTTGAAATGCGGGTGAAGTTTTTTGACAAGTTCCGATGAGCCCTTCGATGAGCCTTTCGATGAGCAACCATGAGCGTGTTCGTATTCAAAATTCATTTGCATTTCCACGAAATTATGATGAATGGTTTGTTGTATTTCTTAAAAAATAGTACAGTCTTGACTTCTGACGCGTAGTTGCAAACTGCATTCGATTGATGACAGAAACACATCCAGGCCTCAAGGCTTCCTCGAGGTGTTGTCAAAATTTCCAACACGGGCTTTTAAATGATGCAACACAAAACCAAGCCAGCAGCTAGCCTCAAGGCCTAGCCGCAAAGCGCGCTTTGCTCAATGTTCGAAATTTTTCTATCTCAGGCCTACTTCTGTCAACAGATGTACTAACAAAATTACAATGACAGCACCGAGCCTGGTGGTATCATTTTGTTTTCATTTCTCTGCGGCAAGCCTTGAGGCGAGCTGCGAGGAAGCCTGAAAGAGGCCAGGCCTGAGGCTTGCTTGGATGTGTTTCTGCCTTGAGACAGTTGCGTTAAGTTGTGAAGTGAAGTAAAAGTGTAACACGTGAAAGCATATTTTAATTTTTTATAAATTTATTTTCCGGTAAGTTTTAATAGGAAAAATACAATAAACTGAAATTTTTTTCCTCTTTTGTTTGTAAACGCGAGTTTTGTGTTCCGAGAATATAAGGTTTAAATTCGGGTCTCTGCTCTTTTATTCTTTTAGTTCTTTCTACATGTAGAAGCCTGCGCTCTTGAGCTGGATAGAAAAGATTACGGAGCACAGATAAGAAATTGTATTCTAAGATCGCATAACAGATTCAGAAGAGCAAAGTGTACATCTAAGTATAAAATCACTCTTAATGTAATACAATTTCTCCATTTTCATTTTGTAATTGCAGTAAAAATCTGAAGCTATCTGCAGATATCAGCGAATTATCAACAACTTCCTAGTTTAACTGGATTTTTTTATATATTTTTATAACTATTGATATTACCTTTTCTTATTTTTTATGAATTGTTGAACTTTTAATTTTACTTTAAATGAGTTTTCTTTATTTTCTTTTATATTTTTATAACTAATATCAATTTCATATTATATTACAAAATTATTTTAACTGAAATAATTTAAAATTATATTTGTATAATTAACACCTTCACCTATTCCCATTTTTATCATCTAGCCCCACTAATCCATTGTGAAACAAAGAGTAGAAATACGTGCTCTTTTTGGTACATTCTTCCCGCGTATTTTGTCAAAATGATTTCCTTTCTAGTTCCAAAAAAGGCTCCTTGTACGGCTTAGTAGAGTTTAAATCTTTGAAAAAATCCACTGAGCTATCATAGCTCATCAAAATCGGAAATGTACGAAAAATAGCAACATACAGAAGTGAAATGAAATGGTCGTGCATAATTGAACTAATTTATATATCGATGTCATCATTATGAATTTATTGATAATAATAGCAGTGTGCTTTTCCACTATTTCATCATGAATTGATAGATGAATGTATCAGTGAGTATTTTCATTATGTTAACAAGAAAATAATGTAACAACTCATGGAACTGCTCATCGAGTGATCATGGAAAAGCTCATTATGTTGAAGATAAGTATATAATGAGTTCAGTCCCGGGTCTAGAATAGATTTCATCATTACTTTCATCTAAGGGCTCATGATGAGCTCATCACTGAAATCATCGCATCATTTTTACTAGGGTTGTGTCTGGAAAGGCGCTCCAGGAGAGCGAAGGAGGAAAATAAAAAGCGATTATTATATAATATATTATATATTATATAATGATTTAAAGACTTACCGAGTGTTGTCCTGATGCATCTGAAATGGTATAACAGGTTTTTGTTCGCGATATGTGGTAAAATTCATTTAAACTACTATAAGGGTACACATAATAAGAATTAAAAGTTTAAATACTTACCTATGGGTGTCCTTGTACAGAAGCATCTGACCTTGCATAAGAAGTATTATTTTTCGAGGTTTGTCAACGTATTGGTTATATCATTATTAAATTATATGTCAACTGAAGTTCTACGTTAATATACTGATTTACCGAGTGTTGTCCGTAAATAAGAGCCCCTAAAGCGAATATTTTAGGAATATTACCTGAAAGAGTCCAAGACTTACCTAGTGCAGTAAATACATAAAGGGGCCCCAATTGAGTTTTGTTAAATTTTTTTGCAATAAGGTTAACCAGAGTAGAGTAAAACCCATTGGAAATATATCCAAGTGTACCAATGAAGAAAACCCTAGAATTTTTCCAGATTTGGCTGAATAGACAATCCATCGAGGAAGAGAGAAAGATAATGTCCTCGAAACTGACTAGGCTTTGTATGAACCATAGTTACTTCACATTCAGAGGTAAATTTTTCAAACAATTAGACGGAACGGCGATGGGAAATGCTTTGCACCGTTTTATCATCAGATATCTTCGTGAGGCATTTGGAAATGCAATGTAAAGAAGAGAATTGGTTCCCACGGGTGTGGAAAAGATATGTAGATGACATCTTCACTATAATAAAGAAGTCTGAAGTCTCTACTACTTTGGAAAAACAGAACGAGTTGTTTCCTACTATAAAATTTACAAGTGAAATTGAACACAATAGTACTCTTCCCTTTTTAGATGTTCTGATTAGGAGAGTAGATACCCAACTCACGTTCTGTGTGTATAGGAAACCAGCAAACACACAAAGATATATAACATCAGACTCTAATCACTGTCATCAACATAAAATGGCTGCTTTCAATTCTATGGTCCACCGATTATTAAACATCCCCATGACAGAAACAGACTATGAATTAGAGGTGAGATACATCAAAAACACTGCAAGAATCAATGGCTTCCATACTCGATTAATAGACGCACTAGTGCATAAACAAAAATATAAAAAATGGATTAAGGACATCACAACACTAAAAGGTAGATATGACTCGCATATTAAACGGGTAGGAATAACTTATCACCCAAAATACACCGGTAAATTCAAAAATGTCTTTAAAAAAAATAACAAAAAGGTTATCCTAGTGTCGTCTAACAAACTTAGAAGTACTTTGTGCAGAACCAAAGATCTGGATGATCCACTTAGTAAGAGCGGCATTTACTCTTTAAAATGTTCTTCGTGTGATCTCACCTATATTAGACAATCATCGAGAGCTGTGAAAGAAAGATGGAACTAACACAACAGTCACATAACAAAAAACGAGTCCAATCGATCCAGCATAGCTCACCATATTTTAAATAACATCAACCATGAAATTCACATAAGAAATTTCAAACTAATAAAGGCAATAAGAAATAACCAAAAACTAGATGCATGGGAATCGTTATTTATACATAAGAATTCAGTTCAGTTAATGAACACTGGAGAACCTCCTATCGAAAGTAGACTATTTCATCTCTTGGCACAGATCTTTAATATTGTTATCATTCGCCTATCACTTTTGTTAACGGATAGTTGAAAACGTACATAAACGTATTGCGTTATTGAAATTGGGGCACTGTGTGCTTCCCATTTTATCATATTCGAGTAGTCTAGCTATGCATATATTTTTAGTTTGAAAATAAAGATATCTGAAGATGGTAGCGTGGCTACCGAAAACGTTTAAAAAATAAATCAAAAATAGTGGAACAATAAGAAGACTTTTATTTACAAACTGATAGAATTATAATTAGTTTAACAGTACTCAAATAATTTAAACAACATTGTGTTTTCTATTGTATAGTTTATATTAATTATATATATTATATATTAATCGAGCCACAGGGATGCTTCCCTCTTCAAAGGAGTAACGCTCTTGGAAACGTCTTATTCACAAAAAGGACTTTTTGCGGATCGCGGTTAAATTTTAATATACTTTTTGACGCCAGAAAAAGGAAGACAAACGGAGATACGGAAACAAAGGAACTGAAACAAAATTTCTTTTTCAAATACTCAACAATAAAGGACGAAGCCCCCTTTGGATCGGACCCGATGCAGTCAGTTTTCGTCAGCTGTCCCAACCATCGGGGGGGAGCTTCGGGGCTGATTATAAGAAAAAAAAATATAAGACAAATGTGTTCAAATAACATTCCGAATAAAATATATAGTATGAAGTAGGGTTTGCAGCCCCGGGATCCCGGTGTTTCCTTAAATCCCGAAATCTCGGGATTGAAATAACTAATCCCGGGATTTAATTTTTGTCTGAATGATATTTTGAAACTTTTTTCTCGTCAAAATTTTTTAAGAATTTTATTCCCAGAAATTTGTTTTTTATTTTTTAATGAAATATGTACGTTTTTAAAACACTTGGTCTCTCCCCTCTTCTATTATGGATTGAAAGTATTCTGTTTGGTCGCCTAATTCATGTTGTATTAGATGGCGTTACATCTGAACCTCACTCTATAAATCCCGGTGTGTCCCAGGGTTCTGTTATCTCTCCGTTCCTAATATTCATTAATGATCTGCTTTCTCTTACTTTCAGTACCATCCATTGCTTTGCCGATGACAGTACCCTTGATTTCGCTTACTCCTTTGATAATCTTGCGGAATCCAGAGGGAATGCCGCATGTGTCAAACGAGATTGTATGACTAGATCATTGAATAACACTCTTGATATTATCCTCGCTTGGGGCAAAGCGCATCCCGTCGAATTCAAAGCATTTAAGACCCAAAGCTGTTTCATCTATTTAAAACAAGATCATAACTTAACCACTCCCATTTCATTTGATGGAGCTTTAATTCAGATTCACCGTCCCTGAGCATTCTTGGCATTAATATTTCCAGTAAATTAAACTGGACAGATCACATCTTCTCTATTGCCAAAGAAGCATCGAAATGTCTTGGATTTCTAAAATATGTAAGAAATATTTCAGTCCATCAAATGTAGCGCCACTCTACAAGTCCTCTAACAGACCTAGAATGGAGTACAATTCTCATATCTGGGCTGGGATGTCCGTATAACCTTAGGTTCATTGGATATTGTCCAAAAGAGAGCCTTTAAGCTCATTAGTGATTTAGCATATCATATCGACTCACTCGAGCACCGCCGCAATGTTGGATGTCTTTCGCTCTTTAATTACTACACGCATGACCAATGTTCTGATGAAATATCTAGCCTAATCCCTTCTAGATTAATTCCTGCACGCAATACTCGCGCTGACAGCGGCGCACATTCGCTCACCCTTCAAAATACTTTCGGCCGTACAGTAAAATTCCTTGATGCTTTCTTATCCAGAACTGTGCAAATGTGGAGCAGTCTAACATCTTCTGTTTTTCCTCAGGCTTAAAATTTCGAAGGTTCAAGAGTGACATATATCGACACCTCGGTCACTTTCCTCATGTTCCCTAATCCTTTCCCTATCTTCTTCCTGTCATGCTGTACTTTGCATCATAGCGTGTCTCTTAAACTTGGCTATATATAAAAAAAAAAAAATAATTTAACAAAATGTTTTAATAATTTAATTTATGCCGGATATATTTAATTACCATTGGGCACGCGTAAGAAAATTTGCGCGAAGGTTTTTACACTGCGTATTATATTTCAAAAAGTAAAGCCAAATAATAAAAGATCAATATCAATTACATTCGTATTGATAAGTATATATTGAGAACTGTGCAAATGTGGAGCAGTCTAACATCTTCTGTTTTTCCTCAGGTTTAAAATTTCGAAGGTTCAAGAGTGACATATATCGACACCTCGGTCACTTTCCTCATGTTCCCTAATCCTTTCCCTATCTTCTTCCTGTCATGCTGTACTTTGCATCATAGCGTGTCTCTTAAACTTGGCTATATATAAAAAAAAAATAATTTAACAAAATGTTTTAATAATTTAATTTATGCCGGATATATTTAATTACCATTGGGCACGCGTAAGAAAATTTGCGCGAAGGTTTTTACACTGCGTATTATATTTCAAAAAGTAAAGCCAAATAATAAAAGATCAATATCAATTACATTCGTATTGATAAGTATATATTGAGAAAATGAGAAGAGAGCATAGCGAAGCAAATCCTTTGCCCTCCTCATTATTTTTTTACTTAGATGGTATTTATTCCTGCATTTATACCTGAATGTAAATGTGCATCGAACACTTAATGAATGAACAGTAGATATTGTATTTTAAATACGAACAATTATTCATTCTTTTATGTAAAATGTGTTTGTTTAAATATTGGATATTCGTTTTCTTACACAGCATCCAATCCTAATCCCGGGATCCCAGGATTTGGATAATCTAATCCCGAAATCCCGGGATTGAAAATATAACACGGGATTGCAAACCCTAGTATGAAGTAAACGTTAAATCTTTTCTCTTTCCTTTCCCCATCCTGAGGCTTTTCTTCCTCCGACGGACTACCAAATAATAGGGACATCTTAACCAGTTGACAGAGATGTCATGGGAGGCGGGATGGCAAAAGGATCATGACATCCGATCCTTAAGATTATCTTCGCGTAAGTGATGTGTGCGGTCCCTTCAGGACCAGTGTGTGGCTTTTTATACCCTAGATGAAATCTATAGGGTATACTAAGTTTGTCATTCCATCTGGAACACCTCGAAATAATGATGGTAGAGCAAAATGTATTGGACACCCACGCATAATATTAAATGTTATTTTGATTTTTGCATGTCCGTCCGTCCGTCCGTCTGCCGGCACGATAACACGAGAACGCGTATACTTAGTGAGCTGAGATTTTGTACGCGGACTTAAAAAAAAAGTAAAATTAAGTTCGAAAATGAGACAAATCGGGCAACTTCTTCGGGGGGTTGCCATACAAAACTTTCGTTTTCCACTATATATTTGGACACTGCCTGGTACATAGTGTTTTCATTGTACTAGCAAATAAAATGTCAAAAATGGACAAAATCGCGCAACTCCTTCTTGGTGTTGCCATATAAAAATTTTGGTTTTTTACGTATACTGTGAAAACGATCAGTCCAAAACATTTTTATTGTACTAAAACTTCTGCAGAATACGAAATATATATATATATATATATATATATATATATATATATGCGAAAAACAACGTCAAAAATCAAACTTGCATAGATACCGTGACCATACGAAATTAAATACGGGCATTCATCTAGGCCATCATAAGAATTGGTCTTAGAGCAATTCTAGCTTTTCTACTTGTTTCGTTTTAGAAGACAGGCACGATTTCTTTTGTTCATGGTAGCGTGACAGCGGCAGGTACGTATTTCGTGGTACCCACCCCACACACTCCGCCCATAGCTGAGGCAAAGTAGCGTGCCGCCCTGCATCGTCAACGTTGTCACGAAGTGAGCTTGTTATGGTCGTAGCAGATTGCACATAGCAATATGCTACCTATATTGATGCGTGTAGGCCGGCCTCGTTAAATAAGAACGAAAACCAGACGTACCCCGACGAAGCAATGTGCCGTCAACCTCAGCATGACATGCTGAGGTGATAAAGAAGAAGAAGAGGAGAAGAGTTAAGATTTTTTTGGCGGAGAAGAATTAGGAAAAGGTGGTTCTGATAGTATTCATTAAAAACGAAAGAATTGTAAAAGTCAAGGTAGAAATTTACACGTAAAACCGATCACAAAAAGGGATCAACCTGAGGAAGATCAAAATAAAGGCGCTTCCCTCGAGGATCGTTCAAATATTCTGGGAAATGGCTGCAGATGCCCATCAAACAGGAATTTGTGTGAAGTGTTCATCCACAGGGTAAATTGCGCATTCTGCAGCAAGAAAATTATTAAATGAGGGATTCTATTTACCGCCGAATTAACCCACCGAGTATTGGATTTCTACGCGGGACAAGCAACGAGATCTGATAAGTTCTTTCCATTTTTATCATTCTGAAACATTATAATTTCTTAGACCATGAAAGATAGCCCACATTTATATTTTAATTATGATAGATAAGAAGATAAGAAGGACCTAAATCCTAACATATAAGAACAATAGAAGAAAATGATTATAAAATTAAGTACACAGATGATAACGTTATTGAACATCGCTAGGAGCAAGTACTAATGATCAAATCAAATCAAATCAACTCAAAGTGTATTTAATTCAAAGCCCCTGCTTGAAGCAGCGTATAGCGCTGGGCTCCACGACGATACATAGTTTAGTAATCAGCTTACATATATAAATGAATTAATCAATCAATGAATAGCAGGATAAACAATATTAAATTAAGGAGAATTAGTTCGGATTGGCTTAAATTAGTAAATTTAGCGTGATTGTGGTATATTTCAACAGTTTTATTACCAGTCTTATTAAGAAAAGTTTTTGGAAGCTCAGTGCTTCACTGAATAGTTAAGTTAACGCGTTTTTGTATATAAATTGTCATCGACGACGGAGAAGATTCACCTAATGAAGATGACGTATAGACGTAGCTATATTAGTTCGTCGTGAATCTATTTTTATATTTTCTTATTAAGAAAAGTTTTTGGAAGCTCAGTGCTTCACTGAATAGTTAAGTTAACGCGTTTTTGTATATAAATTTTGTTTTTGCATATGGTTTCGTATATATATATATGTATCTACATGTATTTATATATCATAAGTGGTAGCTCAAAATTTAGATTGTTCTAAACACGTTCGGTTAGCCTAAACGGACGAATATTCTGCAATAAGATGTTTTAAACTAAATTTACTACAAACGGAAACTATCACATTCCAACCTCGTATCAGCTCATTCAGAATTTCAGTCAGATCAGGCGGCTGTTATCATCCCGAGATGATAGGTAGCTATAGCAAGGAAATCTAAAAGCCGTTGATTGATAATTATTAAAGAAAAATTTTATTTAAATGCGTGCACTTGTGCGCTTAGGTACTAATCTTTAGCCACATTGAACTTAAAATTCAAATATTATTCTGATTTTGGACGCTTAAGAAGGTGATTCAGGGAAAATCAAATTTGTTTTACTCATTTAGGTATGAGCCGGATGCTGGAGCGCTTCAACATGTCGGAGATCAGTAATGTAAGTACCTTCAATGTTAAATAACTAATATCATTATGGCAAATTTCTCGTTTGTGGCACTCGCGTCCTTCTCAAGTTAAGTATCGGGTTCGGTTGGAATTAGTACCTCTGAAAAGAAAAAAAAAAAAAAAGAAATAGTCTAAGTAAGTAAAACCAAAAAAATGGAGGAAACAAAAGTTTGATCAGAAGATACACTCTGAAATATTAACATCCCTTCGTTGCAGAATGTTGTTCGCGGAAGGTTACGCTTTGACGTGATAGTTATAATCATATAGACGTGCTAGTACGTTGTTGTAAGATTCTCTCTTTGATTTCCACTTACGTATTTCCATATAAATTTTTGTAAATAAATATTATAACGAATTGAAGATGCGCTGAACTTCTTAATTTTCTCCTTTCACTTTCCTGGAGCCCTCTCACCTGAAATGAAGGTCGTCTAGGTTCGCTCGTTTACTTCTCGTCCACAGGTCAACAAAGGGACTTGGAAATAGTGCCCCCCAAGTCAAAGGGAGGATGGGGCATGGCAATGAAGGCATGCCATCTGCGCCTTCACAGTAAGTAGGTAAGTGACGTAAGGGTCCCTTCAGGACCGAGTGTGTGCCGGCTTTTTTTTTGTAGGTAGGCATGATATTTTTTTTTGATTATGGGTGATGACAGTGGCAGGTATTTTCGGGAACTCCCCCACACTCTCCGCCAACCTTAGCCGAGGTGCTAGCATGCCGCCCTGTGCTATCGCTGTCATCGAGTGATCTGTCAGCTCATGCTGACAGTTTGGACTTAACGTCCTGAACAATCACTCTCGCAACATCCTTCCATAACAAAATGGCGCCCAACGTGGGGCCACCTCAGTTAGACTTTGGTGGTCTAAGTATGACTTTTGCTGAGGACTGGGATTACTTCGAGATATGGACATTTGGCTGGCTTGTAGCTAAATTGTCTGACTCGGAAATCTCACAATCAGTGGAAGTTATATGTGGACCTGAGTCTAATTGTTTGTTATTTGGCATTTTTTTGAGTAACGTAACGTTTTAAAGTTTCTGAAAGTAAAGTAAAGTTTTTGAGATTTTGATTTTTTTGTAACGATTAAAGTAAAGTAAAGTTTGTTTTGTTTTTTGAAAGTTCTCTTGAATTGAAGTTCGACTCTAGGTTTGACTTTGATCAAGCCTCGAGTCTGAACAGGTGTCTAGTTTTTTTTTATTTTTTTTGAAGCCTTTTGAATTTTTTTTTAACGATCTTTCCCGCTAGCCTTCTGCCATGGAAATGGTAGGTGGCCTCACGAAATTTTTCGTTTGCGCTCTCGCGGAGACGTGTCTCTGTTGGCCAACTGGCTGGACAGAGTTGGGAATCTGCGAGACAACTGGTTGGCTTCCAGCTAATTAGTTGACCAGATTCATGACTCTGCCCGGCTAGCGAACTGACTGGACACGATCATTCGGTGAAGGAGAAGAGAACGAGTGCTCAGAGGATGGGATTGATACTGGAGATCTTCAGTAATCAGGAGCTGGCATACTGCTAACTGCCTGGCTGAAGAATCTCTAGTAGCATTCTCAGTCTTTGATACCTCCGACTTTGCCCTTCCCAGATTTCTGCAAGAGCTCAAACTTTTTCATGCACACACTCACGTCACTTGCTTATATCTGTATTATGACCTTGGAAGAGAGAGAGCGACCTGATCTTATGTAGCGACCTGATACCTTGTGTTGGGAGAGCTCCTGGGAGGTGAAGGAGAAACTGTATGATTATTTTCTTTGAAGAATTTTTTTGTCGTTGAAACGCTTTCGCCTTTATAAAATTTTTGAAATTTCTTCAGACTGTTGGAAGGATATTTTCTTGAAGTATAAAATCTTGTCCAACTTGCAACTTTAACCTAGTTAGTGTATACTATAGCACGGAAGTCTCTTAATGGTATACATAAGCTTCCTTTTCGTATAGTAATTATTTAGCAGATAAAGACAGTACACTTATGAGAATTTTCTGAATTTTGGAGTTAAGAAAGTTTTTAGTATGTATAGGTCCAGTAGCTTGTTTAACCACTTTCGTTTATTTTTTTTTCGTAATACACGTTAATAACTGGAGTAGCTCATGAGCTCCGATCTTGTGTGAGCTTATTAGCTGCGATTGTTGATTTTCTTTGAACTTTCTCTGACAGTCTTCGTCGAACCTTTGGTTTGCAAAACGTTTTCAATTGCTACTCACTATGGCTACAGTAAGAACGCCACCACCTGCGACAAACAGTATGTCAATGCTACCTGAACCATGCTCCATCTGTCGTGATGCAAGCTGGTCAGCCGAAAGGAAGCCTGTAATAACCGTATGTGAGCACATTTTTCACCAAGCACATGCTAGTTGTCCTAACTGCCGATGTCATATTACACAACAGGACTTCAGAGAATATAATGGTGCAATACCAAAGAAGGTGAAGCCGGTGAAGTCTACTAAGCACGATGTGCCGAACTTAGATTTGCCTAGTTTCGACCTACCACCACCTAATAGACGCTCGTTATCTCCAGGAATGGGCGATTTGCATTCCCGGACGTTCACTAATCACAACTCACGGCAAGACAGTTCATTACCCCCAGCTCAAGGCCAGTAGAAGCCTTGACTTATTCGGCTTTGGAGGGAGACTTCGACTTACTGGTACGACATATGACGACTCTGCTTTCTGGACCAGCAATGGACTGGTACTGGTCTCTCCTGAGGCAAAATTCCACGCCGTCATGGGAGTATGTTAAAGCAGCTCTATTAGCTGAATGGGGAGTACCCAAAGACGACCTTAAGGTCAAAGTCCAGCTTATGCTGCGCAAGCAGAAAGGAGGAGAGTCATTTGCCACTTACTACCAGCATCTAGTACAGTTACGAGACCAACTGCAGAATCCGTTGCCAGACGTCGAATTTTTGGAAATAGTTAAGGCAAACTTACTGCCAGAAATACAAAATAAAATTTGTTTGCATCCGACAAACACCATCCACCAGCTCAGGATTCTGGTGAATCAAATTCAAGCGACGCAGCTGCGCATCGCAACAGCAAGTAGTTGGAACGCTTATCGCGGACAAAGAGTCAATGAAGTGGATGGATATCATTCGACCGAGGCTGACTTGAATATATCACCTGAGCGCAGCGAGGAAGTCTCACTATCTGCCATTTCAACCCCTAAAAATGTAACCTGCTGGAATTGTGACCAGTCCGGTCACTTCTACCAAGATTGCCGGCAGGAACGACAAACTGTATTCTGTTACGGATGTGGAAGGAAGAACACCTTCAAGCCAGATTGCATTCAATGTCAACAGAAAAACTTCAGACGGGTCGGGAATACCAACACCTCTTTCCGACCAGCGTCGACATCACGAGCAATCAATGCATCGAACACTCCAGTTCAAGCTTTGAGCAAGGAGGAAGGTCCGCTCCATTGACAGACACTAGCGAGAACTCCCTGATATGTCCTCTGATATCATTCAGTGACTCTCATGGTATCAGTAAAACACCTGATTGTACGATTACGTCTTTGATAGAGGCGGAGAGCCTGATGGATTTCTCTGCAGACCTTCAAGCTCCCATTTCCACTTCTGGGGAGCCCATGACCTTATTAGACACTTCTTTAGAAGAATCTTTAATCTTCGATGTCCCATTGACACCTATCGCACGTGTAGCCGACAAAGTTACTGAGCAGGAGATTTGGCCTCCTGTCATTTCTGTTTTAAAACGGCCACCAAGCTCTGATATGACGAGTGGGCGTGAGCCAGTTTTATATCCGCTGACGCCGTATCAGACGCGTCTGCAGAAATATAACGCAGCAAGAGACCGAATCTTCTCCTCAGTAGCGGAGTTAGCTGACATTATGTTTCCTGACCGGGATATGCGACCGAAAAAGAAACAATCAACCGTTCGTTGGCGGGAATACTGTCGACGGATGAAACAAGAAAGGAAAAATTTGGCACAGATTTCCGGGTCGATGCCAGACGACATTCGACCGTACGCCGAAGTAAAGCTGCTCGGGCGAACTGAGAATGGATTACTTGATAGTGGTGCCACTGTCAGTATCCTAGGCCAGGGAGCTCTAGAGAAGCTTGTGGAAGCAGATGTCGAATGGAAGAGGTATCGAACACAGGTCCAAGTAGCAAATGGTGCCATGACGACTGTTCATGGTCATGTGAACTTGGACGTCACTTTCCGTGGTAAGACCCATAACGTGCGTTTTTACGTGGTTCCTGGGCTCACACAGGCACTATATCTGGGAATAGACTTCTGGCGTCTATTTGGGTTGGCTCGAGATGTCCTGGGTATAGTTCGGTCAGCAACGCTTGGAAGCCACAAAACAGCTTTTCCCCTCTTTCGCCTCTTTAGGCCTTGGGAAAACATCATTGGTCACTCACAAGATTGAAACGAATGACGCCGCCCCGATAAAACAGCGCTTTTATCCGATTTCGCCGGCAGTACAAAGTTTAATGGATGCTGAATTAGAGCGAATGCTATCGCTGGGTGTGATAGAGGAGAGCCAGAGTCCTTGGAGCTCTCCAGTTGTTCTGGTAAGGAAGCCTGGAAAGGTCCGGCTCTGTTTTGACGCCAGGAAGGTCAACTCTGTTACGAAGAAGGATGCCTATCCGCTACCGAGCCTGGACCTGAAAGACGCATTCTGGCAGATCCCACTGGACGCTGATTCCAGAGAGAAGACCGCTTTCACAGTACCTGGTCATCCTCTCTATCAGTACACGGTGATGCCATTCGGCCTATGCAATGCTCCACAAACTATGTGCCGCCTCATGGATAAAGTCATTCCTTTCGATCTTCGTGAGAACGTTCTCGTCTATCTAGACGATTTATTAATTCTGTCTTCAGACTTCGATACTCATCTCACGCTGCTAGCCCGTGTAGCGGATTGTTTGAGGAAAGCTGGCCTCACTATCAACGTCGAGAAGAGTAAGTTTTGCATTAAAGAGACTAAATACTTGGGATTCATTGTAGGAAAGGGAGGTATGAGAACTGACCCTGACAAAATTTCAGCCATAGTTGACTATCCGTCACCTAAAACTGTTCGGCAAGCTCGACGCCTACTAGGTATGGCGGGATGGTATAGACGGTTCATCCCGAACTATGCTGATTTGACTGCCTCCATTACAGACACTTTGAAAAACCCCAGTCAGTTCAAATGGACGCCTAAAGCCCAGACGTCTCTTGATCTTTTAAAGAAAAAACTTACTTCTGCTCCGTTGCTAGTGAGTCCAGACTTCACCAAACCGTTCGTGATCCAGTGCGATGCGAGCCAACAAGGTATTGGAGGAGTGCTGCTTCAACTAGATGACGATGGCCACGAGAAGCCAATAGCCTACGTCTCGAAAAAGTTGAACTCACCACAAAGCAATTACACCGTCACAGAGCAAGAATGCTTAGCTGCACTCTTGAGCGTGCAGAAGTTCCGGCCCTTCATAGAACTTATGCCGTTTAAGATAGTGACGGATCATGCGAGCTTGAAATGGCTGATGTCTCAAAAGGACCTCAGCGGTAGACTTGCACGGTGGAGTTTGAAGCTTCAAGGCTTCGACTTCACTATTGAGCACAGGAAAGGAAGCCTGAACGTCGTCCCTGATGCGCTGTCACGCATTCATTGTGACAGCTTGAACACAAACGAAGATCCTGGCCCGGAAGTTGACCTTAGTTCGCCATATTTCAATTCGTTGGAATATGAGGAACTGAGGCATAAGGTTAAAACGACTTCTGGCAAACTACCAGATCTTTGCGTCAGGGATGACTTCGTTTATATCCGGACTGTTCCGAGAACAGGCGATCCTATTCAGGAGGAAGAAGCTTGGAAGCTTTGGATTCCACGAGGGCTCGTCACCGACGTCATTTCAAGGGCGCATGATCCGCCACTAGCTTCACACGGAGGTATAGGGAAAACACTGGAACGTCTGCGAAGACATCTGTACTGGCCACGAATGACAGTTGATGTCAGAAATTACGTAGGCGCCTGTGACGTGTGTAAAGAAACGAAGGCTCCTAATACTATTTTACGACCACCTATAAGAGTCCAGTCTGAGACAGAACGACCATGGCAAAAGCTGTACATTGATTTTCTAGGTCCATATCCTCGGTCAATAAGAGGAAACGTCTGCATCTTAATAGTTCTTGACCACTTTTCTAAATTTCCACTTCTCAAACCAATTCATTGAGACGGAAGTGTTCCACGTGTTCGGAGTTCCGGAAACGATAGTCTCTGAGAATGGAGTCCAGTTTTGCTCGGCTGAGTTTACCAGATTACTGGATAAGTATGGGGTGAAGCACTTGCGAACGGCAGTTTACTCGCCGCAAGCAAACGCCTCAGAGCGAGTGAACAGGTCTCTATTGTCAGGGATTAGGGCGTACATCCGAAAGGAACATACGAAGTGGGATGAGAAGCTGAGCCAGGTAGCTAGTTCTCTCAGGAGCTCTTTCCATCAAGCTACTGGTTTCTCTCCCTATCGAACACTCTTCGGTCAACAAATGATTGAACATGGCAGCTCCTATCCCATCTTGAGGAGCCTTGGAACTCTTAATGAGCCATTGAGAGTGGACGCAGAAGACAAAATGAGATTGATCCGTGCGAGAGTGCAGGAAAACTTACAACACGCATTCGAGCAGGGTTCACGAGCCTATAATCTCAGGGCGAAGCCTGTTGATTTCAAAGTGGGTCAAGAGGTATTCAGACGGAATTTTGCCCAAAGCAATTTCCAGCAGCAGACCAGTGCAAAACTGGGACCGAAATTTGTCAAATGTCGAGTCAGAGCCAAGAAAGGAAATTCCCTATACGAGCTTGAGGATCTGCGGGGAAAACTGTTAGGTGTCTATCACGCTAAAGACATCAAGCAGTGATCATCATTATGAAAACATCGTCGATACTTATTGTCGTTTATTCCTGGTAGCCCTAAGAAGGCATCCAGCCAGCTTAACTGGTAAACTATAGGATATCACGAAGCCCTCCTATTGCCCCGTCAATGCTGGGTGATATACCTGTTGAAAGTCAATCTCATCATAGCACCTCTACCGCTTATGAGTAGATAACTTTTTTTAGTCCCTTCCGGATTGGCCTCATTAGGAGGAAAATTTTTCCTTGTCTGTCCAGCTGCAACATTTCGTTAATCGTCAGACATAGTAGTACTAGATCTATTCCTGTTATCATCCCGAGATGATAGGTAGCTATAGCAAGGAAATCTAAAAGCCGTTGATTGATAATTATTAAAGAAAAATTTTATTTAAATGCATGCACTTGTGCCCTTAGGTACTAATCTTTAGCCACATTGAACTTAAAATTCAAATATTATTCTGATTTTGGACGCTTAAGAAGGTGATTCAGGGAAAATCAAATTTGTTTTACTCATTTAGGTATGAGCCGGATGCTGGAGCGCTTCAACATGTCGGAGATCAGTAATGTAAGTACCTTCAATGTTAAATAACTAATATCATTATGGCAAATTTCTCGTTTGTGGCACTCGCGTCCTTCTCAAGTTAAGTATCGGGTTCGGTTGGAATTAGTACCTCTGAAAAGAAAAAAAAAAAAAAAAAGAAATAGTCTAAGTAATTAAAACCAAAAAAATGGAGGAAACAAAAGTTTGATCAGAAGATACACTCTGAAATATTAACATCCCTTCGTTGCAGAATGTTGTTCGCGGAAGGTTACGCTTTGACGTGATAGTTATAATCATATAGACGTGCTAGTACGTTGTTGTAAGATTGTCTCTTTGATTTCCACTTACGTATTTCCATATAAATTTTTGTAAATAAATATTATAACGAATTGAAGATGCGCTGAACTTCTTAATTTTCTCCTTTCACTTTCCTGGAGCCCTCTCACCTGAAATGAAGGTCGTCTAGGTTCGCTCGTTTACTTCTCGTCCACAGGTCAACAAAGGGACTTGGAAATAGTGCCCCCCAAGTCAAAGGGAGGATGGGGCATGGCAATGAAGGCATGCCATCTGCGCCTTCACAGTAAGTAGGTAAGTGACGTAAGGGTCCCTTCAGGACCGAGTGTGTGCCGGCTTTTTTTTGTAGGTAGGCATGATATATTTTTTTGATTATGGGTGATGACAGTGGCAGGTATTTTCGGGAACTCCCCCACACTCTCCGCCAACCTTAGCCGAGGTGCTAGCATGCCGCCCTGTGCTATCGCTGTCATCGAGTGATCTGTCAGCTCATGCTGACAGTTTGGACTTAACGTCCTGAACAATCACTCTCGCAACATCCTTCCATAACAAGCTATCAGCTCATACTGGCAGAAGGGACTTCACGTCCTTCACTACTCACTCTTCACTAGTTGCATAACAATATTACTTATTTAATCCACCTGTTAATTTGGAGTGAACGAAAATTCAGATAAAGAATAAAATTTACGCAAATTAAAAAAAGGGAAAACTCATCACTACGGCAGTGAGTACTACGTACACGGTGATGCGTGCAGATTTTTGTGAGGTTACGCGATAGACGAAACGTGAGTACGGAATCCTCTCAAATTCTCATGCCATTTGAACTTGTTGGTGTTTTCATGGCGTCATACCGTACTCCACAGAAGCATGAAGCCCACGCAGTTGTCTCATAACCACCCCCAAGCTAGTCAACGTATTACAGACCACAGTTGGCCTATACTGTCAGCTTATTTCTAGACGTATCCATTCAAGTCCAAAATGGCCTTGCATTAAGTACCAGCATGAGAAGATGACTATCAGAACTATGCTCCAACTCTAGAATTATTTTCCATATCCAGAATTTTGATCCGGTACTGAAAGAAAAACAAGAGATAGGAAAAACTCGCTCAACACAGTATGGAATCTTTCACTACTAGAACTTAAGTACCTACAGGTATGGACAAGTAGATACATAATTAAATATAGGAATTTCTATGGGCATTAGTTCTCCTTCAGTACAAAGAAAAGAGTGAACAAGATAAGCATTTTTATTAATTATTGCTGCAATTTCACCTATCCCGCCTGGTAAATAGTTTCCGATCGCTTCTATATTTATTAACATAGTGAAATTTTACAACTATCAAGAACGATAACAGATTTCGAGGGAACATACCTTATGTAAGTAAAGTTCTGTGTCTAAAATATTGGAATATAATCGAGTGCATGTCGATAATTCTGAACGGAGAATATTTTATTTCTATATATTTTATATCTATATTCTTCAGTGGAATTTTCTTTGTACGAATTTAACGTTAGATCTGTTAGTGCTGATTCTTAAGATATTAGCTCAGACTGAAGTACAAGAGCATTTGTCGTTAGACTCGTTGGTGCCGATTATGAACCCTTTCATTTGTTTTAAGATATTAGCCTAGACTGAACGACCTAAGCATTTAACGTTAGATTTGTTAGTGCTGGTTATGTATGTAAGTATATTCACTTCGTTTAATATATTAGCTTATACTGAACTACATAAGCATGCTTCGTTGAATCTGTTAGTGTTGGCTATACACATTTTCAATTGCCTTTAACATATTAGCTTAGAGTGAACAGGATAAGCACTTGTTACCAAAGTTGTTAAAGCTGCCTGTAAGGAGCAGTGGTTGCTTGTCTTAGAGTAGTATTAGTACATTCTTTAAACTTTAATAGTATCAAGGGTCCATACCTCGATTGATCGATAGGAGAGGTTGAGTACGGGAAAGAGTTTGTGTATGGAATAAAGAATAAGTTTATAACGTTGTAGAATGCTGAACTTTTAGTTTCTTCCTTTTTCCTCTCTCCTGGAGTCTTCTCTAAGATGAAGGTTGACCGCTCTTTCGCAACTATTTTCAGGCCAAACTAGGGACACTGCAAAACGTTCTGCCCTCAGTGTCATTGGGTGAATGGGGCACGGCAGCAAGAAGGCAGAACATCTGCGCTTTCATAGCGAGGAAGGATAAGTGGTGTAAGGGACCTTTCAGGGCTAGATATGGTGCTCGGCATTTTTGAATAGGCACGAAGATTTTTTTTTGATTATGGGTCGCGACAGCGGCAGGTGTTGGGTAACCCTCCCAATAACTCTACCGCACTAGTTGATGTGCTAGCGTGCTGCCCTGTGCTATAGCTGGTCACGAGAGTGAGCTGTCAGCTCATGCTGACAGAATGGACTCCACGTCCAACAATACTCACTCCGGAAAGTAATACTATAACAATTATTCACATTATATCTCCTTTTCCACTCTACATCCTGACACTTGGGTGTCAAATGTGACCAAAGATTGAATTTTATCTCCCACATAAACTACATGGTATCAAAAAGTAGCTCTATGCTGGGCTTAATATAACGTTGGTCCCGAGAGCTCTCGAATCCCACCATAAAATTACGTTTGTACACTTTCTTTGTGAGACCTCTTCATGAATACGCTAGCCTGCTCTGGTCTATCTTTTCTGTGTCAGTAAAATAAAAGCCAGGAGATTAATACCAGAAGAATCTTTAATTTAATGCCCTCTTAGAAAAGATAAACTTTGTTTCAGTGGAACCTTGAATTTAGGTCACTCAACATTTGAAGACGTTCCGTATCGCAGCCCGCTGACACGTTAGCAAGAACAAAGACACGTATGCCGCTACCGAAACAACCGTAGCGACCTTAGAGTATAGAGAGTACAGGAAGTGTGATAAGCCAAATTTGGTGTAGTCAAATTCTGGTTGTGTTAGTATCTGTTGCCGCTGTAGTGAAAGCTCTGTACAGCCGTGAAGTAGAATAAATATAGAGAGCGGAGCAACAAGATATATGGTTGAAAATATTGCGTTTGCTCCACTGACTTATAACAATGGACTGAGCGATTTGCTATTTCATGTGGCACAAAAAATATTGTGTTTCTATATATCACCGTTAGAGCACCCTTTAAAACGATTACATAAAAAACATGTAAAACTCAACCAATCAGATGAAATTGTACACCCATAAATCGTGTTTAATTAAAAAAATATATTTTCTGTGCTCAAGTGATATTTTAATCGATTATAAGGAATTAAACTCATTCCGACTTTAATTTTCAAAAGTAATTCTTAACTGAATCCTGCTTATGGGCAAGAGAGACGGAACATGATAAACACTATCTTTACCTTATTCCTTCTGCGGTGATTGCATCTGTAGCCAACATAAAAACATCAAATGGCATAGGCAAATGTTCCAGAATGCAATATTTTGTGTTGGTAGCTCCAACTCTGCCATAGGGCGAAAGAGAGAACTATAAAACTTGTGCCATGCTTTCCTATAGGAAAATGATAATACGCTCAGTCCATTGTTATAAGTCAGTGGTTTGCTCCCACCGAAAATGTTCTTATTCGATGTCACTACGCCAACATACCCTGGGAATTTCTCATCTGTCATAAACGTAAACAAATCTCGCTGGATGAAGGAATTTTTCGATATTTCATCCTTTTTGTTATGTATTTTTAATGTAATTTGATATAAAAAGCTGTGTAAAGTATACAAAATAATATTTTATAACTATACTTGCCTAAAAAATGATTTCCCACGTCATACTTTGGTGTTGTTGTGGCAATTTTTCACCGAACACTGCATTCTGAAAATACATGAACATCACTTAGAAATTTATCACTATAATATCAACAGATAATTACTTACACTCTTTACTTTATTTAGCACTATTTTTAAATATAATATCTTTCACTTTTCACAACTTTTAAATTACATTAAATTTCTTTCAAATTAGGAAAGTTCGTCTGACAACTGAAAATACATTTGTCTCTTTCTTCAATATAATGCTGACCTACTTCACGGGACTGTGAAAAAATCCACGCTCATACACACGAATTTTACAGGTAACAACACTTCCTGTTGTCTCTATATTCTAAGGTAGCGACATTGGGTCGGATTGTCACCTATCAGGGTGCACACCCGATGCATAGGGATTCAACATTTGGTCCCCGTTCAAGTTATCATTGGGACAGCCTAAAGCAAAGATTGTACTTCCGCATCTCGACCTGAACTTCATCCATAGGTCATATAGTCTAAGAGCCCGCAGTAAATTTTTGGTATGAAATATAACCATACAATTTATGCATACGTATTAAGTTAAACGAAAGGCAATGTCAAAAACAATCGTCTGGCAGGAAATCTCCGCGGCCTAAGTGAGTAATAGTATGTTGAAAACACAGTACTGAAAACATCGTATTTTCCAATAATATATATAACCACTTGAAATTCAGCTCAAAAGCAGAGCTAATATCCCCGAGCACAAATATGCAGGTTCAAGACATTTTGCACTTTGCCAGACTAAGTTGAAGTACTGACAAATATCAAACAAATCTTACAATTTCCAGCATTCGTGTTTTACTTTTAGAAATCGTTTTTTTTTTTTTTTTTCAATTTATACTTTCAATTCAAGTATTACTATCAGATTCACTGTCATCTGATGAATCACAAGTGAGTACATCGTTTTCGTTTTCTACATTTACATTAGCTTTAAGGATATCTTGCAGTCTTTCCGGTGTGGGATTTCCCTCGAACCATTTAATTTTCAATTTATTTTCTGCTAACACCCAACCACTTTCTGTTGGTGATAATTTAAATTCTTAATTTTTCACCGCATTCTTCCATATACAACATATATAATTGCTTCTGTATATTTGTTGCAACAGAACTGCTTTGTTTGGGGGTAGAAAACTTTCCTTTGAAACCTATAATAGACAAAATTATAAGCAGTTTCCTGACATTTCCAACGGTTCATAGAGAATTCACTATATGTATAAAGGTGAAGTAGAGATTGTGCTTGTGAGATGGTAAAGGTATAGTGACAAGAAATATTAGTGTGAATTTAGCAGTGAATCTCATGAACCTTTTGCAAAAAAATACCACTTCGGATATTTCTAAAAACTCTTTCTGATTGCAGGATTTGTAAAAAGTTTCATGTCAGGCTTCGTCAACCATCACAGCTTTTGTCCGGTATACAGGGTGTCCCACATAACATGTTCCCTGGGTATTTTTCTCGAAAATGTGCGGACTTATCGGAAAAGTCCTAATAATAAAAGTGACGTCTCATTAGTCAAGGTATCCTTTGGCATAGTCAAAGTCCTTGAAAAAGGACTTGGGAAAGGATATATTTAAAAAATGTCCTTTTCGTCCTTATTAATATATATTTAGATTACAAAACAAATTTTTTGTATGGCTACAATGCAAACGGAATGACAAATCTAGTATATCCTATTACATTTCATCCAGGCAATAAAAAAATTCAAAATTACAACTAAAACTGAGATGTGCAAAAAGCAAACAAACAACAAGGGAGAAAAGAATGAATATGTATTTCGGATTGGATGCAGCCCACTCCCACGAAATATTCAACCATAGCTCCCATCCGTATGTACACAGAGCTCATCGCGCAAACACACACTCATTTTTATTTATTAACTTTCCGATATATTCCTAATTTAACAACGTCAGTCCCCTTGATGACTGACTGTGACTGCTGCTCCTACGATGTACCCATGCACGACCCATGAGCTCGTACTGCTTCATGCCTGCGGCTGTGGCTGGCTCTGATTCTACCACGATATGCGTGGTGTGCGTGGGACGTTGCCGCAGGATGGCAGTGTGAGTGCTAAGCAGAAAGAAAATTCTTCCAATTCTCCATCTTTATATAGTCTGCGCTAGTAGTATCTGTGTTACCTGAGCAAATGATATCGAGCTTAAAAGCATAAAGCACAGGTAATTTTTTTCCTCATGTAGTTATAGTAGTTGATAGGATAAAAATTTGATTTTTCTGTTCACTGGTATTCCCCTTAAAGTTAATGTAAGTGGAGGAAACGAAAACGATGTACTCACTTGTGATTTATCAGATGACAGTGAATCTGAAAGTGATACTTGATTTGAAAGTATAAATTAAAAAAAAAAAAAAAAACGATTTCTAAAATTAAAACACGAATGCTGGAAATTGTAAGATTTGTTTGATATTTGTCAGTACTTCAACTTAGTCTGGCAAAGTGCAAAATGGGTTGAACCTGCATATTTGTGCTCAGGGATATTAGCTCTACTTCTGAGCTGAATTTCAAGTGGTTATATACATTATTGGAAAATCCGAAATTTTCAGTACTTTGTCTGGCCGCGCGTAAAACGTGTTGGACCTAAATATTTGTGCTCAGGGAAAACCTCTCTGTTTTTAAGACGTGCATTAAGTGGTTATAATAAGTATTTCAATTTTGAAAAAAAAGGGTGTTTTCAACATACTATTACTCATTGGGCCGCGGAGATTTCCTGCCAGACGATTGTTTTTGACATTGCCTTTCATTTAAATTAATACGTATGCATAAATTGTTTGGTTATATTTCACACCAAAAATTTACTGCGGGCTCTTAGACTATATGACCTATGGATGAAGTTCAGGTCGAGATGTGGAAGTACAATCTCTGCTCTAGGCTGTCCCAATGACAACCTGAACGGGGACCAAATGTTGAATCCCTATGCGTCAGGTGTGCACCCTGATAGGTGACAATTCTGGCTGACCAGCGATCTTCAGGAAGAGAGTCGACCCAATATCGCTACGGTTGTTTCGGTAGCGGCAGACGTGTCGTCGTTCTTGCTAACGTGTCAGCGGGCTGCGATGCGGCACGTCTTCAAGTGTTGAGTGACCTAAATTCAAGGCTCCACTGAAACAAAGTTTATCTTTTCTAAGAGGGCCTTTAACTGGCCGTCATGTCCCATCCACCCAATGATACTGAGGGCCATAATTCTATCAGTATCCCTGTGTTGACCTGAAAGAGAGGAGTACCGAACCTAGTCGACCTTCACGTCAAGAGGGCTCCAGGAGAGTGAGAGGAAACCAAAGACTTTAGGGCGTCATCACGTTATAATTTCATTTATTCCATTTGTTTTCTTTTGCTAACCGAACACAAAAAATTTTAATTGTTTTAACTTAAATTCACCCCCGCAGTTGGTAAGCGAAACGGATTGCTGGGAGCATCTCTGATTTACAAAACTAACAAAGTTTTAGCCTAACGTAATTGTAATTACTTCAATTATTGTACACAGATATATCCAAATATGATTACGTTCAAATTAACAAAAGCTCTCATGTACCATGATAGGTTAATTCAATGCTAACTACTACAACATTATTTCAGAAGCGCGGAGGCAACCCGAGGGAGGAACATTTAGGCGAAAGGATTCGATGTGCGCTATCTCGAGAAGGCCTTCTAGAGCGTTTATTACCGATTATTGTGTAACTCGAACGAAAGTAACGAGGAAAGTCGAGAGATTCTAATTTGTTTTCCTTAAACAAATTTTTTTTTAATTCTCTTACGACCTAAAAACAACTTATCTCAAATGTATTTGCACGGAAATATCTAATAGAACTACACGATCTCCTGCCTTACGTGGGGGTTATGATAATCAAAATCTTTTTCAGCACTTTAAAACTATTAATCGCTTAATATAATAAATTTTGATGGAAATGTACGTGGAAGAAATATAACATTGGCAATACTTCATCAAGGCGTAACAACTAAGAATACTTTGTTATGGAACTATGTTGGAGTGATTGGCTTGGACGTGAAGTCCCGATTACCAGCATGAGCTGACAGATCACTCGGCGGGCAGCGTTGACTGCAGGGCGGCAGGCTAGCTAGCCTCGGCTATTGGCGGAGAGTGTGGGGAGGTCCACGAAAAACCTGCCGCTGCCGCCTGCCATAATAAAAAAAAATCTCGTGCCTTTAACCAAAACGCCGACACACATTCAGTCCTGAAGGGACCCTTACGTCACTTACCTACATGTCCGACGTTTGCCGATTAACGAAACATCGTAGACGAACGGACAAGGTAAAATCCTCCTAATGAGGCCGATCCGGAAGGGACTATAAAAATGTTGTCTACTCATAAGAGGTAGAGGTGTGTTGCCGAGGTTGAATTCCAACAGGTATATCACCCACCATTGACGGGGCAATAGGAGGGCTTCGTGATATCCTATAGTTTACCAGTGAAGCTGGCTGGATGCCTTCTTAGGGCTACCAGGAATAAACGTGACAGTAGATAGATGACGCTTCTAGAATGGATTTCACTGCCTGATGTCTTTGGCGTGATAGACTCCTAACAGTGTTCCCTGCAGATCCTCAAGCTCGTATAAGGAGTTTCCCTTTTTGCCTTTAACCCGACACTTAACAAATTTTCGTCCCAGTTTAGCACTAGTCTGCTGCTAGAAGCTGCTTTGGGCAAAATTCTGTCTGAAAACTTCTTGACTCACTCTGAAATCAACAGGCTTCGCCCTGAGATTATAGGCTTTTGAACCCTGTTCGAAGGCATGGTGTAAGTTCTCCTGCACTCTCGCACGGATCAATCTCATTTTGTCTTCCGCAACTACTCTCAGAGGCTCATTAAGAGTCCCAAGGCTCCTCAAGATGGAATAGGAGCTGCCATGTTCAATCATTTGCTGAACGAAAAGTGTTCGATACGGAGAGAAACCAGTTGCTTGGTGGAAAGAGCTCCTGAGGGAACTAGCTATTTGGCTCAGCTTCTAATCCCACTTCGTATGTTCTTTCCGGATGTATGCTCTAATCCCTGACAACAGAGACCTATTTACTCGCTCTGTGACGGTATAATTTCTTTGTGCTGAGTTCAACTTTTTCGAGACGTAGGCTATTGGCTTCTCATGGCCATCGTCATCTAGTTGAAGCAGCACCCCACCAATACCTTGTTGGCTCGCATCGCACTGTATGATGAACGCCTTGGTGAATTCTGGACTCACTAACAACGGAGCAGAGGGCTTCAGGTGTCCACTTGAATTGACTAGGGTTTTTCAACGTGAACCGTCTATACCATCCCGCCATACCTAGTAGGCGTCGGGTTTGCCGAATAGTTTTAGGTGACGGATAGTCAACTATGGCTGAAATCTTGTCAGGGTCAGTTCGTATACCTCCCTTTCCGACAATGAAACCCAAGTATTTGGTCTATTTGATACAAAACTTACTCTTCTCGACGTTGATAGTGAGGCCAGCTTTCCTCAAACAATCCGCTACACGGGCTAGCAGCGTGAGATGAGTGTCGAAGTCTGAAGACAGAATTAATAAATCTTCTAGATAGATGAGAACATTCTCACGAAGATCGAAGGGAATGACCTTATCCATGAGGCGGCACATAGTTTGTGGAGAATTGCAAAGGCCGAATGGCATCACGGTGTACTGATAGAGAGGATGACCAGGTACTGTAAACGCGGTCTTCTCTCTGGAATCAGCATCTAGTGGGATCTGCCAGAATTCGTCTTTCAGGTCCAGGCTTGTAATGTAGTTTGCCGGAGGAAGTCGACTCAGAAGCGCGTCTATCTGCGGTAGCAGATAGGCGTCCTTCTTCGTAGTCGAGTTGACTTTCCTGGCGTCAAAACAAAGCCGAACCTTTCCAGGCTTCCGCACTAGTACAACTGGAGAGCTTCAAGAACTCTGGCTCTCCTCTATCACATCCAGCGATAGCATTCGTCGCAATTCCGCATCCATCAAACTCTGAACGGCTGGTGAAATCGGATAAAAGTGTTGTTTTATCGGAGCTGCGTCATTCGTCTCGATCTTGTGAGTGACCAGAGATGTTTTTCCCAGGCATAAAGAGGCGAAAGAAGGGAAAAGCTGTTTAGGAGCTTCTAGACCCTGTTGATCTAGACTGGAAAGAGCATGCCAGTCGGTGTCAGGAGTAGCTAGTGAACTTGGTGTCACTTCTGCAACTATACCTAGGACATCTGGAGCCAACCCAAATAGACGCCAGAAGTCTATTCCTGGATATAGTGCCCGTGTGAGCCCAGGAACCAGGTAAAAACGCACGTTTTGGGTCTTACCACGGAAAGTGATGTCCAAGTTCACATGACCATGCACAGTCGTCATGGCACCATTAGCTACTTGTACCTGTATCCGATACCTCTTCCATTCAACCTCTGCTTCCGCAAGATTCTCTAGAGCTCCCTGGCCTAGAATACTGACAGTGGCACCACTATCAAGTAATCCGAGCAGCTGTACTTTGGCATACGGTCGAATGTCGTCTGGCATCGACACGGAAATCTGTGCCAGTTTTTTTCTTTCCAGTCTCATCCGTCGACAGTACTCCCGCCAAGGAACGGTAGATCTTTTCTTTCTTGGTATAATATCCAGGTCAGGATACATAATGTCAGCTAACTGCGCTACTGAGGAGAAGATTCGGTCTCTTACTGCATTATAATTCTGCAGACGCGTATGATACGGCGTCAGCGGATGCAAAACAAGCTCACGCTCACTCGTCATAACAGAGCTTGGTGGCCGTTTTAGTACAGAAATGCCAGGAGGCCGAATCTCCTGCTCAGTAACCTTGTCAGCTAAAGGTGCTGTCGGTGTTATCGGGACATCGAAAATTAAAGACTCTTCCAAAGAAGTGTCCAATATTGTCATAGGCTCCCCAGAAGTGGAAATGGGAGCTTGAAGATCTGCGGAGAAATCTAATAAGTTCTCTGTCTCTAACATATCAGTGAAATATTTGTACGATCCGGTGGTTTGCTGATATCATCAGAATCACTGAATGATATCAGTGGACAATTCAGGGATTCGTCGTTAAGGTCTTCTAATGGAGCGGACCTTCCTCCTTGTTCAAGGCTTGAACTGGAGTGTTCATTGCAGTTGTTATGCGTGACGTTGACGCTGGTCGAGAAAAGGTGGTGGTATTCCCGACCCGTCTTAGGTTTTTCTGTCGACAATGGCTGCAGTCAGGCTTGAAGATATTTTTGCGTCCGCATCCATAGACGAACACGACATGTCTTTCCTGCCGGCAGTCTTGGTAAAAGTGGCCGGGCTAGTCACAGCTCCAGCAGCTAACGTGCTGAGGTGTTGTTAGTGCGGATAGTGGGACGGCTTCCTCACTGAGTTCAGGTGATCTGTGCTGTTCGGCATCTGTTGGATGGCACTCATCCACCTCGCTGACTCTTGGGTTGCGATAGGCATTCCAGCTGCACGCTGTCGCGATTCGCTGCTGTGTAGCCTGTATTTGAGTCACGAGACTCCGCAGTTGGTGTATGGTGTTAGTCGGATGCAAGCAGATTCTCTGCTAAATGTATGGAAGCAGATTCAATTTCACAATCTCTAGGAACTCGCCGTCCGCCAAAGGACTTTGCAGTTGATCGCGCAGATGTATCAGTTGTTGATGGTATGTGGCAAATGACTCCCCTGCTTTCTGTTTCCTCAACATCAGCTGGACCTCGACCTTGAGGTCATCCTTCGGTACTTCACATACTCCCACGAAGGCGTGGAGTTCTGCCTCAGGAGAGACCAGTACCAATCCATTGCCGGACCAAAAAGCAGAGTTGTCATGTGCCGTACTATGAGATCAAAATCTCCGTCTAAGGCCGAGTAAGTCAATGCTTCCACTCTAAATACGATTTCGTCGACAGTAAGTCGAGAGCTGTCGCCACTATAGGATATATTCCATATTCGGATGGGGCTGCCAGAACGTCGTTGTCCTAGGCCTGACGGGATACGATGAGATGGAGCTGGTTGAGGCTGGTTGAAGTTTGGTCTAGGCTGACCACTAGGCTGACCAAGAGGTGATGCCGGTCTGTTAAACGACTGCCTACGACCGTCGTAAAACTCTGGCGGTGGTCTCGGTTCACCCATAGAAGGATGTGGCTGTTAAAAATTCCACTGGTGGAATTGCAGCTGAGATTTGCTGCCTGACGCTATTTGCCAATTCAGTCCGTAAGGTATTTAGGCTCTACTCAAGGCCTTCGCGAACCAAATCCTGCATCTGCAGGCGCAGACCTGCCAGCAAGGCTTCGGTCGCTGCTGAGCTGACCCTGAGCAGTAGGTAGTGGACTATTTCGTCACGAACTGGTGTTTGTGAAGGTCACGGAATGTAGATCTGGCATTCCAGGTGATAGGGATCTTCTACTAACTGGTGGGACCGTTAGAGGTGTTAAATCAAACACGGGTGCTGCCGTTCAGGCATCCTGACTAACAGGCCTCGTAAAAGCATTTTTGGGAACAGCCCCTGTGTATTCAGTAAAATCATACTGAGTGAGGTGGAATCAGCAGCTCGGGCAGTTTGACTGCTGTCCAATCCACGTTTTCAGACATGCCCACAGACCGGCTTCCTCTTGCCTGACCAGTCTCCCTCCTGGAAGATGGAGCACTGGTCTGGCAACGGTATCGGTACACCAGTTGCTTGCGGTGGTGTTCGTGCTGTAGCCATTGTATAATCTCAAGCGTTCAGTCGTAAAATCAATGTTTTATATATCCAGGACTGTAGACTGGATAGTCTTCCCCGTCCTAAAAAGGTTATGCAGTCCGAGCAAGGAAAAGACAGGTGCTGTCCAAGCCGTACTCGAGACAACTGAAGTGTCAAGTCAGAATTATTCCAAAAATTTGGAAGAGATACTAAAATTTCCAGAAAACATCGCCAAAAGATCCGAGAAAATAACAAACCTTCCACTAAAATCGAGATACCAGACAGTTCAATTTGAAATTTCAAAAGAATTTTCCAAGAGTTCGAGCACAAAATTCAAAAATTACCAAAATCTGGAGGAATTCTAGTCGTAGTTACTGAAGTTTCAAATATATTTAAAGAGATACAAAATTTCAAGACTGGGAAAACTCTAACCTCAGAATACTACTGATACTACCACAGTCGCGCAGTAAAAAAAAAAATAAGTGCTAACCGTATTTTTTTAAAGATATGAGTGCTAACTGTATTTGAAGAACTACACAGCTCAGACGTTCAGAAAAAAAAATCCACAAGAAAGAAATTCATAACATTTCTCCCTCACTCTCCAGGAGCTAACTCTCCAAACATAAAAGTCTCCAGGCCACTCTCTCTAATCAGGTCAGAAGTAATAATGTAAGCAAGCGACGTGAATATGTGCATGATAAATGTTTGAGTTCTCACAGAAATCTGGGAAGAGTCGGGTTGGAGAAGCTAGAGACTGAAAATGATACTAGAGATTCTTCAGCCAGGCAGTTAGCAGTATGCCAACTCCTGATTACTGAAGGTCTCCAGCATCACTTCCATCCTCCAACAACTATTTCCTTCCTCTTCACCTGATAGTCATATCCAGCTAACCTTCTAACTGGGCAGAGTCATGAATCTGGTCAACTAGTTAGCTGAATGCCAAAATGTCGTCTCACAGATTCACAACTCTGTCCAGCCAGTTGGCCAACAGAGACATGTCTCCGTGAGAGCTCAATCAAAAAAGTTTGGTGAGGCCACCTACCATTTCCATGGCAGAAGGCCAGCGGGAAAGATCATTCAAAAAAAATTCAAAAAATTCAAAAACTAGACACCTGTTCAGACTGGAGGCTTGACCAAAGTCACCCCTAGAGTCGAATTCAATTCAAAAACTTTCAAAAACTTTAAAACGTTACGTTACTTTACTTTACTCAATCAACTTTCACAATCAAAATATCAAAACTTTCAAAAATCTTTACTTTACTTTCCAAAAATTCAAAAATCAAAATAACAAAAACTTTCATAAACTGTTAAACTTTAACGTTACTCTACAGAAAATTTTACTAATAACAAACCAGTTAGACTCAGGTCCACATATAACTTCCACTGGATATGAGACGTCAGTCAATTAGCAAAGTGCCACATGACCATATCGCTCTAGGTCCCAGTCCCCAGCAAAAGTCATAATTAGACCACCAAAGTCTAACGGAGGTGGCCCTTCGTTGGGACCTGCCGCTGCCGCCTGCCATAATAAAAAAAAATCTCGTGCCTTTAACCAAAACGCCGACACACATTCAGTCCTGAAGGGACCCTTACGTCACTTACCTACATCCGCATTGAAGGCGCAGATGGTCTGCCTTCCTGCATGCCCCAACCACCCAACTGACTCTGAGGGCAGATATTTTCAGAGTTCCTTGTAGACCTGTAAAGAGCGAATAACGAGCGGACCTAGACGACCTTCATGTGAGAGGGCTCCGGGACAGTGAAGGAGAAAACAAAAGAACTTTATGGAGCCATTACGTTATAAATAAGACTTTATTGACTCTAACTAGCTGGTATCTAATACTACTTCTCGTCAGTTATTCTCTGATCCTAGTTTACATAGTAAGCAATCATAATCCGAATAATACTGTAATTCTAATAATACTTTATTTCATATGAATGACAGTTCTAAGCCTATTAATAATGTAACGAATTGCTATTTAAAAGAAAAAGGAAATTAATTTAATGCAAGATGGAAACTCGGCACTTAACATATCTATTCATACACAGCTTTTGCGTTAATTCAAAAAAATAAGCTAACAGTATTAGATTAAAATTAGTTAGCTACAAACAGAAAACTACAAACTTAGCCGATATGCCTGCATTGGAGCGATAGGCCGGGCATTTATCAAAATCGAATCGACTGTACCATAATTTATTTAAACAACAGGTCTCATCTTTTGGGAAACGCAGAAAAAGGACCATTCATGTACTCAATTGTGCCTCCATTGCGAGGAACGCCTCAATCGCTTTCTCATAAGGTACATATATATTTTTGCACGCAGGTACCGTTCACGATTATACGCATGAGTAAATAGGTAAGTAGTCTTATGTATACCACATATCTACCCATACACACGTTATCCCATCAATAGGATATCTCTTATTTTATATTTCAATATATTCACAGCAAAATTATTTTTTTTTTTTGTTTTTTTAAATATTCAAATATGAAAAATTATAGATTATAAACAAGAATACTAATGAACTTACTGCGGTATCCTTTTCCGACGGCGAAGAGATCTTCTCCCACGCTGGAAACTGCTATTTATGGAGGAACGGATTAACCTATATGCAGATATATACATTTAATATTTTTTCCAACACCATGAGATCATGAGAGCATATGAATGCTCAGAAGTAAAATTATGTAACGAGATTTACATATGGCCTTTGTCCTGCAGACGTATCTTGCTAAAATTATTCATCCTAGGTAATAAAACATATACAATAGTTCGTAACAAATAACTAAAAAAAATGCGGCAACTTCCCTGAAGTCGTCTGAAAGACTGAGTCACAGCGCAGTTCTGGTGTACCATTACACTTAAAAATGCTGCAATTTCCTTAAAGTCGTCTGAAAAACTGAGTCAAAGCTCTGGTCTGGTGTACGATTACACAAAGTAGGTTCAGCCATCAACCAATTGTCAGCATTAAATGATTTAAACAGATAAGAAGTGGGGTCCCTATACGTAAGCCACTGCACACCACTTTATGAAAATTCCAGATTTTTTTTTGTTTAGACATCTCATCTGTGCTTTAAGTGATGATGCTGCGTATTATCCAGATTTTCCGCTCTTGGGTTCCGAATACAAATCAAATGGATCAGGAGCCTGCCTATCACCTTTTGCGTGGTAATTTCCACACTTCCTAATAAAAAACTGGAAACTCTCTATTCCACTTAATTGGTCTTCTTTTCCTTGTTCTAATTATGGGACCGATTCACGCGTCCCTCACGATAATTCTTTTAATTTTTTTGATTTCACTTTTCAATCTCTACCAGCCTCTTTTTCATCTTTTCAACCTCTCCTCTTTTTCTTTCTTCTTCTTCTCCTTTTTCCGGAACTCGATTTCGGTGCTCGGTTCAAGTCAGACTCGAAACGTGTGTCGAGTCTCGACAATCGCACGTTCGTCGTGTGGCTCACGCTAGGTGCTGCTGCTAGCCATCGTGTAGCATATTGCTATATGCAGTATGCTACGACCATAACAGGGCAGAGTGGTCTAGACCACCCGTGCGGACCATAACATCTCTTAAATACATACAAAACGTGTAACAGAACAGCTGCAGTAGTTTATAAGCAATTTATGGCAAAAAGTAATATTTACTTTTCTGGCCATTACGGGAACTAAAGATAATTACTTCAAATAATATACCTAGGTATCCAACCTTCATTGGTTTAGTTAGTCTGCATACAAAGCATATGGCTGGAACCTACGTCACTATATACCCACGCCTAACAATTTCCATTCTCAAATTTAAAACTTATGTAACTAAAGCGCACTTAACGAATTCTATTGTCATTTCTTTTTATTACTCAACTTTTAGGTTCATAAACATATATCATCATTAAACGTTCCGTTTATTGGATAAAAAAAAACATGTGTCTAAATATTACTACTTGCGGACCGTACTCAGATGGTCTGTGGGCTCACTGCGTACTCGGAGCACATTGATCAAAAATGTGTTTTCTTTCTTAATTTTTTAAAAAAAATATTTGATTAAAACCATGCGTTTACAAGTCCCAAGCCTACTGGTTTGGGACTACCTGTTTTAATCCAGTGGTCGGGGTTTCCCTTCTCCTCGTTTTCAATTCTCTGCGATTTTTTCTTTCTACTAATACTCCTGGTGCGACAAATAAATTCCTGTGAAATTCCTGGAGTACTCGTTTGGTTACTGTCGTCGCTTTTTCAATTTCCCACTGAAACCTTCTCACTTCCAGGACTTTTTCGATTTGGTTTTATTTAATTTTTACATGTGATGGCTCACTTTCTTGTAGGGCGGTCTCCACAGTTCCCTTTCTAATTTTCTACAAAAGTTTCCATTACTCTACCTTTCTCTCAGATTACTCATTACTTTTCTTACCTTGTCAACCTTGCAGATTTCCGTCTTTTCCCCTTTTCTTTTCAATTTCAGCTGATGACATCTTCAAGTCCCAGATTTTTTTTTGATTTTCGTTCCTGATTAACGCTTTCACAGACTTTTCTCTAATTCCTTATTTACTTGACAGCTTGTCCCAAGTTGATGGCGCTCAAACAACTAATCAAAAACTGGTCGTCATCAGCAACTCTTCTTCTTCCTCTTGTCAAAAAAATTTTCGTCATTCGTCCAGCCAGGGTTTTCTTGCACAGCCCGGTCAGAGTGGCAGCACAATCGATGTGTAGCCCGCCGTGCACACTGCTGCACGCAGTATGCTACGACATTAACAAATTTTTGGTGTAAACTATAACCAAAAAATACATGCATAATTATTAAGCTTAAGGAAAGGCAATGTCAAAAACAATCGTCTGACAGCAAATCTCCGCGGCCTAAGTGAGGAATAGTATAAAAAGAACACACTTATTTTTTCAAAATTGAATAACTTATTATAACCGGATTTTCCAATAATCCATATAACCACATGAAATTCAGGTCAGAAACAGAGCTAATATCCCTCAGCACAAATATGCAGGCCCAAGGCGTTTTACGCGTGGCTAACCCCTTACTAGACGAAGTTAAATTTCTGAAAATTTCGGATTTTCCAATAATCTATATAACCACATGAAATTCGGCTCAGAAACAGAGCTAATATTCCTCAGCACAAATATGCAAGTCCAAGGCGTTTTGCGCGTAGCCAACCCCTTGCCAGACGAAGATAAAGTACTGAAAATTTCGCATTTTCCAATAATCTATATAACCACATGAAATTCGGCTCAGAAACAGAGCTAATATCTCTCAGCACAAATATGCAGATCCAAGGCGTTTTGCGCGCGGCTAACCCCTTACCAGACGAAGTTAAAGTACTGAAAATTTCGCATTTTCCAATAATCTATATAATCACATGAAATTCGGCTCCGAAACAGAACTAATATCCCTCAGCACAAATATGCAGGCCCAAGACGTTTTGCGCGCGTCTAACCCCTTGCCAGACGAAGTTAAAGTATTGAAAATTTCGGATTTTAGAATAATCCATATAATGTTATGGTCGTAGCTATTGCATATAGCAATATGCTACATATAAAATGTTGATGCATGTAAGCTGGCCTTAAAGTAAAACGCAGAATGAACGCACCCGACCGAGAGTAATGCTTCCTCAAGCTCGTGTGACATGTCGGTGAAGAAAAGTAAGAAGAAGGCAATCTTCTCTGTTGTAGTCAAATCGCCTCAAGTGGAACATCGAGGAGAATAAACCAAAAAATTTCGGAAACATCGGCCAGGAAGTAAACATTGTAAGTAAATTTAGAATATTTCTCAGCCCCCTCACTAATAAATTTTCCATTAATAGAATTATTTCCATCTATCTGCACAAAATAAGTCCTCCCGAAAGTCGATTAAGAATTCGATAGCTGCTCAATATCAACACAGAAGTAGGAATCGGGTGAAATATTTAAAGCATACGGACATTTTCAAGAATCAGTACTACATCTAAGACATGCTTTAGAATGTATCCTCAGCATGAGCTAATTTTAAAAAAATTCCACGTGATGTAGAGAATCCACCAGCATCACCTTTACATGTGTACACAATTTGCATAATTGCGGTCGGATAATTGCTGTTCTCATAGAGACTGTAACATTTTCAGACAATTCAGAGACCAAGAGTTCGCAACCAGAATTTGAACCAAAAATGCAGCGACATTATGATCGTGCTATGACAATGAGGTCGCTGAAAGGTTTTTTCTACACACACCTTTAAGCACAGAAAATGTTAAACGAAGAATATTATTATTAATCTTGATAATATCTTTTTCACATCGTAAATCTAAGTGTGATACTTTGTTTTAGATTCCTATTTCTTTGGATAATGTGAATGCTCTTTTCGCTATATTAATCTGTAGAACTGTTAAAAGCACTCACCTTCTAAGGTGACAAGTTATGCTGTGTTTTGGTTAGCTGACGCATTAATCTGTGCATATGCAATGAAAGATGATTTTCACAGTGTTCTCTATAATTATTGCGTCTATTTGATTCGTTTATTGGTACTTCTCAGTGGAATGTGTACTCAAAGTGTCGTTGATTGCAAAAGAAAAAGGAAAGGAAAGCCAATACGTGGGGTCACATAAAATAAATTCGAAGGAGATATTTATATGCCTGGGCTGTTGTCAAATTTTTTTCAAGAAACGAATAATACTAAGGAAAGTGTGTATCTCGTCGGTCACATAAAATTGCATATTTTGGATTAAGGTTCTCGATAAATCATATAAGCGATACATTGGGCTGGCTGCCTTTATAATGTTTCTTTTAGCAAGTAAACAGTGGCATGCGGATCATCACGGAGGCGCCTCGGCAATGGATCCACAACAAAGAATTCCATGTAAGTTGTTGCCACTTGGTTTTTTATACATTTAAATTAAGCAAAAAGGAAAAAAAATTCTTTGATCTGTTGCATGTACATTTACGGCGTATATAATTTTTCATACATGAATAAGATTTATGTTAATAAATTCCTTCGGTAGCTTAGAAAAAAAACATGAAAACAATTTTATTTCGAAATTTTGTAATGAAAAAAAAAAAGGGATATATAAAATTTAAGCATTAACTGAACTTTAAGAAAAACAAAAACAAAAATACACATACAATTTAAAAACAAGAAATAATTTTTATTAGATATATTATGAGTATATAATGTCACAAAGTGACGACTTTTATTATTATTATTAATTATTAATTATTATTACTACATAAAAATAAAACTTAAGGAACAAAATACCCATACAGTTAATTAAATTGCTTAAAACTACAATTTTAAAAGAATACACTACTCGAACGAAATTATATTTAATAAAAAAAAATTGACAACAACAACAGCAGCAACCACAATAGAAAATATATATCATGAATTAATGCAATAATTTATAAACCAAATCACGGGTTTTTGTATAACTAATCCTTTAATTCTTCTTAGTATTATTATTATTACAATATAATTAGTATTTACATTGAAAGTAGGTACGCGCGTATATAATTTAGTTCATTACTATGTATTACCAATATTAGTAGTTTATTGTATCTTAACCATGTGACCGAAACGTATCTGAAAAAGAATAGTTACGTGACTGGATTAGCGTTGCATCCAATCAGATAGACTCGTACGAATTGAGATACATTATTGAAGCGTGCTCCTTTTTATCTTTATTTTGTTATTCGGAATTTTTCGTTTAATTGAAATTCACGATATAGAGTAACTTATAACATCTGAAAAGCGTGTTCGAACAACGGGGAAATTAATGAATAAAGTTTGATTTATAACGTAATGGAAATGTAAGCTTTTGTTATTTCTCCTTTCACTATCCTGGCGCCCTCTAGCATGAAGGTTGTATAGGTCCGCTGTAATCTCTTTACAGGTCAACAAAGGGACTTTGGACGATTGTGCCACCTAAAGTCAATGGGAGGATGGGGCTTGGCAAAGAAGGCATGCCATCTGCGCCTTCAGTAGAATGTAGGTAAGTGACGTAAAGGTCCCTTCAGGACTGAGTGAGTGCCAGCTTTTGTATGTAGGCATGAAAATTTTTTGATTATGGTTGGTGACAGCGGCAAGTTTCTTTTGGGAACCCCCCCCCCCCACACTCTCCGCCACATAGCCGAGGTGCTAGCATGCTGCCCTGTGTCAACGCTGTCATCGAGTGATCTGTCAGCTCATGCTGGCAGTTTGGACTTCACGTCCTAACCAATCACTCTCTCTACATAATTCCATAACAATAACCACATGAAATTCGGCTCAGAAACAGAGCTAATATCCCTCAGCACAAATATGCAGGCCCAAGGCGTTTTGCGCGTGGCTAACCCCTTACTAGACGAAGTCAAATTACTGAAAATTTCGGATTTTCCAATAATCTATATAACCACATGAAATTCGGCTCAGAAACAGAGCTAATATCCCTCAGCACAAATATGCAAGTCCAAGGCGTTTTGCGCGTAGCTAACCCCTTGCCAGACGAAGATAAAGTACTGAAAATTTCGCATTTCCCAATAATCTATATAACTACATGAAATTCGGCTCAGAAACAGAACTAATATCCCTCAGCACAAATATGCAGGCCCAAGACGTTTTGCGCGCGGCTAACCCCTTGCCAGACGAAGTTAAAGTACTGAAAATTTCGGATTTTCCAATAATCTATATAACCACATGAAATTCGGCTCAGAAACAGAGCTAATATCCCTCAGCACAAATATGCAGGTCCAAGGCGTTTTGCGCGCGGCTAACCCCTTACCAGACGAAGTTAAAGTACTGAAAATTTCGGATTTTCCAATAATCTATGTAAACACATGAAATTCGGCTCAGAAACAGAACTAATATCCCTCAGCACAAATATGCAGGCCCAAGACGTTTTGCGCGCGGCTAACCCCTTGCCAGACGAAGTTAAAGTACTGAAAATTTCGGATTTTCCAATAATCCATATAACCACATGAAATTCGGCTCAGAAACAGAGCTAATATCCCTCAGCACAAATATGCAGGCCCAAGGCGCTTTGGGCGTGGCTAACCCCTTACTAGACGAAGTTAAATTACTGAAAATTTCGGATTTTCCAATAATCTATATAACCACATGAAATTCGGCTCAGAAACAGAGCTAATATCCCTCAGCACAAATATGCAGGCCCAAGACGTTTTGCGCGACTGAAATTTATTAATTTAAATTTAATAAAAAAAGAAAACACAATTCTTCAGAATTGTATAAATTGAACTTTATTTAAGAGTTAATTAAAAAGAACCTCTTTGGAGGTGTTTTCCGTTTATCAACTAAAGAACAACTAACTTAACTGCTATATCTAAACACAAGAACAAGTAATTCACTGTGTATTAATTGTTTCAACGGTGTCGCTTTCTATTCACGTCTTATCTCCAGGTTCTCATCATTCTAGGGTTCGACGGTGCATCTTTATTCTGATGATATGCTGATTGAGCAGTTCCCATCATTTGGTTGAGCTTTCTTCAAGGTTTGCATGTTCTTTACGAAGTGAAGAAGCTCAGGTCTGATGTCTTGTGGTGTCGTGTTTGTCACGTTTTGGTGACATGAGTATGGGAATGTAACTCCTCCATCCTTTAACTGATGATTCTCCTGAATTATCTTTACTTTAAGCCATTTTAGCCTATAAAATATAATTAACAATATTATTATTATCAAAATAATGCTCCCTGTTCCTAAACCATAATTAACCACTTTATGGAACTTCAACTCTTGGATCTCCTTAATATTATTCTCTTGGTGTAGAGTAATTTTTTCGAAAACTAGTGCATCATCTTCTAGAAGTATATCTCCTACATTCGGTATTACGTATCTTTCAGTGATTTCATATATCCTGTTACTAAATGTTCTATTACATATTTTAATTGAACAATTATTAAAATTTATTGTAAAATTTCCATTTAAGAGAAGTCTTCTTTCATCACAAGAACTTTTGAAAGTTTTGTTTTTCATGCTATTTAATATTACAAAGTCATTTCCTATCTCTATGATCTCTTCTTCTGGACTATTAATTAATTTACAATTTCTTTTCACTGTACAATGTTTACTTAATTTTAGTTCTTGTAAACTCAAATTGGTCTGGAATGCAAAAGTCTTGTTTTTAATCCTAACTATATACTCAAGTTCTTCGTCAATTTGTTTTTTATTTGAATTTCCTATGGGAACTATCAATTTTTTGTCTGATTTTAAAAATCCTGTTGGAATTTTTATAGCAAAAAGAATTGCGTATTCTTTGATTTCTTGATCACTTAGTATATTCGGATGAACTATTCCTACTCTAGCTGAAATTATGTTATCTTGAATATGTTCTATTTGTTCTTCTAACGCGTTTATTCTCAGCTGTTGCTCAAGAAATGCTTCTTGGTCTAATATTTTCTTTTCAAAATCTCTGATGTCTTTTAATTCGGTAATGATCTTATTTCTATCTGCTTCTATAATATCTTTTAATAATGTGAAGGAATTATTGAAGTTTTCGTTAATCTTAATTTGTTGATTAATAGTTTTTATTACTCTCTGGTTGTTATTGTCCGTTACTTTCAAGTGTGATTCAATCTCTAATTTGTCATCTTCATCAAGTGTCCCGAAAAGCCATTTTAATCCCTTTCCTACTAGATTAATTAACCCTCTTTTACTTCTATTAGGTACTAGTGTCAAAGTTTTACTTTTGATTGAGTTAATTTGATATAATAGCGAATTTTTGTTAGTAACATTTAATGCTTCGATATTACGTTCCAGATTAGTAATAATATCTAAAATTTCGTTGGGGTGGATTATATGTAAAACTATATCAAATCTATTTACTATCTCTACTTCGTCTACCTTAATTTCCGTAAATCCAGATTCCGACTGAATTTGTTCAATTGTCAGCGTTGCTTGGTTTATGTGGATCATGGCTAGGACCAGCATCCATATGAACATGGTTTTCGAAATTATTACCTGTAAATTTAAAAGGGCGTTTTATATTGTTTTCGTGGATGTTAGATAATTTATATGTTCTAAACTTCGGTTCTTCTTTATGCCGAAGCGATTTGTAATTTTTTATGAAACCTGTTGTTCTAGTTTCTACATAGTGTAGCGCATCAAACATTTCATAGATGCACATATGTACACAAAAAAAAGAAAAACAAGCTAAGCAAGCATTCAAGTTCAATAATTTCATTCACACATATTTTCGTTCATAAATTGAACAATGTGAATGAAATGAACTTGCAAGGGCAATGCACTTCAGTGCAACACACGTCAGTTTGCTGACACAACATTTCACACCATTCTGACCTCAATGAACCCGAATGCTTGAAAAAGCTTGGAATGTGCATTGCGACAAATTCTTGGATGGATTTGTGAATTTTTGATTGCGCTACTCCAGGTCAATAATCTATATTGCAATGTATTGCAATAAATTGATTATTTAGTAGATTTATACGTTAGGTAGGGATAGCAAATAATGATATAAATAAGTTGATTAGAATAAAGAAATTCAGAACGTTTGAAGACGGAAAAAGGTGTTTTTATTGTCAATTCCTCCAGTAACTTCGGCAGTCTTTGACGCCATACAGTGTGCTAATATCGGCTGAGCATTCTCGCCTGCACTCCACAATTTATATCGGCTGAGCATTCTCGCCTGGACTATACGAAGATATTCGGCTGAGCAATCTCGCCAGAAGATAGGGCAGTCTCTGACGCCTTCAGATAACAATATCGGCTGAGCATTCTCGCCTGCACCACGTTAAGGTATTCGGCTGAGCTTTCTCGCCTGAAGTATACAAGACGATTACGAGTACAAGCATTACATGGCGACCCTGCATCACGAACCAAGGAACACAGAGACCCCGCACTCCTAACCGGGAAGGCAGTACAATTAACATGCACCCCGGACCAAAAAATCAACGTGAACTAAAAGAAGAAATAAGAAAAAATCCAGAGGCGGGACCCACATACAATTAAGATAAACGGTTTTCGAGAAATTTGTAGAACTCTTCTAAATTTTTTTTCTTAAATTTAAAATGATGTCAAACCAGCAAGCAGAGATTCCACGTCCCCGGCGTAGAAACTCGGATACCATAGAAAACAAAAATTCACCAGACGAAACAAGCAGCAAGCACAAAGAACGAAAAAGGATGAAAGATGAAAATAATCATGAAGTATGGTCTACAAACAATAGCAACAAAATTATAGGAGGACAAATCATAAAAAGAAAAATGCATGCAATAGTGCAAACTCGTATTCCGACAGCGACAACAGCCGCACAAACGAACAGCTGTGAACAACATGATTCCGCATGCCAAACTGAAGATGAATTATATAAAAATGAATCCCACGATATGGCAGTACACCATAAAGTCCACTACAAAAATGCAGCATGTCAAACTGAGTTCTAGAAATAGGATGTAAATCCAGATTCGGATAACGGGCAACAAGTCCCTGAAATTCAACACTCAATTTTCAGAGAAATACGAACATAAAATGAACAACGTAAAAAATTTATATATATATTTATTAATAAGCTAATCAAGTAAATTAAATAATACTAAAGATGATGCAGCATCAAGAGATAAATCTAATCAGATATATAGATAATTAAGGAAACCAGCCTAATAGACTACTTAAAACTAAGAAAAGAATTCTGCGGAATAACAGGAGAAACAGAATACTCCAATTGTGTCAGGCACAATAAACTAATCCACAAGAAGCTAGTCGATATTAGACATAAATGGATCATGTACAAACAACAAACATAGAATCTGAAATGGAAGGGGATGTAGTAGAATATATACTGCGTATCATAAAAGACAATCATACAGGCTCAACTAATGATTCAATTAAACAAAAAATTAGGAGGTAGACCTAATAACAATCCATTCAAATTAAACAGAGATAAACAACACTAAAATAACGATCATGACTAGTATGCCAGACTTTTCAAAAATAGGCAACGACCAACCTATTTCCAACGCAAGCAGAACTCTGGATAAACATGAATTGAAGAAACCAATTATAGAAAAGGAACTTCTAGGAATCCACTGGGCAATAAAACACTTCAGACCATACCTGTATGGAAAAAAATTCACAGTCGTGACTGATCACAGACCTCTAGTAAGTTTGTTCACACATAAGGATCCATCATCAAAGATGACAAGAATCCGTTTAGAACTATCTGAATATGACTTCGACATAATATATAAAAAGGGTTCACTGAATACAAATGCAGACGCACTATCCAGAATAAAGCTCAACTCGGATATGCTTAAAGAAATGATACCAACAGCGCAAATTAAGATAACAACGAGGAATAGATAAAAAAAAGCAAAAGAATCAGAAGCATGCGAAAAAATTGAAGATATTGAAAGTGTCGATGAATCGTCAGGCCAACTTTTCATATACGAAAGCACCTCAATCTCCGAAATAAGAAATGTAAGACAATTAAAATTCATAAAGATAAATAAGGACGTCCAGAAAAGAAAGTATAAAGAAAAGAAGAGTATACTCATATCAAAAAAGGAAGTTGCAATCGAGTACTGCGATAATCCGAATCTGAACTTAGGATCGATATTGGAGAAGCTGACTCACGCGATGATTGACAACGAAATTCAAATGCTAGCAATCTCAAAAGAAGAAGAAATATTTAAAAAAGTCGACATAGAAGAATTTAAGAAGAAATTTAATGATCTGCAGAAGCGAATTAAAATAAAAGAAAAGAAAAGTTTGCGCATAATAATATTTAAACCCCCAAAAAGGATAGTGAACAAGGAAGAACAACTGAACATAATCGAACAATTTCATGACACTCCACACACAGGTGGACATTCAGGAGTCAAACGCACAATTAACAAGATCAAACAAAGATACTGTTGGAAAAATCTCAGCAGAATGGTGAAAACTTACGTAAACAACTGTGAGAAATGCAAATGCAATAAAATAATAAGGAACACCAAAGAAAGAATGGTAGAAACAAACACACCAAGTCAAAGTTTCGAAATATTAGAAGTTGACACGGTAGGACCCATGAACCAAAGTAAATTCTACAGATACATTCTGACATGTCAATGTCAACTAACCAAATATGTAGAAGCATTCCCCATGGAGAATAAAGAGGCCAAAACAGTCGCAAAAATATTAGTCGAAAAAATAATCTTAAAATATGGAACATTCAAAATTCTAAAAACGGACCTAGGCACCGAATTTGTCAACCAATTAATCGCAGAAATATGTAAAATTTTCAAAATAACCCAAGTCACATCAACTCCGTTTCACCACGAAACTCTAGGAGCCATTGAAAGGAATCATCGAGTACTAAACGAGTACCTATTATCAATAGCCCAGAATGCTGAATGGGATGAATGGTTACCCTATTACACATTCTGCTACAATATCACACCTCACTCCGAAACCAAAATATCACCATACGAACTGATATTCGGAAAATTAGCCTCACTTCCAGACACCATGGATCAAAATAGAACAGATCCGATTTACAATCTAGAAGATTACTCAAAAGAATTGAAGTTTCGCCTACAAGAAAGCCAAAAAATAGCTAAAGCACTATTGGAGAATTCTAAAAAGAAAAGAAGCAGAAAATCTGATGAAAAAACTAACCCACTAAAAATTAAGATAGGAGATAAAGTATTATTAAAAGTAGGAAATAAGAGAAAGAATGAACCGCCATATAAAGGTCCATATATTGTAATTGATACAAATAACGTTAATACTAAGATAAAGATAGATAGAATAATAAAAGAAGTACACAACAATAGGTTGAAAAAATTTTAAAGTTCAACATCAGTATCATGTAACAATTAAAACAACTAGTGAATAAGAATCAAATAAAGTACACAAATTATTTTAGTAGAAATGTAAGATAGAAAACTACATCATAAGAATAAGACAAAAAAATTTCCTCTAATCAAGCAAAATTTTTTTTCCATAAGAGGAGGGATGTAGCGCATCAAACATTTCATAGATGCACATATGTACACAAAAAAAAGAAAAACAAGCTAAGCAAGCATTCAAGTTCAATAATTTCATTCACACATATTTTCGTTCATAAATTGAACAATGTGAATGAAATGAACTTGCAAGGGCAATGCACTTCAGTGCAACACACGTCAGTTTGCTGACACAACATTTCACACCATTCTGACCTCAATGAACCCGAATGTTTGAAAAAGCTTGGAATGTGCATTGCGACAAATTCTTGCATGGATTTGTGAATTTTTGATTGCGCTACTCCAGGTCAATAATCTATATTGCAATGTATTGCAATAAATTGATTATTTAGTAGATTTATACGTTAGGTAGGGATAGCAAATAATGATATGAATATAGAATAAAGAAATTCAGAACGTTTGAAGACGGAAAAAGGTGTTTTTATTGTCAATTCCTCCAGTAACTTCGGCAATCTTTGACGCCATACAGTGTGCTAATATCGGCTGAGCATTCTCGCCTGCACTCCACAATTTATATCGGCTGAGCATTCTCGCCTGGACTATACGAAGATATTCGGCTGAGCAATCTCGCCAGAAGATAGGGCAGTCTCTGACGCCTTCAGATAACAATATCGGCTGAGCATTCTCGCCTGCACCACGTTAAGGTATTCGGCTGAGCTTTCTCGCCTGAAGTATACAAGACGATTACAAGTACAAGCATTACAATAGTTTTCGCGATTTTTATTTCGTTTAGTTATCGTCTGTTTCTTTTTTTCATTAATTCTTTTACTTATAATTTCAAATTCAACTTCGCGATTTTGCACTTCAGTTGGGGTACATTTTATGGTAGAATGATATGAGTTATTGTACAATGTAATAGCATTAAGTATTTGCATTTTAATGGGTTGTTTGTCTTCTAAGTTTAAGACTCTAATTCTCTCGGTAATTGTATTGAGCATTTCCAGTGTGATTGTTCGGTTTTGTTACATGAAATTCAATCTTTTCTTTTTTGCAAAATTCTTCAACATTTTTGGAACTAAATTCGTTATCGAAAATAAACCTTTTGATTTTTCCTCGCATTGAGATAAATTGTTTAAGTTTTTCTACTATTGTGCGACTGTTTCTATCCTCTAGATAGAAGCTTGTTGCAAATTTTGAAAACTTGTCGATGAAATTCATAAACGAATGTTTACTATTGACATAAACGTCCACATGTATTATTTCATCGATTGTCGAAGGTGTTTCAGTTAAATGAAACTTATTTTTTATTGGCTGCCGATCATATTTGGCTGAAGAACAGATTTCGCAATTATTTATTATTTTCCATATTTCTGTTCTGAGGTTTGGGTTGTAAATTTTCTTTTTCATTCCTTCATAAGTAGAGATAATCCCGGAATGTCCTGCTTCATTCTTGTGAAATAATGCTATTTGCTTTTTTAACCTTTCCTCGTCTTCTATATCCATGGCGAAGTAAGTGCATTTAACAAATTTAAAAATGCTACGGCTCGGATATAGCGTAATTATCTTTTGTTGTAATTGATTATAATCGTGATCAATCAAATTTGTATAAATTCCTATCTTACATTTATTACTTAAATATCTTCTCAAAATGTCGCTGACTTTGTCATTAATCAGATCACTTCTATCGATAAAAATCCTTCTGTTTCTGAAAATTGTTTCAATTTCTTTTTCCTTGGTTTCCACAAATATTACCTGTAACTTAAATCTATTAACCACGGTTTCGAGAATAGGGATATGATCTTCTAGATTTTCTTCTTGAGAATGAATGGTTAATACCTCTAACGATTCTCCTCTACCGTCATCTTCTTCGTAGTTATTTATTTGTTCACATTTTTTATTTAATATTTCATTTAAAATGTCATTAGGGTTTTCAGAAATGGAAATTGTATCCAAATTTTCGATACTGGTGTTCAAGTCTGCAACACCTTCTGGAAACATTTCAATTAATGTATCACTTAAATCATTTTCTAGGGAATTACAAGTGTTTTGGTTTGTGTTACTTTCATTATCAGTCCTGTTAACTGAATTTATTTCTTGAGTTTCGACATTTATCCTACTCAAAAAGTCTGCAATTCTATTTTCCTTTCCTTTGATATATCCAATTTTAATGTTATACTCCCCTAATTGAATAAGCCATCTTTGAAGTCGAGGGTTTATATCCTTGCCTGTATATTTTGTATGTAGCCACTTTATTGGCTGGTGATCGGTTTGTAGTTCGAACTCTCTTCCAAATAGATACGGCCTAAAGTATCTTACTCCCCAAACTACGGCTAAGAGTTCTTTTTCGATTGTTGGATAATTCTGTTCGTGATTATTCAATGTTCGAGAGGCAAAGCATATAGGGTGGCCGTCTTGTGTTAAGACAGCCCCGATAGCAAAATTGCTTGCATCTATGATGATTTTGAACGCTTTATTAAAATCGAGGTATCGAAGGATTGGATGGTTAGTTATAAGTTCCTTCAATTTTTCGAAGGCAGCAATAAAACAAGGATCATTCAGATTAACTTTGGAATTTTTCTTCAAATACTTGGTTAGCGGTTGAGCAATTTTTGCATAATTTTTCATGAACTTTCGATAATATCCGGTGATTCCCAGAAAAGACTTGATTTGTTTCTGAGTCGTAGGGAGTTTTAAGTTTTGGATGACTTCAATTTTCGTCGGGTTTGGTCGTACGCCTTCAGGTGTCAATATGTGACCAAGATATTCCGTCTCCTTTAGGAGGAAATTGCATTTGTCAACCTGTATTTTTAGCTCGGCTTCTCGTAATCTGCTAAATATTTTTCGGATGCTCAGAATATGTTCCTCCAATGAGGTGCTGAATATAAGAATATCATGAAGGTAGACTACATATATTTTATTGATGTAGTCCCTGAGAATTGAATTCATCAACCTCTGAAATGTTGAAGGGGCGTTCTTTAAACCAAACGGCATTCTGACATATTCATAATGTCCAATAGGAGTAGAGAACGCAGTCTTTTTGCGGTCTTCAGCTTTTACGAGGATTTGGTGGAAGCCTTTGGCCAAATCCAAAGTTGTAAAATACTGAGCCTTTCCCAATTTATCCAATATATTATCAATATTGGGGATTGGGAATTTATCATTAACGGTAACTTCGTTTAACTTGCGATAGTCAATGACTATTCGCCACTTTTGTTTACCGGAGTTATCTGGTTTTTTTGGAACTATCCAGAGGGGAGAGTTGTAAGGAGAATTGCTTTCTTTAATAATTCCTTGTGAAAGCATTTCAGAAATCTGTTTTTCGATCTCCTTTTCGTGTACTTGTGGGTACCTATAGATTTTCGAATAGATTGGGTTATTCGTCATGGTAATGATTTCATGCTGTACTTCGTGGGTAAAGGAGAGCTTATCTCCTTCCTTAAAGAATAATTCCTGATGGTGCTTTAACAAATTCGCAATCGATTTACACTCTTCTTCGTTTAGATGATCTAATTTTAGGTCATTCATTACGTTTCCTTCATTAATTTCCGGGGAAGTTATTTCATTTATTTCGTAGGGGTAATCGTCTTCAAACAATATTACATTCTTACTCGTTTCTAATTGCCTTTTCTCTAAATTAACAATTGCTTTTATTGCTGTTAATAAATTCTGACCGATAATAGCGTCATAATTTCTTCCGTTCAATGCAATCACTTTCCACGAAATAGTACCATTTGTATGAAATTCTTTTGGAAGTGGGGTAATTATTTCACGATCCACCATATTTACACCATTGATTGTAGAATAAAATAAAGGGTTCAAAAGTTTTATTTCGGGAAAATTTTCAAAAAGTAGGGGCTTAATAATGCTGGTTTCTGAACCAGTGTCAATGAGACATTTAAATTTTTGATGACCTAATGTAAGAGTTATTATTGGTAATTTAGATCTCGAGGCTCGAAGGAAAAATTTTGTTGTTGAACGTTTTCAACTTCCATTGGCTCTACATAGTTATTGTTGGAGCCATTATTTGAATTAAAATTGTTACGATTACTGCCAAATCTGTTTGAATTTGAAACGTTAAGTCTTCCAAAATTGTATTTACATTTCTTCGAACTGAACTATTATTATTGTTACTTGGTCTCTGATAATTGTTCGAACTATTTCCGTTATTATTAGAGTTATTGTTATTGTTTTGATTTCTACTATTGTTAAAACTATAATTGTTATTAGGATTGCGATTATTGCTACTGTTATTGTTATAGCCGTTGTATTGTCTGTAAGAGGGTGGTTGCCCATTATTGATTGGTTTGTTCGTTGGTCTATTTATTTGTCGATTAATTTCTCGATTATTTCTAAATTTTCTGTGAAAAAAACTGATTGCTCTTTCATCATCGAGGAGCTTTAACTCTGAAAATCTATTATAAATTTCTATCAAAGTAAAATTTCTCTGTACATTTCCGCGAACTAAACTATCCATTTTTTCCATAATAATTCCAACAAGATGTGTGTCATTATTTTCAGGTGAATAAATTGCTGGTCTATCGTCTTGTTCTTCAAAACTATATAATTCATTTAATTCGTAATTCACTGTCTTAACTATATCAAACAATTCTCAAATTTCCTACCGTTACATTCCGACATTCGTTAATCAACTCAGCATAATCTTTACGAGGACGAAAGTGAAGCTTCAGCTCCGCTTTTGCTGTCTCCCATGTTAGTATATTTCCTAGTCGTTGGACGCATCTTTTTGCTTCTCCCAGGATTTTCTCGTTCAAGACGATTTGGAGGGCATACTGACGAAAATCTTCGTTATAGCATAATTCTGCTGCGTTTTCCACGGATTTCACAAATTCCATCAATTTGTATTCGTCTTTACCAATGAAAGGCTTTAGGTGTCGGAAATGATTAAGTACCTGATCCGGAGTCAACTGGAAGAGATGATTATTTCTCTGATTAGGATTTGGCTGTTGCTGGACTGCTTGCTGATGCAACTGCTCTCGTAATTGTTGTATTTCAACTTGCTGTTGTTGAATAGATTGTATGAGCACTGCTAACTCCTGTTGATTTGCCATCATTTCTTCTTCACTTTCACTTTCTCCGTCGCTAACTGGATTTCGATTCAGATCTAAATGTTTATTCCTATTGAATCGGTTGTTCATATGTGGAGCATTTATTGCTTAATTCACTACACTTTTTCTTTTTCACAAAGATCAGATTCTGTTGATCAGCTTGGACCTTTTATTTGCACTATTTCTATTTTTTTTTTATTCTCAAATAACACTCAAATCACTCGTTCGATTTTTCACTGGATCCCTTCTCTTTGGAGAGAGATCCTACCGACTGCGCCACTGAAATTTATTAATTTAAATTTAATAAAAAAAGAAAACACAATTCTTCAGAATTGTATAAATTGAACTTTATTTAAGAGTTAATTAAAAAGAACCTCTTTGGAGGTGTTTTCCGTTTATCAACTAAAGAACAACTAACTTAACTGCTATATCTAAACACAAGAACAAGTAATTCACTGTGTATTAATTGTTTCAACGGTGTCGCTTTCTATTCACGTCTTATCTCCAGGTTCTCATCATTCTAGGGTTCGACGGTGCATCTTTATTCTGATGATATGCTGATTGAGCAGTTCCCATCATTTGGTTGAGCTTTCTTCAAGGTTTGCATGTTCTTTACGAAGTGAAGAAGCTCAGGTCTGATGTCTTGTGGTGTCGTGTTTGTCACGTTTTGGTGACATGAGTATGGGAATGTAACTCGCGCGGCTAACCCCTTGCCAGACGAAGTTAAAGTACTGAAAATTTCGGATTTTCCAATAATCTATATAACCACATGAAATTCGGCTCAGAAACAGATCTAATATCCCTCAGCACAAATATGCAGGTCCAAGGCGTTTTGCGCGCGGCTAACCCCTTACCAGACGAAGTTAAAGTACTGAAAATTTCGCTTTTTCCAATAATCTATATAACCACATGAAATTCGGCTCAGAAACAGAACTAATATCCCTCAGCACAAATATGCAGGCCCAAGACGTTTTGCGCGCGGCTAACCCCTTGCCAGACGAAGTTAAAGTACTGAAAATTTCGGATTTTCCAATAATCCATATAACCACATGAAATTCGGCTCAGAAACAGAGCTAATATCCCTCAGAACAAATATGCAGGCCCAAGGCGTTTTACGCGTGGCTAACCCCTTACTAGACGCATTTAAATTACTGAAAATTTCGGATTTTCCAATAATCTATATAACCACATGAAATTCGGCTCAGAAACAGAGCTAATATCCCTCAGCACAAATATCAGGTCCAAGACGTTTTGCGCTCAGCTAACCCCTTGCCAGACGAAGTTGAAGTATTGAAATATCAAACAAATCTTACAATTTCCAGCATTCGCGTTTAAATTTAGAAATCGTTTTTTCAATTCATACTTTTAATTCAAATATCACTTTCAGATTCACTCTCATCTGCTGAATCACAAGTGGGTACATCGTTTTCGTTTTCTTCAATTACATTAACTTTAAGGATATCTTGGATTATTTCCGGTGTAGCATTTCCCTCGAAATACTTAATTTTCAATTTATTTTCTACTAACACCCATCCACTTTCTGTTGGTGATAATTTAATTATATATGTATATAATTTCTTCTGTATATTTGTTGCAACAGAACTTCTTTGTTTGAGGGTAGGAGACTTCCTTCCAAGCCCTTGACTGTGGCGGCTGTTTTCCCCATCACGGAAACCGCACCCACTAAAGATACACACTCGCTCTTAGGCACCTAAAGCTTTTGAATATGCACTCACTTAAAAAACGTTGCATGGTTGCCGATGTAACGTTTATGGATCAACTCTCAAACCCGAATACTGATTCTCCGCTGCTGCTTAGCAAAATCTCTTTCCAAGATAGTGGGCACAATTTGAGAAGGCTACCTCTGTTGCATGTTAACTCCGCAAGGTCCAACTTTTGCATGTACGAACGCATTAATCGCATGTGAATTGTTGTTAATATTAAGGCTGAAAATTTTGTAGTTGTCGTTACTAAGCATGTTCTAAAAAAAACGTCTATTTATAGTTTAAAATGATTTTTCAGCTGTTACGTTCGATAAGCACCAAAAGTTTTTCTTTCAACCGACGTACCTTCGAATTCGCTTTGACGTAAAGCGATTCCCGCTATAAATTGTTAAACTACGTAAAACGGGGACCGCCTGTATATTCAAAGATCTAAATATAGCAACCAATTCAAATTATTTATTTTAAAATAGTTTCCAATTTTATGGAGTTTCACGATAATATAATACTTATCACAATTCTATCATACCGCTATTACAACAATGCTCTTACTTACAAAATATTTTATGTATGCACATATGCATATATGCAATTGTGTTCGGTCTCACCACATAATTTGGTGATAGACACAATAAACCTTTTTATATAATTAATGTTTCGATCCGGCTCCATAGGACCAATGGCGGTATGAGGCTTTTGTAATTAGGGATTGGAGCATTTAAAACAAAAGCGAATCTCCAAACCAAGCAATGAATATTATTTGTAATCCACTTATTAATCTATAACACTTCATTTAAAACTTTATAGATCAACTGATGCGACTCTAACTAAACAAATTAAGTGAAATCTTTTGATTGGCAATGTACCCTTTCCACACTTTTTGCAATCTAAGTTCATTTTAAAAGTTTATCAGCGGCAATCCCTGTTCCACCAAACCGAAATCATAAATTTCCTAAGTATTAAATAAAATTACTCAGAACATCAAATGATAAGGTATTCACGATTAAACGAAACACCGCGATACCACTTCATTAACGGTGATATATATTTAGACAGTGCACCTAGCTATATTCCTATTATATATTTTTTCTTGGTAAACAAATTAAAACATTTCAACGTTTTCAAATTCTTTATTATCAAAAATGGTACAATGCCAGAGCATAGCAATCACTAAAAACTAACATAATCCACAAATAAAACTTATTCTGAAGCGCTGCTTGAACCACTACCACTTGGCGAGCCACTTCTTGATCTAGATCGTGAAGGTGTTTTTGAAGCTGAACGAGATCGAGAACCTGACGGAGATCTAGAACGAGATTTTGATTGGGAGCGGGATCTTGATCTAGACGCTGATTTGGAACGACTGCGGGATTTTGAAAGAGAACGAGATTTCGATCGCGAAGGGGAGTGGCTTACGGATCTAGATAGACTCTTAGAAGCTGAGCGGGACCTGCTTCTAGATTTTGTTGGTGATCTACTTTTTGATTTAGATAAGGAACGGCTTCTGGATCGTGATTTCGAAGGCGAACGAGTAACTGACCTTGATTTTGAACGAGATTGAGAACGGGATGGTGTCCTAGAGCCAGAATTTCGAACTGCAGATTTAGATCGAGATCGTGATTTGGACCGAGATCTTGACCGTGATCTGGATGCTGAGGCGGACTTTGATCGTGAACGGGAATTTGCTTTAGATCGCGATCGAGAACGTTCCTCGCGGTCTTTTTGTTTCTGTTTCCCCTCATCATTATCTTTCTTATATTGTTGTACTTTAACATCTTTAGTTTCTTCAGTTTCCTCATCTTCTTGGTCGACTTCCATTTCATCTTCTTCATCCTCATCACCAGGAGGTTCAAGTTGTTTCTCACGGTATCGTTGCATTCGATGCTCATTGGCATCCAAAGGACGATGCTTAACAACCAATTTGGTATTATTTGGCGGCTGGCCAATCTTTTGCCTCCTTTTACTAAGACGTACTCTGGTTTCCAGCTCATCATAAAACACACCGTCAGGTCGAACAACAAAGAAGTAATTTTCCTCATAACCTTTAGAAGCCTTACTCTTTACATTCCAATTATACTCACGAGCAATCTTATATTCATATTCCTCATCATCTTCGTACAATATACTATTAACAAAGTCTTTTCGGCGTTTTTCAAGTGTTCCTTCTGTAGGCAAGAAGTAAGCTACGAACTGTTCGCCACTTTCATCCATTACACCACGAATCATAGCTTGAGACATTTCCTCAATTTGTGCTGGAACGTTTTTACCAACAGGAGCCGGATCACTATCAAAAATAACTTGAGCACATGGATATTTCCAATTTTTGAAATCAGGAAAGACCGGATACACTTCAACTGGAACAACATTTGGCTTGCTATAATGCTTCGTAATTTCTTTTTTAGTGTCGTCAAATGTTTTTTCAATGGCTTTAATCTGAGCATCTCGGTCAAGATAAAGCGTTTCCTCACGTAAGCTCTTTTTAACATTATAACCAACTTTGGCTTCAACTTTTTCCATGTTCTGAGGCTGAAATCTTGTTTGCTCAGTAGAGATGTACTCAGATTTTCGCAACCATGACACACTTCGAGAGTGCTGCCTAGACCGAAGTGAGTCCTGCGGAGTGTGAACATCTTCTTCCAACAGTTTTTCATCAGCCAGATCAAGCTGCGCGTACGGGTCAGCTTGATACAGATCCCGATTGATTAAATCTATTGTAACACCCAGATCATGCTCCGTTAATACTTCATATTTGTAATTTCTTTCTAACGAAGTCGGATTATATTGAATAAAGCGATCACTTTCGAAGGGATACATAAGAAATTTTAGGTCAAAGGGGATGTCTGGCAAAGTGTTGCAATACTTCACTCGTGTAATTAACTCGGACCTGTAATAACTCATATAAACACAGGCACCCCCAAATAATCAACAAATACCTTTTTTCTGCTGGCCTTGGTGGTCGTTTTTCAGTGGTATTTGCACCATTTTGTATAGTTGGTGGCATTTTTCTGCAATTAAACTGATATTCTCGGCTATTTTTTCCTCCCAAAAAAATCAACTTTATGCAATTGTCAAGATTTTAAGTGAAGTTGGAAACGAAAAAGAAAATATTTTTCTCCGACGCTAGTCAGTATTACCACTTCAAAATTTTTGTGCATGGCTAAAACACATTGCTAGGGCCCACACGCTTCACTTTTACTGGTAAGAGGTGTGTTGTATTTAAGTTTCAAAAAACTCTTCCATACATTTGTGAACTTAATAATAATAATAATTATAATTCATTTGGCTACTTCTCTATACTTATTTTAATTATCGTTTATGCGAATAAATTGTATTAATTTATACTTAAAAACTCGAATTCTTGGATTCCAATTTTAATTCTGGTGGTAAATTAATATAAAATTGCAATCCCAAGAACTCTGGGTGCTGTTTCTATTCCATCTGGCGAGTCTAAAATTCTGATTGTGACGCAAGTTATATGGCTGGGACTCTTCAACAGTTACAATATTTTCTCGCAGATATTCAGGTAGCTATGCTTTATTTTAAAAATAAACATCATTGCTTCGTACGTAAGACAGTTGGTATCGTAGATTTTATACTATTAAGCCCAATTCAGAATCGGCGCAGCATGCATCATGATGCATGCTGAAAAGATTTTCCGGCCAATTCACAATCGTCGCAGCAAGCAGTGTAGGAAACTTTGTAATTCTAACTTTTTTTATAATTCACAATTATTTACAAATATAACACCTTAATACCGACTTTTTATATTGTGCATCATTTTAATTTAGTCGGTTTTCTTTAAAAAAAAAATAGATCCGGAGGAAATATGAGATAAATAAGATTTGAAATTTTTTTTTGCTTCAGTATGTTGGCAGAACTATTGCAGCATGCATCAAATTTTAAAATTTTCCAAACTCTTGCATCATGATGCATACTGCGCCGATTGCGAATGGCGCCATATGATCCCATGATATCAAACCTTGCATCACAGCTGCTGCGTTGATGCATGCTGCGCCGATTCTGAATTGGGCTTCAGAAAGAAAACATATTTGGCTGCAATTTGTTTTAACTTCATTTTGTTGTGGGAGCGACAGCTTTGGGCTTTAGGATCTGTTTAAGAAGAAATTTTAGTTTTTCCTCCTGACGAGTATACAAACAGCAGTGAGAGTGAGCTCTTACTGCATGCTGCACCCGGCACGGCATGTTAAGGCCTTTTAATGTGTCGATGCTGTCGGCGACTTCATGCTTGTATTATATTCCGGGGTTACACCTGGGGTGATTGATCGTACTTTAATGTATTCTGACAAATTTCTTTATACTGCTCTATGTTTTTAAATCAATGCAGCAAGCCTTGTAATAAGCCCTGTATGCTAGAGCCAAGGAATTTTTGTTCCTATACAAAAAATATGTAAAAAAAAGTCATGAAATGCTCAAAGAATTTTTATCTTTGCCGATTCCTTGAAGTAGTATGCTAGAGATACAAGAAATTCGAACAGAAAAACTCTACTTCTCTATTGACAAAAAGATGTCGTTCTTGTCGAAAAATCCATTTATGTCAATATTTCTTGAAGAAATAAATACCGCAACACTTATTTCTGTGAGGAACTTCGATGTTGGTGGAATAATTGAAAAATTGAACGAAGGAACGGCGATTTTGCACTAGATTTGATGCACTTATATCAATTGCAGTTTTCCGGAATAATTTATTCCGCAATGAGAAAATTATATACAATTGGGAATTATCCATTTATTTATTTTCTTATTATTTTTATATTTATTTTGAGATATTTACACACAATTGTTAAATAGAAATTGTCAAAAATTTCTTGACCAAATGTCAATTTTTCTTCAAGAAATAAGAGCATAAATTCCTTGATTCTAGCATACCGGCCTTTACGTACATAGAATGAACTGAAAATGACACATCACATAGGGCGTGTGGATTACTACTTTCCAATATTGAAAAATAGGCGGTGTGACCACTGCGTTTGTGGATGATAGTGGCTTGTCTATCTGATACCTGCTTGCCTTGAAGGAGATTTCTTTTACTCCCAATTTAAAAAGTTAAATTTAAATTTAAAAATGGCCATGAATTGTTGTATACCCAATGCTCTAAAAAATTCGATAAAACGAGTGTGTCGATTTTCATAAGAATGAAAAAAATAAGTGGACCCATAGCCATAGCCCACACAGGGGAGGATATTGGCACTTTTTCACATCGGCAAGCCGGCCATTTTTAAATTGCGAAATTTCTGAAATTTCTCATCAGACGGCTGTACAGATGTTTATTTGCGATTTGAGGTGACAATATAATAATTTAATAATCATTTCGTGTTGTGAATTTGTGATACAGTAATCGTTTATATTAAAAACTGTGACTTAATTGAACACGCACACAATTAATTTCGGTAATCATATCAGGAACTACTCAAAACAACTTTATTGTTATGGCACGTCTAAGCCAATGGAAGGAAATTCCTTCCTTCCTAAAAAGCCTATGGCTTGGGGCACCACATCACGAAACCATTTTATTTTTAAGAAGAAGAAATCCAACAAGATTAGCGAAGAAGTGTTGGAGTTGCCCCAATTATCCTGTTTTGCAGACAGTTTTCTTCCTTTTGTCGTTGCTTCTTTTATCAAAATAAACTAAACAGTGTTAAGTGGTGGTGATAAGGCATACTCATAAAATATGGTTGGAATTGAACAGTTCTGTGAAATACATTCCTTGCTATGAAATCACGTCTTTGAAATCTTTAAAACAACAACAATAATAACAGCGCAGTAAAATGGATTTTCCGCAACAAATTGAAGGTTTTTATAATATAATTTCTATAATAATATTTTCCTTTCGTTAATCAATATGCAGTAGTTCATTAAAATTTCTTATAAGAATTTTACGCCTCATTATTAATATTTTAAGATATATTTTTTGTAAAGTATTTAGCCAAATATTGATTTTTCCACACGATGTGTAATTTCCATTGAGCAGTAATGTTTTTTGGTAAGATGAGTATTGTGCTGAATTGCCATTTAAGTTTCAATCACTAAGTCTAGCAAAACGACATTAATTATTCAAACCAAAAGTGAAATATTCATCAAATTTTATAAATAAAGCAATATATAAAATCCCTATTATACCTTACATTACAAATTAAAATATAAACAAAAAAAGCCAAACTCAATACTGATGGTGAATCGAGTCAAAACAAAAAAACATTTAAATGCTGAACGTGTACGCAACGTTGCATCAAACGTTAAATATAGTCGAAAGTGTATTTATTTTATAAACCCCTGCTTAAAGCAGCGTATAACGCTGGGTTCTACGAGAGTATGTCCAATAGCTTACTTAAAATATAGCAAAACAAACAATATATTAATTAAACAAGATTCAGATAGCCTAAATTAACAGCTTATACAGATATAAATTAATAGCTTATATGGTTATGGAAGTATATATAGATTGTATATAGATTACCAATTCCATTACATTGAGTCATTAATCCCTAGTTAACAGTCTGAATTCATTAAAAGCATTAGTGTGGCCAATATTACATAGGTACTTGCACCAACATTACGAAAGATAACAGCTCCATTATTAGATACACCCAACTCGAACATAAATCATTCAATCACTAAATCCTTAAATCATTAATTCAATATTCAATAATTAAACCAATAAATTCATCAAACCTATCACACCGGTACGGCACCAAGATTCATATTGTCTGATCTAGGATTGGAAAACAAACTGTAGATAGTAAGTTAGGCAGTATGATTTCGCCTTTTCATCTGATAGCAGAGATATACTGTCGAACAGATACTATCAAGATATCTGTGTCCTAAGTGAATCAAAAGGCCTTAGGTGAATCACAAAACCTGAAACAAAGGACCGTATGCGTCCTGATGACAATCGCTTAGGCAACTTAGACAAACAAAAGCGAGTTAGTCAGGTTGAGTCATGTATCTGTCGGAATAAGATAGATAAATCAGTTAGGATATAGTACGAAGTGCGAAAGTCAGATATTAGAATATTAATTTTTTGAGATAAATTAGGTTCCTGAGGATGTGTATGAGGTTCAACTCCCTAAGAGCTAAGAGCACATAAGGCTTTTGTTGCAAATTCGCCAGGCCAGTAGAGCTCCCTTATTTAATCCGACAGCCCATTCCAGCTTGTGACCCCATGTGCGAATATGCTTTTGCCACCAAACTGTGTATTTATGCTTGGGTAGTTAAGCCTTTTGTTGTCGCTTCTAATCCAAGAGAAGCGATTTTTTATATAGCCTGGTAGAAGGCCAAGTCTGGCTTTATGTATGAATGCCAGTGCTTTGAGTTCATACATGCATTCTAATGATCCGGGTATCAGGATATCCATTAGTGGGCCTAAATGTGCTCTTCCTCTAAGATTGAACACGTATCTGGTACATGCTCTAAGTGCCCTCAGTAGCTTGTTCAGCCCGGTCTGTGAGATTGGATATAGGACGACATCAGCGTAATGGAAGTGTGGCAAAATCAGAGCAGATTTTGGTTATAGTGTAACAATTTAGCAGATAGAGGTAAATACAGGGTTTCCCGTAAGTGGTGTAATATTCGAAGGTTTGAATGATGGGGGGGGGGGGGATCCTAACGGTTTCCTCCAAGATACTTTAGAACGTCACACACTATGATGATGATTTAAACTTTAGTATATAGATAATCGTTGGATCATTCCAATGGTCTATAAATTTTTTCCATCCTCTTCTCGGTTTTGAAGTTATTGCTCAACAAAGTTAAAATTTCGGAATTTCCACTCGTTTGTTTTATTTAACTACTATTTTTATCACAATTCACGTCATCAATACCAATTTTTCAAACTAGTACTCAGCAAAGGTTTCAATTTAGATACCAGCGCGTCTGTAGGTAATAAAATTTACTATATGTACTTAGGTTTGTGTCCTAAAAGTGGGAAAATTCATATGGCTGGATTACATAACGCCGGCGTGGTCGTCGTCGTCGTCAAACGCCGGGCAAGTTACACCGGGCGGTAGCACCATCCATTAATTTCCCTTACATTTTACAGTTGAGTTATTTGGTTGTTATCTTTGCCGGTTTGCAATAAAATTTTAAATAATAATAAAAAGATATTTTATTTTTTATTATTTAGTACGGCAGGGGGGGGGGGGGGGGGCATATCAACCGTATAGGAGTTACAGGGTGATTCAGAAAAAAAGTTAGTTTTTCACAAAACACCCTGTATCTTAAAAACACAGTTAGAGTTCATTGTATGCAGAACTTCATGGCGACTTCAACCAGCCCCATATCCATCAAGAATTACGGTTGTCAAAAATTTTTAGATTTTCTTACCTTTTATAAAAAAAAAAGTTATGTTAATGACATTTTTGCAAAAATAATAGGTTAAATTAAAAAAAAAAAATGTAAGAAAGTCCGAAATTTTTAGTTTAGACAACCATAATTCTTGATTGGAGAGGGGGGTATGGGGCTGGTTGAGCAGTCGTTGGAAAGGCAATGAATTTCTGCACACAATGAGCTCTTACGGTATGTAGTTTTTAAGATACAGAGTGTTTTTTGAAAACTAGATATGCCCCCCCCCCCCTCCATACAATTTTTGGTTTGTCTTAGTACTATCACCTCGTGCTCTATTGACCTCCTAGTGGGAAACACCCTGTATTTTGTTTTCCACTATATATTTGGACACTGCCTGAAAACGCGTCGACATAGAGAGTTGAAATTTGGTACATGGTGTTTTTATAATAATAACAAATAAAACTTCAAAAATGGACTAAAGCGGGCAGCCCCTTCATAGTGTTGCCATATAAAATTTTTTTTTTTTTTTTGTATTCTAACGATCAGTTCTAGACATTTTTATCGTACTAAAAACTTCTTTAGAATATGAAATCCTATATGGTTATAATAATTTTTTTTGTCCGACGAACCGGTCTAGAAATATATGCGAAAAACCACTTCAAAAATCAAACTTGCATAGATCGGTGACCATACGAAATTTTATACGGTCATTCATCTAGGGTATCATAAGAATTGGTTTTAGACCAATTCTAGCTTTTTTACTTGTTTTTGAATTTATTTTATATTCATCAATACGCAAATGTAATAATAATAATAATTTTATTAGTATAGAACATACTTTTTGTTAACAATTAAATACTATGACTATCAGACCAAAAAAGTGTTTCACTCAAGTTCTTCTTCTAATAAATTCAATACATTTTCTTTTAAACTGACTAAATCTAATTTCACTCTTTGCTTCTTCAGGTAGCTCGTTGAATAATGAAAATCCTCGATATCCTAAAGAATTTTGCATTGCTCCACTTGTACATCTGGGTAGTCGATAGTTTTGGTTGCTCCTTTGTGGATAGGGTTGAACGTTGCCAACATATTGTACTAAATCACTCAAGTAGTTGGGCAGTTTATCGTTCCTTATGTTATGTATGAACAAAAGTACATTTAAATCTATTCTTTGCTTGACAGTCAACCATTTTAATGTTTCTAGCATCCAATGTATTGGTGTGTATCTATTACATTACACCGCAAAATTATCCGCATTGCTTTGTTTTGAAGCTTTTGAATTCGCTCAATATTACCTTGAATGCTTAAGTATAGATTTGTCGAGCAGTACTCAAAGTGAGGTTTAATAATTGCATTATATATCTGTACTGAACACAATAAGGTGAGTCGTTTCCTAATCCTCCGAAAAAAACTTACTTTTTTACCTATCTTTTTACATATATAGTCAATATGGCTTTTAAAACTTAAATCTCTGTCCACTATCACTCCTAGATATTTCACTTCACTTTCATTCTTAATTGTTTCTCCATCAATTCTTACTTCAAATTCATCTCTAAAATTAACAGTCAAAAGTTTAGTCTTGTTCACATTTAACTTCAATTTGTTTCTCCTGAACCACAAACACAATTGCTCTATGTCCTGTTCTAATTTAGTTTTACACTCTTGTAAACTTTTACCTTCAATATATACTAGTGCGTCATCTGCAAATAAATTTATTTCGCAGAAACTTATTGGATCACTTATGTCATTTATGTATATAAGGAACAATAAAGTTCCAAGAACGGAACCTTGAGGTACTCCAAGTTCATTGTAGTCAAGCGATGACAGGGTCCCATTAATCCTCGTTCTTTGGCATCGTTCACTCAAGTAATCTTCAAACCATTTTATCACCTTACCTTTGGTTCCATATGCATCTAATTTTTTTAACAAAATACTGGCTTCCACCGTTTCAAAGGCCCGTTTTAAATCTAAGAACGCTGCCAGGACGTACATCTTCTTGTCTACTTTTTCCTTCAAAATTAATTGGTTCTCTTCCATATATCTTTCAAGCTGCACTTGGACTACTTTTTCTAGCACTTTCTCTATTAAAGGTAGCATGTTAATTGGTCTATACTCTTCGCACTTCTTAGGATTTTTAACTTTTTCAACCGGGATTACTAATGACTCCTTCCAACACTGGGAATTCACCTCTAGACAATGAATTGTTGACAAGTTTGTAATTACGAATACCAGCTCATTATTTTCAATTATAATTTTTGCACTAACGTGATTATAATCAGGCTTTTTATTTAATGTTTTTAGTATTCCTTTAATAGTTTGCAAATCTACCATTTGAAATTCAAAGCACTTATTTGTCGGCTGCATATTATCCTGATACACGCACGTCAATATAGACTTATTAATTTCAATGACACTATCTATAAAATACTTATTAAAGCTGTCGGCTATTTCCCTATCGTCTGTAATAAAACGATCTCTAAAATTAATACATTTGATTCTGTTTAGTCTCTTTTCTTAACACAGTTTTTTTGATTACTTTCCACATATGCTTCGAATCATCGGCATTACTTATTCTTTCTGCTATTACTTTATTTTTGTTCAAGCATATTCTTGCTTTGTATTCGTTTCGCATATTTCTGTATTTACTCCATTCTTCATTATTATTCAACAGTCTAGCTCTCTTATACATAATAATTTTTTGTTCCTTCAAGTTCCTTAGTTTCTCTGTGAACCAATTACATTGATAATTGTATATTACTTTTTTCTTTATGAACTTACTTACTTGTGTCAATTCACCTCACAGACCTCTTCGTTATCTTCATTTAAGGTATAAATCATTATTCTGCTACAAATAGTTTGCCAAAAATTCACATTGAAAAATGTATGAAACTTGCAAATCTTGACTGAATCCTCTTAAAAAGCCCAAAACCTTAGCTTTAAAATGACCTATCACACTCTGTTCCGAAAATGCAACCCTTTCTGTGTTTTTTTGCAATTTTTCTTAAACATCTCCAGTGAAAATGGCTGAAAAAGTTCAATAAGTTACCACAAAGTAGGCAATTATTTTATTTTATTTATTTATTTATGGTAAGCAACTAGGTCCATTGTATAAAAACATGTTACTTTGGCAAACAAAATGAGTGACAGAGTAATAAAATAAACAAGAAAAAAAATACTAAAATATGAAATTCTAAATATGCCAAAAAAAAGCACTCGATCGATATCCATCCCCCGCTGACCAGAAAGATATTACGTAGAAAGAGCTTGTGCAGAAATGAGAAGTGAGGGTGCAGGTGCACTACCTATTGTCAAGCCGAAGAGTGTGAAAGTGTGTAAATCAATGCGCGAAAAAGGGACATAGTACGAAGAGCATAAAACATTAGATTAGATAAAATTAGAATAGAATGAATTAAATTAGATAGATTGGAATAGAATAGAATATAAGAGCATAGGTTACCAAAGGGCTAGACCAGCACGACCAGTTAAGACTTCCAATTGAGTAACATTCAAAAAATCAAGAAAGCGCGATCTAAATGCGATCAAACTAGGCGAGGAGTGAGCGAAATTCAATATGTTCCAAGTGGGAATAACACGAACAAAGACGGAATTTTTCAGAACGCTGGATGAATGACGTGGGATAATTGGGTTAAATGGAAAACGTGGGAACCTAACAAACTTCAATCTGGAAAAGAAATATTGAGGAGTATGACATCGAATTAATTTGAACAAAAAGAGAAGGTTGCGGAGTATAAGATATCTGTCAAAGGTAGTATTAAGAAAATCCATCGTGTAACCGCGCAAATCATGCAACCACCGTGGAAGACGGTACACATACCTGATAATTGAATTAAAGGTCGTGCGTAGTCTGTCAATATTTCCTGCGGTAGTTCCAGTATATAGCTCCGCCCAATAAACGAAGTGGAAAAACAACAGCGCGTGTAACCGCGCAAATCCTGCAGCCGCCGTGGAGGACGGTACACATACCTGATAATTGAATTAAAGGACGTGCGTAGTCTGTCAATATTTCCTGCGGTAGTTCCAGTATATAGCTCCGTCCAATAAACGAAGTGGAAAAACAACAGCGCGCGGGCAAGCTTCTTCCTTACATATGTTGGCAGGTACGTGTTAATATTATAGAGTTTTCGAAGACCAAAACTTACCCTGCCGATTAAGGTATTAATGTGGGGCGAAAAGGATAGGGTTTCATCTAAGATGAAGCCAAGGCTGGACACCCTGTCACAATAGGGTATAATAACCCCATTAAGGGAGATGAGAACGAGGAGGTGCCTGATTGGATGACCAAAGAAGGCAATCGATTGAGACTCGGCTGGGTTTAGGGTTAATTTATTGCACAAAGCTCAAGATGAGACATAGGAAAGGTCGGCATTGATATCTGCAGCACATTGACCCATAGATCCCACTGGTGCAGAATAAAGTAGCTGAGCATCGTCTGCAAAGATATGAACTACAGGGAGCCTAACTGCAGCTGGGAGGTCATTGATAAATAGAGGAAATAATAGTGGACCCAAGTAGACCCCTGAGGAACACCTTTTTGGAGGCCCACAAGATCAGATGTACGATCCCCTGACGTGACACACTGGCGTCTCAAGCTCAAATAAGAGTAGATCAGGAGGTTGCATGCAGACCGGGAAAAACGAAAAAGGCTCTGCAACTTATAGCAAAGGATAGTATGATCTAGACTATCAAATTCTTTACTAAAGTCGACTAATAAGAGTATGCTAGTCAGCTTGCGCTCCATGTTGAGCCTTACCGTCTCAGTAATGTCCAGAATGGCACTCGAGGCACTATGACCTTTGCGGAAGCCAGATTGCTTGGGGTATATAGGATAGGGAACAGCAGATGCCGAAGTTACTTGATTCCTGATTAAAATTTCCCAAACCTTACAGAGTGCGGGTAAAATGGTTACAGGCCTAAAATCCGAGGGCTATGAAGGATTGGAGCACTTAGGAACAGGAATAACCTTGCCTGATTTCCAAGCAATAGGGAAGGTTGAAGTGGTGATGATGGTGTTAAAGAGGTGAAGAATATGACCAGAGAAGACAGGAAAAACTAGCTTCAGAAATTTTAAGGGAATGCCATCCAGACCAACTGCATCCGATTTGACACACGAAAGGGTGTATAAGACTTCAGAGATATTTACGTTGAAAAAGAAAAAGGTGTCCTCGTGATCGGCGATGTTATTATTATTAATATGTGAGACCAGTTTGCACTGAAGCAAAGAAGCTGTTCATTACGTCAGGGTCCATGTCATGCTGCATGGAGCTAGAGTCACATCAAGGTTACGAACTTTCCCCCAAACAGCCTTGGTAGAAAGCGATGCGCCTAATATTGTTATTGCCTGAGCCGCCTTGGCTTTATGCACCTCCTTTCGATACCTGTTCCGAAGCTTCGTAAGTCGTCCCCATCTCTCGGGCGTACATCGCTCAGAGGAAGCCCTAAATGCAAGGTCCCGAAGAGCCTTAGCTCTCCTGATGGCTGGAGTATGATACCAATTGGATACAGTCGGTCTTTTCGAAAATGTGTTGAGAGGAACGTGCTGATTAAAAAGTTGAAGGAACCAGCTGTTGACAACCGATAGCTGCAAGTCTACATTATTAGTTAGATACATATCAGAGAAGTTTGCTGACAACGCACAGCCCAAAAAGGCCTCCACGTTGACGCCTTTGTAATCCCGATAGGAAAATTCTTCGGTAACCTGGGAAACGGGAATGTCGAATGAAGTATAAATGAAGGCATGCCTTGAGATGCCCGGCACTTGAAACTGATTCTGAAAATTAACCTGCTCGGCCGAGCTCACCAGAAAAAAGTCTAATAAGGACTTACTAGAATAGAAAACATCAGTAGGCGCATTATTATGAATGATATAAAGGGTTTTCCAATAAAAGGTGTTATCTTGATATTCAAAGAAAAATGCCATTTTTTGAGATAAATGATCGGATCTTTATTTCATTATAAAGAGGAAGGTATGCCGTTAATAATGGAAAATAACATCAGCCAAATGACCACCACGACCACGCCTACAGGACCATATCCTCTTCATGAAATTTTCCATAACCAAATCGCAAAGTGGCTGCCCTATGTCCTCGATAGCCTCACGAATTCCATCTTTGAGGTCTTGAATCGACGCTGGGAAGAAGTCGCAAGGTGTTAAGTCACAAGATCTCGGTGGCCAATTGTGATCACCTCTTCGAGAGATAACACGGTCCGGAAACATTTCCCGTAAAAGATCAATGGCTTCGTTGCTTGTATGGCACGTAGCGCCGTCTTGTTGAAAGTAAACGTTGTCCAGATCAATACCATCCAATTCTAGCCATAAAAAATCATTAATCATCTGTCTATAGCGCAATCCATTCACCGTAACTGTTGCTCCAGCCTCATTTTCGAAAAAGTAAGGTCCAATGACCCCGCGGGACCATCAACCGCACCAAACAGTCACACGTTGAGGATAGAGAGGCTTTTCAACAATAACTCTTGGGTTTTCCGAGCCCCAGATGCGACAATTTTGCTTGTTGACGAAGCCATCGAGGTGGAAATGGGCCTCATCACTGATGATGAGTTTTCTATGGAATTCCGGATATTTTCATGCATTTCAAGGACCCAATCAGCAAAGACTCGACGTTGTTGATGATCGGCCGGCTTGAGTTCTTGTGTTAACTGAACTTTATAAGCCTTAAGACCCAAATCTTTATGCAAAATACGGTGTAATGACGTTTGTGGAATGCCTAATTCCAAAGAACGACGAGGAATGGACAAACCTGGGTTTTCTTCAACACTTTCGGCTACAGCAGCAATATTCTCGGCTGTTTTTGAGCGACGTGCACGGGTTTTATTCTTCACATCACTAAATTGTCCCGACAGCTCGAATTTTTCTACCAATTTCTGTATTGCGGTCCGACAAGGTGCTTCACGACGACCCAAATATGTTCGAGTTTTACGAATCGTCTCTGCCACATTTTCACCATTTTTATAGTGAATTTTAATAATTTCAATGCGTTGTTGAATCGTGTATCGTTCCATTTTTATTAATGGCGTAGTTTCTACTTGTCAAATGTCAAAAAATGACAGCTCCAAAAGTGACATCTACCCAAATAGCGGGCTAATTAAAATAACGCCTCTTATTGGAAAACCCTTTATAGGCTATGACCAGCACAGAAATCCCTAGCTCTAGCCGCGGCATGCGAGTCAAGGAGATAATTATTGAAGTCTCCGCCAATAATGATGCCTTCGTATCGCGGCGAAATGTGAGATAGGACATCTTCCATTTTTGTAAGATCACAAACAAGTACCTTGGCTGACCCAATTGCAAGCTCGCAAAAGCTGTATTCACTACCATTAGTGAGATAACTTGATTTTTGAACTAGCTTAGCCTTGATCCTTCTCGAGATATAAATACCAACACCTCCACCCCTGATGGCTGGTCTGTCGTTTCTAAAAAGCCTATAACCAGGAATCTCAACTGACTTAGAGGAAACATAGGGTTTGAGCCAAGTCTCACTCACACCAACAACATCGAGATAGTCGCCTTCAAGAATGCTCTTAACTTCATCTAATTTTGCTGTTCGACAGCCTGGTCTAATGCTCTGTTCATTTAAATGACCGAAATTTAAAAGATTAGAAAAGTTAGTAAGAGTTGATCTAAGGAGGGAGTTATCACCTGCAACCTGTCCCAATGGAAATTTCGAGAAATGGTAAGAATAATAAACACAGACATTTCCATTGGTTGATTTGGGATATGGACCTAAAAAGTCTATGTAGAGCCGTTGTCATGGTCGTTCTGTCACAGACTAGGCTCCTATTGGTGGTCTGACGATGATATTTGGAGCTTTGATTTCCTTACACATGTCACATGCCCCTACATAATTTCTTACATCGACTGTCATTCGTGGCCAGTACAAATGTCGTCTTAGGCGCTCTAGCGTCTTTCCTATACATCCGTGAGAAGCTAATAGCGGGTCATGCGCTTACGAAATAGCGCCGGAGACAAGTACTCGTGGTATCCAAAGCTTGCAAGCCTCTTCTTCCTGAATTGTATCGGCTGATCTCGGAAAAGTCCGAATATGAACGAGGCCAGCAGCCCCCACACACAGATCTGGTAACTTATTAGAAGCTGATTTAACTTTCTGCCTCACCTCTATATTCCAAAGAATTGAAGTATGGAGAACTAAGGTCAACTTCCGGACCAGGATATTCAGATGGTGTCAAATTGCCACAGTGAACCCGTGACAGAACATCAGGGTCGACGTTCACGCTCCCTTTTCTGTGTTCAAGTGAAGTCGAAAATTTGAAGTTTCAGACTCCACCGAGCAAGTCTACCCCTGAGGTCCTTTGAGACATCAGCCATTTCAAGCTATAGCATGATCACTCACTATCTTAAACGGCATAAGTTCTATGAAAGGCCGGAAATTCTGTACGCTTAGCACTGCTGCTAAACATTCCTGCTCTGTGACTAATTATTTGTGCTGAGTTCAACTATTTTGAGACGTAAGCTATCGGCTTCTCGTTGTAACAGAACTCCACCAATACCTTGTTGGTTCGCATTACATTGTATAACGAACGGCTTGGTGAAATCTGAACTGAACACTAACAATGGAGCAGAAGTAAGTTTTTGTTTCAAATGTTCAAGAGACGTCTGGGCTTCAAGTGTTCATTGGAACTGACCGTGATTCTTCAAAGTGTCAGTAATAGATGCGGTTAAATCAACACACTACAGTGGTCCGGTAGGCGGTACGATTCCTGTATTCCAGGGAGCGCTGAGTATACTCCAGCTTATACTCCTACATCCGTTGTTGAACCGTCCGTAAAGACATATATCAGAGTCAATTGTTACGCGATTACAAACGGAATAACAAACTTAGTATACTCTATAAATTTTATCTAGGGTATAATTATTATCAAAATATGTAGTTTCCGCTGTACTTCTCTCTAGAATCAGTGTCTAGTAGGATCTGCCAGAAAGCATCTTTCAAGGCGCCGGAGCAAGTTGACTCAGACATTCGTCTTATCTGTGGGAGCTGATAGGCGTCTCAGAAGTGCGTCTATCTGCGGCAGTGGATATGAGTCCTCTTAGTAACGGAGTTGAACTTCCTGGGCTCAAAACCTTTCCAGGCTTCCTCACTAGAACAACTGAAGATCTCCAAGGACTATGGCTCTCCTCTAACACACCATTCACTCTAATTCGGCGTCCATCAAACTCTGTACTGGTGGTGAAATTGAATAAAACCTCTATTTTATCGGAGTAGCATCTTTCTTCTCGATCTTGTGAGTGACCAAAGATGTTTTTCCCAAGCCCAAAGAGGCGAAGGAAGGATAAAAAAGCTGTTACTGGCTTCAAGACGTTGATTTTCCGGAATAGAAAGAACATGGCGGTCAGTGTCAGAGGTAGTCAGCAGACTTGGTTTCACTTCTGCAATTGCACTTAGCACATCTGGAGCCAACCTAAATAGACTCCAGAAGTCTACTCCCAGGTACAATGCCTGAGTGAGTCCAGGAACGACATAAAAACGCACGTTCTTGATCTCGCCACGGAAAGAGACATTCAAGTCCACATTATCATAGACATTGGTCATGGCACCATTAGCTACCTCCACTTGAGTGGGATTCCTCCTCCGTTCGACATTTGCTTCCTCTAGCTTCTCTAGAGCTCCCTGGGGCCGGATTCACTAACTCGGAGAGTTTTGGAGTTGTGGAGATGAGAATTCTTTTGAGACTTAACTCTCTACTCGGGGAGTTTGTATTGAGAATTACCAAAATCCCTATTCCACTCGACAAATCTCTCGGCTGTGTTAGTTGTGGAGAAGTAAGAAGAATATTTCTCAACTGCCAGCATTGTCTGTTTTTATTGTCCTTTGTGATGGTACCTAGGTACCTAGGAATTTTTAAATTAAATTATGGATTCACCGCATATCCTGGCTATATTTACAAAAACAAATTATGAAAATCCGTGCAATACTATATATGGATTTTGGTGTCTCAAGGTACCCGCTAAAGATGAAAAAATGGCGGTATTTTGGTACAAAAATGAACATATTTTCAACTCATCATTATGAAGAACTGGTAAGTCGTGGAAATTCACTTTCCATGATAAATATGTACTAATGGATGTGAAACAAAGACCGGAAGAAATATATGCAAAATATAGGAACTGGTGTGTACATGACCCGGGTGCAAAAAATCCATCTTTCGGCGGTAAAAAGTCAGTTATGACGATAAAATGATCAAAAACAAAACTACACCACTCGATTACCTGCTTCTTCCTCTTTAATTTGATACAAACATTACGTATTTCGGACAACCTCTAATGAGGGGTAGGACGACCCCCCCATCTCCAAAAGCCCCTCCTCAAAAAATTTTTCATCTATATTTTTGTACTCTAACCCCCAATGTTCTACGACCCTTCCACAAAGAGTTAACCGTCCTTCAATATTGCGACACTTCTCACGTTTTCCCTAACTCTCCAAGTATGTTAGAGAATCGCGAATGGAGAGTTGGGGAGTTTTAATCGGGAAAAACGAAAACTCTCATCTCCCAAACTCTCCGAGTTACAGAATCCTGCCCCTGGCCTAGGATACTGACAATGGCACCACTATCGAGTAACCCAGTCTCAGTTCGCCCGAGCAGTTTTACTTCGGCATACGGCCGAATGTCATCTGGCATCGACACTGAAATGTGGGCCAGTTTCTTTCTATCAGCTTTGATTCGTCGCCAATATTCACGCCAGCGAAAAGTTGATCGTTTTTTCTTTCTACATAGGTCCAGATCTGGGATAATAATTCCTACAAGTTCTTCCACTGAGGAGAAAATGCGTTCTCGTACCTTGTTATAATTTTGTAGATGTGTATGATACGGCGTCAATGGGTATAAGACAGGCTCACGGCTACTCGTCATCGCAGAGCCGTGGTGGTGGCCGTCTCATTATTGAATAAATGGAGACTGAACTTCCTGCTCAGTAACATCACCTGAAGCTTTCATGATCGGTTGTAATGGAACGTCGAAAATTAGGGACTCTTCCAAAAAAATGTCTTTGACTCCCTACAGTTGCAAACGGGAGCTTGAAAACATGCAGAGAAGTCAATTAAGTTCTCCGCCTCTGCTAAGAGATTACTATCATTCGTTTGACTGTCAGATGGCTTCTTAAGATCACCAGAGTCACTGAATGATATCAAGGGGCAGTCTAATGATTTTTCGACGAGGTCTATGGGTTGAGTTGATTGTCTTCTCTGTTCAAAAGTTGTGTTGGAGTAGTCGGGGCTGTTGCCTCGAGATGTCGCACTCGGTCCAGAAAAGGTGTTGTGATTCTCGACCCGCGTCTACAGTTCGGCTTAAAGACATCCATAGCAGAACACTCGTTGTCTTTCCTGCAAGCAGTCTTGGTACAAGTGCCCCTACTGGTCGCAACTCCAACACGGCACTGCTTGTCTATCTGAAATAGCTGACACATCTGCTATATTGGTGTCACCCCCAGGTTATATTGACAAATCAGGATAAAAATTGGGTGGGTCCTCGATCTCGCTCACTCGCTGATTTCGGCGAGTGCTCCAGTTGCAAGCTGTTTCAATCCGCAGCTGTGTAGTTCGGATTTGGGTGACTAAAGATCGTAATTGCCCAATGATATTGGTTGGGTGTAAACAAAACTGGTCATGCAGTTGCACTAGATTCTGGTAATACATTGTGAATGATTCGCCGGGCTTTTGTTTACGCGACATGAGCTGGACTCGGACTTTCAAGTCATCCTTGGGCACTCCCCATTCGGCAAGCAATTCTGTTTTAATATCTCCCACGTAGGCGTGGTGTTATGCCTTAATAAAGACCAGTACCAATGCATAACTGGTCCTGACAGTAGTGTGCACATATTTCTGACTAACAGGTCAAAATCTTCTTCTAAAGCAGAGTAAGTGAGTGCTTCCACTCGAAAAACAAATACATTTACTGAGAGTTTTGAGCTATCACCACTATAGGAAATATTACATCTTCTGATGAGGTTACCTGATCGTCGTGACCATGCATTGGTCTGATTTCTGTTATCTGCATGTGGTTGTACTTGAGAAACAAAATAATTGTTAGCTGGTCTGTGTTGACTAGCTGAGGACAAAGGTCTTGAATTGAAATATATGTAAGGTTCCGTAAAAGGTCTAGGTGGTATCACATGCTCTCCAAGAGGGTGGTGAACGAGAAAAATCCACTTGATTAGCAAAAGCGAAAACTTGTTGCCGAACACTATCTGAGATCTCCGCTAGCAATGTTTCCATGGAGCTGCACGTAAAGAGCTATTCTTTCGAGAATTGGAATGTGAAATGGGTGCTAAATCTCGGCCAGGAGATAAATGTAATCAAGCTGGCTGTGAGATTGCTGGTGGTGGCAGATTAAGCAGTGATATCTGCAGAGTATTGCCCTGGATATCATGGCGAGTCAGATTCTTTTTCGGAATCGCACCGGTAAGCAGTAAATCCTGCTGTGTGAGACGCATCTGCAATTAGGGTAGTTGGCTTGCTTGCCTATCCATGTTCGTATGCATGCTTTGTCGAACACATGCCCACAAATGGTTGTTACAGATTTTCTTCTGATGGATCAGTCTCCGTCGTGACAGATGGTCTGGCATGTGTACTGGAACATCGACAGGAGGTGATGTTCGTAAAGTAGCCATGATAAAAACTTAGCAATCTCCACCTCTGTGGAGAAGTTGAACAAAAATCAGGTACAAATCAGGCACTGTCATCGACTAGACACAAGACAAAAATTGTGTGTCTTCTTTTTTTTTTAATAATGCAGAAATTCAAGAGCTATTATACGGAAGGTTGATATACGATCCAAGTGTTGGTGGGCAACTTCAGTGTTGCTACTTAAAGGTATTAGGAAAATATAAATTATGAATTCAAACTATACGCCTAACTGGTAATTTTCAACAAGAAGTACAAAACAAAAATTCAAAAAGCAGTCTCGCCGAAAATTATTAGGGTCTCTAAGATTATTCGAAGATTATTGAATTCCAGAAGCTGTACTTCATACTCAGAGAAATCGTCGAAGCTGTGATGAAGGACGACGCTTAAAACAAAATCGCCAGCTGGATATGCATCAGCAAAATAATTATTACTAAAATAAACTAATCATAATACGGTTCTCTCTGAAATTCCAAATATTCCAAAAACCAATATAAAGATCATTAGTTCCCTATGAGTTAAACTCAAAATTTTTAGAAAAAAAAACAAGATCAGGAAGCTGCTACGAATATTCTCCAAGAGCTAACTTTAAAAAAAGACCTTTCCAGGTCCACTCTAACAACAATCAGGTCAGAAGTTGAAGGAAGTAATGTGGATGTGTGCATAAAAAAAGTTTAAACTTCTCAAAGTAATCTTGGAAAGGTCGAGTTGGAGATGTCAAAGATTGAGAATGTTACTAGAGATTCTTCAGTCAGGCAGTTGAAAGTATGCCACAGCTCCTGATTACTGAAGGTCTCCAGCATCCAGCTCAAGAAGCTTATTCTCAAAAGATAATTACCTACTTTCTGGCACTAATTGAACTTTTTGACCGTTGGATATGCTTAAGAAAAAGTGCAAAAAATGCAGAAACGGTTACATTTTGCGTACAGAGTCTATGCAGATCGTTTTAAAGCGAAGATTGTGGGCTTCTTAAATCCCGCATGAAAAAATTGGTATTGATGACGAGTATTTTGATAAAAATAGTAGTTAAATAAAAAAAAAACGATTTAAAATTCCGAAATTTTGATTTTTTTAGCCATAAAACGGAAAGGAGTAGGAGATAGATTTATAGACCATTGGAAAGCATTATCTATCTAAGAAATTTGAAGTAAACATCATAGGGTGTAACGTTCAGAAGTTACAGGGTAATCTGTAAAAACATTTCTAAATATCTTCAAGTCCCGTTATCTCGGAGACCTTTGTAAGTCTGCATTATTTCAAAATAAATACTCAAAATTTATATGCTGTAAGTCTGAGAATTATTTCAAAATTAATACTATAATTTTATATGTTGTAAGTCTTTGCATTATTTCAAAATAAATACTTAAAATTTTATATGCTGTAAGTCTGGGCATTATTTCAAAATTAATGCTGTAAATTATCTACTTTAAGTCGTCGCCATATTTTAAATTCAATACTAAAATTTCCCGTGCTTTGGGTCTTCACACTGTATGAAAATGTGGCAATCTTTTGTTCCGTCAGAATAATAAAATTTTTGAATATATCAATAAAAACCGTGGCAATTTCCACTCTGCTCGAATATCGAAATTCCGGTGCTTTTTTCTTTGCACGGCATCAAAAAATGTGACAAATCTGTTATTCAATCGGACATATAAAAGGTCCCCGTTATTTCAAGACTTTCAAGACTGACATCCACTTATAAGAAACGTGGTCAAAGATGTTTCTGGTCTGAAAAATGTAGTAAAGTCATATCTGTGAAAAGATAGGTATTCCTGTACTTCAGGTATGCACTATCTCTCAAAAAAACTTATTCTTAGAACCAGTTTAAAATTAAGACAAAAAGTTTATTGTATTTCAAGTCCTTGCACAATAAAAAAGCGTGGCAAAACTATTTACCAGAAATACAGGGTTTTCCAATAAGAGGTATTATTTTGATATTCAAAGAAAAATGCCATTTTTTTAGATAAATGATCGGATCTTTATTTCATTATAAAGAGGAAGGTATGCCGTTAATAATGGAAAATAACATCAGCCAAATGACCACCACGACCACCTACAGGACCATATCCTTTTCATGAAATTTTCCATAACCAAATCGCAAAGTGGCTGCCCTATGTCCTTGATAGCCTCACGAATTCCATCTTTGAGGTCTTGAATCGACGCTGGGCTGTTGGCGTAGATCTTCTCTTTCACGTGGCCCCAAAGGAAGAAGTCGCAAGGTGTTAAGTCACAAGATCTTGGTGGCCAATTGTGATCACCTCTTCGAGAGATAACACGGTCCGGAAACTTTTCCCGTAAAAGATCAATAGTTTCGTTGCTTGTATAGCACGTAGCGCCGTCTTGTTGAAAGTAAATGTTGTCCAGATCAATACCATCCAATTCCGGCCATAAAAAATCATTAATCATCTGTCGATAGCGCAATCCATTCACCGTAACTGTTGCTCTAGCCTCATTTTCGAAAAAGTAAGGTCCAATGACCCCGCGGGACCATCAACCGCACCAAACAGTCACACGTTGAGGATAGAGAGGATTTTCTACAATAACTCTTGGGTTTTCCGAGCCCCAGATGCGACAATTTTGCTTGTTGACGAAGCCATCGTGGTGGAAATGGGCCTCATCACTCAAGATGAGTTTTCGATGGAATTCCGGATCATTTTCATGCATTTCAAGGACCCAATCAGCAAAGACTCGACGTTGTTGATGATCGGCCGGCTTGAGTTCTTGTGTTAACTGAACTTTATAAATCTTTATGCAAAATACGGTGTAATGACGTTTGTGGAATGCCTAATTCCAAAGAACGACGAGGAATGGACAAACCTGGGTTTTTTCAACACTTTCGGCTACAGCAGCAATATTCTCGGCTGTTTTTGAGCGACGTAAACGGGTTTTATTCTTCACATCACTAACTTGTCCCGACAGCTCGAATTTTTCTACCAATTTCTGTATTGCGGTCCGACAAGGTGCTTCACGACGACCCAAAAATGTTCGAGTTTTACGAACCGTCTCTGCCACATTTTCACCATTTTTATAGTGAATTTTAATAATTTCAATGCGTTGTTGAATCATGTATCGTTCCATTTTTATTAATGGCGTAGTTTCTACTTGTCAAATGTTAAAAAATGACAGCTCCAAAAGTGACATCTACCGAAATAGCGGGCTAATTAAAATAACACCTCTTATAGGAAAACCCTTTATATTAGAATTCCGTGTATATTACTAAAACGTGCCCAATTTCTATTCCGCTGGAATATCGAAAGTCCTTTTCTTCAAGTATTTGCACTCTATCCAAAAATTGTGGTAATTAGGTTATTCCTGCCAGGAATATAAAAATCTTTTATGTTTGAATCTGCCCTATATCAATATTAAAATATAAAAATTATTATGTTTGGTGTTTTTGCATTATAATTATAGTAAACGCTTGCTTATCTGTTTTTCTTTCTTAAACAGGTGTTCCCATGAAATTTTCTTTGCTTTTCCACCAGCTTGAAATTGTCTTTTCTTCTCTCCCAGTTGTGCAGCTTTTCTTTATTCCACTGTTCTGTCGTCAACTTTCTTACTTGAGCACTTGATCACACTCGATATCAAGACTTTTAATTTCTTTCTCTGAAACTCCTTGTCATCACGGTTCAACACTCTTAAGCCTGAATTACAATTACAACTTCGACTTTGCTCAAATGGTAAATGCATGTGGCAAGATACAATTGTAACTTCGACTGCGACTGTGACTGAAACTAAACTTTGCTCAAAGTTGGTGTCGCCTGCGGTCAACTTCAGTTCAATTACATCTGTCAATTAGCCGGCACTTCTGCTTTGTTTAGTTTATATCGGCTGTGAAATCATAATCATGTAAGAAAACGTGATAGAATTAGTTAGGGGCAGGAAATTGAAGTTGATCACAAAAATCCATCTTAATACACGATTCAAGCAAACGTCAGATGCAAAATGACAGAAACAGCAGTTGATGCTTTAAGTTAATTACAAATTTCACCTCAGCGTCGAATTTGACTGAAAATCAACTCGCAGATCAGTCGTAATTGTAATTCACGCCTTACTTTCTATCCATGCCGGCTGTCCTCATCCAGTATCTCCGATGCTTCCTCTTCCCTGGTAGTCGTGTAAAAAGTGGCAGCATATTCCCCGTGCGGGTTCGATCTAGTTGTCGCCTGATGACAGAGTCACATGAAGTAGCATACTGAATCATGTGGTCCTGCGACAATAGCACTAAACCTATTAGATTACAGGAAGACTGTATTACTCGCATTAATAGCAATCTAACCGGCTCTTGCTTAATCCGAAGAAGTCGACTTGGGCTGTGTTCAACTTCTGGCTATAGCCAAATTGGCATCTGCTCTGGAGGTGAAGCCAAAGTAGCTTGAGGTTTATTTGAGCTGACTATAGCCGACTCTAGCTCTAGTTGAACACAGCCTTGCTTATCCTTTTATAGTGGGGTTATAGATACAAGAGAATTAGCTACCATACTCCTTGTCCCTCATTTTGTTTACTGCAGGTGCAGCACTTTCTTCTCTTCCCTCGACGCAGGTTGTAATCAGAAGATAAACGTAGCATACAGCGATTGTGTGCGGCTTGTTTATGGCCTATTTCGTTTTGATCAAGTTTCACAATATATTTTCTCACTTTTGGGATGTTCGTTGAATGCTTACTGATGTCACTGCCCTAAGTTTCCTGCATCGTCTAAAAAACACTCATTCACCAATGTACTTGTTCGAATATCTTGGTTTCTTACACTCGCACCGCCACTTCAGCATACTTATACCCCGATTCCGCACACTAGTTGGACAACGCTTTTATTTGGTCCACATTGCACGTAAATGGAACTCTTCCCAATGACATTACAACGATTGGCTCGACGAGTTTCAGAGAGAAATTTATTCAGTATATAGTACATACTGAAATGGATTGAGGTAGGTCGCGAATGCATGAGATGGATCCGCTCCTGACATCAATTCTAGGTATATTTGTTGAATTTGTATTTTCGTCTTTCTTTTCTTTTTCTTTATATCTTTATATTATTTTGATTATTGTAAGCACATAGTAAGATTTTTTTTTAATTTAATTCATTGAGAATTTGTATACATACTCAAAAGAATTATCTTGTATACATTAAATAAAGTATTTTAATTTGAATTTGAATTATGTATTAGATACGCACGATATTAAAAAATATTTAAATTTTGGATTTCTGTTCGTCCGCGCGATAACACGTCGTTTTTTTGAAAATTGTAGATCTAAGTTCGAAAATGAACGAACGGCAACTGCTTCCTAAGGTTGGCATGATATTTCGATTTTGCACGTACATATATTTATGTACTCTTTGAGGACATACTGACACAGAAAACTTAATTTCTGGATGTGGTAATTATAATTACATTACAATTTCAATGGCTTGGCATATACAAACTTAAATATTTTGCGCATATCGGGAAAACGAACAGTTTCAAACTACGACGAACCGTTCCAAAAATTCGAAAAAAAAAAACATTGTAATTAGCACATTTTCAGAACTGAGGGACAATTATATTTACGAACTACTACTTAAATAATTCTAGGGTATCACCACATTGGTCCAATTAAAACTATTTTTTCTTAGTTTGATTATTTAAAATTTAGAATAAAAAAACTTGTTAATTTCAGAAACACTGGTTGAGAAGCCTGTAACATACGACATAACGATGGAACCAATTCTGGACACCAAGGGCAGCAAATTTGACGATCCCATGCTGAACACAATTCAACAGCTAAGTAATCATAGTAACGATTTTAAAAACAATATTATGACAACAAGTGATGGAAGTATACTGGACGATAACACACCGAGTGACTCTGGTGTTCAGCTTCTTGATTCAGAGTCAAGTGAATTAATGATAGAGTCTATAACCTCACAGACGGGATTTGATTTTGATGAGAAACCTACTGTTGTAATCGCCCCTACTAGTCAACTCCCAGATTTAGTACTACCTGCAGGAGAACAGTCACCAAAACCTTTAAGAATAACAAAATCTGATTTTGAAAACTCAAATATTGTAGAACAGAAACCACCCGACCTAATGACAAATACCAATGATGCTATGACCACGAGTAATTGCTCAACGTTTGACGCAGAAAACATTGTCTACAGGCGAAGAGTTAAAAAACCGAACGGGACGTCTAAGCAGACTCCTAAGAAGAGAGTTTCATTCCATGAAGATATTTTAAAAAACACTAGAACAGACAATATTCACATTGAGCACGGCTTTATAACATACAAAAATGGTAGAAAGAGTGGAGTTATTGCTGGACGATACTCGTGGTGCTCGGAAGGAGATGGAGGGGAGTTCACAAATAAAAATGAAAACCAAAATAGGCAAGTTGTATATCGCAATGCTTGCTCTGACGTTCTCGATTACGGAAATGCTGAAATTTATGAAGGCGTTGACGGTAACTATTTGAATTATGATAATTCTGGTGTTTTTGAATATCACCCAGAAGAAAAAATTAAAAAAGATAAGAAAGAAAAACAAATCTTGTATAAATGTTCTTGCTCCAGTTCTAATTCTAGTCTAGATTCGGGTGATGACGGTGACAAAAATTCGAACCGTAATTATGGGCAGGCTAAATCAAGTTCGTGTGATTGCATTGGCGTAAGTAATAATAACAACAACTTTATTAGTGAAAATTGCTACTTTTCTGAACCAAATATTGATAATTTGCCTGACTCTGTTAGAAAGTCTGTTTGGAGTAAAGAGAAAAAACCAAAGAGTAGCTGTCTGAAAAAAACTAAAAGACACACCGATATTATTCAAGAGCATGATTTAAGTATGAAAGTAAAAAAATTCAACGTGCACGACATGAACAATTTGATAGATAACAGCAAATTGATTTTTGGGTCATTGAAGAGTATTTTTGCTATTCCTCTTCCAGAGCGGGGAGTTCCCGAGGGGTCTGAAGATGTTCAGTCTGTCTATGAATGCATTCCTGAATGTGAGAATGATAAGACTTCGCCAGTAAAACCTCGAGCGTTTTTAAGTAAAAGTCTGGATGGTGGCCTGCGACCAGAAGATGAAAGCGGGAAAACGAAAAAGAAATTCATACACAATGTAGATGAGCAACTAAGACGAAAAAATGAAGAAGATTTATATGCCCCAACTCGACAAAACAGTGATGATGAAAAGCAAACGGATGATGATTCTCAGAGTGCGCAAATACAAGAAATTGTAGCTGATATGAATTTGTTCAGGAACAAGTTCATTATCAATTGCGAGAGTACTGTTTTTGAGCATACCGGTGTTTCATATACATACGAAACGGGCGTCGATGAAGCTGAACCCGTAAATTTAGGAGAAACGGCAACACCAGTAACTGAACCGTCGCAATTAAGTGGATTTATATCAGCTCCCATTAAACAAACTTTTGTAAACATTCTGAAAACACTAAAAGAGACTGCAACTTCTCCCACTTTGAAAAGGGAAGAAACGCAGCAATTCTTTGATAAAACTGAATCATACAGAGTAGAAAGGGGAGCACAAGAAAATCAAGGTGACGCGAAGGAAGATTCGCAGAGCAAACTAAGCAGCAAAACTTTGAAAGCTTCAAGTTTCGATAAGGATTCAATTTGTTCCGACATGACAATATCAACTGCAAGCACTACAAACAATTGTGATAACTTATCTGACGCTTCGTGGCAGAAAGTGTATGCAATGACAAGCAGTAGCTCACCTACGAAAATACTCAAAAGTATGCATCAAACTCAACAACAAAATCGCCACTTACCGTCTCCAATGAAGAAACGCAACAGCATAACAACAACTCGTTTTGATCGTAGCCGTATGAGTCCGGACATCTTCAATTTATATGGTGGAAGTGGTAGAGAATCAAAGAGTACAATTTTAAGCGAAGAATTCGATGACATACTTACAATCACAACAGATACTGATAAAAATGAGAGTGATATTGTGATTGTTGATTATCCCGAGAGTACTGTACAAAAAACAGATAACTCCAATCATTTATTGAAGCCTCCGAAGTCTAGCCTGATTAATCGCTTTTTGAGAAACGTTACTCAAAAGAAAATTATGGAATCATCCATTCGTAAAAATAATTTCTTTGTTGAGAAAATAAAAAACGAAAAGAAACTGTTTTCTGGAAACTTGTATCTACGAGGGGTGAAGCCAAAAAATCAAGAACTGATTGAAGATCTAAATGCTGAAATCGCTATGGAAATCGAAATGTCTGGAGCTAACTCTCCTCGTCGTGAATTAGTTGGAGTTGAGACAAGTATGACGGAAGATATATCGCATTTTGAGTTAGGAATGGGTGAAATTTCTGTTGAAATTTTCAATGGAAACTGTTTTCATATATTAAAAGATGACACTGAGATTTTAATGAAGGTATTTTTAATGCTTTTTGATGAGAACTCCAAATTAAAGTTCAATATAAATGACTTAAGGTTTTCAAACTGTACACGGGCTATAGTCGAGAAGGTTACATGACACCGGTTTTGGTTTTTCTAACGGACCGGACGCTTTATGTTACGGACCTCGTACGCAATCGTCTATGCAACAAGTTTGCTCTACCGTACTCGGAATTAGATGTTATTTTGGTAAGTAAGATTTGATTTTTCTGAAGTAGTTAGAAGATCCTTTCTTTAACTAAATTTAAATGTAAAATGTAATACAAAAATTGATGAATTGTTTATAACCATTTGTACTGCCTAGCGACCGGGAAAAATTGCGATCTTTGGGCACATCTTCAAGAGATGCATGCTTAGCGTACATATTATATCATTTAGATTGTTGATCTTGGCTGTTTTGCCTCGATTTTGTGTTTTTTGGGTTTAGGGTATTATACCGTAAGTCTTGTTGTGGGCGCAGCAGCTCTTAAACCGGTACACCAGAATGCTTAATGAGTGACAGTGTATCAAGCAAACTCATTGAGGAAATTAAAAAGTTGTGGTTCACTGTATGGCAACTAAAAAAACTTTGTTTCATGTTCGCTTTTTAACATTATAACAAATACTTAATTAGCTAAAATTTGCATTTAAACAAATTTCTTATCACACAATGAAAGATTTTCACTAGCTCTGTAAGTCTGAATTCGGTGTCTTGTCTGGTATCAACGTACTTCTGCTTTATGATTTCATAATAACATTTTGCGAAGTAGGGATGTCCCAAACATAAATTGCATTCTCACGGTATCTTACCTTCATACAGTGTCTTCTTTTTCGTATGTATACAGTACATAAATATATTCCTTTAATTCCTCCAGACCAATTGCATGTATATAGATACAATTCCGCTTGCCGCCTTAAAATCAGTCTTTTGAGACAACAGCAACAGGCAGGCGTATCAAGTTTCAATCTATTCATGCAAAATGTAAATAAATAATAAAAATAATAATAGTAAAATTTTGCCACATCACAACTGGTGGCATAAAAAAAAAAAAACCCGGGTACCACACAAGAGCACTTTGAGAAATTTTTTTTGAATATTCCACCTAAGACAGCTTCATATGTGCTATGTCCCTTGAATAAGACGATCTACAGAAGGAAGGAAGAAATCGTCGGCGTGGACGCCCCTCGTACAAACCAAAAGATAGCAACAACTCTATTCAAGACAACAAACAACACCATCCCCAGCTAAAGCTTCCATCACAAGACGGAAACTTCAAACTGCCGTACACGGAATAAAATTAAGATAGAAAAGTTCCTTATTTATAATATATGTATATACAGGGTGTTCCGTAAATGTCTTTAATCCTTTAAGGGGATGAAAGTAGAGGTTATTTGGGTCAAAAAAGTCTAGATACTTTTATATCGAACTGCGCTTGGTTTTCGAGTAAATCGATAATATCGATTTTCGAGATTTTGCATACCTTTTCAGAGTAATTTCGTTATAAGTTCTATTGTAATTAATGGATTGTGACGTTCAAACCTTTCTTTAAAAGAACACATATTGGCCTTTCTAAGAATGTTAAATAAGTTATAATTGTGCCTTCAATTATTTAAAATAACAAGTAAAAAAGCTAGAATTGGTCTAAGACCAATTCTTATGATACCCTAGATGAATGCCCGTATTAAATTTCGTATGGTCACCGATCTATTCAAGTATTGATTTTGAAGTTGTTTTTCGCATATATTTCTAGAACAGTTTGTCGCACAGAAAAAATGGTAATAACCAATTTTATAGGATTTCGTATTCTGCAGAAGTTCTTAGTACAATAAAAATGTCTTGGACTGATCGTTTTCAAAGTATACGTAAAAAACCGAAATTTTTATATGGCAACACCAAGAAAGAGTTGCCCGATTTAGTCCATTTTTGACATTTTATTTGCTAATGTAGTATAAACATCATGTACGAAATTTCAGCTCTCTACGTCGATGCGTTCTCAGACAGTGTCCAAATATATAGCGGAAAACGAAATTTTTATATGGCAACGAAGGAGTTGCCCGATTTGTCTCATTTTCGAACTTAATTTTACTTATTTTTTTTTAAGTCCGTGCACAAAATTTCAGCTCTTTAAGTATACGCGTTCCCGAGTTATCGTGCGCACAGACGGACGGACGGACATGCAAAAATCGAAATAACTTAATATTATGAATGGGTGTCCAATCCATTTTGCTCTACCATCATTATTTCGAGGTGTTACAAACGGAATGACAAGCTTAGTATACCCCTATGATTTCATCTAGGGTATAATAAAAACAGTTTTCTCTAGAATTTTTTATTTCACCAAAATTTTTGTCGCGCTCCAGTGTACATTTATTCGAAATATCACCATTGCACGAACTTGGCAAAACTATGAAAAAATTTGCGCACAGAAACCTACGAAAAAACAAGATTACCTCGATGGGCACATCTTCCAAATGTTTGCTTATAACTTTTGATTGTTATTGTTGATAGCACTTAGGGAGGTCAAGTTCGTGCAATGGTGATATTTCGAATAAATGTACACTGGAGCGCGACAAAAATTTTGGTGAAATAAAAAATTCTAGAGAAAACTGTTTTTATTTTAAATAATTGAAGGCACAATTATAACTTATTATACATTCTTAGAAAGGCCAATATGTGTTCTTTTAAATAAAGGTTTGAACGTCACAATCCATTAATTACAATAGAACTTATAAGGAAATTACTCTGAAAAGGTATGCAAAATTTCGAAAATCGATATTATCGATTTACTCGAAAACCAAGCGCAGTTCGATATAAAAGTATCTAGACTTTTTTGACACAAATAACCTCTACTTTCATCCCCTTAAAGGATTAAAGACATTTACGGAACACCCTGTATAATAGTATATAATATTATGCAGGGTAATTCTGAATTGATGGTAATAAATGAAACAGGAGATAGGTTGCAGTATTAGGAACAACAAGTTGCTGACAGGTTGGTGGGATTTTCGAAGTTACAATAGGAGCAATTTCTAAAACACATTAGATGAAGATGATGCCATGCTTTAAGACGAACATATTTGTAGCCTCACCCTAAGCCAAAATACCCTCCCATCACTTATGAAAAGCCAAACTGCGATAATCGAAGCAGCAGTTCATATATTTAATGTAGCAATTGTAAAGGAATTCCTAATTATGCTACATCACTAGTCAAAATAGAATATTAGATAACAAAATATCTATATCACTTGAATCCCTTATTTTGCTAGTCTCGTTAATGGAATTTAGATACCAAAATACCCAGAGAGAGGCACGGAAATTTTTTTCAAACACTCATATCCCCTAGGAGAATAGAGGAACTTTTATCAAACATCAGGAAAGATTAGCCAAATTCAATGATGTATCAAACCTACTCCAGAAACAATATATTATGACAAATATACAAATTAAGTACAATATGCACAAATATCTTCAATAACAAAGTAATTATTGAACTGAGAATCCTCATTCCTTTTAAGGGGTTAGGGTAAATTAGGAGACCAAAAAATCGCTACTCAAGACTGGATCATCTGTAATCAAAAATTCTTATGCAATCATTAGTTAACAGCACTAGCGCGTGAACCAAGGTTTTAGGCTAATTTTGACTTTTTACAAAATGGCGGATGTGCAACAAATTTTATTTTTCGCTAAAAAGGCGCTAATTTTTTGATTATAAAAAAATATTCATCGTATTAAAAAATCCTTCGTCCACCCGTGAGATTATTATCCTAATTAAGTGATCAAAATTTGGTAGCAATCAGATAAGCGGCTACCGAGATATCGTGAACACCGCCTCAAAAATGTTGTTTTGAGCAGAATGCGTTTAAAACTTTAAGTGGAAAAATGTTCTCTTGTATTTACATAGTGTCATCGATTCCAGGACCATATAATAAACCTTCTGCCTTATTTGAAGCCTCTGCAGATGCTACTTTCTGCTGGCATCGACCCATTCTACCCTCTTGAGTATTCTGTTGTACCCAACTATTACTGATTTTTATCCTCTCATTGATGAGAGGCATATTGATATGAATTGGGTCCACAGCTAATTCCTAATGCATTGAAAACTGCCAACAGGTTATAGGTACCTTCGTTGAAAACAACAGTATGCGGCAATACTAACAGTAGTGAAGCTGGCAGGTAAATTTTTCGGCATAACCTTCCATACGTTTTGATTGAGGCTCTCATTATTGTTTTGGGTGAAACCCTCCAAGACACCTTTCCAACAGTTCGTCCTTGGAAAGGTCTTCATAAATTGGTTTAATGGCCTCCAATACGTCACTCGGCAAGGGATTATAGACTCGCTTATAAGAGCGGTTTTTGACTGCTTTTGCACGCTGATATGAGCACCATGAGTTTTCACCTTTGTTGCATTTTTGGTGGCGTGGCTTCTTGTCAGTTGAACTATAGTGGTAAAATGTGGCCCAAATAGCATTTTTCATTTTTTTCACAGAGTCACAGCTCCGACGAATGGCTAAATCGTAATAAACTGCCAATTTGTCAATCACTATTGCAGTAAGTTTACCTTTGCTGCAGAGTCCTTAAATATTTTTTTAATACACGTAGGCGAGAACCGATTCACTTCTGAGCATGGCCAATGCACTCTTTTTTATCTACAACAGTTGCACCATATGGAGCAGGTTTACCACCATGTTTACCACCATGTTTTCAAATCGCCATCGCCGACATATTTTAAATAACGTACGCCAAGCCTTTGCACTGAACGAAGAAATATTTCAACGATAGAATCTACTTCCATTTTTCCAGCCGATCCTTCGTGATTTGCTTCCCAATTTTTTTCGTGTTCCTCGTAGAATTCTTTATATTCGTTCGCAATATTCACAGGCTTTCCAATATGAAATTACCAATCACTGAAACTACTCCATACGAAGATGTAAATCCACGTTTGTGCCAGGTGTTTAATTGCCACTTACAGTTAAATCAGTGTCGTTTTCAATGTTGCTTGCTGCACTATTTTTTGTAATTTCTTCTTTGTTGGAAGCCTTTCTCATAAAAAATTCGGCCACGTTCTTAGACGCTTCATAATACACTTTGTAGTATAATTTGATACGTAGACTTTTTCAAAAATGGCGGTAAGTCCATCAATCCACAAAACTTTGTTGCGCCTTTCAAGCCAATGCCTAAATCACGTATTCTGTAACTAACAGAGCCATCCTGTGGTATGGTAATTCGTCTTGTTCCTTCAGTTTTTTTTGCTGAAGTACTAACAGCGGAATTATCGTGCTCTGCAGTTTTTGGATTGAAAGAGTGCTTTCTTTTTCTTGTTCTACACTTGTATACTTTTTCTTGACATTTTACGATATTCCATTTTGTACAAAAAATATGTTAAACTCAAAAACAAAACTCAATATAAACGCAAACAACAACTTCTCTGATCGAGGTATGCGCAGTTCGATGTGTGACGCTAAACTGCTCTTTCAAAGCAGCTGCTGTTCCGAAATCAACGTACAAATATTTTTCATAAATTTAAAAAACTCATCGAGTACAACAACACACATATATATCTCAGTATATAAAAATAGATTCACCCCAGGTAGGTCGAAAGACCCTTATAATACCTTTCCGCGTCGATCGCCGTGAGCCGTCTGCAATTTTTATATCTGCTCGAGATCGCCTCACTTGGAATTTACAGAGAATACTTTCAAGATACTTTCGAAATTTGAAATAAAAAAAGTTGATTTTTTGAAGTTGCTCATTGACCCTTCTTAAAGAATCATGCCTAGACAAAGTAATAACATACAAAGAGTGTGCAAGTACAACAAAAATCTGCAACGCCTCGCTCGAATATAAAATTGCTCATTGGCGATTTGTCAATAACTTGTCATATCGACTCACTAGAGCACCGCCGCAATGTTGGATGTCTTTCGCTCTTTTATCGCTACACGCATGGTCAATGTCAAAGTCAATGTCAAATATCTAGTCTGATCCCTTGTAGAGTAATTACTGCACGCAATACTTGAGCTGCAAGCCGCGCACATCCTCTCACCCTTCAAAATACTTTCGGCCGTAGGTAAAATTCCGTGATGCTTTCTTATCCCGAACTGTGCGAATGTGGAACAGTCTACCATCTTCTGTTTTTCCTCGGGGCTACAATCTGCGAAGATTCAAGAGTGACATACATCGGCACCTCCGCCACTTTCCTCATGTCCCCTAATCCTTTCCCTATCTCCCTTGGCTTAATAATGCCAGCAATGCCTTGCTCCAATATATAAAACCAACAATGCTTCGACGTGATGTAAGGAAGCTCAATTTTTCCTTCAGAATTTGTGTGCATTATTGGAGATTGACAAAACATTCAAAAGTAAATTATGTTCGCGTTTAATCAAAAGATTACAGCGATATTGAAAGAAAAATTAAAAATAGTTTTAATCATATCAAGGTAATAGCAGGTACTCAAAAGCACCACATATAAATAACAATAGTGTTAATGTTAAAGAATACTTGTTTCGTACAAAAAATAAATTAAAAGTACCACCTATAAATGAGAAGAAGAAGAAGAAAACTCTGTCAGAATAGTTTTGATTTTATTCCGCGGTCTTTTTATTACAAGTAAAAATTTCTTTTGAACTTTAAATTGCTACAAAACTCGCCAAAACTTTATTAGTAGCTTATTCTATTATTTCAATTGAGTATTTGATTATAAAGATTGTAGTAGCACTGTTTTGTGGAGCACGCATACTGAGATCTACTACACTGCTGCTTTTTTGCACATGGAAGAAGATTGTAGTAGCACTGTTTTGTGGAGCACGCATACTGAGATCTACTACACTGCTGCTTTTTTGCACATGGTTATTTTCTTGGCATCTGGGTTTCTATAATTCATAAAAGGAGATACGGACTTAGATCAAATTTTGATTTTGTTGATTTTCTTTGATGAATTGAAATTGCGATGCGATCTAAAGTGGAATGCTTCATGCAAATTTCATTGGAAACTTACAATGTTGGACTGGCTCTTCTCATTGCTCACTGGCGTATGGGCTGGACTTGGAAAACCCTCTGGTTAGTATGATATTGGGATGGAGTACTCACTTGGTAGACACACCACTGTCTTCCAGGCTGAAATCTTCGCCATATCAATGGCAGCGAAGTTAGCCCTTGATATGCAAATCAAGGGGAAGGACATTGCTATCCTTTCGGATAGTCAGGTAGTCTTGATGGTTCTGACTGGCCCTCGGATAACATTTAAGTTACTGGGGGATTGCAGATCGTCTGTGGATGAGTTGTGTATCCACAGCAAGGTGTCCCTGTGGGTTCCTGGTCACATGGTGATCATGGGGAATGAAAGGGCTGACCTTTTAGCTAGGGCTGGCTCTGATTCTCCATACTCGGACCGGAACCCGCCGTAAGCGTTGCCACCTTGAGTATCGGGTCTCTCATCAAAGCGGATATTCATCAGAAGAGATGGGCGAACCTGAGTACTTGTAGGTGTACAAAACTGTTTCTTGATGGGCCCAATAGGAATATCTCCGATTTTCTCATGGGGCTCGGAAGGAAACAATGTAGAACTGTGGTTGGCATCATCACCGGCCACAGCTCACTTCACGCTCATCTAACAAGGATAGAAGTTGTTGACAGCCCTTAGTGTCTGTCCTGCCTGAAGAGACAGCCCTGAGTGTCTGTCCTGCCTGAAGGGACAGCCCTTAGTGTCTGTCCTGCCTGAAGGGACAGCCCTGAGTGTCTGTCCTGCCTCAAGGGACAGCCCTGAGTGTCTGTCCTGCCTGGAGGGACAGCCCGAGACAACCGAACACTTTTTGTGTGCGTGTCCGACCTTCGCCCGGTGCAGGCTGGATACTCTAGGGTCTGCCCTTCTATCAGTGGATAAGCTGAAAAACCTGCCTCACCAAGACCTGATGCGCTTCATTAAGAGGACCTGTCCCCCTGCCTTAAAAAAAAACAATCTCTTTCAGTTTGCGATCTTGACAAGTTAACAACTACCAAGTATTATACCGAGTGTTTTTTGTTTTTTGCTTAATTTTTTTGGAACTTCCAGAAGGCAATTCTGTCATTTTTTCTTGTGGACATATTCAATTCTGTGAGTAGCAGCAATTCACATCAATTTTTCCGTGATCAACTTCAAGTCTTGTGTGGAAGTTCTAGATATATCAAGGTGAATAATAGACTGATTTTTTTTTTAAAGTTACTTCGAATTTTTTAAAGTTACGTCGACACATTAAAGGGCAGCAATTGAATTTTGGTCTTCAGAAACAACAAATTGTGTACCATCAATTTACACAAGCTTCTTCAATAACATTTGTTTGTATTCAAAGCAGTGAAATGTAAGTAGACTAGAGCGAATCTACCCGTAGTAATGGTTTAATTTGAAATTTTTAGCCATTTTGTAGAAATGTTAGCGAATTTGTGGACGCTACCGTATACAAAATAATTTAGTGTATGAGTGGAATTATCATAGTTTTAGCATTGTAGTGTCTTAACTTTGACGCAATAAAACAGAGAAGTGAACGCACGTATTTTTTGTACTGAACATTCTTTTTCAGATACTGTTCATCTCTGTACTAAATCATTCAAATCAACTGGTTCAATTTCAAACGTAGATTATATTCCCTCAGCCTACAGAACATTTCTCTGAGCTTTTTAATGTGATCGTCTAGGCTCTTGACATATGCTACAATGTCGCCCAACTAAATAAAACATTTCAAACCTTGAAGTCCCGTTAAGACTTGATTTATAACTCTTCAAACCAAATAGCATTCGATGGAATTTCGTATTGGGCATAGTAACCTGTACGGTCTCTGGTTTATGGGGACTATATCTTGCTTGACAGATATAGTTTATGTTGCTACATTTGAGTATGGTGAGTGGTAGCCTTTTAAATGACAAATATCATTGAACTCTTGACAGAGATCTTTTATGGTTAGATGTTTCTTCTTGCTTGTAGGTTTGATATTTTCATTTTCAAGTAGGACTAATCGATTTTGTTCTGTTTGGAATTTGTTTTCCTCGTGATTCCTTTCTTTCTAATAGATATTGTACTTTTCTATGTACACAAATTTCGGGTGATAGGTACTACTTGTATTTTTCCATGCCGGCGCGATTTTTTGCGAAAGGCATAACACCTGATCAAGGAGGTACTCGTATCGCAATTCTGCTACTGAGTATTTTTTGTATGCTTATGTTCGCAGGTGAAGTTTCGTCATATTCTTTTCTTGAAGTTGGTCTATGTAGTTGTTTTCGTTGGGTTGTTAACAAAAATATGTTATTAGGAGTGTTATTCTTTCCTGCTGACAGTTTCGCATTATTTATTTGTTGGTTAATATCGGAGTCTTTGTAACCATCATTTTTGTTTTGGCAGATTGATTTCTGATAAGGTAAGGCTTATTGTAAAAAGGATTCTCAAGTCGATGGGGATAGTTTCAGGCTATTCTTATTACCGACTGCGCCAAATAATGTCGTGAATCGAATAAAAAACAGGCCAGGAATTTCAATAAAACAACTCTTTATTAATTATAACACCTTTCTTTTTTTAATTATAACTTAATTAATTTCTATCGAAAACCGCTCATCATTCAAAAACTCAAATATAACTCCCAACTTTCTTCTCAATTCTCGGCCGCACTTACTTACCACCTTCGTCACTTTCGTGACCCAATTCCTTGATCAGAACGAATCAGCAGAATTGCATGTACTTTTCTTGCTTCTTGATCGCCACGTAAACAATTATTTGGAGTTTTTGTGACGAGAGGTAAAGGCTTTTTGCGAAGACACTGGATTGATTTCAGATTTATACATGTTAATTCAGATCGTTCAATTGACAACTACCAGTCACCCAACAGAGGCAAGCAGTGCAATCAACAGAATCACACCATGTAACATTTACCGCAAAAGAATTCTTTTCCTTCAGCTGGCTCGTCTACTTTTGCTCCCAATGCTGATTCTTCGATGCAACCAGATAGAGATAACCCATCTTCAGCTTCGCCTTCTTCATCTAATTTGACTTCAACGTCATGTTCCGCTTCGGACTTCATGAATGTAGAAATCTATAAAAATGGTTCTCACATTGACCATTTAGAAAATGGGACCAATTGGCAACTTCTTCGTGGGGTTGTCATACAAAAATTTTGTTTTTCACTAATTTGGGCACTGCCTGAGAACGCGTCGACGCAGAGAGCTGTAATTTTGTACATAACGTTTTCATAAGAATAATAAATTAAATTTCAAAAATGAACTAAATCGGGCAATCCCTTCTTTGTGTTGCCATAAAAAACTTTGGGTTTTCACTTTATTTAACTTTTATTTTTATTTACGGTATAATACTATTGATCTTAGCCTAATTATAACTTTTTCTCTTGTTTTTCTATGTAGATGGGACCTTATGGAAATACAGTTTTGCTAAGCAACAGTACACGTGATATGCAACAAGTTCTTCTGGCAGGTGGACCCTATCCAGCTGATGGCTTAGTTGCCAATTTAGAACTTTGTGCTCGTCGTTCTGGTTCCACACTTCCAGCTGTTGGCAAACTAACGCTGGAACATTTAGCTCCACTTCAAGAATTTGTTCGAGAGAATTCATCTGTTTGCAAACAGGATTCTTGGCTGTACTATGCGGTTGTAAGTGTACCTGCTGGCGTTCTTGGAAGTGAACAAGAGCCTCTTGGTCCTCACATCAAAGGTTTTCTCATGCATCGTCGAGTGCAAGAAAATAGTAACGGGAAGGAAACTTGGCACGCTGGTTATTTTCTTCTAAAGTACTTTATTTTTTGCTACCTGATAATAACTTGATATACTAAAATGTCAATATTTTCAGAGCTGGAGTTTTATACATGTTTAATGATTCTAGTCAAAAGCTACCAACGTGGGCTATGGCGCTGGCAGAATGTCAAGGAGCACGACGGGCAATTAAGGCTGGACGCCCGCACTGCTTTGAAATTCTACTCAAACGAGAAATCCTGCAATTAGCTGCTCCCGATGAATATGTAGCGTCTGAATGGCTGCAAGCTCTAGTGCAGTCCGCTAGTGGAGTAAGGGTAATATGTAGTATTGATGAAATATACATTTTAACCGTTCTTGTTCCATCAGCTCTTTGAAATGCAAGCAAGGCACAAAACTCTGGGATGTACTCTAGTTATGACTAATAATAGCTTGATAACACTCCGGGAAGATTTTATTGCTCCTTTACGTAGAGTTAATAAATCGACTGAAGATGCAACAGCAAGTCATAAGGTATCACCTTTCAAAGAAAACTACGATCCAAATATTTTAGAGACAAACAGTACAGTACGTATCGTAATAAAATTATTAATAAGATAGTAAAAGTCTTTATTTTCAGCTAAGCTCTACATTAAGTACACCGACGAAGAATACATGCCGCTCCAACTCTTCTGTAAACTCAACCCCAACTAAAATGTCGCAAATTTCGAAATCTCTCACAAGCAATATAGCATTTAATACTTCGAACATTGAAAGAAGTTCGACAAGTATGAGCAGTTTTTATGGAAAAAATTCGGGATTAGAGGTCCTAACTTGCGCTGCCATTAAGGAAATGGTTGCCATTCGAATTCCGTCGCACAATGACAGCTGGTGGTGCATCTTGGAGTTCTCCTGTCAGGAAGTGCGTGAAAATTCTGATGATCTGGTGATCTTTTTCGCAAGTAGTTCTGAAATGCAAAGATTCCTGAGAATGCTTGAACAACTATGGCAATCCAAAAATGTAAGATCATTCTTTATGATTGTTCTTATTAAAACAAAAAAAATATAATATTTTTACAGAATGACTTGTTTCCTATTACCATACTTGATGAGGACGATCTATTGTCTGAACAGTGCACAAAACTTTATATGAACATCAACAGATCATGGGAACCACTTCTTTCCGCGGCTCTCGGGTACCCTCAATAAGCGGTGTGACTGAAGGCAATGTGCTATATTAGTATTACATGGTAGAAATATTTACATAGAAATTAATCAAAAGTAATATAAAATTCTTAAAATCTCTAGGAACAATACTACGATAAAGTGTATAACTTTTTGAATATTCCGTTGTGATATATAGATTAAGTTTTTTTTTATTTGATTTTTCAAATATCGTTTTGGTTTCTATTATTGATATTACTTTCCCTCGTTTTATACTATCTAATGGACAAGTTACACTATTCTTTCTCAATTGTTTTTAAAAAACTTATTGTCTAGTCATTAAGAATATAAGAGTATTAGCTTAAATGAGAAATTTGGTGTTATTACATTTTTTTTTATATTTTTTTTTTCTTTCCTTTTTTAATAAATTATATTTTTATTGTTTGTATAGTATTATTGTTAAAGTAAATAATTTGTTGACATTAATTTCTATTTGACTGAAAAATATTTTTTTTTGTAAAGTAAATATCTATACATATAATAGCCATACATATATATATGTACATAGCACTCTTCTGAAATTTAATTTGATTATTTTTAAAAAATTATACAGCCTACTTATGCCAAGCATTTAAACCAAACTTATGATATTTTGTCCCAATGGGCTATGCTATTCCTTACCAAGGAGGAGAAAAATCTGTAAGCAGGAAGGCTATATATATATGTTGGGAATATTCTGACTGACCTATTTTCCTCTATCCGAAGGCTGCGCTAATATAATACAAACAAAATGTTTACTGGTATCAGATAGTTATTCTCGTGAATTTGTATATTCAGAATTATTAACAGTGCCAATATTTGAAAAATTAAATGTTACATTCGACAATACTTTCGAACACAGTAGGTACTCTCTTACAAGAAAAGTTTAATGTAAATAATGAACGGATACGTAAAGACTACTACATATAAGTATTCTGTTAGAAAATGGATGGACCCAATTAAAACCCTCGAGAAATACTTCTCAAGCCATTAAACAGTCTCTCTCACTAATACATGATAGCCCTAACTTATTATAAACGTTGTAAAATATTACCAGTGTTCTTATGTAAAACTGATAAAAGTTTGATTTGAATAGGTCGTACAGAAAAATGATCTTCTGATAATCTAAGCTTGGTTTCTTATCTTTCCAACTGTAATAACATTTTTATATCTTTGTTTATTTATTAACCGAATGGCTATGGTTCCTCAAAAACAAAAACTTCCAGCTGAGTAATAATTGCATATGGAAATGGGCCGTGGTCCGATGAATTCGAATGAAGATGCTTTCATCGCGGACTATGGCGACAAATATTTCTCTGGTGAAAGTTATTGAGCATAAAATGGTAAGGTTCCTTTTTATTCAAAACTATTTAATTTTTTCGTCAAATAACGTATATAATAAGTGCTTTGGAAGGTAAGGCAAAGTCTAAAATTACTCTAAGACTATTTTTCTGTATGGATAGTAGTTATGAGTTTATGACTATCAAAAGTTGTCTTGTCCACCATAAAGCATTTTGAGTTAAACGACGAAAAATAATAATTTTAAAATTTTGGGGAACACAATAAGTTAACTTCTTTTCCTTATTATGTATTTAATAAACAATACTCACACGGAAGTTTACACAAATTGAATAATTACAAACGGACTTAGCTCGTGTGGGACAAGCCTTGATTCGGAAAAGAATTGTTTCGACTAAGGTAGTTTTGAAAGGAAAAAAGCTCAATGTATGATAATAACACTTTTAATTTATAAGAATAAATACGTAATAAAATATTCGCATGATTTACCAAAAAATAACATTGAAGAACAAAAAGAAAACCTGGCACCTTTAGAAAATAAATATAATATGCCTTCTAGGAATCTAAATCCTTAAGTTTACTTCGATGTTTACATTTTCGGAGCATATATTTTTATCCGGTATAGCTTCGTTGGTCAATGTACCCTCCTCCTGCATAGCTTTTGAATAAAACTCCAAGTTCTCAATCTCCTTCCAATGTTGTCCAAAATGTTTTTTCATGAGATTGTCCACATCTTTTAACTTTGCATGCTTAACAAGAACTCTTGCTTTTAGTTTTGTGGGGTTTATGTCGCTCATTTCGCCATTCCAACTTGCGACCTGCAGAAAGCCTCCTTGGATGTGCACATTGCTTGAAAATCGATTTAATATGAAAACCTTGGATAGCACGAATTGGAAATGCCACGCAGTAGGTAGTTTTAAAATTGAAGATACTGCCGTCTTCCAATCAAGCATTTTGTAGTTGCGAAATTTATCTACATACTACTTACACAGTTGCAAATAATAAAGCAGAAAAATATGCCATCACATATTTCGTCTTTTTTGCGGCTTGCCGAAAATTGAAATTAAGTTATCTCTGTATGCCAAATATTATAAAGATCGGTAACGCATCTATTTCTAATAATGATACCCATACGAGCTTTCACTTCAATCTTCATCTTATAATGGAAAACAACAGAAATGTCTCACCTTTCTCGTTTTAGATGACTTTTTTTCAGTTCGACTGGTCGACGATTTTCTTCCTTCCATGCCAATGTACCACGCATATTACTTCAGTCTGGCACACTTGAATTAGCATTTACTTCACTTTCAATCATTTAAAAAAATATGAATGACTGTTTCACTAAAGAATCAAGTCGGTAGTATTCTAATTTCTAAAAATTTAAGGCTATTTTCCCTTGCAATGAGAAATCAAGTGAACTTTGATATTCGGCGCGCATTTTCTGGGTTTTTTCTACATGGACTGGACCTCTTGAAGTGGGTGTTCAATTTTTACGTATGAAATAGAATATCTCTTTCCAATCAAAACGGTATTTATAACTCAACTGGTTTTAATTGTGATCAACTCATAAAATAATGTTTAGTCACACATGGATTTCTGTTTCATGGCTTGGGAAGTACTTCTCACAGTTTTGACCCAATAGTATTGTGGGAAAAGTTCAAAGCTCGTGGTATGTATGCAAAGTACTGTCGAAAACACTAATATGTAAGTTTGTATTGAACGGCTGTACATCTTGTATAATATTGCGTCGCTTCGAAGCTGCCATTGCTGTCCGCTTCTCGTCATGAGAAGGCACATCGATTAAGTGACGATTTACTCATTTGTTATGTGCTCGTGGTTCACTCATGTTATATAGGGGCTAGGGTTAAGAACTTTAAGTCCTGTCAGCTGACCAAAGTGAGCTTCTCACCACGTGGCAGTTGTCGGCAGGCTGGCATGCTTGCAAGCTAGCTTTGCGGAGATACGGGGGGGTTCAAAAAATGAAACCTGCCTCCTGCCACAGCTTCACAACAAAAGAAAATCTCATGCCAAGTTCTATATAATTACGGATGGGGAACGGATGAGGATTGGGTGTCGGAGACTAGAATGAAAGGAATAGTCAGCAGTGAATCAACCCGGTGGTCAGGATGACATACTGGTGGTGATCTCCAGTATTGGCCGCGTCCCATCCATCCCGTGGGTATTTTAGGCCACGATGTTTACATATCCCCCGTTCTTCTGTTAAATCACCCGACTGGTGAAAGGAAGGAAGGCCTCGAGAGAGAGCGGGGACTAAATGATTATTGCCTCATGGCGCAACACTGATTCATATACGATAACATTTATTTGTTCCGAGCGGCTTAACTTCTTACTTCTCCTAGTTACAAACGTAAACGTACCTCACATCTAAGAGTCTATTTTTGAACACTCGTCACAATTTGTAAAGGGGGTCTTCTTATCGAACATCCTCATTTCTACCGCAACCAAAAAAGGTGCCGGAAGAAATAACCGAAACTATCCTTGCTGTTAATTGATATGAAAATTATACTTATGCGCGTTTAGAGAATTGATTCCTTATGGATAGATACTATTGGTATAATTATTAGTATTACGTATTACATGAGATCAAAACAGACTGACAAACAAAGCGGCAAAAGCTGGTCGAGATAAAAAAGAGAGAAAAAAAAGGGGATCCTTTCAATCTATTTAGTCTCAATATCTAACATTAAGTACGTTCGCCTCCTTCTAATATCCTAATGTAACGTTTGCTGAGACGTACTTAATGCGGTTGGCCTATACCGCGAAGGCACTCGCCTGCAACACAAAAAAACGTAATACCAAGGCTATGCGTTCCCGACACTCCCGGTGTCCAACTTGAAAACGTCGGTAAATGCCAATCGTTCAAGGACATAAGGTCTTTACAAAGATTGTGTGGTGATACACACGTGTGCCCATGAAACACTATATATACATATATATATAATATAGAAAAATCAAAAAAGTATTTTCAGTTGAACAATAATTTCATGAAATGACCAAAAAAAAAAATTTTTTTTTTTACTCACGATTTCGTCGGATCCATCGTAGAGGCGCCTCTGGAGTGGAGTCGAAGATTTACCTGCAAATTATACTTAAGCATGTGTACTTGTGTGAGATGGCGCCAAGGCCTCCACCTATATGACCATTAGGTAGATGCTTAACGCATTTAAATGATGTGGTGTATGTGTTGATTCCCTAGCTACTACTATTTGACTACCCTGTGCACGAAGTATTCCCAGCATATAGGTCCCCCCTTTTTTTTTTCTTTGGATACCGCGAATTAAAAGGTATATTAATATGATTAATCTACTTTACAGACTCGATCTCTAGTTTCCGGCGGTAAAATCTCAAGGACCTGCTTATCGCTCTACAATCGGATTACAACAACCGATATCTATAAGGTTCGGAATTAGAAGCGTGATTACAAAAGGGAAATTATAAATTGTGTGTTCACAGTGTCCACGTATCTTCTTACATTAACTAATAATAGAAAAATCTATAGCCTGTCACTTCATTTAGCTTGGAGTACTTAATTAGGATAATATTACGCACATCTTTTTATCTTTATCTCTATATACGAGTTCAATTAGGAAAACTATAAAATTATGTGTCCATAGTATCCACGGATCTTCTTACGTTAACTAATAATAGAAAAATCTATAGCCTGTCATTTCATTTAGCTTGGAGTACTTAATTAGGATAATATTACGCACATCTTTTTATCTTTATCTCTATATACGATTTCAATTAGGAAAACTATAAAATTATGTGTCCATAGTATCCACGGATCTTCTTACGTTAACTAATAATAATTATGGGTACAAAAAGGTACAGTCAATCTGGGTCGTTTTCTTTTCTTTTTCTTTGTTTCTCCAGATGCCGTGCCGTTATACAACGGTGACTTGCCTAGCGCCCTGGCGGTTTGTCTGCTGTTATTCTTCCCTTTTTTCGCCTATTTTATTTTTTCCTGCTATTACAGGAACAGCCTGGATGTCAGATTTGGGCTTTAGGGCCTGTATTATTGCAAGTTATAACAAAAGTATTACCGTAATATGACTGGTGGGTATTCCGCCTTATGTAGGTAGCTCCGATTACACATGGAGTTACGATCTCCGTGCTTCGATTTCTGGCGTGTTTCTCCCTTTTTCTTTCTTTTCCTTTAACAGAGGTGACGGAAGTCCGCACTGTTACGCTTTACTCTATATGTGATTTGTGACTTAAACTTAAACTTGGATTAGTTACTGGCACATGTCGTGCCTGGGCGTACTCTTCTCGATTACAAAATGACGGTCGACCTCACTTTGCATTCCCGCTTCCCTTCTCTTCGGACAATTCATTCGTATGTGACGTTTTTATTCTATCGGGTGGTACCACTGGCCTCTATTACTTGAAGCAAGACCAACTTCATTTGATTGACAGAAACGGAATGGAATAGATTTAAACAAAAAAAAAACCCCACCGTTAATATATCATGATATTCAGGCTGTCACACGTCAAATCACTATGTGACGTTTCTGAAGTTCCTTTAATATCGACGACCATAACACATTATAAACTATTTGGGCGACTTGGAGTCATATGCTCATCTTATCAAAGTTAACTTAATGACAAGTTCGGACACAGAAGAGTTTTCCGATTGTTTTACATTTAAAATGTACATGGCAAGAAAAGGAAAGAAAGAAGAAGAAAAAAATAAAAACTCTCTTTAAAACTTTTACGAATAAAGACAAAAATATGAAAGCGCAGATTACAGGCACTCATAAAATGCTCCCGCGCTTTTGTGAAAACCGGTTTTCCTGATATACTGAGAGAATTATCCAATGTTTTTTATAGCAATACCAATGTTTGTTGGTGTAATTCCTATGATATTTGAACAGCAAGTGGGAGAAACTCATTCGCGATGCATCATTGAGATAGAGCCCATTGCCTACTTGCTAAGTACGAAGTCTCGTTAGAATTTTTGAACACGCAGTAATGCATATAATTTGAAACTATTGCACAACGCACTGGTCTGCGTAGCACTAGTCAATACATGTGCGTGCTTCAAGGTATATAAAAGACAAGGTATTCCCAGAAAAATTTTGGCACATTGCAGCTGATAGCGTGTGACGTAATTCTGTGACTAAATGTATATAAATTTTTATATGAAAGACAGAGAGGAGAGAGTGTTGTGTTTTCTATACCGTACTTTCCTTCACGATATTGCGTCACCTACTGGTGGAATATGTTTTGTACTGGGAATACTTTGTACGTGCTTATAAACCATACGAAGCAACCACAAGAAGCAAAAGCAAAATCTCTGAACATTAACCAGCCTATAGGCCAGCCGAATAATTTGGTTTCAGCCTGCGCTTGACAAATACGAACACTATAGAAGTTTTGCGAAGATATTCAAAAGTTTTAGCAAAGAATTTAACCAAAAATAATGTACAAAAAGCCTTCAAGATTACATACGGGGCATGAACTGATTTTCCTATCTCCTTACATATCTGGGTATTACTTATCTGTGGTATAGCCAAACAGGAGCCTGCACGGCAACCCCTAAAAATCTGTCACAAAATTTTATTTTAACCAAATTAAGATGCAAAGTAATCCATATAATTTGAAATTATTGCACACCGCCCTGTCCTGATACGCATCGTGTGTACCTTATCGTGTACGATAAGTTTTTGTCCTTTTACTGTGTATATCTATTCCTTCTTGCTCATATATTATCTTTTGCGTTTTCTTTTTTTACCCCTTTCTTACTTGTATTTCTACAGCTTTACTTTTTGTTCTATTCCCTTCTTTTTTCTTTTATTTTCTATTCTAGTGATTTATCTTATTTGGATTTTGAATAATGAATGATGAATAGATGCGGAAAATCTTCTTCTAAAAATTTTCTGCTAGTAGTGACAGTGCGTGTACGATAATTTGTTGTCCTTTTATTGTGTATATCTATTCCTTTCTCTTCATATATTATCTTTTGTGTTTTCTTTTTCTCTTCTTTACTTCCTTCCTCTTTTTCTACCTCACTTTCTTCCTTGTATTTCTACAGCCTTACTCTGTGTTCTATACCCTTCTTTTTATCTTTCTGCATTTGTTTCATTAACTATTCTAGTGGAATATCTTGTTTGTTCTGTCTTTCTGTGATGTATCACTTCGATTTGAGATTTTTAATGAGGCTAAATTTTTTTACCATGTTTAGTTTAGTCAAATGATATTATAAATGCGATTTTTTGTATACTATGCTTTCTTAAATAGAGCAGGAGATGTTTTTATGCATTGAAGTTAGGTGCTTATCTAATTGGAAATATGTATAGGTATTGATACATATATTCAATCTGAGTTAAGTCTATTAGATTTACACACAAGTGTTTTATAATCACTTACTAATATTAAGTATAGATTAAAATCTTTAAAGGTGGTTGATGTTCAGGTGTATTTTTCATTTTAGAAAATATAACTTAAGTTTACATTATAATTATGTATTGAGTGCTGTACCTACATATGTATATGTATCTCTGAATATTATCTGCCCATATTTATCTCCAAGCACAGACTCATATCCAGCGCCCATTCAATTAAATTTACAACCACAATGTGCTTCACCGACGTCTGCTGTCGGTTTTTCTAATGGGCCCTAAATTTTACTTACATAATAATTATCAAAACTATTAACACATAAATATATAAAATTCTACTATTCAAATAAAATAAAATATAGTAATAAAAATAAATAAGAACAATAATATGTATGTAACGAACCAATGAAAAAAAATTCATATGTATTACCAACCAAAAAAAAATTAGATTAATTTCATCCATCGATGCTTTAAGCGAATTTTTCAATGAAACAAGGATTCAATAAGACTTGCATTACAACCGACCAGTTTTTAAAAATGCTTGTGCCACAAGCTAAATTCGTTGATTTCATTTGCGCTTGTGTTGTGATTTTTTTAAATTTAAATATTATAAAATTTAAGCAAACAAATTTACATTTTTATACAACTGGATATACCTTTGTAAAAAGCCATACAAAGATACTTTTATTTTTATATGGTGTATTCCTTAAGGCATCGTTAAATTGGCATAAGAGATATTAACTGAAATGTGTTACGAGGTAATTGTATGAAGAAACTGATGATTTTTATTAGTATTGTTTTATGTAAAATGCAATGATATCTGGACACATAATAGCTTTGTCTGTTGTTAACTCGAAAGTTCTTACTCGGTGTAAATACTTCTACGTATTTTTACACACAAACCGTCTGTTTACTTTTGAGCTTGTAAAAATCGAGTAAATTTATACCGTTCCCCTCTTGGACAAAGTTGCACAATTTTTACTCCTGATCAAGAGGATGTGTAACTTCGATATGCAATCAGCTGACTGTTAAAAGTATTAAATTTGAGGTTAAGCCGGTTGTTGTGTTATCGAATGAATGTAAAAATGATAATCTAAAGAGTTGAGACTTTAAAAAAAATATTAAAGACGGTGAGTTTTTTAAAACGTATTTCAAATTAATTAATTGTTTTCTGTTTTAGACAGAAAACGTAGCAGCCAAATTTTTGACACATGGCAAGCTCAACAAAATTTACTCAAGAAGTGTCTGGTAACTTTTATTGAGCTATCCCATCTTCCGCATAAAAGTTTTTACTTGATTTTTACTCTAAAGTTACCAGACAGACCTAATTATGTACTTTTTTTTTCATTTCCACTTAAAAATGGGAACAGCAGCAAGGATTAACAGTATTTGTACAATTTTTTCATTATATACAGGGTGTTACACCCGTAGACTATGGATACCCAGGCAAAAAATTGTATAGGTGGAGATGGGGAATCCTACCGGTTTCTGAGATAACTGGACTTAAAGATATTTAGGTATGTTATAGATGTATGTACATAGATCCTGACTCTAACTTTTAAACGTTTCCGAATTTTTAAATTTGTTGAGTCATAATTTCAAAACGGAGAGGAGGAGAGGAAAACTTTATAGAAAGGTCCAACGACTATCTATCTAAGTTTAAATCATCATCATAGAAAGTAAGCTTCAGAAATTACAGGTTGATCTATAAAAAACATACCCAAATATCTTTTAAGCCCCGTTATCTCGGAGAACGTTAGGACTCTCCTCCCCCACACATTTATATATATAATTTTTTGCTTGCCTATACATATGTACATGCATTTTTTTACCTACAGTGGCATTCGTAATTTGGTTTCACTTAATTAATGAAAATTACGGCAGATTCGCAGATTTGTTTACCCTAAAAGAAACTTAAAATGACATTGTCGTTACGTGCCTTCATATAATCTCATCATAAAAGCATAAAGAAATACCCAGATGTGGGTTTTAGCAAACATAATTGTTTTGTGTAAATTGCTACTGCCATCTGTTTTTGTGGAGTGCATTACTTGAGTGATGGTGTATCTGATTAAATTTTCCGTCACGCTTTTAAGAACATTTATTTTTTAACGATTCTAAATCAAATCATAAATACAAGAGGAAAAAAGAACCGCCTCGTGCGGGGTTTGAAACCGGGACCTTCCGCTTGCCGGACGACTGTTCTTACCACTGAGCTAAACAGATAGATGATTTTTTCCTCTTGCAATTCTTAATTTGAAATTAGCCTACTAAGCCACGTTTTGCTTTCAGCTGGCATTAGCCAATAACGATGAAAGCGCACAAATAAATTTGTAAATTCAATTTTATTTTATTTTTCCCTGACGGGAATCCAACCCCACCCCTCCCAGACTAGCCGGTTGTTTTTTCCTCTAGTATTTATGATTTGATTTAGAATCTTTAAAAAATAAATGTTCTTAAAATTCTTCTATTCTCCATCGTATAATAAGTATTCGTATTTACGTTTTGTGGAAAGGAATTTCTATTTTCTAGTTCAGAGTTTTTTTTAATTACGAATATTTTTAATTTGTTCCTCTCTTTAAAATTTCTGAAATATTTTAATATAAATCAAAAAAAAAATAACAACAAATGGACTATTATTACCTTTCTTCTAGCATTATTATTCCGTCTTTTCATACCAACCTTTGTCAGCATAATCATTTAATAGAAAAGAACTGAACTATACTTCTTTCCTGATATTAGCTTTTGTAATTAATTGCTGTTTCTATGATTTAATTAAAAAAAAGGACGTTGAAAATAAGTATCAAAGTAATCAATTGAAAATTAAAATTGTTGCTTGTTCCTTTAAATTATAAAGCGCTTAATAATAATGAAAAAAACATATTGCGCATGGTCTGAAAAGCAGGCTGTAATTCGAAATACTTCTGTACTATGTTTGCATGCGGAGTCACTATCCATGGAAACGAGAATGGAGTTGAGTTGAGTTCTATCCATGTTAACTCCACGAAACTAGTCGAGTTAAGTTTTGTTTTGTAAATATTTGTTTGAAAAGTGCCAATGGGTGTTTCATCCAAAACAAATCTATACAGCCATTCCACACGAAAGCGATCAAATTTGACTTATATTGGATCCGACCATTTCCGATTTGGATGAAACTTTTTATGGAATACGGAAATAGCGCATTTCTTGATTTTACGATGAACCGTATTTTTCAAAAAATCGTATCTACGGAGCAATCCATTTTTCTAATTCAAATGTCAAATGAAGCTGAATGCTTTATATTTTTATATGCTAGATGAAATCTATAGGCTATACTAAGTTTGTCATTCCGTTTGTAACACCTCGAAATAATGATGGTAGAGCAAAATGGATTGGACACCCACGCATAATATTAAAAGTTATTTTGATTTTTGCATGTCCGTCCGTCTGTCTGTCCGTCCGTCCGTCTGTGCGCACGATAACTCGAGAACGCGCATACTTAGAGAGCTGAAATTTTGTACAGGGATTTTAAAAAAAAAAGTAAAATTAAGTTCGAAAATGAGACAAATCGGGCAACTCCTTCGTGGGGTTACCATACAAAAATTTCCACTATATATTTCGACACTGCCTGAGAACGCGTTGACATAAAGAGCTGAAGTTTGGTTACATAGTTTTTTCATAGTAATAGCAAATAAAATTTAAAAAATGGAATACATCGGGCAACCCATTTTTGGTGTTGCCATATAATAATGTAGTTTTCTTACGGATAGTGTGAAAACGATCAGTCCTAAACATTTCTATTGTACTAAAAACTTGTTCAGAATATGAAATACTATAAAATTGGTTATAATCATTTTTTCTGTCCGACGAACCGTTCTAGAAATATATGCGAAAAACCACTGCAAAAATCAATATTGCTCATACGAATTTTCATACGGACATTCATCTAGGGTATCATAAGAATTGGTCTTAAACCAATATTAGCTTTTTTACTTGTTAAATAAAATTACGACACCGAACAAAAGGTGTTGTTGTTAACAATAGTATCTTAATAAAATTGTATTATTTACGATTGAGCGCTTCTAGCACTTTTTTTGTATTTTTGTTTTGCAGTCATAAGTCTCTTATCTATCCATGTACCAAAAATGCGGTGGTGCTTGGCTTTGATTTGAATTTTTAAAATTATCCCATACCCAAAGTGACGCAGGAGGACAACTAGTTTTTTTTTGTACCTTGCTAGAAGATGAAATCACAAGGTATACTAAGTTTAGGCATACCGTTTATAACGCATAGAAATAATTTATGGTAAGGCAAAATGGATTGGCACCCTTGCATAATATTCAAAGTTATTTTGATTTTTGCATGTCTGTTTGTCTGTCAAAGTTCCATTTATTACTTAAACCTTCAAAGGGAATTTTAGGGAAATGTTTTGTTTTCTGTTCCTTAAATCGTAAAACAATTCAATCCAAAAATAACATATTTTAAAAGTACTGTAATAGTGGTTTTGTTATGGAAGTATGTTGAGTGATCCTAACTGCCAGCATGAGTTGACAGAGCACTCGGCGGGCCGCGTTGAAGTGCTGGGCGGCACGTTAGCTCGTCTTTGGCTATTGGTGGAAAGTGTGTGTGGGGAGGGGAGGTTCCACGAAAACCTCCCAATACCGCCTGCCATATACAAAGAAAATTCGTGCCTTTCACACAAAAAGACGAAGCACACATCCGGTCCTGAAGGGACCCTTACAACACTTACCATTACCCACGTGAAGGCGCAGTTGGTATATCATCAGCCCCCTTGCCCCATCCGCCTATACGACACTAAGGGCAGCAAATTATTCTGAGTGTCCTCATTTATGATCTGAAAAAGAAGGAGTAGCGGGCCTAATCAACCCTTGGCAAGAGAAGGCTCCAGGAGAGTAAGAGGAGAAATAAAAATCTTAACTCGCTATTACGTTATAAGATTCTATATAATTACCTCAGATCAAAGTGAAGATAAAACGTACAAAAACTTTACAGGATATATCTACAGCTACACGTGTATATAGAAACAAACTTATCATTTACTCAACTAATTCAAAAATTTATTCAGATTCATATGCAGTTAGAGTCGAGATAACGTGAAAAAAACATACTATTTATACATTTTATATATGTACATATATGATTTGAAAAATATTCATATTTAGAATTTTAAGAGTTTCTAAATTTACTTGACTTGTTGCACCTGTACAACCTGGTTTTAATTCTAATATTCCACTGCACCAAGCATTTTGATTGAGTAAGCTCTGTTTTCACAAACAATTCTAAAACTTAATTCTTTTTGAAGGACGTAGAAATAGCTACCACTGGCATTATTTATCGGATTCACTATGTGATGGTTTTGACTCTGCACTGAGAATATGGCACAGACTAGGAAAATAGCGATAGTTCTGAGTCGATTAGTTAGAAAAGATACGAACGCTTTACAGTATATAATTAAGAGGTTCCCTTGTGAGGGAAGAAGAACAAAAACTTCAACTTCTTGTAAAGCAATTATTAAAGAAAGATTATCAAAACATAATGGGATGCAACAATGGTGCGATGATTTAAGTTAGTTGTTTTAACCTTGGTAATGTGTCATAATTTATAAGAAATTAATATTTTAATCAAATTTAGCTAATAAAGGGTTTGAGTAGGTTGTTATAAACTAGTTTGGTCCTCTTGGTCATTTTTATCATAGATGTTTCTGGTGAATTTGTTTTAATGATTTCATAAGGACCTTCATATATGGAGGTTAACTTTTTATTCTTTTTAATTTGGGATTGGAGCTTTACTGCTTAGTCCCTTTGTCGTAGTAGCTTTTGGACCATATTTTGGCTTTGATTTGATTCTCACGAGTGAGTTGATAAGAGTTTGCAGTCATGCTCGCAATTTTATAACATAATTGTAATTATAAACAGGATCGACGGTTTTAGTTAAAGAACTTGGTGTTTCGGGTTTCATTCATACGGAGTGAGTTTGGTTGCAGAATGCGGTGTGGTGTTGTAACAGAAGATTTCATAATCGATCCAGGTGTCCCAGTTGTCGGGATCTTTAGTTGAATAACTACGTAGGTAGTTACCCACAGTTCGATGGCATCGTTCAAGTGATGATCCATTAGATTGAGGATGATAAGGAGAAGTTTGTATTTTACGTATTTTTAACAGTTTGCAGGTGTTTTTGAATAATACCTTAGACACACAGCACGATCATTAAAATGCCGTGTGTCACACAGTATACTTCATTATGGCTCGAAAATCAGATGATAATGAAGTGCTTTCTTCCTTCATTATAGCTATAATGAGGAAAAATGTGCTAGATTTAGCATATACATAATTTAAGTATGGAGCTCCGCGTGCATCTGCTGATTTGAAAAATAATAAGAAGAAATGCAAAGCACAAAGTAATTATGTCAAAATATTTTTTAATAAAATGTTTTTTTCATTTATTAATTGTTAAATGAAATAAAATAAATTAAAATTAATAAAAACTAAGTTTATTGCATTGTTCCATCCATATCGCTTTTTTAATGTCGTAAGTAAATCAAAACCAGTTTGAAAGTACAATTTAATTAAAGAAATGGCTGTGTGTCTGCAGTTTATAATGAATCATTATAGACTAATGAGTCGTTGGTTATTTCTTCTTCTAAATTAGGGCCTTGATCCGTTAAAAGGTAGGTAGGAGTACCAAAAATACATATTTTTTTACGGACATAAGCTTCCGCAATTGTACTACTCTCTTGATTTGGAATTGCAGCAGCTTGTATAAATTTGCTTAAGTCATCTTAGAAGGTTAAGATGTACTTATTTCCATTGTTGATGGCATCTTCGAAGTTGTAGTGATTTTCATAGGAATTCTCGCTTGATTCGTTTTTTTTTTTATTTTTTTTGACATGTTTTGCAAGATTTAATATAGTTTTTTATATCTTTAAACATCGATTTCCATTTGTAGTTTTGTTTTATACGTTTAAAAGCGCGGGATACGCCTTGGTATTGTGGTATTCTTTCAGAACACGTGCGATGTCTCCTTCGTTCGAGAGTTTGAGAGGACGATTTAATGTGCTAAAATTTTCATTCCCTGAATCAGAGTCTTTAGCAGACATTGGATTATAATTAGTATGTGTAAGATGGGAGTTTTCGCCTGGTTTTATTTGTGAGTTTGGAGCAGTATCAGCTAAGCGATTGGTCGCTTGGGACCTAGTGACTACTTTAACCTCAGTAGTTTCCAAACGAGATAACGCATCTGCATTAGTATTAAGATGCCCTGATTTATGGATTACATTGAAGTTATATTCTTCGAACTTGATTCTCCACCTCATTATACGAGACGATGGATCTCTTAAATTGAAGATCCACACGAGCGGTTTGTGATCTGTAACCACAGTAAATGTGATAACAGACAGTGTCCCAAATCAGTTACTTCATTCGGTAAGAATTTACATTTATTAGGTTGGAGTTTTAAATTATGTATACCACTATATCGTCTAGATCGGCGAAGCAACGTATTCCTTGGAGGCCAGTGAGAACAATGTTTATTACACCCTTATTACAGTTGTCGACTCACCAAAGTGACAAGCTTCGCAGTCACTCTCACTTCACTTCACTTTTCGTATTATCGTTGTCGAACGGTGTGACGTGACATTTTTCTTCAAAGCCGTATTATAGTTGTCACTTAAAGGGACAGGTAGCATCAGGGCATGCGTCAGGGTGTAGATAAAAGTGAGGTTTGTCTTATTTCGTGGTATTTTTGTTATTTTTGAAAGTGTTTAAAAGAAAAAAAATATATAAACGCGATGAATTTTAGCCCTTTAGCTATAACAGGATGCTTCACCATAAAATCTATCATGACTTCAAATTGTTTTTTTGTTGTAATCTTTACACTACAATTGCAAAAAAAAATAATTTAATTTATAAAAATCTATTGAATTTTATGTTTTAATGAACAACTTAGAAAGCCATTATAAAATTTATCATTTTCTGCTTGCATTTTCCTTTTTCTTACACAAATCTAACATCTGTCACTTACGAAAACCAAGTGAGTAAAATTGTCACTTACATCGACATTTGTCTACTTAATACGACAACAGTAATACGTCCAAAGTCGTATGTTTTCGACAAATGTCACTTAAACGACAACCATAATACCATTTTTGTGTCGTAACGCCATTTCTCACTTAAAGTGGCAACGATAATAAGGGTGTTAGCCTTTGAAAGGTAGGAGGAGCATTACGCAACCCAAAAGGCATTCTGTTAAATTCGAAATGACCGTGAGGTGTACTTAATGCGGTCGTTGATTTGTCTACTTCTAATAACTGGATTTGGTGGAAACCATTAGTTAAATTCAAAGTAGAGAAGTATTTTGATTTACCCAGCTGATCTAGTATGTCCTCAATATTTGGCAATGTATTGCTCGGACAAACTATACCGTCATACAGCATTTGATCTACCTGCCTTTTGATCTCGGATTTGTGAATTTCAGGTAACCCGTAGGGTCTTTTATTAATTGATGTTTGATTCGGCTGAGTCTGAATCGAATGAGTTATAGTGGAAGTGTTAGTGAGCTTATCACCATCGAGATGGAAGATGCAGTGTTGGGCGAAATGCAATCTGATTGATGATTAATGATTACGATTACAATCTGTAATCATGATTACAGATTGATAATATTAATCAGAAAAGTAATCATTTATGGCGATTAATGATTGATCAATCGTAACCGTAATCATGATTATGTCGTGCCCCTCGAGCAATTAAAAGACGTTTTTACGATAATTACTTTACTTCTTTATTGACTGAATGTTTTAAAACTGCCCTATCTCAACAATTTTAAAAATATTCACGACCCGCACTATTAACTTCATGCTAACTTGGAAAAAACGCGACTCTAAACTGAACGCTTAACGGCGAGAACACTACGGGCACTCGACAGACCAGTCATTGGTCTTTTATGAACCTATACTCGGAAGTAAGCTTTCTTTGCTCACAACGCGGATGTAAACAAACGACAACAACCTTGTCTTTTGTTCTACCGGTTGCAGCACCTGAGTCGCTTAGTAGTAAACAATCGCCTTACATAATAATTACCATGCGAGGTTAATTATTATTGTAATCGTCGATTGCTCCACTAAGCGCTCATCGCAGCCAGCTGTTGGGCTAATCAGCAAAGTAACCGACAGTTGCAGAACAATATCATGCGAGGTTATTGTTTAGCAATTGCTGATTATTTCGCTAGAATGCGCCCTTGGCTGCTGGAAAAGAATCTTCCTTATATTTTGCCATAACATCCCTCCCCCCTTGGAAAAACTAGTTTCCGCAGGAAACTAGATCTGAAGAGTGCAACAATCTTAAAATTGAAAATATTTTGGTTCGCGTTCAGTTCAGATTCTTTTCCATACTTACTAACTAAATTCTCTTATTTTTCTTCGCTTTACATTTTTTCTTTTCTTTCTAACATTTCATATTTTCTGTTACCATTATCTTTGTTTAAATCCATTCCCATTACAAATTTTATACATATGTATCTTCTCTATATTTCATATCTTTCCTATTTGCTTCTCACATTAAATTTCTTTCTTATTACCTTTTTACAACATATTTATATTGTCTTCCAAGTTATTCTAACATTTGTTTTTTAATTAAAATTTCATGATTAACAAAAAAAAATGTTTAATTAATTCGCATGCATTAATATTATAATATATAACCTTACTTATTGTTTATCTAATCACAAAATAACAAAAATGCAACAACAACGAAAAAGGACATTTTACAATCATTCTAATATTTTTTTCTTACTATAAGTTTTAATTAATAATCTTCATGCACCTTAAAAGTGCTTTCTCCCTTTTTCTTCTTTACAATATATGTATATTGTTTTATTATTTCCTGATAAAATTTTTTTCTTTTTTGTATATCTTACTTTACATATTCACTTTTTTAAACATTTCATTTTATCGTTAGTTCTTAAACAGTTATCTTCCAATTTTAATTTCTATTTAGCTTTAGGACAAAAGTATTTCCATAAATTCTTATCCATTTCATTTCTTTATGTTATAAACTGTGAGATTGCATATATGAGTTATATAAGTACCTTAATTTTTAATGTTCAGTGTAGTAGCTAGTTCACAAATAGTTTTCTCTATAATGATACATACTATGTCTATTTATCTTCCTTTTTATGTATTAATTACAAATTTATTACTTGGTTTAATATAGTTCTACCTTGCTGCTCTTTAACACAATTAATAATCTTAACTTTACTGTAGTCGCTCCAATTGCTTGTTAATGATGGCGGAAAGTATGGTTTTGGCTTGCTGTAAAGGCCGTATCCTATCAGTAACGTCGCGTCCAACTTCTGCTTTGACGTGCAGCTGCTCTGCCTTGGAAAATTTTGCTGTAGTGGGAGTAATCTGTTGCTGTTGGCTTTAGTTTGCTTTTCTGAGTCTCCTTAGATACTCTAAAAATCTTATTGCAATCGATCTTGTACTGCGCTTATTGAACTTTCAGCTCTTGTCTCCTTTGGTAACTTATTATGAATTACCAATACTGCTGGCATTTGATGAAAGGCCATCATTTTAATTTATTTGGATAGAATCCATCTACAGTGCATTCCTGAAAACCTTTGACCCAATTTATAGATTTTGAAATTTGATCATAATAGAACGTGTGAGCATTCCTTGTTATAGGCGCTTCTTTAATTTCCTTATCACAAACATGACAAAAGTTATTTCATTGCCATGAGGGTAGATGGCTGGAACGATTGATGATATTGTTCATACCAATATTAATTCTCTTTTCTTCATTTTCTTATAGGTACGACGGAGTTCTCTCAATTATATCGAGAGTCCATCCGTACCTAAAGAATATTATTTACCATGAGCGTAAGATTCAACTTTTTTTTTTTAGCTTTCCAATTATATATTCTTCTGATTTTACTGGCCCAACTTCCAAATTTACATCCACATATATGCAAGTTAAATAAATAGTCCAAAAGTCCCCACATAGCCATTGTTTTCCTCTCATTTTCCTAATTCAACTGCATGCTTGATAATGTTGCTCTCTTCTTCATACCTAAACCTTCCACATCTCAGTTGCCATATTTATCTGCAATTTATGTCTACCTCCATCAAGCTCTTAACGCTAACACTACACAGTTTTTATAAATTTCTACTTGTAGTTCATCTTTATTAACCTCTAAATTATACTATTATAGTGGCTATTCTTCTTCTTTGCTTATACATATCAAATTTTACCAATAAACTTTTCCTATATTTATTTCCAGTACTATTTTGTGTTCATCTTTCTTTCTTACCATTTAGTTTCCGATTTTTAACTTTAAACATTTATTGTCATAGTATATTTGATATTCTTCTAACTTTTTCCTTATATTTCTTCCCAAGTAATATATCATTTTTTTTTTTTAATTTCATTCTCTCTTTTTAATATCTACTACACATATTGGGTTATTTATATTCCCATTTTTTCCTTTTTTTTTTTAATTTTTTTTTTAAATCTTCACCTTCTCATTATTCAGTTACTCTAATTTTTGTGATTTTCATTTATATATATATATATACATTTTCTTACCTTTACCTTTGTAAGTTTACCTTGCTTGTTGTCGTGGTTCGCTCTCCAGTAAAAACAGGCCCTTGACTACCATGGTATCTCCTTTCATATCCCTTCTCGGTCTGTAAGTCTGTAAAGTTCTATAATTGAAATTTTGATTTTTAAAAAATCCGCCCCCTCCAAATTCTTCCAGAATTTGAAGGCTTCTGCTGAGAAGAACCCCGACCTAGCGTTACGTTTCCCGAACATTTACCAACACTTACCTCCTTAGGTGCCATGAAAGTTGCAGTAGAATTCCAATGTCCTGCACGACTGCAGTTTCGATGCCATAATTTCTTCTTGAATTCTGTTCTAACCGATTTATTCCTATATTCTTGAAATTTAATCTTTCCTCTTCGCCAAAGCCCGTGAGCTTGCTTTTGAGGTGAAAAGAAACTGGTCCTACCTTCATAGCTCCATTCAGATCTTTTATTAGAGGAATTTTGTGGTTTTACCGGACAGGCTCTTGCATTAGCGATTCTTACATATGCAAGTCTATCTTTCAGACTATTTCCGCTGTGTTCAGTGTATCTACGTTGACTGCTAAACCCTTGGCCAGATTCTGCGGTTATAGGCTTGTTAAGCTCAGGCTTGGAATGTATTTTCTTGACTTCTACTCTGCCAAGCTGTTGGTCTCACTTGTGCACAAGCTGCGATGTTTTCACAAGGAGCTTTTTCTTCTATGCCTTTGCTGGCGTCTTGTATCAGAAGCTTCATATTTAGGCAGTCGATTATAGCTCTGCCACTGAGGAAATCCATTCCAAGTATACCGTCGGCTGGAATTGAGTCCGTATCAGTAATGGCATTAAATCTGCAGGCATGCTGGCTGTTGTCTATCTGCAAATTTGCCTCACAAGTGCTTATGGAACTCCTAGTGGATCCGAACAGTCCTCCAATTCTGATTTTGTGATGTGTCTGTACGGGCGTAGTCCTCTTTATCCTATTAATCTTAATTATACTACAGGTAGATCCGGTATCTATTAAAAGTCTCAACTTACCTTCTAATGCTATGTTCGATTGGACTGTTATGACAAACTTACTCTGAAAATTTAATTTTTCATTCGCCTTCTCTGCTAGATATTTCTTTAGACAATTCTCCGTATAGTGGTCCCGTGTTCGGCAGAAGTGGCAGTAAAGCCCCTCCCCTCGTGGATGGAGTTTTCCTTCTATTATATCTGCGACTCTGATTTGATGTATTCGGCCTTTGGACGCTTCGTGCCTATATTGCTGGCATTCCCTAGAAATATGCGCCTGGGCTGCTGTGTAGTCCTAGCTGTAGTTTCCCAGTTCATTCCTGCTTGGGCTGGCCTCCATTCCGATGGAAAAGGTCTCTGTCTTTCGACATTAAAGTTTTTAGTCCTCCATTCTTCCTGTATCCTTCCTCTGGAAAATTCCTGTGCTTCTTTCAGAGTCTCTGGTGCCATGTTTTGAAGTCTTTCTGAGTCCCTTTCGAAGTAAAGAGCTTCCTCTCGAACTTTTTCCAGTGTTTCAAACCTTCTTCCAGTTAGGTGTACCTGAGTAGCATGATTAAGCACACCAGCCTTGAAGGTTGCTACTGCATCAGACTCTAACTCCGCTATTAGTCCTCCGTCCTTGTCCGGGTACTTTGCTGATACGGCTGTCTTGATCTGGCTCAACAGTTCCTTCAATCGGTCCGCAAATTTTCGGATGTCTTCACCTGGTCTTTGTCTGCAGGCCACCATCTCCGTTCGCAATTCACTAAATGACTTCTTCGGCATATAAGCTGTTTTAATTATCAGTTGCAGAGCTTCAAAATCTTTTGGTTCCTCTGAACTTACCAGATAGTAAGCATCATCTGTCAACCGATACTTTACACATTTCATAAAAATGTTCTGCTCCTCAGGCTTCAGTCGGTCGTACAAATCCTTGCCGCAGCTTAAGAATCTGTACACCTCTTTCACCAGTTTTGGAGATCGATCTCCGGAAAACATGCGTACGTACTTGACGACCATATCCATCACTTTATCGTGTATATCCACCATTTTTATGTGATCTTCGTTTGATTTTCCACTTTCCTTATGTCTTATTTCCTTATTTTCCTTTACGCTAATTACACTGCCGCGTGCGATCGAATTTTGTTTTGGCTCCGACTGATGGTCCCCAAATACTAATCTTCTTGGTGACCACTTTCTGCTGTTTCCTTGGTTGCTATTGCCCTTGGTGGTTGACTGACGTTCCTGCAATTCTATCGGCAATTCCCGTTCGAGTTCGGCCGCAGTCTGCTCTGCTTCCTTCAATTGAACGTTTAAGGTATCTACCTACTTGACCAGAGCTTTAATTTCCTCGCGGCTATCCTTTAGTGCCTTTTCTATTGTCCCTTCTTCTTTTTGAATAATGTCGAAGGTTATAGTCACCAAAAGATCCACTACTTCTCCTTTCGTGCTTGTTTGAGTGGCTGCTTCTAGTTCCTGTAGAATATTCTTGAGATCTCCACTCGCCACACGTTTTTTCAATTCTCCTGTTAAATGATCTGTGATATATTGCCAGTCTCTCTCATAATACTGAAGCTTTGTTTGGCACTGCTTCAATTCTTCTGATTTATTTTCCAGTTCCTGCTCCTGTGACTGGAATTGCAATAATTGCTCCCTGGTCAATACATTAGACCTCCCCACTGACATAGATGTTTCTTGAATCCTCTCTTTATCTATTATTGCAAACGCGAGGAAACTTTAACACATTTGATTAACGGAAAATCATTACATCACAAAACATAAATGCCCACGATTAGAATAAAATACGCTACATGGAGAATTTTTTAGAGACAGTCGAGAAAACGTAATATTAATACGACAATTAAAGTAAGTGACAAAACTGAAGTTTACCCTTTAAAATATGTGAAGGGATTTATCTGCCAAGCAGTACGCGAGTTTAGTGGAAGAGTTAAAGAAGATTTTAATAAGAGTAACACAATACACAATACATTTAGAAGAACACAAACACTGTTCAAATGAAACGTCTTAAAATTATAATTTCCTTATAATATTCATGAAATTTATCTATCATACGCCTCTCACAAAAAATTTACCTTGAAATAAAACAATTTCTACTTTTCTTACTCTTTTAACTATCGTTTCTTTATCTTTAAAACTGTATGTCTATACAAGACACAATTTCCTCTTAAGAGCATACTATCAATAAGCAGCGAAAATTTAATCCCTTCCAACAACCTAACATTTAGAATACCTAATTACACAAATCACAACTATAACAAAATTTTTTTGTTTCCTATGTCGCCGCACAACCAAATTTCACTCTGAAATGTTCTAATAATAACAGTCGATAAATAAAAATGGAGTAGCTGAAAAAAAAAATGTTAAATAAATGGCGAAGCCAAATGAGGCTTTGCACCAATTTAATTAACGTAGTTTAAGAAAAAATGGAGCAGCTAAAAAAAGCTTAACTCCCAATATATAATAATTTTAAAAATTCAATACCTTTTTAAATCGGCTGCGCCAAATTGTCGTGCCCCTCGAGCAATTAAAGGACGTTTTTACGATAATTACTTTACTTCTTTATTGACTGAATGTTTTAAAACTGCCCTATCTCAACAATGTTAAAAATATTCACGACCCGCACTATTAACTTCATGCTAACTTGGAAAAAACGCGACTCTAAACTGAACGCTTAACGGCAAGAACACTACGTTCACTCGACAGACCAGTCATTGGTCTTTTATGAACCTATACTCGGAAGTAAGCTTTCTTTGCTCACAATGCGGATGTAAACAAACGACAACAACCTTGTCTTTTGTTCTACCGGTTGCAGCACCTGAGTCGCTTAGTAGTAAACAATCGCCTTACATAATAATTACCATGCGAGGTTAATTATTATTGTAATCGTCGATTGCTCCACTAAGCGCTCATCGCAGCCAGCTGTTGGGCTAATCAGCAAAATAACCGACAGTTGCAGAACAATATCATGCGAGGTTATTGTTTAGCAATTGCTGATTATTTCGCTAGAATGCGCCCTTGGCTGCTGGAAAAGAATCTTCCTTATATTGGGCCATAACAATTACATGATTACATTTTTTGATTACAAATTTGCAAAAGGTTTAAAATTGTAGTTAAAAGAAAACAAACATTGTTGTATTTCTATCCCGAAGTCGGTAGTGAATAACTCGCATTGCCTTATTCCACAACAGGTGCATTCTGCCCTTGAATTCAATCGAACAGCATATAACAATGTGCAGCAAAATCTAAGCGTTAAAAGGCATTATTGCATTTTCCATGCTCAACGACTTTCTTATACGCCCCAGAAATCTAATCTTTTTCGCTATCTTTTTTCACATATAATCAAGATCCTCGAATTTAAGCTGATGATCAGATATGTGTGAGTCTCTATCAATAGAAGCACTTACATTTTTTACACTGACTTCAATTAATACATAACTCAACAGTGTCTTGGAGTTTTCTAGAATAAAAATTCTTAAGATCACAGATTGTTTGTTTTCTTAGAACTGAATTTTAAAATCTCTTGAAAAGTTTCATTTGTAATAAAAAAAAAATTTAATCATGTAATCATGATTACATTTTCCTAAGATTACTCAATGTAATCATGATTAATGATTGATGGGTAATCATGATTGATGTGTAATCATGATTGATTTAATCATGATTATTAATCTGATTACAAATGTAGTTGATTACGCCCAATACTGGAAGATAGAGTTATATTCTCGATAATTGTCTTAAGATAGAAGATTTTTCTTCGGCGTCTTAAGTCTAAGAGGTCTGCAAGTTCTCTTAGACGCGTGCTAACTCTGTCATAGTTTCTTAAGTGCCGGAGAATATAGATTTCGAAATTCAACGACTTTTCATATTTTAACTGTAAATTGCTAGTGATCTCCACGTTCTTTTCGGAAGAATTTAATATAGAAATAAAAATATATCCATTATGCGGTTTACATATACAACCGGTAAAAACGCTTGGGGCTATTTCAGTGGGAAGGCAAAAGTCCAAACTTGAAGATTTTTTCAGTTCTGCCAGGAATGGTAATGGTTTTACTGGAATACTGAAAATTGGATACTGTTTCATCCCCATCGTGGGTGAAAGTAATAGTTTGTGATTTATAATTCAGTATAGCGTTTGTCTTGGAAAGAAAATCTTCACCAAGTATGCCATCGCAACTTATCGGAAAGTCATTTTTTACGACATGGAAAAGATGCTCGATGGTTTTATTTTGATTAATTTTAATTGTTAAGTAACAAGTACCATGAGTTAAAATACTGTTCGATGAGACACCTTATATGTGTGTTGCATTATCGGTATTGACTCGTGTTGATCCTTTCAATAAATCGAGTTTAATTAGACTAGTAGAGGCTCCTGTATCAAGGAGTAGAGTATTCGAGGTTGATTTGGATTCATTAAATGTAATGTTTATTTCACTTTGAAAGGTCTTGTTAGTACTAAGATTTAGTATAGAACTTCGATTGAAGGAGGGTTTTTCTGTCCCGCACTCACTTAGAGATTTTCCGCCCGTATTACAGTGCCGTTCGTATCGGACGGGATAAAGTTTTCCGATCTATGACTCTGCGCTGGTCTTTGCTTAACTGTCTGATTAGAGTAGTTACGATTGCTTAAATTGGGGTTAGATACGTTATAATGATAAAGATCATTACGCTTGGAATTATTGAATACTCTTTTCCTACATACCTCTATTGAATGACCGAAATTTTTACAGTAACGACAAGAGATGTTATTTCAAACGGTATTCACACGATTATTGGAAGTAAATTTGGAGAAGGTATTACCGACAGATTGAGAATTTTGTCGTTTTCTACATTCGTAATATCCGTGTCCTGTTAGTTTACAAAATCCACATGTTTTTTGAATATCAGTTTTAGTGTCGCTCTCGGATATTTGTTCTTCTGATATCGCATAATCGATTGAATTTGTTAAAGAATCGTATTTAGTAGCTTTCACTATTAACTTAAGAGGAGCTTTAAAGCCTCTTTTGAAATTATTTAACACTGTTATTTCGTTTAACTTCTTAATGGCAGAGGTTCCAGCAGAATCTTCATTCTGTGTACTAAAAAGGTTCAATTCCTCTAAAAGAACATCAATCTTTTGAGCGAATACTTTTACGGATTCTTTCGGGTTTTGTTTGATCGAAAAGAGCTCGGATTCTATGACTTGGGTGGAACGATATTTTAAAAAGTGTTTGTTGAGATAATTTTTCAAACTAGCTTTTGAATATTGTATTTCAGCCATTTGCAAGAATCGTGATAAGGCAATAGCGGAACCATCAAATTCCAGAATCAGCTTAATGGCGTTTGTTATATCAAAACTTGCCATGTTATCAGAGCTCAGAGAAGAATCGGAGAAATTAAGAGGTATAGATTCCTCAGAAATATTAGAAATTGATCCCTACCTACAGGTTCGTTTAACTTTTTTTCCATTTCTCAGCGATAAGTTGTTGTACCATTTTAGAATCCTTATTAAATGCGTCAATTTTTAAAGTTACTTGTCAGACTGGCGTAGTACATTTTTTTTCAGTACAGTCAGTTAAAGTTCAACGAATTATTAATTTTATATTGTTGGTTCGGCAAAATGTGACATTTTCTTCCAAGCTGGAGCAGTTGGCTTAGAACTTAAAGCAACAGGTTACATAAGCACTATTCGGGATTACATAAGAAAAATAAAATTGAAAAAAAGTAAAAATTTGTAGCAACAGGAGCTAAAAAACCATCACAAGGTGTACATTTTTTGGAAAACAAAAGAAATGTCTATAATTTGAAAAATACATGACTTAGAATTTTTCTATATTTTTCTGGTAACTGTTATGATTTGGTCTATCACCCGGTTCCGGCTTGACGTCGACTTACGGGACACCCTGTATGTAAAAATATGAGAAAACCAAACAAACGAACAAAATAAAAAATATCAGTCTGTTAAATTATCCTTGTTGGAATGATCGTTATTATGAGTGTACTTTTTTCCATTTCTAGTACTGAATAATTTTTTTCTATTTTTCTGCAACCACATATATATATTAGTGTCGCTTATAACTCCACAATTATATTGCCTTAATTTCCCTGTTCTATTTCAATATATGATTTTTGTTTTTTTTTTTTTTTTGTTTTTTTTTTTTATTTTATTCAATATATACAGGGTGATTCAGATCAAGATACCTTCCGGTATACCACGTGATTCCTTGAGGTAAGACGATCAAAAAATTGTTCCACATACCCCCCTTAGAAACCTTCCTTTAGGAGCTATGGCCAGTTGAAGATTTCGCCAATATTCGTGAGAATAAATGAGTATAACTTTTGAACCACCCTATAGATTTTGGTTATTGTTAGCTTATTAAATAGCCAAGAATAGTAGCTGTTGAAAGTGTATTACTCTGTATTTTTCAATTAAGCATCTTTAAATTATTCTCAAATATTTCCAAAACATTGATTTTTTTACACACAAAATTCATAAATACCGTTATTTATTTTAAAAACTTTTGTGTGTAAAAAAATAAAATTTTTGGAAATATTTGAGAATAATTTAAAGAAGCTTAATTAAAAAATACAGAGTAATACACTTTTCGACAGCTACCATTCTTGGCTATTTAATAAGCCAACAATAACCAAAATCTATAGAGTGGTTCAAAAGTTATACTCATTTATTCTCACGAATATTGGCGAAATCTTCAACTGGCCATAGCTCCTAAATGAAGGTTTCTAAGGGGGGGGTATGTGGAACAATTGTTTGATCATCTTACCTCAAGAAATCGCGTGGTATACCGGAAGGTATCTTGATCAGAATCACCCTGTATATAATAATAATTTTCCCAAAAATGTATCCTTATTTTTTATCAGCAATAATATAATTTTCAATTAATTGATTATGATCATATACATTATTTAATATTAAAACATTTTTCGTTTTATGCCTTTAAATATTTAGAGCAAATTGCTTGATACAAAATAGGATTTTTTTGTATTTCAAAGTTATTGTTGCTATGATCAAATCCAATGTTTAAAAAGATATTTTTATTTTTAATCAATAGTACTTTTGTTTGTATACTACTAAAGTAGAACTTTAATTAATTTATAATGATCCATAAACAACAGTCAATACATTTTCTTTTAATAATTACTTTACCTTAATCGCCATTTGTAAAGGTACTTCTTGTACATATATTTTTTTTTTCTATTTTATAATTATTTTTCTTCCTCGCTTGAGAACAGAAACTCAGTTGATTTGCGTTAACAACAATTCCTTTAACAAAACATGCAAAAAAATCATTCATTATTATTTTTTTTCAAATTTTCTTTCTAGATTTCCAGCATTTCAGAATTTTCTTTTTCAGATGTTTTTTTTTTCTCAACTACAAACTTCCTTATTTTTCTCTTTTTATTAAATTGGACATTTTTCTATATTATTCATTTTTGTTTTCTCAGAAAAACGATCCTTATTTGATTTTTAATTAATATTTTGTTTCTTTATTACTTCACTGCACTTTACTTTTCTCTTCAGGTGTTTCCGTTTAGTTTTCTAATTTTTTTTTTATTTTTTTACTTCCAGAACAATGCTTTTCAGAAATCACAAAACAATCCAGCTTCATTGCCATCCATCTTCATACTTAACTTTTTCCTTCTCTCGATTTCATCATTCTTTTCAAGATGATTGCATCATCCAACCTATCGCTATCTCTCTTGTCAAAACTGACAACAACCGTGTAAATGAGAGAGACCTTCAGGTCTCTTTATGTTTGACCAGTTTTAATTAGCTGACTGCCGCAATGGGCTCAGCACTTCTAGACATGTCACAGCTGAGGGCCATGTTTACATCAACGAGGTAAGAACTAAAAGAGATGCAAATGAGAAGATATCACGTACCCAATTCTAACACAATGACACTGATATTGTTTGTACATAAGCGCCGTAAAATTTGTACACAATTGTACAACCTTTGCGCAATTTTAATCGCTTTTATGTTCATATATTCAAAAGTATTTACTGAATTTTTTAATAATAATTAAGAAGAAAAGTTCAGTGGTAAAAAGTTTGTGAGTAATATTTGCTTCGTGCCCCTACGGTTATTTCACGGGTTTTCCTGCGTCAATGCACCAAGCCCAAAACCAACCAAACCTAAGTATGGATTTGACAGCGAAGACCAAAAATGGCGGAATGAAACATACACAAATGCAGGGCAATTTTGGGTACGCTCATGTACACGGATCGTACATATGATTGCATCTCCTTTAGTTATTACCTCGTTGGTTTACATGCAAGATGTTTAGTTACACATGTCACCGCCGAATGCCATGTTTACATGCAAGGAGTTTTGTTACAAAGTATTGATTTAATTTTTACCACAGCTGATAAATCTCGGAAGCTACAAAGTTTTGAGTCTACGTCTTAATCACCAGAGTCCAGTTCGGTTTTTATACCCTACATGAAATATTTTCCTAATTCTAAGTTTGTCATTCCGTTTGTAATACATAGAAATAATGCTGCTAGAGAATACTATAAAGTTATATTGACTTTTGCATGTCCGTCTGTCCGTCCAAACGACAACTCGAGAACGCATTCACCTTAGAGTGCTGAAATTTAGCACACGGTCTTTTTAGAAAAATTGTAAATTTAAACTCGGAAAACGAGACAAATCGGGTAGCTCCTTCGTAGAGCTGCCATACAGAAATTTCATTTTTATACTCTATATATGATGAATTCATAGGGTATACTGTCATGCTGTTTGTAACACATAGAAATAATGATGGATTGAGCACCCAAGCCTAATATTAAAGTTATTTTGATTTTTGCATGCTCGTCTGTCTCTCCCCTAACTCGAGAAAGCGTACTTTTAATAAAGGAAGTAAATTTAAGTTCGAAAATGGGAAAAATCGGGTAACTCCTTCGTGGTGTTGCCATACAAAGTAGTAAATACACACCATTATTATCGTTGTCACTTTAAGTGAGAAATGGCGTTACGACACAAAAATGGTATTATGATTGTCGTTTAAAGTGACATTTGTCGAAAACAGACGACTTTGGACGTATTAAGCCCTGATCACACCTGGAGCGGCGCGGCGTGGCACTGCCCGGTGGCACGCGGCAAAATAGAGTGTTCACACCGAGAGCGGCAGATTTTATCCAAATGTACTCTAATTCCGAGGAATTAGCTCTGCTTGAAGAAAAGCAAAGAAAAGTGATGAAGTTCGATTACAAATACTTAAGAATGCAAAAAGCTTCATTTAACGAATTGTGCGGACTTATTTCTAACGAAAATGAAATTTTGCCGCCAGCGGCAGCGGCAAAATTGTGTTTTTGAGTAATCTCCAAAATCGCCGCGCGGCAACTATTTGGTCGTGCCGCGCCGCGCCGCGCCGTGCCGCTCCCGGTGTGACTTATAGATTTAATTTTGCAAGAACAATCGCGCAGCGGCAACTGAAAAATGCCGCGCCGCTCCCGGTGTGACACCCACTTTACTGTTGTCGTATTAAGTAGACATATGTTGTTATGGAAATATTTAGAGTGATTGGCTTGGACGTGAAGTCCAGACTGCCAGCATGAGCTGATAGATCACTCGGTGGACAGCGTTGACTGCAGGGCAGCACGGTAGCTCGCCTCGTCTATTGGCGGAGAGTGTGGGGAGGTTCCACGAAAACCTGCTGCTGTGCCACCAGCCATATACAAAAAAATTCCTGAAGAGACCTTGACACTACTTACCACTTACTTATTTGAAGGCGCAGATGTTCTGCCTTCACTGCCATTGCCCCAACCGCCCATATGAGGGTTAGCAATAGTAAATAAAATTTCAAAAATACAAAAATTTGTATTTTTTACGTATATTGTAAAAACGATCAATTCTTGTCGTTTTTATTATACTGAAGAGTTCTTCAGAATATAAGATCCTATGCAATTGGTTATAATCATTTTTACTGTTCGATGAACCATTCTAGAAATATATACGAAAAACCTCTTCAACATTCAAACTTGCATTCATAGGTGACCATACGAAATTACATACGGGCGTTCATCTAAGGCAGTGGTACGCAAACTTTTTACCTCCCGGCACAAAATAGAAAAAAAAAAAAAGTCAAGGCACAAATAGAAAGAATGTATCTTTTATATAGAATTTTTTTAATAAAATGAAATTACATGTATATATTTTATTTAATGGGATGAGTGCGCTTGTTTTTTGTCGCAAATAAATTTTATACGTGGTTCGATTTTTGTTAAACAAACTCGCAGCTCATCATCCAACATTAGCAATCGCTCTCTCTTTTTAGATTTAATCTCTGTGAGTGCAGAGAATCCGAATTCGCACAGATATGAGGATCCAAATGGCAGCAAAGATTTGATGGCTTTTAAACTTAAATCAGGATATTGACTTTTTACGAAAATCCAAAATTCTGGCAAGTCCTTCTCAGCAAGCGCAGCTTTCAAAACTACATCATTTTTCAATTCAATGAGTTTTTCTTCTTCTGCCAAAGACAGAGACACATCATTGTGGCATATGAATGGATTTATCACCCAACCATATTGTGAAGTATCAAGCGACGGAAAATATTTGGAGAAAGATGAAGAAAGATTTTGCAATGTTTCATAGATTTGGTTCATTATTTTGCTCTGATTTTGAGAAGCATGGACACCTGGCAAAAATTCAATGTTATTTTTTTTTGTCTGTCTGATCCAAAGTTGCAGTTTTTCATCGAATGCTTTGAGTTTTCCTGTAATTGTGATCATATTTTCTTTCTCACCTTGCAGACTTAAATTAAGTAAGTTCAATTTTTCAAATAAATCGTTCAGAAAAATAACTTCCAGCCACCATATATCGCTTTCAAGAAACTCGAACTTACCACCTTCAGTAGAAAAATAGGAAATAATCTCAGTTCGCAAACTGACAACACGAGCAAGCACTTTCCCCTTCGAGAGCCATCGGACTTCTGTATGAAATAGTAAACTTTTGTGATCTGAATCCATTGCCTCACATAAAGACGTAAATATTCTTGTCCGAAGCGGATTTGACTTGATGTAGTTCACTACTTTGATTACTTCATTCATTGTTTGCAGAAGCTGAGTGGGCAGAGCTTTTGAAACTAAAACTTCTCGATGAATCATACAGTGCACAATTTTTACTTGTGGATTGCGATGCAAAACATAAGCAACAAAGCCTTTGTTCCGTCCTTGCATTGCTGGAGCTCCGTCAGTGCAGACACTAACACAGTTATCCCATTGGAGTCCTTTTGATTGAACTTTTTGATTGACCAGCTCAAAAACATCTTTTCCCGTGGTATTTTTCGTCAGCTCACTACAGAAGAAAAATTGGTTTTTAATTTTTCCTTCTCTGATGAATCGTAGAAACGCAATCAACTGAGCTTTGCTACTGATATCAGTCGATTCGTCAATTTGAAGCGCCCAAAGTTTTTCAAGTTCATCTGTATTTGCTACGAAATGCTCATGAATCTGATTGTCAACGTCCTGCGACATGTGTTGAATTCTTCGAGAAATTGTATCAGCTGACAACGGAATTTGCTTAATTTTTTCGACTGCTTGATGGTCGAACATTAATTCAACGGCAATTTCTAACGCTGGCAAAATAATCTTTTCGGCATCAGTATGTGGCTTTTTATTTTTGCATAAAAGTTGAGCAATTTTATAGCTAGAAATTTGGGCTTTTTTAGGGATCGAACAAAATACCTTAATTTGTTTTGACTGCCTTTGTAAATTAGTTCGGAGGTGGTCAAAGTACATTTTTGGTTTATTCTTCATTTCTGGATGTTTTGTTTCCAAATGTCGATGAAGCTTACTTGGTACCATTGATTCATTCGCAAGAGTTTTTGAGCAAATTAAGCAAAAAGGAAGAGAACTATCATTTTCTGATGGAATAAACCCAATTTCAATATAGTCGTCTTGATATTTGCGCTTTGCCAAACTGTTTGATTTCGCATTTGATTTTGGATTTGGATTTTGGACATTTTCATGTCCAGTTTTCTGAGTTCTTGATACAAATTTATCCATAAGGATGCCTGTATTAAAATAAATTAGTAATGGCTGTTAAGAAAAAAATATTAAATTACTTGCTTGGAATAACAACAATTTAGATCTCTACCAATTAATTAATAACCTTGGTCAAATCGAAGAAATATCTGGAATTTTTATCAGTTACTAATAATAAAAACTGAGGAACAAACTACTACTCACTTCAGATATAAACAAAATAATGAGTTCTACAAATTTCCCCACTATAAATTTTGAAATTTTTTACGAATGGCTTTATTCCAATCATAGTATTAAAAATTTCTAAGAAAAATAGCAAGGCCTACTATGGAAAATTTAAAGCAAATTTGAATTTTCCATAAAAAATTCAATTAAATAACAGTCACTTTTATCAATTATTGTTACTTCTTGACAGTGTTTTGTTTTTATTAAATAACTACAAAAAAAATATTTTAACTTCTTTTTTTTATTATATAACTAAAAAAAAATATTTTCGTACTAAATATTTTCGCATTAGCGGCACATTTTAAATTCTTTTACGGCACACTAATATGCCGCGGCACATAGTTTGCGTACCACCGATCTAAGGTATCCTAAAAATCTAGTGGAATCACGAATGTGTTTTTTGCCTCTGTTTTCAACCCATTTTTAGATTAGCTAAAATCGTCTTAAAGATAGCATACATTTTTAAGCAAGAGTTCTTCAAAATGCGTACAAATTATCTTATATTGTAAAGACAGTAAATTTATTATTAGTCATAGGAAAGTTCAACATTGTTTGTTGTCATATCGCTTAAATTATTTAAAATATTCAATTGCAGAGAAATTATTTTGTTAAATTTTGTCTTGAATTCTTACTTTATTGTATTACTTACTGAATAATAAAAATTTACCAAAACTAAATATAGTTTTTGAATTGAGGAACATCGAAATTATTTAAGGTTTTACTTGACAAAACAAATATATTTAAAATATATTTAATAATATTAGAGATATAAATTATAAGTATTCTTATATTGTTTTAATTATAATAATGAATCTTATAATTAAAAAATAAGAGAAAGTGGCTCTGAAAAAAAAAAGAATAAAAGGGTCTAGAAGTACTTCAAAAGGGACGGGAAAGATTTAAACAATTATCTAAATGAACTAAACAAACGGTACTTTGACTAGATAAGGCACACAAAATATTAGTGTAGAGATTAAGAGCAATGGTCCATTTGTCTAACACGTGATGCAATCCAATGTCAAGTTGAACAGACAAGTTAGCAGCAACTGGTCGACAATGGACAGTTAACGCAGCAGTTGATTAAATACATATATGTAATTTTTAAGAGCAGACATGTGTTTTCTCTGTGAAGTTAACCTCAGGTCGCACAGCCGGTAGTATATAAATTATAATTTGTCTACAATAACAATGGGTGAGACTCTACATGGTGCAGCTGAATATTGAAATCGAACCAAAAGCAGCTAAAGTGACCTTGAAATGCCCGTGATGAAAAGTTATTGTGATGCTGTCCGCTTGCGTGCATTCATGCAAGATAGAAAAAATTTATGGGCATATCCAAGAAAATTGCACCGGCTCCAGGATAAAGTCCACATCGAAAGAAAAACATCAGTATAAAATACACTAAAGACATAGTGATTGTGAAAAGACCACGTGGCAGACCACAAAAAAATAAAGTTATATACATACATATATATATTCAAATATGGATTTTGTTAAGAAAGTGGACGGATTGAAGTTAGATCGAAATATTTCCGAAAATTGGAGAATATTTCGGCAGAATTTTAAGATATTCGCAGCATCAATTGAATTAAACAAAAAAGTTAAAGCGGTTCAAGTTGCAATTCTCTTAAATGCTGTGGGGCCTGATGCAGTGGAGGTATTCAATTCCTTTACACTGAATGAAGAAGAAAGAAAAAATATTCAACAGTTTTGCAAAAAAAAAAAAAAAAACAAAAATGATGTCTATGAGAAATGAGACCTTCATTTTTTATAATCGAAATCAAGGACAGCAGGAACCATTTGACAATTTTCTAATGGGTATCAAGAAAATGGTAAAAAAATATGGATTTTCTGATGAATACCGAATGTTACGGGATAGAATAGTATTAGGAACAGATGATAAGGAGCTTCAAAAAAAGATGTTGGAAACTGAAAATTTAACCTTACAAAAAGCAATTGAACTAGCCAGAGCAGCGGTAGCAGCCAACATACAGATGAAAACAATGGGACGACGGGGAAGCATCAATAGAAACGATTATCATTAATTCAGGAAATTCACAGTTAAGTAGGAATAACAAAAATAATAATAGTCAGATTATGTAAAAAAGTATAAATTTTGTTAATCGTAATAGTAGTAAAAGTGATTATAATTCCAGACAGAATAATTCAAATGCAAAGCAACAATGGCGACAGACAAAGACGGTCAACATTGAATGCAGGTTCTGTGGCAAAAAACATGTAAGTGGTCAATGACCTAAGTTTTGTAAAAAGTGCAGCAATTGTAATTGCTATAATCATTTCGCGCTGGTATGTAAAAAGAAATCTATTAATGAACTAAGAAGAAGAAATAATAAGACCGATAAAAATTTATATTTCAAAAATAGAGATTTATTTAACTTTATATTTCACACATTTGTCGCTGCATCAGCTCGGTAACAAAACTTTTCGAACTAACTTTTGATGAGTCACTTAATGTTTCCAGACCACATTCGTCCAAAATGGAAGTGTTCCCAAATAGGCTAGGCGTAGATATTCCGCCCGCCTTGAAGCCTTCTTCAGTGCCCGAACTATCCACAGGTAACACACACAATTTCGATGTAGGCCTCTTTATTATTGACGCAGCAGTCTTGATGGTAGCTACGCATCTTTATCCGGATGAACTGCCTGGATATGACCTAAAGGTCATTCCCCTGGAGGCATATTGGCTTCCTTTATAATGACTAAATAACCCGACGCTAAGCTTTCAATTGGAAACCGCCATTTGTAACGTTGCTGTAGGTTACTGACCCACTCCTGCCACCTTTTCCAGAAACCTTGGTAAAGCTGCTGTACTAATTGCCATCGGGAAAGTAGACTTATTATGCCTTGCTCGATTGGTTTTTCTGGTAAACTTGTCATCGGTCCTCCAATTAAAAAATGACCCGGCGTTAGCGCCTCCACTCCAGCCTCCTCAATGGGTCGCGCACAAAGACGTCTTGAAATCAAACAAAATTCAATCTGACTAAGTAACGTTCAAAACTCTTCCAAGGTAAGTAGAGCTTCTCCAAGTACTCGGCGGAAACGGAACTAGACCGCCTTGACACCAGCCTCCCACAATCCGCCGAAATTCGGGCTAGCAGGGGTATGAAACTCCATTCTATCTGAAGATCACTGAAGAATTGAGACATCTTTTCCTTATAGCCAGCTGACTTGAGAAATTCGCATATTTTGACCCATAAAATTCGTTCCATTATCGCTGAAAACTTGGCTACAACTCCCACGATGAGCACAGAATCTTCGCAGGGCTGCCAAAAATGAATCTATAGATACATCCGTTGCCAATTCTGAATGGACAGCTCTGGTTGCCATACACACGAATAAGAATATTTTGGAACGCTCGTATAGGTTGTAGCCTTTATACAAGCAAATTTCTCATCTGCTGATGATTAGTAACGGCTCGATACCGTGTACAGATAAGACATTTTCGTTCAAGCTTTCTTTTGAAGAGAGGTTTCCCATTAATCTAGAAGGTTTCTTAACACGAAAATTCTTCAGAAATCTTATACACCATGCAGTAATTCTCACCAATCGTGTAAATGTTGAGAATCGTAGTAATAATTCTGGAAGCTCTATATCTTTCGTAACGATGTTTAGAGTGCATATTTCGCTATCATAGACTTCTGCAGGTTCTTCAGGTTCTGTTTGTTGATTTTCTTAATACAAGAAGTCCGGTCCGTTTCACCACAAGGAGAAATACCTCTAGATGCACAATCCGCAGGATTCTGATTAGAACTGACATGAGCCCATTTTAATCTCGGTAAAGCATTCATAATAGTAGAAGTCCGGTTTGCCACGAATATTTTCCATTCCCAAGGTGGTTTTGCGAGCCATGATAGGCACAATAGTGGAATATTTCCAAGCCGCACAATTAGAGTCCCTTATTCCCAGAATATATCGAAGTTTAGCTAGCAACCTTGGTAAACTAATCTGCTTTAATGGCACCACCTTTGTTTTTGCTGCCACTAATTGAATACATCGATTCCCAATTGCACCTGTTATGAATACATCCATGTCGAACACGCCTTTTCCGACGCATCGCAGAATCCATGTAGTTCCATTACTCACATACTGTCCTTCATTAAGCGTGGTATTTTGACGTTTTCCAGTACATACTGCAAGCTCAAGGTATATAGAAGAAACAAGGTATGCCCATTAAAATTTTGACATATCACAGCTGATTAAACAGCTGATAGTCTGTGACGTACTTCAGTGAATGAATAAAAAAGAAAAAGGAAATCTGACAGTGGCAGTACAAGCGCAAAGAATTTTGACACATTACAGCTGATGCCCTGTGACGTACTTCAGTGAATGAAGAAAAAGGGAAAAAGAGTTTTAACAAAAATGGCGGAACGTGGTTCGAGTCGGGAATACCTTGTCTTCTATATACCTTGCTGCAAGCTTAGAGTTCAGCTTGCAGTATGTACTGGAAATCCATTTTTTTTCTAGTTCAGCTGGGAGTTCGTCATCCCAGGACATACTTACAGCCACAACGATTGGAACCATATTTTTGCCACTACTGTTGTGACTCAGGTGCCTAAATCACAACCATAAAGGTCCATGCACCAATATATTGCCCTATGCATTATATTGACGTATCGCAGAAATGACCCTGAAAATGAAAAATTATTTCATATTAAAAACTCTATCAAAATTCAAAATGCATTTAGAAATGTATTCCCATATTATAACAAAATGCAATTTAGCATAAATTGCATTTTGTTATCAGACACACATTCTACTCACACGATATGCACACTTACCTACATACAGTGTCTTCTTACTTTTTTCCGCATGTACACTCTACATACGTGCAGTACCTATTTTTTCAATCTAATTGTTGTACATACATACATACAATTATCACAATTATTCGCGCCCTCTTAAAATTAATATTTCAAGACGGGCGCACAAGTGCATATCGGATTACAGTTTTGCATTGATGCATATAGATCGCATCAAAACTTCTCTACATTTTCTCACGTAGGTTTATTTTCAACGTCGTGAGAAAGCAATAAAACAAAAAAAAAGCATTCTGAAATTTTCGTGGGTACCTGGGTGCAATTTGCACAAACCTCGAGGAGTGTTTTTTTTAAAATCCGTCAAGTAAAAACAAGATCGGGGAGTTTTCTTTTTAACAGTAGAGTCTGAATTATAATTTCTAATTTAACAAAATTGATAGTTCTGTATCAAAAAAGCAGTGAATTATAAGTTCTAATATAACAAAAATTGTTATTTCCGCATCAAAAACGCAGTGGATTAAAATTTCTCTTACTAATTCCTGTTCAGTGAATTTTATTCCTAGTGTATCCATTCCTATTACGAACTAAATATATTATAATCTCAAAAATAACTGAAGTGTAGTTATCATTTCAACCATCGAAAATTTTAATTCCTTTACTAAAGACGAGTTGTGGGCTCTCTATCCCAGAGCACGGCTCACAAACTATAACATTACAATACAATTCGCTAGCCATCCTAACGGGTCAAAGGCGCTTGCAACTTCTGAAAGAAGGGTGCACTTAGTATGCTTTTCAATTTCTAACAACTTAACCTTGAACATAAAACAGTCTAGGGTGGGCAGGCAGTGAAGCCTTAAACTTTTCACTGTTATATCCGATTTTGTTGAAAATTGGACGGAATACTCCCGCTCCTCCAAAGGTATGTTCCTTAAAATTTTCTCAGAATTTGAAGACCACTTCCTTAACTCAAATCCCCTACGACGTAGTAATTGTATCAACTGATCCATTAATATGCAAGCTGCTTCTTCATCCTCACTGCCTGATAAGAGATCATCCATGTAAAGGTCTCGCACCAGAATTTTTGCTGCCAGGGGAAATAAGTGTCCATCATCTGATGCCAGTTGACATAGCGTTCGTATTGCTTGAAACAAAGCAGGTGCCGTACCATAAGTAATTGTGAGTAGTTCGTATTCATTCATAGACTGAAAGTGTAAATCGTATAATTATATCCGCTAAATCCGATTAAATCACAGGTCCAGTCATTAACTTGTCATTTAATGACTCTCCGTTCGATGATCTACAAGATGCGTCGAACATTACCCTAAGCTTAGTCGTCGAACTGTCAGGCTTTAACACAGGGAATTTTCAAATTTTTTAAATGTTTTTCCCTACATTTTAGGGAATCTTCCCTAAAATGTAGGGAATTTTAAATTGTTGTTTTGTTTTTTCCCCCTAAAATGTAGGCACTATTCCCTAAAATTTAGAGAATATTCTCCAAAACGTAGGGAATAGGTAATAGCATCGTACCACTCTCCACTATAGGTGAAGGTGATAGAAGACCACCCCTTTTAAAAAACATAAGAATGAGCTGAATAGCTCATTTCTTATGGTCCATACTATTAAGTAGTATGGAAATTATATTGGTGCACTGGGCACGCTTAAGCAAAATATTGAAAAACAATATATGACCTGTTTTGTAGAAAAATGTGTGAATTATATAAAAGAAAATATATTTCCATAAAAAATGTAGCATAATACCTAATTCGTTGAATGTTCTCTTCCTTATATCCAAGAGAGCTTAACATTTCGGGAATTTTACGTACATTAGAGGTTTTCTGGCGCCAGATACCTAAATTCATTGAACGTTTCATTGATTTTGGGAAATTAAACTGATTTTCCTTTTCTATCAGAGAAAATTGCATTAATTTTTAGGGAAAAACGTGTCTTAAATTTAGGGAATAGTACTAATATTTTTTACAGTGTAGGTAATATAGCTTGCCCATAGCCATTACATGCCAAATGAGTATGTAGAAGATTTTGGGGCCGTGTTACTTCCTGTGAAGAACTAGAAACCTTTTCGGAAGTCGAACTATTATCAATCAGTACGTTTACATGAATACTCTTGAGTACTTGACTTGAAATCGACTTGAAGCTCAAGTAGGGCTTTTGGTTGAATTAATTCTAATTACTTGACCTAAACTTTTCTTGAAATTAATTTTTCAATTACGTTACTTGAAATTTACGCATTGAATGCGCATTTACATGATATTTTGATTACTTCAAGTATACTACTTAAGGTATACTTCAAGTATTCATGTAAACGTACTGAATATGTACCTTTGCAGAAGGCTGGTGTAACATGATGTGATTGCGACGTCGGTGACATTTAGACCAAGTTGAAGCTCGACATGTAAAAGCTTTGTGACCAGAATTCAAGCACAAAAAACACAGCTTTCTCTCTATAACTAAAATCTTATGTTCAGGAAAACTCATAACTTTGAATTGCGGATAATGCCTCAGATCATGGCACCCATTACACTTCGGGCAAACGTTAACTGAGCAAGAATGAACTGCCGAGTCAAATTCTTCTTCACATGAATAACAACGTGAAGGACAATTTCACAAATATAAAGTTTAAATTCATGAGAATACTTTACTTTTGCTGATTCTATATGGGAACTCATAAATAAATTCTTTTCCAATAGAATCGCCGTTCTCAATAAAATGTCTACTAAGCATTCTTGTGCTTTTGATATCTTATCTCATTTTTCTGTGTTTATGGGAAAATAAATATTTTAAGTTGCATTAAGAAGTTAAGTTTTAAAACTCGGCTCGGTCGGACGCTTTATAATTTTGTTCCGGATACTTTATAATTTTGTTCTTAAGAATAAATTTTATTAATTAGCAGGTTGTGGTTTTCTTCCAAAAGATTCCCTTTCTGTGATTTTTTTTGTTATCTTATTTTTTTTTTTATTTTTTTTTTTCGTTGGAAAAGAATTACGTTCGTAATTGGCGCAGTCGGTAGGATTGCATTCTAAAGTATTGCAATCCCAACGAAAGTTTTATTGTGTTTTTGTCAACTTACTGGAGTCGCTAACATAGTGAAGAAAAAAATTTGCTTCAACGTAGATACTAAACTTCAGGTTGAAATTTTCTATTATTTGTGTATAACACGGTGAATTCTGAAGAATAAATCGGTTAAATATATACACTTAACACGGTGAATTTTAAAAAATAAAGTGAAATATATCAACTGTAAACTTTTCACACAAAAGGAAAAGGAAAGAAAGATGATCTAAACATTGTGAATTGAGCCAAAGTTAAAGCGAAATATATTAATTAGAAAACAACAAAAAAATCAAAATTTGTACATGCCGAAAATGAAATCAGTTCGTGAAAACGACAGATTCAAAGCATATAATAGTGATTTAGTGAGCATTCAAGAAGAAGAAATGGCAACGTCGGAAGCTCCAAGTGAATCAACTCCACCACCAGTATTAACATTTACAACAAATGATCTAGTTAAAGATGCACAACGAATTGGAGAATTCAGAGGAGATGGAAATTATGCCCTTAGATCGTTTCTCAGAGAAGTTAAGACAACTTTACCACTCTTCAACAGCAATGCTCAACTTAAACAGTATGTTTTCCAAAGAATCATCATTAACGAAATCCAGGGTCCAGCTCTAGACCGCCATCCGAACCTTGGGACCAAGCTCTACTTGGCAGGAAATCAAATCTGAGTTGATAAAATGTTTCGCTGTTCAGGAATCAAATCATCAATTATATCATAAGGCACTTTCAGTGCGGAATTTTCAAGTAAGAGAATATTATATTACTTTAAAAAATACACTAAATAAATTAAATGAAAAATATGAATACGGTTTAGAGAAACCTAGTGAATTTCACCCAAAAACGAATGAAGCATTGATGTTAAGAACATTTTTAAATAACATCGATCCAAACTAAGCGTCAATTATTTTTAATAAAAATATAAAAGGTTTAAGGGAAGCTTTTAATTATTTAGAAAACTTAGGAAAAAAGTAGAGTAAACAATAGTGCTAATCAGAAGATGAACAACCAAGATAGAGGTCAATTTAATCCAAGACAAAACAATTACTATAGACAAAACTCAAGACAATTACAACAAAATAGCACGAACGGAGAAGGACAAAACTATAATTACAATAACAAACCGAATCATAATAGTTATTATAATTCAGGGCAATCAAGGCAAGCTTCCTTAACTAACCAAGAGCAGTTTAGACAATATAATTCAAATAATAACGAACGTTCAGGACAAAATTTACCCAACAATTTTTCTAATAATACTTCAAGACAAAATAACTCAAATAGGCTAAAGCCAATGGATGTCGATCACATTCACCAACAAGAAGAAGTACGTTTTCACATAACTCCTCAAAAATTTACCTACCAATAATAGAGCTCACAATCGAAGTATGACTAATTACATTACATTAATGTTATTCATACTTCGCTCACAATAGATGAAGACAAAATAAAATGCCTCATCGATACTGGGTTTGCTACTTCTCTTCTAGATGAAACCAAATTACCCCAAAATAGAAAAAAATTGCTAAAAACACCAATACCATTTAATAGTCTTAATACGAAAACATACGTTAACGCAGAAATCAAAACGAATCTCCCAAAACAATTTAAAGAAGATGCTTATATGGTATGGAAACTTACAAAATTCCATGAAAAATGTTTTGACGCTATACTCGGTCAAAATTTACTCAAACCCCTAGGTGCTATAATAGATATTAAAAATGATATTTTAACAATAAATGGTAATGAAATAAAGTTTTTAAATAGTTGTCCATATAGAAGTGAGGAGATCTATCAGTTAGAAGCTGTTAATATAGAAGGGAGTGAATTTCACGACCTTTTAGACTCTCTTAACTCTGAAGAGAAAGATTGTCTAAATGAAATTTTTCAACTTCACAAAGACCTTTTCTTTAAAGAAGGCGACGAATTAACTAGTATCTTCGACATTCGACATGAAATAATCACAACTACTGAAAAATCTATATATTCAAAAATATATAGGTATCAAATTTATGAACAAGAAATTTTGTCACAAATTAATGACATGCTCAAACAATTAATAATTCGGGAGAGCAACTCTGCATATAACAGCCCATTATGGATTGTTCCAAAGAAGATGGACAAATCTGGCAAGAGAAAATTGAGAATTGTCATTGATTATCGGAAGCTCAATGAAGTAACGATCGATGACATATTCACCATTCCAAACATAGAAAATATTCTCGATAAATTAGGACGGGCACAATACTTTACTACGATTGATTTAGCGAAGGGTTTCCACCAAATCTTAGTAAAAGAGGAGGACCGGAAGAAAACCGCATTCTCCGAATTTTAAAGAACAGTACGAATATGTGAGAATGCCCTTTGGCCTAAAGAATGCAGCAGTGACGTTTCAACGTCTAATGAATTCGGTGTTAAAAGAATATATTGATAAAATTTGTGTAAAGTATCTAGATGATACTAATCTTCTCCACCATACTCGAAGAACATATTACTAGCATCACACAAATTTTCAACAAGTTGAGAAAATACAACTTGAAAATACAAATTGATAAATGCAAATTCTTTTCTAAAGAAACAGAATATCTTGGTCATATATTGACACCCGAGACGGAGTAAAATCGAACCCTAAGAAAATTGAAAATATTATTAAATTAAAACTGCCGGAAATGCAAAAACAAATTAAATCTTTTCTCGGTGTCACTGGCTACTACCGAAAGTTTATTAAGAATTACGCGAAAGTTGCTCAGCCTATGAGAAAATATTTAAAAAAGAATGTCAAAGTAAACGTTAATGATTCTAGTTATATTAATTGATTTGAAAAATTAAAACGCTTAATTACTGAAGCCCCGATACTAAAGTATCCGGATTTCAATAAAAAATTTAAGATTGTAACAGATGCTATCACATACGCAATTGATGCTATTCTGCAACAAAATAATCACCCTATTTGTGTTCTGCTTGCATAACAAATAGGGTGCTTAACGAGCATGAGCGAAATTATTCTACAACCGAAAAAGAACTTTTGGCGATTGTGTGGTCAACTAATTACTTCCGCCCTTACCTCTACGGAGTTAAATTCGATTTATTAAGCGACCACCAACCCCTAAAATGGGTATATACCAAGACAAGAGGTAAAGATGTTAACTTCAGACTCTATAGATGGTTGCTAAAGCTTGGCGAGTACATAAATATTTATTACATAAAAGGAAAAGAGAACAGTATAGCTGATTTTTTAAGTAGAATAAATACTGACACAAATGAAATAAATGCAATCGATATAGAAAATAATAAGGAAAATATTGAAGAATTTCCCAATGCTTCATTACAAAATAATGTGGACGAAGGAAGTGTCGATAGTATCCACTCACAGCAGGAAAATTTAAACAACCATATTCCAATATTAGACTCTGTAGTAAATCGCTTCAGAGCTCAAATTATACTTACAGAAAAAAAAGAATAGGAATTTGAAACAATATATAAAAATAGAATTATATACATAGATTCCCACGATATAGAGAACAATATGCCAGACATTCTAGGAAGATATACCAAGCCAGGTAAAACGGGTATTTACACAGAACTAAGTGACAGCGATTATAATAAATTACAACAGAAGATTATTGAAAAAAAAAAAATATTAAATTCGTCAGGTGTTCTTTTCGTGCCAAAGAAATGAAAAATGAGGAAGAAACATATAAGGTAATTCAAAAATATCATAAATACGAAACAGGTCATACAGGTATAACCGAAAATTATGAAGGGTTAAAGAAACATACATATATATTTTCCAAAGCTTAAAGAACTTATTCAAAAATACACATCAATAATTGCGATATATGTTTTCGTGTTAAATATGATAGGAATCCCATTAAACAAAAATACGAAACCACAGAAACCCCTAAAGACATTAAACAAATAATACACATGGATGTTTATATAAATTCTAAAGCCAATTTCCTAACATTTATAGACAGGTTTTCCAAATTTGCAACAGCCATTCTATCTTAAAGATAGAAACAACCAAAAAATAATAGAAAAGCTGAGAGAGTTTAATCGCAAAGAGGACATTTTCAAAGTTTAATTACCGACAACGAACTTAGAAGCATCAACATTAAAGATTATTTGAGAAACAAAAATATAGAACTACATTTGGTAAAACCATTGACTTTATACATATAGATATGCCACCAAATCTGTTACCTCTTCTCGACAGATGGCCTTACATGTACCAAATTAGAAAATAGAGCTGAAATTTTTAATGACTGAAATCATGTTTACAGATGACGCCATCTATTAGAAAAAATTTTAAAATATGAGGATATTAAGTTATCTTCGATAAAAATTGTTTTTCTTTTTCCCTATCTGACAATGTCTAGGAATGTGGAAAAAATGTAATAAAGGAATTCAAAGGAATTTCAGATTTTTTCTCAATAAATTTGCTTTTTATGATATATATTGTTGCGAGCGTGGCTCTTGCGGTTCGTTATTTAAAACACAATATTAAATATTTAATATACAAGTTCTTTATTTCACTCTAATCTCATATTATTCACAAAATTCATATACTTTCTATTAATCAACTACACTTTAATTATCGCTTAATACTGTACTTTCAATTATCGCAATCTAATTACAACACTTTCGCACGTTTATTACTTTCGCTTGTTAACACTGCAACGTCTAAGACAAGACTCTTGTTCTGGCTATGACAACTGTTATATTTATACCCTAGAAACTCTCCAGATTATTCTCGAGTGTTCTATTTTCCAGAAGCTTCTTGACTGTTCTATTCATTCTATTCCTGAACCTTTCTGTAGATACCATAATCAATTCTCCGAACCTGAAGTCGTTTACTCTCCATTGCCAGTAGATGTCACCAGTTGTCTCTTTCTATTGCACGTAACACTGCCCCCTTCTTAAATTTGTTCGTCCCGAACAACAGGTGGTCCACGGTCTTGATGCTCGTAGTATTGACACAAGCGGTCCAAATGAACAATTTTATGCTTGCCTCTTGTGCCACGCTGAATCCTGTATACCACGTCATTAATTCTAGTTACTACTGAATATGGTCCTTCCCAGTGTTGTTGCAATTTTGGAGAACGTCCCTTAGATCGTCTCGGATTGTAGAGCCAAACAAGATCACCTTCATTAAATCCTGCGGAATTAGCACGTAGGTCATAGCGGGTCTTCATCCGTGTCTGGAAAACGTCCAGCGATGTCTACAGCTATCCTTTCAAAGGGGGCTCCGACATTATACTTATGCATTTCTGCTCTGCTTCTCTGTTGCGGCCTTTTGCAAGCAGCACAGACAGTGCATCTGCGGCACCACTCCTCCACATCTTCTCGCATATGTAGCCAAGAAAACCTTTCCCGTATTTTGGAAATTGTTTTGTTCACTCCCAAATGTCCTCCAGAGGTTCCACCGTGCATTTCTTCTAGAACATCTTTGACGTTTGATGCTGGCACGACTATCTGCATTCGGAATGATTCGCCGTTAGGTGCTTCCCATTTGCGTTTTAATATACCACATTCAACATGAAGAGAGTTCCATTGAGCCCAGTAACTTTTCAGCTTCTCGCTTCGTTCCGAAATATCCTTCCAGTCTGGTCTTTCCATGTCTTCTTTCCAAGTGAGAATAGGTGAAATGTCCGGATCTTCTCGTTGTGCTGTTCTCAGGTCCTCGTTGTCCCAACCTATAGATGGTTCCACGGTTACCAACTGTATAGTTGCTGTTGTTTCTTTTTCTTCCACCTACGCACAATGTTTGCATTCAAGTTTGCATGGACGACGTGAAAGGGCGTCTGCATTTCCATGGATACGCCCTCTTCGGTGTTGGATCTCAAAATCATAAGACTGGAGACGCTCTATCCAGAAGCCATTTAAGCGCTGCATGGTCGGTGCGAAGGATGAATTTCTGCCCGTAGAGATATTTATGAAAATGTTTTGTTGAACTTACAATAGCAAGTAGCTCTTTTCTTGTAGCACAATAATTTTTCTCTGGCTTTGAAAGTGCTTTGCTATAGTAAGCTACTGGAACTTCTTGACCATTCTCCTCCTGCGAAAGCACTGCACCAATACCTTCATTGCTGGCATCAGTGTCTAATATAAATGTTTTTCCCAGCTTTGGATAGTGAAGTACTGGAGCTTCACAGAGCTGTTGCTTCAAATTTTCAAAACTTTCGTTGCATTTATCCGACCATATGAACGGCCTTCCCTTTTCTTTAAGTTGATGTAGGCTTCTTGCTATATCTGTAAAACCTTTCACGAATCGCCTGTAGTAGGTAGCTAAACCAAGAAAACTCCGTAATTGATGTTTGTCCTTTGGAACTGGCCAATTTTTGACGGCTTCTATCTTCTTTGGATCGGTACTTACTCCTTGTGATGAAACTATGTGCCCTAAATATTTAACTTTATCTTTGAATAGAGCACATTTGCTCGCACTGAGCTTCAATTTTGCATCTTTGAGTCTTTGAAGTACGTCCCGTAAGTTGTTTTTATGTTCTTTGAATGTCCTTCCGATTACTATTATGTCATCCAAGTAGACAAGACATGTTTTCCAGGTTAAACCACGTAGAGCACATTCCATTAGTCGTTCGAATGTGGCTGGAGCATTACATAACCCAAATGGCATTACTTTGAATTGCCATAAGCCACTGCCAACTGAGAAAGCAGTTTTCTCTCGGTCCTCGGGATGTATTTCCAATTGCCAGTAACCACTCTTTAAATCCAGCGTGGAAAACCATTGCGCTCCGGAAAGGGTATCCAACGTGTCATCAATCCTTGGTAATGGATAGCTATCTTTTCTCGTCACGTTATTTAGTTGGCGGTAACCTACACAGAATCGGGTGCTACCATCCTTTTTCCTAACCAGAACAACCGGCGATGTCCAAGGGCTGTTAGATTCCTCTATTATGCCTTGTTTCTTCATAGAGTTCATCATGTCTGCAACTTCTGGTTGTTTGGCTAATGGCAATCTTCGTGGTGTCTCTCGAATGGGCCTGGAATCTCCTGTATCGATCCGATGCTGGACAAGATTTGTTTTACCATAGTCATCATCATTCATTGCAAATAATTCCGAAAATTCATCGATCACCTCTTTGGCATCGTTGTGTTGTTGTTCACTTAAGGCACTGGACGAAAGAAGTTTCTGAACCTGTTGGGGAGTAGGTGGTATAGTTTTTGTCTCCTTGACATTATTACCATTATCCAAATTGACGATTTGGTAAACGGGTTCACAATTTCCAATTATAGCACCTTCTTTTAGATGTACCTCATTTTCGGATGTGTTAAGCACTCTGACTGGTATTAATGTTGCACCTTCTGCCTTCACTAAAGTCTTGCCAACAATGATGCTCGATGTAACTTTTGTGGGGTTAGGCTCCACCAGATAGAATCGGCAGGTCCCGATGTCATCAGTCAGCTTTGTCCATATTAGTGTCTCGGAGCATGGCGAAAGAGTATTATTTTCGCAGACCATCGTCCTTACTTTCACAGGATGATCTGCTCCTCCTCCTAGTTTCATAGGAATTTCTATGTTCCCATATTTGAGAGTCCGCTCTCCGACATCCAGATTTATTTTGTATGTGGTCATGAAATCTATTCCAAGAATGCATTCATCCATTATGTCTGAAACCAGGAAAGTGTGAGGAAATAGTAGTTCGCCTAGTTGAACATCTAAAGTTATTTCTCCAAAGATCTGTGCTGTTGCTCCAGTTGCTGTTCTTAGTAGATATTTGGTGGTATTATGAAGCCATTTGTTCTTAACAAGATCTGTTCTAATAATTGATCTTGAAGCTCCAGTATCAATAGTGACAGCGCAGTCATTTTTTCCTACACTTCCATATATAACAAGACTGCTATTATTTCTCTGTAACTGGCCTACTTGAATGATGACTTCGGGGATGTCGATTCCACCAACCAACTTCTGCCCCACAAAGTTGGGTTTTACTAGTTTTCCGACTGCTCAACAGGAGAGCTGATGCGACTAGTCGCTGCTTGATATCTAGTCTCTCCACGAATAGCTTGTTCCCTGGCTCGACATCTTTGGCATTCTTCTTTCCCTTCTTCAGGTGATTCCACTCGTCGACGTTTTCTGCAGTCTCTTTGAAGGTGCCCTGATCTATTACAATTCCAGCATCGAAGGACACCACGTGAGGGCGGGCTCTGTGATGATTGCACTCTGTTACAAGAACATTCTTCCACTGAAATTTCTCTTACTCGTACTGCACTCCGTGAAGCTTGTCTGGCAGATTCATACGCTAATGCATAGGCTAGTGCTTCTGCTGCTGATTTCTTTCCTGCTAGCCTTAACGCTTGTTGTAAATTTTGATCTGCAATAGCTTTCACAAATGCCTCCGTTGCCACTTCATTAAGGAAATCCGCATTTACGCTGGAGTATGAAAGATGCGCTAATCTTTCCACATCAGCCTGCAATTGTTGTAGTGATTCGCCATGCTTTTGAATCCTGTTGCGTAACTGTAGGCGATATACTTGCTGCATGTGCTATAGCTCTGTCTTCATTATTCCATCCATTTACCTCTGAAGCTGCCTCAAATTGTCTTTTGAAGATATGCCATGAATTTTGTCCATCAAATATTGGAGGTTTCATTCTACCTGCGCCAGATATTTCAGCTGCTACGTTTAGAGGCTGACGATGCTTTATTCTTTCTAGATCTGCTTTAAAACTGTCAAGCTGTTCTGTAACCGACACTTGTTGTCGAACTTCCAACACTTCCTGCTGGATTTCTTCAATTTTCACATTTTGTTCGTCTAATGAACCTTTCAGAAAGTTCTTCTGTTCCTCCAAACAAGTTTCTAGACAATTCTGTAGAGAATTCTTTTGTTCCTCAAAAGCATTCTTTTGCTTGTCCAGACGGGTTTCCATAGATTTCTTTTGCTCATCTAAACGGGATTCCAGAGAATTCTTTTGTTCTTCAAAAGCATTCTTTTGTTCCTCATTGGAATTTTTCTGTTCATATAAACGAGCTTCCATAGATTTCTTTTGTTCCTCGAGAGAATTCTTTCGTTCCTCGAGAGAATTCTTTTGTTCATCAAAACGGGCTTCCATTTTGCTCATTAAAGCACTCAAAAGCTGTTCCATTTTCATTGTAGGCTCTTCTTCAACTTCGGTTTCTTCCAAGTTATCTTCGAAAATAAATGTTTCGAAATACTCTTAATACGGCATATACTGATTACGATACTCACTAGTACTGACATAAATTGTTATGGTGGTAGCGTACTGCAGGCAGCAATACGCTACCCGACAGCTAGCAGCCGCACACAGCATAAGCCACACGTCGAACGTGCTGCCGACGAGACTCGACCAGTTGATTCAAGTCTGACTGGGACAAGTACCCGAGCGAAAAAAAAAGACAGAGGGTACCGAGTTCCGTCATGGAATTAAGTTTGCAACAATCATAGAAAAGTGACGGAAGCACGCGCACAAGATAGTTGTGAATAAACCGAGAAAAACGGGAAGAAAACAGATCCCATCGGGAATAGTTACGAGTGCCTCTCATCGCATTCAAAAAATGTAAGAACAGTCCAAAAAGTATTATAGTGGGTTTTACACCAAATCCGACAGTAAGGTTACAAATTCTGTGATGTAAAATTAATATTCAATGCTGATGATTTCCTACAGTTAAGCCAGATTATCTCCACCGAGGACCTTGGCCATAAGACGAAGAAGTTTGTATGAGTTAAAACGAGAGCCGCAAGCCACTAATCACGACTCATATGGTGTTCTACTCCTCTGTTAATTTGAACTTAGAGGCGGTGAAAAGGTGATGGGATCTGACCACCTGCAAGTAAAACTCGCATAAGGGGTAAACATAGTCCAGCCAAAGAGAAAACACAAAGGAGGTACTAAAGGCAGATATAATATCTTAATGTTATAGGCCTCGCCCCGCTCCCAGATAGCCAGCGTATCGTAATACTAAAATCAGAGCATCACAGAAATTTCCCAACGCCAGCTTTAGAAACGACGAGAGTATTCAAGCGTATTCAATCGCAACAATTAGTATCTAATTTATGTGTTTAGGAATATATGAATCGCACTGGAAACGAAATAGGATGTATATAGGATTCACCCCACTATTGAGTGAAAATTGTACATGTGTATATATGGATGGATGCGGTTGGGCTTAGTGAAGAATTTAGACTCCTATGGTCTGTGAAGCGATCAGCCCTAGGGAGATTATAACTTGTAACAGGGATGAAGCTTTGGCTGACATCTCTTATAATCACTAATTATAATTCCACAGTTACAGGAAATTCGTCGACACCAATCTGGAGGCGCCTCTATGTTGGAGCTGATGAAACTGTAAGTACATTGTCCTTTCATACCATATATATATATATATATATACTAAAGTAGATAAAATGATAATTATGAGAAGAAACTTAAACGTTGCCACTCACAAATTTTAACGTAACGCATGCGATTTGAGTGCTCCGACTTAGAATAGTGGAAAATATACCTGACGGGTCGTAACTTGCCAGAAACCTCCCAAATAGTTAAAAATATTTCGACGCAGCAATTTTTTTTCTATCCTGCGTACGGGCTCTAGTTGTTTTCGGGCTGTAGCATACCTGTTTACATGGGTGTTTCAATGTCATCGCCCTATATCAAGGAGTATCATCCCAAACCTTAACTATATTCCCATATGCACACATATCCACTCTCTGGTTCAAGCATTTTAGGAGTTCTAAGAGTATATATATATATCGTTATAATAAGTGTATGTACGTACGTATTTAAGAGTGGATTCGTTCTGAACTGAGTTATATCGGCGGCTTACACCTAGTATACTAAAGGGTTTTCTAATAAGAGATGTTATTTTAATTAGCCCGCTATTTCGGTAGATGTCACTTTTGGAGCTGTCATTTTTTGACATTTGACAAGTAGAAACTCCGCCATTAATAAAAACGATACACGATTCAACAACGCATTGAAATTATTAAAATACACTATAAAAATGGTGAAAATGTGGCAGAGACGGTTCGTAAAACTCGAACATTTTTGGGTCGTCGTGAAGCACCTTGTCGGACCGCAATACAGAAATTGGTAGAAAAATTCGAGCTGCCGAGACAAGTTAGTGATGTGAAGAATAAAACCCGTGCACGTCGCTCAAGAACAGCCGAGAATATTGCGGCTGTAGCCGAAAGTGTTGAAGAAAACCCAGGTTTGTCCATTCCTCGTCGTTCTTTGGAATTAGGCATTCCACAAACGTCATTACACCGTATTTTGCACAAAGATTTGGGTCTTAAGGCTTATAAAGTTCAGTTAACACAAGAACTCAAGCCGGCCGATCATCAACAACGTCGAGTCTTTGCTGATTGGGTCCTTGAAATGCATGAAAATGATCCGGAATTCCATCGAAAACTCATCTTGAGTGATGAGGCCCATTTCCACCTCGATGGCTTCGTCAACAAGCAAAATTGTCGCATCTGGGGCTCGGGAAAACCCAAGAGTTATTGTTGAAAAGCCTCTCTATCCTCAACGTGCGACTATTTGGTGCGGTTTATGGTCCCGCGGGGTCATTGGACCTTACTTTTTCGAAAATGAGGCTGGAGCAACAGTTACGGTGAATGGATTGCGCTATCGACAGATGATTAATGATTTTGTATGGCCGGAATTGGATGGTATTGATCTGGGCAACGTTTACTTTCAACAAGACGGCGCTACGTGCCATACAAGCAACGAAACCATTGATCTTTTACGGGAAAAGTTTCCAGACCGTGTTATCTCTCGAAGAGGTGATCACAATTGGCCACCGAGATCTTGTGACTTAACACCTTGCGACTTCTTCCTTTGGGGCCACGTGAAAGAGAAGATCTACGCCAACAGCCCAGCGTCGATTCAAGACCTCAAAGATGGAATTCGTGAGGCTATCGAGGACATAGGGCAGCCACTTTGCGATTTGGTTATGGAAAATTTCATGAAAAGGATATGGTCCTGTAGGCGTGGTCGTGGTGGTCATTTGGCTGATGTTATTTTCCATTATTAACGGCATACCTTCCTCTTTATAATGAAATAAAGATCCGATCATTTATCTCAAAAAATGGCATTTTTCTTCGAATATCAAAATAACACCTCTTATTGGAAAAACCTTTATTACGTGCAATAGAAAGAGCAAACTGGTGACATCTACTGGCAATGAAGAGCAAACAACTTCAGGTTCGGAAAATCGATGATAGAATCTTCGGGAAGATTCAGAAATAGAATGAATAGAATAGTTAAGAAGATTCTGGAATAGAAAACTCCAGAATAATCTGGAGAGTTTCTAGGGTGTTAAATATGATAGGAATCCCATTAAACAAAAATACGAAACCACAGAAACCCCTAAAGACATTAAACAAATAATACACATGGATGTTTATATAAATTCTAAAGCCAATTTCCTAACATTTATAGACAGGTTTTCCAAATTTGCAACAGCCATTCTATCTTAAAGATAGAAACAACCAAAAAATAATAGAAAAGCTGAGAGAGTTTAATCGCAAAGAGGACATTTTCAAAGTTTAATTACCGACAACGAACTTAGAAGCATCAACATTAAAGATTATTTGAGAAACAAAAATATAGAACTACATTTGGTAAAACCATTGACTTTATACATATAGATATGCCACCAAATCTGTTACCTCTTCTCGACAGATGGCCTTACATGTACCAAATTAGAAAATAGAGCTGAAATTTTTAATGACTGAAATCATGTTTACAGATGACGCCATCTATTAGAACAAATTTTAAAATATGAGGATATTAAGTTATCTTCGATAAAAATTGTTTTTCTTTTTCCCTATCTGACAATGTCTAGGAATGTGGAAAAAATGTAATAAAGGAATTCAAAGGAATTTCAGATTTTTTCTCAATAAATTTGCTTTTTATGATATATATTGTTGCGAGCGTGGCTCTTGCGGTTCGTTATTTAAAACACAATATTAAATATTTAATATACAAGTTCTTTATTTCACTCTAATCTCATATTATTCACAAAATTCATATACTTTCTATTAATCAACTACACTTTAATTATCGCTTAATACTGTACTTTCAATTATCGCAATCTAATTACAACACTTTCGCACGTTTATTACTTTCGCTTGTTAACACTGCAACGTCTAAGACAAGACTCTTGTTCTGGCTATGACAACTGTTATATTTATACCCTAGAAACTCTCCAGATTATTCTCGAGTGTTCTATTTTCCAGAAGCTTCTTGACTGTTCTATTCATTCTATTACTGAACCTTTCTGTAGATACCATAATCAATTCTCCGAACCTGAAGTCGTTTACTCTCCATTGCCAGTAGATGTCACCAGTTGTCTCTTTCTATTGCACGTAACACTGCCCCCTTCTTAAATTTGTTCGTCCCGAACAACAGGTGGTCCACGGTCTTGATGCTCGTAGTATTGACACAAGCGGTCCAAATGAACAATTTTATGCTTGCCTCTTGTGCCACGCTGAATCCTGTATACCACGTCATTAATTCTAGTTACTACTGAATATGGTCCTTCCCAGTGTTGTTGCAATTTTGGAGAACGTCCCTTAGATCGTCTCGGATTGTAGAGCCAAACAAGATCACCTTCATTAAATCCTGCGGAATTAGCACGTAGGTCATAGCGGGTCTTCATCCGTGTCTGGAAAACGTCCAGCGATGTCTACAGCTATCCTTTCAAAGGGGGCTCCGACATTATACTTATGCATTTCTGCTCTGCTTCTCTGTTGCGGCCTTTTGCAAGCAGCACAGACAGTGCATCTGCGGCACCACTCCTCCACATCTTCTCGCATATGTAGCCAAGAAAACCTTTCCCGTATTTTGGAAATTGTTTTGTTCACTCCCAAATGTCCTCCAGAGGTTCCACCGTGCATTTCTTCTAGAACATCTTTGACGTTTGATGCTGGCACGACTATCTGCATTCGGAATGATTCGCCGTTAGGTGCTTCCCATTTGCGTTTTAATATACCACATTCAACATGAAGAGAGTTCCATTGAGCCCAGTAACTTTTCAGCTTCTCGCTTCGTTCCGAAATATCCTTCCAGTCTGGTCTTTCCATGTCTTCTTTCCAAGTGAGAATAGGTGAAATGTCCGGATCTTCTCGTTGTGCTGTTCTCAGGTCCTCGTTGTCCCAACCTATAGATGGTTCCACGGTTACCAACTGTATAGTTGCTGTTGTTTCTTTTTCTTCCACCTACGCACAATGTTTGCATTCAAGTTTGCATGGACGACGTGAAAGGGCGTCTGCATTTCCATGGATACGACCTCTTCGGTGTTGGATCTCAAAATCATAAGACTGGAGACGCTCTATCCAGAAGCCATTTAAGCGCTGCATGGTCGGTGCGAAGGATGAATTTCTGCCCGTAGAGATATTTATGAAAATGTTTTGTTGAACTTACAATAGCAAGTAGCTCTTTTCTTGTAGCACAATAATTTTTCTCTGGCTTTGAAAGTGCTTTGCTATAGTAAGCTACTGGAACTTCTTGACCATTCTCCTCCTGCGAAAGCACTGCACCAATACCTTCATTGCTGGCATCAGTGTCTAATATAAATGTTTTTCCCAGCTTTGGATAGTGAAGTACTGGAGCTTCACAGAGCTGTTGCTTCAAATTTTCAAAACTTTCGTTGCATTTATCCGACCATATGAACGGCCTTCACTTTTCTTTAAGTTGATGTAGGCTTCTTGCTATATCTGTAAAACCTTTCACGAATCGCCTGTAGTAGGTAGCTAAACCAAGAAAACTCCGTAATTGATGTTTGTCCTTTGGAACTGGCCAATTTTTGACGGCTTCTATCTTCTTTGGATCGGTACTTACTCCTTGTGATGAAACTATGTGCCCTAAATATTTAACTTTATCTTTGAATAGAGCACATTTGCTCACACTGAGCTTCAATTTTGCATCTTTGAGTCTTTGAAGTACGTCCCGTAAGTTGTTTTATGTTCTTTGAATGTCCTTCCGATTACTATTATGTCATCCAAGTAGACAAGACATGTTTTCCAGGTTAAACCACGTAGAGCACATTCCATTAGTCGTTCGAATGTGGCTGGAGCATTACATAACCCAAATGGCATTACTTTGAATTGCCATAAGCCACTGCCAACTGAGAAAGCAGTTTTCTCTCGGTCCTCGGGATGTATTTCCAATTGCCAGTAACCACTCTTTAAATCCAGCGTGGAAAACCATTGCGCTCCGGAAAGGGTATCCAACGTGTCATCAATCCTTGGTAATGGATAGCTATCTTTTCTCGTCACGTTATTTAGTTGGCGGTAACCTACACAGAATCGGGTGCTACCATCCTTTTTCCTAACCAGAACAACCGGCGATGTCCAAGGGCTGTTAGATTCCTCTATTATGCCTTGTTTCTTCATAGAGTTCATCATGTCTGCAACTTCTGGTTGTTTGGCTAATGGCAATCTTCGTGGTGTCTCTCGAATGGGCCTGGAATCTCCTGTATCGATCCGATGCTGGGGCCGGATTCTGTAACACGGAGAATTTGGGAATTTGGGAGATGAGAATTGCGTTTTCTTAGAATTCTTAATTCCCTAATTCTCCATTCCCAATTCACTAACATGGTTGGAGAATTAAGGAAAACGTAAGAAATGTGAAAAAGTGCGAATCGCCTGGGACGATTAAGGGTATCAATTTTTGTTGTAGAGGGTTGGACTTTTTTTCATATGTGAGGTACATCTGCCTATTACCTTCCACTGTCGAAATAAATTTAAATTTCTTTTTTGTTGGGGTAGTTTTTGAGGGATGTAGGAGGGTAGGTTTTCTCGAGTTTTTCCGGGTTAACGAGAGAATGGAGAGTAGAAGGAGAATGTATGTGGTATCAAAAAAATGGGAGCTCAGCGCGAACAAGATAGGCTTAGGAAAAGGGGCGGGGAGAGTGCAGGGTAGAAATGTTAGCTGATTAAGGGAAATTAAAAAAAAAAATAAGATAATATCAGAAGCTGCAATAATTCGCAGGGGTAAGCTCAGGATCTCTAAGCCAAATAAAACAAAAATAAGAATTCACTTTGGTAATTAGCCATGCATGGGTATTATAGGCTGTATTTTATTTCGATTAACGGTAATTTGCAGATTTGAGCGGCCTCGGCGGTAAATTTTGCTATCGCAATATTCACGGGCGCCTAACTCTATGTGGGAGGGCTGTAGAGTATTGGAATTTTTTTGATAGATTAAGGGTTTAGAGTACAAAAATATAGGTGAACAATTTTGGGGGCAGGTTGTTTTGGGGGTTGGGGGTCGTACCACCCCTCATAGGGGGTTGCTCAAACTACGTCATGTTTGGTACCTGTAAAATATAATTTTCTGGCATAGAATAAGTAAATCAGATCATGTTAATTTTTAGTCATTAATTTCTCAATGCTTCTTTACATACATTGCGAGGTGATTGCACTGAGGGAAGCATCAAGTTTCCCAGTTCATTCATCGAGTAAATGTGCATGTTTGCATTTTTGCGCATTTTGTCATTCTTAACATACTTGCAATTGCAATATGTTTTGTCTCGAATTTCTACTTTCCTATTTTGCAATGTAATCGTTGTATGGGTTCATTGTTTCATCGAACTCATAAATGATATTGTTAGAATAAGCAATAAATTAATATAAATGTACGGACTCAATAAATTAGAAATACAGTTAATTTTCAACAATCACATCGGCATAATCAGTGTTTGTTTTCCTTTACCTACTAATCAACTTGTTTTCAGCTATTTTTGGTGTAGTGGTTTAAGAGCCGCTGCATCCCCATCAAAGGCCAAGGTGTAACACCTTGACTTAAATTAGCGAGAAGAACAAAATAGTTCTTAACATTGGTGACCCCGACGTGATCTCAGGTGCATCACTTGAATCACTTACCAGCGAAAGACGATTAGTACAGAGAACTAAGCAAATCGAGCGAGTCATCTTGTCCATCAATCAACCATTGAAGAGATGGCAAATAAGCACAGAGACATGGATCAGTTAGCTACTGAGCAAAAGGGTTATAAGGAGGAGATTTTAAGAGTCATTGACAATTATAAGAAAGACTCCATCGATAGAAAAACTACGTCAGCTTACTATACGGAACGTCTACGACGCTTAATAGCAGCCTGGGATTTATTTGAAGCTGTGGACAATGAAATTCGACTCCTACCTGAACCTCAGATTACGCATGTCTATTTTACATCCAGCTGTTATGAGACGACACGCGAAACATTTGAAAGGTATCAGGCTTATTTTGCAGAGATGATTCGCAAAAGAGACGAGCAGGCCCAGCAAAGGACTGTTCCGCTAGAGCGTGGTGCCAATAAGACTAATACTGACTCAAATATTCCACAGAATGCAAAGGTAGTCGCATCTACAGATACAATCAACAAAGAAGACGATATAACACCTGAATTTAAAGCTGATGATTCATTAGAAGTTGTGAGATTGATCCGCCGGCAGAAGGCAATAATAGAAACATTACGTCGTCTTATTAACAGCCTGGAGAATCTAGATCAAGCTGAGTATCCCCGGTGTTTCTACGAATTGAAAGGGCAGTCCATAAACAAATACTGGACCCAGCTAGAAGAATACAACCAACGGATGTATGAATTAATCGAAGATCCAACTGAGATGGGATACGATGCTACTGAATATATTAAGACAGAAGAAAGGGTGCAATACTACCTTATTCTTATTTCATCCAAACTAGATGAACAGCCACAGGTACCAATCACAGGCCAAGCCTCATCCAGCACGATGCTAAGTTTACCAAAAATTACGCTTCCAAAGTTTGACGGAGATTATGCAAAATGGCGACAGTTTTATGACCTATTCTCTCAAATGGTCCACAACCAAGCCTTAAGCAACTGCCAGAAGATGTGGTATCTGAAGACGAACCTTATTGGAGAAGCAGAAAAATTAGTCAGACATCTCAATTTATCTGAAGAAAACTACAATAGTGCTTGGAAGCTTCTTCAAGAGAGATATGAAAACCCAAGGTTGCTTGTTGCTGCACTCATTAACAAATTGTTAAATCAACCATCTCATGCTACGGATGCCCCATCAGCCACTTCAATTAAAACTATGCACGATGTTACACAAGAGTATTTAATGGGACTACAAAATCTTGGGATATCAACTACTAGCTGGGACTCATTATTGCTACACATCTTATATAAGAAGCTAGACAGAATCACACACACGCTCTACGAACAATCGCTATCGAACCCGAAGGGTCTGCAGACATTGAAACATTTTCTTGCATTCCTTGAAACACGCTTCCAGTCCTTAGAAGCTCTGGGAAACAAAGTCAAAAGATCCGAAGGAATTGGCAAGAGTCAAGAAGTGTCTAGATTATCATCATTGGCTTCAGTCGTCGAATCCAACCTGAAGTGTGTAATTTGCCATGAGAATCATCCACTGTTCAGATGCCAACAATTTTTGAAGATGACACCAAGTGATCGGCGGACTATACTACAAAGATACAATTTGTGCTTTAACTGCTTAAGAAAAGGACATAGCGCATCAACATGTTCTGTAAGAGGATGCACAAAGTGCAATCGCAAACACAATACTCTAGTGCATAGTGAGCCATCAGCAAGAAAATTGGATACGTCATCAAGGGCAATATCCGCCTCATCGAAAGAAGAGTCCAGCTTGATCTCAGCTGCCAGCACGACTTCTGAGCAACATCCATTGACATTGGCCACATCTATCAAATCCAATCAAGGAAATTACATACTTCTCAGCACAGCACTTGTTATACTCAGAAGCAACCAGGGACACGAAATCGAGTGCAGAGCCATTCTCGACTCCGGGTCCCAACTTAACCTAATAAGCGAACGAGCAGTCAGGAAGCTCGGCATTACTCCATCGCACGCATCCATGCATATTCAAGGCATTGGACAAGCAAGCCAGAAAGCTCAAAAAAGAGTTAACGTTCAGCTTAATTCAAGAATAAATGGCTTTTCAACAAGGGTAGAAGCATTTGTTTTAAACAACATCATTTCTCCACATCCGAGCCAACCACTAAATATATCAAGCTGGTCCATACCAAAAAATATACAACTGGCTGATCCCGCCTTCTACACACCTGATCAAATTGATCTTCTATTAGGAGCTGAATTTTTCATGCAGCTACTATCCATCGGGCAGATTAAGCTAGGAGAAGATCTACCCGCTCTTCAAAACACTGTACTCGGATGGGTTGTGACAGGAAGGCTAAATCAGACCGCAGAGTCCAGAGCAACGTGCGGTGTGTGTACCGATGATATGGATATAGACTGCTTATTAGAAAAATTTTGGCAAATTGAAGATGTAGATGAATCTCAAGCCACCACTACAACATTGGTAGAAAGGCAATGTGAAGAGCTTTTCAATCAAACAGTAAAAACAAATTCAGAAGGACGATTCATTGTTGGGCTTCCATTTTTAGAAGATCCGAAAACTTTAGGCGAGTCGAAAGAGATTGCCTTGCGAAGGTTCTACGCCTTAGAACGAAAACTCAACAAAAACAGTGACCTGCGACATCAGTACACAACATTTATGAACGAATTTATAGATTTGGGTCACATGGAAGAAGTTAATGTGAAATCTGTACCAACGCCTAATTACTTCCTTCCTCATCATTGTGTGTTGAAACCTGATAGCAGCACAACAAAATTAAGGGTCGTTTTCGACGCCTCAGCGAAGACCTCCACAAACATATCACTGAACGACATTCTCCACAAGGGCCCGACAATCCAAGATGACCTGTTCTCAATACTGCTGCGTTTCCGTCTGCCTCGCTTTGTGTTCACGGCAGATATAGAGAAAATGTACAGGCAAGTTGTTCTCCAGGAAGAGGACAGAAAATATCATCTTATATGGTGGCGAAGTGATCCACATCAGGAATTAAAGTGCTACCAACTACGCACTGTTACATATGGAACATCATCTGCGCCATACCTAGCAACCAAATGTCTACAGCGCTTAGCCCAGAAAGAGCTTACTAAGTACCCTGTTGGAGCCCAGGTACTCCTGCGGGATTTCTATGTAGATGACGTGATGACAGGAGCAGATAGTCTTGCCATGGCTCGAGACATGCAAACGCAGTTAACCGGAATTTTGAAGGAAGCTGGATTTAAACTACGCAAGTGGTGTGCCAACCACTCTCAACTATTGCATGGCATACCACCAGCAGATCAAGAAGTAAAACTAGATTTTTCAGATGACAAAACTTCTTGTATAAAGACATTGGGCTTAATATGGTTACCAAAAACCGATCAATTTCAAACAAAACTTACAGTAAATGAAGGGTTGAAATCAACGAAAAGAACAGTGGCATCAGAAATTGCTCGAATTTTCGATCCTCTGGGAATTATGGCTCCAGTTGTTATCAGGGCAAAAATTTTCTTGCAAGAGCTATGGGAACTCAAGCTTCATTGGGATGCTTCACTCACAGAAGAACTATACACGAAATGGATGAATTTCCGAACAAATCTCTCAGCACTAAATGAAATTCGTATTCCAAGACATATGTTTGCAGGAAACACTCCACGAGTAATTCAAATCCACGCATTTTCAGATGCGTCAGAGAAGGCCTTTGGAACTGTCATATACATTAGATCAATAAATAGTGAAGGAAGAGTGATTGTGCGTCTCCTTTGCGCAAAGTCAAGGGTTGCTCCCAAGAAAAAATTAACAGTACCCAGACTTGAGTTATGCGCTGCCAAACTAGGAGCGGAGCTTCTCCAACGAGTAAAAACATCTTCCAAGCTAGAACAAGTAGCAAGCTTTCTTTGGTGTGATTCAAAGATCGTATTAGATTGGATCAATTCTACATCTACCTCCTACCAGACCTTTGTTGGTAATAGAATAGCTTCCATTCAAACATTATCCCTTCCTCAACAATGGAGACATGTCAAATCGGAAGAAAATCCAGCAGATGTCCTCTCAAGAGGTCTATCACCCGAAAAATTAAAGTCCTGTAATCTTTGGTTTTACGGACCACTTTTTCTACATGGTAGCGAAGACATATGGCCTCCACCTTACACAAAGATATCCGATTGCGATTTGGAAAGAAAACGAGCAGCACTTTCTGCAACTGTAACCAAAATTGAAGACAAGAGTACGCATTTCATCAACAATATTGATCATAGAAATTCCTTTGAAAGACTTAAGCGAGTAACTGGGTATGTGCTAAGATTTGTTTCAAGGTGCAGACAAAAACATGCGATAATTTCACCAATGCTGACTGCTTCAGAGTTAGATGAAGCCTTGTTCAACATAATCAAGCTAATGCAAGAAGAAGAATTTCAAGAAGACATACGTCATCTCCTACGGTATAAAGAGGTATCCAAACAAAGTCCACTAGCTACGCTGGCACCATTTTTGGACGAAAGAGGGATTGTCCGAGTTGGAGGTCGACTTCAAGACTCTGGACTTACATATGACTCGAAACATCCAATGCTGCTCCCACACTCACATGAGCTAACCAAACTTATTATGTCAGAGAGTCACAAAAGGAACTATCACATAGGACCGCAAGGGCTTCTATCAGCAATTCGTCAACGTTTTTGGCCTTTAAAAGGAAAGGGAATTGCACGTTCAATAGTTCAACATTGCATTCAATGTAACAAAAATAAGCCCAAAATGATGACACAAATGATGGGCAATTTGCCAGCAGCCAGGGTTCAACCAGCACGGCCTTTTATCAACAGTGGAGTTGATTTTTGTGGACCCATCTGGATTCACTATAAAATTCGAGGGAAACGACCGCAAAAGGCGTATGTGGCAATATTCTGCTGCTTCGCAACCAAGGCTGTTCACCTCGAGGTTGTAAGTGACCTTACTACGGAGGCATTCATCGGATCATTAAAACGTTTCATAGGTAGACGAGGACACTGTCGCAATTTATACTGCGATAACGCCACCAACTTTGTGGGAGCAAGAAACCAGCTAGCAAGACTCTCTGAAGCAATCCACTCCGATCAAGGACAACAAAAAATCACTACAATGTGCAGTCAGAAAGGAATCGACTTCCATTTTATTCCTCCACGCTCTCCACACTTTGGCGGGTTGTGGGAGGCCGCCGTAAAATCAGCCAAACATCTTTTGGTTGGCACAATATCTTCAGCTTCATTAACATATGAAGAACTTGAAACCGCCCTGGTTGATGTAGAAGCAATTCTAAATTCTCGCCCTCTAACGCCACTATCTTCAGATCCCAATGATCTTAGTGCTCTAACACCTGGGCACTTACTGATAGGTGGACCGCTGACAGCACCAATTGATTCACAAGCAAAACCTATAAGGACTAAATTGCTGAGAAGATGGGAGTTAGTTTATGACATAAAACAGCAATTTTGGAAACGGTGGTCTTCGGAATACCTAAATGAGCTACAGTATCGAGTTAAGTGGAAACAACAATCATCCAATGCCAAGCCAGGAATGCTTGTCATTTTGAAAGAAGATAATACACCAGTGCAGCAGTGGCCCTTAGGCAGAATTGTAGAGGTTCATAAAGGAAAGGATGGCTATGTTCGGGTGGCAGATGTAAGAACGTCCACAGGAGTCCTTCGCAGACCAATACATAAATTGGCTCCATTACCTATGGAGGAAGGCCCAGACAAAGAAAGAGCATCTGAAGAGGATTACACAGCATCTAACGACGAAATCCTTAGACCAAGTTCGAACAAACGGCAAAACGAAGATCAAGCCAGTTCTAAGCCATCACCTACAATAGCAACAAAACGAACAAAAACTTCTCTGGGAACATCGCTACTTACGTTATTACTAACTGTCTTCATGGTCCCGTCGTATGCTAAAGGCGAACTCATCGAAATCACGCAGTTCGAGCCTCAATTAGGCATACACTTCGAGGACCTTGGAGCGACAAACTTAATAACATCAGACTGGAAAATAATTGTTCATTACAACTTACAACCATATTGGATGGAACTAGATATTTTGGAAAGTGGAACTAAGGCACTTCAAATACTTTGTGACCAATTGACTCCCAAAAGCGCATGTCGACAAATAATCTCTCAATTTGAGCATCTTCAAATAGAGATAAAAATTGGAAACGAATTGCTTTCACCCTATTCAAGTCCTAATCGCCAGAAGCGAGGAGCACTCAATATAATAGGGAACGTAGCCAATGCTCTTTTCGGAGTGCTTGATCAACAATATGCGGAAGAGATGTCTAAAACAATCCAATCAATCAACGAAAATGAAGACCACCTACTGACTTTACTAAGAAATCAGACTTCAGTGGTTGATTCAACTATAAACCTCATAAGGAAGGACCAAGCGGCCATCAAGCAAAAATTCGATTCCTTAGACAACTACATCCTTCAGATAACGAACCGTCTCAATGAGCAAGGTGATACTGTACGAGTACGACAACAATTTATGTCGTTAGCACTGCAGATGAGCCTAGTCACCACCAACTTGCAGCATATTCAAGGTCTAATAACTGATGTCATCACTGACACAACTCACGGAAAAATAAATCCACTGTTGGTAACACCCAGCCAGCTGCGACAAGCTGTCGCAGTGATAAGAAATAATCTATTATCGACCCTTAAACTACCGATTCATCAAGACAATATTTTGGAACTATACAAACTGATGAATATAAAGGGTGGAATCACTCAAGACCATATCATCTTCCAAATTAAAATTCCCCTAGTCAATTGGGAAACGTTTAATTTATTGAAGGTCTATCCCATCCCTGTGTGGATCAACAATTCGTTCGTCACTGTACAGACTCACTCTCCATTTTTGATGACTTCGCAACACCGTGATCGTTTTTATCCAATCACAGAGTTAGAACTGACCACATGTACCACGATAGAAGGGAAGGTACATCTTTGCAATCAACTACATCCGATTTACCATCAAGGTGCGACCATGTGTGCATGTGAAATGGATTTTTTAAACAATAATCCAAGGTCGGAGCACTGCAAGGTGACCCAGACACTGGAGCAGCCCATTTGGTTACAATTGTCTGACGCCAATCAATGGATGTTCGCGACAAGTAATAATACGCCAATAAATATCGTATGTGACAACCAGATGTTCTCTAAGATATTACAGGGAACAGGACTATTAAAAATTCAGCCCCAGTGCACCATAAAAGAAAAATTGATCACAATTCATGGGCATCATCAATCTACAACCAATGTGAGAACATCATATACTATCCTGGGATTGTCAGTGGAGCACCTAAAAACAACGAAGTCACTAACACACGCCGAGTACGATAGGGAATATCAACCTGAACTGAAGGAACTATTGGAGTAACACGAGCGTGTCACATCTCTAAACCTCGATAGTCTACCGTTTGGGTTCCAGGAGAGCAACATACATCAATTATCAATCAGTTACATAGCACTCTTCACAGTCCTACTCATCGCCATATATCTGGCCTGGAAATGTAGAGCTGAAGCCTGCAAGTGCTGCATGAAGAATCCACGGCCTATACCTCAGCCAAGGCAGCATATCAACCAGATCAATCATATTTGAACCACGGTTCAAACGTGGGGAGGATGTAAAATATAATTTTCTGGCATAGAATAAGTAAATCAGATCATGTTAATTTTTAGTCATTAATTTCTCAATGCTTCTTTACATACATTGCGAGGTGATTGCACTGAGGGAAGCATCAAGTTTCCCAGTTCATTCATCGAGTAAATGTGCATGTTTGCATTTTTGCGCATTTTGTCATTCTTAACATACTTGCAATTGCAATATGTTTTGTCTCGAATTTCTACTTTCCTATTTTGCAATGTAATCGTTGTATGGGTTCATTGTTTCATCGAACTGATAAATGATATTGTTAGAATAAGCAATAAATTAATATAAATGTACGGACTCAATAAATTAGAAATACAGTTAATTTTCAACAATCACATCGGCATAATCAGTGTTTGTTTTCCTTTACCTACTAATCAACTTGTTTTCAGCTATTTTTGGTGTAGTGGTTTAAGAGCCGCTGCATCCCCATCAAAGGCCAAGGTGTAACACCTTGACTTAAATTAGCGAGAAGAACAAAATAGTTCTTAACAGTACCAAATTAAAGAGGGAGGAGATGGTAATCGAGTGGTGTAGTTTGTCTTTGATCGTTTGAACGTGATAGCTGACTTTTGACCGCCGAAAAACTATTTTTTAACACTACGGTCATATACACCCCAGTTTCCATATTTTGCATATATATCTTCCGTTCTTTGTTTCACATCCATTAGTACTCCGTTGTGAACATTTCTGTCATGGGAAGTGAATTTCCAGGACTTACCAGTTCTTCGCAATGATGAGATGAAAATATGTCAATTTTTGTACCAAAAACGGCCAATTTTTCACCTTAAAAAGGACTGCTACACTTCATTTACAGTTATTTCCAAAACGGTTTATCGGATTCAAAAATTATTTACATATTTAATTAGGGGACAAAATGTAGATGCGATTTCACCCTACACACAAGCTTTACCGTGTATATTTAAAAATTTTACAGCATCTCTTCTGTACTGGACGACGACCAAATTGATCATTTTCGCATGATTTATAATTTTTAGCGGGTACTTTGAGAGACAAAATCCTTGTTCCTCTGTTAGTATTGCATGGATTTCCATAATTTGTTTTTTACAATATAGCCAGGACACGCAGTGAATATATAACTAAATTTGAAATGCCTAGGTACCTAGATACCTTCACAAAACGCAACAAAAGCAGACAATACAATTTTTCCACTTACTTTTCCACTTGCAAAACACCGGAGAATTAACAAATGGAATGGAGAATTTGGGAATTAACAAGTGGAATGGAGAATTTGGGAATTCCGTACTCACTTCTCAAATTCGCTCTCAGTTCAAGATTTTTCGTCTTACTTTCACTTCTCAAATTATCCGGTGTTTGCTTGTGAAAAAGTAAGACGAAAAATTCTCAACTGAGAGGATTTGAGAAGCGAGTACAGAATTCCCGAATTTTTCGTCTTACTTATACTTCTCAAATTCTCCGGTGTTTGCTTGTGGAAAAGTAAGACGAAAAATTTTCAATTGAGAGAGAATTTGAGAGGTGAGTACGGAATTCCCAAATTCTCCATTCCACTTGTTAATTCTCCGGTATTTTGCAAGTGGAAAAGTAAGTGGAAAAATTGTATTGTCTGCTTTTGTTGCGTTTTGTGAAGGTATCTAGGTACCTAGGAATTTCAAATTTAGTTATATATTCACTGCGTGTCCTGGCTATATTGTAAAAAACAAATTATGGAAATCCATGCAATACTAACAGAGGAACAAGGATTTTGTCTCTCAAAGTACCCGCTAAAAATTATAAATCATGCGAAAATGATCAATTTGGTCGTCGTCCAGTACAGAAGAGATGCTGTAAAATTTTTAAATATACACGGTAAAGCTTGTGTGTAGGATGAAATCGCATCTACATTTTGTCCCCTAATTAAATATGTAAATAATTTTTGAATCCGATAAACCGTTTTGGAAATAACTGTAAAAGAAATGTAGCAGTCCTTTTTAAGGTGAAAAATTGGCCGGTTTTGGTACAAAAATTGACACATTTCATTTCATCATTGCGAAGAACTGGTAAGTCCTGGAAATTTACTTCCCATGACAAAAATGTTCACAACGGAGTACTAATGGATGTGAAACAAAGAACGGAAGAAATATATGCAAAATATGGAAACTGGGGTGTATATGACCGTAGTGTAAAAAAATAGTTTTTCGGCGGTCAAAAGTCAGCTATCACGTTAAAACAATCAAAGACAAACTACACCACTCGATTACCCTCTCCTTCCTCTTTAATTTGGTACCAAACATGACGTAGTTTTAGCAACCCCCTATGAGGGGTGGTACGACCCCCAATCCCCAAAACACCCTGCTCCAAAAATTGTTCACCCATATTTTTGTACTCTAAACCCTTAATCTATCAAAAAAATTCTAATACTCTACAGCCCTCCCACATAGAGTTAGGCGCCCGTGAATATTTCGATAGCAAAATTTACCGCCGAGGCCGCTCAAATCTTCAAATTACCGTTAATCGAAATAAAATATAGCCTATAATACCCATGCATGCCTAATTACCAAAGTGAATTCTTACTTTTTTTTTATTGGGCTTAGAGATCCTGAGCTTACCCCTGCGAATTATTGCAGCTCCTGATATTGTCTTAATTTTTTTAATTTCCCTTAATCAGCTCCCATTTCTACCCCGCACTCTCCCCGCCCCTTTTCCTAAACCTATCTTGTTCGCGCTGAGCTCCCATTTTTTTTTATATCACATACATTCTCCTTCTACTCTCCATTCTCTCGTTATCCCGGAAAAACTCGAGAAAACCTACCCTTCTGCATCCCTCAAAAACTAACCCAACAAAAAAGAAATTTAAATTTATTTCGACAGTGGAAGGTAATAGACAGATGTACCTCACATATGAAAAAAAGTCCAACCCTCTACAACAAAAATTGATAACCTTAATAGTCCCAGGCGAATCGCACTTTTTCACATTTCTTACGTTTTCCCTAATTCTCCAACCATGTTAGTGAATTGGGAATGGAGAATTAGGGAATTAAGAATTCTAAGAAAACGCAATTCTCATCTCCCAAATTCCCAAATTCTCCGTGCTACAGAATCCGGCCCCTGGACAAGATTTGTTTTACCATAGTCATCATCATTCATTGCAAATAATTCCGAAAATTCATCGATCACCTCTTTGGCATCGTTGTGTTGTTGTTCACTTAAGGCACTGGACGAAAGAAGTTTCTGAACCTGTTGGGGAGTAGGTGGTATAGTTTTTGTCTCCTTGACATTATTACCATTATCCAAATTGACGATTTGGTAAACGGGTTCACAATTTCCAATTATAGCACCTTCTTTTAGATGTACCTCATTTTCGGATGTGTTAAGCACTCTGACTGGTATTAATGTTGCACCTTCTGCCTTCACTAAAGTCTTGCCAACAATGATGCTCGATGTAACTTTTGTGGGGTTAGGCTCCACCAGATAGAATCGGCAGGTCCCGATGTCATCAGTCAGCTTTGTCCATATTAGTGTCTCGGAGCATGGCGAAAGAGTATTATTTTCGCAGACCATCGTCCTTACTTTCACAGGATGATCTGCTCCTCCTCCTAGTTTCATAGGAATTTCTATGTTCCCATATTTGAGAGTCCGCTCTCCGACATCCAGATTTATTTTGTATGTGGTCATGAAATCTATTCCAAGAATGCATTCATCCATTATGTCTGAAACCAGGAAAGTGTGAGGAAATAGTAGTTCGCCTAGTTGAACATCTAAAGTTATTTCTCCAAAGATCTGTGCTGTTGCTCCAGTTGCTGTTCTTAGTAGATATTTGGTGGTATTATGAAGCCATTTGTTCTTAACAAGATCTGTTCTAATAATTGATCTTGAAGCTCCAGTATCGATAGTGACAGCGCAGTCATTTTTTCCTACACTTCCATATATAACAAGACTGCTATTATTTCTCTGTAACTGGCCTACTTGAATGATGACTTCGGGGATGTCGATTCCACCAACCAACTTCTGCCCCACAAAGTTGGGTTTTACTAGTTTTCCGACTGCTCAACAGGAGAGCTGATGCGACTAGTCGCTGCTTGATATCTAGTCTCTCCACGAATAGCTTGTTCCCTGGCTCGACATCTTTGGCATTCTTCTTTCCCTTCTTCAGGTGATTCCACTCGTCGACGTTTTCTGCAGTCTCTTTGAAGGTGCCCTGATCTATTACAATTCCAGCATCGAAGGACACCACGTGAGGGCGGGCTCTGTGATGATTGCACTCTGTTACAAGAACATTCTTCCACTGAAATTTCTCTTACTCGTACTGCACTCCGTGAAGCTTGTCTGGCAGATTCATACGCTAATGCATAGGCTAGTGCTTCTGCTGCTGATTTCTTTCCTGCTAGCCTTAACGCTTGTTGTAAATTTTGATCTGCAATAGCTTTCACAAATGCCTCCGTTGCCACTTCATTAAGGAAATCCGCATTTACGCTGGAGTATGAAAGATGCGCTAATCTTTCCACATCAGCCTGCAATTGTTGTAGTGATTCGCCATGCTTTTGAATCCTGTTGCGTAACTGTAGGCGATATACTTGCTGCATGTGCTATAGCTCTGTCTTCATTATTCCATCCATTTACCTCTGAAGCTGCCTCAAATTGTCTTTTGAAGATATGCCATGAATTTTGTCCATCAAATATTGGAGGTTTCATTCTACCTGCGCCAGATATTTCAGCTGCTACGTTTAGAGGCTGACGATGCTTTATTCTTTCTAGATCTGCTTTAAAACTGTCAAGCTGTTCTGTAACCGACACTTGTTGTCGAACTTCCAACACTTCCTGCTGGATTTCTTCAATTTTCACATTTTGTTCGTCTAATGAACCTTTCAGAAAGTTCTTCTGTTCCTCCAAACAAGTTTCTAGACAATTCTGTAGAGAATTCTTTTGTTCCTCAAAAGCATTCTTTTGCTTGTCCAGACGGGTTTCCATAGATTTCTTTTGCTCATCTAAACGGGATTCCAGAGAATTCTTTTGTTCTTCAAAAGCATTCTTTTGTTCCTCATTGGAATTTTTCTGTTCATATAAACGAGCTTCCATAGATTTCTTTTGTTCCTCGAGAGAATTCTTTCGTTCCTCGAGAGAATTCTTTTGTTCATCAAAACGGGCTTCCATTTTGCTCATTAAAGCACTCAAAAGCTGTTCCATTTTCATTGTAGGCTCTTCTTCAACTTCGGTTTCTTCCAAGTTATCTTCGAAAATAAATGTTTCGAAATACTCTTAATACGGCATATACTGATTACGATACTCACTAGTACTGACATAAATTGTTATGGTGGTAGCGTACTGCAGGCAGCAATACGCTACCCGACAGCTAGCAGCCGCACACAGCATAAGCCACACGTCGAACGTGCTGCCGACGAGACTCGACCAGTTGATTCAAGTCTGACTGGGACAAGTACCCGAGCGAAAAAAAAAGACAGAGGGTACCGAGTTCCGTCATGGAATTAAGTTTGCAACAATCATAGAAAAGTGACGGAAGCACGCGCACAAGATAGTTGTGAATAAACCGAGAAAAACGGGAAGAAAACAGATCCCATCGGGAATAGTTACGAGTGCCTCTCATCGCATTCAAAAAATGTAAGAACAGTCCAAAAAGTATTATAGTGGGTTTTACACCAAATCCGACAGTAAGGTTACAAATTCTGTGATGTAAAATTAATATTCAATGCTGATGATTTCCTACAGTTAAGCCAGATTATCTCCACCGAGGACCTTGGCCATAAGACGAAGAAGTTTGTATGAGTTAAAACGAGAGCCGCAAGCCACTAATCACGACTCATATGGTGTTCTACTCCTCTGTTAATTTGAACTTAGAGGCGGTGAAAAGGTGATGGGATCTGACCACCTGCAAGTAAAACTCGCATAAGGGGTAAACATAGTCCAGCCAAAGAGAAAACACAAAGGAGGTACTAAAGGCAGATATAATATCTTAATGTTATAGGCCTCGCCCCGCTCCCAGATAGCCAGCGTATCGTAATACTAAAATCAGAGCATCACAGAAATTTCCCAACGCCAGCTTTAGAAACGACGAGAGTATTCAAGCGTATTCAATCGCAACAATTAGTATCTAATTTATGTGTTTAGGAATATATGAATCGCACTGGAAACGAAATAGGATGTATATAGGATTCACCCCACTATTGAGTGAAAATTGTACATGTGTATATATGGATGGATGCGGTTGGGCTTAGTGAAGAATTTAGACTCCTATGGTCTGTGAAGCGATCAGCCCTAGGGAGATTATAACTTGTAACAGGGATGAAGCTTTGGCTGACATCTCTTATAATCACTAATTATAATTCCACAGTTACAGGAAATTCGTCGACACCAATCTGGAGGCGCCTCTATGTTGGAGCTGATGAAACTGTAAGTACATTGTCCTTTCATACCATATATATATATATATATATACTAAAGTAGATAAAATGATAATTATGAGAAGAAACTTAAACGTTGCCACTCACAAATTTTAACGTAACGCATGCGATTTGAGTGCTCCGACTTAGAATAGTGGAAAATATACCTGACGGGTCGTAACTTGCCAGAAACCTCCCAAATAGTTAAAAATATTTCGACGCAGCAATTTTTTTTCTATCCTGCGTACGGGCTCTAGTTGTTTTCGGGCTGTAGCATACCTGTTTACATGGGTGTTTCAATGTCATCGCCCTATATCAAGGAGTATCATCCCAAACCTTAACTATATTCCCATATGCACACATATCCACTCTCTGGTTCAAGCATTTTAGGAGTTCTAAGAGTATATATATATATCGTTATAATAAGTGTATGTACGTACGTATTTAAGAGTGGATTCGTTCTGAACTGAGTTATATCGGCGGCTTACACCTAGTATACTAAAGGGTTTTCTAATAAGAGATGTTATTTTAATTAGCCCGCTATTTCGGTAGATGTCACTTTTGGAGCTGTCATTTTTTGACATTTGACAAGTAGAAACTCCGCCATTAATAAAAACGATACACGATTCAACAACGCATTGAAATTATTAAAATACACTATAAAAATGGTGAAAATGTGGCAGAGACGGTTCGTAAAACTCGAACATTTTTGGGTCGTCGTGAAGCACCTTGTCGGACCGCAATACAGAAATTGGTAGAAAAATTCGAGCTGCCGAGACAAGTTAGTGATGTGAAGAATAAAACCCGTGCACGTCGCTCAAGAACAGCCGAGAATATTGCGGCTGTAGCCGAAAGTGTTGAAGAAAACCCAGGTTTGTCCATTCCTCGTCGTTCTTTGGAATTAGGCATTCCACAAACGTCATTACACCGTATTTTGCACAAAGATTTGGGTCTTAAGGCTTATAAAGTTCAGTTAACACAAGAACTCAAGCCGGCCGATCATCAACAACGTCGAGTCTTTGCTGATTGGGTCCTTGAAATGCATGAAAATGATCCGGAATTCCATCGAAAACTCATCTTGAGTGATGAGGCCCATTTCCACCTCGATGGCTTCGTCAACAAGCAAAATTGTCGCATCTGGGGCTCGGGAAAACCCAAGAGTTATTGTTGAAAAGCCTCTCTATCCTCAACGTGCGACTATTTGGTGCGGTTTATGGTCCCGCGGGGTCATTGGACCTTACTTTTTCGAAAATGAGGCTGGAGCAACAGTTACGGTGAATGGATTGCGCTATCGACAGATGATTAATGATTTTGTATGGCCGGAATTGGATGGTATTGATCTGGGCAACGTTTACTTTCAACAAGACGGCGCTACGTGCCATACAAGCAACGAAACCATTGATCTTTTACGGGAAAAGTTTCCAGACCGTGTTATCTCTCGAAGAGGTGATCACAATTGGCCACCGAGATCTTGTGACTTAACACCTTGCGACTTCTTCCTTTGGGGCCACGTGAAAGAGAAGATCTACGCCAACAGCCCAGCGTCGATTCAAGACCTCAAAGATGGAATTCGTGAGGCTATCGAGGACATAGGGCAGCCACTTTGCGATTTGGTTATGGAAAATTTCATGAAAAGGATATGGTCCTGTAGGCGTGGTCGTGGTGGTCATTTGGCTGATGTTATTTTCCATTATTAACGGCATACCTTCCTCTTTATAATGAAATAAAGATCCGATCATTTATCTCAAAAAATGGCATTTTTCTTCGAATATCAAAATAACACCTCTTATTGGAAAAACCTTTATTACGTGCAATAGAAAGAGCAAACTGGTGACATCTACTGGCAATGAAGAGCAAACAACTTCAGGTTCGGAAAATCGATGATAGAATCTTCGGGAAGATTCAGAAATAGAATGAATAGAATAGTTAAGAAGATTCTGGAATAGAAAACTCCAGAATAATCTGGAGAGTTTCTAGGGTATAAATATAACAGTTGTCACCACCAAAGAAAGAGTCGTGTGTTAACAAGCGAAAGTGTTGTAATTGAATTAAGATAATAGAAAGTATTGCGATAATTGAAAGAACAGTATTAGCGATAATTAAAGTTGAGTTGATTAATTGAAGATTTGTGACTTATATAAGATCAGAAGTGAAATAAACAACTTGTATATTAAAAATTTAATATTATGTTTTAAATAAACGAACCAAAAGCCACGCTCGCAACAACTGGTGTCAGAAGTGAAATAAATTGGCGACGTAAAGTGGTGGCAATTGACTGAAAAATTCAAAGTTGATTAATTTTGTGAAATTGTGTTAAATTTTGAAAGATCTAGAAAATAATTTATATTCAACTGTGAGTGTATTACTAAAGTAAAGGGGCGCAAAGTGGAGGAGCTTCCAATGCAGGATTTGAAAGTGGAGTTAGGGAACCGGTCATTACAAACAACAGCTGCAAAGAAGGTTCTAGTCGAGCGACTTAGACAAGCTTTGATAAAAGAAATAGAGAATCCTGAGACATTTGTTTTCGAAGAGAACTTGGAAGAAACCGAAGCTGAAGAAGAGCCTGCGATGAAAATGGAACAGTTTTTGAGTACTTGCCCGTGTTGATGAACAAAAGAATTCTCTCGAGGAACACAAGAAATCTATGGAAACCCGTCTGGACGAGCAAAAGGATGCTTTTGAGGAACAAAAGAAATCTCTGGAAATCCGTTTGGACGAACAAAAGAGCTCTCTGGAAAATTGCTAGAAACTCGTTTGGAGGAACTGAAAAACTCGTTAGATGAACAAAATTTGAAAATTGAAGGAATCGAGTCACCGAGCAAGTTGATAACTTTACAGGTAGAATGAAACCTCCAATATTTGATGGACAAAATTCGTGGCATATTTTCAAGAGACAATTCGAGGTAGCTTCAGAGGTAAATGGATGCAGTGATGAAGACAAAGCTATAGCTCTGCTGTTAGCACTTCGAGGTCCTGCGTCAGAGCTCTTACAAACTGTACCGATCGAAAATCAACATGATTACTCTTCATTATTACAGGCGATAGAATTACGTAACGGAGATGAGCACATGCAGCAAGTATATCGCCTACAGTTGCGCAACAGGATTCAAAAGCATGGCGAATCACTACAACAATTGCAGGCTGATGTGGAAAGATTAGCGCATCTTTCATACTCCAGCCTAAATGCGGATTTCCTTAATGAAGTGGCAACGGAGGCATTTGTGAACGCTATTGCAAATCAAAATTTACAACAAGCGTTAAGGTTAGCAGGAAAGAAATCAAAAGCAGAAGCACTAGCCTATGCATTAGCGTATGAATCCGTCAGACAAGCTTCACGGAGTGCAGTACGAGTAAGAGAAATTTCAGTGGAAGAAGTTACTTGTAACAGAGTGCTATCATCACAGAGCCCGCCTTCACATGGTGTGCTTCTATGCTGGAATTGTAATAGATCAGGGCACCTTCAAAGAGACTGCAGAAGACGTCGACGAGTCGAATCACCTGAAGGAGAGGGGAGAGAAGAATGCCAAAGATGTCGAGCCAGGGAACAAGCTATTCGTGGAGAGACTAGATATCAAGCAGCGACTAGTCGCATCAGCTTTCCTGTTGAGCAGTCGGAAAACTAGTAAAAACCAACTTTGTGGGGCAGAAGTTGGTTGGTGGAATCGACATCCCCGAAGTCATCATTCAAGTAGGTCAGTTAAAGAGAAATAATAGTAGTCTTGTTATATATGGAAATGTAGGAAAAAATGACTGCGCAGTCACTATCGATACTGGCGCTTCAAGATCAATTATTATACCAGATCTTGTTAAAAACAAATGGCTTCACAACACAACCAAATATCTACTAAGAACAGCAACTGGAGCAGCAGCACGGGTGTTTGGAGAAATAACTTTAAATGTTCAACTAGGCGAACTACTATTTCCTCACACTTTCCTGGTTTCAGACATAATGGATGAATGCATTCTTGGAATAGATTTCATGACCACATACAAAATAAATCTGGATGTCGGAAAGTGGATTCTCAAATATGGGAACATAGAATTCCTATGAAACTAGGAGAAGGAGCAGATCATCCTGCGAAAGTAAGGACGTTGGTCTGCGAAAATATTACTCTTTCGCCATGCTCCGAGACACTAGTATGGACAAGGCTTACTGATGACATCGGAACCTGCCGATTCTATCTGGTGGAGCCTAACCCCTCAAAAGTTACATCGAGCATCATTGTTGGCAAGACTGTGAAGGCAGAAGGTGCAACATTAATACCAGTCAGAGTGCTTAACACATCCGAAAATGAGGTACAACTAAAAGAAGGTGCTATAATTGGAAATTGTGAACCCGTTTACCAAATCGTCAATTGGGATAATGGTAGTAATGTCAGGGAAACAAAACCTATATCAGCTACTACCAAACAGGTTCAGAAACTTCTTTCGTCCAGTGCCTTAAGTGAACAACAACACAACGATGCCAAAGAGGTGATCGATGAATTTTCGGAATTATTTACAATGAATGATAATGATTATGGTAAAACAAATCTTGTGCATCGTCTTATCGATACAGGAGATTCCGACCCATTCGACAGACACCACGAACATTGCCAGCCATTAGCCAAACAACCAGAAGTTGCAGATATGATGAACTCCATGAAAAAACAAGGCATAATAGAGGAATCTAACAGCCCTTGGACATCGCCGGTTGTTCTGGTTAGGAAAAAGGGTGGCAGCACCCGATTCTGTGTAGACTACCGCCAACTAAATAATGTGACGAGAAAAGATAGCTATCCATTACCGAGGATTGATGAGACGTTGGATACCCTTTCCGGAGCACAATGGTTTTCCTCGCTGGATTTGAAGACTGGTTGCAGGCAAGTGGAAATACATCCCGAGGACCGAGAGAAAACTGCTTTCTCAGTTGGCAGTGGCTTATGGCAATTCAAAGTAATGCCATTTGGGTTATGTAATGCTCCAGCCACATTCGAACGACTAATGGAATGTGTTCTACGTGGTTTAACCTGGAAAACATGTCTTGTCTATTTGGATGATATAATAGTAATCGGAAGCACATTCAAGGAATATAAAAACAACTTACGGGACGTACTTCAAAGACGCAAAGATGCAAAATTGAAGCTCAGTGCGAGTAAATATGCTCTAATCAAAGATGAAGTTAAATATTTAGGGCACATCGTTTCATCACAAGGAGTAAAAACGGACCCAGATAAGATAGAAGCCGTCAAAAATTGGCCATCAATTACGGAGTATTCTTGGTTTAGCTACCTACTATATTTATATTATACACGGATGCCAGCAATGAAGGTATTAGTGCAGTGCTTTCGCAGGAGGAGAATGGTCAAGAAGTTCCAGTAGCTTATTATAGCAAAGCACTTTCAAAGTCAGAAAAGAGCTACTTCCCATTGTAAGTTCAACAAAACATTTCCATAAATATCTCTACGGGCAGAAATTCATCCTTCGCACCGACCATGCAGCACTCAAATGGCTTCTGCAGTTTAAGAACCCTGAGGGACAAGTGACGAGATGGATAGAGCGAATACAGGCTTATGATTTTGAAATCAAACACTGAAGAGGTCGTATCCATGGAAATGCAGACGCTTTTTCACGACGTCCATGCAAACTTGAATGCAAACATTGTGCGTAAGTGGAAGAAAAAGAAACAACAGCAACTATACAGTTGGTAACCGTGGAACCATCTACAGGTTGGGACAACGAGGGCCTGAGAACAGCACAACGAGAAGATCGGGACATTTCACCTATTCTCGCTTGGAAAGAAGACATGGAAAGACCAGACTGGAAGGATATTTCGGAACGGAGTGAGAAGCTGAAAAGTTACTGGGCTCAATGGAACTCTTTTCATGTTGAATGTGGTATATTGAAACGCAAATGGGAAGCACCTAACGGCGAATCTTTCCGAATGCAGATAGTCGTGCCAGCATCAAACGTCAAAATTGTTTTAGAAGAAAAGCACGGTGGAACCTCTGGAGGACATTTGGGAGTGAACAAAACAATTTCCAAAATTAGAGAAAAGTTTTATTGGTTACATATGTGAGAAGATGTGGAGGAGTGGTGCCGCACATGCACTGTCTGTGCTGCTTGCAAAGGGCCGCAACACAGGAGCAGAGGAGAAATGCATAAGTATAATGTCGGAGCCCCTTTGAAAGAATAGCTGTAGGCATTGCTGGACCTTTTCCAAAAACGGATGGTGGTAACCGTTATATATTAGTTCCCATTGACTATTTCAGTAAATGGCCTGAAGCGTATGCAATCCCTAATCAAGAGGCAACCACAGTTACGGAACAAATAATAACGAATTGGGTCAGTAGGTTTGGTGTGCCTCACGAACTTCATTCGGACCAAGAACGGAACTTCGAATCTTGGACTTTCCAGGAGATGTGTAAAATGTTGGGAATAAAAAAAACCAGAACAACTCCTCTACGCCCACAATCTGATGGCATGGTAGAGCGTTTCAACAGAATATTGATCGAGCATCTAAAGAAAGTAGTTGACTATCATCAACGCGATTGGGATCGACATATTCCTCTATTCCTAATGGCTTATAGATCATCCATTCATACCGGACAAACCCCAGCTAAGGTCATATTCGGAAATGAGATGCGTTTACCCAGCGACCTCAAATTTGGTACCCCCAGAGGTGAAGAAAAGTCACCAGAAGACTACGTATCGGAGCTCAAACAACAATTAGCTGATGTGCACGAGGCCACGAGAACGAAATTAGCAGTAAATACTGATCGGATGAAGACCCGCTATGACTTAAGTGCTAATTCCGCAGGATTTAACGAAGGTGATCTTGTTTGGCTGTACAACCCGAAACGACATAAGGGACGTTCTTTAAAACTACCACAATAGTTGGAGGAACCGTATTCAGTAGTAACTAGAATTAATGACGTGGTATACAGGATTCAGCGTGGCACAAAAGGGAAGCGTAAAATTGTTCATTTGGACCGCTTGTGTCAATACTACGAGCATCAAGACCGTGGACCACCTGTTGTTCGGGACGAACAATTTTAAGAAGTGGGTAGTGTTACGTGCAATAGAAAGAGCAAACTGGTGACATCTACTGGCAATGGAGAGTAAACAACTTCAGGTTCGGAGAATCGATGATAGAATCTTCGGGAAGGTTCAGGAATAGAATGAATAGAATAGTTAAGAAGATTCTGGAATAGAACAGTCCAGAATAATCTGAAGAGTTTCTAAGGTATAAATATAACAGTTGTCACCACCAAAGAAAGAGTCGTGTCTTAGACGTTGCAATGATAACAAGCGAAAGTATTTTAATTGAATTACGATAATTGAAAGTATTGCGATAATTGAAAGTACAGTATTAGCGATAATTAAAGTTGAGTTGATTAATTGAAGGTTTGTGAATTATATAAGATCAGAAGTGAAATAAAGAACTTTTATATTAAAAATTTAATATTGTGTTTTAAATAAACGAACCAAAAGCCACGCTCGCAACAATACATTAAATGACAGGTTCAAATAGTTCTTTTACATTCAAGACAACTTTTCTGATAATTGTCAGGTAACAAGCAAGGTCATGTAAAACGGGGCCGGAGGTAGTACCTGAATTCTAATGATTGGGTAGGATCTGAATACACAATTAGAGTAACCTAACAAATCTTAAGTTAACATTAGCCTACAAAGAAGAAAAGAATTTTGTTGTCTGCAGAACTATATCTAATTTTAGAGCATTGAATATACATTTAGAGTAACCTAACAAATGTTAAGTTGACATTAGCCTGCAAAGAAGAAAAGAATTTTGTTGTGTGAAATTATATCTACATTTAGAGCGGAATTAGGAGTATGCTCATATTGTTATACTTCCTAAATGTATCATAAATGGAAAGTGAGATATTAAGCGTGTTTTAAAGAGATTGTTGGGTTGTCAGCATATCTAAACAATAGATAACTTAACACTACCATTTTTGGGTTCGACTAGTGTTGTGCATGGAATGTATGAAGGGGTGTTGTCGCGGTCAATCCCTCTATAGTTCACGATCAACTGTCAGGTCTATGAGCGCATTTGGCTAAAGGAAAGTAGAGATAAGAACACCTGTTCGCAGAGGTAATGCAAGTAATGATGTTTTATGGTAAAGGTGAGTGGTGTGCAGGTCCCTTCTGGACCGGATGTGCTGCGACGTTTTCTTTGTATAGGCACGATGATTTTTTTGATTATGGATCGTGAACGGCGGCCGATTTTTGGGTAACCCCCCTATACCTCTCCCGCACTAGTCAAGGTGCTAGCGTGCCGCCTTGTGCTATCGCCGATCACGGAGTAATCTGTCAGCTCATGCTGGCAGCTTGGACTTCGCGTCCAAACCAATCACTCAACATAGATACCATAACAAAATTGAATTGAATATTCCTCAGGACGTTCCGAATTAATTTTATATGAGCGTCTATGACCATATGTATGATATTTTCCTTTGTGGTACACCCGCACTCGTTTGCAACGATGAGACGATGTCGTTCGAACAAAGATACAACCGTATATCGCTTCAGATATGATGATGAGGGATAATGCTAGTTAAATGCTGCATTTACTTCTATTTGGTTAGCAATATCTTGACGTTCAAACATGAAAAGCTCCAGAGAGTTATGATATTCCTATCACACGGTGTGGGTGCCCATGAGCACTCAAAAATTCTGGTCTACCTTCATCAAGATACGGTAGCTTTTTCCGCTTATTCCAATTGGATGAATCCTTATGGATTTTTTATTTACCACCTTTCATCCGCGGACTTCAGTAATTGTCCCTCTTTGACACCCAGAAAAAAACGATAAAAATCGGGACCTTAATCCTCGATTTATACAATAATTATACCGATACTCTTGGATTTTTTTTTTAGATTTTTCCGATCACACCTTTCTTGCTGTCTTCCTTTTTAGATTCTTCTTCTTCCTCTCCTCGTCAAAAAAACACCCCCGCAAACTCGTTCTATATGGACGCGCTGCCCTGTCAATTGGGTGGCGTTCGGTGCGCACAGACGGTCCGTCCATACAGAAAGCAGACGCCTCATACGTGACGCAGCTAGCATCAGTGTAGCATACTGCTGCATGCAGTATGCTACGACCATAACAATTTGAGAGGAATTTTACATCTCCTTTCAACATCTTGGCAAAAGCGAAATTTATCTTTTTCTTCAAAAAGTGATGTAGTGTAACCCGAAGTACATTATTATGAATAGTTTGATAAAATATAAAGCAAATCAATAGGATTTTGTCATTCGGGTAATCCTACGTTCTCTCGATTTTTGTTTTTAAGTCGTTGTCTCAGTTGCACTACAATAGTGCATAGCCAAGTTCGTTTCCCCCATTCATGCAAAAGACGAAAGTATATGAAATTACTTGTTTCGTTCTAAAAAACACCAAAAATTTCCAATTTTGCTCTACTGCTTCCTATCTTCTTATTAGGTAATCTCTGAAACAAGTGCGGGGTCTTATGTAGCAATGAGGAGCAGGGAATGGGGCCGGGGGGAGTTTCAGTATTATAATCTGATGCTTTTATATCCTCAGCCAAAACCAAAAATAACCTAATAAGAAGATAAGAAGCAGCCAAACCAAATTGAAAATTTTCCGTGTTTTTAGAATGAAACAAATACACGGCGTTTTGATAAAAATTGAAAATACATGTTCAAAAATGGACTAAATCGGGCAACTCCTTCGTAGGGTTGCCATTCAAATATTTCGTTTTTTAGTATATATTTGGACACTGTCTGACAACGACTGCAGGTAGAGAGCTGAAATTTGGTACGCGGTGTTTTCATAGCAATAGCAAATAAAAATTAAAAACCGACTAAATCGGGCAACCCCTTTCTGGTGTTGCTATACTAAATTTTGGTTTTTCATTATATATTTGGAAACTGTCTGAGAACGCGTAGACGTGGATAGCTCAAATTACATATACGGCTTTTAAAAAAAAAATTAAATTTAGGTTCAAAAATGGGACAAATCAGGTAACTATTTCGTAGGGTTGCCATACAAAAATTTCTTTTTAACTATATATTTGGGCACTGTCTGGGAACGGGTCAACGTGGAGAACTAAATTTAGTTTTTCACTATATACGCATCGAAGTAGTGAGCTGAAATTCTGTACACAGGCCTTTTTTAAAAAAGTGTAAATTAAGTACAAATATGGGATCAATTGGGCAACTCCTTCGTATGGTTGCCATACAAAAAACTTAGTACGTGGTGTTTCCATAGCATTGGTAAATAAAATTTATTACCATACAAAACATTGGTTTTTCACTATATAAGGCTGAACTACAATAGACGTATACGTAAGTACATTTACTTACGTAAAGCGAACGCGCTCTTTAATTTAACAGGCGTACACAAATGAGCTTTAACTCGTGTGAGGGGAACTTTCTTTAAGTTTAAAAGTCAAATCGCAGTCAGTAAAGGTGCGGTAAGAATCGCTCATTCCGTAAGAACGCGATGTGTCCAAACAATTAAATTATTACTAAATGATTAAAAGTGCAATGTAAAAATTAAAATGGAATAAAAATGCGAATTAATAGAAAAAACAAATATTCAATTAAATCAACTTCCATTTGTTAATTTTGTCATTTTTACCACTTTTTAAAATTGAAAACATTAAAGTTAGGCTAAAAAGATCAATTTTTCGTAAGTAAACCTCAGTCTCGTTCAATTTCGTAAAGTTATTTACGTCTATTGTAGCTCAGCGTAAACTTAAAAGCTGCCTGAGAAGGCGTCGGGTGAAGAGCTCATATTTTGTACACGGCATTTTCATAAAAATTGCAAATACAGGTTCAAAAGTGAAGCAAATCGGGCAATCCTTTATTGGTGATGATATGCAAAACTTTAGTTTTTCACTATATATTTGCACACACACATACCCACACACACCACAGAGAGAGACAGATAGACATACACACCCACAGTGAAACCCTAGAGTACGGAATCGCGCTATCAGATAACAGCTTAGATATTATGCATCGTAGTTCAAGTTGATTTTTTTGTCTTTTAGCCATCTTGGGCGTTCCCACCACAGCCAAATCCCCCTAATTGCGAAGGAAAAATTCTTCGTGATGCTCGGCAGGATTTTCAGGAGACTTTAGTTAAACCAACGTTTATTGTTTGTAAGGGATTGGATTTCCGAAACCTTATTTTCTACGAATGTCTTCAACCTATGTGCATCTTCCATTATCTATGATATTACTATCTTAGAATCTGTCCAAGCAAAATATGATAGTTCTTGAATTTCTAAACTTTCTCTGGTTTCTGTTAATAGCCTTGCGAGTAGCGATGCTCCGCACAATTCTAAATGTGGTAATGAAAGTTTTTGATTTTAGTGGTGCAACCTTTGTATTCGTTGTCACTGTGTTACCGTAATTTTATCTTGTTGAATTATTTGGCTATAAATGATGCACTATAGGCTCCCTCAGAAGCGTGACAGAAACCATGCAGTTCACAATGGCAAGCATCCCGGATATATCCAATACATCTGGAAATTGGTAATCTTGTTAGATTAGGTAACTCCATTTTTATTCTTATCCATCTTTGTTTTATTTCCTCACGCAGCTTTTCATCCCATTCTAGCTCTTCAAGTGCTGATGAATACAGCTGAAAATAAAATAAAAAAAGAATTAAAAAAATCGAATTGTTCAATACATAGTACTTCCCTATTGCTCCCTCCAGGTCCACAACCGATAATTCATCTTAGACGTCCAGGAACTTCTCTGAAATGGAAAATAAACACACATATTAGTTAGAATCAACTAATTAAATAAAATATTACAACAAAAACCCTAAAAATAACCCAATTACATGTGTGACTGCCAAGAAACGAATTTCTTGGCAGTACAACAACAAACACAACAATTTGTACCATTGTTGACATTTCGTAAATCAACTTTCCAGCATGAACTCACAATTAATAAAAATAATTCCCAAAATAAGTGGGAAAGAGATAGATGTGGAAACGAGATGCAAAAGAAATGAGAATTATTTGCGTTGCACATTGGAAATTGTCATAATAAGGCAGGGAGCCGCCATCTTGATAAATTTCAGAAAAACTAAATTATTTAAATAAATAAATTATGAAAATTCATGAATAATTTAATTAGTTGAAGGTAATTGACACATTTTGAGATAATTGTACAAGTCAGGCAAATCCGAAAAATATGCTTAATTTACATTTATCTTGTGGAACGTATGTCAAAATGGCCGCTCATAGGCTATAAAAAGGAGGCAAACCCTTAAGAGCTCTCTCAGTTTTTATATAGCGATGGTACATGCAACTTCCAGCATCCGATCAAGTTACTAATCTCTTTTGATTTTCAGCAACAAAGCATATAATAAAACGTACCCAGGTACTTATTATACATGCTAGAAGTTTGTGCAAGTGGTTTTGGCAAGGGAACAAGGATTTTTTTGTACTAAGATAAGTATTGTGTGTATACTAATTAATATAGCTATTAAGGTTTCTTGCATAGAATTAAATATATGCCGACTTTCGGTATTTTAATAATATATGCAATGAGACATCTTAGTTAAGTCAAAATTTAAGTGAATTAGAATAAGTGCACAGCAAATAAGGTAATATAGTCAAATTATATTAAATGAATTTGAAAAATGAAAACTTATAGTAAAAACTTAACACTAACTAGACTAGTACTTAGAATAAGTTGAAAGAAAATTAAACTAGGCAAAATGAATTAAAAAGAAAGTTGAACTTAAAGTTATGAAACTTAGGATTAAGATGCCAAAAAACAAATGAACTTATTTAAAGTTAAACTAAAATTCGAATGAAAATCTAGACTTAGAATGTATTCCTGGCAATTAAAAAAAAAAATTAATTTTTACAAGGGCGAGTTAGAGGCGCCATTTAAGTAACCACTTCCATTCATCGAGCCAAAGAGGAAATGCCTTGGGCTCTACCACTTCTATGGAGTTGATTTGGCGAAATGAATTTGGTCCCATGGGAGTGAAATAGGCCAACTTCTTGGACAATTTGTGCTAAAACAAAAAAAAGAAAGAAAAGAAAATAATAAAAGTGGCAATCGGTCACATGGTAGCTTTAGATATTTGTATTTTATACTTACTAATTTTGTTTTTCTTTCATATATGACGTAAACAAAGCGATGACTGCAGGACAATCTCCGACTTTCCTGATGCTGGTAGATGACATTCTCTCTCCTATCCAAGAAGGGAAACTATGAGCTGAGGACAGCTCCTTCTTTTACGACGGGGGCAGTGTTACATAATTTGTTCTGCAGAAAGTCTAAAAAAAAAGAAAAGAGAATTTATACATTGGAAAGAACACTAATAACCAAGATTACTCATCTCTAAATCGCCGAACGCATAACCCAGAAAATTTCCCGCGGCGAGTTCGACATCCTCTCTATGACCTTGTCCAGTGTACGAGATCTACGAAATTTATAAATAAATCTGTTAAAAGTTAAAATTTTTACAAAAAACTGAAATAAATTGTAAAGAGTTATTGTGATAGTTTGAAACGTATTGTTTTCATGATCGTTTGGGTTAAATTAAGTCGAGTTTTCTTTGTAGTGCAGAAGCTCAGCCAGAACAATTACTTGGAGCAAAGTTTTTTTGGATAACGCAATTTAGAAAAAGGTTGGAATAAATTGGCTGCTCAATTCAAATTTTGTAAGTTTTTTTTTTATTTCATTGCATTTTAATTTTAACAATTATCTTAATATTTTTGCTTTCCTATCCTTTTCATTTCTTTTGCACGTATCTATTTGCAAAAAATAAACTGGGTAGGTAATCTAGTTTAATTTCAGGACTTCAACTTGTCTGAAAAACGTCTTTCCGGGCTTATTTCGGTGATTATTCAAACAGCACTGTACAGTTTTTAATTCTAAGACTTAATCACTAAACTGTTACTTCAAATGTTTTTATTTAAAATGAACACAATTAACTGAACAACTTAACGTTTTTTAATTAAAGAAAACACAAAATACAAAACAAAATTCGAATTGGCATTGGCAAATTAAACTAACAATTTCCATTGATATTTCCAGAGTGCACGTCACTCAAAGCCAAAAGCCGACATTCCCTCACTTTTACACGGTTTCGTGTCCTTTAGCAATGAATATAAAAAAAACCAATTTATGTATAGTTTTAATGTATTTAAATCCATTCTTATTAAACTACGTTTAATTGACCAACTAGCATCTCTGCAAATGTAGCCCGGGTAGCTCAGTCGGTAGAGCGTTGGACTTTTAATCCAACGGTCCAGGGTTCAAGTCCCTGCTCGGGCGGATCTTTTTTTTCCCATGCCAAATTGAAATAAATAAATAATTAGAAAAAATTGGTAATAAAAAATAACTCATCAATATATTCTGACTAACTAGTTTTCCAATTGTTTTGCATTTAAAATGTACGCGGCTAGAAATGAAAAGAAAGAAGAAAAAAAAATAACAAGAAAATCAAGCTCTCCTTAAAACTTTACGAATAATGGCAACGAAATGCAACGAAACAGAAATAAATTAGAAGAGGGCGGAGTTTTTAGATTTCACTCTCATAAAGTAAGTAACGAAAGGACATCGAAAATAATGGACAATAATAACCGCATCGCATTAAAAAGAAAATCAACAGAAAATGACAAAAAATAAATATTAGGTAAACAAACATATTAATGTTGCATAATAAAAAACAAAATTTATGAAAATATTTTTTTTTAATTTTATTAACTTTTTAAAATTATTTTTTCAACATAAAAATTTGGATGCTCGTTACTGGAACACAAGAAGGCTCATTACTGGTTCATAGGACTTTAATGTTTTTTTTTTCCCTTTAATAAAATCCAAATACAGGGTGTTTCCTCCATGGTGGCCCATAGAGCGAGAGATGATAGTACTCACCTAGCCAAACAATAAAATTTAAAATTTTACGGAAGAGTGGGGAGGGGGGGGGGGGGGATGGGAGTTACTAAGTGATTAAGCTGCTGCTATGCTAGGTTTTCACAAAACACCCCGTATCTGAAAGTGTACAGGATGTACGGTTACCGTCAATAGCTCAGTAGGTGGTCTAAATTAAAAATTTCGGATTTTCAAATATTGCTTTTGTGTTGACCTCTTGTTTTTTTTTTTACAAAAAGGTGGTTAACATAACTTTTTTTAATAAAAATTCTAAACAGTGGACTCTTCTCTTTAATTTGACTTAGTACACCTATGTGCTAACTGTAGACGTTAAACAGTTATTAGCTCATTCAGGTCATACCGAAATTAGACGAAATTTTCTCAAAATGACGTGTTTTCAGTCACTAAGTGAACAAATTTTCTTTGAGAATAGGTTAGAGGATAGCTTTGAGTACGGCTACAGCTAGCACATAGGGTGCAATAGGTCAAGTTAAAGAAGATAGCCCACACTCCACAGTTTACAATTTTTATCAAAATGCCATTCATTTACCAGTCATAGTCAATTTGCTTTGCTGCCTAATTAGATTACCACGGCAGCAAAAAAAAAACTACTGTAGATCTATGTACCCACCGTTTTAAGGACGTGGCCTCGGCCAGGGTCTTTCAATAAAATATTTTTGTATTGTATTGTATTGTAAATTGTTTTCATTAGTTCAGAGCGGTTAGCTGATTGAGAAAAAGCCACTCTTAAACGGTGGAACAAATGCATCGCTAAATTATGTAAAGTAACAACTACACACCAATGCTAAACTGAATTGATTCCGTGACTCATTCATAATAGCAAATAAAAACAAGTAAAAAAGCTAGAATTGGTCTAAGACCAATTCTTATGATACCTTAGATGAATGCCCGTATTAAATTTCGTACGGTCACCGATCTATTCAAGTATTGATTTTGAAGTTGTTTTTCGCATATATTTCTAGAACAGTTTGCCGCACAGAAAAAATGGTTATATAACCAATTTTATAGGATTTCGTATTCTGCAGAAGTTTTTAGTACAATAAAAATGTCTTGGACTGATCGTTTTCAAAGTATACGTAAAAAACCGAAATTTTTATATGGCAACACCACGAAGGAGTTGCCCGATTTAGTCCATTTTTGACATTTTATTTGCTAATGTAGTAAAATCATCATGTACGAAATTTCAGCTCTCTACGTCGATGCGTTCTCAGGCAGTGTCCAAGTATATAGCGGAAAACGAGATTTTTATATGGCAACCCCACGAAGGAGTTGCCCGATTTGTCTCATTTTCGAACTTAATTTTACTTTTTTTTTAAAGTCCGTGTACAAAATTTCAGCTCTCTAAGTATACGCGTTCTCCAGTTATCGTGCGCACAGACGGACGGACGGACGAACGGACATGCAAAAATCGAAATAACTTTTAATATTATGAATGGGTTTCCAATCCATTTTGCTCTACCATCATTATTTCGAGGTGTTACAAACGGAATGACAAACTTAGTATACTCCTATGATTTCATCTAGGGTATAATAAGCGGTGCTGCCTCCAGAGCTGCTTGAGTTGCCTGGGAATTTTTTGCGCTCACTGCCATACTTATATAATATGGATTGCTCAACTTTATATTTCATGTGGGAACAATTGCTTGTGTCAAAAAGAGGGCTTGCGTTGGTAAAAGGGCTTGCGTTGGTGCCAACATCGAAAAAATCATTGGCGGGAAGCAGTGTATATATAGAGGACAAAGTATTCCCATTAAAATTTTGACTAATGTATGTATATTTTTAAAGGAAAAACAGAAAGAGGAGAGAAAATTGTGTTCTCTGTACCGTACTTTCTTATACATTTTCACGATAATTCGTCACTAATGGCGGAACGTGGCTCTTAATGGGAATAGCTTGTATTCTATATACCTTAGGCGGGAAGTTGAAAAAATCAGCGGACCGCTCGAAAAGTGGTTTTAATAAAAGCTTTCGAATCCCTGCCGCGTAATAACCTTTAATAATTAATTTAAAAATATTTGTTTCGACGACCGCACTTATTGTTGTTTACAGTTCTTTTTCAGTTGGTAATTGGGCTTAGACCGAAGCAGTCATTATAATACATGCAGTATACGCGTCAGTTGGTGCACTTGCACTTCATTCAGCATCATACTACCACTGACATGTATGCTTAATTTTCTATTTCAAGTGGACTCAACGTTGAAAAAATGAGCGCGTAGCTCGAAAAGTGATTATAATAGAACGTTTCGTACTTCTGCTACATATCTTATGAATATATTGCCTTTGGTAAAACAATTTTATCACTAATAGCCCTAAATAATTAATTTAAAAACATTTATTTCAACGGGCCCACTTATTATTTATTTCTTGTTTACAGTTCTCCTCAGTTGGTACTTGGCGCTTAGACTGAAGGACTCAGCAATATAGAAGTGAGCCCACTTTTTGCAGTACCTTTCTATTAAGGTAGTCAGTCTATATTATACATATCAATTCATCCTACTCACAAGTCTCGTGCGGCAGTGGTACCAACACTGACATATAATAAGAATGGACTGAGCGTTCTTGCTTCAAAAATGTCACAAATATTGAACAGGCTGTGAAAATCCCTTATTTCGTACAATTGCAGACTAATTTATAATTAATTAATTAATGATGTTGAAAAATAGTATTGCATTAAATTAGAATTATTTAGGAAGTTAAACTTGTTTTAATTAACACAAAAATTAATTTTTAATATTACTGAAAAATGTGCTGCTCTGCAGATTTGCTGTCAAATTTAATTAAGCTTGTAAGAAATAGACGTATATAAACAATATATTTTCTGAATTTTTATGTCAATTCTAATGCATTCCAATTAATACAACCCTATTGTTTCCAAAAATTGGTTACAGTACAGTGTACATTTTGAGCTTGAAAGAGACAAATAGATTTTAGCCAAAAGTTTCGAGATTTTTGGCTATAGGAATTAAGGATTGCTCAGTCCATTCTCATTATATGTCAGTGACCCGAACCCGAACGACAAAATCTTATTGAATTCCTCAAAATCCTATCAAACTGTTCATTATGGGCCTGTTCAGAGCAACACGCTATAGTGACATCGAAAGCGTTTTGAAGTGACTCTGTGAATTTGACGATAGTGTAAAAAGCAACTTGGTTGCTCTGAACGAGAAAAAGCGAAAAAAGCGTTTTGAAGGAAAATATATGTATGTGTTCATATATATACGGTCAGAAAATAAACTCTATCCCCCCCCCCCCCGTAAATTGGTAAATTGGGACTTAAATACATTAAAACTATAAACAGCAATAAAATAATTTTCTTCTTTATATCCATTTCAGTTTTATTCATTTATTTACTTTCAATTTTACAAGCTCTTTGACAAATTCAAACACGATAGCGACTATTTTGATAGCAGTCCTGAGTGCTATCAAGAAAAGTGACTTCAATAGTGACTATAGCGTCCACTCTGAACACATTTTTCTGGCAAGAGCGGGACCATAAACCGCACCAAACAGTCACACGTTGAGGATAGAGAGGCTTTTCAACAATAACTCTTGGGTTTTCCGAGCCCCAGATGCGACAATTTTGCTTGTTGACAAAGCCATCGAGGTGGAAATGGGCCTCATCACTCAAGATGATTTTTCGATGGAATTTCGGATCATTTTCATGCATTTCAAGGACCCAATCAGCAAATACTCGACGTTGTTGATGATCGGCCGGCTTGAGTTCTTGTGTTAACTGAACTTTATAAGCCTTAAGACCCAAATCTTTATGCAAAATACGGTGTAATTGCGTTTGTGGAATGCCTAATTCCAAAGAACGACGAGGAATGGAGAAACCTGGGTTTTCTTCAACACTTTCGGCTACAGCAACAATATTCTCGGCTGTTCTTGAGCGACATGCACGGGTTTTATTCTTCACATCACTAACTAACATGTTCGAGTTTTGCGAACCGTCTCTGCCACATTTTCACCGTTTTTATAGTAAATTTTAATAATTTCAATGCGTTGTTGAATCGTGTATCGTTCCATTTTTATTAATGGCGTAGTTTCTACTTGTCAAATGTCAAAAAATGACAGCTCCAAAAGTGACATCTACCGAAATAGCGGGCTAATTAAAATAACACCTCTTATTGGAAAACCCTTTAGTTTAAAAAAATAATAGCATCTAGAACAAATTTATGGAAATTCCAGCGTTTGAACAAAATACAAGCAACTTTTATATGTAAAACTCCAGCAGTAAGACAAGGCAAGAGGACTGTGGATGTCGCTTGCTGACCGGCATGCTGCTCTCTTTTTTCGACTTTGTTCATGGCTTGTATATACCGGGGGTTACGGCACAGTCTATTCTTATTATATCTCAGTGGTTTCATGCAATCTACGCTTTCACATTTTTTATCTTTGTTCATAAAAGTTTTAAAGAGAATTTTATTTTTTTTTCTATCTTTCTTCCTTTTCTTGCCATGTACATTTTAAATGTAAAACACTCGGAAATCTCGCCTGCTTCTTAACTTATTATTAAGTAACTTTTGCCAATGCATTCCGATTAATACAGCCGTACTATTTCCAAAATTGGTTCAGTGTACATTTTTAGCGTGAAAGAGACAAATAGATTTTAGCCAAAATTTGTGCCGAAACGAAATTATTGTATGTAAACCCCACGAAGGAGTTACCCGATTTGTCCCAAGTTTTACCCAAACTAATATTTTTATGCTACACCTGCAATCTTATCTTTAAATGTTTACACGTTGCAACTTCCGAGACTGCGGCAGCACGAAAAAAAACTTGCAAGCAATTGAACTGTAGGCGCAGTTTTTTGGGTTTCAGAGAAGCACAGCTTTATGTGCTGCGCTGCAGTAGAAGTTGCAATGTCTAATCGTTGGGTATAATAATATTAAAGTCAAAAGTCGGCATATGGTCTTGGACCGAGCGGCTTTTATTAGCTACATATAAGAACATTTATGTTAATGTAGCTTAGCTTAAATAAATAAAAATATTAAAATTCTGAAATGCAAATTAAGTAGTATTAAGTTTTCATATTTTATTCAAACAAAAATTAAAAATGTTCTCGCCCGAGCAGGGACTTGAACCCTGGACCGTTGGATTAAAAGTCCAACGCTCTACCGACTGAGCTACCCGGGCTACAAGTCAAAACGATTTAATTATTCATTAAAATTCTGGAGAATAGTTATGTTTATAAAATTTGTACCTGTAAGATTAAATTCCCAGCAACACATAATTTTAGTATTATAAATATTTCTTCGACCTCTTTCGTATTTTTTTAGAAATATCAGCATAGGTACAATGCAAAGCCTTGAAGTAGAATAATGCAATATAAGACCAGGAAATAAGGTTGTGAATAAGGCCAATTTATTAAGAAAACTCGGTATATAGGTATCTTATATCATTTTTACCAATTTGAATGAAAAATATATTTAAAAAGAAATAAATATTACAAAATTTTCTAATAAATAAAAAATTTATAAATACCTAATGTCTTTAAATAAATAACGTATATGGGCATGCCATGCGTGCATTCTGCGAATTTTTTTCTTGAATGGCCATTAAGAAAAATAAAACCATGTCGCGGTCATAGAAAATATTTCAATACCTATTGTATTATCATAAAAAATGTGTGCAAAATTTCAAATCGATAAAATGCAAATTTATTTGCAAAATCTTACCCAGGCATGAACATAAATACAAAATACAACTATGTAAAAATTAGGATTTTTCGAAAATTCACTTTCTACAGACAGTGCATACCTAATTCAACTTAATGATTTGCATTGCGGAGTTGCGCAGCGCATTTCTGCAGTGAAACAGAAAGAAACATTTACTATGAAAATTATGATAAATATGCTTATAGGGATAGAGAATATTAAAAAAAAAGCAAAAAGTGGGTATATTATATACCTATATTCTAAAAACGTAACGTATTAATTACTGCAATCGGAGAAAGTTCTAAAGGGATCTGTTTAACAGATATTTTTTACTTAATTTAATTCATTTATTTTTAATATTCTTCAAATTGTTAAGTCCAAAGTTCTATTAACCAAACTTTTGTTATACCTATTTTTTTTTATGAATAACTAGATAAAGCTGCTTGTTCTTAGAAAGGAATTTGCTCTTAAGTTTGTAGATTTATTTTTTATTGCTCAGTACACACAGTCTGGGTTTTCTATACCTATATTTATTAAAAAATATTTGCCAAAAGTTGCAATCTACATGAAAAACATAACCACGAGAGAAAAAAAGGCGAATTCTCTTCTCTTCTTCATAAACGTACCTACCTAGTAAAGTTGATAAGTCCTATATTTATAGTGTCCCGTAAGTGGTGTAATATCCGAAGGCTACCGATAGGTTATGCTTAGAAACGGTTTCCGAGATAGCAGGACTTTGGGTATGTTTTTATAGATCACCCTGTAATTTCCAGCGAAAATTACTGAAAAGGTCATTTCCAAAAGATAATTCCCTACTTTCTGGCATTTATTAATTTTTTCAGCGATTTTCGCTGGATATGCTCAGAAAATGTACAAAAAACGCAAAGGTTTACATTTTGGGTAGTGTGATGACAGGTCATTTTAAAGCTGGACTTGTTAAATCTAATATGAAAAATTGGTATTAATAACGTGTTTTTTGATAAAAATAGTAGTTAAATAAAAAAAAAAAACGAGTAAAAATTCCAAAAATTGAGCGTCGAGTCCTAACTTCAAAACGAAGAGGAGGGAAATAATTTATAGACAATTGGAAAAATCAACGATATCTATCAAAGTTGAAATCATCACCAACTGTTTAACTTTCAGAAATTACACGGTGATCTATAAAAACATATCCAAATATCTTTAGTCCCGTTATCTAGAAAACCGTACAATTTTTTGCAAGGCAAGCATGACCTATCCGTAGCTTTCGTATATATATTACACTAGTTACGGGACATCCGGTATGTATATCGATGCATTGCATAACTAAAAACGCCCGCCTTTGCGTTTTTGTGCCACGCATAGTCCTCTAATCTAATAGCTTAGGCACGTGAAACATAACGAAGAAAGCTACGCCACAAGCACTTCACTTCGCCTTAATTTTCTAACAGCCGCCTCTCTGATTTCTTTTTTTCTTGTGCGCTGGCCTTCTGTGTGTTCTGATTTTTTAATTCATTTTTCTTCTGCATTGCAGCCCATGCCACGCCAGCTATAATGAACTCTGGCAGTGGCACTGGCACAAAATTAATTTTTGTTTCTCTTCTCTGTTTCTCCCATGCTGTCATGTCATTCATGACATACACATACCGTACCGTGCCTTTCAGTGTGTTTAGAGAAATCAACAGCAAGTGGCTAGAAGTATACGCGGTTACGGTCACGTTGTACTGTTCATGCATGCACGACGGTAAGTATTCCATAGGCACCCCGTCGCACTCATGCTCATGTAGCAGCATGCTGTTACGAACCAAGTACACGCAGACATTCATGTCACTTACAAACGCCTGAGCACGCTATCACGCCATCTGAGCATAGTCGCTTTCTTTTGACACCTGACACGAATTTCTGTCACGTATTCAGTCATTGCAAACCGTGCCGCTTAGTGTACTCGTTTTGAAGTAATTTCCAAATCCCAAAGTAATGGAAGAACTATTAATAAAAAAAGTTAAAGAACGCGATTTCTTATTTGACGTAAAATCTCCCAGTTATAAAGATCGCAATGTTAGACAAGAGGCATGGGAGCAAATTGGCAGAGAGCTGAACATGAAGCGTAAGTATCTATCCAGTTGTGCTTGCATTTATTACGTTTTTATAACGACGCGATACGTCGACAACAAGATTATTTGTAACCATAGTCAGTGCTGCTAGTAAACTTAAGAAATAGCTGTGAATTTTCCCTTTCAGTATTCGACGAAAAATTAAGTTGCACACAATATCCGTGCGTATCATACTTTCTGTTTATTTTGCTAATCTTGTAAAATGTCATCCATGTGTATAAATATAGAGAAATACCTATACTTGCCATAACATCATAAAGGAGAGTGAAATAGTGAGTGCTGCATTTGTGTAAGTTTACAGCGGTTACCGTTCTGAAGGGCCTTTTTCATTAACATGTTTCACTGTCAATCAAAGAAACGAGTGAACAAATGTTAGCTATTCTGAGGTTCGATGTTCATAAGTATATACCAAATTACTAACAGGTTTTTAATAAAATCTTTTGCTTTTATACATTGGAGGCATATGAAATGAACGTCTAATCTTATAATTATAGCAAAAATAGCAGCTATTGTTGCTAATAAATATATTATTTTAAAACCATACATTTGTTTCGTTTCCTGTAATTCCACCTTTATGGTTGGCTTATAGTAATGAATTCCAACATTGAATGTATGAAAAAATTAATGTTTGTCGAAAGGCACAAAACACATTAAAGTTGTGAATTTCAATTGCAATGATATTTTTGTTATAATATTGCCCGTCGTCAAAAATAAATTGAAAGTGAATATAAATCAAATTAAATCAGCATTTATTCAAAAAACTCGTGCATAAAGCAACGTACAGCGTTGGGCACTACGACAATATATATGTGGCTTAAATTTACTTACTCAGCAAAATAACAATAAAAATTAAAATGTTAATAGTAAGAGGCAGATAAACATAAACATTTATTTATTTGACCCGTGCCAAAAGCACGCTGAGCGCTAGGCACATCTTAGCGAGTTACATAGTAGATACAAACATATTAGCAAAATTGAACATAAACAATTAAGAGTAAAGTATTGGAGGCTTAGAGCAGCTATAGTAGCATGTAGGAACGTTAGAGCAGCAAAAGAAAAATTATAATTCCATAGCAAATCAATAAGAATGAAAATAATAAAAACAATTGCAAGAATATAAAAATTGCAGTATGATTTGTAGTATGGTTTGTAATATGATATAACTTGTTGCCGGAGAATAGATATATAAAAGTAAATAGAATGGCGACAAGTAACAGAGGGTCTTGGCGACTAAATAGTATATCTAGTATAGGCAGCTAGTGAATACTGGGCACTTAAGCCTAACTTAAGATTAAACTTGACTATGTACATCAAACAAAATGAATTACCAACTAGTGTAGGTAACCAAAGAACACTTATGGTTGGACTTGAGATTAAACATAACTATATACTATCAAACAAAATGGATTACCTCTTAGTGTAGGTAACCAAAGAACACTTATGGTTGAACTTAAGACTAAGCATAACTATATACATCAAGCAAGATGAATAACTTGAGATTAGACATAACTATATATACTGTGAATCAAAATGAACTACCATTTAGTGTAAGTAACCCAAGAACACTTATGGTTGAACTCGAGAATAAACATAAATATATTCTATCAGACAGAATGAATTACCAATCAGCGTAGGTAACAAAAGAACGCTAATGGTTGAACTTAGACTAAACATAACCAAACACATTATTATATACATAAGGCAAAATGATTTATCTGTTAAGCTTTTACATTTTACGTTGGTTCTCAATATGATTTGACATGACTGCGTGATTGTGAATACTAAAGTAACAAAAATAAGCAATATGTAACCAAAGTAAACTTACGGTTGAACTTATGATTGAACACAACTATATACTATATACACTATTATATACATAAAGCAAAATGACTCATCTGTTAGGTTTTTACATTTTACGCTGGTTCTCAATATGACTTTACATGACTGCGTTATTGTGAATATTAGGGGAACAGCAATATGCAACTAAAGAGCACTAATGGTTGAACATGAGATTAAACATAACTGTATACTATCAAACAAAATGAATTACCCTTTAGTGCAGGTAACCAAACAACACTAATGGTTGAACATGAGATTAAACAACTATATACTATATAACTGTATACTATCAAACAAAATGAATAACCTTTAGTGTAGGTAACCAAAGAGCACTAATGGTTGAAGCTGAGATTAAACAACTATATACAGCAAGAGTCATTAATCATCTGCTATGTTTTTACGTTTTACGCTGGTTTTCCAAATGACTTGATTTAAATGCGTGATTGTGAGTATCGATGGAACAATAACACGAATTCCACTGAATGAGATGTCATCAAGAGAATCAGAAGTTGAGCCGGTTGTTATATTCCTATTAAGATATGATTAAGTGAGTAGATATATCGACATGTAGCAACATTTATGTATGATTCCTGCTGCGGAAAGCGATTAGGAAACCCCCCTTAAGAGCCTCATTTTTGAATGAGTTTAGTGAAGCACTACGCATGACTTCATCAGGCAGTTGATTGCAAAGAGTGGCCCCCCGCATGAAAGCGCTTTTCCCACCATATTGCGAATTAACCCTGGGGAGGACAATCCTAAACCTATTCCGCGAACTCCAGTTGAACCGACTAGCTACATAACTGGGTAACAGGCCATGTCTAGCCTTGAAGATAAACATCAGAGTATTTAGAACATACAGGTTAGCCAGTGAACATGGGAGAAGCACCTGAATGAGTTGAGAGGGAACATGTGATCTACGCTTAATGCCAAAAACATATCTGGCACAGGCCTTGAATGCACGAACAAGTTTATCAATATTACAACAGGATATTGGAAACAAAACAACATCAGCAAAGAAGAAATGTGGTAGGATTAGAGCTGAGAAGAGTCTTGTGCGAGTGACCTCAGCAAAATGTTGGGAAGCAGCATAGAGCGAACGCAAGCCGTAATATACTCTAGCGCAAATCTTGTTAATTTGAGGCTACCATGTGAGACTAGGATCCATGAGAATACCAAGATTAGAGATCGCTCTAGTCGAAAGCTCAATGTTATGTCCCAAAATGCACAAGTCAGGTAGTTCCGACACATTGGCTACATTTGAAGCACGTGTTGAGTAGACCATTGCTTGCGTTTTGGATGGATTAAGGGACAGGCCATTATCAATAGACCATCTAGCAATCTTTGAAAGAGTTCTATTAATGATAGTCACAGACTCACTGAGATGATTCCTTGGAGCACCATAGTAAACCTGCAGATCATCCGCATAGATATGGAATTTTACATCACCCAGAACAGATGTTACATCGTCTATGAAGAGAGTGAGATTGCCATAAATCAGCTCAAAAAGTTCTTGAAAGAAATTAGAAACAGATTACAAATTGAAAACAAATTCAATAAACCTATCTATAAAAAAACAATGTAAGAAACATCTATACAAAACTAAAGTGTCTTAAAAATTAAAAAAATATTAGGTTTGCGTTCATCGAACAAGTTTTTAAAACACCGGGAATGCGTTCCAAAACATAACCGTAGGTGGGTTAAGATTGGAAGGGTACTCAATAGAAAAATATTTACATTCTTTTATGTGGAAATTTAGTAATTATGTATATTAAAGGGTGGCAGGTATTAATTTAAACGCATAGTCTACTAACACAAATTTATTTTACATTTTATATTACAAGTTTATGTATATGCGTGATCCGGGCCGCTCACTCATTTCGCTCCTCGCCTGTAAGAGAAAAGATATACTTGAGAAATAAATCCCAGTGGCGATCCTACACACACACACTAGCACACACGTACTGGCTTACTTTCGTAGTCCCTTTATTTCTCACCGCCGTGGCATACACCGACACGGATAGGTACAAGGGATATCGTACAGGCAGATTCACCGTGACACATACACCGTCGTGAATCTACCTCACCCGCAGCCTTCTGGCACCACCGTGTCGCACACCGACATGGGCAGGAGGTTAACAATCGTCAGCAGAGTACTCACCGTGGCGTACACCGACATGAGCACCGGCTGCGAAAGTTCACTTACGCAGGTCCTCAAAATACAACACTCACCCCACATATACACAAATTCCTACGAATTTACCTAATCTACGCTACACTACTCCACGCACAAACTACTACAATGAAATATCATTTATATCTAAAATTCAACTCTAATTACTATATCACCCACCTTGGCTTCACCATTCCACCGATCGACACTGTTGGACTTAATCCACTGCCAGACTACTTTTCAATAAACTGTGATTTTCATGATTAGAGCAACTCATGAATCCTTCACAAACAGGACCATAAACCTAGGACCAGTTTTGTTAGGATTCCTTGAATTCCGGATACCAGTGGATGCATCATGTGGCTAGTGGAGCCCAAGGTTGTGTAGGTAGGAAAGCAGAACCATAAAATTCTACTTCTACCTTCAGACAATTAAATCTTTTACCCTAAAAACCAAGGTCGCTTACCGTGACTATTTCATTATTGTGGCATGTACTAGCTTATTTTTTAAAAATGAGCTGGGAATTAGAATATTGGTAAAGGTTTGTAATTTTGATAAAAGTTAATATATTTTCTTATTATGGATTTACCAAAAATGAAATTTTATGTCAAATTTTTGCGCAACCGAAGATGGAAATAGGCTTACTGGGGCACCAGGAATCTCAAAAAGTTGTTTTGTATTACTAGTGCTCACTATGCTACTGCTAGTATACAATTTTGGCTCATACTTTCAAAAACCGCGCCAAAATCGCTTGCATAAACCTTTTTTTCCATCCGCCTGCAATGCGAATTTTTTATAGTATGTGTATAAACTTACAACATTTGAGATTGGCACGAAAATTGTTGTTGATGGGCCTCTTCTTTAGTTTCTTACTCGTAGCATAATTCAGTTGACTACTGGGTTTTGAAACGATTGAAGTCAGCTGTAAGGCTAAAACAATATGAGCGACACGACAAAAACGCCGTAAAAACGCTGTCAATTGAGTTCTAATAACATGGCAGTGTATGGTATAAAATACAATGCTGACGACATCTTTCGACGTTGTCGTCGAACTTAAATGAAAATTGAAATTTGTCGCACGTTTAGGGTGCGCTTAGCAAAATTATGATTTTGGGCTGCGTTCATATGTATTGTTATACATTCATTGCAATTATATTTATGATTTGATAGATTAAAAATATAGTTCCAATTTGTTCCTCATCGCAGTCGGATGTTCAATCTAATCCGCTCGCTTTTTAATTTAGAACACAAATAACAATAAATTTAATTGGGGATTGACAGCTCTTGTCGTTCCCATTGTATTTTCACGAACGTTTTGTACGGCATTTTTCTCGTGTCGCTCACATTGTGTTTTAGCTTGTATTCAACTGTAGCTATGTTTTGGAACTCACTCCGTGTAATACACCGTGTAAATTCTTCCCTTTGCACGTTCATCGAACAAGGTTTTAAAACAGGTTTTAAAACACCGGGAGTGCGTTTGGAAACATAGCTACAGTTGACTACAGCTGACTTCAATCGTTTCAAAATCCATTAGCCAACTGAATTATGTTAGCTGAGTTGACTTTTTGTGCGTTATGAAGTCAACTGTGCCTATGTTTTGGAATGCACTCTAGGAGTGCAATGTCAGTTCTCCTGGAAATAATTAATTGTTAAAAGTTATTTATAAAAGTGACAAATGTCAAACCAATACCCCAAGAAATTTGTATACCGATCTCCATTGGTCACGTTTTCCAGCAGAAGGGTTACACTTTTCTTGCATTGTTACACCCAACTCGTTCCATTGACCTGCACTACTAGAAAAGTGTACGTCAAATAATGTCGATTTCCATTGATATTTTGAGAAAAGTACACGTCAATCAGTGAAAAACAAGTTCAATGGAACAACTTTCGACGCGATGAGAATGCGATAGTAGCTCATATCCGTGTAATTTGTCAGATTGAAATTTTCTGGAAAAAAAAACATCACGAATAACGTAAAAATTATGAAAATTCTAATTTAAAAGATTTTGGCGTGAAGATTGATATGTAATGCTCAATGACATTCAGTTGTGACATTTTTCGTAGATGTGTGCGTTTTTCGGTGTAACACCGCCGATTTTCCAGGTGTACCACCGCAGATTTTTCGGGTGTAGCGCCAGACTCATTTGACGTACACTTCTTATAGCAGTGCAGGTCAATGGAACGATTTCGGTGTAACACTGCAAGAAAAGTGTAACACTTCTGCTAGAAAACTTGATCATCCTCAATAAATTTTTCCACATTCTGTTTATCCTATAAAGAAATTACAAAATTGTATTATTTTATAGGTACCGTAAACAGTATAAGCACGAATGTATTTTTCATTATTAGATGGTAACAAAATTAATACATTTAATAATATTAATATATATATATATTAATATAACATGTGTTAATTTTGTTTACATCTTAAAAAACAAACAGGAAATAATTAAATTAATTAGTTATTATATACTACAGTTTTTTTTAAACTCACCATTTTCACTACAAATTTAAATTTCCCGCAAAAATCAAATTTTTCCACTGCAGATGTCAACTGTTGCGCGTCTCAAGTTGAAATGTTTTCAACTTTAAGTAACGCGACCAGCGTCAGCAACACCCTTAGCGACACACTTTACCCGCGCTTGGGCACTTTCATACATTTCAACTTTTGACAGGTTTACCTACAGCGACCGCGTCTCGCGACAGCGTCACATTGTAACTCGGCCTTTAAGTTGAAAACATTTCAACTTGAGACGCGCAACAGTTGACATCTGCAGTGGAAAATCCAGCGCCTGGCAGCAGTCGTTACACCGGAAAGCCATTTTAAATACAAAATGTAAACGGCCCTCTTTGGCCTTCTAAACGCAGTTTTATTTAAACCAAGAGCAAATAAGTTTAATGTTATGGAACTATGTTGAGTGATTTGGCTTGGACGTGTAGTCCCGACTGCCAGTATGAGCTGGCAGATCACTCGGCGGACAGCGTTGACTGCAGGGCGGCACGCTAGCTCGCCTCGGCTATTGGCGGAGAGTGTGGGGAGGTTCCAACGAAAACCTGCCGCTGCCGCCTGCCACATACAAAAAAATTCGTGCCTACATACAAAAAAAACGCCGGCATACATTCGGTCCTGAAGGGACCCTTACATCACTTACCTACATCCTGTGGGAAGGCGCAGATGTTCTGCCTTCCATCGCCGTGTCCCCAACCACCCTGCGATACTGCGGGCGATATTGCAGTATCCCTTGTAGACCTGAAAAGAGAGAGCGTAGTGGAGCTAGACGACCTTCATGTGAGAGGGCTCCAGGAAAGTGAAAGGAGAAATAAAGGGGTTCACCACTTCATTTTTACGTTATAATTCAGAGTCCTAGATACAATTCTTGCACAAGATATTTTCGAAAAAAAATATACATATAATCATGGATTCATTCTAAACAAATAAATGTTAAATTAAAGTTAATTCTAATGAAATTCTTATGAATTGAACGTATATTCTAATAATGAAAGAAAATCTAGAAAGTATATTTGAAATAAGGAAGTTCACAAACTAAAGAATGGTGAACAAAAAAGAAAAAATCTCTAAGGCGAAGATATACTAATTAAATGATTTGGTAAGAGAAAGTGATTTGCATACACCCTACCTATAATCGCTGAGTTATTTCTTTAAACACCCTACGTTTGACATAACAAAATGATGTAAATTAAAATAAGTGCTATTTTAATAAAAAGCTCGATAAAACACGAGTGAAACGTACTAAGCCGTGTCTATCTATTATATAGAATTACTAATATATCGATATATCGCCCAGCTCTACAAACTAAAAAAAAATTGAAATTTCATACTTGGCCTTTCAAATATTTTAATTCATCTTAAATTTTTCTGAGCTCTCAATTAAAACAACATTTAAGAAGAATTCGTATTAATTAAACTGAGAATTCAGATTACAGACTAAATGCCGATACTATGAAGCTCTCTTTTTTTATGTTATGCAACATTTGATATTTTCAGTGGCATTTCGTGAGAAACTGAAATTGTATTTTTGCATTTAATCGAGTTGAAATAAATATATACCTGATTATAACAAAATATAGCTCCTAAGAATTAACCTAAAAAAGGAGGTGGACGGATTATACTACTAGAAAGGTTACTTCGGAAAATATGCATTAAAATAATTATAATGTGAACATAAAAAAATAACTTTTTACTATAGCACTGATGGAAAAAATTTACTTATTGTTAGTATAATATTATTCTTAATATACAGGACCAAAATAATAAAAAAATCGTTCTTCTGGTGGAGTAGAACAAAAATACTTAAGATCAATCTATTTTGCATAAATGAGAATCACTTTTTCGTATTGCATAGGCGAATTTTGGCAAGAAAGGAACCAAATTGATTACAAAAAAAGGTTTGATTTTCTCTCTCGGAGAAAATGCCCTAAGAATTGCCTAGTTTCTATGTCATATTTGAAAATTATTGCATAATTAAAATTTATTAGGCTTGACTTGGTGATAAAATTATCCTATGTATATATGTAGATAGAAATAAATTAAAAATCTTACAGCCTGCAGGACATTAGCTGGAGTTCCTGATATTGATGATTTTGACTCTTCTTATTCTTTCTGGATAAAATTTCTGGTGCAACTAATGCACCACCTCCACCCGTTGCTGCTTCGAAAATTGTTCCTTTATTTAATATTGTTGTTTGTGGATTTATTGAATTTATAGATAGATGATTCGGTAGCTGATTATTATGCAGATCGTGGTGGTGGTGATTTTTAAGATTTTGCATTTGATATGCAAAAGGAAATGATTGTTTTGCTGTGTTTCACTTCCACTTAAATAACCTCGAGGAACTGGCTTCAAAATAATTTGTACCTTAAAATCCTGCCCAGTCTTTATATCATTGCCAATATTTTATTCGCAGCGTAGAAGCGGCGACTTTGCTGCTGCCGGAATTTAGATTTGTTCTTTTTCTCCGGATTTTCTCGTTCTAATGAGAATATTTTTACTAATTGAAAATATGCTATTAGTAGAAATAAATACTCTTTTGAACTTACGTGAGGGGTTGATTTTCTTCCGATGTCTTCGGATAATTGTGATTTCACTTTTTCTATTTCTTTACTGTGTGAAAAGTTTGACAACACAGAGACGATTGTCTTCTTCTTCTCAACCAACAAGTCAGAGCTCTTCGCTTTTGGGTGCGTTCGGGCTGTCGGTTTGGCAGCAGGCCGGCATACATGCTGCCGTACGTCTCAGTGTAGCATTCTGCTATATGCATTCCGCTACGACCATAACATTAACCCAAGAGCAAATAACATTAAGCCAAGAGCAAATAAGTTTAACCCAAGAGCAAATAAATTTAACCCAAGCACAAATAAGTTTAACCCAAGCATAGATAAGTTTAACGCAAGAGCAAATAACTTTGACCCAAACACAAATAAGTTTAACTCAAGCATTAACCCAAGAACAAATATATTTAAACTAAGTACTCAATAAGGCATTGTAATACAAAAGCTTTCAATTTCAATTCAAATCAAATATCTTATCATCTCATTTTGTCATTATCATTGTTTTCAGGCCTCAAACATTGACATTAATATGAACAATCTTCGAAATTCCCGATCAGTGCAAAGTCTGCTCTTCCGTTGCCTTAGGAATGAGTAAAACCATATCCATAACATAATTGGCGCAGTCACTCGGTGTAATTTGTTGCAGGCTATCTTCAATAATTGCAAGAATGTTATGCTCTCTACTTACATCACCTAAAACTGCTCGTGCGTGCGCCTTCATTTTAGAGAACGAAGTGAGACAATAACTGTTGGATTTTTGCGTATTTTTATCAGAATAAATAGCAGTAAAATCTTATGACTATATAATGAAATGATGCATTTTCCAATCGTTTTTGCAGATTGCTAATTTATTTGCATCACTCATCACAGTGCTCAGTTCGTTTGAAGCAACAGTGTCGATTGATCACAGTGTCAGTATATTTGAAGCATATTAAAAGTGATTTGTATTAAAATGCCTTATTGAGTATTTAGTTTAAATATATTTGTTCTTGGGTTAAGCTTATTTGTGCTTGGGTTAAACTTATTTGTGTTTGGGTCAAAGTTATTCGCTCTGGGTTAAACGTATTTGTTCTTGGGTTAAACTTATTTGTGTTTGGGTTAAAGTTATTTGCTCATGGGTTAAACTTATTTGTTCTTGGTTTAAATAAAACTGCGAATGCTATATGAAGTTGATGTGTAAATGATCCAACCGATGATGAGTGGGAGTAAAACAATTATTTACATCGTGGACAACTTTAAATCGAATTTACGACAATAGCAGAAAATTAAGAAATTTTAGCGGAGTTTTTGTCGAAGGTAAAAATTCCGGCTTAATATTGAATGATAAAAAATAATTTTTTTTTTAGAACTATTAAGTATTGTTATTTAGCTAGTTATAAATAAACGGTAAAAGATTATAAAGTGAGAAACTATACAGACTATAAAGTGAAAAACTTTGTTGACTTGACTGGATATTTGCGTTATTTTACTCAATAGTTTTCTATTGCCTAGCTTTTGAATAACCCAGGGTTTACACGAAATAGTACAGCTTGAATGCATCTTGCACTGCCATACTTCTTGCACGTGTAATCTCCCCTACTGCCATCTAAGAGTCGGATTCCGCAACTATGAGTTTACGCGTGTACACAAAAGTTTGTGTACACCACCTTGTTCCGATTCCGCAAAAGTGGAAATGAGTTTTTCTGTCAAAATTGTACACTTTAATTAATATTTTCTCACGGTCATTTTGGTCGTGAATTTTGAAGAGGTAACCCATGAGTTTTTGTCAAGTGGTATTTTCAAAATTATTTGTTATGTTATTTATTTTACCTTTCTCTAAGCCGTAGTCGCCTTAATGCTAGTGAAGTCATGTAACTCATTTCTTATAACTAATCTTTGCTTCTTTAAAAAGACTATTTTCTCACTCAAAAAACAATCAGCACAGAAAAACTATGGAACTATGTTGAGAGTGTTTAGCTTGGACGTGAAGTCCAGACTGCCAGCATGAGCTGACAGATCACGCGGTGGACAGCGTTGACTGCAGGGCGGCACGCTAGCTCGCCTCGGCAATTGGCGGAGAGTGTGGAAAGGTTCCACGAAGACCTGCCGCTGCCACCAGCCATATACAAGATTTTTCGTGCCTACAACTCAAAAGGCCGTAGCACACACTCAGTTCTTAAGGGACTTTTACACCTCTTACCTACATCCATTGGGAAGGCACAGATGTTTGGCCTTCTCTGCTCGCCCCAACCACCCAATCGACACTGAGGGCAGAGGCGTTGCCAATTTCTGTTCTACTTGCCCAGAGTTTGTATGTTTAGTTTGGCTATGGGACAACACACTGCTGATATATATACATGTAGGGAATGCCATCAGGGTTGGCCACCTTTCTAACTTTTGCTTCCGATTAAGGAAGAATCTGGTCAATACAAGCACATATTTCGAAAGGTCTGGGAAAAAGAATAATTTTTGATGAACAGATTAATTATAGTTAATAAAAGGCCGCGAGAAGTGACTGAGAAATTACGTAGGAGTAGGACTGGAAATGTCTCAATTTGAAAAATCCGGGTTGATTGCAAATTAGATATTCGTATTTTGAGAACTCTGAACATGTTAATTCAACAAATCCAGATTATTAAACTCCCCAAATTCTGATTGATTGGATGGGAATATAGAAAGTCGAAATTTTCGTACAGTACATGGAAAATCGAAATTTTCGTACAGTACAAAGAAAATCGAAATTTTCGTACAGTACAAAGAAAATCGAAATTTTCGTACAGTACAAAGAAAATCGAAATTTTCGTACAGTACAACGAATAAGAATGTTAATTGGGCGGCGAGGCGAGTATACCTTGATGTATATCTCTGACTTCGGCACATCCTGACCTAACAAAAACGGTTCAACATGTTTTGAAATCACTTCTTCACAATAGGAGCAACTTCTATCTAAACTAGTTAAGTTTTCTTCTCGCTTTTCAGTTTTCTGTTGAATTTCGATGAGTCTTTCAATGAACATTTCCATAATGATATAATATGACAAAAAGCATTTCCATGATTTCAATCATCTCATACATATTACAATTAAGTTAAGCGCGAATTACAATTACGACTTCGGCTTCGACTTTGCTCAAATGGTAAATACATGTCGCAAGATACAATTGCAACTTCGACTGCGACTCCAACTGAAATTAAACTTTGCTCAAAGTGCAAAGTTGGTGTTCGCTGCAGCCAACTTCAGTTCAATCGCAGAAGTCGGGACTCCTGGTTTGTTCAAGGAGTTGAATTTAATTACAAATTTCACCTCAGCGTCGACTTCGACTTAAAATCAAGTCGCAGTCGACAGATCAGCCGTAATTGTATTTCACGCTTTACTCTTCATTGATATAATGATGAACCACAAAAATCATATCATTACGTATGCGACATCCTGTGTGTGCATCTTTCACTTTATTTTGGGCAAATACATTCAAATATAGACTATGTTAAATTGTAAAACGTTACGTAGGAAAAAATTACTAAATGACAGTGAGTACCCATGCTTACATTACATGCTTGCTGCTTCAAAATCCGGATTAAAAAATAGAAAATAAGTTTTTTTTCACTGAGTACGTCATAAAAGTTCCCTTAATTTTGTATTTAATTAAATTTTAAAATTTGTAAGGTACAAAAAGAAAGCAAATTTGGGCAGAAAACTGTAATTTAATGCAGTATTTTAATAAACATTAGAAGGAGTTCAAATTTCAATTTTGGAAAATTGTTATTTAGTGTATCACAGACAAGTAATAACAGATATCCAGCGCCTATGGACGAAAATGATGTTCTGTAGTATTCAAGAAGAAGAATATAAAAGGCGCTCTAGTGTCGTTTGCACGTACAAGTTTCTGTCTTTGCTACGAAATGAAAAGAATTGTATAGATTTCAGCTGTTGGCGCGCGTTGATAACATTCTTTCCGTAATTACCACCTGCCTGCATGTAGGGGAATGTCGTCAGGGTTGGCTTATTGTTTAGGTCGGCCATCTGCGATTTTGTAGTTTTGGCCAGAAACGCCACCAATTTTTTAGCGCGGAAAAGCCGTATTTGTTTTATTTGTCTATTTTTTAGCAAAATTTGAATGGCGCATTATTCGGAATGGCATTTTGGGCAAAGGTCGTTATATTGAAGCACTTCAAATGTACTTCTCTCTTGCATTGTCCCAAGATGGCTTTTTCTGAGCGGGCATCTTCCTTTGGCTGGTGTTTTACTGACGGACTTCGTTGGGATTTGTGCCGGACATTTTTGGGCATCTTCCAAGCACAATTACAATTACGGCTGAAGCGAAATCGTGCCCAAGTGTTCAATGCGGATCCAAATAGTACGGATGATCCCGGAGCTCACATTCAGACAAACACGAAATTACGCAGCTGTCTTGTCCTATATTGTGTAAAGGAAAAATTTCAGTTTAGGCTATTGCACGTAGCAAATCTCTCCACCTAATAAGGATGAGATCGAAACAGATTTTTAATTGTCCTACTGACTTTATCGGCTTAAGCATAAAGTATTGAGCAGGGAAGTCGTCTAGTTACGAAAAAGGAAAATAACGGACCTTCGGGCAACATAGCATCCTGTAGGCCACCAGATAACATTTGAAAGTGGCGAGAAAAAGAAGAAGGGTGAGATTTCATTCTATTCTATATAATTTTTGTTCTAATTTGAAACAATTCACAGTGCTTGAGATTATCGGCAATATCGGTTGATGCCCGGCTTGCGAGGCAGGTAACGTTTTGATCCCACGAGTAATCTTCTAAGTAAACCTGGACGTAATAACGAACATAGATAAGCGAAGAAAAAATAAATAAAAAGGGAAAGAAAGATAGGATAGGGCATATATTAAGCAGGGCATGGACGAATGGGGACGTGCGGCCTTCCCCTACAGTAATTTATATTCCAGAAACGCAGTCCGAAGAATCAATTTATAAGAGAAAGAAAATATTGATAGTCTGTAGCTAATCAATAGGATTCGTAAATAAGTAAAGACGTGCTAATTTTAATTGGATTATTGAATGGGATGTGCCCTCACATCGATACAGTACTATCGCCATCGTTAATTTGAGAGTTTTTTAAATATGTTTTTTTTCATTCTTTTGGCTGTGCGTGAATTACTAGCATAGATACATACCTACCAAATGTTCAAAAATGTATTCCGTGAATTACTAGTACACCTACCTACTTACGTAAAGATTTATAGATTGCTTCACGTGAGTCAGTCACTAGTATGCTTTCATACTTACCTTAGCATGTATAGATTGATTAACATGAAGTACTAGTAGATTTACTAACGCGAATCACTAGTATATGTACCCTTAAGACTTATAGATTCATTAGCGTGAATTATTACCGTATAGGCATACTTACCTTAAGATTTAATATACCAACCAAATGGTAGAATCGGTCAAGGAGTTAGAACCGTGACTATGAACTATATTATATAACTAGTTCCAGTCTAATAAGGTATGGTTTCTATATATATATATACAATCGTAATAGTACTTTTGAATCACTACAAAGGAATCGGGTCTGTTAGGACACACATGTAATCAGTCCACAAGCGAGTTGGATCGTTCAAAAGGGTAAAAATGAGATTCAAGTACTGTGAATGATGATTATGTTTCATTAACGTCGGAGTTTGCTCCTCTTCTCGCTCTCCTGTAGACTCTCTTAGCGACGATGGTTGATTGAGGTCCGCTACTTTGCTCTTTCAGGTGTCAACAGGGACACTGAAAAAAATTTGCTGCCCCCAGTGTCATTGGGAGGATGGGGTCAGCAGTGAAGGCAGACCATCTGCACCTTAATGCAAGTAAGGGTAAGTGGTGTAAGAGTCTCTTCAGGATCGGATGGTGCTTGTGTTTTTTGGTGTAAGGCACGAATTTTCTTTTTGCATGGGCAGTGACAGCGGCAGGATTTCGGGTACCACCTCATTAACTCCCCCGCAATAGCTGAGGGGCTAGCGTATTGCCCTGTGCTATCGCTGGTCACTAAGTGAGCTGACAGAGTGGACTTCACGTCCAAAAGTCCTCACTCGAATGTACATCCGTAACAACATTTCCAGTCCTACTTCTACGTAATTTCTCAGTCACTTCTTGCGGCATTTTATCAACTATAACGTTTATTAAGAAGAAGTCGCCCGGTAACGGTCATTTCAGCAATCTTCTGGTAATGATCAGAACCATTTTCAAATTAAAATAAATATTATACAGATTTTTAAATACTCTTTATAATTCCAAAAGCATAGCATATCTAATATTTGTAAGTTTTAATACTACTTAAAAAATTTCTTTTCAGCGGAAATTGTGAAAGAAAAGTGGTTGAAACTCAGAAGATGTTTCACAAATGCACTAAACAGGCGCCGCTGGAAGCAAAATGACGAAGCAGCAAAGAAGATTTCATCATGGAAATTCGGAAAGCAGATGTCATTCCTTTTACCACATTTAGACACTAGAAAGTATGTTTATTCAGATAACTTTTTAAAAGAAATTAAAAATTCCTTCATAATTTAGAGTACCTTCATATATAGAAGATTCGCAACAAATAGATTGTAAACAGGAACTCGATTTAAAACATTCAGATGAAGAAGATCAGCATGAAGATATTGATTTTGATAATGAAAAAAACGATAGTATAACAGAAGATGCGGAAGAGTCTGAAATTGCAACTCAGAACGCTTTAAGAAAATCTCATAATATACTCCATATGGGAAATAGAGAATCAGAAAGAAGATTACAAGATAAGGAAGACAATCCACTATTGCGAATATTAACAGATACCTCGGCGTTACAGCAATTCATTTTTCCAGAGAAAAATTTTAAGATTCCAAATTTATCAGATTATGCAGATTTTGACGAATCAGATATGTTTTATTTGAGTATGTCAAAAATGGCGAAACGATTACCATTAGTGGCCCAGGCTAAAATCAAACTACTCTTAAGTCAGGCTGTTTTAGAAGCCGAAATTGCTAATGCCAGTAAGCAGATGGAAAATGTAATGGCAAATTTATCAGCAAGTTTTATGTCTCCAACTGATCCCCAATCGTCATCAGTTGGTAATAACTAATCATTACCCAAAACAATTTTCTGAAAGTAAGGTAATGAACTATAAAAGTAGAAAAAATGTGTTAAAAATAAACTTGATCTCTCTTCAATTGCTGTTAAAGGTGATGTGGAATATTGATTTATTTTTACTATACAACAAGTTGGGATAACAGAAGTTCTCATTTAAAGTAGTCATTCATTAATATTGTAAAAAAGTGCTTTCTTGTTAACAAACTTCAATAAATTTTTATCAGAAATTATGTATTCGAATATTTTATATTTTGACATAAAATTCAAAGCCTTTTATTCTGCACACTGGAGAGTATATAGTGACGAGCAATATTCAACCATTAAATAAATAACTAGTTAGTTATTCAATGTATTCAACCCCCACAAGACTTTTATTAAAATGACTGATTTCATTTTAAAATTTCGAAAATAATTTTCACTGAGTATTTATTAATATGACGACATTTTTTAAGTTATATTAACTGCATTTAAAAAGTATGTTTTTTTTTATTTTGAGTCGGTAGATACGGGTTGTGGAGACATTTTTTAATCAGAACGGGGGTGATGCATATATGCCAGAAAAGCCTTGCTGATTTTGGCTAGTAAAATTGTAATACATAATCCGACCTCAGAGTTGCGATCATTTGTTTCATTAAAATAATTTTCTTATTTTTCCGAAAAGTCCACGGTTCTGTTATCTCTATATTTATCATTATCGATGGTTAATTAATTGATGTAAAAAAAAAATTAATAGAAAAGAAAAATTTATATGATTAAAAGAGAATTAATTGCTTAATAACGAGGCAGAAAATTAATTTAGAAAATGTAGAAAAGAAGGAATGAAGGATTTGAATTCTAATCGTGAGGTCTAGACATACCAAAGCATCAAATGCAAAGTGGACCATGTGTGAACTTAGGCAACTGTATCAAAAGTCAGATGTATCTGACAAAATTTCACTGTTTATTCTACACATACTGGAGGATTATTCTTTCAGTTTCTCTTTTTTTTTGTGATTCCAATTCAAAGTTTGGAGACCAAGAAAAGTTTCATTTCCCTCGAGGTGCATAATACTAACGTAAAACTGATGATTTGGATAGCATTGATTGCACAGCTTATACACTCCTAATCCTTATTTCGAAAGCAAAGTGGCATTCTCTTGCTGACATTTTGCACGCTCATTAACATTCCAAAAATAATATCTCGAAGGGGTAGGTGATAACGAAGGACGGAAATGCAGAGCAAATGAGATGCAAGCAAAAACAAAGCAAGTAACCTGATAAATGATGGTAGCTTGTAAAAATATCAACGAATTTGCACTATTATTACAATAACCTGTCTGCTCCTTCATGAATTCTGCTAGCTACTAAGATTCGAAGTTCAACAATTTATCAAAAGGCGGTAGATATGTTGTCACTCCTTCCACGGGCAATAATTTCGATAGAACATTATTTAGTTTTGTTGACAATGATAGCAGGTACAAGCAAAGTTTATAAAATCTAATTAAAATTTAAGAAATTATATTTATGTGATACAATTTTTTAAATTTATTCAATATAAATGATGTTAAATCTCTTAACTTTAGGTGAGGGCAGACTTGACAAACAACATTTAAAAATTTGTGAAAATTCCACACAGAGAGGGGTAAAACTTTTTTTTTTATAATTTATAATTCATACGGTGCCCTCAAGTCGACATTTGATCTTCTTGAGCTTACACATGGAAGATAGATGTTTAGGAGATTTATCTCACAACCAATTTGTATCAGCTATCAAATCGACATAGGGTCGGCTTGATCATTCGAAGACTAGCAAAATAAGTGATAAGAACCTCCAGCCCCCACATTGAAACTTCTGCCGCCTTAGTGCAAGTTCATTCAGGTTAAATCGTCTGTACCATAGCTAGCACAGTTTTACACTGTTCCTTGAACGCACTCTCTGCCTTCAGAAGAAGACGTAGCATTGGTTGATAGTTGGTAACCTTGTTGCCACAATCCAACTGCGACAACATCTCAAACAGTAGATGAAAGTAGACAAATATGGAATATCATTTTGTTTTTTACAAATATTTTCGTTTCAAATTCAGTCTTTGAAAAAAATGTTACTTTATAATAAACTTAATATACACTTAGTTATTCGAAACAAACAAAATGTATTAAAAAAATCTAAAGAAAACATTAATAAAAACAAATTCTTCCATGTTCTAGTTTGAGAAAATGGTACATAAGTATGGAATACCATATAATATGTAGTTTGCCTTGAAAATCTAAGATTGAGGAAAATTCATTCAGGAATGCATAAGTCGCAAATATATGCACTAAATTTTCATATCCTACACATAAAATATGGCATATAGTTCGCACATTGTACCCATCTCTCTTCTTTTCTGTCCTGGCTAAATAACATTCCATACTTAAGCTTCCTTACTATTCCATATTGACTTTCTACTTTCAAATTAACATAACTTATACTCACTGTATTGTATATAATTCTTCGAAAACAAACTTCACGCATGATGTAAAAACAAATTCCCTACTCTAACTTCTGCAAGACGTAGTAAAATTCCCACAAACAAAACAACTAACCTGAAAAAAGTTTTAAAATTGAATTTCGGGCCTATAAGCAGTACACGTCTTTTCAGGTCGAGATCTGTGCAGAAACTATAAGTCATGCTTTTGCTTAGATGTGTACAACTCACTGACATATAGTAAGAATGGACTGAGCGTTCTTGTTTACAGTATATGTTATGGTCGTAGCGTACTGCATATAGCAGCATGCTACACTGAGAATCACTGAAACATGTATACCGGACGACTGCCATGCCGACAGTCGCACGCACTCTAGCTCGGAGAATTCTTGCTTGTCGTTGATGGAGAAGAAGAAGACAATCTTCTCTTCTTGTCAAATCGTCCAGTCAGCAACAGCGCAGAGTGAATAAAACAAAAAGATTTCGTAGACATCGGCGAGGAAATAAATCCTGTAAGTAGATTTAGAATATTTTTCAGTCCTCATACTGATCTATTTTCAATTAATAGAATTATTTTCATCTACCCCGCACAAAATCAGCCAGCCTTAAAGTCGATTATTAATTTGATAACTCAGCAACCTATGAACGCAGTGAAGATGGAATCGTAGTACATTTACGATTTCTGCAAATAAATCACAAGTACTTCATAGATTTAAGATTGCCTACTTCGTTATTGGGAGAATTACTGAATCACTAGTTCTTGTACCTGACGTTTCGTCTGTTCCTAACCTACACTACAGAATAGCTGAATTTTCAGGCGTTCCATATTGTGAGACTCATTATCATGCCAAGCGTGGATCACTCTGTGCTGGACGTTCGAAACCAATAACAGGACAGTGTATAACAGCCATGTACAAACAATTCCATCCAGAACATTTCGTTTGGGCTTTTTGCCTTAAACAATTGAACAAACGAACATTCAAGGAACAGAACGATGAGTTAAGAAGTAGTTAAGACTAATACCAAAATCACCCATCTCGGTGCATCAAGAGTAACTTCAAAACTGAATTATCAAAAAGAGGAAGAAAAAGGAAAGGTTCATATCTCCAATGGACAAATTGAGGAATAGTAAACGAGAAAACCCAGAAACAATCGGTACACACATGCTCAGTTAGATTTCGAATTAACTCAGAAACAGATAAATGTCGAAATCGAGATACATAACGTGCACGTGATTTTTTTAAAAGGAATTATTACGTATATTTTTCCCTTTATTATATGTCTTAAATATCCATGGAAAATAATGATTAACTAAAATCGATTCGGAACTGACCACACATTTTATTCAATTTTAAGGCGAATTGGGTCATTAAGTTGGAACGAAAGTAACCACGAATTAACCAAAAATTACTTTTTCTCGAAGGATTAACTATAATTAATTATTGTGTAGTAATGGTGATACTTTTGAACCTTACTTTATTCTTTTGTCGCTCTGTTAATATTTATTTTATAAGTTTTCACTATACTCTGATGGAGATGAGAGTTCGACTTGATTTATAGTGTTAGAAAAAAACTATGAAAGAGAAAAAATAAAAGAAAAAAAAACTAATACGGCTGCACATAAAGTGAATTAGGAGGAGATATTTGTTTGCAAGGACTGTTGTCAATTTTTAACAAGAAACGAATAATACTAAGGAAATTGGCTATATTTTGGATTTAAGTTTTCAATATAAATCATATGAGCCGATACATTGGTTGTTGGCTGCTTTTATACTGTTTCATTTAGCGCATAAGCAGTGGCATGCGGATCGTCACGGAGGGGCCTCGGCGATGGATCCACAGCAATGAATTACAAGTAATGGCTGAACTACAATAGAAGTAAATAACTTTACGAAATTAAACGAGACTGAAGTTTACTTACAAAAAATTGATACTTTTAGCCTAAATATTTATCACATTCAGTAAGAGTTATTATCTTGATATTTAATGGTTTCAATTTTGAAAAGTGGTAAAAGTGAAAAAATTATCAAATGGAAGTTGATGTAATTGAAGATTTGTGCCTTCTATTAATTCGCAGTGCCCGAATAACATTTTATTTGTTAAATTTTAAAAAGTGGTAAAAGTGAAAAAATTAACAATTGCAAGTTGATTTAATTGAAGATTTGTGCTTTCTATTAATTCACAGTACCATTTTTATTCCATTTTAAGTTTTACATTGCACTTTTAATCATTGGTAATAATTTAACTGTTTGACACATCGCGTTCTTACGGAATGTGCGATTCTTACCGCACTATACTTACTGAAAATTGGATATTTAAACTTAACGAAAGTTCCCCTCAAACGAGTTAAAGTTAATTTGTGTACGCCTGTTAAATTAAAGGACGCGTTCGCTCTACGTAAGTAAATGTACTTACGTATATTTCTATTGTAGTTCAGCCTTAAGTTGTTGCCACTTGGTTCTTTGTACATTTAAATTAAGTAAAAAAATTTAATCTATTACATATACATATCCACAAATTATATAATTTTTCATACATAGGTAATATGTATGGTAATAAATTCTTCCGCTGTTGTGTTGTTGTATGCGGTGCTCTGGATAGAGAGCACACAACCTTTGATAGGGAGGAATTATTTTAACACTTCTTTTGATAATTTTTAATAATAATAACGTTTATTCTTCCTTTGAAATAGATATTTTAATAACACTTCTGGCGCAATAGAAATTATAATATGGTTTATATTTGAAACATAAATTATATTAGCACTTAATTTTCCTTTTCGTAATAGAAATTATAATAATGTAGTAATATGTAATAGCAATTCACCATTCAGAATAGAACTCTGCGATCTTGTTCTCTCGACGGATTTAAAACAAACTCCCCGAGGTTTAGGCAAATTGCCCCCCCGGTACCCACTATATCTTGCAAAAAGCTTTTTTATATTTTATTGTTTTCTCACGACGTTGAAAATCGTACGTGAGAAAATGTACAAAAGTTTTGATGCAAGCTATATGCATCTATGCAAAACGGTAATCCGATATGCACTTGTGCGCCCGTCTTGAAATATTAATTTTTAAGAGGGCGCGAATAATTCTGATAATTGTATGTATGTGTGTACATACAATTAGATTGAAGAAACTAGGTACTGTACGTATGTATAGTGTACATGCGGAAAAAAAGTAAGAGGACACTGTATGTAGGTAAGTGTGCATATCGTGTGAGTGGAATGTGTGTCTGACAACAAAATGCAATTTATGCTAAATTGCATTTTGTTATAATATGGGAATGCATTTCTAAATGCATCTTAAATTTTGAATGAGATTTAAAAATGAAATAATTTTTCATTTTCAGGGTCAATTAATGGTACATCAATATATTGTATTGGACGATATATTGATGTATCGGTATTATGGTTGTGATTCGGGGCATTGGGCACCTGAGTCACAATATCCCTCCCCCATGGGGGAAAAGAAAGTTTTATTCTTTCTAGAAGAAAAATTTCTGTCTCAACAATGACGGAGTTTCTGAAACAAAATTGTAAGATCCTATTTGTATAGGCAAATTAGATATGTTTGCCTATTTACATATTATTATAAGAGGAGAAGTTACATACATTTTTTATTTATTCTCATCTACTGAAGTTATTTTAATATTTATATTTTCTTTATACAAAAAAAAAAATGTAGATTACCATATAACTTTTTTATACTATACTATTTATTTATATATATATACTATTTATAAATAAAAAAAGGTATTATTATTCTATTAGCATAGTTATAATGGTAAGGAATATACATGACTAATAACGTGGTTACACGAAAAATAAATCTATAGTTTTAGTATCCAGGATTCTAAAAACGGGTTTATAAAGTGGATAGTAGCTAATAATAATTATGTAGATATATACACACACATATATATATATATATTTTTTTTTTATAATTTTACAACTACTGCATTTGCATTAATTATTTATTTGTTTGTATTAATTCAATTTTTTTTTTTTTACAATTTTTAAATGGGTTTTCCTTTTTGTTTTTTTTTATACATAACTACATACATATTTAGCAATATAATGTCCGATAATATTTACCTCTTAAATTGTTTAGTAGTATTTTGTTTGGATGGAGATGGATATAGGACGATAGAAATTGGGAATGGAGAGGTTACTGTTTCCTTTTGTCATTGTCCAAAGTTAAACGTTTTCTGTCATTTTTCTTTGTGGCGCTGGAGTTATTTTGAACCTAAGTTTTCTTGGTGCGGCTCTAGGGTTTATCTTCCAGTTCTTGTTCTTGAAATGTATTCTTAGATTCACGGGTTTTTCGTTTGTATTTAATAAACAGATATGCACTGATAATAGAGATGATTAAAGCAATTGACAGGTATGAAAGTGCATAGTGGTGTATATGATGATTATTTATTGAGTTTAGAGGAATTAATTCCTGCTCTTTTTGGGAACGAATGGATTCTAGAAGTTTCTCTAGATCCATGCTGTTCGTAAAATTAATGAGATTTGTTTCTATGTGCGTTTTCGTAGGGGGAGGCGTCATATTCCGCATTATGTTAGAAATGTTTATCGTTGGGATGAAGTGGGAATTACAATTGGATACTTTTACGTTATGTCCGTGCAAGATGAATTCCTTGCTTCGTATATAACAACCGGGATATATATACATTGTTCCTGTTCCGTGCAGGATTTTTGAGGTAATGGAATTTTCGCAAATAATATCTATATGGAGGGAATCTTTTAGGGAGAAAAGCCAAGCGTTCTGCTGTGATAATTCCGTCCAATAGTAGTCCTGTTCTAATGTTTGGATTTTACATTTCAATGTAATTGGTTCCTTTTTAATCAAATTTACTTCACATTGATATGTTTTTGTATATGTGTTTAGGATAGGGGATGATATTTTGCAATAAAAATACGTATGATCCAACGTTGCGCAATTGTGGATATCTTGGACGGTTAATTCAATATAATTTTCGCGATTGTAATCTATTAATATGTATTCCTTCGATGGTTTCATATACACGAATGATCCGTTAAGGAGTGTAGGTAATGGCATTCTTTTAAAAAATTGATATGGTTCCTTGAAAGGAATGGGGACTCTGAGTTCTATAATTATTTTGTTGTTGTAAATATTCGCTGCTATTGTACTTAATTTGTAAATTTGTGATAAGGTATTGTCTCTAGAATTTATGGGAAGCCTCATTGAATTCGGCAATTCTTGCCTAATCTTTGATAAAAGATCTTCGATATTTTTCGGTGATATTAGTGTAGGATGGCATTTTCCATGCTTGGAATCTAGGTATTCTGATATCTGAATGCCATTAAAGAGACTAGTGAAATGAGTGATTCAAGTTCAATGGATATTTTGTTGTCCAATGTACTGTTTTCCATTAATGATGTAGCTATCTGTATTGAAATTAACTTTTTATGCATAACCATGAATTCCTTTTCAATTGCGGCTTTAGTTTTGTTGAAAATGTTTGCGGTTGCTTCGACTATCGCGGTTTGGCTTTTCATAAGTGATAGGATGGAGTTTTGGTTAAGGGTGAGGTTGCGGATTTGTTCATCATATAGCTTGGCATCATCTTCGTCTAATGTGCCGAAAAGAGCCTATCGCATTAAATAAGGCTCTTTGTTTCCTATTTGTGCTACTAGGAGCATATTTTTATATTCTATATTTACTAATATAAGATTAATTTGCAGCAACGTACCGTTACAAGTGTTGGCCATCGCTGAATTTTTATTCAGTTTCTGACAGATTGCTGTAATCTGGTGTGCGATGAATTGCATATTCCTGAATTCAGATTTGAAGTTTTCTAAATCCTAGTAGTTTACGATTTTCCATTCGTTTGTGTAGAAATTGGCTCTGCCGATTTCTTCGAAGTAAATGCTCGCGCTAGCATTTAGCTGCTTCACTTCTACTCCTGAGCCGTGGATTATGGGGATGAAAATTAAAATGAATGCTATATGCATCATTTTGGAAACCTGGAAGATGACACTATGTTAATATCTCTGAATGATGTTTGAAGATGATGAAGTTTTTACTCTGAGAACAGTTTTAGGACGTTGTTATGGACTTTTTTGTTTTTATTATTGATTTTGATAGTGGAATTTTCGGTGGAATTAATCTCCATTATCTCATACGGACCTGACCATAGTGGTGAGAACTTATTATCTCTCACTCTGCTTTTCAGTAAGACTTTATCACCTGTATTAGATTTTTGGACGGAGTTCTTATCGTATTGCAATTTTGATTTTTCTTTATTGGCCATGGCTATGTCTTTAACTATTTTGAAGCTATGCTGTAGACGCGCTCTTAATTCGTTTGCATAATTGTCATAATTATAGCAAACGGTTGGAGAAGATTTTAAATTATTCGGAATTTCGGCTGGGAGTCCGTATAGGAGTTTGCGTGGAGTATAATTAGTACTCGAGTGAGGGGTGGTATTGTATACAAACATGGCATTGAGAATCCATGTATCCCAGTGTTGTGGGTCTTTTGCTACATAAAATCGGAGATATTCTGCTAAAGCTCTGTGTCTTCTCTCCAATGCACCATTCGCTTGAGGGTGATATGGAGTAGTTTTGAGCCTTTTAATTCTCAGCAATTTAGATACCTTGGCGAACATGCCACTTATGAGGTTAGAACCCTGATCTGTGAGGATATTTTCTGGAATACCATGTCGACAAACTATTATTGTCGTGAAGGCTTCCGCTAATGTCTTAGACTCGGTGTCGACTATGGGAATAGTCTCAGAAAATTTTGAAAGGTCGTCTTGGAATGTAAGAATGTATTTGTTTACAGAATGAGAAATTGGGAGAGGTCCTACAATATCTAGGTACACTCTTTCGAAAGGTTTGGAGCTAATGCTCGAGATTTTCATAGGAATTTTTGGATTTCTGGATAGTTTGTTTACCTGACAAAGTTTACATTTCCTGACATGCTTTACGATGTCGTGTGACATGCCAGGCCAGTAGAATTGTTTTTTGATTCTTTTAATTGTACGGGAAACGCCTTGATGGCCTCCCGTCGGTAATGAATGAAAATCCTTCAAAACTTGTTCGATGTCATCTTTATCGATAAATATTTAATCGAATCTTGATGGAGTTTAATGATTATCTGTTTAGTAGTGAAGACCTTGGTAAAAGCGTTTTTAATAATCATTAGATTCTGTGGATCTAATATAAGGAAGGAGATATTTATTTGTTTTAACTGATTTGCTTCTGTGTATGAGCAGATTTCAGTTAAAATCTTTTCGAGGTCTGATCTATCTCTTTGGGATCGACAAGGTAAATTAGTTTTGGAAATAATTATTATGGAGTCTTTTCTTTTGAAGAAGTTCAGTTCAGTTTCTGAAAGTGGGGATTTATCTGGAAATTTTAGTTTCGAATCCAACACTCTTTCAAGCTCTGTATCTTGCATTGGCAAGATGAAAAATTTAGGATTCGCATTTTTAGTCTGTAAAAGAGGAAAATTAGTCTCAGTTATTATGACTGAGGAATTTTTTGATGACGATGGAGCTGGATTTTGATTAATGACACTCGTGTTGGGAGTATTCAAATTCGTCTGAGCTCTAGCTTGATTCCTTGTTACCACATTTACGCAGGTGGTAGGTTTTGCGAAATTTTCGATACTATCTGGAATAGCTCTACTGAGAGCGTCTGCATTTGTGTTGAGCTTACCTGATTTATGGACTATTTTGTAGTCATATTCCTCAAGACGTATTCTCCATCTCATCAGTCTTGAGGAGTGATCTTTCAGACTCATGAGCCATACTAATGGTTTATGGTCAGTTATAATTGTAAACGTCTGCCATAAACGTATGGTCTGAATTGCTCAACTGCGAAAACGATAGCTAAGAGCTCTTTCTCTATGGTTGAGTAACGAGTGTCTGCACCATTGAGAACCCGACTCACATTGGCCATTGGTTGATCTCCGTGATCATCAACTTGTGAAAGGACAGCCCCGATGGCGTAGTCACTGGCATCGGAGGTGACAAAAAATTCGTTGTCAAAATCAGGATATGATAGAATTGGTGCTGAAATTAATTTATTTCGTAATTCGCAAAATGCCTCGTCGCAGATTGCGTCGAACTTGAAGGGCGTATCTTTTTTCAAAAGATTTGTGAGTGGTTTGGCTATCTTCGAAAAATTTGGAATGAAGCGGCGATAGTAGGCGACGAAACCAAGGAAGGCTTTAATATCTTTTTCCTTCTTGGGTCTGGGATATGACTGAACTGATTTTATTTTTGCAGGGTCTGGTTTGACTCCATTTTCTGTAATTATGTGCCCTTAATACATAATTTCCTTTCTTAGGAAATGGCACTTGTCGGGTTGAAGTTTGAGGTTGAAATTGCGGAGACGGCTAAATACTGCTGTGAGTCTTGCATTATGATTTTTGAGATTGTATCCATGGACTACAATATCGTCCATGATTACGAAGCAATAGATGCCTTGAAGACCAGATAGAACATTGTTCATGGCTCGTTGAAAAGTAGCAGGAGCTCCTTTTAAACCAAATGGCATACGATTGTATTCGTAGTGGCCATAGGGTGTGCTAAAGGCAGTTTTCTCCCTGTTTTTCGAGTCCATTTTTATCTGGTAAAATCCACTGGCTAAGTCGAGTGTGGTAAAATATTTCGACTTCCCCAACTGGTCTAATATACGCATCGCCAATAGTAATGTCGTTAATACGACGAAAATCTAACTACTCGCCACTTTTTGTTTCCATTCTCATCTGGTTTTTTAGGAACCAGGAGAAGTGGAGAATTCCAGGGACTATGTGAAGGTCTGATGATGTCTGACTCAAGCATTTCTTGTATTTGCCAGTTTATTTCAGTTCGGCTTGCTTCAGGAAGTCTATAAGGCTTGGTATAAATTGGCGGTTTGTCTTGGAGGGTCTCGATTTTGTGGGTAATTGCATCTGTATATGAAAGGGAATCCCCTTATATGAAGAAGAGATCGTTGAATTCCCTACAGATATTGCGAATACTCTCAGATTCCTCTGAATTAAAGTGATCCAATTTGATAAGGTTTTGCAGTTTATTTATTCTTCCCTTAATTGGATCTCTGTCAGAGTTTGTGGAGATGACCGCAAAGTCGTCCAAGTCTTGGTAAGCTGGGTTCACCTCGTAAGGGCCTAGACCGGCGTCCTCCTCATTTGTATTGAGGATTAGGACTTTTGCCATACCGTTGACTGGTTCGACTATCGAATTTCCGAGAAACAAGCCTGGCCTTATTTCCTTCTTGAAACAGATCGATTCGTGTTGAATAGAAGGAGTTGGAATTTCAATGATGAATTCTGATCGAGCCGGAATTTTAATTTTATTTAATTTATCCGATTCTTTCGGATTTTTAAAAGGAAGGAGATATGACTCCAACTTTTGTAGAATTTTGAAGGAGTTATTCGATGATTCCGACTCGATAGAATTTGAAGGAGATAAAACTTTATTGAAATTCTTTGACTTCTTTGATTTTATCTTGGAATTCACTTTTTGATGGAGTTTTACTTTTATGTTCTTGCTTCATATCTTGTGAAGCTTTGGATGGAGATTGATTTTTATTTATTTCAACCTTTTTTCTGGCTATAGATGGAGATAGATTTTTACCTTTATGCTTCATTTCTTGTGAAGCATTTGCTGGCGATCGATTTGCATTGCTTTTCGAAGCAATTGATGGAAATAGATTTATATTAGTATTTATATCGGAGAATGTTATCTGAGTATATAATAGACTTTTTGTTTGGGACCTCTTTTCTGGATCTTCGCTTTTCAAATAAACATATGGATAATTTGAATAGTAATTCTCATACGGATAAGATTTATTTGAATCGTTTATTTCTAAAGAAATGTATTTATTTTTATAATTGATACTAGCATTGTATCGAGATAAAAAGTCATGACCAAGCAGGCCATCGTATGAGAGGATGGAGTTATTATTATTCGAAGGTTCTAAGTTCAATTCAGCTAAGATGAGTCCTTCCGTAGAAGTGGACTCTGTAAACAAAGTATTTATATTGCAGACAGCATCTCTGTAGCAGATACTATCTGGCTTTAATGGACGGAGTTTAAGCTGATCTCTGCTCCAGTATCGATTAAAAAGGTAAGTTTTGGAGCAGAGCAGATGTCAACAGGCAAGGAAAGAGTTAAAGAATTTTTATTTACTTGGATGTGGATACGTATCAATTTTGTTCTGACTGTGTCGATATTGTTTCGGACTTTCGATGAACTTGCGCTGTCGTTTGTATATGCGAGGGGTTGCCGAAATTGACCCCCAGTTTCCCTGCCGGGATGCCGATGAAGTTCGACTATTTTTCCTATTCGGAGAAGGTGATCTTGCCGAGATATTTGTATTTGTATATCTCGGTGGAGTTCGATTCTCTCGGAATACTGGCTGCTGCCAGTTCCTATTTTGAGGCTGTCTGTCAGCCGTGTTTGTTGGTGGAGTATTGTTCACCTTCTGGAAATTATTTTGATTTCCGTGATTGTTGCCAGAACGATTGTTGTTCGCCGCTCTTGTCCGGCATTCTTCTATAGAATGTCCTATCCTATGACAATATCGACATGTAAGCGCTTGTGTCGGAGATGGAAATGTAACCCTATTGAAATCTGCAGGGCGTTGTAATTGCGAGTTTGTTCTTGGAATTGTGTTAAAGTTTTGCGTTGAGCGTTGTATGACAGGACAACTTGATACAGCATGCCCCAGTCTATTACATTTGAAGCAGCGAAGACTTGAATTTATTGCTTGCGCAAATGGAGTTTGATTTATCTTGTTTTGTGCTTGGGAAAAAAGTTGTTTCTGCTCTAAGCGTAATGCATGCTCCAAGATGTGTGATTTTAATGCAGAAAAGGATTTATCGGAATGCACTTTGGCTAAAGTTTGGAGTTGTGGATTGGATAATCCGTCTTCTATAGCTCTCACTGCTTGACACTCATTATCTTTTAAAAGAGATTTTAAAAGAATTTTATCACTTGTGTATGAGTGGGTCGCCTCGTTTAATTTGGATAGATTTGTGTTAAGTCTCTGAAGGAAATCTTTCATGCTTTCCCCTATTCTCTGTTTAGAATTATTTAATTGAGACTGTAGCGTAGTTCTGGGAATTTTTACCTCAAAAGTTTGAGTTAAAATTGATTTTAAGGTGGGCCAATCTTCAACTGGATTGTACCTGAAAATATCATATGCATCTGCGGATAATTTACTCCTTATTAAGCTAAGGAGGAAGTGTTTTTCGTTCGCCGTCGTTACCGTCGCGTATATATCATCACAGCTTGAAATGAATTTGTGAAGATCTTTGGGATTTCCATTAAAGTTGGGAATTAATGACCTTGCGTCTGATAAGGAGAAATTCGATTGGTCTCTGAAGGAGACATTTTGATGATGATCTGTGAAGTTATTTGTATTATTTGTTACATTTTGGAATCTAGAGTCAAATTGTTCTTGCAGCGCAATTAAAGTGTCTGAGAATGATGTTTCCATGTTTATGTAAACATCATTCACGAAGTAATCGCTGTCTCTGTTGTTTGGGCCAACATTCAAGATTATTTCGTTATGTGTTTCTTCAAAATCGTCCCAATATTTGTGCAACGAGTTTAATTTTTGGTTTAGATATGCCCGGGTTGCAGTCACAAGTGAATTATTATCTATAGCTTGAATAATATGGGATAATGTTTTTCGTCTATCTTCTTGCAATCGAAACCGTATTGATTGATATTTGTCTGTGCTGTCCTAGTTATCAGCTGCAGTTGTTTTTTTCGAAGTTTTTGGAAGTGGAATGTGACTCTGATGATATCACCAAACCACCTGATTGTACAAATATTTCACTGATAGAGACGGAGAACCTGATAGACTTCTCCGCAGATCTTCAAGCTCCCATTTCCACTTCTGGGGAGCCCATGACACTATTGGACACTTCTTTGGAAGAGTCTTTAATTTGCGTTGTCCCGATAATACCGACAGGACCTTTAGCTGACAAGATTACTGAGCAGGAGGTTTGGCCTCATGGCATTTCTGTATTAAAACGGCCACCAAGCTCTGTTATGACGAGTGAGCCTGTTTTACATTCGCTGACACCGTAACACACACTTCTGCAGAATTATAATGCGGTAAGAGACCGAATCTTCTCCTCAGTAGCGGAGTTAGCTGACATTATGTATCCTGACCTGGATATTAGACCAAGAAAGAAAAGATCTACCGTTCGCTGGCGGGAATACTGTCGACGGATGAGACTGGAAAGAAAAAAACTGGCACAGATTTCCGTGTCGATGCCAGACGACATTCGACCGTAAAGCTGCTCGGGCGAACTGAGACCGGATTACTTGATAGTGATGCCACTGTCAGTATTCTAGGCCAGGGAGCTCTAGAGAAGCTTGCGGAGGACAGAGGTTGAATGGAAGAGGTATCGGACACAGGTACAAGTAGCGAATGGTGCCATGACGACTGTGCATGGTCATGTGAACTTGGACATCACTTTCCGTGATAAGACCCAAAACATGCGTTCCTGAGCTCACACAGGCACTATATCTAGGAATAGACTTCTGACGTCTATTTGGGTTGGCTCCAGATGTCCTAGGTATAGTTGCAGAAGTGACACCAAGTTTACTAGCTACTCCTGACACCGACTGCCATGTTCTTTCCAGTCTAGATCAACAGCGTCTAGAAGCTACTAAACAGCTTTTTCCTTCTTTTGCCTCTTTAGGCCTGGGAAAGACATCTTTGGTCACTCACAAGATCGAGACGAATGACGCAGCTCCGATAAAACAACGCTTTTATCCGATTTCACCGGCAGTACAGAGTTTGATGGATGCGAAATTCGACGAATGCTATCGCTGGGTGTGATAGATTAGAGCCAGAGCCCTTGGAGCTCTCCAGTTGTTCTAGTAAGGAAGACTGGGAAGGTTCGGCTTTGTTTTGACGCCAGGTCAACTCCGTTACGAAGAAGGACGCCTATCCGCTGCCGCAGATAGATGCGCTTCTGAGTCGACTTCCTCCGGCAAGCTACATTACAAGCCTGGACCTGAAAGACGCATTCTGGCAGATCCCACTAGACGCTGATTCCAGAGAGAAGACCGCTTTTACTGTACCTGGTCACCCTCTCTATCAGTACACAGTGATGCCATTCGGCCTATGCAACGCTCCACAAACGATGTGCCGCCTCATGGATAAAGTCATTCCTTTCGATCTTCGCGAAAATGTTCTCGTCTACTTACATTTACTGATTCTGTCATCAGACTTTGACTCTCATCTCACATTGCTATCCCGTGTAGCGGATTGTTTGAGGAAAGCTGGCCTCACTATCAACATTGAGAAGAGTAAGTTTTGTATTAAGGAGACTAAATACTTGGGTTTTATAGTCGGGAAAGGAGGAATCAGGACTGACCCAGATAAGATCTCAGCCATAGTTGACTATCCGTCACCTAAAACTGTTCGGCAAGCCCGACGCCTACTAGGTATGGCGGGATGGTATAGACGGTTCATCCCGAAGTATGGTGATTTAACTGCCTCCATAACTGACACCTTGAAGATCCCTAGACAGTTCAAGTGGACACCTGAAGCCCAGACGTCTCTGGAGATGCTAAAACAAAAACGCACCTTTGCTCCGTTGTTAGTGAATCCAGATTTCACCAAGCCGTTCGTTATACAGTGCGATGCGAGCCAACAAGGTATTGGTGGGGTGCTGATTCAACTAGATGACGATGGCCACAGAGCAGGAATGCCTAGCTGCAATCTTAAGTATACAGAAGTTCCGACCCTTCATTGAACTTATGCCGTTTAAGATAGTGACTGATCATGCGAGCTTGAAATGGCTGATGTCTCAAAAGGACTTCAGCGGTAGACTTGCTCGGTGGAGTTTGAAGCTTCAGGGTTTCGACTTCACTATTGAGCACCGAAAAGGAATCCTGAATGTCGTCCCTGATGCGCTGTCACTCATTCATTGCGACACCCTGTCCACAAACAAAGATCCTGGCCCGGAAGTTGACCTTAGTTCGCCATATTTCAACTCGTTGGAATATGAGGAACTGAGGCATAAAGTTAAAACGACTTCTGGCAAACTACCAGATCTTTGCGTCAGGGATGGCCTCGTTTACATTCGGACTGTTCCGAGAACAGGCGATCCGATTCAGGAAGAAGAAGCTTGGAAGCTTTGGATTCCACGAGGGCTTGTCTCCGACGTTATTTCCAGAGCTCATGATCCGCCACTAGCTTCTCACGGTGGTATAGGGAAAACACTGGAACGTCTGAGAAGACACTTGTACTGGCCACGAATGACAGTTGATGTCAAAAACTACGTAGGAGCCTGTGACGTGTGTAAAGAGATCAAAGCCCCCAATACCATCCTTAGACCACCTTTGAGAGTCCAGTTAGTGACAGAACGACCATGGCAAAAGCTGTATATTGATTTTCTGGGACCATATCCTCGGTCAGTGAAAGGAAATGTCTGCATCTTAATAGTTCTTGACCACTTTTCTAAGTTTCCGATTCTCAAACCTATGAGAAAAGCATCTACACTCAATGTGTGCCAGTTCATCGAAACGGAAGTGTTCCATGTGTTCGGAGTCCCGGAAGCGATAGTCTCTGACAATGGAGTCCAGTTTTGATCGGCTCAGTTCACCAGATTACTGGACAAATATGGGGTGAAGCACTTGCGAACGGCAGTTTATTCGCCGCAAGCAAACGCCTCAGAGCGAGTAAACAGGTCTCTATTGTCAGGGATTAGAGCATATATTCGGAAGGAACACACAAAATGGGATGAGAAGCTGAGCCAAGTAGTTAGTTCCCTCAGGAGCTCTTTCCACCAAGCTACTGGTTTCTCTTCTTATCGAACACTTTTCAGTCAGCAAATGATTGAACATGGGAGCTCCTATTCCATCTTTCTTGAGGAGTCTTGGGACTCTTAATGAGCCTTTGAGAGTAGATGCTGAAGACAAAATGAGATTGATGCTTTCGAAAAATCATGTAGGGTAAGAAGAGTTACTTCTTTGTTTTTCATACTACATCTTATCATATCCGTGAGAAGTAGAAGCGATGAAGTTGTGCTGTGTTTGGCTCTAAAACCAGACTGGATAGAACTAATCAAGTTATTATTATTAGCATAGTGATTTGTTTGTATAAGACTTTTTCAAATACTTTGGACAATATAGGAAGAATGGTAATGGATCCATAATCTTCCAGGGACGATGTATTGGTCTTCTTTCTGATAGGAACAACCAGCCCAATTTTCCAAGCTGAGGGAAAAGAAGCAGTGGTGATAGCAGTATTAAATATATGCATAATATGATTAATTAAGGATGGCAATAGAAGTTTCAGAAAACGCATTTCAATACCATCAGATCCTGTAGCATTTCATTTAATAGATTTAAAGGCATTCAGAAGCTCAGTGGTACAGATATTCCAAAAAGAGAAATCATTTGAAGCATTAGGAAAAGAGAGATCGGAATTAGCTAATGGGCCCTATTCTGTAATTTTTCATAAAATAATATTTAATGTTATTTTATGGCGAAAAAATTCTTCATAAAATGAAAATAAAATATTTTAAAAATTCGTATTCTGTCGTGGTTCCATAAAATTATTTTATGATTTCTTTTATGAACACGTAACATAAAATATTTAGTACATTCCGCTATATTTTCTATTACTTTTTGAACAGCTGGTCAATTGACATTTGCGTGATACTGTATCAAATCACCCACTAAATAATCATTTATGAAAGCAGCTGCTTTCTTAATAGCTCTTGAGATACCTTGGGTGTAAAAGTGCTAAAATATGGCAACTCCTGACTGGAGTTTGATACGAACCATGTCCGTAGAAATGCAAAGCGCAGAAATGTGGGATTATCCCGGTTGAGCCTTCAATTTTTGTTGATCTGTTGGGTCCCACAAAAGGTTATTTACTTATCGTCTCTTATGACGATAAATCTCGTAGAGAAAGAAAACACTAAGACGCGGTGATTTCCTGATTCCAATTGGGATTTATTTGTAACTTGTTGTGTATTTCTAATATGATTAATATTAGAAATACGCTTCACGTTCCGTACAATTTTATTACTTTTTAACTAAGAGTTTAATGACTCTTTACACGACTTTTCTTAATTACTTATACGAACTCTTTCTTATACAACTTTAACTTTATCGTGTAACAACTTTTCTTTATATCTCACAGTCTTCTTCTTTTTCTACTATTTCCTCACAGTCGAGCTAGTACATATTGGAACACTTACACTTTTTGGAACGAAGGTTGTATGGTATGGCGTTGCCAGATCCCACAGAAAGACAGCCATTCCGTTCAATTTTAGATTCCTAACTCAAAGTGAACGGAATAGATGTCTTTCCGGTATGAAGCTATAGTTACTCTATAAGTATTTGAATTTGTTTTCTTAAAACGAAACATTTTGGGTATAAATTAGAATTATTCATAAGTTTGCAAAATAAGTTTACAAATCACAATATAAGAAGTTTATTAATTATCCAGCCGGAAGAACTTTTGAAGCCTAAGGCTGGGCAACTCACATGAGTCGTAGGAATCGCGAAGATATCGTATCCTATGATCTCTTCTGGATAAAATTAAAACCTAGGCAAATATAATTAACTTTTTATATCTTACCATACCGCACCAGTGCAAATTTCTACCATTTCTGAGAAAATTGTAATTTTTATGTATGGCGGTGGACATTTTAGTTTTTAATTAAAACAATTTTCGCATAAAAAATGTTAATTGACGCATATAATTTTCATAAAATGTGTCAAAATACCTTTAAAATGTGCTGGTTAGGTTCTTTTATGTTATGCTCCATAACAGGAAATATTTTATGTTACGATGCATAAAATAAAATAAAATTTGCGGTACAGAATAGGATTTTAGGGAAATATTTTATTTTAAGGCATAACATAACATAAAATGATAAAATTTTACCGACAGAATAGGGCCCAATACCACTGAGGTTGAGCCCGAGGTAAAATATTCATTAAGCAGGTCAGGATCAGCTACACATTCCTCGCTGCCTCTAATAATATTAAGCTGACGAATGTTATTCCAAAATTCACGCGAAGGTAAACTTGGATCAAGCCTTTTAGAGTAAAAAATTAATTTTAGCCTTCCTAATTAAAGCACAAGTCTTATTTCTAAGGTTCCGATAATTATTCCAAAGGAATTCACCATGGAATCTTTTCCATAGTTTATAGGCAAAATTCCGTTTATGAATAGAAGTTTTAATTTCATCATTGATCCAATGGAACAAACTCGTTGAACAAACTTATAACTGCGCTATTAAAGAAAGCTACTTGATCGTCAATATGACTTGTACCATAGAGACATGACCAATCAATCAGAGAAGCAGCAGACGTTAAGGCATCTAAGTCAATAGCATTATATGCACGGTAAAAAAAATTTGAACGACTCCTATATTTAACAACATCGATATTAAAGGAAACAATAACTCCAGAATGATCCGAAATTCCGGGGACGTCGAAAGTCAACTGATCACGCACAAGATCGCCTCTATCAGTAATGAAAAGATCCAGAAGGGATTCAACACTAGGAAAAATATGAGTTGGCAACGAATTTACTACACTGAGTTTAACAGCGTCTAGAAAAGTTACAAAGTTGCGCCTTGAACAACCATCTGACAACATATTAATATTAAAATCACCCGCAATTATATTAATAGAATAAGATCCACAGAATTGGATTATAGAATCATAGAGACTATCAAGCCAGTTTACTGAAGGAGGTTTATACACACAACCCAATAGTATTTTAGCACTTGCCGTTTTAACCTCAATAAACAGGAACTCGATACCCAGTGATTCGTTAGAAGTCTGTAAGATTACTCTGGCAGAATTCCTATTGATAAAGTCCACGACCAATCTTCCCTCGTCCATGCCATCAGACAATACATTATTACGTGATGTGTTCATCACAAGAATCGCTAGGAACTCCAAGCCTGAAGATTACATAATGTAGCAACAATACCATCATAGATGAAAATGAGATAGAAGAAGATGAAGTATTACTAAAAAATAATGGTAGATAAATATTTAGCATAAAGTTCAAATATAAAAAAAGAAAAAATAGAAGATTCAAAAACCAATATTATAGTTACATTCACGCTCTACGAAATCATCACTAAGAAGAATTAACGATGATCTATCAGCTATATTTGCATCCAATAGAAATTTGCTCAATTGCTTATTAGTAGTAACTTTAACTGCATTCTCCTGCTGTGAATCACCCAACTGACGTATGTACACGGCTCCGTTGTGCGTGAAAACTGATACAATTTTACCACTGCGTTTAATATCCATAGCTGACTTAAATATCTTATGATTTTTAGCTGTTAAACTTTCATGCACAAAGATTCCGCTGCTTCCAGATAGATAGATTAACCTGGGTTTTTTCTTACGGATAGCACCAATGAATCGAAATTTGTCAGAGGTACTTCGGAGTTTTATCACTATAGCTGAAGGCTTAACAGATTTAGATGGCGATTGTTTATTTTTTACCCTAAATGCTGTAGCGAGATTAGGTGCCGGCAAACCAGAAACAGTAGCGAGTCTGTGGATAATTTCATTGACCTTTTCCTGAGGCTAAACTGGAACACCCAAAAGAAATACATCGGCAGACCTTGTTGATTGTTCAATTTTATCGATGTGAGCCTCGAGTGACAAAATTCTGGCTTGTAGCGAATAAACTTCAGCACTCAATTCCTTTAAATTGGTAGAAAAACTGAGTTTTAATTCATTGATTTCACACATAAATTTCTGCTCCATTTCTGTAAATTTGTTATTCAAATGCTGCTTCATGGAATCAACGCACTTCTCTAATTCGTCACAGGTAACGAGATTATCGGATGCAGAATTACGCGTTGCTCGAGGCATAATCTTAGCTTAAATTAGTTAATAGCGTTTATGTAAATGAAAAAAAAAATAATATAAATTTGCAATAAAACTGCGATAACACGTTATCTACTATTAAAAAGGAAAATACAGCGCGTTTAGGAAAACAAGAACAGTTCTTCTTCAAGTAAAAATTTTGCGGAGCTAAATGATACACGTCTACTCGACTGAAAGACTCATTTGATACAATATAATAGTACCATTGAAACAATGAAGTATATAAGGGGGAACAACAAAACAATGAAATGAAATAAAATGTATACATAAGAGGGAACCAGTTATAAACACAGTATAATTCCTTAAGAATGAATTATCCCAGACATTAAAACGGAGTACATAATATAGTATAGTGTGATTATGTGTGATCACCCAAAACATTTCCATTCTAAGTAAATGCTGCCTACTACACCTCAATTGAATACTCGTAATGCTGGTAACCCGAATGTTCGGAAGGTATGTTTACACTACTTGCATACATGTTACTAAAAAGAAGAAGAGTTAATTAATTATGAGAATGTCAAATTGTGTTGTGAATTGCAGTACAAAGTTCGGGAATTTTAAAGTCGATTATCTTTGAAACTATAACTTTCTGTTAAATTTTGTTTTCATATTTGTGATTTGTGAGTAAAAAGGAACTAGTATGCAATGTTTAAAGAAATTCGATGCCGTTTCGCAATGTTGACCTGTTCCGAAGTACCTATGTATCTAGTGATTCCGAAAAAGCTTTCTTGATGTAATGGCTCCACTCCTATCATAATTTTGTGGCGGGATTGTTATTTGGCGATAATCCTACTTGTGGCAGGACCGTCGTAAAAACATGAATTAATCATCTTTGACGTTTTATCTGATGTTCGCACTTCTTTATTCTATAGCTTTTCATCTCAGATTGAACATAGCGTCTAAAAACATTGTAGCTCTTAAAGCCTTTTTGTTATATAAATATTAATAAATATTTATAGTGGTTTTATTTAAATACTCTTTGTTTCATTTCAGACTTAAATACCCACATTTTGAAGAGTTTTGCAAGCAAAGCTGTTCAACTGAAGTGTGGACCAGTGCTGTCGTTTGGAAAATTTCAAGAGTAGTACAATTTGCTGCCAAAGCGGAGTACTTTCGGAAAAAAACGGAGTACACGACAACGAAATTTAATGAATTCAAATTAATTAGAATGGGATCCTGAAATCATATTAGCGTGAATAAAACCCATTTTCATTAAAATGATTCATATTTAGATTTTTAAATAAATCTTTATATGTCTAGTATTATTACATTATTTATATTTTTTTTTTCTTAGAAACAACTGGTTTTTATTTTAAGATTTTCTCATGAATTTTTTTTTTTCAGCAATAAGAATTTCTTAAGTTTAGTTGACAGCTGCTGATTTAAGAGATTCATTAATTAATTGCTTTGATTCAGGTAATCATACTTGCATGAAGTAAAAAGGTTTTGTCATGAAAAGCTATTCTTGAGAAAAGCATACCTGCATCTGAGACAACCTACATTTAGATGTGAAAACCTTACAAAAAAGCGGTCGAATTAAAATGAGCTAATGACCCTCTAATAGAAAGCTCTATACATTCCTTCTCTCTCTTGCTGTATTATGCCACATAAATTCTTTGCAATGATAGCTTTCTATGGTTGAATAAAAAGTTAATGTGCTTTGAAAAAGTGATCCGGGTTTATAGGGGTATTTTCTTATCTAGTTGTATGTTGTCTGTGCCTGCATAAAGCAAATTAATACATAAATTCTATCATTATCTTAATTATTTAATTATTGCAAACTTTTGAATTTTCAAAATATTAGTAAGGATTTTAATATAGTCATAATAGAAAATTGTATTGACAACTTCAGTCGCTTTGGTTTTCTGCATTTCAAATCTTTTACAATATTTGAATCGATAATGTACAGAAATAATTCTGGTAGAGGAAAATGCATAAAATTAAAAGTTATTTTGATTTTTGCATGTCCGTTCGTCCCTCCATCCTCACGATAACTCAAGAACGCCTGTACCTAGAGAGCTGAAATTTTGCCTATGGCCTTTAAAAAAAACATAAAATTAAGTTCGAAAATGGGAAAGATCGGGTAACTCCTTCGTAGGGTTGCCATGCAAAAATTTCGTTTTTCATTATGTATATATTTGGACATTGCCTGAGAGCTGAAATTTTGTACATAGTGTTTTCAATAGTAAATAAAACTTCAAAAAATGAGCTAAATCGGGCAACCCCTTCTTGGTGTTGCCATATAAAAATTTAGCATTTTTACGTATACTGTGAAAACGATCAGTCCTATATAGTTTGCTTGTACTGAAAACTTCTTCAGAATATAAAATCCTATAAAATTGGTAATAACAATTTTTTCTGCCCGATGAACCATTCTAGAAATATTTGCGAAAAACCACTTCAAAAATCAAACTGGCACAAATGGATGACCTTACGAAATTACATACGGAAATTCATCTAGGGTATCGTAAGAATTGGTCTTAGACCAATTCGAGCTTTTTTATTTGTTTGCAATAACTTTAAAACATATTTTACAAAACCCTTTGTTATTTATAAGGCTACGTGAATACAGAGCAACATTTTTGAACACGTTTAGTTTGTTTATTGTACGTATTACCTTTTGTTGACGAGAAAACAGTTTCCATAGAATTTCCAAGAATGGTTCCTTGACATATCCACCAGTTGTGCTCTAAATCTATCGTTATACTAGAAATTATATTTTCTTTATTATATATATTTGTTGCATTTCTAGGAATTGTTCTAGATTACCTTTGATCTTCGGATACATTTACCATATTCATATGGCTTGTACCACCACCACTACATTTAGAAACTTTAATACTGTGTCTGCAATATTGCCAAGAATTGACTTTAGTACTTTACATATGCACATACATTTTGGATGCCTTGACACTTACTTCTCCATTAGCGAAAGTGATTTTGATCACATTAGATCTTTACTCTGCCCTTCACAGTTCTGTATGAAGTTCTGTTTCCCCGGTAAATATGGAACAGTTAGTAATCTATATATCTGAAAGAACGTTGAGGTCATTATAAATAATCATTAGGGTCATTCCACAGGATCGATAATAAATCGCACTTTCCCAACCCAACGATCACCAATCTCATTTTTCTTTTCCTGAAAGTTAAGTAGTTATGAGATAAGAATACAACTATTTATTTTTGTGCTGCGCCGCATGCTGGTTGAAGTAAAGGACTCTGAAACCTTAAAATTTGCCGATTTTTGGTCTGCTGAGTTATATTCAAAAAATATAACTTTGGTTCTGATTATCACAGAGCCAGACAAGAAACCTTTGGGTTATTTTAAAGATGAGCGAATATTTTAAAAATAGATGGCTTTAAGAAGAAGAAAAAATTAAGAATATTAAATATATCCTTTATCCTTGAATATCTTCAAATGAATTCCCTTAATTTTTCCTTGCTTTATTTTTAAAATAATACTCATAATGTTTTTAGTAAATGGTTAGATTTTTAAATTGGGATCTCAATGGGTTTGGAGACGAGAATTTTTCTTGTTTGAGGTCTTGTTTTTTGGGAAAAAATGTAATACAAATCTATTGTGTTATCCTTGATCCCATAAAATATATATTTTTGTCTTCTTCTTCTCAAATGTGACCCATTAACAGTATCTAAATTAAACAAAAAAAAATGATCTCGCCCCGAAAATCAACTTTACTGTCGAAATATTTCCTTATTTTTTCCACAAAAGAAAACAATCTTAATCGTCGTCCCTAAAAATTTCCACAAAGATGGTGTAAGCTGTAAATTCCTTGATTTTTTTTTTGTTTTTTTTTTTTTTAAATTATTTTTTCCTTTTTGTCACAACTCACTAATTTTATATTGTTTTATTACAAAAATCAAGGTTTTTTACAACACTTAAATTAAAGGAAACAAATGATATAGTTAAATTAAAAAATTTACTATTAATTGGACTTAGCTTTTGTGAGAAGGAATATGAAGAAAATTGAAAAGACAAACGAAAAGGCAAAGAGCGATTAAAAAAAATGTTTTCTGGACTAAAATAGAATTTCTGGAACTCTTTAAGTAGAGAGCGTTGATTGTGCACTTCATAAGCATGAATCACAGCGTTTAATGAACGAATCATAATGACATGACTAAATAGGTGTAATAGGCTAAAACAAATCAGAGTAGTACCAAACCAACTTTTCAACCGGACTTAGTAGATGGTATTACTAAAATGTACTACGAATGTATAATTTTAAATTAGATTATTTGCTAACAACATACGTATATAGGAGTTTTAAGTATTAAGAAATGAAAAGCGGAGTACTTTTATAAAAGGAGTAGTACCGGAGTACGCTATTAGTTTTAGGAGTACAAATACTCCGATCGGAGTACAAACGACAGCACTGGTGTGAACACAAGGGGTTCAAGGGATAAGCCGTAAGAGCATAGCAAAACTAAAGGCATACAAAGGCTGGGAAGTAGACAACGCCTCGATAGAATATAAAATCCACGATGGCTGGCTGGACCTGGGCATAGAGAAAGTGTTTATAGAAAATTGACTTGAACAGTTGTTAGAAAGAGATTACCCATCAGAGTCATTTGAAAACACAAATTTAATCCAAATTTTGAAAAAAAGAATTGCATGTGGCATTTAAGGAAATTGAGCATATGTGTGACAAAGAGAAATATACTTGTTTTTTACACACTGGCGAATAAGAGTGTATTGAACAGCTGTTCCAAGAGATTGCTCTATTAGTATACGCTCTCCGGACCTGGGGGCCGGATTCTGTAACTCGGAGAGTTTGGGAGATGAGAATTTTCGTTTTCCCCGATTAAAACTCCCCAACTCTCCATTCGAGATTCTCTAAATACTTGGCGAGTTAAAGAAAACGTGAGAAGTATCGAAATAGATGGCTGACTCTGTGTGGGAGGGTCGTAGAGCATTGGGGTTTTTTCCTAAGGATTTAGGGTCTAGAGTATATTTTGAGGCGTAATTCGATGTTTCAAGAAAAAAGAAAAACTACAAACCTTCTTAATGGCCGCTGCTGAGACCTTTTAAAAATGTTCACAAAAGGAGCTAGGGAAATTACATCCACTGCTTGACACGTTCACCAATCAATTCTCCAGAATGGTTCCAGTTGTCTTCTCGCTGTTAGGTAAATTCGTTTAAACTTCTATCGCACAATTGAAAAGAAACAGTTATGCACGCTACCGAAGAAATCTGGCCGATTTACTTGGAAGCTCAGTTCGAAGTGTAGTTATTTATTCAATGGCGAGATTTTACATCGATTACGCGGGCGGGCGGAACATAACACAATACACAGGTACACAACGGAGGTTACGCAAGCAACGGTCGTATTGCTCGCTTCGCTATTGAGCTAAGACTAGCTGAGATTGGGAGAGAAACCTTGTTGCCGACGAAGATAATTATTTTGTATCCAAATTTTCGGAAAAATGTGTCCAGTGAACCAAAAAGGTATCCACTTTTATTCTTATGATATAACTGCCAAAATCACAATGATAGCAATCAGTGTTTTTCCTATGTAATGGTACCAATGCAATGGGAATTCCTGATTGGCACACTACTAGTATGGATAGGTTAGGATGTGCGATACTGATATCTATATTTTGACTCATCGATTTGTAAATTAACCGTTTTGCATCAAAAAACAACGTTCCCCAGTTGACGATTTATAACGATTTAAATCTAAACCCACCATATGTTATAATAAAAATAAATACATAGAAAAGACTAGACTCTGCCTGTAATACGAACGAATGCCAGCATGTTTTTTTTTTATTAAAAAAATATTAAGAAACTTAAGAAAATACCAGAATGTGTAACGAGTTCGAATCCCAGCTGGCTTTTTTTTAATGATAAATATATTTAAAAAATAAAAATATATTAAAAAAATAAAAAATAAATAAAAGATTAAAAGAAAAATTTAAAAACATTATGAAAAGCCCAAGCTCTGTCTGTAATCCGGACGAGTCCCAGCATGTTTTTTATAGGTAACCTAGGAAATCTTAAAGGTACCTACATATACTAAATTTGTCATTCCGTTTACGTATACGCATGTCCGTCCGTCCGTCTATGTGCACGATAACTCGAGAGGAGCTGTAATTTTGCAGACGGGCTTTAAAAAAAAAAGTAAAATTAAGTTCGGAAATGAGACAAATCGGGCAACTCCTTCGTGCCATGGAAAAATTTCGTCTTTCACTATATATTTGGACACTGCCTGAGAACGCGTTAAGCCTCGGTTTCCAAGAGATTTTGCCAGCGTGAATTCGCTAGCGCAAGTGCGCTGTAATCAAACACGAAGGAAATTATCGAATGATTTCCAAGAAAAACCCCCACGAACTTTTCTCGCTAATGCGTCGGAATTAAAAATCTTTGATTCCGACGCATTTGCGTCAGTCAATACGTTTACATGAATACTTGAGTACTTGACTAGAAATCCACTTGAAACTCAAGTAGGGTTTTTGGTTGAATTAATTCCAATTACTCGACTTGAAATATACTTGAAGTGACAACTTGCATTAAGTTCAACACAGAATAGCGGATTCTTAGATAAATATCTTGAGAAAACTGCTAAGAATCACAGGCTGACTTATCAAGAATAATCTTCCTCTTGTTCCTCTTTGCCGTTTTCATATCTCGCACAGATGAACAATTTTCAAATAGGTACTGAAGTTGCGTTTACATGAATTTTTTCAAGTAAATCGAACAAAATTTTGTGATTTACTTGACTCAGGTATACTTGAAGTCAATGCGCGTTTACATGATATTTTGATTACTTGATCTCTACTTGAAGTATAGTTCAAGTATTCATTGTTTTCAGTCGACGTTTGCATTTCATATCGTTGCATATCGTTATCCATTAAATGTTTTTAATTAACATTTTAAAGGCCTCTTTTCTTATTTTCGGAAACATTTCAGTTACGGAATTTCTTTTAACTAAACTTAACAATAACAGATCTTCTTTATCTACATATATCTTTCTCATGCAGTAAAAAACTTCACTTTCAAAACTCATTCTACTATTAAAATAAATATTTTGGTTGTATCAACTAGAAATACTATTTCTTTGGAAACCACACGGGACGGCGTTGAACGGGTAATCCGCTCTTGATGTTGCCATATAAATTATAGGATTTTTACGTATACTGAGAAAACGATATATGGTTTTAATGTACTGAAAAGTTCTTCAGAATACAAAATCCTATGAAATTGGATATAAACATTTCTACTCTCCGACGAACCGTTCTAGAAATAAATGCGAAGAACCACTTCAAACTTGCACAGATGTGCGACCATATGAAATTACATACAGGAATTCATCTATAGCATCATAAGAATTGGTCTTAGACCAATGTTAATTGTTTTTAATGAAAAAAATATCAAATGAACTTAAGAAAAGCCCAGACTCTGTAACGAGTTCGTATACCAGAATGTTTTTTTGTTAATGTAAAATATATTTAAAAAATAAAAATATATTAAAAATATTAAACAATTTAAAAAAAGTTAAAAAATATAGAAAAGCCCAGACTCTGTCTGTAACGCAGAAGAATTCCAGCATACTATTTCTTAATAAAAAAAAAAAATTAAATACACTTAAGAAAAGCCCAGACTGTCTGTAATGTAAAGAATTCGAATCCCAGCATGATTTCTTTTAATGAAAAATATATTTAAAAAATAAAACAAGTAAAAAAGCTGGAATTGGTCTAAGAGCAATTCATAAGATACACTCCCATCCGATGCGATGCGAGAGAAACGACGCGACTATGCCAGTTGCCAGCTGTCTGGGAGTGTATAGGTCGTTGGTATAGGTATGAATCTCTGACACAGTAGCTCGCCGTGACGCCTCTAGCAAGCTGTGTACCGAACAGACGATTTCCATTCTTGCGTTCACTATATCATATATGTATATAACAATGATATAAGGTTTTTTTGCTGTGATTAAAAACTCGATTGTTTTTTGGGGATCTTGACAATATTTTTTTAGGTTTTCAAAGCTCTCTTTCCAGGCTCTCCTCTTTTATCGGGCCCTAGACTTAGGCTTACTGGGCTTATGGTAAAAAAAGGCCCTTCAATTTTTTAGAACTTTTTATCTTTTCGCTACCGAAAATAAAAATATTAATAACTTTTGAACGGAAGCATTTTGAGATAATATCTTTTTGAAAAATTAACAAAGATGTCTTGAGATGTAATTTAAACTTCGTGTTTATTATATACACTTAGAGACGTCTCTCCAGAGACTAGAGACGTTTTGTTTTTCTTATGGTCTCCAGGGACTTATTTTTTAGTATCCAAAGGCAAAAGTCTCTTGCCGTGTAAACATTTTAGAGTTGTAGTCTGTGTTACGCCGCAGCAGATTTCTTGCCGGGGTAGCAATATAATATCATCTCAAAACAGTTTCGAAAAGAAAAAATTATTATTAAAAGTAAATGTTACACAGTAGTTTGACATTTATATTGTCCTGGAATATCATTTTTATGGACACAAATTTCACAAAATTGAACAAAGTGTGACAAAACTCGTTGTAAGATGATAAATATTTTCCTAGAATAACGTGCGGTTGATTGATTGTATGAAAATTTTTTCTATTGATTGGAGTAAGGAAAGACGCCGGATTTCCAAAAAATTGAATTTTGTTTGCAATATGTAATTTTATTGAGTATTTAGCAGTTTCACAAATGAGTTCTTGTTTAATAATGGAAGAGATAGTTAAAACAGATAAGAAATAAAACGGTTCGATGGAAACCTTTTACAAAAAAATAGAGAGATTATTAAAAATTTATATTACATTTTCAGACCGTGAAAAAATGACTCAAATACGTATTTAAGCAAGAGGTTATAAACACACAAGGCCTTTCAAAGGCTGAACTACGATAGAAGTAAATAATTTTACGAAATTAAACGAGACTGAGGTTTACTTACGAAAAATTGATATTTTTAGCCTAAATTTTTTACACATTTCGTAAGAGTTATTATCTTGATATTTAATGTTTTCAATTTTAAAAAGTGGTAAAAGTGAAAAAATTAACAAATGGAAGTTGATGTAATTGAAGATTTATGCCTTCTATTAATTCGCAGTGCCCTAATGACATTTTCTGTGTTAAATTTTAAAATGTGGTAAAAGTGAAAAAATTAACAAGTGGAAGTTGATTTAATTGAAGATTTGTGTTTTCTATTAATTCGCAATACCTACCTACCATTTTTATTCCATTTTAATTTTTACATTGTACTTTTAATCAGCTAGTAGATAATAATTTAATTGTTTGGACACATTGCGTTCATATGGAATGAGCGATTCTTAGCGCACTATACTTACGGAAAAATGGATATTTAAACTTAACGAAAGTTCCCCTCATACGAGTTAAAGTCAATTTGTGTACGCCGCGCGTTTGCTTTACGTAAGTAAATGTAGGTACTTACGTATACTTTTATTGTAGTTCAGCCTAATGACTTCTGGCAAAGACTGCAAGACATTTGATAATGGCATCTTTCAGAAATAAGTATTGAAATTGATTAAATCCTTTCAACATTTTTTTTGTATTTTTTCTTCAATACCTTTAGATATGTGATAATTGGCGTCATATTTGTCACATAATTTTGTCGACAAATGACAACAATTTGTCATTGTTTTGTCGTATACATATATGTCATATCTGGCTACCCGAGTTGGGTATCCTTTAGTGTTCTATTTTATCAGAGACCATTTTTCGAAATTATGTGAATATACATTTCTTTTTTTAGGTAAGAGTTACTTAATCTTCATATTCACATGAAGCGGACTCGACTAATTCGTATAGTACCAAGTGTACATATGCGATGGACTGAATTAAATCGACAAGACAGAAAAATTCAATATAAGAATGTTTTTGCCATCTGGACTTCAGGTAGTATGAGCCCGGGTAGCTCAGTCGGTAGAGCGTTGGACTTTTAATCCAACGGTCCAGGGTTCAAGTCCCTGCTCGGGCGTAATTTTTTAACTTCATTTTTATTATTTTGACCAACTCAATAATAAGAAATTTCTTGTTCTTAGAATTCGATCAATCTGCACTACTTTAAACTTTATCAACATAATAAATATTATTATTATTTATTTTTTTAAAAATTGTAATTTTTATTTGCGATGATTTTTTTTAAATCTGTTACCAAAATATTTATTTTAATAATTTTTCTATATATGTATATTTTTTAAAATAATTTATTCATTGATCCAAAGGTTGCAATCTTATTACGTAAAGATTAAAAATAAATAAATAAAATGAATAAAGTAATGAAGAGAGCTAAATCATTCTGAAATAAAAAGAGAAGAAAAAAAATACTAAGAGAAATACAAATAAATAAATAACTAAAAATAATAAAATAAATGAAAAAAACCTATTTAATGTCTCAGTAAAAACAAATAAAATACATAAAGAAAAACGAAATCAACATAAATAAAATAAATAAATAAATAAAAATAGAATATTTTACTTTAAAAGAAAGTTAAAAAAAAAACAAAATAAAAGATCAAATACACAAACAAATTTAGATTAATAAAAATCAAAGAGTAATAGCAAAATATCAGAGTTAGGTATATAAATCAAAGCTTAAAATAAAATAAAGTTTTAATTAAATGCAATAAATTGATTAATTGCGACATAGTTTTCATCATTCATACTGTAAGTAAGTTGTTAATAACATTAGAAATGCCTCTGCCGGAACTCGGATCGGACACTGAGCACCACCAGGAAGAGAGTTCCATCTTCGAATTGCTTGAACAAGAAAAGGCGGTCGCCAAATCTTGAAGAACACCTAGGAGCAAGGAATTAAGATGTCGTGTTGAATTCAGAAATTGCAGTTTTTCATAAAGATATTCTGATGTTTTTTCATAAATTAACGTACCCAAGAATGTTAGTTCGGGACGATCACGTCGAAGTAAGTAAGTTTCGAAGGAAATACCAAGGAACAAATTTGCATACGTCGACACAGGAGATTTCCTACGCGATTTACAGACGTATCAAATTTCATAGTTAAACGCTGCATTTAATTTTTTCTTTGACACGAGGAGTCAAGTTTGACAAATACAAGGCTAGGTACCATATATGATGTGGGGGAGAATAAGCGCTTTTGAAAATTTGGATCTTACCCGGGGCTACACGAGATAGTATAGCTTGCATGCAAGTCTCCCTTCCAAAGCGATTTTAAATTTGGCAGCAGAATGTAGTTTGCTTTACACGGGGGTTACACCTGAAAGTACAGCTTGCATGCAACTTGCACTGCCATCCTTCTTGCACGTGTAATCCAACTGCCATGCAATTTTCAGCGAACTTGCATGATGAAAAATCATGGCAGCTGGGAGATAGTAATTTGACATTTATACAGGTTTCAAAATGGCGGAAACGAAATGCTTGATAGAAATTCATAAATTTATACCGGGAAAATGAAATTTTCTGGGATTATTTGCAATACATCATTTACCAACACCTTCATTTTCCTTTTTTCTTGGGTTCTTATCATTGTGATAATTCCTTTATTGCCATAATTTTCCAATATACCCAAGAGTTTACGTCTCAATGCCATTTTTTAAATGAACTTGCATGCAAGCTGATAAGACATCAACCGAACTGCCTTCCGCTGTCAAGTTAAAAATCGTGTTGGAAGGGAGGCTTGCATGCAAGCTGTACTTGCAAGTTCATTTAAAAAATTTCATTGAGACGTAATGTCTTGTGTAGGTCGAAAATTTTAGCAATAAGGGAAGAAGCAAAGAAGAGAAGGAGGGTGTTGGTAAATGATATAATGGAAATGATACCAGAAAATCTCATTTTCCCGGTATAAATTTAATTTGAGAGAAAGCATTCCTTTTTCGCCATCTTGAAAACTGTATAATGTCAAATTACTATCACCTCAGCTGCCGTTATGCAAGTTGCATGGAAGCTGTACTATTTCATATAACCCCCAGGTAAAACCTAAATTATTCATATAACTTGTGATAACCGTGACATCACAGCTCAAGTGTCAAAATAATTAGTATGCATTTGTTACTCTGTATACTGTGTTACTTACCCGGGGGTTACACGAAATAGTACAGCTTGCATGCAAGCCGCACTGCCATACTTCTTGCACGTGTAACCTCTACTGCCATGCTGGCAGTTCAGCTTTCAGCGAACTTGCATGATGAAAAACCATGGCAGCTGAGGTGATAGTAATTTGACATTATACAGTTTTCAAAATGGTGGAAAAGAATTGCTTGAGAGAATTTGATAAATTTATTCTGGGAAAATGAGATTTTCTGGGATCATTTGCTCATTGAAAAGCACCATCCTTTTAACTTTTTCTTGTGTTTTTATCATTCTGCTAATTCCTTTATTGCTATAATCTTCCAATATACCCATGACTTTACGCCTCAATGTAATTTTTCAAAGGAACTAGCATGCAAGAAGATAAGACATCAACCGAACTGCCTTCTGCTGTCAAGTTAAAAATCGCGTTAGAAGGGAGGCTTGCTTGCAAGCTGTACTATCTCGTGTAATCCCCGGGTTATAGTGTAAATATATTAAAAACTATATTATTAGTTCTCATATGAGAATGAGTGGTGTTGGACATGTTTCTCATTTGAAATACCATGAACATTTGAATAGCCCCACTACACTAACCCCTGGAACAGAATGGAAGTAGCCACCACGCAGGAAAATTCACGCAGAAGTAAGTTATAAGGCATTTAAGGTTAAGTGACCACAATGAACGTAGGTATCGTAGCCACCATGCAGAAGTTGGTCGACTTTTAACTGTACCACAATTACCCTGCGTTGGTATTTCACAGCTGATTAATATTTTGTATGTTTTAAAATTTTGTATGCTGAATATCATGAATTTCAAAGAAAATTTAATTAAGGTGATGAAAAATTAAAAAAATAATAATATTGTGGTCACAATTCATCACCGCCTTTGTGCATGGTGGCTGCGATGCATTCTGTTCCAAGAATAAAGGCCGACAAATTAAATGTTGACCTAATGCATTGACTTTATACATATAGATATGCCACCAAAGGTAACAGAGGTTCAACATATTGTGCGCGGCGGTAAGTAGAGTTGGGAATAATTCAACTTTTGTCGTGGTTGTGTCGTAATTTGATTTTGACAGCTCAGAGTAATGAGCAAAAAATCCTTTTTAAGAGCAATTAATTAATTTAGTGAGGGAAATGAAGTATTTTTATGCCAAAAGAAATCGTCAATATCGAAATACGTATCTAAAAAAAAAAAAAATGGAAAGAAATTAGAGAGAAGTTGAAAATAAGTGGTAGATGATATTCTGTAATCCACAGAAACTCAGCGTTAATCATTGCTTATTACACTTTTACAACTTTATTTTATATCTTTCCCATATTGCTAATAAATTTCAACAAATAATTTTACCACATACATATTGTTACGTGCAACAAAAAGAGACAAGTGGTAACATCTACCGGAAATGGAGAGTAAACAACTTCAGGTTCGAGAATCGATGATGGAACCTTCGGGAAGGTTCAGGAATAGAATAGTCAAGAACCTTCCGGAATGGAACACTCCATAATAATCTGGAGAGTTTCTAGGGTATAAATATAACAGTTGTCATCGCCAGAGAAAAAGAGTCTTGTCTTAGACGTTAGTACAAGCGAAAGTAACAAACGGGCGGAAGTGTTGTAATTGGATTGCGATAATTGAAAGTACCGTATTAGCGATAATTAAAGTTAAGTTGCTTAATTGAAGATTTATGAATTTTATATGATTAGAGTGAAATAAAGCACTTGTATATTAAATATTTAGTATTGTGTTTTGAATAACGAACCAAAGGCCACGCTCGCAACAAGTGGTGTCAGAAGTGAAATAAATTCGCAAAATAAAGAGGTGGCAGTTGACTTAAAAATTCAAAGTGTGATTAATTTTGTGAAATTGTGTTAAATTTTAAAAGTTCTTGAAAATAATTTATATTCAACTGTAAGTGAATTACTAAAGTAATGGGGCGCAAAGTGGAGGAGCTTCGAAAGTGGAGTTAGGGAACCGATCATTACAAACGACAGGTGCAAAGGAAGTTCTTGTCGAGCGACTTAGACAAGCTTTTATAGAGGAAGGAAAGAGTCCTGAGACATTTCTTTTCGAAGAGAACTTGGAAGAAACTGAAGTGTTATGGTCGTAGCTTTGCATATAGCAATATGCTACATGTAAAATGCTGATGCATGTCAGCTGACCTTGAAATAAAACGCAGAATGAACGCACCCGACCGAGAGTAATGCTTCCTCAAGCTCGTGTGACATGTCAGTGAAGAGAAGAAAAAGAAGAAGACTAAACCTTGTGGTACAAGTCACACATAACCTTGGATTGCAGGTTAAATTTAAACAAGTGTGGAAAACGTGCTTATTTCCCGGAAGTGTAAAGTACCGAATGACTAGAGAAGTAGTATTCCAGAAAAAAAAATTTTTTTATATAATAGTGAAATAGTTGAATGGTCAGCAAGAAAGCTGTTTGTGATACAATAGACCACCCAATCTAAATCCGGAAAAATTTCCAGAAGAAAAATCGACAAAGGAATGCGAACCCTTAAAACTAGGTGAGGACAATACTAACTAATCTTTTCCCATTGAAATCGAATGGGGAGGAAATTATTCGACAAATTTAAATTCATATGGACATTTTAATAGGGCCTTCTACTCAAGCGGTAATAGAAAAAAAAAAAAGCTTCTTCAGTGCAAACTGAAGAAGCTCATCAATGGAATCTGTGGCATAAGCTACATTCCGGGCAGAAGCAGTTCATTTTCCTATAGAAAGCACCGAGGCCGTAGACATTCGTGCGACAAATACGTCTGAGACTCTTCTAATAGCGCTTACAGAGGAACAGTTATCCTGGGATTTGGTCAACGGGAATTCCTAACGTCTCGACATGTGGAAGACTCCTATTAGCGCTGAAACGTCCGGCGTTGATGTGTGTCTTATATGACAAAATACATCTAAAATTGATACCAACATGGTAGCCATGTCTAACCTCACACTGCTGAGGTGCTCTCGCTCGTCATCAGTTTCTTGGTTTGAATAGTTCAGTCTAGCAAAAGCTAAAGTTCTTTGGTAAAATTCTAAACAACACAAAATTTAAAAATTAAAATTAAACATTTTTTTTTTGGCATCTGTAGTGGTAGAATTAAAATTTAATAATTGTATGGTCTTACGGGATAGGTATTTCATTGCTATATTGCTATATTTCATGGCTAGATTCTAAAGCATTATACATGGAGCTCAGAGCACAGCGAAACCTCACGGAGGCGCCTCAGCGAGGGATCCTCAACAACATGTAAGTATCGGCAAATTGTATTTGGCTGTTTGTTCTAAATGTTAGATTTATTAAAGTACATTCCATGTGTACATATATACTCGTACATATATAAATTCTACTCTACCTCCTGAGTAGGACGACTGTAGAGAAATAACTTAAATTTTTATTGTTTTTTTTTTTCAACATATTGTTACGTGCAATAGAAAGAGACAACTGGTGACATCTACTGGCAATGTGGCAATGGAGAAGTAAACGACTTTAGGTTCGGAGAGTTGATTATGGTATCTACAGGAAGGTTCAGGAATAGAATGAATAGAACAGTCAAGAAGCTTCTGGAAAATAGAACACTCGAGAATAATCTGGAGAGTTTCTAGGGTATAAATATAACAGTTGTCATAGCCAGAATAAGAGTCTTGTCTTAGACGTTGCAGTGTTAACAAGTGAAAGTAATAAACGTGCGAAAGTGTTGTAATTAGATTGCGATAATTGAAAGTACAGTATTAGCGATAATTAGAGTTGAGTTGATTAATAGAAAGTTTGTGAATTGTTATGATTAGAGTTAAATAAAGAACTTGTATATTAAATATTTAATATTGTGTTTTAAATAACGAACCGCAGGAGCCACGCTCGCAACAACTGGTGTCAGAAGTGAAATAAATTCGCTAAATAAAGTGGTGGCAATTGACTTTAAAATTCAAAGTGTGATTAATTTTGTGAAATTGTGTTAAATTTTGAAAGTTCTTGAAAATAATTTATATTCAACTTTAAGTGAATTACTAAAGTAATGGGGCGAAAATTCGAGGAGCTTCGAACGCAGGATTTGAAAGTGGAGTTAGGGAACCGGTCTTTACAAATGACAGGTGCAAAGAAAGTGCTGGTCGAGCGACTCAGACAAGCTTTGATAGAAGAAGGAAAGAATCCTGAAACATTTGTTTTCGAAGATAACTTGGAAGAAACCGAAGTTGAAGAAGAGCCTACAATGAAAATGGAACAGCTTTTGAGTGCTTTAATGAACAAAATGGAAGCCCGTTTTGATGAACAAAAGAATACTCTTGAGGAACAAAAGAATTCTCTCGAGGAACACAAGAAATCTATGGAAACCCGTCTGGACGAGCAAAAGGATGCTTTTGAGGAACAAAAGTATTCTCTCGAGGAACAAAAGAATGCTTTCGTTGAACAAAAGAATTCTCTGGAATCCCGCTTAGATGAGCAAACGAATTCTCTAGAATCCCGGTTAGATGAGCAGAAGAAATCTATGGAAACCCGCTTGGACGAACAAAAGAGTTCTCTGGAGAATTGTCTAGAAACTCGTTTGGAGGAACAGAAGACTTTCCTGAAAAACTCGTTAGACGAACAAAATTTAAAAATTGAAGGAATCGAGCAGGAAGTGGCGGAAGCTCAACAAAAAGTCACCGAGCAGCTTGACAGTTTTAAAGCAGATCTAGAAAGAATAAAGCATCGTCAGCCTCTAAACGCAGCAGCTGAAATATCTGGCGCAGGTAGAATGAAACCTCCAATATTTGATGGACAAAATTCATGGCATATCTTCAAGAGACAATTTGAGGCAGCTTCAGAGGTAAATGGATGGAATAATGAAGACAGAGCTATAGCTCTGGTGTTAGCACTTCGAGGTCCTGCTTCAGAACTCTTACAAACTGTACCGATTGAAAATCAACGTGATTACACTTCATTAGTAGAGGCGATAGAATTACGTTATGGAGATGAACACATGCAGCAAGTATATCGCCTACAGTTACGCAACAGGATTCAAAAACATGGCGAATCACTACAACAACTGCAGGCAGATGTAGAAAGATTAGCTCATCTTTCATACTCCAGCGTGAATGCGGATTTTCTCAATGAAGTGGCGACGGAGGCATTTGTGAACGCTATTGCAGATCAAAATTTACAACAAGCGCTAAGGTTAGCAGGAAAGAAATCAACAGCAGAAGCACTAGCCTATGCATTAGCGTATGAATCCGCCAGACAAGCTTCACGGAGTGCAGTACGAGTAAGAGAAATTTCAGTGGAAGAATGTACTTGTAACAGAGTGCAATCATCACAGAGCCCGCCTTCACGTGGTGTCCTTCGATGCTGGAATTGTAATAGATCAGGGCACCTTCAAAGAGACTGCAGAAAACGTCGGCGAGTGGAATCACCTGAAGAAGGGAAAGAAGAATGCCAAAGATGTCGAGCCAGGGAACAAGCTATTCATGGAGAGACTAGATATCAAGCAGCGACTAATCGCATCAGCTCTCCTGTTGAGCAGTCGGAAAACTAGTAAAAACCAACTTTGTGGGGCAGAAGTTGGTTGGTGGAATCGGCGGCCCCGAAGTCATCATTCAAGTAGGCCAGTTGCAGAGAAATAATAGCAGTCTTGTTATATATGGAAGTGTAGGAAAAAATGACTGCGCAGTCACTATCGATACTGGAGCTGCAAGATCAATTATTAGAACAGATCTTGTTAAGAACAAATGGCTTCATAATACCACCAAATATCTACTAAGAACAGCAACTGGAGCAGCAGCACGGGTGTTTGGAGAAATAACTTTAGATGTTCAACTAGGCGAACTACTATTTCCTCACACTTTTCTGGTTTCAGACATAATGGATGAATGCATTCTTGGAATAGATTTCATGACCACATACAAAATAAATCTGGATGTCTTTGCTTAACACATCCGAAAATGAGGTACAACTAAAAGAAGGTGCTATAATTGAAAATTGTGAACCCGTTTACCAAATCGTCAATTTCGATAATGGTAGTAATATCAGGGAGACAAAACCTATACCAGCTACTACCCAGCAGGTTCAGAAACTTCTTTCGTCCAGTGCCTTAAGTGAACAACAACACAACGATGCCAAAGAGGTGATCGATGAATTTTCGGAATTATTTGCAATGAATGATGATGACTATGGTAAAACAAATCTTGTCCAGCATCGGATCGATACAGAAGATTCCAGGCCCATTCGACAGACACCACGAAGATTGCCATTAGCCAAACAACCAGAAGTTGCAGACATGATGAACTCCATGAAGAAACAAGGCATAATAGAGGAATCTAACAGCCCTTGGACATCGCCGGTTGTTCTGGTTAGGAAAAAGGATGGCAGCACCCGATTCTGCGTAGACAACCGCCAACTAAATAACGTGACGAGAAAAGATAGCTATCCATTACCAAGGATTGATGACACGTTGGATACCCTTTCCGGAGCGCAATGGTTTTCCACATTGGATTTGAAGAGTGGTTACTGGCAAGTGGAAATACATCCCGAGGACCGAGATAAAACTGCTTTCTCAGTTGGCAGTGGCTTATGGCAATTCAAAGTAATGCCATTTGGGTTATGTAATGCTCCAGCCACATTCGAACGACTAATGGAATGTGTTCTACGTGGTTTAACCTGGAAAACATGTCTTGTCTACTTGGATGACATAATAGTTATCGGAAGGACATTCAAGGAACATAAAAACAACTTACGAGACGTACTTCAAAGACTCAAAGATGCAAAATTGAAGCTCAGTGCGAGTAAATGTGCTCTATTCAAAGATGAAGTTAAATATTTAGGGCACATCATCACAAGGAGTAAGAACCGATCCAGAGAAGATAGAAGCCGTCAAAAATTGGCCAGTTCCAAAGGACAAACATCAATTACGGAGTTTTCTTGGTTTAGCTACCTACTACAGGCGATTCGTGAAAGGTTTTGCAGATATAGCAAGAAGCCTACATCAACTTACAGAAAAGGGAAGGCCGTTTATATGGTCGGATAAATGCAACGAAAGTTTTGAAAATTTGAAGCAACAGCTCTGTGAAGCTCCAGTACTTCATTATCCAAAGCTGGGAAAAACATTTATATTAGACACTGATGCCAGTAATGAAGGTATTGGTGCAGTGCTTTCGCAGGAGGAGAATGGTCAAGAAGTTCCAGTAGCTTACTATAGCAAAGCACTTTCAAAGCCAGAGAAAAATTATTGTGCTACAAGAAAAGAGCTACTTGCTATTATAAGTTCAACAAAACATTTTCATAAATATCTCTACGGGCAGAAATTCATCCTTCGCACCGACCATGCAGCACTTAAATGGCTTCTGCAGTTTAAGAACCCTGAGGGACAAGTCGCGAGATGGATAGAGCGACTCCAGACTTATGATCTTGAGATCCAACACCGAAGAGGTCGTATCCATGGAAATGCAGACGCCCTTTCACGACGTCCATGCAAACTTGAATGCAAACATTGCGCACGGGTGGAAGAAAAAGAAACAACAGCAACTATACAGTTGGTAACCGTGGAACCATCTACAGGTTGGGACAACGAGGACCTGAGAACAGCACAACGAGAAGATCCGGACATTTCACCTATTCTCGCTTGGAAAGAAGATATGGAAAGACCAGACTGGAAGGATATTTCGGAACGGAGTGAGAAGCTGAAAAGTTACTGGGCTCAATGGAACTCTCTTCATGTTGAATGTGGTATATTAAAACGCAAATGGGAAGCACCTAACGGCGAATATTTCCGAATGCAGATAGTCGTGCCAGCATCAAACGTCAAAGATGTTCTAGAAGAAATGCACGGTGGAACCTCTGGAGGACATTTCGGAGTGAACAAAACAATTTCCAAAATACGGGAAAGGTTTTATTGGCTACATATGCGAGAAGATGTGGAGGAGTGGTGCCGCAGATGCACTGTCTGCGCTGCTTGCAAAGGACCGCAACACAGAAGCAGAGGTGAAATGCATAAGTATAATGTCGGAGCCCCCTTTGAAAGGATAGCTGTAGACATCGCTGGACCTTTTCCTGAAACGGATGGCGGTAACCGTTATATTTTAGTTGCCATTGACTATTTCAGTAAATGGCCTGAAGCTTATGCAATCCCTAATCAAGAGGCAGCCACAGTTGCGGAACAAATAACAACAAATTGGGTCAGTAGGATTGGAGTGCCTCACGAACTTCATTCGGACCAAGGACGGAACTTCGAATCGCGGACTTTCCAGGAGATGTGTAAAATGTTGGGAATAAGAAAAACTAGAACAACTCCTCTACATCCACAATCTGATGGCATGGTAGAGCGCTTCAACAGAACATTGATCGAGCATCTAAAGAAAGTAGTTGACTATCATCAACGCGATTGGGATCGACACATTCCTATATTCCTAATGGCTTATAGATCAGCTATTCATAGTACTACCGGACAAACCCCAGCTAAAGTCATATTCGGAAGAGAGATGCGTTTACCTAGCGACCTCAAATTCGGTACCCCCAGAGGTGAACAAAAGCTACCAGAAGACTACGTATCGGAGCTCAAACAACAATTAGCTGATGTGCACGAGGCCACGAGGACGAAATTAGCAACAAATACTGATCGGATGAAGACCCGCTATGACCTACGTGCTAATTCCGCAGGATTTAATGAAGGTGATCTTGTTTGGCTCTACAATCCGAGACGACGTAAGGGACGTTCTCCAAAATTGCAACAACACTGGGAAGGACCGTATTCAGTAGTAACTAGAATTAATGACGTGGTATACAGGATTCAGCGTGGCACAAGAGGCAAGCATAAAATTGTTCATTTGGACCGCTTGTGTCAATACTACGAGCATCAAGACCGTGGACCACCTGTTGTTCGGGACCACCTGTTGTTCGGGACGAACAAACTTAAGAAGGGGGCAGTGTTACGTGCAATAGAAAGAGACAACTGGTGACATCTACTGGCAATGTGGCAATGGAGAAGTAAACGACTTTAGGTTCGGAGAATTGATTATGGTATCTACAGGAAGGTTCAGGAATAGAATGAATAGAACAGTCAAGAAGCTTTTGGAAAATAGAACACTTGAGAATAATCTGGAGAGTTTCTAGGGTATAAATATAACAGTTGTCATAGCCAGAATAAGAGTCTTGTCTTAGACGTTGCAGTGTTAACAAGTGAAAGTAATAAACGTGCGAAAGTGTTGTAATTAGATTGCGATAATTGAAAGTACAGTATTAGCGATAATTAGAGTTGAGTTGATTAATAGAAAGTTTGTGAATTGTTATGATTAGAGTTAAATAAAGAACTTTTATATTAAATATTTAATATTGTGTTTTAAATAACGAACCGCAGGAGCCACGCTCGCAACAATATGTATATACATATCTATGGAATGGCAAATTTTTTATCATGTTAATGGAAGCAAGAGTAGATAAACAACTTGATTTTTTTTACCTTTATTTTTTTCTTTTGTGGTTACATATAGCTATGAAATATTGATTTTTGTTGTCATCGGAACTAATGTATAGAAATATCTAATATATTATTGAATTCTTTCTTAATGCTTACATATACGAGTTCTTACTGGATTCTCATCTCCTTATTATATAGGTATACTTATAAATATACCAAGTGCCACCGTATGTTAGTATTAGAATAAAGGCAGCGAATTAATTTATATTCTTGCTTGAATTCGTTACGTGCTGCGAATGTATATAGGTTTAAATTTCCTAATTTAAAAGTAGAAGAAATAGTCTTTGCAGACTTGAATGACATGAGTATTCTAATGACCTTCAGTCATTAAATGAAAGACCAGAACAAAGGAAAAATTATAAAAATTTTTTATTATAAGACTTTAAAACTACAGAAAATGAAACACGCAGACTTTTCCTAGGATAGGATTATATTCAACTGAAGAAAGAAATTTTGTAATTCCAATTTTTCCACTTTTACGATATGTGAAAGCAAATCTTTTTAAAAAATGAACTAATGACATATATTTAAAAGGGAATTTCATCGATTTAATTAGTTCCATCTATGTAAATATAAATGTTTGTAATAGGTATACGGTGTGTAAAATGATAGTTCATAAACGCTCCACCACGGTGGCAAATAGAATTTCTCTTATAGAGTGAGGATACCTTTATATGAACAAGAGTGAAATAACCGAAATTTTTACACTATTATAGAACTGATGCATGAATTTTTCAATATACTTACTAATAAATTGAGCTGAGCGATATATCGACATATTAGTAGGTCCATATACTAGATAAACGGCTTAGTACATTTCACTCGTGTTTTATCGAGCTTTTCATCAAAATAGCACTTGTAACTATCAAGATTAAGTTTTTCCACACGTCTCTATTATATTATCCTGCATCATTCTATCAAGTTAAATCTAAGGTGTTTAAAGAGATATCTCAGCGCTAATAGGTATGTATGTTGTAGGCAAATCACTTTTTCCGAATGATTTGTATCGTATATCTCAGCATTAGGAACTTTTTCTTTTTGTTTGCTTTTGTGAATTTCCTTACTGCAAATATATTTTTAGGATTTTCTTTAATAGTTAAAATATGAAGTCAATTCACACCAATTTCATTAGAATTAACCTTAATTTAGCATTTATGTACTTAGAATAAGTTCATGATAGGGTATTTTTTTGAGAACTGCGTGACACACCAAAACATTTATTATCTAGTGTTACCGTTGGATATTTTCAATTATAACGTAGAAATGAATTGTTGAGAGTTTATAATTTCTCCTTCCTCTTCCCGGAGCCCTCTGGCATGAAGGTTGTGTAGGTCCGCTTGATCTCTTTACAGGTCAACATAGGGACTTTGGACAATTGTGCCACCCAAAGTCAATGGGAGGATGGGGCTTGGCAAGGAAGGCAGACCATCTGCGCCTTCATTGGAATGTAGGTAAGTGACGTAAAGTCCCTTCAGGACTGAGTGAGTGCCAGGTTTTTGTATGTAGGCATGAGGAATTTTTTTTTTTTGTACTATGGTTGGTGACAGCGGCAGGTTTTCGTTGGGAACCCCCCACACTATCCGCCACATAGCCGAGGTGCTAGCATGCCGCCCTGTAGCAACGCTGTTCACCGAGTGATCTGTCAGCTCATGCTGGCAGTCTGGACTTCACGTCCGAAGTACATCACTCAACATAATACCATAACAGAAGCGCTGAAAAAGAGCCTGCGATGAAAATGGAACAGCTTTTGAGTACTTTAATGAGCTAATTGGAAGCCCGTTTTGATGAACAAAAGAATTCTCTCGAGGAACAAAAGAAATCTATGGAAGCCCGTTTTGATGAACAGAAGAATTCCAATGAGGAACAAAAGAATTCTCTGGAATCCCGTTTAGATGAGCAAAAGAATGCTTTTGAGCAACAAAAGAATCCACTGGAATCCCGGTTAGATGAGCAGAAGAAATCTATGGAAACCCGCTTGGACGAACAAAAAAGTGCTCTGGAGAATTGTGTAGAAACTCGTTTGGAGGATCAGAAAAATTTTCTAAAAAGTTCTTTAGAAGAACAAAATTTGAAAATTGAAGGAATTGAGCAGAAATTTCAACAAAAAGTTTGGGAAGTTCAACAAAAAGTCACCGAGCAACTTGAAAAATTTAAAGCAGATTTGGAGAGGATAACGCATCGACAACCTCGGCACGAAGGAATTCAAATATCCGGTGCAGGTGGAATGAAACCTCCAATATTTGATGGACAAAATTCGTGGCATATCTTCAAGAGAAAATTCGAGGCAGCTTCCGAGGTAAATGGATGGAATGATGAAGACAGAGCTATAGCTTTGGTATTAGCATTTCGAGGTCCTGCATCAGATCTCTTACAAACTGTACTTATTGAAAAGCAACGTGATTACATTTCATTAGTACAGGCGATAGAATTACGTTACGGAGATGAGCACATGCAATAAGTATATCGTCTACAGTTGTGCAACAGGATTCAAAAGCATGACGAATCACTAGAGCAACTGCAGGCAGATGTGGAAAGATTAGCGCATCTTTCATACTCCAGCGTGAATGCGGATTTTCTCAATGAAGTGGCGACGGATGCATTTGTGAATGCTATTGCAGATCAAAATTTACAACAAGCGTTAAGGCTAGCAGGAAAGAAATCAACAGCAGCAGCACTAGCCTATGCATTAGCGTATGAATCCGCCAGACAAGCCTCACGGAGTGCAGTACAAGTAAGAGAAATTTCAGTGGAAGAATGTACTTGCAACAGAGAGCAATCATCACAGAGCCCGCCTTCACGTGGTGTCCTTCGATGCTGGAATTGTAACAGACCAGGCATGACTTTTTTAGGTCCAGGTTGTTAATGTTAATGTGTTGGTGGTCTTCTGTGATCATATGCAAGGCTACAGCTGATATTGGTTGAACGGATTTTAGCTGCGAAATATGTTCTTTATATCTTGTTTTTATTTTTCTCTCGTTTGACCTATATATACTTTGTCGCAATCCCCACAAGTAATCGAGTAAATGCCTGATTTCTCTGTGTTGTCTATTTTGTCTTTGGTGTTCCCCAGTAGAGCTTTTAGTTTGTTATTATTCTTGTATACTAAACGTATATGGTATTTATCGAAAATATTTGTTAATTGGTTGGTGATAGCTGGATTATATCCAAATGTTGCTCTTTTCTAATCGGTTTTTGCTGTTGATAGAAGGTCGTTCTTTCATTTTTTCTAATACGTTTTGAGTGTTTTTGCACCATTTTTTCAATTACGCTCTCTCTGTATCCATTTATACTAGCAATATCTTTTATTGTTTTTAGTTCTTTCATGAATTCTTGTATATGTAATGGTATTTTCAACATTCGATACACCATACTATTTAATGCTGCCAATCTTGTGGACATGGGACAGTGTGAGTCGTTGGTAATATATCTTGCAGTGTTTGTAGGTTTCTGATATATTTCTATTTGTATTTTATTTTGATTTCTTGTCAGGATTGTGTCTAGAAAAGGTAGCTTTCCATCTCTCTCCGTCTCAACTGTGAACTTGGATTAATATTGATTGTTTAGATTGGATTAATGTTGATTGTTTAGAATTGCTAGTAGATTCGATATTTGTGATTTCTTTACTATAGAGAAAACGTCATCCACATATCTTATCCAAACTCTTGGCAGTTTATCCTCATTGTGTAATTTAGTTTCAAGGTCTCCTAGAAAAGCGTTAGCTATAAAACAAGAAAGTGGATTTCCCATGTTTGCTCCCATCGTCTGTCTATAGTATTCATTTTGATAACTAAGTTGGTTTTGCTTCATACAAAGGTTTGCTGCGCTATGGAAAATGTTAGCTTTTTCGTCAGATATGTCACTGTTGTCTAGCCAATTACTAAGAACCTCTAGTGCTGCAGGTATGGGAACGTTTGGATAGAGGGATTCAACATCAAAAGAGACCATAAACTCATCTTCCTTCAGTGTAAGATCTTTTATCATTTCTACGAATTCAAAGGTATTCTTTACGTACTTCCCGGGCGGTTTTGATAGAGATGTGAACTCTTTGGCAAGTAATTTGGCGATCTTGTAAGATGGTGAATTTATACTAGCTATAATTGGACGCATTTTATTACCAGGCTTATGTATTTTAGGCAGCCCGTATAATTGAGGTAGTCTTGGTTTTGAGATTGATAAGCGCCACTTAGGAAGTTCTAATACTTTACAAAGCTCTTTATTAATGATAGCTGCTTCTCTAATCATTGTTGGCAATGGATTCCGTGTAATTTTTTCAAAATTTCCGGTAGCAATCGTATTCATCATTCTGTTGTTGTACTCCTCTTTGTCAATAACCACAAGGGAATTGCTTTTATCAGCTTTTATGAAATGTACATCTTTCTGTCGTAGTTCTTTGATAATCCTAAAATCCTCATTGGGTATGATTTTATTATTCAGTGTGGATTTAATTACAGGTTTTACTAGTTTGCGTATGTTTTCTTTGTCGTGGTTATGTAAAAACTTTATTGCGCTTTCAACGTCAACTATTGCGGTTTCAATATCTACTTTTTGTGATTTCGGAGTAAAATTCAATCCTTTATCAAGTATTGTCAACTCTTCCTCACTAAACTGTACAGTTGAGATATTCTTCACATATTCCGGTACTCTTTTTACACTTTCATGTTTGTATTTATTTTCTTTTAATAACTTTTCAAATTTTTTGTTCAATTTTTCTTTGTTCTTTTGTATGCTCTTTATCACAATTTCATTAATAGATTCGAGTATTTCCTCTTGCCAAATTATATATTCCAATTCAAACTTTTCATAATTCTTAAATGTAGGTTGTATAGCTCAAGTTCAATGTCACTTAGCTTAGCATGCAGGTATTTACGTTCTAAGTTAAGCCATTTATATTTACCACAGGTTGCTGCCATCCTTGTTCTTGAATTATCTGTAGTGCACCTTATTTTAATGAATTTAGGAAATACGCTGTTTTTCTTGCACTGCTTGTTGTAATTTCAATTGGCACTCCTTCAATTCCTGTGTTCTGGTTTCCAATTCCTTTTCCTGATCCTTAACTCGTAACAATTCTTCCCTCGTTAGAACGTTACTTCTTCCGAATGACATCTATAGTCATTACCTAATCTACCCTTCACTCTCAAAAAACTTCTCCTAGACTGATAAATGCAGAACTTGAATTTTGGATGGTGTTTCAATAATGATATTTCCTAATCTCCGATCTCTGCAGAACCAAAACACTTTTCTACTTTAAATGATCTTCTCACCCGCTTACGATTACGTTTAACGCGATTTCGACCAACGCCTCTACAGAAATGTGACGTTAAGAAACTTTCTATATCCAACTCACGATTCAAAATTATTAATTAGATGTATACCTCTAAACTTTCACCCTTTTTCGCACACAAAGAAAATCAACCAAAAATTAAATTATTAATTTCATAGTAATAATAAACAAAAATCTAATCTACTGAACTACTGAAACTACTCCCTTTACATACCACACTATCACACTATGTATTAACTAACACTCAGACCACATAACCAAAAACAATCTCAAGCAACAGCAATCACCACAATTTATACCCTTTTTTTAATTTTTTCAATACTTTATCCTGAAAAGAGTAAGCTGGAGTAGCTAAAAAGCATAACTCCTACAAAAAAAAAAAATGGAGTAGCTAAAAAGCATAACTCCTACAAAAAAAAAATGGAGTAGCTAAAAAGCATAACTCCTAAAAAATAATGGAGTAGTTAAAAAGCATAACTCCTACAAATCAAAAAAAAGGAGTAGCTAAAATGCATAACTCCTACAATTAAAAAAAAAAATGGAGCAGCTAATAAGCTTTACTCCCAAAAATAAAAAAAAAAAAAATGAAAAGAAAAATAAATTATTTCACTGAAGAAAAAAAATAACACTTACCTACTCTTTATCCGGCTGCGCCAATTTGTCGTGTCCCAAAAAGCAATCCCGTAAAAACAATTAAAAACCAATAAAAACTCGCGTTATTCAATTATAAAACTTTATTTCTTTAATTACGTTAAATTATATGATGATATAAATTAAATGGAGTATCACCCGTGATCGATACTTCTCCTTAAACTCTCTAATTACAATTGTCCTTAACTGATGCCGAACCGCTATCTTTAATCAAAAACTAACTTCTAACTGCGCAACCGCAATCGAAACGACCGCGCTCACCTCCATTCAACCAGGAGGAAGCGACTTTGACCCAGTGACCAGCGCAATACCTTGCAATCATAATTACAAAGTATTACGTTAATCACTGCCGACAGCGAGAGCCCCCAATACTGCATGTAAACAAACAGTGAGCGCAGCTGAGTATTTCACTATGCGAAGTGAATTACTTAACCATTACTCAATGCCCAGTTACATACAGCAGTGGCTGCGACAGTTTTTAAGTAAACAATTCGCAATCGCCAGGCATTTCACTGTGCGAAGTGAAATGCTTAGTTAATGCAAATCATTTAATTACCTGTACACCTGCTGCTAGCTCGAGTCGTGATGTCACAATTTCACCAATTGAATATTGGGTCACGACAGTCATACGTAATAATAATATTAGACAGTTTGATTTATTATTTGTATTTGATTTATTATTTGTATTTCCTTTTTTTCCTTCAAACAATTAAAATTACAATTTTCTAAAACTTATAATTACGATCTCTTTGTAGTTAAAACTGCTGTCAACAACTAAACCATTTTATTTTTTTGTTTTTGATTTCTCAAATCATCGCCTACTTAAAAGATTCCTCGAGAAATCACGGAGTAAATTCGAAAATTATTCGGCCGTAAAAACCTACAAATGTTTTAGGTCGATTCGAGCACATCCGACAGAACGAGATGCCAGCGAAACCTAAGGTTTCAGCGTGAAAGAAAACGGCTTGGCGGATTTGTGGTTCGGCCAGCACGAGTCGTCCGATGCTGCAGCACCGTGTTCCCATCTGGAAGAAATTGTACCCGACGCGGAGATTGTCCTGACGAGAGCATTGTTCTATTGTTCATTTCGGAATGGGTGTCGCTGTCGATGTAGCTACCGGTATCCGCAATTGATGCAGGAGCGGAACGTCTATGGTGGTTGCCTGAATTGGCAACCGAGCTTCCGTTAGGTGTCGAATGATCGCTTGGTCAGTTTGCATTTCTTTTGATCGAGTTGGGCTGGGCGTGCTGCTAACTCGAATATTCCGTTGTTCGTCTTCGAACTCGTTGTAATAAGGCTTCAATCTATTCACGGAAATATTGACTTCTTTGTCTTTAATCTTGAGGGTGTAGAAGTGTTCACATCGCATAAGAACTTTAAATGGGCCTTCGTAAGGCGGTTGGAGGGAAGTTCGAATTCTATCGGTTCTTACGAAAACATGCGAGCATTTATCTAGCTCTTTAAAGATAAAAGGTGTTTGACGTGAATGGTCTGAAGCTGGGACGGGTCTAATATCGGCCAAAGAATCGCGCAATGCAGTTACAAAGTCGCGTTGCGGGCGTAACTGAGTATCTTGTCGGAAATCCCCTGGCAGTCGCAAGCTTTCGCCATAAACCAGTTCAGCTGGGGTAGCGAGGAATTCTTCTCGGAAGGTGGTCCTAAGACCTAATAAAATGAAAGGTAATACCTTTAGACCAGGATTTATCTCTGCATGTCATAATCGCTGCTTTAAGGGTTCTATGCCATCGCTCCAAGAAACCGTTTGCTTGTGGATGAGAGGCTGTGGTGCGCTTGCGTTCGAAACCCAGAATTTTTCAAAATTCTGTAAAAAGTGCGGACTCGAATTGTGCACCCTGATCCGAGACTATTGTCCTTGGGACCCCAAAACGGGCTATCCAGTTTTGACAAAGTGCTCCAGCTATGGTTTCCGTATCGATGCTTGAAAGTGTAATTGCTTCCGGCCAACGTGTAAATCAGTCGATGACTGTCAGGCAGTACGTAAAACCTTGAGAAGTAGGTACAGGGCCGACAATGTCTACATGAATTTCCTGAAAACGCGCAGAACAAAGAGGAAAGTTACCGAGGGGTTTCTTGACATGTCGTGTGATCTTGCACTGCTGACATGGCAGACAAGAACGTGCCCAAGAGCTACTATCCTTGTTCATTGAAGGCCAAAAGTACTTTGAGGTCATTAAATTGTTGGTAGCGCGGATGCCTGGGTGTGCTAAGTTGTGGATCGCGTTGAAAATCTGCTTCCGAAATTGTACCGGAATAAAAGGTCTAATACCGACTGCTGATACTTCACAGTAAATTTGCTTGTCTTCACCGAAAATGGGGAAATTTTCAAATCTGTACTGTGAATTTTGAAGTAACTCGTTGAAATCGATATCTGCGACTTGCGCATCAGCGATGGCGCCAAAATCTACCAGACCAGGGAGAAAATAAAAACAAATATATCCATATCAAATAATCCTGTAGATATAGCCACAGCTTTTAATTTGCATTTTAACTCAGTGGGTGAATATATCTCAAACTCCGTGAATTGTGGGACTGAAAGTATCATCAACCAAACAATAGCGAATGAAGCGAATATTGATTTCTCCTTCCAATCCTCCGTTATTACTAATGATGAAATACTTTACCACATATCGGGGTTGAAGATAAGTACAGCTGCGGGATTAGATAATTTCACTCCTAAAATCTTAAAAATGTTGGCATGTTACATAAGTTCCCCCTTATGTCACGTTTTCAATTTGTGTCTGGAGCAAGGTACCTTCCCCTGTAAACTCAAGACAGCAGTGGTAATACCTATATATAAAGCTGATGACAGACTTAATCTCAATAACTACAGACCTATTTCACTTATATCAAACATAGCAAAGTTACTGGAAAAATGCATTAAAACCAGACTCATGTCTTACCTTAATAACAATAATATTATAGCTGACAACCAATATGGGTTTAAACTTAAGTCTAGCACTAACGATGCCCTTTATGATGTTACCGAATTCATTAACACTGCAATTAATAAAAGTGAGAAAGCTATGGCAATATTCTTAGACCTAAAAAAGGCTTTTGATACGGTGAATCATGATAAGCTTCTGGACAAACTATCATCAATAGGAATACGGGGTACAGAACTATCATTTTTTCGTTCTTATTTACGTGATAGAGTACAAGCCGTGAAAATAGGAAATGTCATAAGTGTCCCTTTAATAGTTAAATGTGGAATACCCCAAGGAACAGTACTTGGTCCCATACTTTTTATTATCTATATTAACGATCTTTGCAAATTAGAAATCAATGGAATGCAGGGGCATGCTGTAGTTTTTGCCGACGACACCGTTCTCCTGTTTAAACACAAAAACACAAATACACTATTATCTCTAGCAACTAGTGGCTTCCGACGGGTATCTAATTGGCTAGCTCAACATAAGCTTGCTTTAAACTTAAACAAAACCAATTATATGTTCTTTGGGCACGGCCAACAAGAGCAAAATGTTGATCAGTTTAAATTGGAAGTAGACGGAAAAATACTACAATCTGTTAAAGAGGTAAAGTACTTAGGGGTGATTATTGACGACAAATTAAAGTGGGATAAACACATAAATAATGTCTGCAAAAGAATACGGAAAACAATTTACAAAATTCTAATAATTAGAAATGTACTAAAACTTGACTACATAAAAATGATATATTATGCAATAGTGCAGTCTTTGTTACAGTATGGGATCATTGCCTGGGGATCAACGTTCACAAACACAATCACACCATTATGTAACTTACAGAGTAAAATTGTGAAGATGTGCCTTAAAAAATCTAAGTTTTCTTCAACCACATTAGCGTTTAACGAATTCAAAGTGATGACTATACGTCAGATCTATGTATTCACATTGCTTAAATTCATGTTCATAAAGCTTGACAGGTTCCCGATTCACTACTCTGGGCATTTCACACGCCGGCAAACAACTCGACCCCTTAACATTGAGTTTTGTACCAAAACAAGTTGTGTAAGGCATAGTAGTATCCTTGGTCCAAAATTGTATAATGCGATTCCCCAGGACTTGAAACAACAGCTTAATGAAGTGAATTATAAGAGCCTTTTCAAGGTGCATGTTTTTCTTACGCCTAATATTTTTGATGAAATATTAAAATTTAGCCATTAATGTACCTCCTTTTTTAGTTTTTCTTTTGGTTTTGTTTGGCATAGTTTTTCTTTTTTTCTTTTTCATGTTTTTCTTTTTTTCCTCTTTTTCTTGAAATGTAATATTTGTTAAAATGTCTACATTTTTATATAATGAATTTATAATAATCGTAAGTTTTGTAATTAATCTTTAGTTAAGTATAATATGTAAGTCAATCTTTTTAATATAATGTAGCTTGGCTTAGACAGATGGAAATTAACCGAGACTGTTACAACGCTCACTCACAAGCCGTGGCTTATGTGAGCGTTAGCTTAAGACAACACTAGTAATCATAAGCTATATTATTTTATGTTTCTTTAAGCTGAATAAATATATATAAAAAAAAAAAAAAAAAAAAAAGATGAAATTCCTCCAGCCTTGAAAGCGTATCTGCTACCAAGTTATCCTGTCCAGATACATGTCTAATATCTGTCGAAAAATGTCCAACAAAATCTAGGTATCGTAACTGTCTGGGCGAGGCTTTCTCGGGATTTGGCCTGAACGCAAAAGTTAGTGGTTTATGGTCTGTGAAAAGGGTGAAAGGACGACCTTCTAGCATGAAACGAAAGTATTTAACGCCTTTGTAAGCGGCCAGCAGTTCTCGGTCGTACGCGCTGTACTTGGTATGTGCACCGTTTAATTTCACTGAGAAGAATCTCAAAGGTTGCCAAAGATCGTTCACTCTTTATTGAAGGACAGCCCCGAGGGCCGTGTCAGAAGCGTCTACCCCATAGGGCGAGCTCCGCGTTAGATTTAGGGAAAGCGAGAAGAGTAACCTCGGACAGCTGCTTTTTGGTTGACTCGAAAGCGTTAATAGCCTCTTCCGTCCAAATGATTTTCCGCTTGCCATCCTTTTTGGGACCTTTTAAAAAATTGTTCAGTAGGAACTGATGATGTGCTGCATGATGTAAGAATCGGCGATAATAATTCAACATCGTCAGGAAACGACGTAGATCCTTTACAGAAACAGGGAGCTTGCAACGTTTGATGGCTTCTACTCGATCGGGTGGGGGTCTGATACCCTCAGGAGTAATCAGATGGGCTAAAAATGTTACTTCCTGTAATAAGAATTTACACTTGTTGACGTTGATAATTAGTCCGTGATCTTTGAGCCGCGATAAAACTTGGTCTAAATGACTGAGATGCTCTGATTCTGATTGGGATGCAATCAAAATATCATCGAGATAAACGAAACAAAACTGGAATCTTTACAAAATCGAATTAACCAGTCTTTGGAGGGATTAAGCCGCATTACAGAGTCATTCGGGTGAACTCGAAGAGTCCGAAAGGTGTACAGCTCGCTGTCTTAGGGATGTTTTCAGGCTCAATCGGAATTTGGTGGTACGTTTTGGCCAAGTCCAGCGTTGAAAAATAAATGCAGTCTTGTAAGTTATAACCAAAATCATTAATTAGCGGAGTAGGATATCGGTCTGGGATAGTACAGGAATTTAGTCTACGGTAATCACCGCAGCGTCTCCATTCACCGTCCTTTTTCTTAATCAGGTGCAAAGGGGAAGACCAACAACTATCGGATGGATGGCAAATGCCCTGTGATAATAGGAACTCAAATTCCCTCTTTGCGGCCACCAATTTATCCGGAGGAAGCCTTCGAACTTTTGCTGATACTGGAGGACCATTTGTGAGATTATGATGCTTGACCGAGTGCTTCACTGGACTAATAAAACTAGTCTCGGCTGTGATATCTTTATATTTGGATAAAAAATTCTGAATCACGGGCTTTACCAACGTCGTGAACGGCGGCGGGCCAATTAGTTTAAAGAATTTGAGGTTACGTCTGTGGCAGAATTGATATTAAATTTTGGGCCTTTAAAAGAACAGGGAGTAAAACACTTTTTAGCTTTGTTACCAAATTTGAAATCATACCAACATAATTCTCTGTTACTATTAGCAGAAGTGCTCCGAGGTACCGACCTATTGCCGCTTCTAGCTCTCTTCCTAGAGGGTCTAGGTTGTGAAATTTCTTGATGGAAAGTCAGCGTACGCTCCAAAAGTCTTTCCAAGTTGTCAATTCTGGATGTCAACTGACTAATCGCCTGGTTCTGTGAATTTGAAGGGATGTTCGGCGCAATAGAGTAAACTTCGGGTCTAGTGTTCACCTCGGCTCTCTGATCAGCGCATTTAGTCAAGTCGTCCAAAGATCCCGGATTACAAGCTAAAATGGCTTGCATATTAGCTGGTAACCGTTGGAGCCACAACGATCTTAACACTGTTTCGCTAAGTTGAATAGAATTAAGGCTGTGCATCTCGCGAAGTAGTTGGGAAGGTTGCGAATCTCCAAGCGTCATCTAGTTTAACAGTTGCTTCAACTTCTGATTTTCAGTGCCAGAAATTCCAGCGGTTAATGATTCCTTGAGCGCCTGATAAGCGCCTGATAAGCGCCTATAACAAATCACGTCGCTGACCATACGAACAACGCTCTCATCTAGGGCACTCATCGCGTGATAAAACATCGTGGTATCGCTATTGATGCCGGCCAACCTGAACTGAGCTTCAAGTTGGGCGAACCACATACCTGGAGAATTCTTCCAAAAAGGTACCGCCTTAACTGATACTGCACTGAGCATGGCAGGCTGTGGAGCACCTGACGACGTGCCCCGTGCAGAATTGATCGAGGAAAATCCGCTAGCATCACTGTCACACAAAGCATTCGACACTTCACTCGCGACCGACTCGTTAATGGCCATCACAACGCAGGCCGTGAATACTTAAAGAGGAACTAGACTTCCCGAAAATAGTCAGCGATTCCTCGAGGCTTACACGAAAGCTTATCCTAATCAATTAATAAGATAACAGGAAGTGTGGAAATTTCAGATAATAAGTGTATAGACGTATATAAAAAGAAAAACTTCGCTTGTAACTAAATACGAAATAATGTATAATGTTCTCCAAAATTGAGGCCTAACGACTTATGTTAGATTAAAATTGGGATGACAAATAAAAACTGTATCCTGAACTTATCGTTGGCGAAATAAATATGCAAGAATGCGAATAATGTCCTCCAAAAGTGAGACTTAATGAGTTAAAACTGAATAACCAAAACAAAAACAAATTGCAACGCTAACTTATCTGAAGAAAATGCTCTTGACTGATGAGACCTTTTAAATCTTCTACAGTTTTTTTGATCTGAATTGAGCGAAACTTGGGTTAGGCTTGAGCTGAACTTGAAGGAAACTTGAGTTAGGCTTGAGCTGAACTTGAAGGAAACTTGAGTTAGACTTGGGCTGAACTTGAGGAGTTAACTTGGGTTAGGCTTGAGCTGAACTTGAGGAGTTGACTTGAGCTGAACTTGAGGAGTTGACTTGAGTTAGTCTTGAGCTGAACTTGAGGAGTTGTCTTGTACTTGAAACTTAGTTGAATTTGAGGTGTTTGAATCTGGCTAGTGCTTGTTCTCGTCGCAGCGATCACGTCGGGGTCACCAGTTTGGGGTAACGGTGTATACCTGATATGGAGTACCTTAAAATACACGCCTGCCCCACTATTATGGCTGCTCGTGGGAACTAGTATTAATGACTTTAATGACCTTCTTGGCCAGGACCCAGTATACGACAAATGGTGGATACGACCTGCAGTCCTTTCGGAAGGCGTATATCACGTCAATCCTGTCAAGGGATACGATGAATTGCCAGCAGACCTACGTTTCTGAAAGCACGGGTTCTTCTCAGTGATTGGGAAAAGGACAGCCGTCTTTCTTCTTAGTCAGTCATACGCTAATAATAATATTAGACAGTTTGATTTATTATTTGTATTTCCTTTTTTTTTTCTTTCAAACAATTAAAATTACAATTTTCTAAAACTTATAATTTACGATCTCTTTGTAGTTAAAACTCCTGTCAACAACTAAACTATTTTATTTTTTGTTTTTGATTTCTCAAATCATCGCCTACTTAAAAGATACCTCGAGAAATCACCGTGTTAATTCGAAAATTATTCGGCCCTAAAAACCTACAAATGTTTTAGGTCGATTTGAGAACTGAGGTGTCGAGCACATCCGACAGAACGAGATGCTAGGCAGTGGCGTCACTAGGGGGGTGCGGGGGTGCGGACCACACCGGGTGTCACCATCACAAGGGGTGACACCAAAATTAGGGCGGTTCGTAAAATTTTTTTTTTTTCGAAAGCTGCAATTCCATTGAGTTCATGTGAAGCAGTATGGCACACAAGTATGAAATTCAAAAAAAAAATTGAAATCAAACAATATCTAGACTCTGCTCCTCGATTGCAAAGTTTTTACTATAACGCGACGTAGCGTAGAAATAGTATGTTGTTACATTCCACTTATACGCGACAATATACGTCAATACGACAATACGTCATGACTCCATTGTGCGCTAAGTTTGTTTGACTGAGTTTGACTCATTTTTAAACAAACTTAGCCCAGCAGAACATCGATTTTTTACCAGTACTAAGTGTCTGTCTTGTCTGCCTTCACTTCATTGGTTATAAAAAATTGTGAATTTATCATTTAGCTCATGTATGTATGTGGCTTACTTTTATTATTGGATTTCATTAAGTACATAAATGTGAGTATTTTTGCATTTTATTCAATTTTATATGTATGTTTCGTTTCAAATAAAATATCACTGTCTATGATTCTATGTCACTCCATGAAATTATTCTTATTAAGGCACCACAACACTGTGCGTGCGTGATACAAGGGTGTATTTTCCGTAATTATTTTCAAGCAAACGATGAAAGGATTTTTTTTTATTAATACTCGTAGTGTAGCACGACCTACATAAGTGTGCTAAAACAAAAGCCAAGCAAATCGAAGGAATCTTCCCACGCTAAATTTCATCGAATTCTCGACAATTCCCACGCTTTTGCCTTCAACAAAAACAACAACTCGACTCATTTCTAATGGCAATGCAACAACGCCTAATATTATCAGCGTCCGAAAACTATGGCCTGCACCTGCACGTTCGTATGTACATATATATATCCATATACATTTTTTTGTATATAATACATTATGTATAATGATAATGTAACGGCTTTTTCACAAAATATTCACAAGCTTCGATATCAGGACCTCGCTATATAAACGGGAGGATTTCAACGATTTTCGTCTTTGTGATTCCGATATTTGAAGAGACTTGACATTGGGAATAACTACTGTAATAATTGATTTGTTTTAACTATTTGTAAAAATATAATATAATTTGGAAAATTTGAAATAAATTGTTTTTCACACTACAGTAGTGAATATATACATATTTAAGATTGTATATAAAATTTTGTACTAGAATTCCGAAGTATAGTTTCCGGTGTACGCCGCTTCCAAGAGGACACTGCGATTCCGGCGGTTGATAGCAATTAATCCATACGGTTCATCTGAAAAATGAAATAAACATATATGTATTTAGAAACTGGACATATAGGTTTATAGCACCATGTAGGGGAATTTCGATATCTTTAAAAAACAAAAAATGGCGGACCAGCGAATTGTGTTTTTCGATTTTAATGGAAAATTTTCACCATTCAATAAAAAAAAAAATAGAAGGGGGCCTTTTATAAGAAAAATCCCTACGTGGTGCTATAAACCTATATGTCTAGTTCCTAAATATATGTTTATTTCATTTTTCAGATGAACTGTATGGATTAATTGCTGTTAACCGCCGGAAGCGCAGTGTCCCCTTGGAAGAGGCGTACACCGCAAACTATACTTCGGAATTCTAGTCCAAAATTTTGTATACAATATTAAATATGTATATATTCACTACGAGTATTAATAAAGAAAATCCATTCATCGTTTGCTTGAAAATAATTACGGAAAATACACCCTCGTATCGCGCATGCACAGTGTTCTGGTGCCTTAAAGGACGTTGTTCAATAAATAAAAGATTTTCAAATATAATTTGTTTTATCAATTAAACCAAATTTTAAATTATTTTATTTTTATTTTTTATTGTTCCAAGATATTATATCATGCCACGTGGGATACATAAAACGAAGAGGCCAAGTGGATGTCAACAAAGAAGAGCGAAAATTAAGAAAAATGAATCACTATCAACATTACGTGGATGTGGATCCATGCTGCAATATGTAAAGAGACCAAATGAAGCCCAAGGTTCATCTAAAGACACAGTTCCTCAGTCACTAATTGCTGAGGCTAATTTGTCTGATGCTAGTATTCATTCAGCAGAGGAGGAAGTTGAAATAGAAGAAAATAAAGCAGAAGAACAAGGGAAGGAAATGGATGAATTCGTAGCAGAAGAGTGGACTGATAGTGACTCTAACCATGATATACTGATAATGTGATGATGAATGAGCTTAAGGGAAAAAATTGGAATATTTTAGATGATGCTTCTTATTAGAATGTACCAATTCCAGATCATTTGCGGGTTGTAATCATCAAAAGGGGAAGTGCTTCTCTCCAGAACAAAGTGTGGTTTTACAAGGTGATGCCAAATGGCAAGAAAGTGTTGCGAACATGGATGGTTTACTCTCTCGTCAGTGAGAAATTATATTGTTTTTGCTGCCGACTCTTTACCGTTAATGCTACAGACACGACATCCAAATTTGTGACTGGGTTTCAGACGTGGTGGAAACTGAGCCCGAAAGTGCATAATCATGAGACATCCGAAGAGCACTTACATTGCTTTGAAAAATGGAAAACGTTGGCAGCAGGGCTTAGACTGCATAAAACAATTGACGCCGAAAATATTGCTTTGATGGACATGGAGAAGAAAAAGTGGAGAGACATCTTGCACAGGTTGCTTGATATCACATTGTTTCTCGCCAAGCAAAATCTGGCATTCAGGGGCCACAATGAAGATGAATCTTCATTGAATAAAGGGAACTTTCTTGAAATGGTTGAGATGCTTTCTAAATATGACCCAGTGCTGAAAGAGCACCTAATGAGATTAAAGCGAAGCACATGTAAAATCAAAGCATCAGTATCTTATCTTGCACCAAAAACTCAGAATGAGTTTATACATGTCCTAGCAAATCATGTGAAGGAGAAGCAGCTGTGCAATTGTTACAGCAAGGACTGGGAGTGCTTTATGGGTAGAAGGTCACCAGCCCTGTTTTGAAAGATTTCTTCACTGATTTTATTTCAAAAGATTCACTTTAAAAAACTTGTACTTGTTACTTGATTAACATTTATTTCATGATCGTTACTGGTTAACATTTGTTTCATAATCGTTACACTTTATCTTTTAAGTCTAGCTTATTATAGCTTTATTATTTTTCAGAAGGAACAAGAGACCTTACCGTGGGTCGGGGGTCACTTGGTTCCTTTTCAAAGTTACTATTCAAAACGACTGCCTCTGGCTAACGACGCATCGGCTTTTTATTTGGAATTTTGGTTCCAAATATTGAATAATCAGCTAAAGGCTGAATTATTCATAGCGGGGTTAAAGTATATAGTCAGTATGGGAAAATTCCAGCAATCTTAGCACTATCCTAACTATTTCCCCAGTTAAATGTGCGAGGAAATTTTGGGTACGCCTACCGATATTGCATCAATATATAACGGCGAAAATCAATATTGTATGGCTAAGCAATATTTTTGAACGATTCCCTTGCATATAAGAATTTTAAAAGCCGTCTATTGGCTAATAGAATATACATGACCAGGAACTTCATGTAGCGCCAGTAAAGGGGTCAAAACTTCATGCATATAACACATAGTATTGTTTTTTTTATCATACTCATTGCTCAAAGTATTTCCTATATACATATGAGCAAGCGAGTGATAACAAAAAAGACGAAGAACAACAGAACACAATTTGTGGGTCAAACGCTAGGCATATTAAGCGTATTTCCCAACATATTGTTACGTGCAATAGAAAGAAACAACTGGTGACATCTATGTACTGGCAATGGAGAGTATACGACTTCAGGTTCGGAGAATTGATTATGGTATCTACAGGAAGGTTCAGGAATAGAATGAATAGAATGAATAGAACAGTCAAGAAGCTTCTGGAAAATAGAACACTCGAGAATAATCTGGAGAGTTTCTAGGGTATAAATATAACAGTTGTCATAGCCAGAAGAAGAGTCTTGTCTTAGACGTTGCAGTGTTAACAAGCGAAAGTAATAACGTGCGGAAGTGTTGTAATTAGATTGCGAAAATTGAAAGTACAGTATTAAGCGATAATTAAAGTGTAGTTGATTAATTGAAAGTTTGTGAATTGTTAAGATTAGAGCCAAATAAAGAACTTGTACATTAAATATTTAATATTGTGTTTTAAATAACGAACCCAAAGACCACGCTCGCAACAACTGGTGTCAGAAGTGAAATAAATTCGCGAAATAAAGTGGTGGCAATTGACTTTAAAATTCAAAGTGTGATTAATTTTGTGAAATTGTGTTAAATTTTGAAAGTTCTTGAAAATAATTTATATTCAACTTAAAGTGAATTACTAAAGTAATGGGGCGAAAATTCGAGGAGCTTCGAACGCAGGATTTAAAAGTGGAGTTAGGGAACCGGTCATTACAAACGACAGGTGCAAAGAAAGTTCTAGTCGAGCGACTCAGACAAGCTTTGATAGAGGAAGGAAAGAATCCTGAAACATTTGTTTTCGAAGATAACTTGGAAGAAACCGAAGTTGAAGAAGAGCCTACAATGAAAATGGAACAGCTTTTGAGTGCTTTAATGAGCAAAATGGAAGCCCGTTTTGATGAACAAAAGAATTCTCTCGAGGAACAAAAGAATTCTCTCGAGGAACAAAAGAAATCTATGGAAGCCCGTTTTGATGAACAGAAGAATTCCAATGAGGAACAAAAGAATGCTCTGGAATCCCGTTTAGATGAGCAAAAGAAATCTATGGAAGCTGGTTTTGATGAACAAAAGAATTCTCTCGAGGAACAAAAGAATTCTCTCGAGGAGCAAAAGAATTCTTTGGAATCCCGTTTAGATGAGCAGAAGAAATCTATGGAAACCCGTCTGGACGAGCAAAAGAATGCTTTTGAGGAACAAAAGAATTCTCTGCAGAATTGTCTAGAAACTTGTTTGGAGGAACAGAAGAATTTTCTGAAAGGTTCATTAGACGAACAAAATGTGAAAATTGAGGAAATCCAGCAGGAAGTGTTGGAAGTTCGACAACAAGTGTCGGGAGTACAACAAAATGTTACAGAACAGCTTGACAGTTTTAAAGCAGATCTGGAAAGAATAAGGCATCGTCAGCCTCTAAACGTAGCAGCTGAAATATCTGGCGCAGGTAGAATGAAACCTCCAATATTTGATGGACAAAATTCATGGCATATCTTCAAGAGACAATTCGAGGCAGCTTCAGAGGTAAATGGATGGAATGATGAAGACAAAGCTATAGCTCTGGTGTTAGCACTTCGAGCTCCTGCGTCAGAACTCTTACAAACTGTACCGATTGAAAATCAACGTGATTACTCTTCATTAGTACAGGCGATAGAATTACGTTACGGAGATGAGCACATGCAGCAAGTATATCGCCTACAGTTACGCAACAGGATTCAAAAGCATGGTGAATCACTACAACAATTGCAGGCTGATGTGGAAAGATTAGCGCATCTTTCATACTCCAGCGTAAATGCGGATTTCCTTAATGAAGTGGCGACGGATGCATTTGTGAATGCTATTGCAGATCAAAATTTACAACAAGCGTTAAGGCTAGCAGGAAAGAAATCAACACTTCATTGGTTATAAAAAATTGTGAATTTATCATTTAGCTCATGTATGTATGTGGCTTACTTTTATTATTGGATTTCATTAAGTACATAAATGTGAGTATTTTTGCATTTTATTCAATTTTATATGTATGTTTCGTTTCAAATAAAATATCACTGTCTATGATTCTATGTCACTCCATGAAATTATTCTTATTAAGGCACCACAACACTGTGCGTGCGTGATACAAGGGTGTATTTTCCGTAATTATTTTCAAGCAAACGATGAAAGGATTTTTTTTTATTAATACTCGTAGTGTAGCACGACCTACATAAGTGTGCTAAAACAAAAGCCAAGCAAATCGAAGGAATCTTCCCACGCTAAATTTCATCGAATTCTCGACAATTCCCACGCTTTTGCCTTCAACAAAAACAACAACTCGACTCATTTCTAATGGCAATGCAACAACGCCTAATATTATCAGCGTCCGAAAACTATGGCCTGCACCTGCACGTTCGTATGTACATATATATATCCATATACATTTTTTTGTATATAATACATTATGTATAATGATAATGTAACGGCTTTTTCACAAAATATTCACAAGCTTCGATATCAGGACCTCGCTATATAAACGGGAGGATTTCAACGATTTTCGTCTTTGTGATTCCGATATTTGAAGAGACTTGACATTGGGAATAACTACTGTAATAATTGATTTGTTTTAACTATTTGTAAAAATATAATATAATTTGGAAAATTTGAAATAAATTGTTTTTCACACTACAGTAGTGAATATATACATATTTAAGATTGTATATAAAATTTTGTACTAGAATTCCGAAGTATAGTTTCCGGTGTACGCCGCTTCCAAGAGGACACTGCGATTCCGGCGGTTGATAGCAATTAATCCATACGGTTCATCTGAAAAATGAAATAAACATATATGTATTTAGAAACTGGACATATAGGTTTATAGCACCATGTAGGGGAATTTCGATATCTTTAAAAAACAAAAAATGGCGGACCAGCGAATTGTGTTTTTCGATTTTAATGGAAAATTTTCACCATTCAATAAAAAAAAAAATAGAAGGGGGCCTTTTATAAGAAAAATCCCTACGTGGTGCTATAAACCTATATGTCTAGTTCCTAAATATATGTTTATTTCATTTTTCAGATGAACTGTATGGATTAATTGCTGTTAACCGCCGGAAGCGCAGTGTCCCCTTGGAAGAGGCGTACACCGCAAACTATACTTCGGAATTCTAGTCCAAAATTTTGTATACAATATTAAATATGTATATATTCACTACGAGTATTAATAAAGAAAATCCATTCATCGTTTGCTTGAAAATAATTACGGAAAATACACCCTCGTATCGCGCATGCACAGTGTTCTGGTGCCTTAAAGGACGTTGTTCAATAAATAAAAGATTTTCAAATATAATTTGTTTTATCAATTAAACCAAATTTTAAATTATTTTATTTTTATTTTTTATTGTTCCAAGATATTATATCATGCCACGTGGGATACATAAAACGAAGAGGCCAAGTGGATGTCAACAAAGAAGAGCGAAAATTAAGAAAAATGAATCACTATCAACATTACGTGGATGTGGATCCATGCTGCAATATGTAAAGAGACCAAATGAAGCCCAAGGTTCATCTAAAGACACAGTTCCTCAGTCACTAATTGCTGAGGCTAATTTGTCTGATGCTAGTATTCATTCAGCAGAGGAGGAAGTTGAAATAGAAGAAAATAAAGCAGAAGAACAAGGGAAGGAAATGGATGAATTCGTAGCAGAAGAGTGGACTGATAGTGACTCTAACCATGATATACTGATAATGTGATGATGAATGAGCTTAAGGGAAAAAATTGGAATATTTTAGATGATGCTTCTTATTAGAATGTACCAATTCCAGATCATTTGCGGGTTGTAATCATCAAAAGGGGAAGTGCTTCTCTCCAGAACAAAGTGTGGTTTTACAAGGTGATGCCAAATGGCAAGAAAGTGTTGCGAACATGGATGGTTTACTCTCTCGTCAGTGAGAAATTATATTGTTTTTGCTGCCGACTCTTTACCGTTAATGCTACAGACACGACATCCAAATTTGTGACTGGGTTTCAGACGTGGTGGAAACTGAGCCCGAAAGTGCATAATCATGAGACATCCGAAGAGCACTTACATTGCTTTGAAAAATGGAAAACGTTGGCAGCAGGGCTTAGACTGCATAAAACAATTGACGCCGAAAATATTGCTTTGATGGACATGGAGAAGAAAAAGTGGAGAGACATCTTGCACAGGTTGCTTGATATCACATTGTTTCTCGCCAAGCAAAATCTGGCATTCAGGGGCCACAATGAAGATGAATCTTCATTGAATAAAGGGAACTTTCTTGAAATGGTTGAGATGCTTTCTAAATATGACCCAGTGCTGAAAGAGCACCTAATGAGATTAAAGCGAAGCACATGTAAAATCAAAGCATCAGTATCTTATCTTGCACCAAAAACTCAGAATGAGTTTATACATGTCCTAGCAAATCATGTGAAGGAGAAGCAGCTGTGCAATTGTTACAGCAAGGACTGGGAGTGCTTTATGGGTAGAAGGTCACCAGCCCTGTTTTGAAAGATTTCTTCACTGATTTTATTTCAAAAGATTCACTTTAAAAAACTTGTACTTGTTACTTGATTAACATTTATTTCATGATCGTTACTGGTTAACATTTGTTTCATAATCGTTACACTTTATCTTTTAAGTCTAGCTTATTATAGCTTTATTATTTTTCAGAAGGAACAAGAGACCTTACCGTGGGTCGGGGGTCACTTGGTTCCTTTTCAAAGTTACTATTCAAAACGACTGCCTCTGGCTAACGACGCATCGGCTTTTTATTTGGAATTTTGGTTCCAAATATTGAATAATCAGCTAAAGGCTGAATTATTCATAGCGGGGTTAAAGTATATAGTCAGTATGGGAAAATTCCAGCAATCTTAGCACTATCCTAACTATTTCCCCAGTTAAATGTGCGAGGAAATTTTGGGTACGCCTACCGATATTGCATCAATATATAACGGCGAAAATCAATATTGTATGGCTAAGCAATATTTTTGAACGATTCCCTTGCATATAAGAATTTTAAAAGCCGTCTATTGGCTAATAGAATATACATGACCAGGAACTTCATGTAGCGCCAGTAAAGGGGTCAAAACTTCATGCATATAACACATAGTATTGTTTTTTTTATCATACTCATTGCTCAAAGTATTTCCTATATACATATGAGCAAGCGAGTGATAACAAAAAAGACGAAGAACAACAGAACACAATTTGTGGGTCAAACGCTAGGCATATTAAGCGTATTTCCCAACATATTGTTACGTGCAATAGAAAGAAACAACTGGTGACATCTATGTACTGGCAATGGAGAGTATACGACTTCAGGTTCGGAGAATTGATTATGGTATCTACAGGAAGGTTCAGGAATAGAATGAATAGAATGAATAGAACAGTCAAGAAGCTTCTGGAAAATAGAACACTCGAGAATAATCTGGAGAGTTTCTAGGGTATAAATATAACAGTTGTCATAGCCAGAAGAAGAGTCTTGTCTTAGACGTTGCAGTGTTAACAAGCGAAAGTAATAACGTGCGGAAGTGTTGTAATTAGATTGCGAAAATTGAAAGTACAGTATTAAGCGATAATTAAAGTGTAGTTGATTAATTGAAAGTTTGTGAATTGTTAAGATTAGAGCCAAATAAAGAACTTGTACATTAAATATTTAATATTGTGTTTTAAATAACGAACCCAAAGACCACGCTCGCAACAACTGGTGTCAGAAGTGAAATAAATTCGCGAAATAAAGTGGTGGCAATTGACTTTAAAATTCAAAGTGTGATTAATTTTGTGAAATTGTGTTAAATTTTGAAAGTTCTTGAAAATAATTTATATTCAACTTAAAGTGAATTACTAAAGTAATGGGGCGAAAATTCGAGGAGCTTCGAACGCAGGATTTAAAAGTGGAGTTAGGGAACCGGTCATTACAAACGACAGGTGCAAAGAAAGTTCTAGTCGAGCGACTCAGACAAGCTTTGATAGAGGAAGGAAAGAATCCTGAAACATTTGTTTTCGAAGATAACTTGGAAGAAACCGAAGTTGAAGAAGAGCCTACAATGAAAATGGAACAGCTTTTGAGTGCTTTAATGAGCAAAATGGAAGCCCGTTTTGATGAACAAAAGAATTCTCTCGAGGAACAAAAGAATTCTCTCGAGGAACAAAAGAAATCTATGGAAGCCCGTTTTGATGAACAGAAGAATTCCAATGAGGAACAAAAGAATGCTCTGGAATCCCGTTTAGATGAGCAAAAGAAATCTATGGAAGCTGGTTTTGATGAACAAAAGAATTCTCTCGAGGAACAAAAGAATTCTCTCGAGGAGCAAAAGAATTCTTTGGAATCCCGTTTAGATGAGCAGAAGAAATCTATGGAAACCCGTCTGGACGAGCAAAAGAATGCTTTTGAGGAACAAAAGAATTCTCTGCAGAATTGTCTAGAAACTTGTTTGGAGGAACAGAAGAATTTTCTGAAAGGTTCATTAGACGAACAAAATGTGAAAATTGAGGAAATCCAGCAGGAAGTGTTGGAAGTTCGACAACAAGTGTCGGGAGTACAACAAAATGTTACAGAACAGCTTGACAGTTTTAAAGCAGATCTGGAAAGAATAAGGCATCGTCAGCCTCTAAACGTAGCAGCTGAAATATCTGGCGCAGGTAGAATGAAACCTCCAATATTTGATGGACAAAATTCATGGCATATCTTCAAGAGACAATTCGAGGCAGCTTCAGAGGTAAATGGATGGAATGATGAAGACAAAGCTATAGCTCTGGTGTTAGCACTTCGAGCTCCTGCGTCAGAACTCTTACAAACTGTACCGATTGAAAATCAACGTGATTACTCTTCATTAGTACAGGCGATAGAATTACGTTACGGAGATGAGCACATGCAGCAAGTATATCGCCTACAGTTACGCAACAGGATTCAAAAGCATGGTGAATCACTACAACAATTGCAGGCTGATGTGGAAAGATTAGCGCATCTTTCATACTCCAGCGTAAATGCGGATTTCCTTAATGAAGTGGCGACGGATGCATTTGTGAATGCTATTGCAGATCAAAATTTACAACAAGCGTTAAGGCTAGCAGGAAAGAAATCAACACTTCATTGGTTATAAAAAATTGTGAATTTATCATTTAGCTCATGTATGTATGTGGCTTACTTTTATTATTGGATTTCATTAAGTACATAAATGTGAGTATTTTTGCATTTTATTCAATTTTATATGTATGTTTCGTTTCAAATAAAATATCACTGTCTATGATTCTATGTCACTCCATGAAATTATTCTTATTAAGGCACCACAACACTGTGCGTGCGTGATACAAGGGTGTATTTTCCGTAATTATTTTCAAGCAAACGATGAAAGGATTTTTTTTTATTAATACTCGTAGTGTAGCACGACCTACATAAGTGTGCTAAAACAAAAGCCAAGCAAATCGAAGGAATCTTCCCACGCTAAATTTCATCGAATTCTCGACAATTCCCACGCTTTTGCCTTCAACAAAAACAACAACTCGACTCATTTCTAATGGCAATGCAACAACGCCTAATATTATCAGCGTCCGAAAACTATGGCCTGCACCTGCACGTTCGTATGTACATATATATATCCATATACATTTTTTTGTATATAATACATTATGTATAATGATAATGTAACGGCTTTTTCACAAAATATTCACAAGCTTCGATATCAGGACCTCGCTATATAAACGGGAGGATTTCAACGATTTTCGTCTTTGTGATTCCGATATTTGAAGAGACTTGACATTGGGAATAACTACTGTAATAATTGATTTGTTTTAACTATTTGTAAAAATATAATATAATTTGGAAAATTTGAAATAAATTGTTTTTCACACTACAGTAGTGAATATATACATATTTAAGATTGTATATAAAATTTTGTACTAGAATTCCGAAGTATAGTTTCCGGTGTACGCCGCTTCCAAGAGGACACTGCGATTCCGGCGGTTGATAGCAATTAATCCATACGGTTCATCTGAAAAATGAAATAAACATATATGTATTTAGAAACTGGACATATAGGTTTATAGCACCATGTAGGGGAATTTCGATATCTTTAAAAAACAAAAAATGGCGGACCAGCGAATTGTGTTTTTCGATTTTAATGGAAAATTTTCACCATTCAATAAAAAAAAAAATAGAAGGGGGCCTTTTATAAGAAAAATCCCTACGTGGTGCTATAAACCTATATGTCTAGTTCCTAAATATATGTTTATTTCATTTTTCAGATGAACTGTATGGATTAATTGCTGTTAACCGCCGGAAGCGCAGTGTCCCCTTGGAAGAGGCGTACACCGCAAACTATACTTCGGAATTCTAGTCCAAAATTTTGTATACAATATTAAATATGTATATATTCACTACGAGTATTAATAAAGAAAATCCATTCATCGTTTGCTTGAAAATAATTACGGAAAATACACCCTCGTATCGCGCATGCACAGTGTTCTGGTGCCTTAAAGGACGTTGTTCAATAAATAAAAGATTTTCAAATATAATTTGTTTTATCGATTAAACCAAATTTTAAATTATTTTATTTTTATTTTTTATTGTTCCAAGATATTATATCATGCCACGTGGGATACATAAAACGAAGAGGCCAAGTGGATGTCAACAAAGAAGAGCGAAAATTAAGAAAAATGAATCACTATCAACATTACGTGGATGTGGATCCATGCTGCAATATGTAAAGAGACCAAATGAAGCCCAAGGTTCATCTAAAGACACAGTTCCTCAGTCACTAATTGCTGAGGCTAATTTGTCTGATGCTAGTATTCATTCAGCAGAGGAGGAAGTTGAAATAGAAGAAAATAAAGCAGAAGAACAAGGGAAGGAAATGGATGAATTCGTAGCAGAAGAGTGGACTGATAGTGACTCTAACCATGATATACTGATAATGTGATGATGAATGAGCTTAAGGGAAAAAATTGGAATATTTTAGATGATGCTTCTTATTAGAATGTACCAATTCCAGATCATTTGCGGGTTGTAATCATCAAAAGGGGAAGTGCTTCTCTCCAGAACAAAGTGTGGTTTTACAAGGTGATGCCAAATGGCAAGAAAGTGTTGCGAACATGGATGGTTTACTCTCTCGTCAGTGAGAAATTATATTGTTTTTGCTGCCGACTCTTTACCGTTAATGCTACAGACACGACATCCAAATTTGTGACTGGGTTTCAGACGTGGTGGAAACTGAGCCCGAAAGTGCATAATCATGAGACATCCGAAGAGCACTTACATTGCTTTGAAAAATGGAAAACGTTGGCAGCAGGGCTTAGACTGCATAAAACAATTGACGCCGAAAATATTGCTTTGATGGACATGGAGAAGAAAAAGTGGAGAGACATCTTGCACAGGTTGCTTGATATCACATTGTTTCTCGCCAAGCAAAATCTGGCATTCAGGGGCCACAATGAAGATGAATCTTCATTGAATAAAGGGAACTTTCTTGAAATGGTTGAGATGCTTTCTAAATATGACCCAGTGCTGAAAGAGCACCTAATGAGATTAAAGCGAAGCACATGTAAAATCAAAGCATCAGTATCTTATCTTGCACCAAAAACTCAGAATGAGTTTATACATGTCCTAGCAAATCATGTGAAGGAGAAGCAGCTGTGCAATTGTTACAGCAAGGACTGGGAGTGCTTTATGGGTAGAAGGTCACCAGCCCTGTTTTGAAAGATTTCTTCACTGATTTTATTTCAAAAGATTCACTTTAAAAAACTTGTACTTGTTACTTGATTAACATTTATTTCATGATCGTTACTGGTTAACATTTGTTTCATAATCGTTACACTTTATCTTTTAAGTCTAGCTTATTATAGCTTTATTATTTTTCAGAAGGAACAAGAGACCTTACCGTGGGTCGGGGTCACTTGGTTCCTTTTCAAAGTTACTATTCAAAACGACTGCCTCTGGCTAACGACGCATCGGCTTTTTATTTGGAATTTTGGTTCCAAATATTGAATAATCAGCTAAAGGCTGAATTATTCATAGCGGGGTTAAAGTATATAGTCAGTATGGGAAAATTCCAGCAATCTTAGCACTATCCTAACTATTTCCCCAGTTAAATGTGCGAGGAAATTTTGGGTACGCCTACCGATATTGCATCAATATATAACGGCGAAAATCAATATTGTATGGCTAAGCAATATTTTTGAACGATTCCCTTGCATATAAGAATTTTAAAAGCCGTCTATTGGCTAATAGAATATACATGACCAGGAACTTCATGTAGCGCCAGTAAAGGGGTCAAAACTTCATGCATATAACACATAGTATTGTTTTTTTTATCATACTCATTGCTCAAAGTATTTCCTATATACATATGAGCAAGCGAGTGATAACAAAAAAGACGAAGAACAACAGAACACAATTTGTGGGTCAAACGCTAGGCATATTAAGCGTATTTCCCAACATATTGTTACGTGCAATAGAAAGAAACAACTGGTGACATCTATGTACTGGCAATGGAGAGTATACGACTTCAGGTTCGGAGAATTGATTATGGTATCTACAGGAAGGTTCAGGAATAGAATGAATAGAATGAATAGAACAGTCAAGAAGCTTCTGGAAAATAGAACACTCGAGAATAATCTGGAGAGTTTCTAGGGTATAAATATAACAGTTGTCATAGCCAGAAGAAGAGTCTTGTCTTAGACGTTGCAGTGTTAACAAGCGAAAGTAATAACGTGCGGAAGTGTTGTAATTAGATTGCGAAAATTGAAAGTACAGTATTAAGCGATAATTAAAGTGTAGTTGATTAATTGAAAGTTTGTGAATTGTTAAGATTAGAGCCAAATAAAGAACTTGTACATTAAATATTTAATATTGTGTTTTAAATAACGAACCCAAAGACCACGCTCGCAACAACTGGTGTCAGAAGTGAAATAAATTCGCGAAATAAAGTGGTGGCAATTGACTTTAAAATTCAAAGTGTGATTAATTTTGTGAAATTGTGTTAAATTTTGAAAGTTCTTGAAAATAATTTATATTCAACTTAAAGTGAATTACTAAAGTAATGGGGCGAAAATTCGAGGAGCTTCGAACGCAGGATTTAAAAGTGGAGTTAGGGAACCGGTCATTACAAACGACAGGTGCAAAGAAAGTTCTAGTCGAGCGACTCAGACAAGCTTTGATAGAGGAAGGAAAGAATCCTGAAACATTTGTTTTCGAAGATAACTTGGAAGAAACCGAAGTTGAAGAAGAGCCTACAATGAAAATGGAACAGCTTTTGAGTGCTTTAATGAGCAAAATGGAAGCCCGTTTTGATGAACAAAAGAATTCTCTCGAGGAACAAAAGAATTCTCTCGAGGAACAAAAGAAATCTATGGAAGCCCGTTTTGATGAACAGAAGAATTCCAATGAGGAACAAAAGAATGCTCTGGAATCCCGTTTAGATGAGCAAAAGAAATCTATGGAAGCTGGTTTTGATGAACAAAAGAATTCTCTCGAGGAACAAAAGAATTCTCTCGAGGAGCAAAAGAATTCTTTGGAATCCCGTTTAGATGAGCAGAAGAAATCTATGGAAACCCGTCTGGACGAGCAAAAGAATGCTTTTGAGGAACAAAAGAATTCTCTGCAGAATTGTCTAGAAACTTGTTTGGAGGAACAGAAGAATTTTCTGAAAGGTTCATTAGACGAACAAAATGTGAAAATTGAGGAAATCCAGCAGGAAGTGTTGGAAGTTCGACAACAAGTGTCGGGAGTACAACAAAATGTTACAGAACAGCTTGACAGTTTTAAAGCAGATCTGGAAAGAATAAGGCATCGTCAGCCTCTAAACGTAGCAGCTGAAATATCTGGCGCAGGTAGAATGAAACCTCCAATATTTGATGGACAAAATTCATGGCATATCTTCAAGAGACAATTCGAGGCAGCTTCAGAGGTAAATGGATGGAATGATGAAGACAAAGCTATAGCTCTGGTGTTAGCACTTCGAGCTCCTGCGTCAGAACTCTTACAAACTGTACCGATTGAAAATCAACGTGATTACTCTTCATTAGTACAGGCGATAGAATTACGTTACGGAGATGAGCACATGCAGCAAGTATATCGCCTACAGTTACGCAACAGGATTCAAAAGCATGGTGAATCACTACAACAATTGCAGGCTGATGTGGAAAGATTAGCGCATCTTTCATACTCCAGCGTAAATGCGGATTTCCTTAATGAAGTGGCGACGGAGGCATTTGTGAACGCTATTGCAGATCAAAATTTACAACAAGCGTTAAGGCTAGCAGGAAAGAAATCAACAGCAGAAGCACTAGCCTATGCATTAGCGTATGAATCCGCCAGACAAGCTTCACGGAGTGCAGTACGAGTAAGAGAAATTTCAGTGGAAGAATGTACTTGTAACAGAGTGCAATCATCACAGAGCCCGCCCTCACGTGGTGTCCTTCGATGCTGGAATTGTAATAGATCAGGGCACCTTCAAAGAGACTGCAGAAAACGTCGACGAGTGGAATCACCTGAAGAAGGGAAAGAAGAATGCCAAAGATGTCGAGCCAGGGAACAAGCTATTCATGGAGAGACTAGATATCAAGCAGCGACTAGTCGCATCAGCTCTCCTGTTGAGCAATCGGAAAACTAGTAAAAACCAACTTTGTGGGGCAGAAGTTGGTTGGTGGAATCGGCAGCCCCGAAGTCATCATTCAAGTAGGCCAATTGCAGAGAAATAATAGCAGTTTTATTATATATGGAAGTGTAGGAAAAAATGACTGCGCAGTCACTATCGATACTGGAGCTGCAAGATCAATTATTAGAACAGATCTTGTTAAGAACAAATGGCTTCATAATACCACCAAATATCTACTAAGAACAGCAACTGGAGCAGCAGCACGGGTGTTTGGAGAAATAACTTTAGATGTTCAACTAGGCGAACTACTATTTCCTCACACTTTCCTGGTTTCAGACATAATGAATGAATGCATTCTTGGAATAGATTTCATGACTACATACAAAATAAAGCTGGATGTCGGAGAACGGACTCTCAAATATGGGAACATAGAAATTCCTATGAAACTAGGAGAAGGAGCAGATCATCCTGTGAAAGTAAGGACGATGGTCTGCGAAAATATAACTCTTTCGCCGTGCTCCGAGACACTAATATGGACAAAGCTTACTGATGACATCGGGACCTGCAGATTCTATCTGGTGGAGCCTAACCCCACAAAAGTCACATCGAGCATCATTGTGGGGAAGACTTTAGTGAAGGCAGAAGGTGCAACATTAATACCAGTCAGAGTGCTTAACACATCCGAAAATGAGGTACAACTAAAAGAAGGTGCTATAATTGGAAATTGTAAACCCGTTTACCAAATCGTCAATTTGGGTAATGGTAGTAATGTCAAGGAGACAAAAACTATACCAGCTACTACCCAACAGGTTCAGAAACTTCTTTCGTCCAGTGCCTTAAGTAAACAACAACACAACGATGCCAAAGAGGTGATCGATGAATTTTCGGAAGTATTTGCAATGAATGATGATGACTATGGTAAAACAAATCTTGTCCAGCATCGGATCGATACAGGAGAGTCCAGGCCCATTCGACAGACACCACGAAGATTGCCATTAGCCAAACAACCAGAAGTTGCAGACATGATGAACTCTATGAAGAAACAAGGCATAATAGAGGAATCTAACAGCCCTTGGACATCGCCGGTTGTCCTAGTTAGGAAAAAGGATGGCAGCACCCGATTCTGTGTAGATTACCGCCAACTAAATAACGTGACGAGAAAAGATAGCTATCCATTACCAAGGATTGATGACACGTTGGATACCCTTTCCGGAGCGCAATGGTTTTCCACGCTGGATTTAAAGAGTGGTTACTGGCAAGTGGAAATACATCAGGAGGACCGAGAGAAAACTGCTTTCTCAGTTGGCAGTGGCTTATGGCAATTCAAAGTAATGCCATTTGGGTTATGTAATGCTCCAGCCACATTCGAACGACTAATGGAATGTGTTCTACGTGGTTTAACCTGGAAAACATGTCTTGTCTACTTGGATGACATAATAGTTATCGGAAGGACATTCAAGGAACATAAAAACAACTTACGGGACGTACTTCAAAGACTCAAAGATGCAAAATTGAAGCTCAGTGCGAGTAAATGTGCTCTATTCAAAGATGAAGTTAAATATTTAGGGCACATAGTTTCATCACAAGGAGTAAGAACCGATCCAGAGAAGATAGAAGCCGTCAAAAATTGGCCAGTTCCAAAGGACAAACATCAATTACGGAGTTTTCTTGGTTTAGCTGCCTACTACAGGCGATTCGTGAAAGGTTTTGCAGATATAGCAAGAAGCCTACATCAACTTACAGAAAAGGGAAGGCCGTTCATATGGTCGGATAAATGCAACGAAAGTTTTGAAAATTTGAAGCAACAGCTCTGTGAAGCTCCAGTACTTCATTATCCAAAGCTGGGAAAAACATTTATATTAGACACTGATGCCAGCAATGAAGGTATTGGTGCAGTGCTTTCGCAGGAGGAGAATAGTCAAGAAGTTCCAGTAGCTTACTATAGCAAAGCACTTTCAAAGCCAGAGAAAAATTATTGTGCTACAAGAAAAGAGCTACTTGCTATTGTAAGTTCAACAAAACATTTTCATAAATATCTCTACGGGCAGAAATTCATCCTTCGCACCGACCATGCAGCACTTAAATGGCTTCTGCAAGTCGCGAGATGGATAGAGCGACTCCCGGCTTATGATCTTGAGATCCAACACCGAAGAGGTCGTATCCATGGAAATGCAGACGCCCTTTCACGACGTCCATGCAAACTGGAATGCAAACATTGCGCACGGGTGGAAGAAAAAGAAACAACAGCAACTATACAGTTGGTAACCGTGGAACCATCTACAGGTTGGGACAACGAGGACCTGAGAACAGCACAACGAGAAGATCCAGACATTTCACCTATTCTTGCTTGGAAAGAAGATATGGAAAGACCAGACTGGAAGGATATTTCGGAACGAAGTGAGAAGCTGAAAAGTTTACTGGGCTCAATGGAACTCTCTTCATGTTGAATGTGGTATATTAAAACGCAAATGGGAAGCACCTAACGGCGAATATTTCCGAATGCAGATAGTCGTGCCAGCATCAAACGTCAAAGATGTTCTAGAAGAAATGCACGGTGGAACCTCTGGAGGACATTTGGGAGTGAACAAAACAATTTCCAAAATACGGGAAAGGTTTTATTGGCTACATATGCGAGAAGATGTGGAGGAGTGGTGCCGCAGATGCACTGTCTGCGCTGCTTACAAAGGACCGCAACACAGAAGCAGAGGTGAAATGCATAAGTATAATGTCGGAGCCCCCTTTGAAAGGATAGCTGTAGACATCGCTGGACCTTTTCCTGAAACGGATGGCGGTAACCGTTATATTTTAGTTGCCATTGACAATTTCAGTAAATGGCCTGAAGCTTATGCAATCCCTAATCAAGAGGCAGCCACAGTTGCGGAACAAATAATAACAAATTGGGTCAGTAGGTTTGGAGTGCCTCACGAACTTCATTCGGACCAAGGACGGAACTTCGAACCGCGGACTTTCCAGGAGATGTGTAAAATGTTGGGAATAAGAAAAACTGGAACAACTCCTCTACATCCACAATCTGATGGCATGGTAGAGCGCTTCAACAGAACATTGATCGAGCATCTAAAGAAAGTAGTTGATTATCATCAACGCGATTGGGATCGACACATTCCTATATTCCTAATGGCTTATAGATCAGCTATTCATAGTACTACCGGACAAACCCCAGCTAAAGTCATATTCGAAAGAGAGATGCGTTTACCTAGCGACCTTAAATTCGGTACCCCCAGAGGTGAACAAAAGTTACCAGAAGACTACGTATCGGAGCTCAAACAACAATTAGCTGATGTGCACGAGGCCACGAGGACGAAATTAGCAACAAATACTGATCGGATGAAGACCCGCTATGACCTACGTGCTAATTCCGCAGGATTTAATGAAGGTGATCTTGTTTGGCTCTACAATCCGAGACGACGTAAGGGACGTTCTCCAAAATTGCAACAACACTGGGAAGGACCGCATTCAGTAGTAACTAGAATTAATGACGTGGTATACAGGATTCAGCGAGGCACAAGAGGCAAGCATAAGATTGTTCATTTGGACCGCTTGTGTCAATACTACGGGCATCAAGACCGTGGACCACCTGTTGTTCGGGACGAACAAACTTAAGAAGGGGGCAGTGTTACGTGCAATAGAAAGAGACAACTGGTGACATCTATGTACTGGCAATGGAGAGTAAACGACTTCAGGTTCGGAGAATTGATTATGGTATCTACAGGAAGGTTCAGGAATAGAATGAATAGAATGAATAGAACAGTCAAGAAGCTTCTGGAAAATAGAACACTCGAGAATAATCTGGATAGTTTCTAGGGTATAAATATAACAGTTGTCATAGCCAGAAGAAGAGTCTTGTCTTAGACGTTGCAGTGTTAACAAGCGAAAGTAATAACGTGCGGAAGTGTTGTAATTAGATTGCGAAAATTGAAAGTACAGTATTAAGCGATAATTAAAGTGTAGTTGATTAATTGAAAGTTTGTGAATTGTTAAGATTAGAGTCAAATAAAGAACTTGTACATTAAATATTTAATATTGTGTTTTAAATAACGAACCCAAAGACCACGCTCGCAACAATATGATAAAACAATTAAAGCAAGCGCGCACTGGTTGTATGGTAGGTCAGGGACAGCCCAGTGTCGCTACATGGCTAGAATTGGGGGCCTATTCTTGAATTACGAATGATTTTAACGTATGCGATAAATAACGAATGGTTCAACCCCATTCGTTATATAACGAATGGTTTGCGTACGAATATAACGAATGCGGATTTGAAGAATACCACATAAACATTCATTTCGAATGTTTTTGACAGATTAACGTATACGTTATCTGTCTTCGTTATTCAAGAATAGGGCCCTTGGTCTCGTGCTGAGGGGTTGCTTCATGTAAACAATGCAGCGCGTTGCCGCTATTGTATTAAAAATGGAAAAATGTTGAGTTGGCAATAATTCTGATGGAATTATTGTCAATCGATATAAATTGAAAAGGTCAAGTCATTGTTACTTGAAAAAGAAAATATTTTTTAATGTTTTTTAATTTGAGTATTCTTCAGAGAGAAATAGTTAATTGCTTTGAAGAAGAAAGTGTTACATAATTTTTGTAGATAATTTGCAGGGAATACTCGTATTACAATAGATATGTATGTACGTACATATGCTTTTGGAATATGTACGTAGGTACGAAAAGATATGCATGGTCGTATGTATGTTTTCAGAAATTGTAGATAGGTACGTATGTACATTGGAATTATGGGGTTTTCGTTCATTTAACTTTATCTTGATAGCGCTTCATTGATTTGAAGAAGTAATGAATGCCGCTTAATGAGTGGCGCTTCATTACAAAGCTTGTCATGGATATAAAATCTGCTAGGTATTTTGGGATCATGTTCGATAGCACACCTGACACATCACACACTGACCAAATGTCCGAAGTTATCAGATATGTGAAAATTCACAATAGGAAAGTTGAAGTAAGAGAAATTGGGATTTTCCCTTTAAAGGGGAAAAAAGCTGTTGACCTCAGTTCTGATATTCTCAGAAATCTGGAAAGTGATGGACTCGACATTATGTTGTGCCGCGCTCAAGGTTATGACAATGCTGCGACTATGGCTGGAATCCACGGGGGTGTACAAGCCATTTTGAAAACAAAGAACAGGAAAGCTATTTTTAATGGATGTGTGGACCATTCGCTTAACTTGTGCGGCCAACACTCTTTTGCTGAAAATGCTTCATGCGTGACTTTTTTTGGAACTCTTGAGACAATGTTTTCCTTCTTTGCTGCTTCCACTCACCGATGGGATGTTTTAATGAACCACACTGGAGTCTCAGTAAAAAGATTATCAACAACACGTTGGAGTTCTCATCATGCTGCAGTAAAGGCAGTGAAACAAAAATTCGATGAATGTGTGGCGGAAATTGAAGCTCTATGTGATCCAGATGAAAAATTAGACACAAGAGGTACAGACCGAGGGATCTTACCTGCTGTTTGCAATTTCACGTTTCTGTGCTACCTCTTCTTTTGGTGTGATGTACTTGAAGAAATTAATCTTACACAGCTGTACCTTCAGAGTAAGGGCTTAAATCTTGACAAGGTGGTGACAAAGCTAGAGACGCTAAGACTTTTTGTGTATGAGCAGCGCAATCATCTTGTGGAGCAGGCAATTGAACAGGCGCTTTTAAAATCAGACCAATATGGAATTTCAGTAGAGAGCAGACCCAGATTCAAGAAGAGGATGACAGGTGAGAAGACGAGAGATGCTGTACTAACTCTGAAAGACGAAAACAAGAGAGCGATGCTTGAGTGTATTGATCGTTTCCATTCTGAACTCCAGATCAGATCAAGAGCCATCAAGGAAGTAGCAACGATGTTTGAGGCTGTTCAAGCCAAGAGTAATTAACAAGTTTGCAGCTCTAAAGGCCAGGAAAGGAAAGTTTTGATTTATTCGAGATTTAATATGAGATAAAATTTAATGTTAAAATAAGAATTAAAAAAGTAACATATTTTCTATATAGTTCTTTACTTCTTACAATCTTTTACCAACCGACCTTGAATTAATTTTTTCTTCTATTGCCTTTGTAAATATAGGACCTATGTTTATAAACGTTACTAAGGATTCTGTATGTTTCCGTTATTTGGCACTGGCGGACTCGGTGGAGGTCTATGGGGTGTCGTGAGGGGGGGTGACATCATGAGTTACCGCACTGGGTGATACCAACCCTAGTGACGCCACTGATGCTAGGTCGGCTGTAATGGTGAACATCGCCACAATCGACACCGCCAAGTTACTTGTAGTCAATTAATGGAAAATTTACCAGCTCCTCGGGTTAATGGCACGAGGGCATTCATGCATGTGGGCGTCGATTATGCTGGACCCATTTATTTGAAGATGTCGACCCATCGAAACGTTAAGACCCACAAAGGCTATTTCCGCATATTCATTTGTATGGCGACGAAGGCAATACATATAGAGGCAGTCTCGGATTTAACGACGAGGATTGTGCTCTGACATTTATTCCGACTGCGGCACAAATTTTACATTAGGAAATCTTAAAATCTATAATGGTAGGTATATCTAAAAATGAATAAAATATAGGAAAAGTGAAAATCTATATTAGTATTATTAATATTATCTAAATTAGTAGGTATAAACCGTAAGCTAGCATTGGGTATGTTATATGAGAAAAATATATAGCCTATAATTAAATACGAGTAAGCAGGTCCCTAATGATAATCTGCAATGATAGGTAAAATTTGGCAGCAATGTGGGGATATTCTATAGCCAATAATTCGATGACAGCTTCGAGGCATACGGATCCATATCAAGTGAAATAACACACATTTAATCAAAAGCTGAGATAGTCAAACAGAGATGATTCACCTTAATCAGTCGGTTGAGTACAAGCTGCAGAAACACAGAGCACCAGAGCCGATGATAAAATAGTAACCACAAACGACCTTAAGAAGACAAATATGGGCCCCAGTGCTCGAACTGTTTATATTGAGAGACTATTGCTAGCGGGCACATCAAATCACAATCGCCATTAAGCCTGATTCAGATTGCTCGACAGCGACAGCAACAGCGGCAGCAGCAGCAACGCAAAAAACAGTTTTGCTGTCGATTGTATCAGATTGCATTACAGCAGCACAAGTCAGCGAGCAGAATATTATGACGTTTCTCAGCAACATTACCACTTTTTTTTTAATTCATTGGAAATTTTTTGTAAGAACTTCTTGATTTTTCATATAAAAATTGTTTGTTTTTTACTAAGGATATAAGTTTTTCCTCCATTTTCCCTACAAGAAAAATTAACTTGACAGCTTGGGATGACAGCAATCGCTGCCTATGAAGACAGCAACAGCAAATTTAGAATTAGAGATGACTCGACAGCACGACGTTTTTGCTGCTGTCACTCAATCAGCTGATCGCTCTCAACCAATGAAAACGATTTGCTGTTGCTGTTGCTGCCGCTGTCGTGCCAATCTAATTCAGGCTTTATATTGCCTGTGAAAAGAACGAAAACAACGATATAACAAAGATGGCATCTATATAAACCAACACGGATCAGATGTGAAATTATTTGTTGAACAGAATGCTGGAATAAATGTTTATGATCACCTGTAGGTAATCCTAAATTTCTATAATCACTGACTATAATAGTGATATTGCCAATATGATGAAGTTCACTAGTTTTTGTCCGCGCTGGGAGTATCACAAATTCAACATTAGTTGCTTGTTGAGCCCGCCTTAAATGATCCAAGGAGGTATAGCCAATGGTTAATTAATATATCCTTCGTGGGGACCAATCCGTGAGAAATAATGAATGCACTGATGAGACTTATAAGATGCCTCTGTATGCCAACAGAAAGTTGTCTACAATTATTCAGTATTATTAGATATTTTCGATAAAATATCTAGATTCTCAAGATGGCGACAGGACGCTGAAGCGGCGTCAGAAATTGCAAAAAATGAAATTTTGCCAAAATCGCCCAGATTTATCACGAGCATCAAGACCACTATATTTTAACTAAAATAAGGATATTCTGAGATTATGAGCGAGTTTACTTTATTAGAAACACCATAACTTTGAGAAAACTATAAATTTGTTGCAAATGCGGAGCTTAAATTTTTCACAACTCGACAGTTCAAATACAGCGGTTCTATTAGAACAAGTAGACAAGAAGAAAGTTAACGACAAGCAAAGTTCAAATTGATCCGTGGTGAATATAGGAATTGATCTTCGCTTCATCAGAGAATTTTTGGGTTGACTTTCGTGTCATATACGGAAGTGAGCCCTCAAACCTCTCCGCCACCTGAAGTTTTCTCTAAGTGTGGAGAAAAGCTATAGTAAGCAAGAAACAAGTAAATAAAATTCCTTCTTTGCAAACGGTTGTCGGCTGACGAATATAATTAGAGAACGATCTCATGTTTTGAAATAAGTGCTCCTGTCTACCGCTCGGCCAGAGCAATTTTTCATAAAACCACAAATTGCGTTACAGTTGGTGTCAAGTGTGGGTTATAGTAAATACTCCTACCAATATTTTTCCCAATTATCTCGTTCAATTCATTAGGTCGACCTACATTTGCTTGGGATGAAATAATTCCTTTTGTTTTGCTCAACTATTTGGTATTTTTAATAAATGCGTTCCAGATATTATTATGATTTCATTTTATTATTTTCTATATTGCAAAATTTTTTAAATTTTTAGAGTAAGTGCATTTAGATTTTTAGTACTTTATTTGGATTTTCTTCACATACAATTTTTTTTTTTAATTTTTAGATTAAGCGTATTTATATTTTTATTACTTTATTTGGATTTTCTTCACATAAATTTTTTTTTGGCTTTCCCCATTTTACAGGAAATTAAGATTAATATAGAAATTCTCCGAAATCTTACGATCTTCTTTTTATTATTTGAAAAAAAAAAATTTCATTCTCACATTTATTCGTCAGAATACAAAATATTTCCGTCTATCTCTGGTGATTTACACATAGTTGGGAGCTTTATACTAGTCATCAGATTGCCTTCGTTTTTTTTACAAATACCATACAGTAGTGGAGAAACGTTATTAAGTAGCGCGGTGTAGACTGCTGCTAGTAATTTTGATTCACCTTCGAGAAGTTACGAGCGAAATGGATCTCGATCAATTACAAGAACTGAAAGAGGAGATGAAGGCCATTACGGCGTCCTTGGTAAAGACTGCCATAAGCGAAATCAAGGAGGGGTTAAAACTGGAACAAACTGCTTCAATAGCTGCAATAGAGACTGGGTTAAATGAGCATGTCTCCAAACTAACGAAAAAAGTAGAAGATCTAGATAAGACTTTAAGCGGAACACAATTCGTCAATCGCGTTTTCGACGATTTCTCACTCTCTACTCAGACTTCGTCCCCAACAGGTACTACTACCTCGACGACAACTTCGGTGGCCACAATTTCTGCGTCTTCTCCAATCCTAACAAGCAAGGTAAATTTGGGGACAATGCCTACTGGCATTTCCACCTCTGCAGTGCCTACGACTACACTTATCCAAGGGCAACTTTCAGCATACCGCTCCCAATTTTAGTAATCGGCCCAGCTGGGGTTTCACATCCTACGGAGACTTTTATTCACATGATTCTGGATTGCACCAGAATACAGCACATCCTTCCATTGGACAAGTCTTTCCTGTTTTCGATCGTGCCCTCTTCAACTATGCACCTCCCAGCCAGTACCCGGATTCTGATGTAGAAAGGCCGTCTGATTGCAACTTAGTTCAATAACATACTTATAATACTGGACAACCACCTGCTGCTAACGCCTCTCAGAAACCTTCCTCTCTAACCCCTTCGATTACGACTCCTGGGCCCTCAGGACTTCTATGCAATTTCTCCCCTTTTGATGGAACAGTGTCATGGTCAGACTATCGCGTCCAGTTCGAGATTGTAGCTCACAATAGCTAGTGGACGGAGGAACAGAAAGCGGATGCAATGGCTACACAGTTAAGAGGAAATGCTGTCTCTGTACTCAGTGTCTTTCCTCTGGATCATCGGATACAATATGCAGAGCTAGTAGCTTTACTGGAACAATGTTTCGGGGCGGATTCTTCTTCCAGTCAAGTGCAATTTGTTGGCAGATCACAGGGCATTAGGGAGAGCTTCGCTAACTTTGCGTTAGAATTACAAAGGTTGGCTACGGTCGACTTTCCCTCTTGTCCCACGGACATTGTGGACAGAATGGTGACTCAGCGCTTCCTGCAAGGATTACGGGACGATGAGTTAAGAACCTTAGTGAAAGTAAGAAGTCCTAGGAAGTTACACGAAGCAGTAAGGTCCGCCCAAGAGCTGGCAATGGACACTAATGTGGGGAGGAATGCAAGAATACATCTGGCCCAGATATCGCCCCCGCCACGCAATAATGGACATCGTAGAAGACATAGGAGAAATTCTCGATCCTCCAATTTCGATATGCCTCAGAGAACCCCAGATCCTTCAAGGGTCAACGTTGTACCCAATCCTCCATGTTGTACGATACATTTAAGCCCGCTTCACACTCGGAGATTCCAACTACAGCCTCGCCCGACGCGGGAAACCCCTCGATGAACATTGTGCTCGCCTCAGTTAATCGAAACATAGTTGACGACCCCGCTATAACTGCGGCCAATGTCACAGTACCGCAACGTGTTCAAGGAAGCTTATTATGTAAAACCCCAGACAACCCCGATCAGGCAGACACAAACAAAGTAGAAATTACTATTTCAGCAATAGGTCCTTCAATGAACAGCCTGACTGTAGAAGGATGGCTAAATGAAAGGCCATGTAACTTTATTTTAGACACTGTCGCAACGATTTCTATTGTACATCCTATTTTACTAAATCGCTCAGCACTGACAGAGTTGAAGAAGACCAATTTCGTTATTAGAAGCGTGACGGGAGATAGCATCGATGTTGTAGGTCAGTTGACAGTAGATGTCCACCTGGAGAGCCACAGGTTCCCACATACAGTGTTGATAGCCCATATAGAGCCTGTGCATACTCGCCGTAGATTTTCTGGGCCAGCATCAGTGTAATTTAGATTTCAAGAATAATATCCTCCAATTAAGGCAAATATCTGTTTCTTTGGTAAAGCCTGAATATCGAAATAGTAAAAAAAAATTGTCTGAGAGCATTTCGTTGCCTTCGCGCAGCGAAACTATAGTCCGAATAAGTAAAAAGAGAAGCTTACTAGAGGACTCGAGTTTACTACTAGATTCGGAAGCGAAGTCAGAGCTACCATATGGTGTGCTCTGCGTCCGCGTGTTAATATAATCAGGCTCGAAATACATTCCCATAAGGTTAATCAGCTTCGGCGAAAAAGAAGCTCTCTTCCCTCGAGACACGATAGTTAGATCCATTGAACCTGTCTCTATTCTAACAGCAGTTAGTCCTGAGGGCGACGCCAGACAAGATGCTCCCAGTGTCATTCTAGACGGAGTAGAGAAAGGGTTGTCCCATAATGAAAAACAAAAGTTGGTTGCCATACTGGAAGAATATTGCGACGTATTTTCCACTAGCTTAGATGATACGGGCTGGACGAGAGTCACTAAACACAAAATTGATACAGGTGAAGCAGCGTCGTTTAAAATACCTCCGCGAAGAGTTCCACTTGCAAAAAGAGCAGAGGTCGAGCAATTGGTAAGAGAGATGGAAGACAATAATGTCATACGTGCTTCTACCAGCCCATGGGCATCACCATTAGTTCTGCTAAAAAAGAAAGATGGCACCACTAGGTTTTGTGTCAACTACCGGCGCCTAAATGATATCACTAAGAAAGACTCTTATACACTACCTCGCATAGACGACACGCTAGTATCATTCGCTGGGTCCAAATAGTTTTCGAATTTTGATTTACAAAGCGAATATTGGCAGGTAGAAATGAGCGAAAGCGATAAGGAAAAGACAGCTGTCACAACCGGTACTGGCCTGTAGGAATTTAATATTATGCCCTTCGACCTATGCAATGCTCCCGCCACATTCGAGCGTTTAATGGACGGCGTATTTCGTAATCTAGGCCCAGAAATTGCCCTCGTATACTTAGATGACATCATTGTTCACAATCTTACCCTGGACGAACATTTCGCTAGCCTCAAGTTAGTCTTTTAGCGACTACGTGCTGCAAATTTGAAGCTGAGCCCAAAAAAATGCCATATTCTTCGCCGAGAGGTGCGATATCTAGGACATGTTGTTATGGTCGTCCGGTATTGCATATAGCAATATTCTACAAGAATTACTGAAGCGTGTAAGCCGGCTGCGTCAAGCATAAAAAAAATGAACGCACCCCGACCGAAAGAAATGCATTTCCTCAAGCTGCAGATGACAGGCTGGGGATGACAACGAAGAAGAACAATCAATCTGTCTTACTTCTCGATTAAAAGTCGCGCATGAATGAAATCAGCAAACATCATCAAAAATCCTCAATAACACCTGGCCCAAAAAGGTAATAATTTCGATAAATTTTGGTAGTGTCAAATCCAATAAATAAAATACTCCAGGAATTTCAAGAGGGCTGGACAGAGAGAAAAGAAAATTTTGCTGAGCTCTTGGAAAGGGAAGAACTTTTTGCTGCTCCATAGATAAGTTGGCCGGATTGTTTTAATTCTGGCGTTACTGTCTTCCGTCCAATTTCGAGACATATACAAGATACCAAAATTCGCTGTTGAGCAAGGAAGTTTTGATGCAGGCGACCAAGGGCTTTGAAATCAATATTTCTCGGACTGGTCGCACCAAGATACATTCCAACAGTTCGTGATCGGTACTAAAACTATTCGGTGGCATCCACCTTTGCCAGCATTTAATACAGTCATAGTGGCGGAATACTTGAAATATGGTATAAACTCAATAATTTTTCAAAGGGGAATATATCCGCCTGAGAGTTTTGTGAACACGCAGCAATATGGATTAGCAACTGTCAAAATTCCAACAATCGTTTTCTTTGGACTTGTGCTCCAAAATGTCAACAAAATCCAACACAAAAGGGATAAATGGCCATTAAATTTTACTACAAGGAAAAATGCTGATATTCCTTCACCGCCAGATTATAATCCTTCAGTTGCACAACGTAGATACAGTCGTCCACTATGGAATGAATTTGTAAATTGTTTTAAATTTTAATTTTTATTATAATTCCGTTCCGCACGTTCTTAGTTAATGTCGTCCAAGATAAGTGTAGATACAAGTGCCGCTGGGCAATATTATTTTAACTATACAAAAATTACTTTTGTGATAGAGCCTACAGACAGCAAGTCGAAGCAATAAATTCTAATTTAATATTTAACTAGATGGCGGAGGCTGAAGCGCTTCATCATACCGTGGAATTTTCACCGTGAGTATTATTGATATATTACATATTTTCTTTTGGTATACGCATACTTCGGCTGCTGTAGCGACTTACACAAGTAGGACTTCCTTTTATTGATATTCTTTTCATGTAGCTATATGTAATTTTGATTTAATACTATATATATATACATATAGGACTCAAGTTTTGTTATATTTACATGTATACACTTTGAAATGATAATCCGTTTAAGTAGACACTCTATATGTATAAATATATGTATAATTTAACGATATACTTACCAGTATACAGTTTGAATGAATGATCCGGTTGAGTCAACACTCTACATACCTATATATATATATACGATAATATATACTTACTTGCATATATCTGTCTCATTTCATGATATGCTTACCTACACATGTATATTGGAATCTTGACCTTTTGAATTTTTTTGATTTAGTGTTTTATATATAACTAGCTATAGTTGATTTGTTGAATACTACCCATTATCGAAAGTATCGGACGGAAAATTAGATTAAAAGCAATTTTTCTAGTTAGATTTAAGGTATAGTTTTGAACTGGAAGATGAGGGAGGTATGAGAGAAATAACAATCCTCAGTCGCTGAATTATTGTGGAATGAAATTTTCAAAGGACATTATTTAGAGATTAAGTGTAAAATAATATAATACTGATAATTAATTTAAAAACGCTTTTGTTACGTAGAGGTGTCATTCCTAATTACACCAAAAAAAGGGGTATCTTTTAAAGAAATCTTTTTATCAGAATTATAACGTAAATATGAAAGTTTGAAAGTTTTGATTATTTCTTCACTATCCTGGAGCCCTCTCACATAAGACGAAGGTCATCTAGGCTCGCCTAGTCTCTCTCTCTTTTTACAGGTCAACTAGGGACTCTGAAGAATTATGCCCCTCAGAGTCAGATGGGAGGATGGGGCAGGCAAAGAAGGCAGACCATCTGCGCCTTCGATGGGATACAGGTAAGTGACGTAAGGGTCCCTTCAGGACCGAATGTGTGCCGGCTTTGGTGTGATAGGCACAAAAAATTTTTTGATTATGGCTGACGGCAGCGGCAGGTTTTTGTGGAACCCCCCCCCCACACTCTCCGCCAATAGCTGAGGCGAACTAGCGTGACGCCCTGTACTCAACGCTGCCCGTCGAGTGATCTGTCAGCTCATGCTGACAGTCGGGACTTTACGTCCCAAGCGAATCACTCTTCATAGTTCCATAACAATGTGGTATGTGCAGAAGGACTATGAACAGATCTTAATAAAACAGAAGCCTTCAAGTCTTGGCCAGTTCCCAAAACAAAAAGAGATGTACGAAGCTTTCTCGGCCTAGGCTCATACTATACAAGATTTGTCTGCAATTTCTCGAATATCGCCAAACCTCTGTCCGAGCTGACGGAAGACAAACGGAAATTTCAATGGGAAGAGAGGCAACAGGGCGCCTTTGAAGAATTGAAATCGCGATTAACCTCTCCTCCTATCTTGTCATTCCGCCAGACAGAAGGCGAGTTTATTGTAGATACAGACGCTAGTCAAAGCGAAATAGGGGCTGATTTAAGTCGAGTCCAAGGTGACAGCGAGAGAGTCTTGGAATACTACTCTACGACACTCAATAGGGCAGAAGTAAACTACTGCGTCACTCGGAAAGAGCTAGCCGTGGTAAGAGCGACAGTCCACTTCCATCACTACTTGTTCGGCCGGCCGTTCAGAATCTGAACCGACCATGCTTCTCTTCGTTGGCTGCTGAATTTCAAGTTACCTGATGGTCAACTAGCGAGATGGCTGGAAAGACTTCAACAATATGACCTAGTCATTGAACATCGACCAGGTCAGAAACACCTTAAAGTGGATGCACTATAACGACATCCTTGTCAAGAATGTGCCCACTGCAATCAAAAAGAACAGCGAGAACAGGAGCGTAGAGTAGACCTAGTGCAGGTGGAAATAACAATCGACTTGGCAGTTGATCAGGATCAGGACCCCACTCTCCACATTGTAAAGTCCTGGGTGGAAACAAGTCAACGGCCAACTCGAGAGCCCCAACTTGAAGACTTTTTGGGCAAAGTGGGAGTCCCAACGAATTATACATAAGGTTCTGCATCTAACTCGATATAGAGATAAAGATACTCTCGTAAAAGTGGCATGCACCAGTCAGGCATTTTTTCTCTCAAATGCTTTAGTAAATTCATTTCAGAATATTTGACACGATTTAATAGCCGCTTTTTAACCTTGTTTCATGTTTCTTGTTTTTATTTAAACTTAAAACAGCATCTGCCAGAATAATCATCGTTATCTTTTTTGTAATTAATCGCGATACCATCTTTTTAAATATCAACAGCAACTGATTTGAAGTCTATGTTGAGGTAAAATTGAGAAGTCTGTAGATATGTTACCAAGTTGATCAACCGTTGTGCAAACTTCAAGTTGAGCAACAGATACACTCATTTCAGTATAAAATATTTTATATTTATAGCGTTAGTAATTCCAAATATGTAAATTGCCGCCCTACGATAAATAAATAAAGGAATCTTTATATCCATATAAATATTTTAAAAAAAAACAAAAGTGTAAGTTCGCAGTAACTTTGCTTGTGCATAGGCTGTGGAAGGAACAGGTGGCATTTCGTGTGCTTCTTTGTTGTTGTAGTTGCCACCCGAAAAAAAATAAAAAGAATATATTTCTAGGGCAATGAAGTTTTACACGAAAATATCAGTTGCCACTTTACCAAAACTTTTACTGCTTTCATATTAAAAACAAACACAATATCGACAGACATTTTCATAGTAATTTGCTTGCTTGCTTGTTACTTATTTATTCTAAAATTGGTCGTGTGTTAATATTCACCCATGGTGGCGAAATAAGTAATAGAAAAATTTATTTTCAAATATTAAACATCTATTTGTAAGTTATTCAACACCTTTAGATCTTAGTTTTTAAAATTAAATACATAATATGTATACAGAAATGGAACATAAAGTGGAATGTGTTTCATTAAAACATCATCCTCTTCCCGCTTTTGTTTAATCGAATAAGCCTATGCGTTCACAGTATGCTTTCCAAAGCTTATTCCTGTAAAGTATGGCGGCTTTTTCAATTGATTTGGCTTTAATAATTCCACGTCCGACAACTGCAATATCGGCACCCTTTTCCTTGACGATATATTCAGGAGATTGATAATTTTGACCAAGATTGTCATTACGGTCGTCAATTTTTACGCCTGGAGTTAGTTGTATAAGACCAGGGAATCCAAAGCATTCTGAGTTCTGGCAAACAATTCCAGCGATGAAATCAGTATCAACACTTTCAGTCGCTATTTTCACAGTAGCATCCTTATACTTGTCATTTATCAAATTTCCTTGACAGGACATTTCAGCAAGAAGGAACACACCACGTTTTGCTGATTGATTAATTCCTGCCTTTAATCCTTGAATAATACTATTCCCTGAAATTGAGTGTGCCGTCACAAGGTCTGCCCACCGGGAAATATTGAATGTTCCTTTGGAATATTGTAGACTCACAGTGTTTCCTATGTCTGCGAATTTTCTATCCTCCATAATAAGGAATTTATGCTTCTTGGAAAGCGATACTAAACTATTTACGAAATTCTCACTAAAATCTTCGATAATATCAGCATGTGTTTTAAGAATACAAATGTATGGTCCACAAGTTTCTGCAATATTTAGAATATCTTCTGATTTTGTAACATCTACTGCCAGGCACAGATTGGTCTTTTTTAAGCACATCAAGCTGAAGATATCTTTCACTATTTCACACTTCGCCAAGCTGGCACGAGCTTCAAATGGCATGCACGTCCGCGCAAGTTCGTTTACTGAAATTGAATGTAAGAAACATATTATTTCGATTTGAGCAAAATTATGTAAGATGAGAAATAAGAAGAATTGAAGAAATTCAACAGAGAATAAGTAAAAAAGCTAGAATTGGTCTAAGACCAATTCGTATGATACCCAGATGAATGCCCGTATGTAATTTCGTATGATCACCCATCTGTGCAAGTTTGATTTTTGAAGTGGTATTTCGCAAATATTTCTAGAGAGTAAAAATGATTATAAACAATTTCATAGGATTTCATATTCTGTAGAGCTTTTCAGTACAACAAAAACGTTTATTACTGATTGTTTTTACAGTACACGTAAAAACCTATGGAAACACCAGAAGGGTTTACCCGATTTAGTGCATTTTTGAAGCTTTATTTACTATTACTATGAAAACACAGTGATCAAAATTTTAGCAAAAATCAAAATAACTTTTAATATTATGCGTGGGTGTCCAATCAATTTTTCTCTACCAGCATTATTTTTGTGCGTTACAAACGGAATGGCAAACTTAGTATACCCTATGATTTCATCTAGGGTATTATAAAAGATCGTTTCACGACTTTTCGACTTTTTTTTTAAGTTAAGCCAACAAAAATTAAAGATTTTCATTGAATTTTAACAGAATTTTTCAGGATTCCCAAACAAAACTTTCGATTAAAAAAGAACATTCTTTAACAAAGATTTTCCCAATGGTTAGAATTACAGGAAATTGTCTTTTTGTTATTGTTATTCTAGGAAAACCCGTATTACTTAAGAATTATGATAATTAAAAATTTATTAGTTAGGTAGTCGTTTCCATTGTAGCAAAGCATTACGGACACTTTATGAATTGTCTTTACTATGGTTTCGTCAGGCAGTACTAATCCAACACTACTACTATAAAATTCAATTATTTAAATCACTGTTTTTATACCCTAGATATAACAAAGGGATATACGCAGTTTTTTAGTCAGTTTGTAACCATAGAAATATTGATGGTACGGCTAAATCAACGAATAATATTAAAAGGCATTTTGATTTTGCATGTCCGTCGATAAGAGCACGATTTATAGAGCTGAGATTATTTCATAAAATTTTATGTTTTAAAGTCAAATTCATCAATTATTTTCTCCCATACGTCGATGTACTTCATATTGTGATCGTGTGATATTCAAATTATCTGTACTATGAGCGGAGTGATAGCGACCTAGAAATCAATATATTATACTTTTTAGTTTGCTATTTTTGATTGATGAAGCTGAAAATTTGAATACAATTATATTTTCTAAACCCCGATCCATCTACGTTCCAAAAATAGTAGTAGTGTGTATGCTAAGCTTGTCATTCCGTTTGTAACGCATAGAAATAATTCTGGTAGAGCCAAATGGATTGGACACCCACGCATATGTACATATTATTAATTATTTAGATTTTAGCATGTCCGTCCGTCACCACAATAACTTGAGAACACATTCATGGTTTGTTTCAAATTATATCATTTTGCATAATTTATATTTTATAAAAAAAAAACGATGTTTTTCTAAAAAAAAAAGGTAAGAAAATCCGAAATTTTTATTTTAGACCACCATAACTCCTGAGAATAGAGGGGTATTGGTCTGGTTAAGCAGTTGTTGGAAAAACCATGGAGTTGTGCACATAATGAGCTCTTAACTGTGACGATACGCCCTGTACTTTTTAATATATAGGCGAAATATGAATTAAAACAAGATTCGCATCTTTTAAGTATGTAAGTGGTTAAGAATGAACAAGCTCCTGCTTAACTTGTAAAAGACTAAATTAATAATTGTAAATACGAACTGTGACATGGAAATTAATATTGATGGAAAAGTAATAGAAAATGTGAACAAAATCAAATATTTGGGTGTCATAATAGACAGAAAGTTGAATTTTGAACAGCACGCAGACTATATTTGCAAAAATTGGGAAACAATTGGTTTCTTCAGAAGAATTAGACGCAATATGTCTCTAATGACTGCCATACAGGTTTACAACAGGATAGTTAGGCCCCATTTCGAGTATTGTTCCACGATATTGTTTCTGTGTAACCAAACATCGTTAGATCAACTACAGATGCCTCAAAACAAGGCTACAAAGTTTATACTAAAATGCAGCATATTTACGCCAATTAGACACATCTACAAGCACTGCAATGGATGAACTGCAAAAAGGAGAATTGAGTTTAATGTGTTTAAGTTTATATTCAAAGTAAAAACGGGACAATTGCCTGAATATCTACAGACTAAACTAAATCTTGTTTGCGATGTACAACCATACAATTTGCGAGGTGTAGAAGTAAATTATCGATTAGACAGCAGACGAAGTAATAGAGCACAAAATTCATTGTTGTATAAGGAACTACAGCTATTTAATCAACTACCAATGAAATTAAAGCGTGAAAATAGATTTATTAACTTTAAAAGAGGGTATTTGGAATATTTATGGACAAATAGTATATAATTTAAATGCACTATATATAACTATTATATTTTTTTTTAATGTTTATATGAACTAATAAATTATTATTATTATTATGTTGTGGTGTGTTATGAAATATGAAGCAGAGTATACTTAAATGTGTTCATAGCAATATTTAGAATTACAAATACTTTACTAATCTACTAGAAATAAGACTGAATAGTTGTATCCTACTAGTACTTAACAAAGTTTATAATATATAAATTGTTATAAAACGTAATATGAAGTGCTGCGATAATGTTAATTGTATAATTGGTAAGAGGGGTTGAGGAAGTTATGATTCTCAGCAATTGTTTCGAGCACTAGTATCAGGTTAATTTTGGTGAAAACATTAATCATGCCGTATTTTACATTTGGATTTGAAGTTTTTCCAAAGATTAGATAGTATAAGTGCTTGAAAGGGTGGGATGGCCTTCAAAGATTACACTCGTTTTATTTTTAAGTTAAGAAGATTATCTTTCTTCCTACATATCAATTGTACTTGGTTCTTCTTTTGAAGCACGGTATAGTAACTAATGATGCGCCAGCATGAGAATGTGTCAAATTTTCTGTATCACAGCAGAGTTGCGATATTATAATTCCCCGCTTCATACTGTCAATGCTCCACTTGATGCGTTTGAGTTTAAAAATGTCCCTAGTGAAAATTGTTTCCGTTGATGTAAATACTGCTGCACTAATTGAATAATGTTCCACTTAATTTGGAGCATGTTACTACGTTTGTGTTGAAAAAGGTATATATGTGCATGTAACGGGGTTATCCTTAAGTAGTGCACTACATTTAAGGGTTTGATAACTGTAGTCGAGGAAAGAAAACTTTCATGTTATAGATTCTGTAAAATGACTTTCATTTGGGATGATAGTAAGCCTCATAAGATTTCCAATAAATGTACAATAACCTTTCCACCTCCATTTCGTCGACAGTTATAGGACGTTTAATGCTTCCAAACAGTAAATTTTTAATAAAAACTGAAAGTCCAACGGAAACCATCTCCCACAAGCGTGATTTGTACAGATAATCTATACCGATTTTAAATTTTTAATCTTGCGAATACGGAATGGCTTTTATTTAAAAAAAAAATTATTACCAAAAGGAGTTGCGACCGTTTAAATTGAAGTGTTCAAACTTTTACGATGAAAACTTCTTTAACGCTTAAAGGAAAGCTTCATCGCCTACAGCAAGAATATATTACGCTTTAATATACATGGTAGAAAAAAACATAGTACTGCTTTTATGTGAATTGTTCCAGCGTTATAAAGTTTGTATATACCTTTACTCTTATAAATGTTAACTAAAGTAGGCAGATATTTATTACTTGATTTATGAAATCTGCTTTTCTCTACACCCAGAAGTAGTACAAACAATTTTTAGTATGCGAGACAAAGCAAATTACACTGAAAACAGAGAACTCAAGTATCAAGTACTGTGTTTTCACCACTGACTTATAACAATGGATTGAGCTTATTGCCATTTTCCTATAGGAAAGAATGGCACAAGTTTTATAGTTTTCTCTCTCGCGCTATGGCAGAGTTGGACCTACCAACACAACATATCGCTTACTGCACGTTTTCTTCTGCCATTTGATGTTTTTATGTTGGCTGCAGATGCAATCACCGCAGTAAGAATAAGGAGAAGATAGTGTTTGCCGTGTTCCGTTTCTCTTGCCCATACGCTGGATTCAGATAAAAATAACCTTTTGAAAAATAAAGTCGGAATGAGTTGAATTCCTTATAAGCTATTAAAATATGACAAGAAAGATATTTTTTTAATTTAATTTGATTTTTGGGTATAAAATTTCATCTGAATGGTTGAGTTTTACATGTTTTTATGTAGTAAACGTTTTAAAGGTTGCTCAAACTCTGATATACAGAAACACAATTTTTTTTTTCGTTATATGAAATAGCAATAAATGCATGTCGGCTTCTGATAATATTTGTGATCTTGAAGAGCACATTAAGATAAGATAAGATAATATTTATTAGCATGATAGCTATGGAAATAACATCTGAATCACAGCATTCAAAATTGTTTTATACTTAATTGAAATACATATATTATTAAATATTTAGATTGCAATATATAATCACTAATATTTTAAATTTTTTCATTCTTCTCTCTATTTTAATTTCATTGGGTAGACTATTGAATATCTGTAGGCCTTTGTGCATTAGCTGAATTTGTGTCCTCATCCTGCGCGTGTAGGGTAGACTGAAGTTGTCAGTATTCCTTAGGTTGTAGGGTTTCTCCTCACTCACATATCTCAAATTATTTGCTGAATAGTTTGGCATAAGCTTATACTTGATTTTAAAAACAGTAATCAACACAATATATTATATTTTCTGCCTAACATTCATCCATTTCAAAGACTCAAGCATACTATTTATCGGCATCCTTCTATCACAATCCAAAATTAACCTCATTGCCTTGTTTTGCAGCTTTTGTAACCTGTCAATCATTTCACCAGTGCACATACATATATAAAATTGTGGCACAGTAATCAAAATGTGGTAGTATTATCGTGTTATAAACCGTTTTCAAACATTTGGCACGCTTCTTTTAATTCTGCTCATACAATGATTTTCTGCGCGATCTTTTTACACACCATACATATATGTCTTTTAAAATTTAATTTACTGTCAATAATTACACCTAAGTCACTTCATTAACACACTCAATAATTTCATTAGCATACAATACATTTCTACTTATTTATATTAAGCTTCAACTTGTTAGCATCCTACCACTATATTAAGCGTTTCAGTTCCACGTTCATTGTCCTTTCGCATTCACTAACACTTTCTCCTTTAATAAATACTAATGTGTCGTCAGCAAACAACATTAACTTAACACTATTAAGTACTGATTTCATGTCATTAATATAAATTATAAATAGCAATTCACCTATTATAGATCCTTGTGAAACTCCTATAAGGTTCCGAGTATGATTTGCCCAATTTCGTACGCTGTTTTCTATCTTTCAAATAGTTTATGAACCATTTCATCTCTATGTTCTTAATTCCGTAATTATTTAATTTTGCTATTAATATGTCCTTGTCGATCGTTTCCAAGGCTCGCTTAAAATCAAGAAATTCCGCTATTATTACAGATCCTTCATCCTCCATAAATTTTTTCCACTCTGATATCATCCAGATTAATTCCGTTTCGCATGAGTGCTTACTCCTGAAGCCTGACTGATGCTATATTAGTATTTCATTTTCTTCAATATATTCCACATGTTGTTTGTATACTACTTATTCCAACAGTTTTTCCATTACTGGAAGAATATTAATTGATCAAATTCTTCACATACTTTAGTTTCTTTAATTTTTTCAACAGGTGTTACAACTGAACTCCTCCATGTCTTTGGAAATTCTCCACTAATTAGTGACTGGTTTATTATTATTATTATATTATTATTGGGTTTACTAATTCGTAGTTGTCTAGTATCATCGTTATATTCATATTATTATCATCTCTTTTCTTATTCAATTTTCCACAAAGGGTTTTCAGTGCTTGCACATCAACATGTCTAAACTTAAATCGACTTTCTACTGGTTGAAGTAAGCTCCCATCAAAACTCTTAACTGCGATACTATTATTTATAAATAAATAAAAATATTGCTCTTTTGGACTTTTTACCGGGTTAAACTTAATTTTGTTCAAGAAAGAATTTTTTGGGATATCTCCGGTATATAGCAAAAGCTAAAAAATGTTCTAATTTGTTATTTCATCACACAACACATTAATTTTTGGTGACAAGTTTCAAGTCTTGGTTTGACTCATCAACAAAGTTTGAGAAAAATAGAAAAAACAATTTTTTTATTTATAAAAAAAATAAATAAATAAAAAAAAGCTGCACCGATGAGTGTAAGGTTTTCTGCTGACACGAAACGCTTCTTCTTCTTCCTTTTCTTCTTTATTTTTCAGCCCACTGCGTGGCGTATACAGGTTCGATTCGCTTCGAATGAATCTGTTTCTTTAAGAAAATTTTAAAATTTTTTTTTATAAATAAAAAAATTGTTTTTTCTATTTTTTTCAAACTTTTCATTTCTTTCTTCTTTTATTTTTTTTCATTTGTTTTTCAAATCACCCAATTTCGCTATTTGGGACCTGTTGATGAGTCAAACCAAGACTTGAAACTTGTCACTAAAACTTAATGGGTTGTGTGATGAAATAACAAATTAGAACATTTTTTAGCTTTTGCTATATACCGGAGATATCCAAAAAAAATCTTTCTTGAACAAAATTAACTATTATTTATATTTTGTACACTTTTAATAAAGTATTTGTTATATTTCCTTGCGATTATAAGATCTTTCTTTATAGTCTCATTGCCAAATTTAATATCATTTTTCACACTGTCATTTATCCCTCCAAATACTAACTCAACATTTTCCGCATGCCTTTTTGATCTCCAATCTTCTGAATTTCCCCCTTACATAGCTAATTTGATTTACACTTTATATTTATTCCTTATATTAATTCCAGTCATTTTGAGTACCGGTTAGCTTAGCTCTTCTGAATTGTATTATTTTATCTCATTTCTGCTAATAACAGCATTTAAATGTAATAAAAAGAAAAAGAAATAAAAATTATAATAATTCTAAATAAATCATAAAAAAATTGTAAAACTACGGATAAAAATGATAGGTAAACAAATACATATATGTTAACAATTTTTTTTAAATATAATAAAGTAAAAATCAGAATTTTGTAGAGTAAATACCATTTCAATACGTAATGATACGCTATAATACGTTAAAATATGTTGTAATAAAATCTGATACTGTAAGCATTATATAATGGGAAATAAACTATCTAAGAATAACAAGAGCAATAAAACAAACAAACAAAATATAATTACAAAAACATAACATTATACAGAAGACAAATAGCATCGAAAATATGCAAAAAATAGTTCTTCTACCAAAAAGTGTTATTCAAAGATTATTTGGTACGTCTTTGAAACCATGTTACAACATCTGCAAAAAGATTACTGCTAAGTTTCGATGAAAATAAAAGCTTGATAACGCAAAAATGCCAACATCTCCCCAGTCTGATCAAATGTGCGTTAAAGAGGTATTATCTCAAAAGAAGGCTAGCAACTTGCTAGACCAAAACAAACAATAGCTGCAGCTGTAAAGGAATAAAACATAGACAATGTGCACAAAATGAAGAAAATATATAAAAACTCATCAGTAGAAGCTGCACTAGAGCAGGTATTCGAAATGTTGGAAAATAGTATACAATTCAGGCCAAGACTCTGAAACTTTCTGCAGAAAGCGAAAAACAAACATCAGACGCACAACAGAGAACGTTTAGAAATCTCAACAACACCAGCAAAGGTATTCGACGTAGTATCTTGAGACTCTGTGGGTCCATTTACCAAAACACCATGTGACAATAGATACGCAGTAACCTTACAATGCGATCTAAGCAAATATGTCGTAATAGTGCCGACAAGAGATAAGGAAGCAAACACTATTGAACAAGCAAAGTCAACGGATTTATACTAATTTATGGACCAGACTTGAATGCAAATGAGTATCCTTAAACTTCGAGTTGGATACCAACGTTCTCCAAATAAAATAAAATCAATATAAACATTGGAAAAATAATATGAAATTTTACCTGAGATCATTATTACTAATTTAATAGCGTAATTTTGGATAATGGGTTTAAACAAATTGTGGCGGAGTATACTAGAATAATATAGAATACAAAGTCATTGATTGACTACGCAATTACCGACATGAATTTTGTTAATGTCAGAACGTGTAAGGATTTTAAAATTAGTGACCATGAGACATTGTTTATGTAAATTTGCATAAAGAGAATGATAAAAAGTTTATTCAGTTTTTAAAATATGATAAGGGTAAATTTTCAAGAAGATTAGTGGAATATAATGTTAAAAATACTTGTTTTATACAAGATCTAAACGTAAGTGCACGACTTTTTGAAAAGAAATTAAAAAATATCGTAAATGAGATTACAGTAAAGAAGGAAGTAAAGGAAAATGGAGGCAAGTGGTTCACAAATGATTTATTAAGCATAAAAGAAGAAAAAAGAAGAAGATACGATAAGGCAATATTAACGAATAGCGTAAGTGACTTGTTTAATTATAAACTTATTCGCAACATCTATTCTAAAAGAATAAGGTCAGCTAAGAAGGACTATATTACAAGCAAAATTATTGGAGCGGAGAATCCTAAAGATATGTGGAAAGCCATTAAAAGATATGTAATGAAGAAGGATAGAAACGCTATAAGAAAAGTGAAGATTGGCGATAGAGTTTATACTACAGATACAGATATAGCAGAACATTTAAACTGATAATTTATTGAAAGTATAAATGACATTAGCAATTCAATCCCCCATGTGCAATACAGTTATAGATTGCTTCAAGCTGATAGTGAGTTTAAGTTTAATTTAATAGGGCTAAATCATCTAAAGAAAATAGTTCTTAATATGAATAAAAAGAAAGACTTTAATATACTTAATACAAAGATATTTATTGAAAATTGGGAAGAAATAGGACCACCAATGCTGAAAATCATTAACCAATCGTTGAAGGAATATGAAAAAATTGAGGAATATGCCTATGAAAAAGATTTATGGTGGCTTGTAGTAAAGGTTTTGTTCGGCAAAATTACAATTCTTGTTTGTGTGCTATATAAATCACCGAAAGCGTCATATAGGATATATTGTGACAATTTTAAAAACTTAATAATTGATTTGTGAAAAAAATAAAAATTTCATATTGGTCGGTGACTTTAACATTAATTGGTTAAATTCAACTGACGCATATATTAGAGAAATACAGAGCATATTAGTAATGAATGGGGCAAAAATGATTTTAAATCAACCGACACGAATAACGCAGAATTCTAGAACCTTAATAGACTATGTTATTTCGAACGATAATGAGTTTCAAGCAAGAGTGGAACCAAGTCTAAACGTGAGTGATCACGAAAGTATTTTGATTGATATATCGATTTGCGATGAAAGTAAAAAAGAAGAAATTAGTTATAGAGTTCTAAAATATAATAGAGAAAGTTTTATAAGTAAAATTAACGAAAGTGAATTAGTAAATGTTAATAATGGAGCTAGTTTAAATGATATGTCGATGTTATTTAAAAGTGAACTATCTAGAGTAATAAATGAATTTGTGAAAAAAGTGAATCGGCGGACTAGTGATACCCCGTGGTTTAGCACTGATATTCGTGTTTTGAAAGAAGAAAAAAATTCGAGCAAGACAACTGCAATACTATCAAATCTAAATAGTGATTGGACATCATATAAGCTCATTAGAAATAAATATAAAGTAAGGGTGCGAAAATATAAGAGTGAATACATTAAAAAGAAGATTAATGAATCAGCCAACCAAAAAGAAATGTGTTGGATCAAAGAAGATCAGATATTGAAGGAATTAAAATAAACGGTAGCACCTTGGATAGGAATGATGAGGTTACAGAGGCGTTCAACGAATTCTTTGTGTAAAGTATAATAGACATACACAAATCTATACCTATAGTGAGGTATGCTGAAACAATATTATGCGTAAGTACTTCTTTTACTTTTAATACAATAAGTCATAAGGATATTAAGGAAGCATTGAGAGAACTGAAGCAAAAAAAAAAGACTGCAATTTTTTAATTCCAAGCATGTTGATTGATTGCTTTGGAGCGGTAGGAAAAATATTTGTAGATATTGTTAATAAATCCCTGTTGGAAGGAAGTTTCCCTGATTCATGGAAGGAATCAATAGTAACGCCAATAGCTAAAATAAAAGTCAGCTAAATGTGAGGATTATCGACCAGTGAATACGTTGCAGACATATGAAAAAGTATTGGAAAGGATGGTGTATAAGCAGCTTATAAAATATTTAGATGAAAATGCACTTATAATCTCTAATCAGTCGGGCTTCAGAGAGGGGCATTCCTGTGAAACTGCGCTTAATATGGTGATGGTAGATTGGAAAGAGCAGATAGCGTCAAGAAATAAAATCGCTAGCGTGTTCCTGGATTTTAGGAGCGTTCGAAACTGTTGATCATCAAATTTTACTACAAAAAATGTATAAATATGAAATATGAGGTAAAGAATTGAACTGGTTTACAGAATTTTTGACTGGGAGAACACAGAAAACGAAAGTGGGACAAGCAACATCGATAGAGGTATCGATCGATATCGTGGTGCCGCAGGGTTCAGTACTGGGGACACTCATGTTTTCGTTGTATATTAACGACATTAGTAGAGTAGTAAAATATTCAAAGGTGGCACTCTTTGCAGACGACAAACTAATATATATAGCTGGACAAGACATTATCGAGGCGAAGAGATTGTTGCAAGAGGACCTCAGCGAACTTAGCGAAGCAAATAAATTGAAGTTAAATGTATCAAAAACTAAGTCATTATTAATTAACGGTGAAGGTAATTTGAATCTAATGGTTGACGGAGCAGTAATAGAAGCAGTCAAAGAAATAAAATATCTTGGGATTGTTATTGATAAGGATATAAAATAAAATTTTCGAAGCATATTGAATATATCACTAAAAAAATAGCAAAAAAAATTGACTTCCTAAGAAGAATTAGAGGTAACCTATCAACATATACGGCGATCAATGTATATGTATATTGTGAGACCCCACATCGAATATTACTCCACCATTCTTTTCTTGGGAGGCCAACAAATGTTGCAAAAACTGCAGACCTTACAGAATAAAGCAATGCGAATTATTCTCAGATGTAGCAGATATACAGCTCTTACATTAATGTTGGAGGCGCTGAAATGGCTAAGTGTAAGGCAAAGAATAGATGCGAACGTTTTTGTATTCATATTCAAAATAAGACACAACATGCTACCAGAGTATTTAACTGGACAAATAAATTACGTGCGTGATAGCCAGCCGTATGAACTGAGATCTGCAAATGACTTCAGACTACCATCTTTTCGGAGTTCAGGAACTCAGAACAGCATAATGTTTAGAGGATTACGTATGTTTAGTGAGCTGCCGGATAGACTAAAGTATGAAATAAATTTTAGAAATTTCAAAAAGAATATTATATCTTACGTAAGAGAGAAAATGTAAATTATTGTTATAAAAGGGGCTTTGTTAAGCTAATAAATAATTAAAAAAAAAAAACATTGGGGTATTTCCAAATGCATGGGAAAGTAAAAAATGAATTAAAGCCTGAAGAATTTCGACCAATAAATATGTTGGCAATACATGAAAAAATCTTAGAGAAAGTGGTTCATATACAAATTAAAGATTTCTGTGACCAGAACATACTTTTCGCGGAACAACAGTCCGGCTTTCACAAAGGTCATTCCTGTGAGACAGCATTGAATTGGGCGTTAATCCAATGGAAGGAAGAACTGGAAAATAAAGTGCTAGCTATATTTCTTGATTTTCAAAGAACATTTGAAACTGTTGATAATAGAATATTAATGGATAAGTTATAAAGACATGGTGTAAAAAATAAAGAGTATGGATGGTTCAACTCATATTTATCTCAAGGTACCAAAGAACTCGAGTATGTGAGGCTATCTCAGCCAGGCTGGAAGCAAGGATTGGGGACCCCCAAGGGTCTAAACTAGGAGCTGTTCTCTTCTTAGTTTATATAAATGACATAGTGACGGTTATGAAGCACTCTAAAATTGTCCTGTTTGCGGATGATACATTGGGTTATATAGTGTGAGGAACTGAATGCAGGAATTAAACTATTAGAAGAGGATCTATCCGCTTTGGACACGTGGCTAAAAATGAATAAAATTAAACTAAATGTGAAGAAGTCAAAATGTATGGCAATTAATGGTGAATTTTGTGGTAAAATTCGAATGAGTAGTGATGAAATCGAGCAAGTCAATGAAATTAAATATTTAGGAATAGTCTTGGATAATAAATTAAATTTTAAGAGTCATGTAAATTATATTTGTAAGAAAACAGGTAAAAAAAAAATAGGATTTTTAACAAGGAAATGATGAGTAGGATGCAAAAATTGCAAAATAGAGCTATGAGAATTATATTGCTGTTTAACAGATATACTCCCATAAAGCTAATGTTAAGTGGATTGAAGTGGATGAATGTTGAAGATAGAATAATTTTTAATGTGTTGTTATTTAATTTTAAGATTAAGAATAAGGTACCTACTACCTGATTTTTTTTACAGAAATCTGAACTATGTAGGGGACATTCACTCAATAAATTTAAGGAATGCCAATGAATTTAGACATGACTTTTCCGGTACAGGGATTAAAAATGTACAATAAGTTAAAATGTGATAGAGCTGAAAGAAATATATTTAGATATAAGAAATTATGCATTGAATTTATCAAAAGGAAGTTAGATATGTTACTTTCGTAATGTATTATTATGATTACTAATGAGTATTGTAAAGCTAAATGGAGCTAATAAAGTATTATTATTATTATATTTATGCCATGAAGATGTGCTGAAGTAATTTAAAATAATAGTACTGAGAAAGGACTCGCTATTTATAAAAAGTTACTTTAGTTTTGCACACTAAAAAATATTAAAGCCTGCTATTTTTTAATTTATTTTACAGTTACGAAATGTTTAAAGTATGCCAATTTCTTTGTGTTTGATGAGTAGATAATAGGTCTGTTGCTGTTCACGTACTCGAATTTGTGTGAATGCATTACAACATTTTTACCCAAAAGCACCCAAACTCTGTTCACGTACTCAGAAAATTGGGGAAAATATGTAGACGTCACACTTCCCCTTCAATAAAGTTTTAACTCAAATCCACCCAAGAAAAAACTAGGGGTGAATCTTAGAATATAGAGAGTACAGGAAGTGTGATAAGCCAAATTTGATGTAGTCAAATTCTGGTTGTGTGAGTATCTGTTGCCGCTGTAGTGAATGCTCAGTACAGCCGTGTAGTAGAATCAATATAGAGAGCGGGGCAACAAGATATATGGTTGAAAATATTACGTTTGCTCCCATCGAAAATGTTCTTATTCACTGTCACTACACCTATATACCCTGAGAGATTCTCAACTGTCATAAACGTAAACAAATCTCGGTGGAAATACATTTGTCTCTTTCTTCAATATACTGCTGACCTACTTCACGGGACCCTGAAAAAATCCACGCTCATGCACACGAATTTTACAGGTATCAACACTTCCTGTTGTCTCTATATTCTAAGGGGTGAATATGTAAAAACTGTCAAACACATTAAAACTTGAAATCGAGAATTGTCAGAAGTTTAAATTGTCAAAAGAAAAATGGAAAAGGTGGCACAATTTGCCAATGATGTGCACTATTTGTCCAGGTCGTATAAAAATCGACAAAATAGTAAGTAAAATGAATAGATATGTTATGTTTGGCATTTTATTTTCCAATTAGTTGTTAGCTTGACAGTTTGTAGTTGTCACTTTCGCTTTCTGCTCAAGGAGCGCGTTCACTGCCACCGAAATAGTGACTTTTTGTCCACTACGAGTCACTACCAAAAACTATTTTGCGTTCACTCTGCCAAATTTTGACAGTCAACGACTACGCTCGACTACGACTATCGTTCACTCCGCACTTTGAATGTACCAGATAGTCGACAACATTCGACTACGGTCAGGAGGATAGTCGATTGTAGTCGTTTTAAATCATTTGACAGAATTACACTACGCAACGACTACGCTACGCAAAGTGGCAGTGACCGCACTCAAGAACACACAAAAGTTGTTCATGTACTTTCCAGATTTGATAGCTTCCCCCTCCTGCACATTTTCACACAAAAAAGCCCAAGAACGAAAACACCCGAGAAGTACGTGAACAGACCTAATAGCACAATATTAAATATTATATTAAAATAGCCAATCTTGTTCAAACGTTTTAAATCTATCAAACATTAACACCGAATTCCAAAAACTTCACTTGCACGACAATCTGTAAGAATGCACGAAATGAAACCTAAATAGAAAAAACGACTCATATATACTATTGACTGAGCCTAAGAAGAAAAAAATAAATTTCTTGGTTTCATCTTCTTCCATTTAGTCGAGTAAATTAAATTAGTCTCACCGTTCATAATAACCGTTTTGAAATTGGGATGTAATGGGATGCTAATGGAAATTTATTCCTATTTATATAAATTATACTAGCGTGTAATACAAAGCCCCGGAACCGTATACCTATTATCAATAAAGCTTCATTGTAAGAATTTTTATGACCACTGAGAGTTGACAATGACCATTTTCAAAGTAATATAGATAACTCATTATACGTATTACAAAATATGTTCCCACCAAAACAGTTTGTTTAATCTAAGTTCACTTTTCTTAACCTTTTGTCTAGCATTGAAAGAATTTAAATTAATAATTATGATAACATAAAAAAGATCTGCTTTGGGCATATATCTTTTAAACACTTACCAATTTTTGGGGCTTTACTAACAAAAGTTCCATCACCTCTGAGTTGACATCCTTTAATATATTTAGCAACAGATAAAACAGTATTTTCCTCAACTTTTCCTGCATCTTTAAGGACATTTAATAAGTATGACAGGGTGAACAGGGAATGCATTTTCACCCCATGTTCAACAAGATTCCCTACTCCTCCTTGTTCTCTATCAACGACAACTATGACATCAGAAGATTGAACACCTTGTTCACACAAATCGTTCACAGTTTCTAAAATACTTGATCCTGTGGTTACTACATCTTCAACAATTAAACACTTATCCCCGACTTTAAATATTCCTTCAATCATTTTCTTCGTGCCATAGTTTTTTGCTTCCTTTCTGCGAACCAACATGGGTTTGGATTTTTTTATCGAAATAAGAGTTGCTATCGGTAGAGCTGTATATGGGACACCGCAAACGTGATCGTACGCTAGATTTTTTTCTTTAATGAATTCAACAAGCAGATCGGACAGTGCACTCTGTTTGTAAAGTGTAATTTTAAATTCCATATTTCATCACGCAAATTCTATGGAAAACTTACCAACACTTCAGGATAGCTGACGATTACTCTTAAATCAAAGTAAACTGGTGAATTAATACCTATTTTCATTTTAAAATCACCAAACTTAAATGCGTTTATTTCAAATAGTCTCAGAACGAGCGCTTTCAGCTCTTTTTGGTATTTTTCCATATTTAGATTTCGAATAATTTACTAGTAGTTTTCAATTTATGGCCCACGTGAAAAGTTAGGTGTTTAAATACTGACAATCAGTGTTGCCAAAAATTTCTTTCTAAAATCGCTAAATGTATCTGGAAAATCAGCTAAAATCGGCCGAACAGATTTTAAAAAACGGCTAAAAATCGGCTTTTTCCAAATTCTATTCTATACAAAATAATGCAAACTATGGAATGAATGTAAATGCAAAACCAGCAAAAAAGGTCTCGCCGAGAGTACTATCGAGTGGTGTACTCTTTTCCTGATTCAGAAAGCTTTCTCGGGGCGTTTTTGTCACCTGAAAACCCATCTTCATGCACTCGGGTCACATACACTCCAGTTACTACATTTCTTTCATGGACATTAGTGCTCTGTTGTGAACATTTTTCTCATAGGAAGTCAGTTTCCATGACGCACCAAATTCGCACAATCACGAGCGGAAAAATCCACTTTTTCATTCGAGAAAGTGACTCAAAATACATCCGATCGACAAAGCAAAAGCACCACACGAAACAAACTGAAGCTTGCATCAATCCGTAACCCCCGGAATATATACAAGCCATGAAGTACAAATTGCATATGTATGCTACTGGGCCGGTCGACATGCGACACTAGTTAGCTGTCAGAAATTTTGGAGGAAAGGTAATTTTTATGCGCGCGTGTGTCGGCCTGTGTGTGTGTGTTTCTTTAATAAATGTTTTTCGATTACATTCTAACTAAACGCTGGTTACAACACACAAATTGAATGTTTGGTATGTGTTTGTGTGTTTCTTTAACAAATGTTTTTCAATTGCATTCTAACTAAACGCTGGTTAATACACACAGATTGAATGTTTGGCATAAATAAAAAAAACGTAATGCTGGTAATCCGAACGCTCGGATGGTACTTATATATCCATCTTATTCCTACTCAAAAGAAGAAGAAGAAGAAGAAGCAGAAGAAGAAGAGTAAATTAATTGTGAAAATGGCAAATGTGTTGTGAAGAGTGTAGTCTTAGCCCCCGGAATATACAAGCCATGAACAAAGTTGAAAAAGAGAGCAGCGGGCCGGTCAGCAGGCTACATCCACAGTCTTCTTGCCTTGTCTTGCTGCAGGAGATATCATGCAAAAGTTGCTTGTATTTTGTTCAAATAATAATAATAAATTAAAATTAATAATAAATAAATTAACAGATAAAATTTCTACTAGACTGACAGCTGCCATCCATTTTTTTCGGATTGTGCCGGCCCGTTAATGGCTTTTGATGTGTTAGTGTCATCGCCGACTTCATGGCTTGTATAAATTCCAGGGTTTACGATCAATCCCAAAATCGGTTGTAGAAATATCAAAATCGGCTAAAAATCGGCTTTCGGCTAGGCAAAATTTTTTCGGCTAATGAAATTGAAAATCGGCCAAATAAGTCGATTTTCAGCTCAATTGGCAACGCTGATGACCCAAGGTAGAGCCAAGTAATGCCATTAAAATTTTGACACATCACAGCTGATAGTCTGTGACGTACTTCAGTGAATGAATAAAACAAAAAGTACAAAATATTAGGTCTGTCTGTTTACTTTTGAGTAAAAATCAAGTAAAAACTTTTATGCGGTAGAGGGGATAAATCATGAAAAGTTACCAGACACTTTTCGAGTAAATTTTGTTAGCTTGTCATGTGTCAAATATTTGGCTGCTACCTTTCCGTCTGAGACTGAAAACAATTAATTAATTTGAAATACGTTTTAAAAAACCAACCCTCTTGAATATTTTTTGTTTAATTTCGACTCTTTAGATTATCATTTTACATTCTTTCGATAACCCAACAAACGGCTTAACCTCAAATTTAATACTTTTGACAGTCAGCTGATTGCATATCAAAGTTACACATCCTCTTGATCATGAGTAAAAATGTGCAACTTTGTGCAAGAGGGGAAACGTATAAATTTACTCGATTTTTACTAGTTAAAAGTAAACAGACGGTTTGTGAGTAAAAATGCGTAAAAGTTTTTACACCGAGAAAAACTTTCGAGTAAACAGACAGACCTATTCTCGATTATTCAAGTTCTTCAAAAAAATTATTTCTTTTAAGTAATTAAGAGATTTCGAAAGTTTCTAGTGTATTCTAAATATTAAGTGCTATCGGTCAGAAAATTAAAAGCGCTCTGAAATTAATTTTGAATTTCAATTGTACAAATTACTGTAAACATGAAAGAATTTTGGGAAATTGAAGAATTTTTTCAAACATTTGCTTTTTAGCGGACCTGCTATTTATTACCTCAATTACCTTCTATTTTGTTTATCGCACGAAGTGAAACCGTAATAATTATTGTTGTCAAAGCAAGTTAAAATGAAAAGTATTAAAAAATTACCGAAATATATTTTGTTATTTGTATATATAATTAATTAATATAAAATTTTATTTTTTTTTTCCATTTATTTTATAGTTCCAAGATGAGGAAAATTATAAAAACAGGGAAAATTGTACGTATTGCAATTTGAACATGCTCTCATAGCTGGGATTAACAGGTATCCAAGAAAATGGACAAGACGAAATTGAAGAAGTCTATGATAAAGCCATTCTTAAAGAATCTCAACTATATTCACATCATGCCTACGCGCTACACAGCTCAAAATATTACATTTTAAAAGGTGTCTATCAAGGACCTGAAGGATCCAGTTAAGAGGAAAGCAGAACGTTTCCAGAACAGAGTAAAATTTGAACAGAAGTACAGGGCTAGTAAAGATAAAGGGTTCTTCCAGAAGTTGCGTTTCTAGGTGGTATCTCTACATAATAGCGCGAACCATTTTTTTAGATCTTATTAAATTTAATAAAAGATAATGTGAAACATGAAGTACATGTATTATTTATAATTAACAGGTCCAGGCTGAGGGTTTTAAATTCGTGTGATGTGAAATTTGGCATCTATTTTTGCAATCTATTTGTCGACAATTCAAAGAGATTTGATTTGAAACATTTTCAAAATGGGCTTATCGTCTTACATGAGGTGGCCCTCATTACATTGAATTCCCATTGTGCTAATAGATTTTTTCTTGTAGGAAGGAAATATGTATTTATCAATGCGATTTTTGCCAGGGTGGCTGATTTGCTTGGTTTGTTGTTTTTATAACATTCGTTTCAGAAGTGTAAGTGTGGTTTTCAATATTGCAACGGATGAATAATATTTTCTGCTGGTTACTGAGCTCGAAGTTGCCGGTTGTTTATTTATAACTTTTTCTATTGATTGCTTCAGTTGGATTGGCACTTGCCATGAGCATCTTTCTATCTCTGCCTACAGTATATATTGCCACGGCCTGCCAAAAGTTTTATTGCATCTTTTTTTTTTGTAAACATATCTAGTATGTGTGTAAAATGTTTGACAGGTATACAATCAAAAGCAAAGCTTACAGCTGCGTCATACCTTACTTTAGGTTACTGTTATTATATCAGGATAAGAATTACGATGATGGATTACTGATCAGCTCAAAAGGCGACAGGAGCAATTATGCAACGATCACAACACATCATAAATAGAATCTATCTCGCTTAACTTCCACAAATAAAGATTCAAAAAATTGAAATAACCTATACGAATGCCCAGCAACATTGACAAGTGCAGCATAAATTGAGACATTTCAGCATCCCATATATCGCTGGAAATAGCATGCAGTACATATTCCCCCAAGAATATTTTATTTTTAATGCAATGGAAAAGTGCCAATTATAAAGCAATCCAAAGTACTATTCTAGGAGGATTGAACGAAAGATGTCCTTGTAACAACACAAAAGGAATACCCTCCGAATCCTCAGCAGTAAATAGTCCAACCTTGGTACTTAAACAAGAGATAATTCACTGTAATAGACAAAGCAATCAGGTGTGAAAATCTTTATGAAAATAATTATTATAGAACGATAGTACGGATGTCCAGCAATTTTGGCTAAACAAAATGTGGCATTTAGAGAAACATTAGTAGCACCTTGCTCGTTTGACTATCCTCATAAAAACAATCTGGAGGATCTGGTACACAAAAGAACACATTATGGTAGAGCAAAATACGAAATTAATTCATGTAGGGTATCATAACAATTGGTCTTACATCAATTCTAGCTTTTTGAATTGTTATTGAATAATGTTACTAATTGTTGAAATAATTACTTACCACTTTCGTTTCACATTTGAGTTTTAGTAAATTGGTTACACGTAAACTTTGAAAAATAAAGGCTGATGTAAAATAATTGGAATTGCAAAAAAATAAAATAACCAAAAATTTTTATTTTACTGTTTTATTTATCTTTCTTATTTGCTTGTGCTCTTTATTTAAGAAATTTTTATTTAAATGCCTAATTCGGAAATACATCCTGCATCTGAAAAACAGTTTTTTTTACTTTATCTGCTAATTTAGCATTTTCTGCTGCTTTCATATGGTGACTTATGAAATCATTTTCGAAACATATTTTACACTTATTTCTGCTCTTAAATATTTGCTCTAATTTGTCAATATCTTTTAAGAAAGCCTCATTAGGCTTTTTAAGACCCCCTTCCGATACTTCATCTGCCCATGTATGGGTTGAAGATGTACCAGGATCGGCAGTCGCATTTGCAAGCTTACATTTTTTTATTATGTACCCCGCTAAATACTCCAGCGCATCCTCTTCTAATTCGTCAAAGTTTATCGTTTCCAGTTCGTTATCCTCGCATTTGTCAGGTGGTTCTGGTTTTGCAACCGCTTGTAACAATTTCGTGATGAACATATCAGCAGATATGTTGCTGTTTAAATCAAAATTGCTAAGATTTTCTTCTACGTTGCTGTAGGAACTAACCTGCTGTGTAATATCTGAACGTCCTTTAATTTAAAATTTATTAGTAAATAAAATAAAATAAAAATTTTGAACAACTAACACAGCCTAATTATTTCTACAAGTGATTAATATACAACCATCAAAGTACTTCCTGGATCTAAAAAAAAACGGGAAAACATAAACATTGAGTGTTTAGTAATTATTAACAACTTGGTTAGTTTCTAGAAAGTAAAGTTTTACAATTACCTAAAATACATGAACGTACCCTATACTTAAATTCTAAAGGTGATGGATGATCGTGAAGACCGCCTTTAGCCCGTATAACGCCAAAAAAGTGTTCCAGTTCATCCTAACTTAATCGGGAGGTTAGTATATATTGAACACTGTACTTTTCTTTTTTAGGATATCATATATCGGGTTTTCCAATAAGAGGTGTTATTTTAATTAGCCCGCTATTTCGGTAGATGTCATTTTTTGATATTTGACAAGTAGAAACTACGTCATTAATAAAAATGGAACGATACACGATTCAACAACGCATTGAAATTATTAAAACTCACTATAAAAATGGTGAAAATGTGGCAGAGAGGTTCGTAAAACTCGAACATTTTTGGGTCGTCGTGAAGCACCTTGTCGGACCACAATACAGAAATTGGTAGAAAAATTCGAGCTGTCGGGACAAGTTAGTGATGTGAAGAATAAAACCCGTGCAACGTCGCTCAAGAACAGCCGAGAATATTGCTGCTGTAGCCGAAAGTGTTGAAGAAAACCCAGGTTTGTCCATTCCTCGTCGTTCTTTGGAATTAGGCATTCCACAAACGTCATTGCACCGTATTTTGCATAAAGATTTTGGTCTTAAGGCTTATAAAGTTCAGTTAACACAAGAACTCAAGCCGACCGATCATCAACAACGTCGAGTCTTTGCTGATTGGGTCCTTGAAATACATGAAAATGATCCGGAATTCCATCGAAAACTCATCTTGAGTGATGAGGCCCATTTCCACCTCGATGGCTTCGTCAACAAGGAAAATTGTCGCATCTGGGGCTCGGAAAACTCAAGAGTTATTGTTGAATAGCCTCTTTCCTCAACGTGTGACTGTTTGGTGCGGTTTATGTTCCCGCGGGGTCATTGAACCTTACTTTTCGAAAATGAGGCTGGAGCAACAGTTACGGTGAATGGATTGCGCTATCGACAGATGATTAATGATTTTTTATGGCCGGAATTGGATGGTATTGATCTGGACAACGTTTACTTTCAACAAGATGGCGCTACGTGCCATACACAAGCAACGAAACCATTGATCTTTTGCGGGAAAAGTTTCCGGACCGTGTTATCTCTCGAAGAGGTGATCACAATTGGCCACCGAGATCTTGTGACTTAACACCTTGCGACTTCTTCCTTTGGGGCCACGTGAAAGAGAAGGTTTACGCCAACAGCCCAGCGTCGATTCAAGACCTCAAAGATGGAATTCGTGAGGCTATCGAGGACATAGGGCAGCCACTTTGCGATTTGGTTATGGAAAATTTCATGAAAAGGATATGGTCCTGTAGGCGTGGTCGTGGTGGTCATTTGGCTGATGTTATTTTCCATTATTAACGGCATACCTTCCTCTTTATAATGAAATAAAGATCCGATCATTTATTTCAAAAAATGGCATTTTTCTTTGAATATCAAAATAACACCTCTTATTAGAAAACCCTTTAGTTGAGGTAGTGATGAATTGTTAAGCAAGATACCCTTTTGGAAAGGAAGCAAAGTTCTACTTCTTGGCGTTCTAAGTTTTTTTATGGTTTGAGTCATTTCAGCAATTATTTTATTGTGAGCGTCAATGGATATTCCGTATGCTTTCACTCTATCCCTAGAATCAGAATATGGGCAGGTCGAGTTGAAAATATCAAACCAGTCGTTAACCAATTTCAGGAAATCAATACAATGTATGTCATGTGGTGACTTAAGTTTTCCTTGCTTAACACACCTGACAATGCACTTTGAAACAGAGTTAAAAGTAATTGCGTAGCTAGCTCAGATGTTCGAGTGTTAATTTAGGACACATTTTTAAATCGGATGTCTCCAAAAGCAATATCTGCTTTACTGGTTCGGAATCGATAACCTTATCTTCTAAAATAAGACCTGAATCTACGAAATGGTTTCTAATTAATTTTATTAAGTGCGGGGTATCAGCAAAAAAGAAAATTTTGTCCAACTCATTGCCTGAACATTGGATGAATAGTTGTTTCTCACTAATATCTAATTCCCTCCATAAGGCCACATTAGTTGGTCCGATGTCGGAAACTATCGCAACTATGTAGAAAGATATTACCCGAAGTGATTCCAGGATAGTTTTCAAAACACTGTAAGACATAGGTGTGTCGAAATTATAATAAATGACTTGCTTCCAGTTGTGAATAGTCCTCGTACCATAGCTACTTGCGCATAGTTGCTCGGCTGTAAAACCTGGTCAATTGACTTGTCGTATTTATAGCAAGATTTAACTTTCATCTCATCAAATGAAAGTACACATATCTTGTCTATTGCATTGTAATCAGATTCCGCTAATAGCTTTAGAATTAGTTTAGCAGACCACCTCCCCAAGGTGGACTTGCTAGGCAAAGGGTAGCTTCTCTTCCTTAACAACCGATAACTATGGGGACCAGCTGAATAAAGTGATATAGCGGAGGATATATCTTCATCACTCCATCTCAAGAATTTTGTGGGGTCTTGTAATCTCCTTAATTGACCAACGGTTTGTCACTTTCAATTTCTACCCTGAAATAATTCAATTGCAACAAGTAAATTAGTAAAGTAAAGTAGGAAATTACTCTGTTTGGACTGCAGTATCGGCAAGGCTACTTATGGCCTCGTTTTTCTTCATTTCTTCTTGTTTCTCTAGTGCCGTCTTAATTTACGCACTTCAGCCTCTAAGCTCATTATTTTAAGCTCTCGTCCACTATCATTTTCTACCCTGAAATAATTCAATTGCAACAAGTAAATTAGTAAAGCAAAGCAGGAAATTACTCTGTTTGGACTGCAATATTGGCAAGGTTACTTATGGCACAGTATATATCATACAGTAGCCCAGCTCTGTCAAAACTGTCAAGTGAGTAGGATGCTTCTATAAAGAGACTATACTTTCTCTTTCAACAGTTTTAACTAACACACTAGTCAATTTTTAATACATGGATTCCTATGTAAATCTCAAGTGGAAGAAAGAGAACTGATGGCATTCTTAAACTTTTACTAGAGGGAAAGAGGCAAAATGACACCACTTTACCGTCAAACAGCTGTTTAGTAATGGAACAATACATTTGTCGCCGATTGCCGATATGTGTACATACATAAAACCAATACTTCCGTCAACGGTCGTGCAGCTAGCTACTGTTCGCCCATTTATGTCCGTATCATACTAAATAGTTCCCTCTTGTGGGAGAAATTTTAAGGTTATGTTTTTTTTAATTGAAATTCTAAAATTCACTTTTCAGTAGTTAGTTCTAAGCTATTCTACTGTATGATATATACTGTGCTTATGGTCTCATTTTTCTTCATTTCTTCTTCTCCTCTTGAATTGACTCCTCATTTTGAAGAAATTCTGCCTCTGTCTCTTCTGTAGCTTCCGATAAACAATCCGAAACGGATTCTTCTTGTTTTAATCTTTTTAGAAAAACATACATCTTAATGTACTTCTTTTCATTTTTAAAATTAGAAAGGGATGTCTACCAATATATCTACAGGAGAGAATTAGGATGGTATCAGATGTTCAGCCGTAGAACTCGAGAGGAGCAGATGTAAATATTCGATTAGGCTTATTTAATTGAAATAAGACTCAAAATTCACTAATATATAAAGAATTTAAAAAATTTAACGATTTACCATTAGAAAACAAAAGGAGAAAGTATTTTTAAGTTTTTTAAGAGAAAATGTGTGCAATTTGTAAAGGATAGAGCTATTTATGGAATTGGTATGTAACTTACGAACTATGTTTATAAAAGTATTATTTGTATTAATAAATGATAATTATCTTATCTTATCTTATCTTAAATGGTATAATTAGCAAAATTAATTACCTTTTGTAGGAGGCAACTGTTTCTTGAGCCAGTTCGTTCGTCCTTTCATTTCTTGGTGAAGATGCTTTCGTTTTGTGAGAAACATTCACTGATGGCACAACACTTCTTTCAATCGCCTTTTTTGTTTTGGTGCATTTAAAAGAATGTCCTGTAGTCTATAGTCACTTTCTACAAAATGATCCGAGCAAACTCGAGCGTAATTTACATTAATGTTTTCTTTATCTTTGCCACACGCTTTAATCCATTCACTAAGCACCTTTGAGTTTTTAGGAAGTACATGAAATAATACATTTTCCTCTCCGGAGTCTTTTCTCCAACAATTTTCGCAATTCACAACAGAGCACTTCATAATTTTAATAAATATCACAACACACAAATCCCACAAAATACTTTACCAAACCAAAACGAACTTTTCAAAACCACGGTAGTACAAGCGCCAAGAATTTTGACACATAGCAGCTGATGCCCTGTGACGTACTTCAGTGAATGAAGAAAAGGAAAAGAAAATTTTAGAAAAATGGCGGAACATGGTTCGTGGCGGGATTACTTAGGCGCTTTCGGCAAGCACATTCTCAGTGAGACAAGTGAGATATTCTCACTTGGCTCACTGAGACTGCACTTTCGGGGAACTGTCTCAGTTCCATATTGAGCTACCAATTTCGAACGCAACCACTGAGCAACTGAGACAAGTGAAACTGAATTTTCTTGACTCAGTTGACTCAGTTTCGTTATTTTGTGATTTGAATTACAAATAAAAGTTTAGTGAGCTGTTTGAATAGACTAACAACACTTTCCTCAATTTATTACTATCCAATTCTATGTTCAAAATTATTTAAATGTCAAAATTGGCAAATCAGCTGATTGGTTTGAACTGAGACAACTGAGACAATTGCTCAAAGTTTTGTCTCAGTTGTCTCACTGAGACAATGGTTGCCGAAAGCCCCTCTTGTCTTCTATCTTGTTCGGTGTGACAGAACTAAAGACTAAACTCCGCTCCGGCAACGACTACGCTACCAAAGTGGCAGTGAACGCGCCCAATGTACCCGACCGTGACGTGACTGTAGGTTAACTGAGTGGGCCATGTTTTGGAACGCACTCGCGGTCTGCGAGTGTCACCACGCACCATACTATCTTTCAAACTTGAATTATATTTCGGTTGGATTATTGACGATTTTATTTATAAATTCTGGCATTAACTTGGCTTGCCAAATGTTTGAAAAAACTGCACTTGATATTTGGCATGAAGAAGCATCAAATCGAGCAATAATTACGTTATGCCGAAGCTTGGATCGGGCGTTAGGAAATGGAATCAAAGTTGGTATAATCACTGAATTTGCAGGGTGTCCAGGAACTGGTAAAACACAGTTATGGTAATATAATATATATATATTTATATTTATTATTGACAGTTGAAAACTTATTTGTAGCTATCAGCTCTCTGTAAATGTTCAATTTCCTTCGGAAGTTGAGGGGATTGACGGGAGCGCAATTTTCATAGACACCAATCAAGGTTTCAATCCGGTTCGGTTGAAAGGTAATTATTTTACAGATATAATAAAAGGCTATCAAGAAGTCTTGACAAACTAACCAGGCAAATAAATGAACAATAGAATAGAATTAGAAAAGCGTTTATTAAAGAACCTCAGCTTACGCTACGTTACAACGTTAGGTACATCGAGTAAGTAAAACTAACAAAGGTGCAAAGAACAGACTCATTGCGGCAGAAAGTAATATTAGTACTATAGATAAGGTTAAGGAAGTAAAACAATAGAGAGCTTAAAAAGCCTATGTATGCTGAATAACATCACATAGAAAAAGTAAGGTCCAATACAATGAGATAGATACTTGCGTTTATACATAAAGCCAGATTTGGTCTTCTGCCCAGCTATATAAAGAACCGATTCTCTTGGAGCAGGAGGGACAATGAATGGCTTATTCATCCACGTGTAAATACTCAATTTGGTAGCCGAAGTATATTCGCATACGGGGTCACAAGCTGGAATGGACTGGCGGGCGAAATAAGGGAGCTCAGTATGCCTGGTGATTTTGCGAACAAAGCCTTGTGCGACCTCAGATCTTAGGGAAGTCTACATCTATTTTCAATTCTACAGCTACTCTAATTTTTATTGAATGCTTTTATGGCAGGCTGAACACAGGCGGCATGATGGATATGACATTCTATGTCATGTCACGATCATGGCCATATCGGTTGGACATGTCTCCTTGTCCGTGTCCTTGCCCTTCTTACTTAGTTTATTTTATTCAATTTCATTACTTATTGCTTAGTTTCATTATCTAAATTTCATTGCATTTCACCAAATTTCACTGCATTTACCTTTTCATTCTATCTCTTCTCACATCACTTTAGTTTATCTATTCTATCTTATTGTATTTTATTTTATTTTATTCTTTTTGCTTTTACTTTCTTGCTTTCTTTACTTCGGCGCGGCGCGTGTATGTGTGTGTGTGTGTATACGAGCATTTGATGAAATGACTAAAAATTTCACACATAATGTAAAAAGGGGCTAAGTCAAAACCGTTACATTATTTGCCTACTTTCATGAAGTGTCTAGACTTTTCGTGAAATGCTGAGTTACGTCAAATGTCTATGACATATATATTTGTATATATCCTACATATAATTTAAAACTATACTTATCTCTACGCACTCTGGTACTATGTCCATATGGCGCTGTGGTTTGCTATGGCATTTCTTTTTTTTTTGATAGTTCAGTTTTCTTTCTTTCATGTTGCTTAGGTCTATTCTTACCTAGCTAATTAATTAATTAATTTTATTGACCTATAAATTGAAAATGTTTCTTATATACTATAGTACTAATCTATATGATTATAGCTTAATTAGACAGGGTAATATTTCTAGCCCTATTCCCTAATCTAGAAATGATTATTTATTTGTTAGTAAACTAATTACATGTGAGTGCCTGGGGCTTATACTAAAATAATTTGTACCAAGAAAAATGGTCATAAAAAAAACTCGATAAACTTAATTTAACCTAGGCGGGGGAGCAACACTTTTGTTATATATAACAAGTCATGTGTTAGCTGTATACATAAATATCTGTTTATATTTGCGTGAAATTCTGGTTTTAAATATATTAAGTAATTTCTTTAAGTCTAAAAATGAAATCAATTAGGTATACCTATACATTATTATTTATTAAGAAAGTACCAAATCAGCAATACGTATCGTTTTTATATTAGTTCTACTGCGTTGTTATATACAAGGTGATTGAGATTTGCAATGAATGGTTTATGGAAATGTATTAGTTCACTTGTGTCGTTGTATATTGCATTTTGGTTGTCCAGATGTTTAATGTAGTACGGTATTTTGTATCTGCTTCTTCTAAATAGTCCTGTACATCTTAGGCGTTCCATTTGATGGGAGGAGAGGTCGATTAAAATTGGGCAGGCGTACATTAGTATGGGACGTACAAGTTGCTTATAGCAAATGATTTCAATTTTTTTTATTTAACATAGCCTTGGAATTTAGAAGCGGTCTGAGGATATGGTACGCTATACTGGCTATTTGCAGTATATAATCAATGTGTCTGAATGGTTTCAGGTTAGAACACGAAAGGCCTAGGTATTTAACCATATGTTTTTTGGCTATAGGTGTATTGTTTATCCGAAGACTTATTGATTCTAGGAGTGTTTTCTGGCTTGGTCTGATTGATTTATTGCCTGTGAAAGCAATTGCTTCACATTTGTTAGCATTTACTTTTAGTTTTCAATGTGCCAAAAACTCTATGGCTGTAGTTATGTAGCTATTTAGGAATTGCGTGGTTCTTATTTTGTCCTTTGAGGAGATGTAGATTTGAATTTCGTCTGCATAGAAAATTGTTTTTAGATTCGCGGATATTGGGCTTGGTGGTGGGAAGTCAGATGTGTATATATTGTATATAGAATGGATGAGATGATAGCTCCTTGGGGAAGGCTAATTGTGGGGGAGAATTTTTTGGATATACAGTTCTCTAATTTCACTTGGAATGCTCTTTCGGTAAGAAAGTTGAATGTTAATTTGCAGATCCTGGGGGGAAAGCGAAGGCTTGTGAGCATTTTGTGTATTAGTCCTTTGACCCATACTGTGTCGAAGGCATTCTCTATGTCGAGCAGGCAAGCAATTGTGGGTGTTTTTTGGTTAAGGCTATGGGCAATATCTGTTTTGAGTTTGAGGAGGGCGTGGGTGGTGGAGTGAGCTTTTTTTCAATCCGAACTGGTTGTGAGGAATTATATTATGATCCTCAGGAGAAAGTATATACTCCTTTAAGCAACATTCGAAAAGTTTTCCGATACAGGGGAGGAGTGAGATTGGCCTATAACTGGTTTTGAGATTGGGGGTTTCTTATTTTTAAGGATGGGTATGATATACGTTGATTTCCACGACTTTGGGAAGTAGCCAATATTGAGACAGTGGTTGAGAATTATCGTTAACTTTCGAGTGACGCAAGGAGGAAGTTTTTTAAGATGTAGTTGGGGATATCGTCAGGTCCACTTGATGTTTTGTTCTTGCGAGTTTTAATGTATGCCGCTACCTGCGTTTTATTAGTGAATTTAATTAAACTACTGGGATTGTTAGATGAGGCATTTACTTGTCGACTGGAGTACTGTTGTTGAAGGTAGTAATCTGGTTATAATTGTGTTTGAATTGGTTGCTATGTAATTATTAATTGCTGTTGAGAAATCGTCTTGGTATATTGCAGCGTTAGCCATAGTTGCGGAGCAAAAGTATTTTGCCAGACAGTCAGTTTTGTCTTGAATCATGGTAATTGTAGTGTTAATATTGTTAGTATTTTCCGTGATATGTGGGAATGAAATATGTTTGTTCTGTTTGGTCAGAGTTTTGATTGTTTTAAAGGTCGTGTTGTCTAATTTAAGTGCAGACAGTTTTTTATGCCAGTGTAACGTGTAGTGGTGTTGTTTTTGGTTTTTTATCATGTTGTTCAGTAAGGCTATTCGGGATTTGAGGAAATTAAAAGCAGGGGAGTATTTGTTTCTCTGTAGGATTTTCCTAAGTTTATTCTTGGTTTCAATTAGTTAATTTTGGTAACGGTATTTGCGTGTTTCTTTTTATTTTACTTGTGGAAGTTCAATAGCTGCGTGACTGTATTGAATACCTGAGATATCGCTTCATCAATTTCATCGGGCTCAAAATTCCTGTTTGTTGGTATGAGAATGTTTTGGAGATTTTGGGGCGTTGATAGTCTAAGGGATGCTATGTTAGTTTTACTGAAATTGAATATTTCGATTGGTGTTGCTAAGACTGATTTGTCGTCTGCTGCGATGTTAAGACAAACTGCATCATGGTCAGATTCAAAAGGTACTGTTTCCAGGTACGGGCCATGGTTTGGGTCAAATATTATGGAGAGGTCGCCAAAGATAAGAAAAATGTCAAGGTATGAGGGATTAGTTGCTGCTCTGTGAAATGTTGGGTCTCTGCTGGGGAGAAGGTTAATGTTTTGGCCTATGGAGTTTGTTATGTACCAATTGTATAATGCTTTACCTGCGTTGTTTGATCTGTTGTTAAGCCAGAGCGCGTGCCTAGCGTTCAGGTCGCCTCCTATAATAGACTAGGTCTTTTTATTGGGCCGCGTGTTTTGCGTGAGCTGTATCAGCTTATTTAGTTCGTTTGGGTCGAAAGTGCTTGCATACCATTGGGTATTATAGACGGCGGATAGGAAATAATCAGCTTTATCGCAATTCAGTTTTATTGTGGTGTACTCAAAGGTATTGAGAGGGTTAGGTAGATGCACATGTGTGATTTAGTGTTTGGTGGATTAGGATGCCTGTGCTTCCTCCGTTGTCTGTTAATCTGTCGGATCTAATAAAATTGTAATTTTTAAATGACACTATGCTTTTCTTTAATTTTGGTCTCCCTGAGGAGAACTATATGGGGCTTGTTGTTCTGGAGGAATATATCTAGGCTGTGGCGTTTAAATTTGCTGATAAGGGAGTTGGTGTTCAGAGCAACGATTTTTATAGTACGTATAGCAGTTTTTAATATTTGCGCCGGGATGTGCCTCAGTTTATGGTGCCGATATCTGAACCAGAAACGAGAGCACGGCAATCTTTTTCTCATTTGTGGAGGGTAAGGATTGATACTACGGAATGAACCGGTTAATTTCTGCTAGTGTATTAGCGAAATTATCTCCTAGTAGGAGTTGACATTCATTAGGTCTGTCTGTTTACTCGAAAGTTTTTACTCGATGTAAAAACTTTTACGCATTTTTACTCACAAACCGTCTGTTTACTTTTGAGCTAGTAAAAATCGAGTAAATTTATAAGTTTCCCCTCTTGCACAAAGTGGCACATTTTAGGTTTGTTCGCGTACTTCTCGTGCAAAAACATTCTGGGTAAAAACTTACTCGTGTGGTGGGGGAAGAATGTAAAATGCATGAAAAAGTAAACGAACGCTTTTCATGCAACTTCGTGAAAAACAAGAAGAAGAAGTGTACAATAACATTTGCGAATGAGTATTGTTTTATTTTTTTTTAACTTGTTGCATTCTTGAAAAGTCCCATGAGAGTATTGAATACTCAAACTATGTTCATTTGACATTTTGATTGCGCTTTAAAAACTTTTCAGAAAATTCTAAAAATGAACTTTCCTATGACAGTTGTCAATTTTCCTTGCAAGAATTGTGCAGTAACTAAAAACTTCGGGTAAATTCATGCGAGAGGGGAAGCTGTGACGTATGTAAAACTCGTGTAATTTTGTGTGCACGAGAAAGTAAACGAACGGAAAATGTGTAAGTTCGTGCAAATTCATTGCAATGCATTGTCCCAAAACTGAGTACGCGAACAGACCTTTTTACTCATGATTAAGATGTGTAACTTCGATATGCAATCAGCTGACTGTCAAAAGTATTAAATTTGACGTTAACACGCTTGTTGTGATATGAAGTGAAAAGTGATATGATTTTAAGCACATTTTTTCCATTTTTTAATTAAATTAGAGAAAGATATTTTATTTAATCACAATTATTATTTTCACACCTTGTTTAGCATAGAAAACTTATCTGTCAAATTTTTGACACATGACAAGCTGAACAAAATTTATTCGAGAAGTGTCTGGTAACTTTTCTTGAGTTATCCCCTCTACCGCATAAAAGTTTTTACTTGATTTTTACTCAAATATTTTTGCTCAAAAGTAAACAGACAGACCTATTGTTGATGGGTTCATTGGGTTCATGGATGATCTATGAGGGCAACTTAAATTACTTGAAAGCGCACTAGCGAAGGACACGGAAGTTTAATGAAATTGTTTGTAGTTCTTTTTTTAAATTCTTGTTCCTGTTCATGAGGGTGAGATGTTGTGGGCAATTTCTGTAGTTAGCTGGGTGTCCCGTCTCACCGCAGTTAACGCATTTGGGATCCGTATTTGAATTTTTGGGCAATTGCCGGGCGTGTGTAGAGTTGTGCACTTAACACAGCGGTATTGCATCTTACAATTTACTGCAGAATGCCCATACCTTTGGCAGTTTTTACACTGCAGTAGTTCGTGCCTTATTAATGTCTCCACGCGGATGGTTTTGTAGAGAAAGAATTTCAGATTATATAAATCTTGAATGTTGGCGTTGGATGCGAGCTGTGTTAGCCAAATTTGTAGGTTTTCGTTATTGCTAATTGATTTTCTGGTCTGGAAACGGGAAACTTAAATAATTTCTTTAAACGCTAGTTCATTTTGAATTTCCTGCGCGGTAAATTCCTCGGATATTCCTTTAAGTAGAATGGAAAGGGTTTTTAGATATTTCAGGGTGTATGTGTAGTGTTGTTTGTTTGTATTTTCTAAATACTCTTTCGCTTTGTGGAAGTCGTCTGAGTTTTTTAGGTGTCTTTGAGTAACGTTTTTGTTTACTGTCTCCAGATAGAAGTCGTTTGTTATTTGTTTCAGGTCAGTAATCGTTTGTTTGTGTTGTAAATTGTACGTAATTATAGGTGGTATTTTTTCTTTTGGGGAGACTGACGCGAAAGTATCCATTACTTCGTTGTCGTGTACAGTGTTAGGTCTGTTACTGTGGCTTATTTTTTTAACACTATTTTTGGCTGAGTTGACACTTACTTGTGGTTTAAGAGATTTTTTTGTCGGTTGGATGTTCTGCGGCTGTTAATCCGGTTTTTGTTTGGAGTTCTGCTGCTTTTGTTGACTTGTTGTTTTTAAAGTGATGAGCTCCCGACGGAGTACAGCAATCATGTCCTGCTGCTCTTTTAATATTTTTTCCTGATGCTTGATTTGATTCCTGTAAGGTGTAAGTATATCCTCGTATGTCTCTGTATTTGTTTCCTCTTCATTGTCGGTGCTCATATTGTCGTCCATGTGCGGCATCCAGGTTTCTTTCCTTGTTTATGTTTCTCTGTTGCCCACTAGGGCTACCTTGGGTTGGGCTGCTGCTCGTTCCCTTTCTATTTCCCATGTTGTTTGATGGACCTAGAACTTTGCTATACTGCTGATTCAGCACGCTCTTATCTTCATTGTTTAAAATAGGTCTGTCTGTTTACTTTTGAGTAAAAATCTTTGCGTAAAAATCAAGTAAAAACTTTTATGCGGTAGAGGGGATAAATCAAGAAAAGTTACCAGACACTTTTCGAGTAAATTTTGTTTAGCTTGTCATGTGTCAAAAATTTGGCTGCTACCTTTCCTTCTGAAACAGAAAACAATTAATTAATTTGAAATACGTTTTCAAAAACCCACCTTCTTTAATATTTTTTTTTTAATTTCGACTCTTTAGATTATCATTTTACATTCTTTCGATAACCCAACAAACGGCTTAACCTCAAATTTAATACTTTTGATAGTCAGCTGACTGCATATCAAAGTTACACATCCTCTTGATCATGAGTAAAAATGTGCAACTTTGTGCAAGAGGGGAAACGTATAAATTTACTCGATTTTTACTAGTTAAAAGTAAACAGACGGTTAGTGAGTAAAAATGCGTAAAAGTTTTTACACCGAGTAAAAACTTTCGAGTAAACAGACAGACCTAATGTTGCAAACACCAATAGGGCCCGGCTTTAGGGCATTGTTTTGCATTATTTTCTTGTGGCTGGCGTTGAATGCTTTAATTAAATTCGCAACATCTTCCATGGGAATGAAGCCGAACTTTAAATTGTCTTTATTAATTTAATATATTAAATTAAATATTTTTTGTTATTTTTATTATTTCTGATTTGTTTATTTTTATTTTTTTTTATTTTTTAATATTAATAGTCTTTAATAGTAGAGACAAAGCTCTTAATCACAGGGAGAGACCCTACTTCACAATCACTATATGATTTTCCTTAGAAAATTATAATGCGCTGAGAAAAATTTTTTGAGAAGAAAATTTTCTTTCACTTCATGTTTTGAATAAAGATTTTTTGATTGTCAAAAACACACGAGCAATTAATAAAAAGCAACCTGGCTCGTCGGCATCCAAATGTCGAATGACTTACCTAGCTAATCTTTACTACGTCTATTCTTGTAGGCTAATTTACTTATACATAACATTTATTCAGTTGCTTACCTATTTCTATACATTCTACTATTATCATTGACCAATTTCTTGTTCTTGCGGTCCTTTTGCTTATGTTCTGAGGGGAATAGTGTCAGAATAAAGAAAGACGAAATAGATGATGGCTTATTTTTTCTTGTTTTATATGTGCTTTATTATTTGCAGTTGTGTAAGGAGTTTGAGAAAAGGATCGGGACTCTCGGAAGACAATAATTTGGTAAGGGCTGGGAGAGGTCCTGTATTTGTCCATATTGTTTTTGTACATGTCGTCAGTATGTGCTCCATTGTCAGTGGTACTTGACATTTTTCTTATGGGGTTCTGCTTATATAGTAAGAATAAGTGAGTCGGGTATGACCTATTCGCACTCGTTATTATTTTGATACCTTGCCATCTGGGTTGTGCTTAGGAACTAATGACTAAAATTACAAAACAAGTGGGCAAGCTTAAGGAACAAAGTAGATACTAAGGTAGAACTATGAAAATAAGACTTAGTTATAACAAAAAGATTATACGCTACAAGTGTTGGAAGTATGATAGACTTAAAAATAGAGAACATTAGCGGACGCGGGGGAAAGAGAAAGGCAAAGGGTGGAGTGAGATAGAGGAATTGTTTTAAAATTTTGTTTTCCTTTTTTTTTTTTATTAAAATGTAGTGAGACGAGAGAGTCCACGCACGGATGCCTGAGCGGCCTATTGTGCTGTCCTGCTAGAAGCCCTATCACCAAAACTTCCTGTCCTCTAATTTTTATTTACTTATTTATTTAATATAGCTACGTGAACATGAATGCTTACGTAACTATTTATGCATACTTGGTTCCTTGACCATATGGCGCTCTACCTCTAATTATATAACTCCATAGTTTCTACACTTAGCCTACCTTATGTTAGGATTACATCTGTCTATTCTATCTATCTTTTCCAGTTCTATGATTCCTTATCCTATGGGTGTTAGATTGGGAGTGGGATATTTAGGTCGATGAGGAATTGGAATAAACGGGAGTTTTTGGGCTGAGCTTGGTCGAGGATGGAGCTGAGGTCCGTGCTGCGCAGTATGCTCTGGGAGGTGGGACAGGCTGTCAGTAGGTGGCGTATGGTTAAAGGGGTTTGCAGGTTGAGCAGATCTTTGGGATATTCCCATTATATGTCCGTGTGTCAGTTTAGTATATCCGAGTCTTAGTGGTCTCTATTGAGATTTTGTTTATGTTTTGGGTGTGGAGGGAAGGGGGTTTGATCATGATGTTGGATAGTATATTTACGATTGCGTTTACTTGGGTACTGTTTTCTGTTGGAGTGTTTTGGTTTATGGGTGCCTGTCTGATTTGGCTTACACCATATGACTTTGAAACCTGTTGAGTGTTTGAGTTGGTGAGTGTTGGCATTGTAGGGCCTGGGCCTTGTGTAGCCAGAGAGTAGGAAATCTGTGTCACCCTTGCACTGGTGGTTGGTCGATTGGCGAAATAGGCTTTTTGTTTTATATTTTGAGCACTTCTCGTTTTAATGGCCAGGATTTCTCTTTCTCTTGGTGGTACGTTGGGCAGTTTTTATCCATCGACGGGTGCCCCATTATGCCGCAATTTATGTAAGACGGAGTGTCTCCATTTTCATGTTCATGGGGGAGCTCTTTGGCACAGAAGGCGCAGATATCCTGCGTTGCTGAGCACCATTTGATAGTTTTTGGAATTTCCTGCATCTCTTTGGATTAGGAATGTATTCTCTAACCTGAACTATTTCGAATCCGACGGATATTTCACGCGGTAGGGAGAAACGGTCGAAGGAGAGTATTACCAAGCCGGTGTTTTTTTCCATAGTGCCATTCCTTTTTTTGATATGGACTGCTTCCACAACCACGCAGCTTCTCAGCCCTTCCACGATATCTGCTTCTTTGAGTGAAATCAAGGCAGTGTTGTAGATTATTCCCTTGGTCTTGTTCAAGGTATCATGATACGAACACTTGATTGGTATGTCACCTGGCAGTTTGTTTCTGCTGACAATTTTTTCTGCCACGCCTTGGATGATGCAGAAAAGAGGAAGATGAATATCTTGTCGATATACCATCTACCGCCTTTCGGAGTAGGAAGGGGTATACATCTTTTAACGCTTTTTCAGGTGTCGTACATTGGATGGTGATGAATTTAGCATCATCCTTTCTCATGCTTTCTCTATTAATCGAATGAACTCGGCATCAATTCCCCAGACAACTAGGCGTTTATCCACTATGTGTTTACCTACCCGGTCATATGCCTTCTCCAGGTCAGCCGATAAAATTATCCCGTGCTGTCTCGAGGAAAGTCCCTTTGCTATGTGCTCTTCTAGTTCATGTAGGAGCGATATAGTTCCCCTACCCGGTCTGTATGCATGTTGCACTTCAGACAGTGTATTTTCCAGTACGGAGTTTAGTCTTGTAAGGATTTTCTCCAGTACTTTGGATAGGCATGGTAGCAATGGGATGGGCTTGTGGCTACATTCACAACGGGCTATGATGGCCAGTCTTCAATTAGCAACCACACCCAGACACCTATATGGAGTCACAAGCGTAAGCAACTTCACAACATTTGTAAGGACCTAAAAACTGAGCAAAAATAACTTTGAAGGTTGGAAAAGGTTAGGAGTAAGTAGTCGTTGATTTTTTAAAAAGAAATTAGAGAATAAAAACAATTTAGTCTGTCAGCTTTTGACTAACCGAAAACATTGAATAAATAACTAATAAAGAAGCGGGGTATCGTACGAATACAGTGTACGTGTTTAAGCATTTCAATGACAGTGTGACCTACGATCGGGGGGGGGGGGAGAAATGACAAGAGGGCCTAGTGGCTATTTTGTGTCAGTTCAACATTCTGACATTTCATATTATTTGAAAATAAGTTTCGGATTTCAATTCGCGATATTGGGAAAAATAATTAATTAAACGTGATTTTTATGAATAGTAGTGTGAAATAAGTGCGGAATATTTCTTTTGTGAACGACATTTTGTGCAATAGAGACTCCGGAGTCCTAAATTAACATAATGAAGTGCGCTGTGCTGTGCTGCAGGAACGAACAGAGTTATTGTCGTGGGAAAGCATTCTTCAAGTAGGCTTAATAGCTTTACTTATTAATTATATTGTTTTAAACAAAATAAAAGTGCAATAAAAGAGCCATGGCAAAAAATTTAACATTTTACCAATGCCGGTTTGTTTGTTTACAATTGAATTGTCATTGGTGGCTAAATTATGCCAGTCGTACATAGGCAACGCCAAGAAATATTATCTGAAAATAGGAGGGAGCTAAAAATTTGTTTATTTTACATAGCAATTTGGATTATAAAAAATGTCCCCCTTCAAAATTTCACGGTTTCACTACTGCAATGACGAAACGAATACAAACACAGCACACTAATACATTTCGCCTAGTGGCTTAGGTTTTCACCCGATATGCCGTTTCCTTATTAGTTATTTATTCAATGACCGAAAAGTACACAAATATTTCCTAGCGGTTAGCGAAAATTTTAAAAAAATTATAAAGTTTTATTGTCCGTCCGAGTAATAGTATTAAGTTTTTGTGTCCGTCCGTTTTAGATTCATAATATCGCTGTTATTCACGTTGAGCTCGATGAGCATTATTGTTGTTAATTCCAAAACTATATGTATAAATTCCTGTCCTGTTCGAAGATCCAAAATATATTAAAAGATTTTGGAAAGGTCTTTATCTCACTCCGAAATCAAGTTCGAATATTTTGGACAAACTGGATTACGTGCAGGATCGCACCAGGCCCATTCAAGAAGGATAGGACTCCCTTTAGCTCACATCAAGCTGTACCGAGAGTTCTCCCCACCTCTAGTGAGACTCTGGCATTAATAGAACTCCTTTAACTCACATCAAGCTGTACCGAGAGTTCCCCTCACCTATAGTGAGACTCTCGCATTCCACTTCTGGGCGTAGAAGAACGACAAGCTATACATACCCGAGCAACAAATTGGTGAGGTGTGTTATCCTCAAGGCAAGGCCGATACACTCTTATACCAATGGCTTGTAGTCGTTTACATTGTGTGAAGAGTTGGATCTTTAGGGATTGGGACAACTGTGTCAATTTTCCAATCTTGTGGGAAAGTTCCTGTGTCAGTGATGTTTTTTAAGAGAGATATATATCTCTGCTTGAATGAAAAAGGGGCTTCTTTAATAATTTTATAAGAGATCCTGTCTTGACCGGGAGTTGTTCCTTTGAGTAGACTCAAGGTGTCATTGAGTTCCTCCAGGTTAATGGTAGGATAGGTTTTTTCTGGGTCCGTTACATAAGGCATGTCCGTTGCAAGCATTTTGTTCCCCCTTCTTGTTTTCCACAATATTGATTTGAAACCTTCGGCAAAATATCAGAAACTATTCAGTTCAAATGCTACCGGGCTTAGATTTTTGAAAAAGATGTTGGTTTTTTTTTAGAAAATCAAAAACCTCAAAAAACCGTGTTATATTTCTCTCCCCCCTAAATACTTTTTCATGTACACTCCAATTTTTATTATTTTTCATACATAGGTTTTTCAAAGATATTTGTAAATGCTACCGGAGCTGTTTTTCCAAATTTGTTAATATTTGTCATGTTACAAATACTTTTATAACATTAAATTTGAAACAACTGTAACTTGAATAACATTTATTGCTATTAAAGTAAACCTAACATGGGAATGAAGATTCAGATAATTTTATTCACTAGCTCAAAGACTGGATAAATCCCGTGAGTAGTTTATTTTATAAAAAGCAATTTGTAAACTTCTATAATGATAAAAAGTGAATGATTTGTTCATTTCAATTCCCAAAAGCTTCTCGTAGTGACGATACGATCCAGTAGTCCAAGCAAATTCTCGGTTTTGTTTATATGTATGTAATTTTGAGGAGTACTTTTTAGGAATTATTGGTAAGCATTGGTAATGTGATTAGAACGGAAGCTCACGTTACTACTACATAGTCAAAATTTTGGAAGCTCAGAACCGAGAGCTTTATTTTCTGGCATTCAGCCTCATGGAGAAACTTGTTTGTTTAAGAGGAAATCTTCAGAGAAGTTGGTATATGGCGAGTAGCTCGACCAAGTTTGGGTCCCTCAGAAAAGAGGAAGATGAATATTTTGTTGATATACAATCTACCGCCTCTACCGGAAGGGGTTTACATCTGTTAACGCTTTTTCAGGTGTCGTACATTGGATGGTGATGAATTTAGCATCATCGGCCGGGTTGTTTGCTTTCTTTCTTAGGGTGGAGAAATTCTCTACGAGTGCCTCACTGGCGCCTCTCCATTTTCTTGCTTTTCCTTCTATCCTCCACCTGCTTAATACCGCCTAGAATGTGGAAGTATCCACCATTTTCCGGCCCGGAGGCTATTTTTCCTTGGAGCCGTGCCTCCTACTAAGTGGGTCTAGCTTATTTTAGGATCTTAAAAATATTTACTTAACTAGATGAGAAAATATACTTCCTTTATGTTTTTGCTCCACCTTCTGTTGTCATTTCGGAAAGCTTTTAGAAATATTGAGCTTTGCTGGTATCAGTGGTGTTGTGTGTCCTGGATACTGCTTAGTTGGACTTTTCTAGCAGTTAGGTTCCCCACCTAACCTGACTGTTTTCATACCACCACGTGTTTGCGTGGTGGGCTATCGGACTAAGCTTTTATAGTCACTTGTTGGTGTCTTTCACTTTTCCTTGTTTTTGAATTCTCACTCCCGCACTTTAATTCCTTACTGTGCTGTACACTGGTATGCTTTTTAAGCACTTTGGAATCAATTCTTAACTATTGACCGTTATTAACTATTAATCTGCTTGAGTTATTTCTCAGTAAACCTTCTGCTCTGACAGTTTGTTGATGACTGTCCTGTCCTCTTAATGAAGCACATCAGGTCTTGGTGAGGAAGGTTTTTCAACTCCTCTAAAGAAAGGAGGGCAGAAACTAGAGTATGCAGCTTGCTCCGGGCGAAGGCCGGACAAGCACACAAAAATTCTTGGTTGTCTCAGGCTCTTCTTCCAGACAGCGCAAACACTCGAGACTGTCAACAACTCTTATCCTTGTTAGATGAGCATAGAGCGAACTGAGGCCGGTAATGATGCCAACCAATGTTTCCTTCCGTGCCCCATGATAAAATCAGATATTCCTATTGGGGCCATCAAGAAAAACTTTTGTGCACCTGCTGATGCTCCTATGAACATCCGCTTTGATGAGAGATCCAATAGTTGGGGTGGCAACGCCTACGACGGGTTCCGGTCCGAGCCGTCGATAAATATCTTTAGAGCGGACCGGGGAAGGCTCGATAATGCACTTCCCTCAGTCCATGATTCCCTTACAGGAAAACTCAGAGAATCGACGCACAAAACGAAGCTCTGGTCACAGACAAGAAATATACAGATATCGACGGTAGTACTAAGAAAGTGATGTGTGGAAAGCTCATAGCATACCTCAACAACTCACTGATTTCGGCAAAATATATTGGTACGAACCAATTTGTTTTTTGCAATATAAGCAAAAATATTTTTTTTCTTAGAATTTAAATCGACCATATTGGCTGTAGACGGTCCGAAAAAATTCTGTCTGTCGTCGTCTTGCGGGATGAGTTTGGTGTCCGCTGGGCTGTTTGACGCATTTCTTGGCGAATTATGTCTACTTCTTGTGCATTTAATGTATAGCAAAACTGATGTGATGGTGATTGTCAGCAGGAGTGCAGTGTATCCCAAGGTAAAATAATGTACGTCATTAGTACTAATTTCTTCGGGTAAAATTTCATTCCTTTTGAGTTCCTGGATCTGCTTCTGTCTGTCTTCTATTTCGTCCCGTTTGTAATGATGTTCGATGGATGTTTGAAGTTTTAGAGTAGATGCAGAGCCTTCTGGGTATATGAAATCGGTGAGATTTTGTGTGGGATTGACCGATGATTTCATTGAATGTGGATAGGTGTTATGGGCTTGCAGAGTTAAATAATCTTACCTAATTTCGCAATTGGTTTCCATGCTCGGAATTCCTGCACCTTGTAGTACCTGTTGAACGGTGTTGATGTGACAGACGACAGTGATGCTTGTCAGTGATTTTGTGAGGGATTGACCGATGATTTCATTGAATGTGGATAGGTGTTATGGACTTGCAGAGTTAAATAATCATACCTAATTTCGCAATTGGTTTCCATGCTCGGAGTTCCTGAACCTTGTAGTACCTGTTGAACGGTCTTGGTGTGACAGACGACAGTGATGCGTATGTCAGAAAGTTCAGTTCACAGGAGTTGACATTGGCTCCTCTTCGATACATTAGATGGTTTTGAATGCACATGTGCTGTGACTCTCCAATGGTTTGACATAGATGAAATTCCTGGTTGTTGAGCGGATAATATTTGTCTTTGTGAAGATTGACGACCAGAAATTTAGCTGATGGTTTGATAGTTTTACTTGAAATATCACATATTTTTTTGTTGCTCGACATTCGACTTTCATGAGATTATAAAGTTGAAGTAAATTTTTTGTTTTTATGGGTAATCTGATTGTTGATGGTAAGTAATCTTTTATGTACAGTCAACTCTCGAGCTACGACCACCTCGACTTAGGGCCATTCGCACTTACGACGAAAAAATTTCAGAAAAAAATTACAAAAATGTATCAATTTTCTATAGTTTTCGCCAAATATATACGAGTATCATATACATATATATCTTGCTCAATTCTGGTGATTGATGTAGTAAACAATTAAAAAAAAAAAAGAACTATTAATTTTCATGTAAATATGTATATTATAATTATATGATTTATTTTTATATGAAATTCGACTTACGTCCTAAGTTGCGGAACCGAACCCCGTCGTAAATCGTGAATTGATTGTATTTAATTCTTCCTTTAGCTGTCTCGGAAACAATAGCTGGGGGTTGATTCCCCTGGTAAGTGTCAGTCAGTACATTCAAAATAGCTGTTTGAGCTCGTGGTACTTCAAAGTCATCAATAAGTACGTTTGCATGAAGTATGCTTGAAGTAATCAAAATATCATGAAAACGCTCATTCAATGCATAAATTTCAACTTAAGTAATTGGAAAATTAAGTTCTTCCTTTAGCTGTCGCGGAAACAATAGTTGGGAGTTGATTTTCCCGTGGTGAGTGTCAGTCAGTACATTCAAAATTTGTTTTCCCGCGGACGGGAATCGAATCTACACTTGTTAGAATCGGTCAAATGATGGAGAAAGAAGAACTTTTAAGAACTTTTTATTTTTAATAATTCTAAATCAAATTTATAAATGCAAGAAGAAAAAACAACCGCCTCGTCCGGGGTTTGAAACCGGGACATTCCGCTTGCCGGGCGACTGCTCTTACCACTGAGGCTCAGTGACTGAGCTAACGAGACAGATGATTTTCCCTCCTGCATCTATCAATTTGTTACTTTTGTCACTAGCCTACTAAGAGCAGTCGCCCGGCAAGCGGAAGGTCCCGGTTTCAAACCCCGGACGAGGCGGTTGTTTTTTCATCTTGCATTTATAAATTTGATTTAGAATCATTAAAAATAAAAAGTTCTTAAAAGTTCTTCTTTCTCCATCATTTGACCGATTCTAACAAGTGTAGGTTCGATTCCCGTCCGCGGGAAAAATAAATAAAAATTGAATTTACAATTTATTTGTACGCTATCATCGTTACTGGTTAATGCCAGCTGAAAGCAAAACGTGGCTTAGTAGGCTAGTGACAAAAGTAACAAATTGATATATGCAGGAGAGAAAATCATCTGTCTCGTTAGCTCAGTGGTAAGAGCAGTTGCCCGGCAAGCGGAATGTCCCGGTTTCAAACCCCGGACGAGGCGGTTGTTTTTTCTTCTTGCTTTTATAAATTTGATTTAGAATCATTAAAAATAAAAAAGTTCTTAAAGTTCTTCTTTCTCCATCACATTCAAAATTGCTGTTTCAGCTCGTTGGTACTTCAAAGTCATCAATCAGTACGTTTACATGAGTACTTTAAGTATGCTTGAAGTAATCAAAATATCATGAAAACACTCATTCAATGCGTAAATTTCAACTTAAGTAATTGGAAAATTAAATTCAAGAAAAACACAAGTCAAGTAATTGGAATTAATTCAATCAACCGCCCTACCTGAGCTTCAAGTGGATTTCAAGTCAATTACTCAAGTATTCATGTAAACGTACTGAATGTTATCTGCAAAGCCCAAGTGGAAAATGTCTCAGCCACTTTCCGCTGGTATATCTCTTCTGAAATATTGTTGAGTTGGGTGATTATAATCATTATGTGATTCTTGATGGTCTCTAAATGGCTAGTCATGCTTTCCTGATCGTGTTTTAATGAGTTTACAGTGGAATTCTGTAACTCGTGGAATTTGTATTGAGATTTACCAAATTCTCTTCCACTCGGCAAAACTCTCGGCTGTGTTAGTTGTGGAGAATTAAGATAAATATTTCTCAACTGACAGTATTGTCTGCTTTTATTGTCCTTTGTGAATGTACCAACGTACCTAGGAATTATGGATTCACTGCATATCCTGACTATGTTTACAAAAACAAATTATGGAAATCCTTGCAATACTTACAGATAAATAAGGTGTCTCAAGGTACCCGTTAAAAATTGTAATTCACACAAAAATGGTCAATTTGGTCGTCTTCCAGTACAGAAGAGATGCTATAAAAAAAAAAAATATATATATATATATATAAAATAAGTAAATATGCACGTTAAAGCTTGTATGTAGGATCAAATCGCATCTACATTTTGTCCCCTAATTAGATATGTAATTAGTATTTGAGTTCGATAAATAGTTTTGAAGATAACTGCAAAGGAAGTGAATCAGTCCTTCTTAAGATCAAAAAATTGCCGTTTTTTGGTACAAAATTGGATATATTTTCAACTCATCATTATGAAAATCTGGTAAGTCATGGAAATTCACTTTCCATGAGATAAATGTTCACAACAGAGTACACGCAAAGAACGGAAGAAATATATGCAAAATATAGGAACTGGGGTGTATATTACCCAACCGCATAAAACCCGGATTTTGGCGGTAAAAAGTCAGTTATGAAGTTAAAATGATCAGGGAAAATTACACCACTCGATTACCCACTTCTCCCTCTTTAATTTGATACAAACATAACGTATTTTGGACAACCCCCAATGAGGGGTGGTACGACCCCCCATCACCAAAGGCCCCTACCCGAAATATTTTTCATCTATATTTTTAGATTCTAGACTCTAAATCCGAAGGAAAAAACTCCAATGCTCTACTATTCACCCACACAGAGTTAGCCGTCCTTCAATATTGCTATACTTCTCATGTTTTCCCTAACTCTCCAAGTATTTTAGAGAATCTCGAAAAGAGAGTTAGGGAGTTTTGATCGGGGAAAACGAAAATTTTCATCTCCCAAACTCTCCGAGTTACAGAATCCAGCCCCAGGTGATTAATTGATACTGTTGATCTTCTTCAGAGACTTCAAACTGCCGATACATCTTTTCTATATCTGCGGTGAAGAAAAGTTTTGGAAATCTGAATCGTAACAGTATTGAGTGTAGCTCGTCCTGGACAGTCTCGAACACAACCCTTAGTTTTGTAGTAGTACTGTCTAGTTTTGTGACGCAGTGATGCGGCAAAAAGTAATGTGGGCCTTTTATTTCTGTTAATTTCGTCCTTCGTCTTTTCCAGAGATTAGAATAGTTGAAGGGCGATATCTCTTGATTCTCCGAGGGCCTTGGGATCTTGGGAATTTGGTGGCTTGACTACAAATCTGTCTTGATAATTTCTTTTGACAGTCTGATCGAAGTGCTCTGCACACCTTCGTTCTGTTCTTGTAAGGCTGCAGGTTTCACCCATTACGCCAATTGCCTCCAGTTTCCAAAAGGGGTTAAGTTGCCCCTCAATTCTCTCATCTTCACTGCAAAGGCCACATAACGCAACAGAGACCTTTTCATCTTGCACTGGTTCGGATACGCTCTACCCGAACATAGTGTTGGCAATTTTTCACCGAGCTTAATTTGCACAACTGCAAAGTAAAGTTCGGCTCCTATTAAAAGGTCAATTGTGCTAGGTTTATTGAAGTTTGGAACGGCCAATGGAATGTCTCATGGGATAGGCCATGATTTGCTCTCAATTAAACAAACGCATCCAGTTGGGTGATGTAGTTGTTTATTCTTGAGTGTAGATACAATTTCACTCTATGGTGGGACTTCAGAGTCCCTTGCCTATTCATATCTCTTGGACGTACATCATATCTGGAATATGGAGCAGGTTTAGTCGCGTTGATAACTCTGACGAGATGAAGTTGGGCTGCGATCTTGAATCAAGAATGGCTCGACATTGTATCCTTTCACCCTTGAAGTTGCTCACTTCGATTGCTACTGTCCTGAGCATAACGTAATTTTGCCTTGGCCCTTTTGGTGTGAGATGTTAGGGCCGCCTAATTTTGAGCACTAGTGCTGCTGATAGTTGTTCTTTGTTCCAAGCTTAATGATGATTGCCGTTGAATTGACGTCGTAGGACTGTTGTGTGATTTTGGAGTTGAGTCTATGTGCACTAATGAATTATGCTTTTCGGAACATTTAGTGCAGCCCCTGAGTCTACACTCTGCTACTGGATGCTCGCTTTTCAGAGAGTTTATGCATTTTTTATGTTGTCTAAGTGTAATGCGGCGATTTGATGGAGACTGGGCCAAAAATGCTGGACAGAAATATGGTGGATAACTTTTATTTTTGCATACTACACAACTTATTGGTTTGGTTGTGGATACCAATGCAGATCGCGATGGTCCTTGCAATTTCTATTTAAATCTCTGCTCCCTTCCTGCAGTATGGCCATCTTTCCCAAGAGATTCTAGTACATGGAACCTTCTCTCTAGGAAGCTTAATAGCCCTTTAATTGTAGGTAGATCCTTTGGTGAGTTTAAGGAGTCCTCAAACAGAAGCGCATGAGTTGTCTTGTCGAGCTGCTTGATGATCATGTTTTCTAGAGCGAGGATGCATTTGTTTGTTACATCGTAAAGATGTTTGATGGGGGTTGCTGAGTACCCTTGTGTGGGTGGCTGGTCCCACAGCTTGTTGAGCAATGCTATGCATAATAATCCTTTGGTTATTATACCGTTTATTCAAAGTGTCCCATTCAGTGGTAAAGTTAGCGTCTGATATTGATAGATGCTTAATTAGTGACATTGCCTCACCACTGAGATTGCTGGTGATGTAGAACATTTTTTCGCATTGCTTATCGAACTCGAATGGACCATTTGATCGAAAAGGTCGTGGAAATGCATCCATTTCGTATAGTCACCATCGAATATTGGGAAGGTGACTCGAGGTAACTTCATCTGCGACTTTGCTGGTTGTTTGTTTGACGTTGGAGTGTCTATGGTCTTAAACTTTTCATGCAAGTGTGCAAGATCTTCTTGACACTAATCGTATAGAGCATCGTATAGTTCCCTGGTGTAGTCGACGGGTGGCTCCATGGTATCTTCCCAAATCTGCTGATCGGTTTCGGATATATCATCGACTGTTTTATTGATCGTCTGGATCTTCAACTCATAGTGTACCCTCGAAAAATTTTCATCGGCCTTGTTAGCCATCTCCTGTAGGGCTCGACTGAGTGATGCCATCACACGATGTTGCCTACGAACCCTTCGAATTACTTCATCTTGTTGATTTGCTGTTGAGTGGCTCTGTTTTAGTGGTACTTGAAAATGAACTCTTCCATGCTCTTTTAGTGTCGAGATTGTTTGTTATGCACTGGCCTGGTACTGGCATCGGTTAAGTGATCACTTATAGATGACTGACACGTACTTGCCTTGTCTTCTTTGGGTTGAAGTCCCGTTTCATCTGAGTTGATTGCCTCTAAACCTTGAGTGAGGCTTTCTTTGAATTGGTTGTAAAACTGCTGAATTGTGGCATATAATCTGTAGTGAAGTATTTGTTGTCATCATGAGTTGATTCTAATTCTACTAGTTCTTGATGGTTGACGTGGAATTCTGCCCAAAGCTCCTCAAGCAATACTAGACGTGTTGAATAGTACTGTCTGGTGGCCTTCCGACTGGGTCCATCCTTCTTGTATTTTTTATAGTTGTTCTGAATTTTTTCACCTAGGGATGCTTGCAAATCTAGAAGTCCGTGCATGATATAAAACAATTTGATTAGATACTCTTTCCGCAATCTTTAAATAGTGATCTTTTTTATGACACGATCACGTCGGGGTCACCAATGTATTTTCTTTAGCGGATAAGCTCTTTTGCTTATTCGCGTTGTATATGAGTAAGGTGTATCACCTGTACTCCTGATGAATGGTGCAGTAAGTGCAACACTTAAGGTCGTAGTCTGGTAACTTGGTTTGGAAAAATCGATTTTCTCCTTTTTTACATATTTCGAAAGTGCTATATTAAGAATATACTGTAAAAATTTTAGACCGAAGTTCGCAATATTGAGGAAGTTATAGCACATATACGCGAGCGCTTAGTAGTAGCGCGCCCCGAGCAAACGGCTGGATCCCTCTATTGTTTGTGCGTTATCTTTATCCCTGCTTTGAGCATTGGATACCTTTGTGTATACTAAAAGTTTTACCTGTTTCTTCACATACATTTATTTTGGAGCTCAGTTATATCGAAATTCAAAACGAACAGTCAGTGTACGTTGGTTACTTTGTACGTAAGCATCTTCGAAGAGATTGAAAAGAAAACTTTAAACGCGTTTTTCTCGAAACAACGTCGGTCGGCCGGGGTAATAAAAAATTTTCTATCCAACTAATTGGGCTGATACTTGGATATTTTATTCTACTCTCGCAGGAACTAGGATCTTTTTTTTCGTCCAGATTTCCACTAAAAAAAATCACTTTTTTTCGAAGCCCACCATGTCGTTATTTTTCAGCAAAATTGTTTAATCCTATTTCCAACCAGAATGACAAGTTTACAGAACAATAACCTTTTTGAATTTTTTATTTGAGATGTCCTCAATCGGCGAAATCAGCACGGCCAGCCACCTACCTTTTTTTGAGACGCTCACTTCAGAGCTACAAAACTATACAAAATATAAAAAAAAACATTAAAAAATCAAATCGATTGAATTTTATTTTCCCCGAAAAAAAAAATCCCGAAAAAACCATTAAAAAACGTGCAAATTACGGCCTTAATCACTGCCGAAAGAAAAATTGACGATCTAATCAAAACACCTTTTGAGTGAAGAATTAATTTCGACTAACTTTTCTCTATTAAAAAATGCGGTTATTTATACATAACAATAACATTACTGTGAAGACAGTAAAAACATAAAATATTTAAAAAAAGCTAAATTTTCTCAGGCACCAAGCTGACCGAGTATTTTAGTTTCCTAAAAAACATCAAATTCCAACGCATAAATGCGACGCTAAAGACATCGCATTTCGTCTGCCTGCAACGATATGCCGTGTATGGCGTTAGAACGATTTTTTCTGATTTTTCTGATGACGATGAAACTCTTCTTCGGATTAAGCTACTTAGGAATTATTAACACACTTTATTTAATCTTTATTTTCATCTAGGGTAGGTAGGTCTTAGATCAATTATCACTTTTTCTCTTGTTTATTTTTAGATATAGCAAACCATGGCTGTAAACTGATACACGAGGTATTTAAAAAACCAGAAGAAAATTTCAACGTTGATAAGCTCTTAAGTAATATTTCCTACGTATACTGCAAAGATTACATAGAACTAATAGCAGCTGTCGAATTACTGAAGAATAAAGTGAAAACTCAACCAAAAGTAGTATTACACAAGTATTATGATTGTACTTATTCTAGAGTTGTAAATCTCTAGGTAAAATTAGTTATAATAGATTCATTATCATACTTGTTTCGAAGTTTTCAATGCCACACTGCTCGTACAAGGATTTTGTATCAACTTTTAACAGATCTACAAATTTTGGCCGATAATTTCCAAATAGCCGTGAGTATAATTTATTAAATCCTTCTGAGTTGCGCAAACATTTTTCATTGCCTTAGATTGTACTTACCAATGAACTTACTACACGACTGCTAGACTTTCAATCCGATCAATTCATTGTTTGCCCTGCCCTTGGAGACAGTCAAGGGCACAAAGTAGGACAGCGCATAATTCTAGGAAAAACTAAAGATGGATCTAGATATAGTGCATTTCTCGACAAGTGCTTTGATTCACCAAGAAAGTACGTCCATTTTAAGGTATTGATTTAAAAATAACATAATTAAGAGCATTCTAGATTTTATTGTTATTTTTAGATAAGTGATGTTGGCATACGAGATGATAATTGAAGCTTCAGGTAAAATATTATTTTCTGTAGCCGCAAATACTTCGGCATTTATCTACTTGATATAAATCGAATAAGGCTATAGGCACAAAATATAGTATACAAACGTATTTCTGTAAGATAGTCCTTCTATAGTCCGCGCCACGGAAAATGAAGTATTAAGGTCAGGGAAATTTCAGTTTGGGGTTTAATCTGAGCAAAATTTTGTAATCTTTTCATTTAAATTAACTGACTTTATTAATTTTCTACAAGATCAGATAAATTTCATCCTCGCAAACATATTTTATGTCGTGTTACTAAAACTAGAAAGATTGATTACAAATAAATTTGCTTATTTTAATCAGTTATATGCCGATATTCTTACTGTACATTTGGAAATACGCTAGATATTAGGTTTGGTCTTTGATTACAAAAAATCCCCGATTGAACTTGTCTTCTATTCTATGCTAAATCTCTTGGGCTTTTATTGATGAAGCTTATTGATTAAAATTTGTTTTTGTGAAATTCATAAAGATTTATCTTTAAAATATTTCTCTAAGTCTTTAATCAACTCCGCAAATAATAGAAGTATTTAGTAGGGTAGTAATGAGAATTCTGGCGCAAAATCCCATGTTATTTCTTATGGAGGTCCTAATTAACTTTTGCAGCTATCTCGCTCGCACGCCTCTCTCTCACTCCCACACATACTGAGGAGTATGACGTCATTGGTGGGCCCCTCACCCGAGGTGCAATACACACACACTTGCATCTTACGTGTGTGAAAATAGAAAAATTGTATTTGATTAGAAATATAAACTACGTTGAATAAGCTAAACGCAAAACAGTAATCAGAAACTATCATAGGCAATCGCAAACTTTACCCCACATTTAGAACCACTTCATTCCCCAACTAAATTCGCATTATAGCACAAATTGCGATGGTATTGCTAGCGTGTATAGGAATGTGAGATCAATGATCTTTAATTATATGTGTAGAAAAAGCTAGGAAGGTGTAAATATAAACAAAACAAGTTTGTAAAAAAAAAAAAACAAAAAAACAATTTGCCGGTATGTATACAGTTTGACGGTTTAGTAAACTAGAACTGTGAGCTGAAAATGAAAGGTGGGATCATATTAATTTTATCGAATGAATCAATGCTTTAAATATGATTATTTCATGTGTTGGGAGCTGAATGCAAATAATTTAATGTGGAAGATATCGGACAAAGCCAACTCTAGTTGGTAAATTTAACTTCTCCACCTGGTTCATACTTTGCGTTGAAAGCGAAATAGCTGGCGATAAAGAAACAGTATATAGATGTTGGGTAAGGTAAGTTTTGCGGCATTTCAAATTAATATGAGGGCGATGATCAGAAAAAGGTTAAGTTAAGGAATAGAAGACGCGGTTGATAGCTGGTAAATATATTTATTGTAGTCAATAAATATTTTTCATAGTTTCTGTTTGAAGAATTCATAAAAATAGCAAAATCGTGTTTATAATCTTTATAAAAATATTGGATTAAGAATTCGAAACTGAATTTTCTTGAAGCGAATGGAAAATGTTGTGACTAAACATGTGCATTCAAATAGAGCAATTTTCACTCTTCGTAGCCTTTATTTGTTTGCTATAGTTTTATTGAGCTTTTGTGTCCGATAAAAGAAGTTTGGTTTACAGCATCAAATGGGTTTTGCTAAAAAGTTATCAATCTACATATTTGTAGACAAATCAGCAAATATGGTTGCATAAAGAGCTACACTTTCCACTACATGTATGAATGATTTTGACTTTACAATTGTATACATTTCAGAAGAGCTTGTTGCAAAAATAAATTAAATCAAATATTTTTATTGTAATCAATGAACTTTGTTCATAGTTTCTATTTGAAGAATTTGTAAAAATAAAAAATTTCACAAAAGTCCAAGAACAAGTATAGTACACTCAGTAAAATCATGTTTATAATCTACGAAAATATGGGATTAAGTACCCCAAACTGAATTTTCTTGAAGCGAATGAAAAATATAGTGGGAATTGCTTCTTCGTATTCTCTAACATAATATACTTAAGGTTTAATGAAATGTTATATTTAAAATGAAAACAAAATATTATTTGTTTACATAGTACTATTATATGAAGAATTTAAAGATGCTTTTATTAATTAACGTGATGAGTTGAATCAGAATAGAAAAAGGTTGGGCCATATTAATTTTAATGAATGAACCGATGCTTTGAATGCGATTATTTTATATGTATTTAACTGGGGAAGATATAGGATAAACCCAACTCCAGTTGTTGATCCCTTAAAAATGGTAAATTTACCTCCTCCACCTGGGTTTAAATTGCACTCTGGCATATCGTGTAGATTAAAATTAAAAAAATTAGTAAAATTGCAAAAAATCATTAAATGTAAAAACAAATTGAAAATAATCATAAAAACACAAAAAAATTAAAAAAAACGCAAATATTTCAAAAATATAATGCTCAACATTAAATAAGTAAATCTAAACAGCATAATGCATACCTCAAGTTTCAATTTGCTTTCAGTAACACCACGCAGATTAAAAATAGAATGCGCAGCAATAAATAATTAAATCCAAATATGTACTGCATGTTTAAAAGATTATCTTTGGATTAAAAATCCGGTCATCACGTTTTAATTTGCATTCCGCTAGCTCGCCTGTTAATATGGTAATATAATTTTAAAATAATACGCAAATTTCAGCACGCTATAAATATTATTCTTTTTTTTTATCATATGATTTCATAGCGTAAATAAAAGAGCACGAGCTGCAATACAAACGAAAAAAAAAGGTGAATCAGATTGATGATTTGGTAAACATGTCAGCTGTGATGAGGCTGCTGCTCTGTAAAAACATGAAATAATCTGGAATAAGAGATTATTTACTTTTGTTTAAGAAGGTAGTTGCAAATGTTGTATGCATGTACATGTGTGGAGAATTCAAAAGAATAAACTTATTAACTTTAGATAAATTTTATTTAAATTTTTTCATAAACACATTGCTTCTATGATTTATATTTAAATTGATATCACCTACTTGTGACAATTCTGGTTTTAAATCTGAAAACTGCATACAGCTAAGCTCCATATAAACATGTGCCCAAGTTAATAGGCCTACTTTTTAAAAAGATTATCTCATGGTTAAAAACCATTAATCTGGTTTTTAAATGCACTCCACCGTAGTTATTATTTGTAATTGAATTTCATTGCATCAAAAATTAGATTTGCAATACAATGCAAAGGTATTTCATAAAAAGCCTAGAATAATTCACGAGTACATAAGAAGTTCGACTTGAAATGAAAAATCTTCAGCTAGAACCACAACCAGCTGCTCAAACTGCACAGATATATGATTCAGAGTACGAAATGGATGAAAATTTATCGTTGCAAAAGAAGAAGATATTCCTGGCTATAGACATATGTAAATGAATTATATAAAGTTAACTCTAGGGAGCTCTAATGTATTATAGTTTAAATAAAGATCAAAAATAATTAAAACGAATATTTGTATTTTCTTGAAAGTTTATTTTATAAACAATGTCTTTTGAATCCACAGGGTACTGAACTACCATCTTCTAAAGCCGATAAAAACAGAATTTGGTAAACTTGAGCTGTGAGCTGAAAACTCGTTAAATAAAACAAGTAAAAAAGCTAGAATTGGTCTAAGACCAATTCTCATGATACCCTAGATGGCTGCCCGTATGTCATTTCGTATTGTCACCCTTTGATTTTTGAAGTGGTCAGGGTGATTCTGATCAAGATACCTTCCGGTATACCACGTGATTTCTTGAGGTAAGACGATCAAAAAATTGTTCCACATACCCCCCTTTAAAAACCTTCCTTTAGGAGTTGTGGCCAGTTGAAGATATTCGTGAACCCTGATGGGAATAAATGAGTATAAGTTTTGAACCACCCTATAGATTTTGGTTATTGTTGGCTTATTAAATAGCCAAGAATGGTAGCTGTCGAAAAGTGTATTACTTTGTATTTTTTAATTAAGCTTCTTTAAATTATTCTCAAATATTTCTAAAATTTTGATTTTTTTACACACAAAAGTTTTTGAAATAAATACGGTATTTATGAAATTTGTGCGTAAAAAAAATCAATGTTTTGGAAATATTTACGAATAATTTAAAGATGCTTAATTAAAAAATACAGAGTACTACTACACTTTTCAAAAGCTACTATTCTTGGCTATTTAATAAGCTAACAATAACCAAAATATATAGGGTGGTTCAAAACTTATACTCATTTATTCCCATCAGTGTTCACGAATATTTTCAACTGGCCACAACTCCTAAAGGAAGGTTTCTAAGGGGGGGTATGTGGAACAATTTTTTGATGGTCTTACCTCAAGAAATCACGTGGTATACCGGAAGGTATCTTGATCAGAATCACCCTGTATATAAATATATAAAAATGATTATAACCAATTTTATAAGATTTCGTATTCTGAAGAAGTTTTTAGTACAATAAAAATGTTTTGGACTGATCGTTTTCACAGTATACGTTAAAAACTAAATTTGTATATTGCAACACCAAGAAGGATTTGCCCGATTTAATCCATTTTTGAAACTTTATTTCCTAGTACAATGAAAACAATGTACCAAATTTCAGCTCTCTATATCGATGCGTTCTCAGGCAGTGTCCAAATATATAGTGGAAAACAAAAGTTTTGTATGGCAACCCCACGAACGAGTTGCCCGATTTGTCTCATTTTCGAACTTAATTTTACTTTTCTTTTAAAGTCCGTGTACAAAATTTCAGCCCACTAAGTATACGCGTTCTCGAGTTATCGTGCGCACAGACGGACAGACGAACGGACACGCGAAAATCACAATAACTTTTAATACCTATTATGCGTGGGTGTCCAATCCATTTAGCTCTACCATAATTATTTCGAGGTGTTACAAATGGAATGACAAATTTAGTATATCCTAGATTTCATCTAGGGTATAAAAATGAAATGTAGTTTATTGATGAAGATTTACCTTTGAATGCAAAAAGTTTATGCTTCACCACCAATAAATTAACTGGAAAACTGCAAGGAAATCGTAAAAAGTGCAAAAATTTGTAAAAATTTCAAAAATTCGTATATATTGCAAAAAGAAGTTTTAAAAACGCAAAAATTATTTAAATTACAAACAATTCGCATTAATTGCAAAAAATAATAAATCATAAAAGTGCAAAAAATCGTGAAATTGCAATAAAGTTCGTATAAATTCCTAAAAAACGCAAATATTTCAAAAAATCATAAAAATTGTAATAAATAGTTAAAATTGAAAAATCGTCGTAAAAATTGCCTACAAATCGCAAAAATTACAAGCAAAATTGGAAAAACCATAAAAATTGCATAACCAATCCTCAAATTACAAAAATTCATAATCATATCTTTGGGAATAACGAGATAATGGAGAAGCGAACTAGGTCTAGTGGGTTTTACCTACAATCAGAAAAAAGTTCGTACTCAACATTTAAACATAACTTCTCTATAGTCAGCCACTTTCGCTTTCAAATACAAAATATAAACAACAAACCTTGTCCCCACTCCCCGCAGGCCACTCGAAGACAGAGTGTAAACAACAACTTTTCCCCCATGCCCCCCCATGGGCGTAGATTTGGCATATCCTCAAAAGCTTCATGATCTTCATAAAAATCTACCTTGTTGCCCAGAGCATTGCAGCGCCCCCAATTCAAAACCGAAAAAACTAATGGTTACTCTTCACAATAAGTGCAAATATGTAATTCATTATCGTAATTTAAAACAAGTTTTTCTTCATGGATTAAATTTAACAAAAATTCATAAAACACTCCAATTTGATCAGTCTACATGGTTGAAATCCTATATTGATCTTAACACGCGTCTTCGAGCATTGGCGAAAAACGAATTCGAGAAAAACCTCTTCAGTTGAATAAGGCCGTTTTCGGGAAAACAATGGAGAACGTCCGGAAACACAGTGTCGTTAAGCTGGTTACCAAGTTCAAGGCTTCAACTATTTTTTATTTTTTTAATATTTATTTCAATAAACTAATCTATATAGGCTTTCAATAAACCAATCTATGTAGGCATGTGCATTTTAGACTTAGCAAAAACAACCATTTATAAATTCCATTATGATTATATGAATCTCCAGTTTAGTTCGAATTGTACTGTTTGTTATACGAATGCAGACAGCGTAATTTATGAAATTACCTGTCCCGGTTTATACAATATTATTAAATGCGATCACTATACTCATTTCGATACCAGTGACTATCCTTCCAATAATATTTGGGCCATCCCCCTCGTTAGTAAAAGTGCCGGGTTTAATGAATGATGTAAACAATGGCCACATAATGACTGACTTTGTTGGACTAAGATCTAAAATGTATGCACTCAGGGTAGATGGTAAAGATAAATCATAAAAGTGCAAAGATATAAAAACAAATATTATAAAAATAGAATAACCTTGATGATTATATAGAATGTTTAAACAATAATATTGAAAAAGTAGTTTCCAAAAATTTAATTCAAAGTCAAAAACATGACGTATGTATGCTCCATCAGTTAGCTGAGAATTGCTCTAAGTTCGCATGATAATAAGCGCCATTTATTAAAAAAACAGTTATGAGACGTTACCGTGGGGTCATTATAGCATAATGGGCGTAGATTAATGCGCCTTAAATAAATATAACATATTATGAACATATTGTAAAATAGCTTAATATATTAAATAAATAATGTTTATGACGTGTTGAAATCGTGTTTTTTTTTCAAATATTGATAAATGTACATATCCTGTCGCTTTTATGAACTTTTTTCTGATTGTCGGTAAAACCCACATGATTATGAATTTTTGTATTTTGAAGATTGGTTATGCAATTTTTATAGTTTTTTCCAATTTTGCTTGCAATTTTTGAGATTTGTAGGCAATTTTTACGACGATTTTTGCAATTTTAACGATTTGCTACAATTTTTATGATTTTTTGAAATATTTGCGTTTTTTAGGAATTTATATGAAATTTATTGCAATTTTACGATTTTTGGCACTTTTATGATTTATTATTATTATTTTTTGCAATTAATGCGAATTATTTGTAATTTATATAATTTTTGGGTGTTTACAATTTCTTTTTGTAATATATACGAATTTTTGAAATTTTTACAAATTTTTACACTTTTTACGATTTCCTTGCAGTTTTCCAGTTAAATTATTGGTGGTGAAGCATAAAATAATTGCTTTCAAAGGTAAATCTTCATCAATAAACTACATTCCATTTTTTTATTTAACGCGTTTTCAGCTCACAGCTCAAGTTCACCAAATTCTGATTTTATCGGCTTTAGAAGATGGTAGTTCAGTACCCTGTGGATTCAAAAGACATTGTTTATAAAATAAACTTTCAAGAAAATACAAATATTCGATTTAATTTTTTTTTTCTATCTTTATATAAACCATAATACATTAGAACTCCCTAGAGTTAACTTTATATAATTAATTTATATATGTCTATAGCCAGGTATATCTTCTTCTTTTGCAACGATAAATCTTCATCCATTTCGTACTCTGAATCATTTATCTGTGCAGTTTGAAGCTGAAGATTTTTCATTTCGAACTTCTTATGTACACGTAAATTATTTTAGGCTTTTTATGAAATACATTTGCATTGTATTGCAAATCTAATTTTTGATGCAATGAAATTCAATTACAAATAATTAATACGGTGGAGTGCATTTAAAAACCAAATTAATGGTTTTTAACCATGAGATAATCTTTTTAAAACGTAGGCCTATTAACTTGGGCACATGTTTGTATGGAACTTAGCTGTATGCAGTTTTCAGATTTAAAACCAGAATTGTCACAAGTAGGTGATAACATTTTAAATGTAAATCATAGAAGCAATGTGTTTATGAAAAGATTTAAATAAAATTTATATAAAGTTAATAAGTTTATTCTTTTTAATTCTCCACATATGTACATATGCATACAACATTTGCAACTACTTTCTTAAACAAAAGTAAATCATCTCTTATTCCAGATTATTTCATGTTTTTACAGAGCAGCAGCCACATCACAGCTGACATGTTTACCAAATCATCAATCTGATTCACCTTTTTGTTTCGTTTATATTGCAGCTCGTGCTCTTTTATTTACGCTATGAAATCATATGATAAAAAAAAGAATAATATTTATAGCGTGCTGAAATTTGCAAATTTGAAAATTATATTACCATATTAACAGGCGAGCTAGCGGAATGCAAATTAAAACGTGATGACCGGATTTTTAATCCAAAGATAATCTTTTAAACATGCAGTACATATTTGGATTTAATTATTTATTGCTGCGCATTCTATTTTTAATCTGCGTGGTGTTACTGAAAGCAAATTGAAACTTGAGGTATGCATTATGCTGTTTACATTTACTTATTTAATGTTGAGCATTATATTTTTGAAATATTTGCGGTTTTTTTTTGTTTTTTTTGTGTTTTTATGATTATTTTCAATTTGTTTTGACATTTAATGATTTTTTGCAATTTTACTAATTTTTTTAATTTTAATCTACACGATATGCCAGAGTGCAATTTAAACCCAGGTGGAGGAGGTAAATTTACCATTTTTAAGGGATCAACAACTGGAGTTGGGCTTATCCTATATCTTCCCCAGTTAAATACATATAAAATAATCACATTCAAAGCATCGGTTTATTCAATAAAATTAATATGGCCCAACCTTTTTCTATTCTGATTCAACTCATCACGTTAATTAATAAAAGCATCTTTAAATTCTTCATATAATAGTACTATGTAAACATATAATATTTCGTTTTCATTTTAAATATAACATTTCATTAAACCTTAGTATATTATGTTAGAGAATACGAAGAAGCAATTCCTACTACATTTTTCATTCGCTTCAAGAAAATTCAGTTTGGGGTACTTAATCCCATATTTTCGTAAAGATTATAAACATGATTTTTCTGAGTTACTTGCTCTTGGACTTTTGTGAATTTTTTTATTTTTCGAATTCTTCAAATAGAAACTATGAACAAAGCTCATTGATTACAATAAAAATATTTGATTTAATTTATTTTTGCAACAAGCTCTTCTGAAATGTATACAATTGTAAAGTCAAAATCATTCATACATGTAGTGGAAAGTGTAGCTCTTTATGCAACCATATTTGCTGATTTGTCTACAAATATGTAGATTGATAACTTTTTAGCAAAACCCATTTGATGCTGTAAACCAAACTTCTTTTATCGGACACAAAAGCTCAATAAAACTATAGCAAACAAATAAAGGCTACGAAGAGTGAAAATTGCTCTATTTGAATGCACATGTTTAGTCACAACATTTTCCATTCGCTTCAAGAAAATTCAGTTTCGAATTCTTAATCCAATATTTTTATAAAGATTATAAACACGATTTTGCTATTTTTATGAATTCTTCAAACAGAAACTATGAAAAATATTTATTGACTACAATAAATATATTTACCAGCTATCAACCGCGTCTTCTATTCCTTAACTTAACCTTTTCTGATCATCGCCCTCATATTAATTTGAAATGCCGCAAAACTTACCTTACCCAACATCTATATACTGTTTCTTTATCGCCAGCTATTTCGCTTTCAACGCAAAGTATGAACCAGGTGGAGAAGTTAAATTTACAACTTTTTAAACGAATTACCAACTAGAGTTGGCTTTGTCTGATATCTTCCACATTAAATTATTTGCATTAAGCTCCCAACACAAAAATAATCATATTTAAAATATTGATTCATTCGATAAAATTAATATGATCCCACCTTTCACTTTCAGCACACAGTTCAAGTTTACTAAACCGTTAAACTTTATACATACCGGCAAAATTTTTGTCTACAAACTTGTTTTGTTTATATTTTTACACCTTCCTAGCTTTCTAGCAATATCATCGCAATTTGCGATTTTAATTGGGTGAATAAAGTGGTTCTAAATGTGGGGTAGTAGGATCACATAATTTTAACGTTATCATAGAGATGTGGCGTGCTGTCAACCTTCGCAATGCATTTTTTATTCTTGTTTTGTAGTTTAATAAAAAACGACAACTAATAAAAAACGACAACTACTTACGCTGCCAACGAAGAAGCCTAGTGAATAATGTTTAATAATTAAAATTGTAAAGCAGGTTTTGCATCATGCAGATTATATATGTTGAGTAAAGTTTGCGATTGCCTATGATAATTTCTGATTACCTGGTAATCTGTTTTAAGTTTAGCTTATTCAACGTAGTTTATATTTCTAATCAAATACAATTTTTCTTTTTTTCACACACGTAAGATGGAAGTGTGCGTATATGTGTGTGTGTGTGTGTGTGATGCACCTCTGGCGAGGGGTCCCACCAATGTCGTTATACTCCTCAGCATGTGTGGGAGTGAGAGAGACGGATGATGCGTGCGAGCGAGATAGCTGCAAAAGTAAATTAGGACCTCCATAAGAAATAACATGGGATTTTGCGCCAGAAGTCTCATTACTACTCTACTGTATTTAATAAATATAAATATATATAAAAATTTTCACTTTTAAAATTAAAACTTTCCATTAAAGTGAATGCGTTTTATTTGAGACACAAGCCAAACTTGTCAAAATGGAAATTCTGAAGTTCTTCATGCTGCCGCATCAAACTAACTTTATAGATTCTTTTTATACAGGGTGTTTCCCCTTAGGAGGTCCATAGAGCGGGAGGTGATAGTACTCACCTAGAGGAACCAAAAATTGTATGGCAGGGGGGGGGGCAATATCAACCGTTTAGGAGTTACAGGGTGATTCATAAAAAAAGCTATGTTTTCACAAAACACCCTGTATCTTAAAAACTACATGGCGTATGGTCACAGTTAAGGGCTCACTGTATGCAGAACTTCATGGCCTTTCCAACGACAGCTCAACCAGCCCCGTACCACTCTCCCCTCAGAAGTTATGAAGGTCTAATTTCGGATTTTCTTTCCTTTTTTTTTACTTTGACCTCTATTATTTTTGCAAAAAGGTCGTTAACATAACTTTTTTTATAAAAACTGTAAACTGTGGAGCCTCCTCTTTAATTTGACCTATTATACCCTATGTGCTATCTGTATCCGTTAAAGAGTTATTAGCTCAAAACCTATATTGAAAGCTATTCTCAAACCCAAATTTGTTCCCTTACTGACTGAAAACACGTAATTTTACACAAATATCGGCTAATTTCGGTATGACATGAATAGGTTAAGAGGTTAAGGGTACGGGGCTGGTTGAGCTGTCGTTGGAAAGGCCATGAAGTTCTGCATACAGTGAGCCCTTAACTGTGACCATACGCGCTGTAGTTTTTAAGATACACGGTGTTTTGTGAAAACCTAGCTTTTTTTATGAATCACCCTGTAACTCCTAAACGGTTGATATTGCCCCCCCTCCCCCCCTGCCATACAATTTTTGGTTCGTCTAGGTGAGTACTATCACCTCCCGCTCTATGGACCTCCTAAGGGGAAACACTCTGTAGATTAGAATTACAAATTACTTGTAGAATCTCTGTGATGAAATTTACTTATAACAAGTAATTTTTTGCAAGCATTACAGAATAGAAAATATGAAGTCACAAATATTAATTAAAATTAGAAGAAAATTCAATAGTAATTCATAAATATCAAAATTTAATTATTTTTACTGGCAATGCCCTCTGAAAACTCTTTTACCATTGGGAATATACACAATGGTACAAACATAAAAAATTTCCCTTTGGTGACCTTCATAGCTCATTTTTTGTGTCGTAGACTATAGCAATAGAGTGGAACGTTTTTTCTGTTTCAGATTGCCTCTCGAATGAAAAAACTTTGTACAAATATGCTTAAGTGGTCCTTGTATAGAATATATCCTCCACGATGATTCATAACTAAGGGTTTTGTAGGTACCTGACAACGTTTTTATCTGTATTTCATGTGATTCTTAACGTATTGAATCGAAACAAGTTTCCTGTTTTCTGTTTTGTTACATATGAAAAAGCCCTTTCCTCAAGTCCAGCAGAGCTAAGTATGAAAAAATGAAATTTTTTTTTCTCAAAATACAAATTTCGCTCCAGTTTATGCGGAGTTTTTATATGTATTTGATTCTCATTAATATCTTCATTTCCAGACGAATCATCAGCAAAAATTTCGTCATCACTCTGAATTTTAATAAGCGAATATTTACACAAAAAATTAAAATTGTTGGTATTTGTTTCAATAATTCACGCTTTTCACACTCGTCAAAGGAACGCAATAAACTAAAACTCGGAATCAGATCTCAGTTCTCCTGCACAGTACCAACAAAAAATAAAGCGCATATTTACTATCGTTTTAAATGTATAACATTCCATTATTTCCTTGTCTAACTTGGGTAAACGAATATTTCATTATATTTATTTACAATAAAAAAACAGTAACTTGCCCTTTCAGTTATGTTTTTCATTTTTTGTATTTACATGAATGTCGAAAGACATTAATGTGTCGCCGGCTGATTAATGGTAGTAGAAAAAGAACACATTAATGTGCTGCCGGCGGTTAAGTGTTAACATTTGAATTTTAATGCACTTCGGGATTGCCCAACTATCCCCTTTATAACGGAATACCATTTATTGCGTCTACTTTATAAAATTTAAAAATAATTCTAAGAAAATAGGAATTTTTGTATGAAATCGTCAACAAATGAAAAATACAGAAAAGCATACCACATCCTTCATTACACTACTTTTTTTTTACAATATATGTATTATGAATTTAAAAAATGTTGAATATGTCCTCTATTATTACTAATTTATGCCATCGCCCTCCGCCTTAATCCTCTTTTGTTATTCGTCGACCTTACTGCGTTCTTAAGTTTGTATGCAGTATGTCCGATACGTGACAATCCTCCCTCATATTTACTGGTCTTGAGTAAATTAGGGACGTGGTAAAGCCGACGAATATCAAAAGAGGGTTCGGACGAAGGTTAGTGGCGTGCATTAGTAATAATAATTGGTCTGTTTAGTAATTTTATAACAAAAATCTTAGCGTAAAAATCAAGTAAAAACTTTTATGTGGAAGAGGAGATAGCTCAAGAAAAGTTACCCTCTCGAGGAAAGTTACACTCTCGAGTAAATTTTGATAAATATATGTATATTAAAAGGCAATTCTTTGGATGATGATTACTTCATTCAAGTTCACTCGATAAGACAACTTAATCTTAACCTGAGTGTTATATCGTTGCGTATTTTAAAACCCGTCACCAAAAGGAATAAATCATCAAAATTCATTAAACTTTCTATAACCTTCGCATATTTTCTCTTGATTTAATTTACATTATTTTCGCTCTTGGAGGAAGATCGGCTAATCAAACAAAAAAACTCTGTAGCTCTAACAGATAATAAAGGGGCATTTATCTTAGTGCGCCTGCACCTACATTCTGCTCAACTAGTGCTACAATAAAGCAGGCGCCGTCTGCTGATAGCTCCCCTACTGGTTGCGATTGTGATTTAGCATCAACATAATAATAAATCAGTTCCTTCTCGATTCAGAGTTTCTATGACTGTCAAAGTTGAAAAAGCGACCAGTAACATCATTGTTCGGTTCCATCAGATTGAGAGTTCTGTGTGTAACTTCGCTGCTAGATATGATGTAGTTATACAAGATGTTCTCCACTAGGAGCGCGAAATATCTAATGTAATCTTCCATAATCTTTGTCTCCGCATATATCACACACCTTTGTTGAATGTTTATGGAAAATTATTTGTACAAATTACCAGGAAAACGCGGTATAGAATCAGGATGCTTTAAGATTAATATTTTGATAATCTTGCTGAGCTAGAATTCAGTGAAAACTTTTATATTTGCCTTATAAAAGAATAACGAAAAGACGTCTATTCAATTCAGTGGTTTTATTAGAACAAACAAATTATGACATGGGAAAATGACACAAAGTGGTTGTCGCTATAAAATACAATATTAGTGTTGCCAATATATAAACATAATTGATGCTAAATTAATTTTACTTATATTGCTATAATATCTAACACTCCTTCTCAATATAAAGTTAAATTGATTATTAATTCCAACATTTTTTAATTAAATTTTAAATTTCAATTAGATTTATTGCTCTTACATGTTTAGCTAATTTGAGTCCATCTAACGGTTTAGTCAACATATCTGCTACCATATTTTCAGTAGGACAATAAACAGCTGATATCGCTTTTGAATTTATATGTTCATGTATAAATTTGTATTTAATATCAATATGTTTTACACGTTGGTGACAAACTCGATCATTCAGCACCTTTATACAACCCTGGTTGTCTTCAAATATTTTTATCGGTGTTTCTATATTTTGGTCAAAATCTCTTATTATACGTACTATCCAAATTAGATCACGGACTGCCTCAGCAAATGCGATAAACTCTGCTTCTTTCTGTTGACGATAACGAAACCGATGCTTGTTTTCTGCTTGCCCAGCCAATTAATGCTCCACCATATATAAAACAGTATCCGGTATTTGATTTTCTGTTAATATGATCTCCAGCCTAGTCAGCGTCTACGTAGCCTTAAAGATTATCTGGATTTTCATGCTTTCCCATTTTTAGCTTGATTGACATTGCAAATTTCAAATACCTGAATACTCTTTTTACTTCGTTCCAATCGCATTGTCTCGGATCACTCACTTGTCTTGTCAATATTGATGTTGCTATAGAAATGTCAGGTCTGGTATTGGTTGATAAATAAAGTAGTGAACCAATAGCATTGCGATATATTTCATGTGATTCAAACTTTTCTTGATTCATAGTTTGAGTTAAATAACCAACATTTATTGGTGTTGATGAGTCTTTAGCGTTTTCTAGGTTAAATTCTTTTAATTTATTTAATATATATTTTTCTTGATTTAGATAAAATATACCATTTACATCTCTTGTAAATTGTACTCCTAGATAATATTGTAGATTACCTAAATTTTTAATTTTTAATTCTTTATTCATTATGTTTTAAAATTCATTAATATATTCCAAATTTGTTGAAGCTACTACTATGTCATCAACATGATTACAAATATAAATATAATTATTTTCAATTTTCTTTTTAAATAGACATAGATCATTTGCGCTTTGAATATAGGTACTCATTAATATTCATAATGGAATTAAATTTAGTATTCCATTCTTTTGCACATTGTTTTAAACCATATAAATTTTTTACAAGTTTACATACCTTATTTTTATCATCGTCAGCAAACCCCTTCGCTTGTTTCATGTAGACTTCATGAGATAAATCTCCATTTAGATATGCGGTTTGAATGTCGAAATGTTTTACTGTCATCTTTCTTTGACCTGCTACTGTAAGTAATATTTTCAATGTTGTTGGATTGGCTACCGGTGCAAACACTTCATCATAATCACGTCCGAATTTTTGAGCAAAACCTTTAGCTACTAAACGTGCTTTAAATTTTACCACATTTCCGTTTTGATCAGTTTTAGTTTTATATATCTATTTACATCCAATTGCATTTGTATTTGGAGGTAATTTAGTTATTTCCCAGGTTCCGTAATTTCGAAGCGAATTTATTTCTTCATCCATAGCTTTCTTCCAATTCTTCGAATTTGGTCCACGAATAACTTCTTCATACGTTTGCGGATCATTAATATTTTCTTCAGTTACATTGTGTATTTCCGTTATTAAACGTTTTGTTGGTTTACCTTTATTTTCTCTGTTGGACCGTCTTACAGCTCTTCTTTCATCATAAAGTTCCCCTTCTGAACTTGTTATTGAATTTTCAGGTTAAATAAAATTTTCTTATTGACGAAGATTTTCTTGTTGAATTAAATTTTCTTGTTGACTTAAATTTTCTTGTTGAATTAAATCTTCTTGTTGAATTAAATTTTCTTGTCGTATAACAGTATACATTACATCAATTTGTCGTTGTACTTTCAATGGTTGTTCTATTTTATTTTCTATGAAGGTGACGTCACGACTAATTTTAATTTTATGTGTATTTACATCCTGTAGTCGGTAACCTTTTGTACCATTTTCATAACCTACAAATATTAATTTTTGTGATGTGACATCTAACTTTTTACGTTCCTCTTTTGGTATATGTGTGTATGCTGATGTTCCGAATATTTGAAAATAATTTAAATTTGGCTTTTTATTGTGCCTAATTTCATATGGTGTACTTTTTATCCCTTTAGTTGGTAAACGATTAATAATGTGGTTCGCTGTGTTGACTGCTTCACCCCAATATTGCTTATGTATTCCAGAACTGTTGAGCATACAACGTACCATTTCAATTAACGTTCTATTTTTACGCTGAGCAACCCCATTTTGCTGTGGAGTTTTTGGTACAGTGAATTGCGTTAAAATGCCATTAATTTTTAAATAGCTACGCAGTTCATTTTTCATATATTCACCACTTCTGTCCGATCGGATAATCTTTCGTACTTTACCATATTGAGTTTTCATCAGTTCAGTAAACTCCATCATTTTTTCTTTAACATCTGATTTATGTTTTACTAAATATATATAACAATACCTAGAATAATCGTCAATTAATGTGAATATGTATATATTTATTACCTCTTAGTGTATGAACTTGTAATGGACCACAAACATCTGTATGTGTTGCAGCACAATGCAACACATACATACCTTTTACAATAAAAACAACAACAAACACTGGTTAATTTTAATCTATGTATTTATTCACACTTGTTTCTTATTTCACTTACGTAGCTCAGCCATGGAGTTAAGTGCTGAAAGAAAAACAAATAAAATTACAAAGAAAATATTCTTATTATTAACACAAAAATTTATTTATGAAATAAATATTAATAGAAATACTTATCTGACAGATCTGGACATCTACGCTGTTAAATAATATTAACCGGCCTGCAGTCAGACATTCAGGTTTCAATTTCACAATTTGTAAGCCGCTGTAACCAAATGGACTCTTGCTTTAACTTCTGAAGGTTGGACACACTGATAAAGCAAATAACTTGGGAAATTTACCAGTGACGTCGGCCATATTCTAGAGGGGATGACTCACTCTTGTTACGGAGCTCCAGAGTATATAAGGCAGAAAGCAGCACAGTAAAATTCATTATTCCTCAGACGACCATCTAGGAAAGACCCTCATTATTTCACTAATAAATATTAAATATTTATTATATTCTGCCTTGTGTTGAGAGGTAGTCTTGGCGTGGCTTTGGACCGTCAAGTATTTTCATATATATTCTACCTTGTGTTGAAAGGTAGTCTTGGCGTGGCTTTGGACCGTCAAGTATTTTCATATATATTCTACCTTGTGTTGAAAGGTAGTCTTGGCGTGGCTTTGGACCGTCAAGTATTTTCATATATATTCTACCTTGTGTTGAAAGGTAGTCTTGGCGTGGCTTTGGACCGTCAAGTATTTTCATATATATTCTACCTTGTGTTGAAAGGTAGTCTTGGCGTGGCTTTGGACCGTCAAGTAATTTCATATATATTCTACCTTGTGTTGAAAGGTAGTCTTGGCGTGGCTTTGGACCGTCAAGTATTTTCATATATATTCTACCTTGTGTTGAAAGGTAGTCTTGGCGTGGCTTTGGACCGTCAAGTATTTTCATATATATTCTACCTTGTGTTGAAAGGTAGTCTTGGCGTGGCTTTGGACCGTCAAGTATTTTCATATATATTCTACCTTGTGTTGAAAGGTAAGCTTGGCGTGGCTTAGGACCGTCAAGTAAATCTTTTTAAATATATCTGCACTCCAGAGATTAGTGAATTGGCCAAAATATTATTTATATCATTTTTATAGTAACTTGTTATAGAATTGTGTTTAGAGTTAAGTATTGAAGTTGTGAGTTGTTGAATAAACTTTTGGTGAAATTAAATCGTGGGTTCTTATTTGTAAACCTGCTCCTATTTGATTTACAGGTTTTAGCATAAACTTGCATATTATTCATTGGTCCTTTGAACCGGATCCCGATATTTTCACCAGTGGTTGTTTGGAAATTCACAGTTTCAATATTTAAGGCCTGTGGTCACAATTTAATTTTTTTTTTTTTACTTTCTCTATTATTGAATTAACTTATATAACCTCATCTAATGATGGATGTAAAATTAAAGAGACTTATTGCTAAACAAAAGGCTTGTGTAAGTGAAGTCCAACAAGCTAAGGCTAATTTCAAAAAATTATGGGAGAAATCAGAGCAAAAGGTATTGACCGAGGGTTATATATTAGAACGACTAGAAACTATAAGACCAGTTAGGGAAAAACACAGTGAGAACTATAGCGAAATAATACAAATGGTTAATGAGCTAAATGATGAGGATCTTGAGGAAATAGATTATTTCAAGGAAAACGCATATTCTGTGTTCGAAGAACTTTACTCAACTTATACTGGGGATTTACGGGAATTACTCCTCAGGATTAAAGGAAATAAGGCGTCGTCAATTGAGAGTGATCAAAAACAAGATCACGGGGAAAAAGTTTTTCCGAATATCAATCTACCAAAAATTCAATTACCCAAGTTTTCGGGTGCTTATGATACATGGAGGTCATTTCATGACATTTTCGTAACGCTTATACACGACAATACAGAGCTTCCTGCAGTACAAAAACTGCATTACCTAAAGTCTTCCCTTACAGGCGAAGCTGAGAAACTTCTCAAGCATATACAAATCACTACTGTGAACTATAAAATTGCTTGGGATACGCTCGTTGATCGTTATAGCAATAAAAGGGTTCTTGTTAACACGCAACTAAAGCTGCTTTTTAATTTGCAAGTCGTACAATACGAATCTGCATCTGGTGTAAAAGGCTTATTAGACAAACTTTCAGAATGTTTGCACGAAATCGAAGCATTAGAGGTACTTATAGTTGGATGGGATCCTATTCTAATCCATTTATTTGTACAGAAGTTGCCTTCGGAAACTCACCGTTTATGGGAACAGTCCCTTTCAGGCTCTAAGGAGTTACCTACACTCAAGACCTTCATTGACTTCCTCACAAAGCGTTTTCGTACGTTGGAAGCAATTGCTGAGTCTAAACCTAATAAAATCATACCAGGTTCCTCAGCAAAGCCAAGAACATTTCATACAAGCAGCAAATACGCCTGCCCAATGTGCAAAGGCAGTCACTACTTGCAACACTGCAATAAATTTAAAAATTTAGATCCCAAGTTTCGAGAAACCGATATCTTAAAATGGCGTTTATGTCTAAACTGCTTTTCTCCCAAACACAATGTAAATGAGTGTACAAGTAAATTTAAATGTCAAAAATGCAATGGATTGCATCATACATTATTACACGTAAATAAGACAGAATCGCCTAAAGCTCAGCCTTGCAATTCGGTTTCTTCGGAAGAAAGAAATATTAAGCAGATCGGTTCTTTCTCACAACAAGTCACCACTTCGACATGTAAGGTTCCGTCCGCCATGACAAAATCAGCATTACTTGCAACCGCTTTAGTACGTGTAAGAGCTAAATCAGGTTTAGAGATGACCATGAGAGCTCTCATTGATCCAGGATCGCAAGTATCCATCATGACAGAAAAAGCTGTCAAACTACTACAGCTTCGCTGCCAGCGAACATCAGTTAGAATTTCAGGTGTAGGGGAATCAAACCACACATCTACTCAAAGTGAAGTTAACTTTTTAATGAGCTCATGTATCCGACAGAATTTCTCAATTTCCGTAAATGCCTTAGTACTCAAAAGGCTTACAGATTTTCTGCCTCCATCTCGTGTGCTCAAAAGTTGGGAGCATATATCAAATTTAGATCTTGCCGACTCAAAATATTTCTTACCTGGAAAAATTGACATACTTCTAGGAGCAGAAGTATATGCGGCAATTATTCTTGAGGGAATGAGAAAGGGACCAAAGGGTTGCCCCACGGCCCAAAATACAGAGTTAGGATGGATACTTTTCGGACCAACTGATTGTAACATAGAGGACAACTCAGTACACACACATCGAATATCTATTGAATGCGATGATAATGCAAATCTGGACAAGGATCTAAAAAGGTTTTGGGAAATTGAAGAAGTGTCAATGACTAGAACATTAGACCCAGAACACCTTCAATGTGAAAACTTCTACAAGAAAACAGTTAAGAGAGATGATTCAGGACGTTATCAAGTTAGATTGCCTTTCAAAAATCAGCTACCACCTGTTTTAGGACACTCAAGACCTGTGGCAATTCGCCGACTTTACCAAATGGAACAGAGATTAAAGCGAGACGAATACATTCATAAACTTTATACTGATTGTTTAAGTGAATACATCACTTTGAACCATATGACTCCTTTAAACAGGAGTATACGAACTACAGAACCAATCAACGATTATTATATACCACATCATGCCGTTCTAAAGGACAGCACTACCACTAAACTACGAGTGGTGTTCGATGCTTCTTGTAAGTCGTCGAATGGAAGCTCGCTAAATCAATTTTTAATACCAGGGCCTGTCCTTCAGCAGGACTTATTTTCAATAGTAATGAGATTTCGGAAACACCAGTTTGCTATGTCTGCCGATATTGAAAAAATGTATAGGCAGATTAACATACATCCACAAGATCAACACTTTCAAAAAATTGTTTGGAGACAAGGACAGGATGAAAATGTAACTGACTATGTTCTTACTACGGTAACATTTGGCACAACATCAGCGTCATATTTAGCTGTGAGAACACTCTTACAGCTAGCCAGTGATGAAAACGAAAAGTTTCCAACAGCTGCAGCAATAGTTAAAAAAGATTTTTATATGGATGACTGTTTAACAGGTGCAAATACTCTTCAGGAAGCTACGATATTGCAAAAGGAACTAAACCAGTTATTGGCTGCCGGAAAATTTGTCTTGAGAAAATGGACTAGTAATCATCCCGAAATTCTAGAAGGAGTCCCACCAGAACATAGAGAGCTTCAAACTACGCGTTCCTTGTTTGAAAATGAATCAATAAAGGCTTTAGGCATATACTGGAATCCCACTACGGACTATTTTACGTTTAAATTAAATTTCGGTCCTCCCCCAGAAACGTGGACAAAAAGAACAATACTATCACACATATCTAAACTTTTTGACCCTTTAGGATGGCTTGCGCCATCTATTATAATAGGTAAAATCATGATTCAGAGCCTATGGATTTCTGGTTGTTCATGGGACGAGCCCTGTCCCAGAAAACTAGCTCAAGAATGGATTATGTTGCGGGAAGAATTCTCAGCACTCATCGATTTGAAAATTCCTCGCTGGTTACGAACCTCGAAAAATACATCAGTGCAAATTCATGGTTTCTGTGATGCCTCTACAAAAGCCTATGCTGCATGCGTATATATTCGTATTCTTGATAGAAACTCCAATGCACAAGTCAACTTAGTCATGTCCAAAACACGAGTAGCTCCTATTAAGCCAACTACATTGCCTCGACTAGAGTTATGTGGTGCTACTCTACTAGCAAGACTAATCACACGTGTGAAAAAGGACATGGGTTTTGAGAATATTCCAACATTCACTTGGTGTGATTCAAAAATTGTGCTGGCTTGGATTCACAACCACCCAAAAAAATGGAAGTCATTTGTATGCAATCGCGTTGCAGATATCCAAGAACAATTACCAACATCAGTTTGGCGATATGTGCCATCAAAGGAAAATCCGGCGGATGGCGCTACAAGGGGAATATATCCATCAAATCTAATCAACAATAAACTATGGTGGAATGGGCCTAGTTGGCTCCAGTTAACTGAAGATAATTGGCCAACAACCAAGGTAGATAGCCAGGTTAAAGAAGAAATAGAATCAGTTAAAGTATTCACAGTAGAGAAAAATGATATTGAAGTAAACATTATCAAAAACTTTTCGTCATTTACAAAATTAATTCATGTGATTGCTCTATGTCTTCGTTTCTGTAAAAATGCTAAAGCAGCAACTACAATCAAACAACGAGGGCCTCTACTATTGGAAGAATTGAATAAGGCCGAGATATGTCTTATACGTGCTATTCAAAAACAATATTTCGGAGAAGAACTCAAGGCCTTACAACGAGGACGAACCCTGCCGAAATCTAGCAAACTTAACAACCTTAATCCATTCTTATGTGAGGAAGGAATCCTACGGGTTGGGGGCAGGATTGATAAGGCTAATCTCTCATTTAACCAAAGACATCCAATTATACTCACAAATCATAGTAATTTTACCCAGCTGCTTATAACCAAAACCCATCTAACTACGCTTCACGGAGGCACTCAAATAGTCATGTCAGTTTTACGATCTAAATATTGGATCCTTAACTGTCGCAACGCAGTGCGATACAATTTGCACAAATGTGTGAAATGTCTTCGACACAATTTTAAGGAACAACAACAATTAATGGGAAATTTACCCAAGGCTCGTTTATCCATTTCACGTCCATTTACACATACGGGAGTAGATTTTGCAGGGCCAATTGAATTACGTATGAGTAAACACAGAGGAAGCAAAACATATAAAGGATACATTTGTATATTTATTTGCTTAACAACAAAGGCTATTCATATTGAAGCCGTATCAGATCTAACCTCAGAAGCCTTTTTAGCAGCACTCAAACGTTTTGTAGGACGCCGAGGGCTTTGTCAAAATTTGTATTCCGATTGTGGTACAAACTTTCTAGGTGCCAGTAAAATACTTAAAAATGAATATGACAAAGCGATTAAACAAGCAACAATATCTGTGGCAGAGCAAATTAAAACCGACGGAATTCAATGGAATTTCATCCCACCTGCTTCACCCCATTTTGGAGGAATGTGGGAAGCGGGGGTGAAATCTATCAAATATCATTTAAACCGCACACTTGGCAATTCAAATCTTACATACGAAGAGTTATCAACATTACTAGCACAAATAGAATCTGTATTGAACTCCCGGCCATTGTGCCCATTATCTAATGATTTGTCAGATCTAGATTATTTAACACCGGGTCATTTTCTAATGGGTAATGCGCCTCTAACAATTCCAGAAGCAGAACTTTTATCCAGTAAAGTAAATTGTCTAACCAGGTGGCAACATATTCAAAAGTTGCTACAGCATTTTTGGAAAAAATGGGCAGCTGAGTTTTTGTCCAGACTTCAGCAACGCCCAAAATGGCAAACAAAACAAAAAAATCTAAAAATAGGAGATATATGTATCATTAAGGATGAAAGGTTCCCTCCCACTAAATGGAGTCTTGGTCGTATAATACAATTACATCCAGGCTCTGATGGGTTAGTTCGAGTCGTTTCTTTAAAAACGAAAAGTGGCGTTCTAAAAAGATCAATTACAAAATTATGCCTTCTACCTTGTTCCAACCCTGTCGAAAATTAACACGCACTTTTTAATAAAACCGTTACGACTGCCTGCTATATAAGCCAGAACGATAGTATTAATGTTTAGTTCTGTTCACACCTTGGATTAGAAACAAACAAAAAATATGGAGGATATATTAATAGTAGACGACTACTCAACATTTTCTACACCACCAGGAAGTCCAAGTACAAGTCTCCCACCAACCCCGGGAAAGAAAATTGAGGAATTACTCAACCAAATATTAGGCGAAATAAAGAGCAAACCACCTTCACCAACTCATACAGCTCCATCAACATCGAAGGAAGTTAATAATGCCGACAACAATACACAAAACAACGACGGCAGTGTCGAGAGCAATATCATCCGAAGCCGACCTCGTCAACCTCGTATTAGACGACGTAAATGGCCAAAACCGTCACTCGAAGGCATCATACCTACTCCGTATGAAGAGCTGCGTAAATCAAAGAAGGGGCGCTTCCGATATAGGACGGAGAGTGGAATGGTTGTGAAATTTCGTATGTATAAAGACGGTCGAGTAACATGGAAATAAATATATAATTATTCTAACATAAGTGTTCTTAATTTCCCCTCGTTCACTTTTCTCTTTCTTGGGGACACTCTCGTTTCTTTGCTGGGCCGGAGAATGTTGCAGCACAATGCAACACATACATACCTTTTACAATAAAAACAACAACAAACACTGGTTAATTTTAATCTATGTATTTATTCACACTTGTTTCTTATTTCACTTACGTAGCTCAGCCATGGAGTTAAGTGCTGAAAGAAAAACAAATAAAATTACAAAGAAAAAATTCTTATTATTAACACAAAAATTTATTTATGAAATAAATATTAATAGAAATACTTATCTGACAGATCTGGACATCTACTCTGTTAAATAATATTAACCGGCCTGCAGTCAGACATTCAGGTTTCAATTTCACAATTTGTAAGCCGCTGTAACCAAATGGACTCTTGCTTTAACTTCTGAAGGTTGGACACACTGATAAAGCAAATAACTTGGGAAATTTACCAGTGACGTCGGCCATATTCTAGAGGGGATGACTCACTCTTGTTACGGAGCTCCAGAGTATATAAGGCAGAAAGCAGCACAGTAAAATTCATTATTCCTCAGACGACCATCTAGGAAAGACCCTCATTATTTCACTAATAAATATTAAATATTTATTATATTCTGCCTTGTGTTGAGAGGTAGTCTTGGCGTGGCTTTGGACCGTCAAGTATTTTCATATATATTCTACCTTGTGTTGAAAGGTAGTCTTGGCGTGGCTTTGGACCGTCAAGTATTTTCATATATATTCTACCTTGTGTTGAAAGGTAGTCTTGGCGTGGCTTTGGACCGTCAAGTATTTTCATATATATTCTACCTTGTGTTGAAAGGTAGTCTTGGCGTGGCTTTGGACCGTCAAGTATTTTCATATATATTCTACCTTGTGTTGAAAGGTAGTCTTGGCGTGGCTTTGGACCGTCAAGTAATTTCATATATATTCTACCTTGTGTTGAAAGGTAGTCTTGGCGTGGCTTTGGACCGTCAAGTATTTTCATATATATTCTACCTTGTGTTGAAAGGTAGTCTTGGCGTGGCTTTGGACCGTCAAGTATTTTCATATATATTCTACCTTGTGTTGAAAGGTAGTCTTGGCGTGGCTTTGGACCGTCAAGTATTTTCATATATATTCTACCTTGTGTTGAAAGGTAAGCTTGGCGTGGCTTAGGACCGTCAAGTAAATCTTTTTAAATATATCTGCACTCCAGAGATTAGTGAATTGGCCAAAATATTATTTATATCATTTTTATAGTAACTTGTTATAGAATTGTGTTTAGAGTTAAGTATTGAAGTTGTGAGTTGTTGAATAAACTTTTGGTGAAATTAAATCGTGGGTTCTTATTTGTAAACCTGCTCCTATTTGATTTACAGGTTTTAGCATAAACTTGCATATTATTCAGTATGTATTAAATCCAACTTTTCGTATGTTTTTGTAATTGATTCTTGAGGAAAAGGATCTCTGGTTTTCTTATTTTGTATACAAGTTTCACAAATATCATCATGGTTGCACTTTATTATATTTACGTCAGCAGCTAATACTTGCATTTTTTTTACATCTGATAAATTGCGATGACCAAGTACTTTATGCCATTCGTGTATAGATTTTAAATTTTCCTTTTTGATTATATTTAATGCTTGATGTTTTGCCTTGTATATATTGTTATTTGCATTAACCACGCTTATATTTTTACCATCTTTATTTATATAACATTTTCACCTTTAAAGGTTATGTTGAAGCCTTTTCTTGTTAATTTATTAACTGATAATAAATTACATGTAAGTTCAGGTATATATTGTACTTCATTTAGCATTACTTTATTAAATTCTGTTTTAAATTCAATTATGCCGGTATCCTTTATGGTTAAATTTCTACCATCGGCTACTTTTACAGAATTTTTACTAGATTTGTTTAATATTTTAAATAGTGATATGTGATTGTTAAATACATAAAAAGAAATAGAAATAGGTGCCGGAATAATAACACAAGCAAAGTTCAATTATTATTTATTAAAAATCCAAAGTCCAACCTTAATGCTAACAAAATAATTAAATTAATACAATTCACATATGTAATAAAATTATATATATTTCAGTCCGTTTATTTCCTTTTGAGCTGAAATTAGACAAGAAAAAAGAGATAAATTATTCACAATTTTTGGTTAATGCCTAATCTTACGGATAGCGAGTGCACACCTCTCTACTATCGCGTATTAATGATTAAATACTTAATTAAAAGTCAGATTCTCAAATCAATATTTATGAGAACCCCACGGGAGTGTAGGAGACCTGATCAATATTCAAGCCTTGAGGATGGGGATGTGACCAAGTCAATATCTTGGTGGGTAGTTGGAGGATGGAAATTTTTATTGAAACTGGCTCAATATGCTCAGTTCCGATGGGTATTAAGTCTAGGTCAATATCCTAGCCTGGTTGGATGCTGGTCAGAGAAAAACTGACTGGCCTTGAGCTCCGTGCTCGCGTTTTTGTAGCACGAAAGCTCAAAAGCTCATGAAAGCACAGCTGTGGATATCCGTTTATCCGAAATATCCGAATAAAGCCATGCGCGCCATCTGTTGACAACTAGTTAATATCTAGTTAAACTCCAGTGGCGGTGGTGACAAAAAATATGTTATTTGGACAGTGGTGGCGGTGATGAAAATAGTTTGTTTGGTGACCAAACATTCTCCCACCGAGCAAAGTTCAGGGAAGACTTGCATTTATTTGGTAAATGCTCTGATGGTCCCATCCTTGAGGCGCTTAAATTTGATAACTTGGCCACTCGGAGTTGTGTGGCGGAACATTTTGTTGGTTTTTAGAACTTTGTCCCAAGGAACTTCGTCGCCTGTGGATATTTTTGATGTTTCTGGGAGTCTAATTAATTGTGGCTTTTCTTTTGTGGCAGTAGGAACTGGTTGTGGGTGTGTCCATTTTCGGTGTATTTGCGGTAAGCTGGATGATGTTGCTGCCTGGTTTTTTCTTTTTCTTTTAGTTCGTGGTGATGTCGCTCTTGGCTTGGACATTAGACCTCTGAATGGCAATTGGACCTGGTATTGACCACTATTTAATGGTTGATACGTTTGAAGGTAGTGGTTCTCGCATAAGTTGGAAGTATTTGGACTTTTCTCCATTTTGCGGAATTTTTTAAGTTGTGAATTTAAATTCTCAACTCTTGTCGTGAATGTGTCGACCTTTGGTATTTGATTTGTGCTAGGAATGCTTCCCATTAAAATCCATCCTAACTGGGTGTTTTGTGCAATTGGTTGGCTTTTAATGATGCCATCCAGAATTATTTCTGCGTAAACGTCAGCACCTAGTAAGAGGTCAATTGGCCCTGGGTTCGAGAATTTGGGATCTGCTAGTTTTAATGTGACTCCATTCAGTAGATTGTATTGGCTCTGCTGGTAGAGCCTCTGTAATTTTTTCCAGTACAAGGGCGTCTACGTTCATGGAGAATTGATTAATAAGAGACTTGATTTTTATGTTGATCTGCTTTGTTGCAGTAGCTGTTGGTGTTTTTTCAAGCCCGGTTACCACAACGTTAGCTGGCTCGCCTCTAATATTGAGTATTTTACAAATGCGATCTGTGGCAAAGGAGACTTGTGAGCCTGAGTCCAATAGTGCGCGTACAGTTAAAGTTTTTCCTTGAGCGGTTTCTATATTAATCATTACTGTTGATAGCAGAGCTCTTTTGATATTGGAAGTGAGAAATGTTTGTATTGACAATGGTTCTGTGTTTGTTGGCGCCTTGTGCGGTACACCGGATGGACTTGAAATTTCAGCAGTGGTGGACATTTGTTTAGGACTTGAGCTGGTGTCAATATGTAGCAGAGTATTATGCCTCCTTTGACATTTTAAACACCCCTTTTTGCTCCGACAGTTCCCCTTTTTGTGCCCTAATGTGAGGCAGTTAGAACAAATGTCATATTTTGTAATGAATGTGTTCCGTTGACCAATAGTGAGACTACGAAACTCGGGACAATGAAATAGGGAGTGATTTGATTTGCACTTGGCACAGTGCTGTAGTTTATTGAAAAATGACATGGGATATTTTGCTGAGGTTTTATTGGGTGCTTGGTTTTGACTGCTGTCAAGCGCTTCTAGTGCTCTACACCTGGCTTCTAGGAAGATTTGTAATGCCTTATAATCTGGAAGTTCGTCGGTTTTACTGCATTCGTGCTCCCATTGGTGATGAGTTTCTGGTGGAAGGCGTTTAACGAGATTGTATACCAGAATGGTATCCCATTGCTCAATAGGTAGCTCTAGGTTTTTGAGCTCATGAAGGCTTTCTGCTGTCTGATCCAGGAGAGAGTGAATAGCAGAAGCTGATTCCGCCTTTACTGGTGTTTGACTTAATATCGTCTTTAAGTGGGTGTTAATTAAAACTCGTTTATTGTTGAACCTCTTCTGTAAGAGTTCCCATGTCTTTGTGTAATTGGTCTCAATTATTTCAAATTGGCGTAACAAGCGCTCTGCTTCCCCAGTGACGCTGAGTTTTAGGTAATGCAATTTTTGTACCTTTGATAGGCTTGGATCTTTGTGGATGAGTGAAGTAAATAAGTCGTGAAATGAACGCCATGACTTGTAATTCCCATCAAACGTGGGAATATGGATGGGTGGAAGTCTAACTTCAGACTTTGGGAGACGTAATGCCTGTGTAATTGGCTCAGTCTGGTTTGAGGACAGAGCTGGGAAAGAATTCTCCAGCTCTTCACTCAAGGTGGAAAGAAGTTTGATGTATGTCAACTCAGATTCCTCATATAAGGTACCCTTGGCATATTCGCTTTCAGAACCACCCTTAGTTGTCCAGATTTGTATGTGCGTATCTATGAACGCTTGCCACAGGGTTTCCAGTGACTGAATTCTAGCCGCGTAATACTTTTTTGCTTGTCTAGTTTCTTTGCTAGCCTTTAAATGATTCTCGGCGGCTTTGGAAATTTGCTCGTGAAGAGCTAGTTGTTTGTGAATAAGTTTTTCCATAATGAACTATTGGCTTGTATATCCGGCTCGAAGGACCTTTATGTTAAATACATAAAAAGAAATAGAAATAGGTGCCGGAATAATAACACAAGCAAAGTTCAATTATTATTTATTAAAAATCCAAAGTCCAACCTTAATGCTAACAAAATAATTAAATTAATACAATTCACATATGTAATAAAATTATATATATTTCAGTCCGTTTATTTCCTTTTGAGCTGAAATTAGACAAGAAAAAAGAGATAAATTACTCACAATTTTTGGTTAATGCCTAATCTTACGGATAGCGAGTGCACACCTCTCTACTATCGCGTATTAATGATTAAATACTTAACTAAAAGTCAGATTCTCAAATCAATATTTATGAGAACCCCACGGGAGTGTAGGAGACCTGATCAATATTCAAACCTTGAGGATGGGGATGTGACCAAGTCAATATCTTGGTGGGTAGTTGGAGGATGGAAATTTTTATTGAAATTGGCTCAATATGCTCAGTTCCGATGGGTATTAAGTCTAGGTCAATATCCTAGCCTGGTTGGATGCTGGTCAGAGAAAAACTGACTGGCCTTGAGCTCAGAGATGTGCCTTTAGCATGAACCAAAGTTAGTAAAACTTAAAAATAAGTGAAGCAAATCCGTTGAATTAGTAGTAGATTTCGATTTTGTCCATTTGCTTACTGGTATTATATTACAATTATAAAAAATATGATTTTGTATAAAAAAATTCACCTTTATTGCAAAGAATATTCAAATAAAGTAACACAAATATTTTCTTAAAAAAAAAAAAAAAAAACAAAACTAAATAATTAAGTAACACAAATATTTTCTTTAAAAATAACAAAACAAATTTTTAAACTAAAGCAAAAATATATTTAGTGTAGTTATATATGTATTTAAATAAAGAAATTAGCCTCTTGTTTTTGTTTTCAACATCTTTAAGAACTTCGGAAATTATTATGAAATGCATATGCCTTCAACATTTAAATTTTTGAAAATTTCCCGTCCACATATTTATATTTTGAGGCGGTTGATAAGTTTTATTGCTGTCAATTTTAACAGCTTCTTTACATAATAGGATGCCAGATGCACTTTCAATCGTCAATCTATTTCTTTTGTGTGTTTTGACATTCCTGAAATCAGAAAACTTTCTTTCCGCCGCAGCGCTACTATGAGGAAGAGCTACAAGTTTAAGCATATAGCTTGATAAGCTTGGAAACATTGGTTCTTCCAAAATATTTTCTCTTTTAGCTAAATTAAACCAAAACTGAACAACGTCTATTTCTGATAAATCGTTAATCATAATATCACTCTCTTTCATACTGATAAATAATCTTCATTCGGCATTAAGAGCTTCAAGATCCATCCCATCAAGATAAGGAAATGACTTTATTAAAGGAGCTATTGTCATAATTTCTCCTCTCAAAATCTTCTTTGGATCTATATATTGAAGATTTGAAACTTTTACATCATTAAAGTCAAAACGCATTTTAATTTGTGTACATAGTTGCATATAGAAGGAAAGAATATTACTTTTAACTTTTAAAAGAACTGCGCTTGGCAATTTTTCTTCCAATTCATAATTCAAAAATGATATACCAAAAAACATATTAGTTAAAGGTAAGTGAATACAAGTATCGATAAAATTAGCAAATACACTAACGTATTCCGCGATTACAAAATTTTGTAAGATTACTTTAAAATTTTCTTCCACCAGGATTTTAAATAGATGAATTTTAGTTGACTCACATTGAAATATTTTATTTTATTTATTAATGATATTTAATATATAAGATAAGAATAGTAAGTATAATTTAATTTCGGTATTTTTGCAAAATATTGTCTGCCTTTGAGTCGTTCACTTCGAAAACAAAAATAGTAAAATAATGTATTAGGGGGTTCCATTGTTCTAATATTCGGTTTATAACAGTTTCTAGTTCGAGCCACCTTGTTCCACTAATTTTCAAAATTTTATGAATCTCAGTCTCGAAATAAGCTTGAAAATCTTTTAACTCTTCTTGCCTTTTAACACTATGAGAAAAGTGGTAGTAAATATTATGAATTAACGTTTCAATAAATGAGGGAATTTCTTTCATAGCAGCGGCTGCGCAAAGGTGTAAGCTATGACATGTGCAACCTAAATAGAAAATTCGATCATTCAACCTTAGTAGTCTAGTTTTCACTCCTGAAATATCACCCTTCATCACAGACGCGTTGTCAGTAGCCAAGCCAATTAAATTGTTCACTGGAATTTTAAATTTTCCAAAGTACTCAATAATTGAATTATATATAGCTTCTGCAGTTGATTCTCGAAGCTTAACAAGCCCTAAAAATCTATCCATCACCTTGTGAATATTATTATCGAAATAGCGAGCTACGAGTACCAAACTTTTTTCGGAACTAACATCTGTGGTTTCATCAATGATTAACGAGAAAGAACATATCCTTAAAATCTTGCAAATTTCTTCAACTACATATGGAGCAATTACATCAACAATCAGCCCTGTAGCTTTTTTACGTCCACATCTCAGTACTTTTAGTTCCGAATTTTGGCATAAATCAACAATTAAATGTGGTAAAGTATCCATTATAGTAAATGGCACGTTGTTTTGTATCATAAACATGACGCATTTAATTTCTGCTTCAACCCTCTGGCAAGCAGAATTAAAATTTTTACCTTTAACCAGGGCTTCTTTGACGTCTACAGAGTTTTTTAAATCTTTAAATTTTGCTCGGTGAAGAGAACTAGCTGAATGTCTGTCTAGAAGCGTAATATTATTAGATAATGTTTTAAAGCAAATTTTGCAAAATCCTTTATTTCTCATTGCTTTTAGCCATGGCCTATTTTCTTCCCTTTCTTTTTCCTATAAATTGAATAATTATTCAAATTATAAATATAAACATAAATAAACAAAACAACCGTAAGTAAAGTTCCTTCAGATCCAGCTGGAGTTGTTAAAATGTTGTTGTCCTTATTTTTTTTAATTAGGTTAGATTGTCTGCTGAATTGTAAAATAATTTATTTTTAAGAAAATTTTACATAAGGAAAATTTTGTGATACCTACTCTTCAATTTCTTGCTCATTTTCTTGTCTTTTTTTTAAAAATTTTAGGATAGTTGTTTGATTTTGCATTATATATACATTAAATTTAACCGCAAGAAACAAAATTTTTGTAGAAGGCGGGAAGTTAACTAGAAGCCAAATTGATGAAATGTCACATGAACATTCTACGTGCTGTCATGAAAACGTCTAAATTAAATATTCTGAGACGAATTCTTTTTAAAGGATTGGGTAGGATATAGAGTCTGAAATATAAAGCAGGAAACACAGTGTAAACTTTTCCAACCTCAACCTCACCCTCAACTTTGATACTTTTATAGAAAATTATGAGATCAGGTTACTAGCACCAGCGCCAGTTCAGCTTGTATGTAAGTGCTGATCATAAAAAGTAGTGAATTAATAAGGTAGAGTAGTAGGGTATTAAATGGAGTGAAAATGTAGCAGATCTACTACAATTGTAGTAAAGGCACAGCACTGCTTGAGCTCCGTGCTCGCGTTTTTATAGCACGAAAGCTCAAAAGCTCATGAAAGCACAGCTGTGGATATCCGTTTATCCGAAATATCCGAATAAAGCCATGCGCGCCATCTGTTGACAACTAGTCAATATCTAGTTAAACTCCAGTGGCGGTGGTGACAAAAAATATGTTATTTGGACAGTGGTGGCGGTGATGAAAATAGTTTGTTTGGTGACCAAACAGTGATGATGCCCCAGAATCAACACACCATTCTGAGATATTGTTGTGGTGGTTATGACTTAATAAACACACATGTGCATCTTCACTTTCACTATCATCATTATTTTTCACTAAATTCACTTTATTTTGTACTTTATATTTATTTTCGTTTTAGGTTTTCCTTACTGCATATTTTCTGCAATCACTTTTCATATGGCCAACTTTTTTACAGAAAAATCGTTTATATTTATTTTTATCAAAATTTGTAATTTCTTTATTTATTTTAAAACCTTTTTCTGTATTTTCATTTACGTCAAAAATATCTTGGCGTCTTTTATATTCTTCGAATAGCTTATTTTTAACCATACTTTTTGTTAGATCATGTTCAGCACGTGATTTAAGTGCAGTTATTAGTACACTGTAACTTTCAGATAAGCTTGACAAATATAGAGCCACTGCCAGAGCATCAGCCAACATTTCTCCCAACGTAGGCAGCTCGTCCATACATTTATCCATTGCGTTTAGATGTGATCATATTACCTCCTCCTGGTAGGATCATTCTACATAGTCTCCTTAGAAGCCTATCTTTATTTGACAACGTTGATTTTTGGTGGTACTCCTGTAATGACTCCCACATCGCTTTTGCAGTGACTTTATTCTTAATATGTATGATTTTGTTATCTTAAATGAGTATACCAATGTGTGCACGTGCTTTACCATCCTTATTATTCCAGTTTGCTAATTGTGCGGCATCTACGGGTGCGTTTTCGTTAATTACATGCCATAAATCTTCTTTAATTAACAATAACTCTGTTTTGTACTTCCATATTTGGTAGTTGTCATCATTTAACTTTACGATTTGCAACCTCATGGTGTCCGGCATTTTCAATACAATATTCAGGTAAATAATTTGATATTTAGCGTGGTAATGAGACTGGGCTCATAACTTGTTGAATGTTTATGAAAAATTATTTGTACAAATTACCAGGCAAACGAGGTATAGAATCAGGATGCTTTAAGATTAATATTTTGATAATCATTGAAAACTTTTTTATATTTGTCTTATAAAAGAAAAACGAAAAGACGTCTATTCAATTCAGTGGTTTTATTAGAACAAACAAATTATGACATGTGAAAATGACACAAAGTGGTTGTCGCTATAAAATACAATATTAGTGTTGCCAATATATAAACATGTTTTATGCTAAATTAATTTTACTTATATTGCTATAATATCTAACAACCTGATCCTTATATATCTGCCTTTCATGATAGACTCAAGCCCCGATGCCGGAAGATATTCTGGCTTGCCAAGTGTTGCTAGATTTTAGTATACTCCGAGAAGCGTGTTTTTATTTTTTGTCGCTCTAAAACAAGCTTAAGCTTTCGGAAAATTTAAACTAGCTGACATCGATGGTTTGGCTGCTTATGGCCGGTTTCACAGTCCAGGCTTAAGCCAGAGCTTAGCTAAGCACGAGTGTGGCTTAAGCCCCGGACTTGAGCCTACTCGGTTTTACAGTACTCAGTAAGATGAGGCTTAGTTAACCCGCAGATGAAATATTGTTGCGAGCGTGGCTTTTAGGTTCGTATTTAAAACACAATATTAAATATTTAATATACAAGTTCTTTATTTAACTCTAATCTTATACAATTCACAAACTTTCAATTAATCAGCTACACTTTAATTATCGCTTAATACTGTACTTTCAATTATCGCAATCTAATTACAACACTTCCGCACGTTATTACTTTCGCTTGTTAACACTGCAACGTCTAAGACAAGACTCTTTTTCTGGCTATGACAACTGTTATATTTATACCCTAGAAACTCTCCAGATTATTCTCGAGTGTTCTATTTTCCAGAAGCTTCTTGACTGTTCTATTCATTCTATTCCTGAACCTTCCTGTAGATACCATAATCAATTCTCCGAACCTAAAGTCGTTTACTTCTCCATTGCCAGTAGATGTCACCAGTTGTCTCTTTCTATTGCACGTAACAATATTTTAAGTTGTCAGCACTGCGGTAATTGTGCATTTTTAAAGGAAAATTGGCATAGTGAATCTCGATGAAGAAGAAGACATCAAAACAAAATATTGTTATCACTCGTTTATAGTATAAACTGTGCGAAAAATGGAGAAAAATAAAAGAAGTGTTAATTTTAGTTCGGATGAAATTGACGTTCTATTAGAACTTGTGATAAAATATAAAGACATTATAGAGTGCAAGAGAACAGACCAGGTGCGATTAGGGGAAAAAAGGAAAGCATGGACAGACATTACTGCTGAATTCAATGCAAGAATAGGAAAAAGTGCTCGTACGTTGCAAAAAAAATATGCAAATTTAAAAAAAAGTACACGAAAGAACATAGCTGCAGAAAAGCGCAGCATATATGTGACTGGAGGTGGACCGGAATCCGCCAGTAAGCTTACAAAACATGAAGAAACGGTTCATGAACTAATTGGTCCACAAATTAATGGATTAGAGGCACTTTACGATTCAGATACTATATATAATGCCCAGGAACTATCCACACGTAAACAGTTTTTACATAAAATTGATATTATATGTAGTTATATTTTTTATTTTCATACAGGTGAAGAAACACATATGGAGATCGAATTGTTCGAGGATTTCGAGGACAAAGCAGGAAGGCCCCCCACCAACCCTTCAGAAAACTGGTCGGCATATAAGCCTTCTGATTTGAAAAAGACTGTGTCAAGGCCTCTTCAATTACCAAAAAAATCGAAAAGGAATGCAGTTTCGACAGAGAAATGGCAGGAATTAGCAGAGGAGAAAATAAAACTTGTGAAGATACAACAGAAGTGCTTCGCTGAGAAGCATCAAGTGGAGATGCAGCAAATGGAAGAAGAGCACGCGGCAAAGCTGGATGCGACGAAAAAAATAAATTCGCTAAAGGTCCAACCCTTAGAAGAGGAATTAAAAATTAAATAATTATATTATATATTTAGATTTTAATAAATGAATAAAACCAAATCGAAATACTTTTCATTGTACCAATTACAATTACAATTTACAATTTCCATTTACACATTTTACTTTTACAGCAGGTTCCTGAAATAAGTTTGGATCAATAATTCCCTTCTTCTGTTAGAAGAAGTATGCCTTTGCACACCACTCGGCACACTATTCACTATCCTTATTTGCTCTTCCATACTGTAATTCAAAACTGCGGGCTCTCCTTCATTGTTGATGCAACATATGTTATGCAGCACTGCTGTAGAAATGATAACGCTTTGAATCGTTGACATTTTCAAACGCATTCCCATTGCTAATACAGGGAATCTTCGTTTCCAAACTTCATACAATCGTTCAACACAGTTGCGGGTGCGAATTTGACATTCGTTGTATAAATTTTCCTCTGGATGATCCCAAGTACGTAATGGGGTCATCACATAATTTTCGGCTGCATATCCACCATCTGCTACAATAAAATAATCTTGAAATTCACCGTTTTCAAACCGAGAACAAATTCTGGAATTGTTAAAGATGGTTGAATCATGGGTTGATCTTGGCCATCTTGCTGCAATGCCCAGTATTCTAAGTTGCGAATCACACAATGTTTGAACATTAATTGAGAAGAATCCCTTACGGTTCCGAAATACTTCAGCACTTTCTCCACCTGATAAAATGCGCAATGAAAGATTATTTGGATAAACACAATAAATAGAATTCAGCGGCATATGTACATACCAGGTGATTGTATTCGGACGTGTGTGCAGTCCATTGCTGCTATAACTCGAGGAAATCGAGCTAAGCTATAAAAACGTAAGACAGTATCCGACTTTTCATCATCTGTCAGCGGGAAGTGCACAAACTTTTCTCTTAACAAAGCAATGTGATGAGAAATTTCTTTTACAACGCGAGAAGCTGTTGACTTGGATACGCCACAAAAGTCTCCAGCTGAAATTAATAGTCCTCCGCCGGCATAAAAACGAAGAGTTAAAATAACATGCAGGCTGGTGACAAACCGCTGATCCTATATGAGAAAATTTTTAATTTCACACTGAATTATAATACAATATTTACCAATCAGTCATGTTTTTTATCTGCGATTGTATCAGATCCAAAATCATCATAGCCGAATGTTTCGACAGTCGGAACCGAGAATAAAAATCAACGTCGTCCAATTTCTAGAAATGTTGCGGACGCCTTCTTATAATTCTTTCACGGGTTACACTTTGTGATATTATATTATAAATTTCTTCGTCGCTTATATCCTCTGCATCAGATAAATCGCTCATTTTTGTCTTAAACTGTTTGGTTTCTTCCTAAAACGTCAAATGGAATGTCGTCAGCGTCACTATAGTTACCAGAAAGTACTCAAAACTGCTAACTAGATAACTATTTTTCACTTGGAAAATTTCAATTTAAACTTTAAAGTGTAACTTTTGAAATACGTATGTTCGTTTAATTTTATAATAACAAATTATAATATTTAGCAATAATCTCCATATGGTTTCACAGCAATATCTGGGGCTTAAGCCTTCGAGATGACGGGCTTAAGTTAAGCTATCCTTAAGCCAGTGATATCGCTTAAGCCTTGACTGTGAAACCGAAATATTTATTAAGCCTTGGATTAAGCCATCGCTGAGGCTTAAGCCTTGACTTTGAAACCGGCCACAAGTGTTCTTCCGGGTTAAATAAAATAACAAAAAAATATACGCGAAACCAAAGTGTTTTGAGTTATAAGCCGAAATTTATCTCATCGCAGTGCACACGTAAGGGAACGTGGTGTACCTGTTTGGAATATCAATAATCTATGGAGAACCAATCAAACAAAAGACTGAACTTCAATGGAAGTATACGTAAGTACATTTGCTTACATAAAGCGAACGCGCCCTTAAATTTAACAGGCGTACACAAATTAACTTTAACTCGTGTGAGGGGAACTATCGTTAACTTTAAATATCCAATTTTCCGTAAGTATAGTGCGCTAAGAATCGCTCATTCCGTTAGAACGTGATGTGTCCAAACAATTAAATCATTACTAAATGATTAAAAGTCCAATGTTAAAATTAAAATTGAACAAGTAAAATAGCTAGAATTGGTATAAGACCAATTCTTATGATACCTTACTAGATGAATGCCCGTATGAAATTTCGTATTGTCACCCTTCTGTGCAAGTTTGATTTTTGAAGTGGTTTTTCGCATATATTTCTAGCAGGTTGTCGGACTGAAAAAATGATTATAACCAATTTTATAGGATTTCGTATTCTGAAGAACTTTTTAGTACAATAAAAATGTATTGGACTGATCGTTTTCACAGTATACGTAAAAAACCTAAATTTTTATATGGAAACACTAAGAAGGAGTAGCCCGATTTAGTCTATTTTTGGAATTTTATTTGCTAGTACAATGAAAACACCATGTACCAAATTTCAGCTCTTTATATCGATGCGTTCTTAGGCAGTGTCCGAATATATAGTGGAGACGAAAGTTTTGTATGGCAACCCCACGAAGGAGTTGCCCGATTTGTCTCATTTTCGAACTTAATTTTACTTTTTTTTTTTAAAGTCCGTGTACAAAATTTCAGCTCACTAAGTATACGCGTTCTGGAGTTTTATCGTGCGCACAGACGGACGGACATGCAAAAATCAAAATAACTTTTAATATTATGCGTGGGTGTCCAATCCATTTTGCTCCACCATCATTATTTCGAGGTGTTACAAACGGAATGACAAACTTAGTATACTCTATAGATTTCATCTAGGGTATAATGAATAAAAATGGCACTGCGAAATAATAGAAAGCACAAATCTGCAATTAAATCAACTTCCCCTTTTTAAAATTTAAAACATTGAATATCAATATAATAACTCTTAAGCCTCGTTTCCACTAATACAAATTTTCTTACCCGACAAGTTTTGAAACAAGTTGGCAACAATTTATATAAGTGGAAACGCTATATGAAAATTCAGACACATATTGGCAACTTGTTCAATTTCGGCTGTAAAAACTCGCAGAATTTGTTGGGTGAGTTTTTCATTTCAGTGGAAACGCTCATTTGTTGTGTTGGCTAAACTAGTGGAAGACAATGGAGTAGAGTTGGCGAGAATTTATTTAAATGGAAGCACTTGTAAGTTTAAGCTAACATGTCGGCTCCCAACAAGTACACAACATGTTACCGAACAAGTTGGCAGAATTTGTATTAGTGGAAACGAGCCTTTACGGAATGTGATATATATTTAGGATAAAAATATCAATTTTTCGTAAGTAAACCTCAGTCTCATTTAATTTCGTAAAGTTATTTACTTCTACTGTAGTTCAGCCTAAAATCATGAACGGAGGAATATATATATGCATATATGGTAAGCTTTTTCTTAATATTTTATAATAAAAATATATATCAAAATTAATTAGTATTATTTTATTTTATAAGTATTTTATTTCAATAATAATTATCATGAATTCATATTCATATGTTTCATAACCGACGCGCCTTGCTACTTTCCAAGTAAACAACTCGTTCTGCAACATTTCCTTGTGTTGTGTTAGCATAGTTGCGGATACCTTCCAGTGGGCAACATGTTTGTGAAGTTATGATCAATCGACTTCCAACTTGTTTTTGAAATGAAAAACAGAAATAATTTTCTGAAATATAACAACGTGTTTAGGCGCCAAATTTGTTACGCATCCTTTATCACAAGTGTGACCAAAACACCGGTTGGACGCCACATGGTTTTTGAGTCCACGAACTTGAGGAAACACGAATAATTTTAAGCTTTATAATTTTAATAAAAATTGAAATTAAAACAAGTAAAAACTAGAATTGAACTAAGACCAATACTTATGATACCCTGCTAGATGAATGCCGGTATGAAATTTCGTATGGTCATCCATTTGAGCAATTCTGATTTTTCACTGGTTTTTCGCATATATTTTTAGAACGGCTCTCTGGAAAGTAAAAATCATTATAACCAAATTTATAGGATTTCATATTCTGAAGAAGTTTTCGGTATACAATAAAAATGTCTAGGACTGATCGTTTTCACAGTATCCGTAAAAAAACTAAGTTTTTATATGGCAACACCAAGAAGAGGTTGCCCGATTTATTCCATTTTTGAAATTTTATTTGCTATTTCTATGAAAACATCATGTACCAAATTTCAGCTCTCTGTTGTGGTGATCCCAAAATCACAGCCATGTCCACAATTAATTACTTACCCTCTATGCATAATGCATAAATATATTGTGGTCTCAAAATACCACACCATACATATTCCCATAGATTTTATGTCCAAATATCTAAAATCACAAACCTACCAGTCATATTCATAAGTACTTACACTCATAATTTTTCTAATATGTCTTAAAATGCACATAATGTACAAAGATTTTCATTCCTTACCTCCATAAATTACTTGACAACGCAATAATAGCCCACTTGTACAAAGTAAACAAAATGCTTGCATGGCATTTTCGTACAAACGTAAATCACAAGAGTATATGTACTCCACATCGCTTCTCGCTCGAAATTTCAAGAGCAATATCAAATTACGAGACCCAAGTGAAGAAATTAATAAAGTCACATGTTTTGCTTGACTTAATGTAATCGTCTTATCTTTCAATTATTTCTGTTTCTCTTCTGATTGGTCGGCTGAAAGCACTAATCACAAAAGATATTCTATACTTTCGCTGACGCGAGGGCGTCAGCTATTTTGGCGATAAAAATATGCTCCAACGATAATTAAGTCGAAGTTCAGGATCGGTATTGAAAGCGAAAGCACGGCGGGAGTCGAGATCGAGAAGTTTTGTTTTAATATAAAGGGTTTTCCAATAAGAGGTGTTATTTTGATATTCAAAGAAAAATGCAATTTTTTGAGATAAATGATCGGATCTTTATTTCATTATGAAGAGGAAGGTATGCCGTTAATAATGGAAAATAACATCAGCTAAATGACCACCACGTCCACGCCTACAGGACCATATCCTTTTCATGAAATTTCCCTAACCAAATCGCAAAGTGGCTGCCCTATGTCCTCGATAGCCTCACGAATTCCATCTTTGAGGTCTTGAATCGACGCTGGGCTGTTGGCGTAGACCTTCTATTTCACGTGGCCCCAAAGGAAGAAGTCGCAAGGTGTTAAGTCACAAGATCTCGGTGGCCAATTGTGATCACCTCTTCGAGAGATATCACGGTCCGGAAACTTTTCCCGTAAAAGATCAATGGCTTCGTTGCTTGTATGGCACGTAGCGCCGTCTTGTTGAAAGTAGTTGTTGTTTAGATCAATACCATCCAATTCCGGCCATAAAAAATCATTAATCATCTGTCGATAGCGCAATCCATTCACCGTAACTGTTGCTCCAGCCTCATTTTCGAAAAAGTAAGGTCCAATGACCCCGCGGGACCATAAACCGCACCAAACAGTCACACGTTGAGGATAGAGAGGCTTTTCAACACTAACTCTTTGGTTTTCCGAGCCCCAGATGCGGCAATTTTGCTTGTTGACGAAGCCATCGAAGTGGAAATGGGCATCATCACTCAAGATGAGTTTTCGATGGATGTTAACTGAACTTTATAAGCCTTAAGACCCAAATCTTTATGCAAAATACGGTGTAATGACGTTTGTGGAATGCCTAATTCCAAAGAACGACGAGGAATGGACAATCCTGGGTTTTCTTCAACACTTTCGGCTACAGCAGCAATATTCTCGGCTGTTCTTGAGCGACGTGCACGGGTTTTATTCTTCACATCACTAACTTGTCCCGACAGCTCGAATTTTTCTACCAATTTCTGTATTGCGGTCCGACAAGGTGCTTCACGATGACCCAAAAATGTTCGAGTTTTACGAACCGTCTCTGCCACATTTTCACCATTTTTATAGTGAATTTTAATAATTTCAATGCGTTGTTGAATCGTGTATCGTTCCATTTTTATTAATGGCGTAGTTTCTACTTGTCAAAAAATGACAGCTCCAAAAGTGACATCTACCGAAATAGCGGGCTAATTAAAATAACACCTCTTATTGGAAAACCCTTTATTTGAACATGTGCATATTGAGCACATAATTCAATTTTACTTTGTGAGGATTTTTTTTTCTCCTCTCCTTGTTCTGATGCGTGAATAATTTGAAGTACATTTTGCTGGTCTGAAACGTTCCGATAAAAAAATATCTCGTCTCCAACATCTAAATTCGCAACAATAACTCACAAACATTTAAATATAGTATATAAATATATTGAATATTGGTTCTAGGATATTGACCTCATGGTGCGCTCGTTTTCCTCTTTTTCGACCTCAAATAAATAAAAAGAGATAAAAATAGATTTTTTTTTTACTTGTGTAATTAATGTCCTTAATTACTTTAAATATAATTGTACCAGTTTTTCAAGAATAAGAACACAACGTTTCAAGTTTAATTTATACTTTTATTTTCCAAGCACAAGTTCTTTAGTTCTTCTTTCTTCAAGTGTCAGGAACCAAGTGTCCCTACTCTTTTACTTACTTACAAATGTCATGACCGGCTGTCAACACACAGGCAGGCCATCAAGTTTTCTATTAGTTCAACAATCCCACTCACAGGTGGCACTCAAGTATTTTTACAAGTTACAAGTATATCCTTACACTTGTGTCTACAAAACTACGTACATGATTGAACCCCACTCAGCAGTGATAACAAAAAATATATAATAGGGAACGACTCCAAATGAGTCGAGGGAACGCAACCGAAAACATCCTTTCTAACCTTTAATCAGGTGCCAGAACCATCTCACAAGGACGTAGAAGGAGAGCCACCAGCAAAGAGGATGAAACACAAACGACCCATCACCCGCTGCGAGGAAGGTTCTTGCCAATCAATTCTAATTGGAAGAACTCACCATTTGTGGAAAATTTCAAGAAAAATCCCACTAACGCTACAGAGACGAATAGAAGCCCCACTGCAAGACCTATTAGCTCATCAGCTGCTTTAAAACTGCTCATGCTAACCTCACTTATAATGCCAGCCTTCGGAAACCCGCTAAGGGAGCCGGCTGAAGTAACACCATTCTCAAGTAATCCAGGAATATTCTTTGAATCACTAGGACATGCACATCTAATAAACAGCCAGTGGACCATTCTTGCATACTACAAGCTAGATAATTACTGGAGCGAACTAGCGGGAATCAGAAAATGCATTGGAGAAATAAGCAAGTTATGCAATACAACAACACTCAGAAGAGACCACTGTTTGGAAATACTTTCCCAATTTCAACATCAACTCACGCAAATTGAAGAAGCTAATGAAATTCTCCACAAACAAGGCGGCCGAGACCGAGTTCCACACAAAAGGTCTCCTCTTAACTTAGTTGGTAACGTTGCGAACAAACTATTTGGCATCCTGGACTCGTCCTATGCCAAGTACATTGAAGAAGAAATCGAAAAAACAAGAAGCAACGAGGGTTACTTAATGCAGCTAGCAAAAAACCAAACATCAGTTTTAGAAACTACAACCAATATCATGAAACGTCGAGAGGAGTCAATTCAAAAACAATTCAAGGCAATTCAGGACCATATACTCGCATTCAGTAAGTTTGTTGATGACGTTCAGCTCGAGCAGCAAGCTACACAAGCTTTCAGTGCCTTATCGCTTCTAACCACACTAGTTCTTCAAAACTACCACAGAGCTCAAAACGCTTTATTAGACGTCATAACAGATATTCACCACAACAAGATCAGCCCATTATTAATCACCCCGATGCAACTCCGAGACCAGCTGAATTTAATAAAGGACCATATTCCATCAACTCTAACTATTCCAGGAAATATTAAGGATGGCGTGCTACTTCTTTACAACCTAATGACAGTCGGAACCAGGATAGGAGAATCATACATCTTATTTGACATACGGATTCCACTCGTCCTGGATGAATACTTTCAGTTATTCAAGATGATACCTGTTCCCATTCAACAAGGAGACAAACTCCTGTTAATCAAGCCATCATCAGATTATCTCATCGTGAGTCTTCCCAGGGAGAGATATTACCCACTATCTCAAGCAGAGTTAAACAAATGTCAACACTTAAGAGAAGACCAGTATCTATGTGACCAGAATCATCCCATCTTCAATCTAAAGGCCAATGTCAGCCAGTGCGAAATGGAGCTGCTCAACCACAGACAAACGCTCTCTTCCAACTGCCACTTTCGCAGCTCAAATCGATCCAATCTTTGGATACAGCTGCATACTCCAAACAGTTGGCTCTACCATCTCGACAGTGAAACCACATTCAACATTGTATGTGGCACAGCAGTAACACTTAAGACTCTACAGAAAAGTGGAATTCTGAAACTTCGTCCAGATTGTTCAATCAAACAGACCTCTATAACGATCACTGGTCACGGGCGTTATCAGAGCAAGACTATATCAGCATTTATTCCACGCATAAATTTAAGTCTATCCTTGGATGAAGACCTACATTCAGCAAAAAGAGGGCACCCATACATTTCCTCAGAGCTTCATCTAAAATCCAACGATCATGAAATAGATGTGCTGACCAACAAGGTCAAGGATCTCAAGCAGTACTCGGAAGCATTGCCCCAAGGAATATCGAATCACGACATACATCATTACACCATTAGCTACATGCTTCTGGCAGCTCTTATGATCGGATGCAGCTATTGGATGGTTACCAAATGGAACCACGGGGTTTGCTCCAGGAACATGCCACCACATTGCTATTCCATACCTTCAATACCCGCAAGACGGAGCCAGCCGGACAACAATGACGATTTTGTGTTGCGCAGCAACCCAAGGGGGCAGGATGATTAGCCCAGCGCTAATCACACAAATTAATTCTCACGTCGCATCCATTCTGAGGGAATTCATATTTCACCGGAAAATTCTACCATGCGAACTCCAGACGCAGCAGTTTTTTCTTGATTGTACGTACGTACCTATCACCACCTTTCATGGGAGAATTTTCATTCTCACAATATATTGTGAACTAAGCACTTTTTGGTAATTTTTAATTTTATTTCCCAGACTAATTTTGTATAAATAGGATTATTAAATGTACATATTTGACTACTTTTTAATAAACCATCAACCAGTAAAGAAGGCTTTTTTACTGAACAAACGTCAAAAATACCCTTCATGGGTTTCTGTGTAATAGGAAACCCCTCTACATCCTTCAATAAATATCTATCATGACCGATAACTTTATCAACAGTATATGGTCCTTTAAATTTTGGTAACAACTTTTTACAGACCCCTGGAGTAGTCTCTACATTGGTAATCATTACCAAGTCTCCTGGTTCATATTGTATCGGTTGCTTTCGTTTCTCATTAAATTTATTTTCATTGTATAATTGACTTTTCTCCATGTCAGCCGCCGCCTTTTCTCTAATAACAGTTAGATCTCTCGAATCTGGTTCGATCAAAACATGACTCTGCAAAAATTCAAAGACCTTATCGTTTAACTCTCCTCTTTGATTTACACCATACAAAAGAACGGAAGTAGTGTTGGTACTCTTCTGAACCGTGTTATTTAATGCAAATTCTACTTCGTGTAAGACCTGATCCCATTGTTTATCAGGTTTGACGAGTTTTGCTAACATGGGTGCAAGTATTCTATTGACTCTTTCCACTTGTCCATTTGCTCTAGGACAACCACTTGCCACAAGAATATGATGTATGTTGGAATCCTTTACAAAGGTATCAAACTGAACGGAAGTAAAACAAGTACCTCTATCACTCACGAGGCGTATAGGTCGACTAAATTGGATGAAATATCTCCTAAGGCATGCAATAACCTCAGTCGAGTTAGTGGTCTTTGAGGCATACAATTTTACATGCTTCGTAAAACCATCAATTATGACTAGGATGTGTTTTTTCTTTCTACGAGTCGTTTCAAAGGGTCCCAGGAAATCGACATGAATAGTATCAAACGGAACGGTACCCTTTGGAATGGGGTATAAGTATCCCTCCTTCTTACCATACGAAGGATTAAAGGTAATACATTTTGGACAATTCTGAATATATTCCTTAATTCTTTTTTTCAATCTAGGGAACCAATAGGAGCGGGAAATGATTTCATACGTCCAATCCACATGTCCAATCCACATGTCCAATCATGTCATGAGAAGCCCTAAATACATGTACAATCATGGCTTCTGGCAAGTAAAATCGAATTTTCTTTTTATTTAATTTTCTATAGATTAATCCATCTCTCATTTCAAATAAAGTATGATCAGACTGTTCCAATAGGGTTCTCAACTTTTCAAACTCGGGGTCAAAGGGACTGACAAATAGCAAGTCTCTGTTCAAAAGAACTTTCCTCTAATACTAATATGGGAAAACTGCGACTCAACGCATCCGCGTGCTGCATCCTTTTACCCTCCCTATGCTCTACTGGATTTCAAGTGCCCATCTGGCAATACGAGGGTTAATCAATTGCTTATTTAAAGTCAAAGCAAGGGCATTACAGTCTGTAATTATTTTAAAAGGTCTACCTAAAAGATAAACTCTGAAACGTCTAAGAGCATAAATTATTGCCATGGTTTCCAATTCGTACGAGTGGTATTTTGACTCAGCCTCAGAGGTTTTCCGAGAATAATAAAAGATGGGGTGATATTTTCCATCCTTTTTTTTCTGAATTAACATGGCTCCGTAACCCACTGCACTACCATCACAATGCAACTCAGTTGGATCGTCAGGGGAGAAAATTGCTAAGGTGGGGCGAACGAGCAATTTCCTCTTTAACTTCTCAAAAGACTGGAACTCTACTTCACCAAAATTGAATTGGTTATTCTTCCTCACCAATTCCTGTAATGGTTTTGCAATTACAGTGAATCCCTCAACAAATTTTCTAAAGTAGGAGCATAAACCGAGAAACCTTTGTACTTCTCTTACATTCCTAGGAAAAGGAAAATTCTCAATAGCCCTAAGATTTGACGCATTTGGACTTATTCCTTTCTTTGAAACATGGTAGCCTAAGTATTCTATTTCTTCTACCATAAATATACATTTAGACAGATTCAACTCTAGAAGGTTGTCTGATAAAATTTTCAAGACTTCTTCCAATACTAACAAGTGTTCCTCTTGTGACTCTGTTGCTACCAGGATATCATCGATATAGATTACGACTTTCCCTTTCAAGATCAAATCTCTAAAAACGAGTTCGATAAACTTTTGAAAAACAGATGGAGCATTTTTCAAACCGAAGGGCATTTGATTATACTCAAATTGCCCGAAGGGTGTTATAAAACTAGTGTATTTACAAGAATCTACCGCCATCTTAATTTGGTGAAAACCGCTCTTTGGGTCAAGTAAGGTAAAGTAATTCTGTCCATACAAACTATCGACCAATTCCTCAATTATTGGCAAAGGGTAATTCTCTCTAACCGTATGCTTATTTAGTATCCGATAATCGACACATAATCTACTATCACCATTTTTCTTTTTTACTAGAACAATAAGTGAACAATAAGAAGATGTACTTGGTCTAATAATATTCTCCTTCAATAGATTATCTAGAATTTTAAGCAAGTTTTGTCTCTCAGAGTAAGCTAATCTACGAGGAGTGCAAAAGAAATAGTCGTCTTTGTCAAGTTTAATTGTCATCTCATATGATATTTTTGGACTGTCGTTATTTTCTAAATGGTTTTTATAATGTTCCAACAATTGAGTGATTTCTAATTTATTATTATCTATTCTCAAATCATCACTCTTATTTACCTCGATATCAATATTTAATATTTCATTATTACTGTCACATTCAATTTCATTAGTTATTACTAAATCAATATTGGTTTCCTTAAACAAATTTATTCCCAATAAGACATCAGAATTCATTGTGTCATTTTCTACTACCAGCAAGATTGTTTTAAGAATTATGTCATTTAATTCAATAAAAGTTTCTATTTGTCCCAATGGAAACAATTGTGTATTATTAATACCATAATATTTTTTGTAATTATTTAACTGATTAATATTCACAATATTAACAAGTTTTTTCTTAATCAAGCATACCGAACTATCAGTATCTATCAAAGCATTCAAAGTTTTCCATGTATATATATTTTTATTACTAGCAAACAAGATTTTAATTTCTGAGTTACAATCACTCACCCGTATTTCCCTAATTAAATTGATGTTTACTTTTTTCTCCTGGTGTGTACTCAATTTGGGACAATTCGGACGTTTGTGGTCAGGTGAATGACAATTGAAACAGACTCCAACAGCTTTCTTATCAGCTCTGCACTGGAACGCTAGATGACCACTTTTTCCACAATTGTAGCACAACCGCTTATCACTACTGAACTCATTTCCTTTCTCAGTAACACGTAGAGCAGGAACAACATTCTGGCGAGATAACGACACGTAATCACCCAAACTAATGCTTCGGAAAGCATGTAGTAACGTTTATGTAGATGTAAATTGTTGTAACTTTGCCTGATTTTTCAAGGTTATGTTACTGATGCCATCAATTAAATATTCAATTTTTTCCTCCTCAGACAACATCAACTGGTTCATCATCAACATTTTTTCGTGGAAGTAATCAGTAAAATCTTCACTTACCTTCCACTCTCTATTTTCAAGCTTTCTTTTTACTTCTAATCTACTTTGACGCGTGTCAAACATAATTCGCAAATCATTCAGCAAACCTTTCAAGGCCAATAAAATATTTTGGGGGTTGGAATGAAACCATTCGAGGGCTTTTCCTTTCAATTTCCCAATCACTAGTATTTTCATCTCATCCTCATTCACTTGATATACCAGAGAAATGTTATTTATTTGTGCATTCCATATAGAAAAATTATTTCCATCGAATGCACTCAATAAATTATTTAATTCAAAGAGTGGAGGTGAGAGTTTTTGTTGACGAGGCTGACGCTCATCAATTTGTACAACTGAAGGCTCTAATTGTTGTGAGTCTAAGTGTGTAGACATTTTCAGTCTATTATATAGGGTTTTTTTGTTTCCAGAAGTTTTCAAGCCTCTAAATTTGAGATCCTCACGTAATTCATCCAGTGTATACTTTTCAATAGATTCCATCCCAAGTCGATCAAGCGAGGATTTTTCAGAAAACTATCCAAGTAAATCACTATCCACTATCCCACTTCTGAGATGTAATCAATGTCCTTAATTACTTTAAATGTAAATGTACCAGTTTTTCAAGAATAAGAACACAACGTTTCAAGTTTAATTTATACTTTTATTTTCCAAGCACAAGTTCTTTAGTTCTTCTTTCTTCAAGTGTCAGGAACCAAGTGTCCCTACTCTTTTACTTACTTACAAATGTCATGACCGCTGTCAACACACAGGCAGGCCATCAAGTTTTCTATTAGTTCAACAATCCCACTCACAGGTGGCACTCAAGTATTTTTTCAAGTTACAAGTATATCCTTACACTTGTGTCTACAAAACTACGTACATGGTTGAACCCCACTCAGCAGTGATAACAAAAAATATATAATAGTAGTAATATTTTTTTTTTGTAAAGATTTATTTGCGGTAAATGTGTGGATCTATTGCCATTCTGACAAAGCGAGTAAAACTTGCGACTGGGCCGCCCATAACTATAATGATGGCTTTCATATAACTCTTACTAAAATCGTAATTTTTCCATGTGATTAAGAGATATGCATAATTAATAAAAATAACAGAAACAAAGTTTGTCAATCTGACATCCTTAGAATTTAAACTTAGATTTGCAAATCTTACTGTGAAAATGTTTTTATGTGTAAAATTATCTCGCTATTGCAGCCAAAGTGCTTTTATTCTTAAAATCATGGCTGATGTTTAGGTGCATTGATGAAGTTGTCGTCAGTTTTGTTACAACGCCTTGACACTTTACGGTTCACGCATAGATATACATACATACATGCATTAAAGCAGTAGGAAATGAAAATTAAACCTACTAAGAATACTTGTATGGACAATTAAGTATAATCTTTTGAGAAATTTTTGCCCATTCCTTAGCACACCCCTTGGTGGCAGTTTTTTTTTTATTTTTTATCTTAAGCTAATCAGCCAACCTATTAGACGATTTCAAAATTTTAACCCGGGCGCGCCAACCGATTGTCTATTTGTTCGAGCAGTTGCCGTTTCATATCATGCCATCTTCCGACGAAACCCAAGGCTCAACAATGGAAATGAAAATAAGTATGAGCGATGTATACAACATGATCCCCGATTTCAACGGAGATCCTGCGGTGCTAGAAAAATTTATAGCCTGAGGAAACGTGTTGTTCTCTTCTACGAAAACCGAAGCTGAGCAAAGATTATTCCTGGACATTGTGAAAACTAAGCTCCAAGGTCCAGCATTCGAGCTGATGCAATACAAATCATGTAATAAGTGGGATGATTTGGCAAAGGCCTTAAAAGATCAGTTCCAAAAAAAGAAATCCCGAATGGCATTTCAAAATCAGATTAGATCTGCTAGACAAAACTATAGGGAATCAGTCTAAGAATTTGGAGAAAGACTTGCCCAGCTACTCACTTCCTTGAATTCAGCGACATATACAGGTGTAATAGATCACATATAAATGAAAACAACGATTTAACTGTTCAAGCCTTTGAGGATGGCTTAAAACACCTTAAATTACTGGACTTTTCCTAAACATGCACCTACTTGCCAAATATGCCACAGAGAAGGCCATACCTAGGAATCCTGCTTTAGGAACAGAAACCTACCGAGCTTTATGCCCAGGCAGGTGAAGAGAGAAGTCCAATATTTGACTTGTTCATATTGCAGAAAACCAAACCATGTTTATAGAGACTGTCGACTGCGATTGTCCCAAAATCTCCCCACAGCCCACCATGGCAACATCTCTTGGCCTAACAGAAACCAAAACGTTTATCCCCAGCGTAATAATGCACGACAGCCAGAAGCTCTAGCAAGAACAATGTCGCAGCAACAACAGGGAAGTAATCCCCATGTACACTATGTCCCTGACCAAAATAGAAATCGACAAATAATAATCTACGTCTAGAAGCTGGGCTAAGCATTCAAAGGACGGAAAACGGAGTCCCCCGGGTGGAAGCGATCGGCGTCCCATCCCGAATTATGCACGAAGCCGACATCCACGAAATATAAATCATGGAATAAAGAAAGAGAACAGCAAGAGTTTTATAAAATCTACAATATCTCTCTGTAACTCAGAAGGAGAAGCAACTATATGTGTACCTTTCGAACCGTCTCAAAAAAAATGTACAACATTTCTTATTGATACTGGAGCCGATGTGAGCCTAGTAAAATCCGAAAATAACTTTAAAGGAGATAAAAATTGTCCTATTGGATGTATTCTATCCACTATTTCTGGCGAATCAATCGCAACATTAGGAACTATCTTCGGACAACTTAATTTAACAACAGAAGACAAGAATGCTACTTTAGAACATACCTTTCATTTGCTAGACGGTAAAGTTAATTTAAAATATGACGGTATTTTAGGAAATGATTTTCTGCGAAAATATAAATGTACGATAAACTACGAAAAAAAAATTTATTAGAACTAAAACATGATCAGATAACATGAAACCTGGAAAAGTTGAGAACTCCGAAGGGACATTCAGGGGGAGTATTATAACCCTACAGCCTGAGTCCATGAATCTTCAAAAGAAACCAAACTTGATCTTCAGGGAAAACTTATCTTCAAAACCTATGTCGTGTCCCTTAGCAATAAAAACACTCCGTTTTCAACAAATGCACTACTTTTATTTTATTCACAGATCTTACTAACTTCACTTTAACTTTTAACTTAATCTAACTATTACCGCCGACCCAACGCTGTTTAATTGTAACCCGAACTGACCACACCAATTCAGTTGCGCACCTCGAAAACTTGCACACGGAAATCGGAAGTAGAACATGACCCTCAACATAATGTAATTATGATGCGGTAATATTCTACAACCGATGATGAAAACTACTGGCCAATGTCACCGATAGCAAGCAGCTGTGCTGTTGTAAACAAAACGGGCAATGACCGTGCTCTATGCGAAGTAGCATGTTTAGTCACTGCCGCTGTAATGTAAACAATCATCACATTATTTAGCAATAAGCGGACACCTTACTGTGCGAAGTAATGTGTTCCGCTATTGCTTGCTACTTTACTACCGGTACACCTGCCATGCTCTTGCTTCCGTGTACCAGCAGACTGGGCCACAACATCCCTCCCCCCTGGAAAAAACTAGTTCCCAGAGGAACTAGGTCCGGTATGTTCATTTAGGTTATCCAATCAAAGGCTGTTGGACTTACAATTTTTTAAATTAAATTAAATTTAATTTATACCTTAATAAAATTATAGCTTGCCTGACAATTTTGTTTTTTGTCTTTACATAATTTCGGTTTCTTTTTACAATTACAGGTCTTTCTCTTAGACTGTACTTTAAATATTCTTTTTATTGAATTCTTTTTTTTTATGTTTACATACATTCATTTTCACTTCATTTATGTTCATCTTTTTTGTTTACCAACGCTATGTAATACATACTCTAATGTCTTATATTCCTTGTAACGAATCTTATTTATTTATTTTAATTATTCACATTTTTCTTCCTTGAAGTTCTTACACAATATAAATCTTTCCTTTTAAACACATTTTCATCAAAGTAATTTACTAGATTTTAGTTTGTTTCTTTTTCAACACATTAGTTTCTTAATTCATCCATCCTATTGTTAGTGCATTCATATATTCCTATAACAAAATATTGATCAAAGCTTTTATTACCATACATAATATATGCAATATTTTCTTACATTTATTTCTTGTGATATTTTTACCATCCCTAATTTTAAGCTTTACAATTATTATTTCTATCTTATACTACCTCTAATCATCACAATTATTGTTTCTATTTCATACCACCTATAATTTATTTTTCCTAACTACAGATTTCCAGAAGCTACCTATTTACAATAGTATCTAAGGTCCTATTTCCCTAACACTGCTGCATGCTGTTGCGGCTACCCAGCTGAACGAGCAATTTTTCAATAAGAGTGGGCAATTTGGCTTCTGGGGACTATTACCCTGATGCTAGTTGTGTCCTTTGATCTACAGGGTCTGTTTTATTTTCAGAATTCGGGTGTTTCTGGTTGACCTCAGAACAACCTGCAACGTCGAGGCAGATGCTTACTGGTGTTTGAGTCGCCGCTGGTCAATCGCACTCCTGCTACTAGTAGGCTACTAATACTTAATGACTGCAGGCAGTTGTCTTGGCTGATATGAACCATATCCGTGGGATAAACTATGTCATCTATGAACTTGAGGGGCTGTCCACTGCGGAAGTTATGGAATGTATTTCCAATAGCGTATAAAGCGAACGGTCCATTTACTGTTGAGTTTTTTGCTTTTAATGCTCATTGTTTACTTCAACCATGCTGAACGTCTCTACATGCCTTTGTTCAGTCTAACTGATATATAACTTTTGTATTTGTACCATTTCAATATGCATGATGGAGTTCTCCCAATTACATATATTGGGAGTCCACCCATACATAAAAAAAAGATACACTTGCTCTATTGAAAGTCCTATAATGTACTTTCTAAGACTGCATAGCATTCGGCATGTTAGTTCCTTTAACTTATTCGGCTATCTATCTTAAATTTGCCGTTATATAACCTTCACTTTTATATTCAACCTCACCTGTGACGCTCAGTGAGACCTTTTAGATAATTCAAATGCTTTTCATTTGATTTGCTATGTTCTTCGTTACTTAAACTTCTTTGAAACTCTCAGATTCTTCCTCGCAGTGAGGTTTTAATCTCGTGTTCATCATGACTTTGTTTTGTTTTTCAAACTTTATAATTAACCTCACATTTAAGAAAGCCTGTGTCGATGTTGAAAAGCTCACTTTTCTCAAGTGCTCCTTATTTTTACCCCCATACAACTGATTTGATGATTGCTCCACGTAGACTATCCAGGGACGTTTCCAGAACTGATGTAACTGCCAATTCTGCTTACGCATTGAGGTTGGTTTACTCTGTTGATATTTTCTACTTGCAATTAATTTGTCAATCTTGTACTTATTTATTTACGTATATAATTATATACTTATATGTATATATATATATATATTTTTTAAACACTAGTATGTCTAATTATTTGCTTAATTTTTCTTTATTTCCCTTATTCTATAATTTTATACCTTTAACATTTATTACATATTTTTTACATTTACACTTTCAAACCTGAATATTCTTCTAACCTATTTAATCTGCCTTATATATTTTTTTTCGAATGATTTCTAACAAATTTGTTTGCTGTGATATTTTTCCCCAATTTAACTTTCTCTCTGTTTTTTTTTACTTTGTCGCCTTTTTATTTATATTATGTCTTTTTTTCTTTAATACTTATTTTTGTTACAAAAACTTCTCTTAAATTTCTTATTCCTCTTTTTTTTTCATAAATCTCAATTTTTAACATTATATTTTTCTTTATTTTCTTTAGTCTTTTGTTTTTACCTTTCTGATTGGTTCCATGTCCAACGGAATAGATACAGGATCACGTTTATACCTCCTTCCATATTCTTTCTCGCCACAGACTATCAAACTCAGCTCATCAAATTTCTTCTGAAATTAGAGGGAATTTGTTGGAAATTTCTTTGGTTAAGTCCCCCAAATCCTGGGTCATAACCGTTACTTACCATGTACATACCGTTGGGGTTTGAAGTAAAAATTTTCCTCTCGGTTCTATTTCGAATCGGTGCTCCCGTATCTGTTTGATAAATATATTTTGGTAACTTTAACTTACCCCTACGTGGCATCCTCTGAGATCGCCGTTGTTGCAAATGGAAGCTGTAATTACCCTTATGGTCCCATCCAGGTCGTCTGGAAAGCTTACGTGGTTGCGCTTGTCCATGCATAGAATTTGGGTCTTTGACAAAATAGGCTTCTGCATTAGCAATTCTCACGAATTCACGTCCATTCTTCCGACTATTTCCGCTGTGTACGTTATACCTGTGTTCTCTGCTCAACCGTACGCTAAATTTATCGATTATAGGCTGCACTATAGGTACTCTTTTATCTGCATGTTGCGAAGTTTTGTCGACATTAAGTGACGTATTTTTTAATTTGGAGTGTCGGTCATACACGCCTGATGCCATGTTTTCTGTCGTGTTGACATTCTCCTTCTCAATCATGGTCGGAAATTGATTTCCTTGACTGCTATTTAACCAAACTGTGGGTCCGACTTGTGCACAAGCTGCGAAATTTTCACAAGAGTCACTTTCTCCCATGCCTTTGCTGGCGCCTTGTATCCACAGCTTCATATTTATGCAGTCGATAATAGCTCTGCTACCGAGAAAATCCATTCCGAGTATACCGTCGGCAGGAATTGAGTCCGTATCACTAATGGCGTTAAATTTGCAGGCATGCTGGCTGTTATCTATCTGCAACTTTGCCTCACAAGTGCCAATGGAGCTCCTAGCGGATCCGAACAGTCCTCCAATTCTAATTTTACGATGTGTCTGTATGGGTGTATTTCTCTTTATGCTATTAACTTTAATTACACTGCAACTGGAACCGGTATCTATCAAAAGTCTTAAATTACCTTCTACTCCTATATCCGATGGAACTGCGATAATAAACTTGTTTTGGGAATTCAATTTTTCACTGGCCTTTTCTGCTAAATATTTTTTCAGGCAGTTCGTCGTATAATGGTCGCATGTTCGACAAAATTGGCAGTAAAGCCCCTCCCCTGCTGAATGGAATCTACCACTAATGGCTTCTTTAATATCTGCGACTCTGACGTGATGTGTTCGGCAATTGGGTGCTTCGTGTCCATATTGCTGGCATTCTATACAGAAGGGTAGTTTGTGGCACTCCCTTGCGAAGTGTCCCTGCTGCCCGCACTTGAAGCAATGGCTGGGTCTATGTCCATATGCACTTCTAGGAAATCCTCTGAAAGGTTTTTGGTAAGGTGTAGCTACATCTCCGTCAAAGTTGTCGCTTCCCCATCCTTCTTGTGAAAACCCTTGATTGCTTGGTACCCTGAGCTGAAGTCTTATCGCGTCCTTTTCGTAAAATTCAGCTTCTGCTCGCACCGCCTTTAATGAGTCAAACTTTTGTCCTGTTAGGTGAGTCCGAATAGCCTGATTCCATACTCCAGCTTTAAATGTGGCTATCGCATCCGCTTCCAACTCGGCCAGTAATCCTCCATCTTTACCTGGGTACTTTGCAGAAACAGCACTTTTAATCTGATCCAACAGTTCCTTCATTTTGTCCGCAAACTCTCGGATCCCTTCTCCTGGCCTTTGTCGACATGCTAACAACTCTGTCCGTAGCTCGCTGAACGATATCCGTGGCATATAAGCGGCTTTGATTGACTTTTGTAATGCTTCCAAGTCCTTTGGCTCATCAGAGCTTATCAGGTAGTAAGCATCGTCTGTCAGTCGATATTTCACACAGTTCATAAAGATGCGTTGCTCTGCGGTTTCCAGCCGGTCGTATAGATCTTTACAACAACTCAGAAAACGATGTACTTCCTTCGCTAGTTTTGGAGATCTTTCACCAGAGAACATTGGCACGTATTTTGACACCATATCCATAATCTTATCATATGTATCTGCCATCTTGTACACTGTTACTGATTTCTTAAATATTTCCTTGTTTTTAACTCGTTCTGGTACTTTCACTTTTTCACTAATACCGTTTATACTTCATACCTGTAAACCGAAAAATTAGTAGAACGCGCTCTAGAACAAATCTTTCGCAAAACTCATATCCTTATTATAGGTACTAATCGACTACCAATACTTAATATAATGTAAACATTCAAAACTATCATACTATTAACACACTCAATTCAGCTATTATGCGTACATACAAACGAACATGCTCAACACTTTTTATTTTTTATTATTCAGATGCACCCAATGAGAATACAACAAATCATACTTTACTTAAAACTTTCTACCTAATTAACCGCGTAAAACCCGAATACATTTGTCCAAAAAACAAAGATCATTTCGTAAATATGACACGACGTTATTACGACTATCAAAAACCCGATAAATTAAATAAACGCGCGTACGACCAACGCCTAAATCGAAACGTGACGTTAAACTGGTGATATTCTTATTACCAACTTTCACTTATCTAAAAAAAATCTTGCACCTTACAATATTGCCTCTTATATATTACTCCGCAGTTTATCACATCTTAAAATTAAGTCTGTATGTATGTATGTATGCTTGGAGTAGCTAAAATTAGCTTTGCTCCCAGTGTGTGTGTGTGTGGAGTAGCTAAATTAGCTTTGCTCCCAGTGTGTTTGTTTGGAGTAGCTAAATTAGCTTTGCTCCCAGTGTGTGTGTTTGGAGTAGCTAAATTAGCTTTGCTCCCAGTGTGTGTGTTTGTGTAACTGAATCACTTAATCTAATTCTTCTTAAATGCCTGAAACGTAAAAGAATTAAAAAAAAATCAATATATAAAATAAACAAATATCCACCTTCTTACAAAAAACTCTTGAAAAATTGCAATAGCAAAAACAACATACCAGATGCTACAGTAAACGCGAAGCAACCAAAAAGGCGTGAGACTCAACTTTTAAGGAGAATAAAAGAAAACAATGTTATGCTTATAAAAATCACCACTTCTTAACAACTACTTTTACTCAATTTAACATAAAAGAAAAATTTACCGTTTCACTTATGTTTACCAATTCATTCAAAAACACAAAAGCTACATAACTTATACTACACTTCTCTTTTATAATAAAAACATGAAGGCCAACGACGAAAACACAAAACATTTATTTCCCCATATTAAACGAAAAATATTGAAAATCACCGCAAACAAAACAAAAACCAAACATCGATGAATTAACTACTTAACCTTAAATTTTCAGCCTAGAACAAATAGAAATGAGATAAAAACTTTCATACGCTCATAAAGGTTTACCCTGAACCTATCCAAAAACACATAGCATAATCATGAAATCGATATCACACTTGATAGGTTTCAAAAAATAACACTCAATACTTAATTTAACACTTCTTAAATTAGCCTGAAAAGTAAAAGAATTAATTTATTGTACTCTCTAAAAAAAATCCATTTATAAATAAACAAATTCCAATCTTCTGAAAGAAATTAAAAAAAAAAATTTAACAATGGGAAAAAAAACCACAGTAAGAAATTCTCAAATTCCTTATCCAAGTTTACCGGCTGCGCCAAAATGTCGTGTCCCTTAGCAATAAAAACACCGTTTTCAACAAATGCACTACTTTTATTTTATTCACAGATCTTACTAACTTCACTTTAACTTTTAACTTAATCTAACTATTACCGCCGACCCAACGCTGTTTAATTGTAACCCGAACTGACCACACCAATTCAGTTGCGCAACTCGAAAACTTGCACACGGAAATCGGAAGTAGAACATGACCCTCAACATAATGTAATTATGATGCGGTAATATTCTACAACCGATGATGAAAACTACTGGCCAATGTCACCGATAGCAAGCAGCTGTGCTGTTGTAAACAAAACGGGCAATGACCGTGCTCTGTGCGAAGTAGCATGTTTAGTCACTGCCGCTGTAATGTAAACAATCATCACATTATTTAGCAATAAGCGGACACCTTACTGTGCGAAGTAATGTGTTCCGTTATTGCTGGCTACTTTACTACCGGTACACCTGCCATGCTCTTGCTTCCGTGTACCAGCAGACTGGGCCACAACACCTATAAAAAATGCGAACGTGAGTATCAGGAAAATGTGTCACTTTCAAATCCTGAAAGAAAGTTTAAAAGCACAAGCTACACTTGAAAAACAAAGAAAGGAAATACCGTTCTTATTGAAGACAAAATTGATACAACGAATGAAAATTTGGAGACCCATTATACTAATAAACACTACCGTATAGATGAAACTAACCGTATAGTTTTACCTGCTCGATGTGAGAAAATTGTAGAGATTCCCTTTAAATATAATCGAGAGATAGTCATCACAAAAAAGGAACTGGAACCAGGAGTCTACATAGTTAGCACCCTCGCAAAACCCATTAATAAACGTCTAAAAATTTTAATAATGAACTCAAACAAAAATGAGGTGGAAATCGTTGAGGCTGACCCTGATGGAGACCCGGTTGTAGATCGCTTAAAAATATTGCAGACATTGCTAAACCTTGATCATTGTAACATAGAAGAAAAAACTTCAATACTAGAAATCTGTAGACATTACAATGACTTATTCTACCTCGAAGGCGACTGTTTAACTTATACTGACGCGTTTACGCATAAAATCTCAACACACAACGATAAGCCACCTGTTTATTATATACGGCCCTATAGACTGCCCGAATCACACCGCAATGAAATTCATAAACAAGTCAACGAGATGCAGCAAAATGATATTGTCAGACCAAGCTCTAGTCCATGGAACTCACCTTTACTCCTCGTGCCAAAAAAAAACCAACAGACGATGGAGGGTGGTAGTGGATTTTAAAAGGTTGAATGACATTACTATTGGAGATGCATATCCCTTACCCAATATAACTGATATATTGGATCAGTTGGGCAAATCCAAGTATTTCAGTTCGCTCGACTTGGCCAGCGGATTTCATCAAATACTCGTCGACAAGAAGGATAAAGAAAAGACTGCCTTCAGCACTTCATTTGGTCATTACGAATATAATCGAATGCCATTCGGATTAAAAAACGCACCTGCTACTTTCCAGCGTTTGATGAATAACGTGCTTATGGGATTGCAGGGCATACAATGCTTCGTATACGTGGACGATATTGTTGTATATGGGTATGATCTACAAGATCACAATTCAAAATTAATAAACGTTTTAAATCGCCTAAGGCAACACAAACTGAACTTGAACCTGAAAAATGCAATTTCATTAAACGGGAGTTAACTTATTTTGGACATGTAATTTCGGAAAATGGTCTTAGTCCGGACCCAACGAAAATACAAGTAGTAAAAACCTACCCCAGACCCAAACGAGCTAAAGATGTAAAATTCTTTTTGGGCTTTGCAGGTTATTACCGGAGATTCATATCTAATTTCGCAGATATCGCAAAACAACTAACAAAGCTCTTAAAGAAGGACATTGAATTCAAGTGGGATGTATTTTGCGACGAAGCCCTTAAAAGTCTTAAAGAAAAGTTGATTGAATACCTAGTGTTGGCATATCCAGACTTCAGCAAAGAATTCTTGGTAACAACCGACGCTAGTGACCTAGCAATAGGGGCGGTTTTATCTCAGGGCATAATTGGTGAGGATCGACCGATATCCTTCATAAGCCGTACGCTTAATCCCGCGGAAACGAGATATACCACAACGGAAAAGACTACTGGCAATCGTACTTTCTTTCAAACAGTTCCGTCCGTATATCTATGGGAAGCGTTTTACCATATTAACTGATCATAAGCCACTTTAATTGTTGATGAATTTGAAAGAACCAACCTCTAGATTGGCCAGATGGCGAATATTACTTGAGGAATACGAGTATGAGATACGTTATAAACCCGGAAAATATAATGCCAACGCCGACGCATTAAGCCGAATTACGGACAAGGATGATGATGAACATCAGATAAACATAAAAGAAAAAATCGGTGTCGTAACAAGAAGCAAGACGAAATTAACGCATGATGAAGAAGATAACAACAAAATCGAGGACGCAGGAGTTAGTACATCAATTGAGAATGACCCACATAAATCCTCTAATCAGCTAATCATAAAGCAGGTACCGGATTCTATATTTAAATATAAGCAAATACATACCAAATGCATTTTACTGCCTGTAATTGAAACTTCCGAAGAAACTGAACTTAAAAATCACGTGAACAATTACGTGAGCCCAGTAATTAGCGAATTACAAATCTTCCATTATAAACCTACAAATACGGACTTTATCGCAGCAAGAGTAATAATACCTTTAAGGACGGAAAAAGACAGAAAAATATTATCTGATGTAGTTACAAAGATCCACGAATATTGTATAAAAACCAGTTAAACCGCATAGGTATATCTATTCCCGCGTCAGACATATCCACAGCGAGCGAAATAAAACATATTCTTGCGGAAACTATAAAGGGAGCAAACATTGAAGTATATATATATTCAACGATAGGAAATTATACCTAAATAATCCCGAAGATATTATGAAAATTATAAACGAATATCATAATACACCCCTAGGCGGACATCAAGGAGTATCTAGCACCATAAAGCACTTAAAGCCCAATTATTTCTGGCCCACAATGTTTAAAGACGTAACCAATTTCATTCGTAAATGCGAATCATGTCAAAAAACAAACTTCTAAGAAAACCCTCTGTCCCAATGAAAATTACAACCACAAGTTCCAGACCATTCGAAAGAATAGCGTTAGATATTGTAGGACCATTGCCCATAACATACGAAGGTAACAAGTATTTGTTAACCTTTCAAGATGACTTAACCAAATTTTCAGAGGGTTTGTCCACAAAAAATGCTGAGGCAACTACCGTTGCCAGGGCTCTTGTCGAAAATATTATTTGCGGACATGGCATCCCAGAATCAATACTAACGGACCAAGGAACCAATTTTCTATGTAACGTCTTTAAAGAAACCTGCAATTTACTTAAAGTCAGAAAAATAAATACAACACCATACCATCCGCAAACGAACGGTGCACTAGAGCGCAGTCACAGAACCCTTGCGGAGTACCTTCGACATTATGTCAACCAGGACCCTCTCACTTGGGATACCTGGATACCCTATGTTATGTTTGTGTATAATACAACACCCCACAGTAGTACAAACTTTAGTCCATATGAACTCTTGTATGGATATCCAGCATACCTCCCAAACAGTTTAGGACAAAAACCGCAAATATCATACAACTATGAAAATTACGCAAACGAGCTAAAATGCCGTTTACAACATGGCTACCAAATCGCTAAGGAAACGTTACACAAAAGAAAATTCAGTCAAAGCAGTACTATGATAAAAATACTTTGGAAAAAAGACTAAATATAGGAGATAAAGTACTCGTCAGAAACCAGAATCGCAAAAATAAATTTTCCTCCCTTTGGGAAGGACCTTGCGAAATCATTAAGGTGTTAACACCGGAAAAGTCTGTGATCAAAGTGGGTAATAAAATAAATACTATACATAACAATGACCTCAAACTCTTTATAGAATAGAAGACACACAACGAAATTTATACAAATTTAAAATCTACTAACTGCGAATGTTACATTGATCAAACTCCTTTTCAGATCATGGGGCCTACGATAATAATATGGAGCCTCCTAATGGTTGCATATGGGAGCACCCATAACATAACGACAATAACACAAAACCCCGGCATATATTTCGAGGAAATAGGAAGAGTGGAACTTTACTCGAATGAGTGGAAGGTGGCTGTATATTACGACCTAAAGATTTGGGGCATGACGCTGAAACACATCTCAAAATACGTATCAGAAATAAACATGCTATGTGGAATGCTAAGAGATGACATGGTCTTTGGAACTATCTGCAATAGCACAGTTATTGAGGTAAATCACTTACTATCCGATATGAAGGACAAATACAATCTTCTTCAAAATAACAACAGTAGACAAAAGCGAGGACTTTTTGATGCTATTGGTATAGTGAGTAAGACGTTATTCGGAATTCTGAATGAAGAAGATGCAAAATTTTATAACACCCAATTCGAAAAATTGCGTTATAATGAAAACCATTTATTATCTCTTATAAAGAACCAAATTATCATAATGGAAACGACAGGAAATGTCTTTAATAAATCTCAAAGCGCCATTAACGGGCAAATCTCAGCATTAAATACGAGAATTCTTTAGAGTCAGAGCCATGGTTGAGGAATTTTGTAACGTCACTCATAATCAACGAACAATTTCCGAAATGGAATCCCTTACTTCTTTAACCATTCTTATTATCTTACATTACCAGAATATAATTAACAATATCATTGATTTAGTAACTGAGGTGCGACATGGAAAACCGCACCCGGTTTTTTTCAATTGGAGACTATCTTAACCACAATTCGAAAGGAAATTTCAAATGAGATGAGGCTCCCTACGATTTTAAAAGACGAGAACTTTCTCTCTCTTTATCGTATAGGCCATACGAGTACATCCATTCAGAAAGAAAGGATTATCTATGAGTTAAGAATTCCCCTACCATATAAAGAGAATTATCAGTTGTATAAGATAATACCTCTACCTACCGAGCATCAACAGAAATTTATTTTCATACAACCCTCCATGAAATTTCTCATTATTGATTATAATAAAGAACATTATTATGATCTAACCTCAGCGGAACTAGCAAATTGTGTCACTGAGAACCACGACTTATATCTGTGTCGAATGGTGCATCCACTTTTCAATATCGACTCAAAAAATAGCGGTTGCGAATTACAGCTTATAAAACGAGATAAAATCCTACCTTCGTCTTGTAAAATAAGACAATCCAATTTTACAACTGTTTGGACAAGCGAATAGTGGCTATTTTCTACTTTGGAGAACCTTAGTGTTGACGAGATATGCCAAGATCAAATAAAGCCTTACACCCTAACTGGAGTGTGAATAGTCGAAATTTCTGGCAACTGTTACCTAAGTACACCAGATTTGACTATACGGGGCTATAATTCAAAGACAACACAGATTAAGAAATCGTTCATACCGTCATTAAATATAACGGAAGCTTTGTCTAAGTTCAGTAAATCCCCAAGAATGACGATTTTTCGGTACTATCAGACCAAATTAAAGTTTTAGAAGAAGCGGAACAAGAGGAACTAAAGCCCCTAGATGTCCATACTAGACACCACTACACACTCGGATATGTGGTACTCTCAATAATATTTTTAATTATCGCCTCCAAAGGTTATAAACATTATAAAGAATTTGTTAACAAAAGGAAGAACAAGAACTCTACTTCGGTTAAAATTACAGAAAGAGAAAATGCAAAAGATGCATCCATAGTTTTCACTTGCCAATCAAATTAGGTACAAATCTTCATCTTTAAGATTCTTTTCTCTTATTCATTTATAGTATATCTTGTTAATTGTATAAAAATAAATAAATAAAATTTTTTTTTATATATATATATATGACTTACCCATTATATGTAACAACCTATGTATTGAATACTTATACTTAGTAAAAAAAAAGTGATTTTTCTTAAAACCAATTTTTTAAGAAACTTATGAAAGAAGGAAAGAAAAACCCATATAGAAATAAATAAATAAATATAGAAATAAATAAACAAATAAATATAGAAATAAATAAACAAATAAATATAGAAATAAACAAATAAATAAATATAGAAATGAATAAAAAAATAAATATAGAAATAAATAAATAAATAAATGAAGTATTACTTTACAAAAAAAAAAAAAAAAACCCCAATGGGCATACAACTAAAATAAACTAAAACAAAAAAATGTAATAACAAAAAATTTCGTAATAAATTCTTATATACAATTATCTAGTACATATCTGGGAAATCTTTTTAGAATAAAGAAGAACATTTTAGATTTCAGATAAATTTAGACTTTAGGCTTTTATTAATTTTGACGTCACCAGCAAAAAATATATAAAAGAAACAATATATAAAGAACAAAATTCTAAATAATTAAAACAGATAGAGTAAAAAGTTCATTACCGATTTCTATTTTAGAAAGAAAAACTTTGTAATGCAAAAGACGTAATGCATAAAAGTATATCATAATTTCATAAGAATCATGGACATGTGTGTTCCATTTTGAACTTAGATTAATTGTTTGGATTTTAGGCTTTTAATTAATGTACGAATGCATAATTTAAATTTTGATAAGGTTCAAGCGTCTACTATATGAAAAAATGTTATTAATTCGTAGTAACTTACGTTAATCAATATAATAATAGCTAGTTTAATTTAACATAACTATATGAAAAAAAAAACAAGACTATCTCGACCAGATCGTTATCACAACATACATGGATTCTTTTTCCATACATATCAAAGAAAATTTGTCGTTTGGAGCAAACTTGGGCCTTAATTATACAGAAAATTCTTCACCCTGCAGGTTATGAATTTTCTTTTTCTTAGGGGGAAGGGAAGTTTTGATCCCAAAATCACAGCCATATCCACAATTAATTACTTACCCGCTATGCATAATGCATAAATATATTGTGGTCTCAAGATACCACACCATACATATTCCCATAGATTTTATGTCCAAATATCTAAAATCACATACCTACCAGGCATATCCATAATTACTTACACTCATAATTTTTCTAATATGTCTTAAAATGCACATAATGTACAAAGATTTTCATTCCTTACCTCCATAAATTACTTGACAACGCAATAATAGCCCACTTGTACAAAGTAAACAAAATGCTTGCATGGCATTTTCGTACAAACGTAAATCACAAGAGTTAATGTACTCCACATCGCTTCTCGCTCGAAATTTCAAGAGCAATATCAAATTACGAGACCCAAGTGAAGAAATTAACAAAGTCACATGTTTTGCTTGACTTAATGTAATCATCTTATCTTTCAATTATTTCTGTTTCCCTTCTGATTGGTCGGCTGAAAGAACTAATCACAAAAGATATTCTATACTTTCGCTGACGCGAGGGCGTCAGCTATTTTGGCGATAAAAATATGCTCCAACGATAATTAAGTCGAAGTTCAGGATCGGTATTGAAAGCGAAAGCACGGCGGGAGTCGAGATCGAGAAGTTTTGTTTTAATATACTTACATGAGTACATATGCGAAAGTGAATGAATAAAAAGAATCAATAGATATTACTTGAAAATACATTTTAATTAACTAATATTGCGAGGTGACATACACGTGTAATAATCTAATTTTTCCTAAATAAAAATCTATTATCTAAATAAATATTTGCAATAAGAAGTGTTTCCTGTTTCCTGAAAGATCCTGAACCTTCCCCCTGTGCCACTCTTCTCCTCGCGAAAGCACGGTGGTACGTTGGTATAACATCTCTCTGTCAACGCGTTCTCAGGTAGGTTCAAATATTTAGTGGAAAACGAAATTTTTGTATGGCAACCCCACGAAGGAGTTGCCCGATTTGTCTCATTTTCGAATTTGATTTTACTGTTTTTTTTTTAAAGTCCGCGAACAAAATGTCAACTCTCTAAGTACACGTGTTGTCGAGCTATCATGTGCACTGATATACAGACAGACAGATAGACGGACGGACAGACGGACATGCAAAAATCGAAATAACTTTTAATATTATGCATGGATGTCCAATCCATTTTGCCCTACCATCATTATTTCTGTGCGTTACAAACGGAATGACAAACTTTGTATACCCTATAGATTTCATCTAGGGTATAAAAAGAAAAAAAATTATAAAAGGAGGATTTTAAAAGGAAAGAAAGGAAAAGGAAGAAAAGCTTAGTACTGCATTTTGCTTTACAATTTTTCAATTTGAAGTATGTATATATTACAGCAGTTCCATACCAAAACGATTTTCATTTTTTGGACCCGACCCCCTCCGATTTCGATGAAGATTTAAGAATTAGTTAAGTATTCAAAAATATTGGACCCATATGTTTTTGTTAAGCCTGCCGACCTCTGGTCTTGGATACATGGTGACTCAAATATAAAGGTTTTCACGGTGATCGTGTTTCTTAATTTTCTGATTACATGGGATCGGGCTATTCGATTCTTTTGTATGATATCGACCCCCTCCGGAAGAGAAAGCCTCTCCTAAAAACCACTTTTTTTAAATGCTATAATATTAATAAATACATAAGATATCAAAAATTAGTGGATGATCAGTTCTTGGTTTAGGAGATACAATGTTTTTTATTAGCGCTTCTGCAAAATTTCATATGTAAATTTTATAATTTACTTCAAAAATTGTTTTTTTTTTATTGTTCTTAGATACTCAATAAAATAAGCATTTATAAAATATTACTATAATAGTTCTGTTCTATTATTTCAAAAATTTTATTATTTTATTTTTAGCGCAAAACGAGTATCCCTTCTTTAACACTAACACTATTTTCATTTACAGGTATAAAACTGTGGTTCTTTGGATTACCTGCTATTGCATTGGCACGATTATATCTATTTTTAATTTTTCTTTCATATTAACTCTTTTGCAAATTAAATTGAACTACTTCTGTTTAGACTTATATTCAAATGGTGCCTTAAGAATTTCATTACATTATAATTCAGAAAAGTTTCATTAGATTTATTATTTGTCATAAAATTAAAAATGTTTATAAAGATCATTCAACTTAATTTTGTATTCCACTATCATAAAACTCTAATATAACTCTCATATATTTGTTGTTGTTTTTTTGGTAATAGACCTCTTTAATCCCTAAGACCTGGATAAACGCCTAAGTTACATTTTGTGGGAATATCATCAAGATTTATTTCTTGGAGTTCAAATTAATCAGAGGAGTTCAACTCAACTTATGACATACATATATCGTAGCAGGTCATCCATTTTATATATTGACCTATCAGAAAATATTATTTTCCCAGAGATTTCAATTTTAGCTATCTAGCAGGCCAACTTTTAACAAAGTCCTTTTATTATTTTTATTTATGACTCAGCCATAAAACATTCTCAGTTTCTCATAAAATATTTTCTTCTCGTTCTTACGCTAAGTACAAATGACCTGCAATATATGTAAATGCTGGTAGGTAAGTATGTCCGTGGGAAAATATTGATTTCAAAATGTAGCATGAGATGGTCCTAGGGATCGAGACTAAGATAGTTTGATACAATGTGTCTTCTTTGAATTTTACCTATTAATTATGCAGACTTTTAATTGATACTTGCACTTATGTACTTGTCATTAAAAACGCACCATATGCACATCTATGTACGAACAATATTATGAAATAAAATTTCATTTCTAGTGAAAGAGTGAATAGATAAAAAAATGTTTTCCTAATTTTGTTTGTGTAAAGTGAATAAAAATAGTATTAATTATTGTAATGTTACCATTTCGTTATCTAAACGCGCGGAGGAACAAAATATTAAATGGTTATTAAATGAAAAAATTTGCGGAAGTTGTTACATGAAAATATACAGGAAGGATATCTAAAAAGGCAGTTCTAAAAAAAATGCAGCTTGCAAAATAGTGAAATCCACACATCGAAACATCTGTAGGATTGGGCTGTTTCACAAAAAGATTCTAAGGTAATTATGATCACGTTTCAACAAAAGATTACACCAATATTGAAAGAAAAATTAAAAATACGAGTAGATATGATCGTGCCAAACCAACAGCAGGAACTCAAAAGTACAACAGTTAGTTTTATACCTGTAAATGCAAATAGTGTTAGTGTTAAAGAGTACTCATTTTGCATTAAAAATAAAATTATAAAATTTTTGAAATAATAAAACAGAACAATTAGTGTAATATTTTTTTAAACGCTTATTTTATTGAGTATCTGAAAACAATAAAAAAAATTTTTTGAAGTAAATTCTAAAATTTACATATAAAATTTTGCAGAAGCGCTAATAAAAAACATTGTATCTCCTAAACCAAGAACTGATCAAATTTTTGATATGTTATGTATTAATATTAGAGCATTTAAAAAAACAGTTTTTAGGGGAGGCTTTCTCTTCCGGAGGGGATCGAAAATTCAAATTAATAGAAATTGTGTTTTCTTCTTCAATATTTTGTATTTTTTATTTTTGTTTTTATTTCTTTGGAAAGCCTCATTTAATACCTTTAATTTGAGATATCGCACAAAAAAAAAACATTAAAATTTGAGTCACCGTGTATCCAAGCCCGGAGGTCGGCAGGTTAAACAAAAACATACCGGTCCAATATATTTTAATACTTAACTAATTCTAAAAGTTTCATCGAAATCGGAAGGTGTCGGGTCCAAAAAATGAAAATTTTGATCGTTTTGGTATGGAATTGCTATAATATACAGGGTGTTTCCCACTAGGAGGTCAGTAGAGCAGGAGGTGATAGTACTCTGATAGATGAACAAAAAATTGTATGGCAGGGGGGGGGGGGCATATCAACCGTTTAGGAGTTACAGGGTGATTAAGAAAAAAGCTAGTTTTTTACAAAACACCCTGTATCTTAAAAACTGCAGGTTGTATGGTTAGGAGCTCATTGTATGCAGAACTCCATGGCCTTTCGAACGACTGCTCAATCAGCCCCATAGCCCTCTCCCCTCAAGAATTATCGTTGCCTAAACTCAAAATTTCGGATTTTCTTACCTTTTTTTTAATTTAACTTCTATTATTTTTGCAAAAAGGTCGTTAACATAACTTTTTTTTATAAAAACTGTAAGCTGTAGACTCTCCTCTTTAATATGACCTATTACACCCTTGTTTCTGGGGTGGTTGCGCTTTCGAATATTCTCGTGGGTCTTCGGAATCAGATGTAGTGTCTTCTTCTTGGCTGGTGGAGGTAGATGATAACAGAAACGACAAAGAAGAAAAAGAGCACTTTTCTGTCAAAGCGGAGATATTTGCGTTTTCTCCTTCAGAGGGGTGAGGGAGAGAGGGGAGGTTTTCTATGCGAGTTTCTGTACGTATTTCTATAAAAATGCTAAATAAGCACTTATCTTCATCAATTAGTGAAACTCATTTTCGAAGTGGCCATACAAAATTTTTATTAAAGTTTGACAACTGGTAGTGACCTTTAAATCTCATCCAAAAATTAAGAAAAAAAATCCTCTTCAAATTTTATAATAGAGAATCGTATGAAAAAGTGCCGCGGTAATATTTCGAAAGTTGCAAAATAAGGACCACCCTTACATACTTCAAATTGAAAAATTGTACAGCAAAATGCAGTACTTAGCTTTTCTTCCTTTTCTTTCTTTCCTTTTAAAATCCTCCTTTTATTAATTTTTTTCTTTTATAAACCCTAGATGAAATCTATAGGCTATACTAAGTTTATCATTCAATTTGTAACGCACAGAAATAATGATGGTAGAGCAAAATGGATTGGACGCATAATATTAGAAGTTCTTTTAATATTTGCATGTCCGTCCATCCGGCTGTCCGTCTGTCTGTCTGCCTGTTTGTCGTGGGATTGCTATAAAAAAAATCGTTTTCCACTATATATTTGGAAACTGCCTGAGAACGCGTCGACATAGAGAGCTGAAATTTGGTACATGGTGTTTTCATAGTTATAGCAAATAACGTTTCAAAAATGGACTAAATTGGGCAGCCCGTTCTTGGTGTTGGCATATAAAAATTTAGGATGTTTACGTATACTGTGAAAACGATCAGTCCTAGATGGTTTTAATGTACTGAAAAATTCTTCAGAATGTGAAATCCTATGAAATTGGCTATAAATAAATATATGCGAAAAACCACTTCAAAAATCATAATTGCGCAGAGAGGTGACCATACAAAATTACATACGCGAATTCTTCTAGGGTATCATAAGTATTGGTCTTAGACTTTTTTATTTGTTTTTCTCAATGCAATTTTCTTCGTTTCACTTTTTTTTGTAATTTATTTAATATTAAAACTTGCTACTATGCTATCGATCACTCTGCCTCTCCTACCAAAGCATTTTCATTTATCCAAAAATGACCCCTATTTGGAATTTCCGGCCCCTGTTTCCAGCAGATTTTCCAATCAATACAACCATTTCAATTGGTTGAAAATTTTTACTAATACATAATACTTATATGTATATATATATATATATATTTTTTTTTTTAATTTATATTTTCCTTTGTAGTTATCTAAAAATTTGAATTTAGACTCTAAAGGCTGCCATCTCTAAAATTATGAAACTAGGACAACGACTTCGAAAGCCTCGGATTATTTCTTAGCATAAGAGCTGGACATTCTTCTCAGATAATTGCTATACAATGTTTTTCTTTATTTATTTGCTACAAAATTAGTCAGTTTACAAAAAGTAAACCAGTAAAACAAAGCGATACCAACGAAATAAAATAAATCTCTCTTCCTAGGAACAAAAATTAAATATTCTTATAGTTAAAGATACAAATGCACTTCTGTAGAAAGTAAACATAAATTAAATCAATATTAACTAAAGGAACTAAGAACAATAACTTATACATTTTATACCATTCAGTTTGAAGGCTATATTAAAAACAACAAGGGAGCGGTTTCGAAGAAGTAAGAATTAATAAAAATCAACACAATTAAAACCTTTGCAATTTTGCTTTGAAGAGTGACGAATTCGTTTGTGTGTTCAGCGAGTTTCTTTCTTTCGTCATTTGTTGAAAAATTAGTGAAAACATTCTCTCTAAGTTGCTAAAAAATACTGTACAATCTTGAATAACCCGATGCACAAAGCATTTCTTGGTCGCTTAGATTTTGATTGAAAGTTTTTGAATTCATCCAGTGATCTATCTTTTTTTTGTGATCAATTTCGATATTCTTGTGTTGTAGGAATAAAACAGTATGTTCAATTGCAGTCCATCGAGTATTCTCATTTATATTTATTACGCAAAACATCCAGTAAAACTTATCAAATTGTTGTAAACAAACATGCACTGCGCCGTGGAACAGCATGTTCTTTGTAAATTGCACACGCATACACTTCTTCTTTTCGTTAAAAGGTCCGATATTTTTCTCTTTGAAACGTCTTTTAAACGTGAGTATTAATTCTCTGTTAAGTTATACCCATCCTTTATTTTACATAATTTTTGTTATGCTTGTTTTTTTTTTTGAATTTTTATGAATACAAGAGACTCTTTTTATATCGGTACTCTTTTTCTCTCGTGAAATGATAATATATCGAAATGATAATATTGAGATTTTACATTGATTACACGGGCGCGAGGAACAGAATATATAGGCACACAACGCAGGTTACACAAGCAACGGCCGTACTGCTTTTTTCGCTACTGATTAAGACTGGCTGAGACTTCAAGAGAGACCTTGAGAGCTGTGTTGCGGTCGAGCATAATTATTTTGTATCCAAATTTTCAGAAAAATGTATCCAGTGATCTTAAAATGTATCCACTTTTATTTTTATTATATAACTGCCAAAATCATAATGATAACAATTAGTCTTTTTCCTATGCAATGGAAACCCTTGATTGGCACACTACTAGTAAATAGGTCAGGATTTTTGTTAGTGATATATTTTGACTCGTCGAATGTACAAATTAACCTTTTTGCATCAAAAAATAAAACTTTCCCCAATTGACGACTTACGATTTATAACTATTTAAATTTAAACCTACTATATATTCTAATAAATATATAAAAATGCCCAGACTGTAACGGAAAAAAATATTGAAACACTTAAGAAAAGCTCAAACTGTCTGTAACGAGTTCGAATAAAAGCATGCTATTTTTTACAGAAAAATATATTAAAAAAATAAAAATAAAGAAATAAAAAAAAAGGATTAAAAAAATTAAAACACTATAAATAAATAAAACCAGCAAAAAGGTGGGATTGGTCTAGACCAATTCTTTCGGTACTCTAGATGTATTCGCGTATGTAATTTTGTACCGTCACCCTTTGATTGGTGAAGTGGTTTTTCGCATATATTTCTAGAATGGTGATGATATCATATTCTGAAGAGCTTTTCAATAGAAGAAAAACATCTAGGACTAATCGTTTATTATAGCATACGTAAAAAATCTCAATTTTTGAATGGCAACATCATGAACAGGCTGCACGATTTAGTCTATTTTTAAAATAACATTTTGATATTTTTATAAAAACTTTGTATACGTTATTTCAGCTTTCTACGTTGACGCGCTACAGTGAAAAACGAAGTCTTTTATGGCAACCCTACGAAGAACTTACCCGACTTGTCCCATTTTCGACTTTTTTTAAAAAAAAGGCCGTATATAAAATTTCAGCTTTCGAAATCAGTGCGCTCTTGAGTGAAACAGACATACTGACAGATCGATATACAAAAATTAAAATATGTTTTAATATTTTGCGTGGGTGTCCAATCCATTTTTCTCTACCATCATTATTTCTATGCGTTACAAACAGAATGTCGTTTTCATTTGAATATTCAGGCTCGCTCTGGAGTGCTCTGAAGGCAACCCCGTTCAATCAAACGGTTTCAGAGTGCACCTGTAAAAGTTCGCTTGTGTATGTATACTAGCCTATGAAATTTTTCCTGAAAGTGGTTGGTATTTTTTTGCGGCATAATTTTGAGGATAACATATTATAATAATAGTAGAGTAGTCTAAATAATAATTGTTGCCTTTAAAATAATGTCAAATGTAAAGATGTCAAATGACATTAAAATCAAATCACAACTAGACTTTGTTTGTGTGAGTGAACTCATAATGTACCCGAGAAAATTTTCAGAGCGAACCTGGTGCGTTTTGGGTTGCCACCAGAGACAGCCCATGATATCATTTTTGCTTCAAATGAACGCTTTGACAGTACTTAGGTTGCCTCTAGAGCGAAACTGATGTTCAAACGAAAACGACATTAGTATACCGTATGGTTTCATCATCTAGGGTATAATTAAAGAAAATTAAAAATATTAAAATAAATTTAAAAAATTTAAAAAATTATAAAAATTTACAAACTTAAGAGAGAATCCCGCTCTAAGAGCGGGCAACTTTAGCTAGTTGATAATAAACATTATAGCTGTGTTCTTTTGTGTCCGCAGAACAGGGCAGAACAAAAGATACACAAAAGAACACCTTATACATTTTCATAGAAGATTTATAAATGAAGCCAGCAGTACAAATAGTTTGACAGAACAATTTGTTATCTCCAGTATATGGGAGTTTTAGAACAAGGTACACAAAAGAATACAGCTTATGTCACACTTGTCAAGCAGGCTATAAAATATAATCATATTATTAGAATATAATAGATACTTTCTGCAAATGGGCAATACAAATTAGTAAATATAGATGGTCAACGATAATGAATGGAACAGATTTGCCGCCGATGTTATAACTTTTTATGCGTTCAAAACTTCGCACATTTTGCAACACTATTTCATTAAGAAATGTGCAAAAAGGAAAGAACTTATTAATTGCAAAATAAAAGTATCCATTTATCCGAAATAAGTTCTTCAAAAAAATTTATCTCACTGGATTCACTTGGATCCAAGTGGCAACACTGTTTGAGAGTCGCGTCGGTCTGTCTGTTGGCGTTATCAGGTACACCATACACGTACAGTACACACAAATTTTAAATTTTTAATTCATTGGTTTACAAAATTTTAAAATCCGGACGGTACACAGAGCCCCGTCCGAACGCCCTCCAAACTAGGACAAATCCGGAGAAACCCGGACGGATTTTTCCTTTTGACAGGAGTCTCAAATTCACGATATACAGACTAGCAAGGTATTACTATCCGGCACCATAGATTCGCCATTTTCTGTGTTAGTCGATTCGCATGACGCGTTTCTTAAAAAGCGAAAAATATAAAGTTTAATATTTATGCAAGTTTATTCTACTGGATCCATTTAAAATCTTATAATGAGTACCATTTTACTTTCTAAACATAAAGATAAATTGAAGGAAGATTACTAGAATTGTATTCTACATTTTAATTTGCCACTAACCCCACTTTTTACACTTCGTTATGATGCATTGCAAATGTGCCTTCTATTTGAGAAAATTACCATTATCACTAACAAATTTCACTATAGAAATAATAAAAAGATCTGAAATAATCAATTAAGAGTGCAAATTATAGGTATTTCAGTTTTATTTTGCATTTTGATTCGAACTTATTTCCCTGAAATGCGCTTTTAACTAACAAATTCAATGTATATTTATGGTAAGAAACTCATATTTTATTTATTGCAACATTTTCAATCGATCCAGTGGAATGAATTTACATAAATATTATCACTTTATTTTTACCGTTTTAAGAGTCGATTCGTGTGACGTCACACGTACTTGACAGCCCGGACAATCATACCTTGTTACTCGGTATATCATGTCTCAAATTGTTTAGATTTTCTTATTGGCTTTTCTTGCGGGAACCAATATTTTCCTAATTTAAGCTTTGGGTTGCAGACATCCCAATTCATTTCCGTTTGTTCTCCTGAAAATGAAGAACAGTAGGAAAAATCGATCGTTTTCTGATGGTATTTATGTAGATTAGGCTATGTTTTCCCGGTGAATCAAGGAGAAACTGAACCAGGTAAATATATTTTTAATAAATTAAATTTAAATGTAACTTTGTATAAATACTGCGTTTTTATCATAAGTAATTTAGTGAAGAGCCCACCATTCGTGTTTCCCTGTTCGCTTACATCATCTTCACAATGTAAATAATTTTCTTAATTCTAAACAATTTTTTGTCCATTCGGTATTCTTTTCTATTTTCATTAATTTACTTTACTTGCAGCTATATATTTCAATGGGTAACAGCTTGATGATATTACAAGTTTTTTCATCTTCCGAGTATCAAGAACAAACGCTGTTGGAATGTCTTTATGTTATCCTAGTATAGACCAAATAGAATGATGCCCTCAGGAACAAACCGGGGTTGGAAAAAGTAGCCAGCTTTGTATGATCCGCAAGTATACGTTAATTCTGCCCTTTCGGCCTGATCATCAGAAAAATAAGTTACTTTGCAAAATTATTTCTATAGAGAACTGAGGTTCGAGGACATCCATAAAACAGGTATAAGTACATATACGGAAGACGTTTTCTTCCTTGTTACGTTCTATTCATCTTCAAGTCACCACGTCCCCTTAATTCTGTATGGACTTTTATTTGAATAGACTATACCGTAATCTACAGGTTGTTAAATTAACTAGAAATTTAGCTTCCTGAGATCGAAATCCCTAAAAAGATGTTCTTCAATCATGCAATTAACCTGTTTCTTCAAAAATATACATCTGGTCAAGCTTATTCACCACAATTAAAGTATTCACCTTGAAAGCATCGCAGTACGAAAGGTAAACATTAGTTACCATTTAGCTTAGTATACATAGATTAGCTAATTTGAATTTTGAACTTTTCACCTTTCGTAAGAGTTGTAACTATTCTATTTTATTTTCATGTTTTCTGTTATTTGTTAATTATACAATCTTCAGTAAAGAAATAATCTTAATTATGGCACACACAAAAAACGCATCTGCAATGGATCATCTACAATAAATTATGTAAGTTGTCGCCCCTTTTAGATTTTATGTATATAAGCAAATTTTTATGAATATGTTTTGAAATAGTCAGTTTATATGCATGTGTATCTTCTAAAATGTTTATTTTTAAATTTTTATGGCTAAAATTTTTTCATAAATTTCCTTGCTAAAATAGGTTCATAAGTTTGAGGTTGCTAAGGTTTTTGCTAAAATACCTATATAAAGTTTTCATTTCTGGATGGTTTAAAATGCTTTCATAAAGTTCCAATTCCAGTATAAAGTTGCCACTGCATTTATTTGTATACATATATAGCACAATTTATAAATTTTGCATTGCCGGATTTTGGCGATTCATGTTTCATTGCTAAAGTATTTTCGTAAATTTCGGAATATTCATTCATTCATTATTACTATTATTCATTGGTTAGTTTTTCATTACAAAGTTAGCTGATACTGATATACAATTTTATTTGCTAGGATATTTTCAGATGTCTTCCATTACGTCATCGCTAAAATATTTGAATAAATTTTAGTTCAATGAAATAATTTTTTTTTGAAAAAAAAAGCAAAACGCCACTTTTATAATTATTATCGATAGAAAACAAAAAAATACATATTTGTACAATTCAACTTCAACGATTTATTCCGGACACTTTTAGGTTTAACATGGAACTGAATAAAAATATGAATTCTTATTCTAAAACTTGCATACAAATACCTTACTCTACAAAGTATATTTATGCGGGAAAGGAAATGGAAGATCTAATTACATTTCAAGTGACTTCTTCTTTTCTGTGTATAAGCTTAAATTGTGGGAAAGAAAAATAAATTATGAATGGTAATGTACGTTGGCTTTTCGTATTTTGGTACTTTGATATGTTTAATGGCGTAGGGTGATATATGATCCGCCTGAAGGCATGCAGTGAAATGTTCGGCAATAAAGTGAGAGTAAAGGCTAAAAGACAATGTGAGCGACACGACAAAAACGCCGTAAAAAACGCCGTACAAAACGTCCGTGAAAATACAATGGGAGCGACGCGAGCGCGACAAGAGCTGTCAATCGCCAATTAAATTTATTCCGTTATTTGTGGTTTAAATTAAAAATAGAAAAAATTCAATGAATAAATTAAAAAAACATTATTAAAGTAGCATGTGTGGCCGTTCTGGCTAGTGAAGATAAAAAACAGAACCAACATAGAAGAAGAAGGTGTGTCCAAGAGTTATATTAAACTCAGCCGGAGTTGGGTTTCTACGCGGATGCGTTTTTTTTTTGTATAATTCGGTAACAACCCAAAATCATAATCTCGCTGAACGCACCCTATATGTGCGGCAATTTCAATTTTCATTTAAGTTCGACGACAACGTTGAAAAATGTTGTCAGCATTGTCGCTCACATTGTGTTTTAGCCTTAAAGCATCTTTTATAATGTGATGATGTTGTGAGTTTTCGTTCCCTCTCATTGTCCCGGAGCCATCACATATGAAGATTAACTAAGATCCGCTCTTCTACTCCGCTATTTTCCGGTCATCTTTTTTGTCCTCATCGTAATTGAAGGTAGGTGGTGTAACGGTCCCTTCAGGACTGCATGTGGATGGTGCTTGTTTTTATTTAAGACACGAAAATTTATTGTATATATATGTCCTGTGACAGATTGGGGTTACCCACCCCACTAGCTCTCCCGTCTATAATTACATATGTACATTTTTAGTTTATAGGGAAAAATTGGGCGTTTCATACAAGAAGATTCCACTTGTATTTAGTTCTGCCAGAGGTGGACAAATTTTCGACTTTTGATTGAATTTTTTAAAATATTCTGAGAATATTTAATTGTAAATCGATTTCTTTTATACTTGAAGTTTTCCCTTTTATCAAGGGAAGCAACGTGAGGAACCGCCGCTGAATGTAATTGATGCGATAAACTTAGTTTTTATTTGGAGAATAGAAGAATTTTAAGAACTTTTACTTTTAATTATCTATTCTCCATCCAAAGCCGGACTGGCGTTAGCGCGATGGGCCGGTCTTCTCCGGGTTAATGCAACCACACGCGTTTACCATGTACTCTAGTTAAACGCAACGGATGTTGCGGTTGGGAGCGGAGTTATGATTTAAAAATTCTTAGAATTCCCCCACAACCTATAAACACTGACAGGCCGCGGAGCCAAGGTAGCTTGTGAGTGATGCCAAATACCAAGCTGGCATTACAGATGCCAAATCAGGCATCGCGTGGCTTCGAAAGCATTCGCTTTTTTTAAAAAAGCATTTGACATTTTTTAACATCATAACAATTTTTATTTAAAAAAACCCAAGGAAAATGTATTTTTATCAACAAGGATTTCTATGTGTAGTTTCCAGGCTTTTAGTAATTTCTTATTATGCTATATTTTTTATGAGTACATACACTAATCAGTATTTTACGTTACCATGATTTAGTTTTAATCCTTTTAAAACAAAGTTCGAAATATAAAAACCAACAAATGTGCAAAAACTGTTCTTCAATTTTGTTTTTGTTTTGTAATTTTTAAAAAATCAGGTAATTTTATTAGAAAAATTATTAAAAAACAAACAGTAGGGAACAAGGTAATAACGATCCACTTCTTTTCTCACTTCCTTCATAAGTAAAATTGTTGGTCTTTCGAGTACCTACAGTTTTCACTGAGAAGTTTTGATATTAAGGGTGAAAGGGGCAACCGCTCTTATACAAATATTATGTATGTTTTTATGTTTTCTGTATTAATTTCTTGGTTCCTCTTTTCTAAAATACTGCAAATTCTAGAAAAAAAAAAGCCAATTTTATATTGTTCGGTATTTACTATTTAGCATAGAATCTAGCATTCCGTGTTTGAAAGAATAACATTATTTAGCATCCACTTTTTACAAATCGGACATAAAAATTTGAAAGTGAGTTGACGGCTCTGTAATTCTGTATGCATAGTACAACGCAAATGCGTTGCATTGTTTCATTATAATAAGAATAGAGCAGAATCTGAGCTAATGTTTCGCATTGTGTTTCCCGCTACTGCCACGCGATATGCGACCATTTTCGATATGTCTATAAAAGCCACGATTGGCTGTTCTTTGCGTACAGTAAATTTTCATAAATTATAAAGTATTTACCAAGCTGTTTCCATTTAAGTATTCTTCTTTTCAATCATTCAAAAATATTTTAAAACCAAATAACTAAGTAACTTGTATGTCACTAAAATTACATTTTTGGATTAAATAAAACCATGTTCGAATTGAACGAAACTATTTTTAAATTAAATGAAAGCTTTTGCGCATGTAGTGAAACTTTCTTCGCATGGATTAAAACTTTTTTCAAATGAGATAAAACCTCAGCGAATAAAAGTGCAATTAACTTAATTCTATATTTCATTTTTTCTACCAGAGTAATTAATTTTACACTTTTAGTTTTAAGTGTAATGATATTTGTAGTGCAGTGTGGGTTTAGCATAGTATTTTTCATTTCATTACCTGGAAAATATTAAAAGAAGAAACGTTTTCCAGTAAATTCCAAGAATAATGGCCCAAAAAAGGCCGGTTTACTTTACCTTGCTAACGGGATGAGAGTAATTAACTGAGAAATACTTGACTAAAGCTGTACCGCACTACAAATCTTATTACATTTTAAGACTGTGACTGTAGAATAATCACGATGTTAAAAAAATTAAATTAAATTGCGATTTATATTAATTTTTATTAATTTATTTCATCCGAAAATGGTTTCATTTAATTTACAAATGCCATGTTAGAATCCGCTGAAATTGTATATGGTATTTCAACAATTCTTTATTTTTGACAGGCTTTAGTGGAATATTGAAAATGAGTTATATGAGTAATCAAGATTACGAAAAAGTCAAGGCTTCAAAGAAAATGAAAGGGAGAAACGAAATACACTGTTGAAAAAAAGCGCGAAGAGTTGCCATAGAATAGCGGATTTGTTTACTGGGAAAACAAAAGTATAAAAACAATAAGTAAAAAAGCTAGAATTGTTCTAAAGGTGGCTTCCCACGGCGCGTGATTTCACGAGCCAAGCCAGCTCGTGCTCGCGCGGCGCGTCCCGTGAAATCACACGCCGTGGGAAGCCTGCTACGAGCGCTCGTCAGCTCGTGCCGCGCCTATACACTTCCCACGGCGTGTGTTGGCTCGAGTTGATTTGCGGGCGGTGCCGCCAAAATGAAGAGTAAATGTCACGCGCCGCCTCGAGCCATCTCGCGCACGCACGCGCCGCGCCTTTGAAGTTACCGACTCGAGCCGGACCCTTCCCACGGCGCGTTGGCTTGTGCTCGCGCGGCGCGGCGTGTGAAACCACGCGTCGTGGGAAGCCAGCTTAAGACCAATTCTTATGATACCCTAGATGACTGCCAGTATGTAATTTCGTAAGGTCACCCTTCTGTGCATGTGTGATTTTTGAAGTGGTTTTTTGCATATATTTTTAGAACTGTTCGTCGGACAGTAAAAATAATTATAACAAATTTTTTCGGGATCTCATATTCTGAAGAAGTTTTCAGTACGATAAAAATATCTAGGATTTACCGTTTTCACAGTATATATAAAAATCCTAAATTTTTATTTGGCATCACCAAGAAGGAGTTGCCCGATTTAACCCTTTTTTAAAATTATATTTACTATTTGTATGAAAACGCAGTGTACAAAATTTCATTTCTCTACGTTGACGCGTTCTCAGGCATTGTCCAAATATGTAGTGAAAAACGAAATTTTTGTATGGCAATCCTGCGAAGGAGTTACCCGATTTGTCCCATTTTCGAACTTAAGTTTCCCTTTTCTTTAAATCCCGTGTGCGAAATTGCAGCTCGCTGTGGAATAAGTGATCATCAGCATTACCAGAGGAGTAAAAGCAAAATCTGAACAGGATGATCATTTGGAAACTTTCATGATAATGTCTTCCCAAAAAGACATTATAATGGAGATTAGAAATAAAGATATTTTGCATAATCTGACAGATAAGCGTAAAAACATCAGACTTATTTGTAATTTGCTATTTTTCCCTAGCCTTAGTACTGTATTTGTTCCTTTTCTTAATTTTTGATCCGTTTTACTAGTATCTGGTTACATCTATGTGCAATAAGAATTTGATTATCTGATCTACTTTTGTGTATTATATTAAAATGGTTTATTTTTTGATCAACACGATCATGCAAAGAGTTATTTCTAAAAAATAATATTTTTTCTCATCAAATTCTCTACCCACAAATTCAACGAGTAAAAATGAATAAAGAACTTACTTAGAATTCAGTCACCAAGCAGGTACTTTCTTTTAGAATTCCCCCCACCAGCGGTAAGGGTTCTAACTTTAACTAACTAACATTTTTAATATATATATTTTATTTTATGCCAAATATATTGTTTTAGGGTGCCGTATCGTACCCAAAGGGTGCCAACGGGACCATATTACTAAGCGTCCGCTGCTCGTCCGTCCATCCGTCTGACCGCCTGTCTGTCAGCGCTGTATCTCATGAACCGTAATAGGTAGATACATGAAATTTTCAAAGAGGGACTAATACTATAGCTGCTATAGCAAGAAATAATGAAAATATAATATAGTTAAAAGTTAAAGGGGGTCGCCATACAGTAAACTTTTGATTTTGCTAGATTTGCTAAAAGTACATATAGTGTTAAATCTAAAACTGAAGCTAAAAAAAAATGCTTGGATAAGACTAGATTTGTTTGATTCCAACTCACAATGGCCCAGGGGGGAGGGGGGGGGGTTGACTCTGATCTCTTTGTCGTAGCTTAGACATGCATTTTTGTCACATATTTTGACATTTCACCCCAAATTTGTCGTACTTTTATATTTACCATATTCATTTTGATTTGTACTTTTTACCAACCACAAAATAAACTAAAATGAATTTGTAATGAATTAATCTCAGAAAAGTACGACAAATTAGTCAACTGCTTCAGAGGTTGTGACAAAATTTTATACTGTGGTAAATGGATACTCTACACCTAATTAGAGCAATACAAGTGCTTATATTCGAAATAATATTTGGAATTTGAAATGTGAAGTGCCATTTTCAGTTAATTCTACGTAATGCAAAGCTTGTTGGACTGAATAAAAACACACAAAAATCAATAGAAAAGTTCATTTCATTTAGGTGTATATTTTGACATTAAAGTACGAAGTAAATATCAGAATCACCAAGGCAACACCAGACAAAATGACAATAAATAAAAGTTTTGTTATATCTACCGTGCAAAGTAGAGGCTAAACAGAAATTGTTCATCCCATGGTCCTTCGAGCCGAGAAAAGGAGAACAACTAAAGATTTAACACACTGTTGAATCTAGCTCTTTTTTACAATCATCCAGCTGAATCATATCATCGCTACAGCAGACTTAACACACTGTTAAATCTAGCTCTAATTCACACTCAACCAGAGTGTTAAATCCAAAGCCAAAAGATCGGCTTTCTCATTTCTGAGACCCGGAGCATCGTCTTATAAAAATAAAAAAAAAACGGCAGTATCAACACTAAGATTTCACACAGTGTTAAATCTGGCTGTTATCTACGTCTGCAGGGTTTTGAACACACAGTGAAGTCTTTTGAATCCAAAGCATTTCTACGAAAGTTCTCAATCAAATAGGAATATCGTATCAGCTTCATACAAGAATCCCTACCAAGAAACAAAATAATGATGAAGTTAGAAGAATACATCAAATCTCAAAAGGCAATAGCAAAAAATATATCGGATATAATCAGAAATTTTACGAAAGACTCCATAGAAAGGAAAACAGATCAATACTTCATAAAAAAAAAACAAAAGACTTGCACATCATACCACAAAAGCATCCGTACCGTACTGAGGACTTGTTCGGAAAGACGTTTGAATTATACAAGGGTGGTATTGAAATGTACGTCAAGATGATACAGGCAAAACACAAAATCCAGTAGATGAACAACCAGCTAAAACTACACCTGCAACCAAAAGTGACCCCAAACAAACAGAGCCAGAGTCACGCTTCAACTATAACTTTCGTACTGAAACTTCAAGCAACCTGCCTGTACCAAATACGAGTGCAAAAACCACACCAGCAACTTCCCCAGTTACTACAACGGCACCAATTCTCCAGCAGTATCTTCTATAGCAACATCTACAAAAACTACTGCGACAATGGTTAATGATTACACAAACATAACCGCACCCATGCAACCCGTACAGAGTCACGGGTCTTCGGTTCAAACCTCAAATCTATCTGCCACATCCGTGCCGTTTTTGGAACATCAACAGCAACTTACATCAGCCTTTCCACATCAAGAACTTCCAAGGATAAATAACTTCCCCAAGTTACCAATGCAATATCTCATCTATCACTTAGAAGGAAATGCCGAAAGAGTAATTTCTCACCTGCAATTAAGTAGTAACAACTACAACACTGCCTTACAATTAATTAAGGCAAGGTTTAATAACACAAGGAAAATAATCACAACCTATGTGAACTCGATAATAGACGCCAAAAAGACTGAGCATAGATGTCAGGAAGACATTATAATGTTATTTGACCTATTAAGGGAATGCTTAGAGGCAATAAAAAACCTGAACTGCAATACGGACGAATGGGGCCCTATAATTGTGTGCATACCAATGAGGAAGTTAGATTCAGAAAGCCTTCGATTATTTGAGGAAAGCCTCTCACATCCTTGTGAAATTCCATCTGTTCAAGAGTTGCTAGAATTCCCAGAGAAAATTACTGCATTAAAAGTTCAAAACAACCGAAATCAGATGTTTACACCAGAAATTTAAAGAAAATATTCCACACTACATTCAAGAACACATGTGTCGTATGAAGGAAAGCTCACAATATCTATCAATGCGGAGAATTCAAGCTAATGGGAATTGACCAACGACACACAGTGGTCAAACAAAACAATCTTTGTCTTAATTGTCTAGCACACAATAAGACAGAAAGGTGCAAATCAACCAAAACCTGCCTTTTTTGCAAAAAGAAGCACAATAGCTTATTACATCGAAACAGCGAAACAGGGTTAAATTCCACTCAACCACCTGCTACCACGGATAAGAACAATCTAGCAGCTCACTTGACGACAAATACATGTCAACGTGGGAATTAATCAATATCGACATCAAAAGATATCAGTACCTTTCATACTAGTAATACCAGAATTACATACGTATTATTACCCACTGCTGTAATGAGGCTAAGAAATGCATTTGGACAAATAGAGTCTTTTAGAGCACTGATAGATCCTGGTTCGCAGGTCTCTCTAATAACAGAAGAGGCTGCTCAAATCATGAAGCTACAAAAGCATCCAATCAAAGCAACAATACTAGGAGTTGGGGAATCTGAGTCTGCCAAAATCTCCAGCAAGGTAAATATCAAGCTCCAAATCCGAAACAAACAAGACACTTACCTCTCAGTGGAAGCACTCGTCTTGTCCAAAGTAAACTCCTACCTTCCTGAAACGCACTTAACTGGAATCAACATTAAGAGATACGAAAACATGGTATTGGCTGATCCAAATTTCAACAAACCAGGCTCCATTGATTTGCTTCTGGGAGCTGACGTGTATGCTAATATTCTAATTGAAGGTGTCAAAACAGGACAACTAGCAGCCCAAAATACCAAATAGGATGGATTGTTCTTGGCAGTATCCCAAATACCTGGCGAGAAACAACCAAACTCACAACTCTTCTATCACTCGCAGAAATTCAAGAACAATTTGAAAAATTTTGGCAAATTGAACACAGTATTCCAGTAACTCAAACCAATGACATATGCGAAGAACACTTCAGAAAAACGCATAAACGAGATGAAGAAGGAAGATACGTGGTACAATTGCCTTTTAAAAATGATAAGGGACAGTTAGGTCAATCTAAAAAAGTAGCCATTGCCCGCCCAATCCAGATGGAGAAGAAATTAAACAAAAATCCAGACTTACAAATTGAATACAACAACTTTTTGAAGGAATATCTGACTTTGGGGCATATGAGCCCAGCAAAACCATACAAGGGAAATGTATCTATGGTATATTACTTGCCACATCATGCCGTGTTTAAAAAGGACAGCACGACCACCAAAACACGCGCTGTATTTGATGCATCATGCAAAACTGAATCTGGATATAGCCTTAACGACTTACTACACAGTGGGCCGAAGATTCTGCAGGATCTTACAGAAATACTTTTAAGATGGAGAAAACATCGGTACGTTTATACAGCTGATATTGAAAAAATGTTCAGGCAAATCAGCGTCCCTAAAGAGGATAGAGATTAACAACGGATACTTTGGCGAGAGCTACCAGGAGAGCCAATCCAAGAATTCACACTAAATACAGTAACATACGGAACTGGTCCTGCCTCATATATCGCAGTCAAAACTCTCAAGCAGCTCACAGAAGATGAAGGCACCCAGCTTCCTATTGGGCGGAAGGTTCTAAATTCCGACTTCTATATATACGACATGTTAACAGGCGCAAACACAAAACAAGAAGCGCGTGAGTTACAAAGGCAAATAAATCTGTTACTAAAGAAAGGAGGATTCAATCTTAAAAAATGGACGTCGAATGATGAGGGACTTTTGAGTGATATCCCCGAAGATATAATAGAAAAGGGGATTCTTGAAATAAAGGAAGCTGACACAATAAAGGCTTTAGGAATTCATTGGAATCCCAAACGAGATGAACTGCAATTTAAATTGAAACTTGAAGGCTCCAATGAAACTCTGACAAAAAGAGCTATGCTATCTAAAATTGCCACCATATTCGATCCCTTAGGATGGCTGTCTCCTGTGACACTAACTGCAAGGGGTTAATAATGCAGGCTCTTTGGAGAACTGGCACAGATTAGGACGAACAGCCACCCTTTGAAATTATTAAGGCTTGGGTCAGCAATTGCAGCTTCACGGATTTTGCGATGCCTCAGAAAGGGGTTACGCAGCAGTCATATATTCCCACACAACCGACTCATTCCAAAAAGTCCATACGACCCTATTAACAGCCAAAACCAAGGTAGCACCGCTAAAACAAAAAAAAAAAACATTACCACGCATGGAACTCTGCGGTGCCTTGATGTTAGCACGACTACTCAAATCCACCATCATTACCTTAGGAATAACTTCGCCCACAGTATTTGCTTGGTGCGACTCTGAGATAGTCTTGGCATGGATCTCAAGGACCCAAATACTCTTCACACTTCCGTTGCGAATAGGACATCAGAAATTCAAAGACTTTTTTTGACAAACATTTGGAAGCATATCTCATCTCAAGAAAATCCAGCAGACGTGGCTTCAAGGAGTACTAATCCAAGTAAGCTCATTGCACACAGTACATGGTGGAAAGGCCCGCTTTGGCTTGTAAAATCACCAGAAGTTGGGCCTTCAAGGAAATTTAACATCCAAACGAACGAAGAAGTCAAAAGGACGATAAAGGTTCTACATGCAGCAGTAAAATTCGCAGACATATCTAACTGCTCTACCTTAACTCATCAAGTAATAGCATACTGTCAACGTTTCATCAATAACTGCAGGCTACCAAAGGCCCAAAGAAGGATTCAACATCTCTCCATATAAGAATTACGAATCTCTAAAACCTGCATAGTCAAAATTGTGCAGCAAGAATCGTTCTTTGAAGAAATAAATACCCTAAAAAAGGGGGACCGGTTGAAGAATTCAAGCAAGCTACTTTCACTTCATCCATTTGTTGACCAAGAGGGAATTCTAAGAGTAGGAGGTAGGATACAGAATGCCAACCTCTCAGCCGACCCAAAGCATCAAGTTCTACTTCCTCAGAACCACAATGTAACTAACCTCATCATTGACCATGCGCATCTCCAGATTCTACATGGCGGCACACAGCTTACTCTAAACTACCTAAGAATGCAATACTGGATAATAAATTCCAAAAGTAGGGTACAAGCCAGAATACATAGATGCATAACATGCTTGAAACATCGGCAGAACTCTATCCAGCAACTCATGGGAAACCTACCAGCTGTAAGAATAATTCCTTCCCCACCATTCTCCCACTGTGGGGTTGATTATGCTGGACCCTTCCTAAAAAAATTGTTAAAAGGAAGAGGCACAAAAACTATAAAGGGCTATATCTCCCAATTTATATGTATGGTGACCAAGGCAGTTCACCTCGAATTAGTCAGTGATCTTACTACAGATGGCTTTCTGGCGGCATATAAAAGATTTGTTGCACGCCGGGGAAATCGCAGGGAAATATAGAATGACAATGGAACGAATTTTGTTGGCGCACGAAACAAAATGAACAAGCAGCTGAAACTTGCAATTGATCACTCCACCAGACAAGCTGCAGAGGTTCTAGCAAATAACGGGACAGAGTGGAAGTTCAGCTCACCTGGCAGCCCACATTTCGGGGGTCTCTGGGAAGCTGGTGTTAAATCAGTCAAAGGCCATCTCAAGCGAGCTCTAGGCGAAACACTTCTGACATACGAAGAATTTAGTACTATATTGGACCAAGTTGCGCCCTGTCTAAGCTCAAGACCAATTTGCCAACAGTCGAGTGGATCCCACAGACTTAGAACTATTAACACCAGGCCACTTTTTGATTGGCCGACCGATAATAGCACCACCAGAGCCCGATATAAGCAACAGGCAGGTTCATCAGAGGTGGAAGTTAGTTACCAAACTACAGCGAGATATTTGGAATAGATGGTCGCAAGAATATCTGTCCTTGCTACAACAAAGGAGCAAGTGGAAAACCGAAGCCAATAATCCTGATATCGGCGAGCTGATACTAGTGAAAGACGACAATTTACCACCACAAAGATGGTCACTAGGTCGAATTGTGCAACTTCACCCAGGAGAAGATGGTATCGTCCGGGTTGTGTCAGTCAAATACAAAAACGACATAAAGAGGCGTCCGCTCAACAAGCTTTGTCAGCTACCCATCGATACATACACATCGTCAAGATCCCCTGAGTTCAAAACTCTTGCCACATTGACAAACCTTTCTAACGCTAGGCATAAGCCAGGTACCACTCGCATTAGATCACATATCAGCAATATTCAGCGTAAACCAGAGGTTTGGTCTAGATCAGAGCACTTTGATCAGCCATCATGTGCAATAAAAATCAAAGGAGACGATTCACCACACTCACCAAAAAGAAGGAAAATTAAGATTGCACTCTGCACGTGGGCTACTAAGCTACTACACTCGGTTTTTATAGTACTATACTGGATAGCTACAGTTTTTGGCTAGAGTTATGAGATTTTTCAACCCATATCGAGAACTTGGGTTCTGCACAAATCAAACGAGGAAACCTTAGGCTTCAGATCACCTTTCCAACAAGCGAAGTAATTGAAGATCGAAATATGATAGACACAACCTGGACCCAAATAAGAGATATGTGCGAGAAAACTAAGACTCTTACTGACATCACTCACTGTGGTATACTTTTTGAACATATGTCAGCAAGAAGGCAAAATCTGATGAAAGCCGCTGATGAAATCGTTCAGCTAGCCCAGCATTAGTCTAGGGGAAGGAGAGGTCTACTCGGAGATGTACTAACAAGCATTTTTGGGGTCAATGACAAGATTTATACAGACTTAGAATTACTACAGCATAATCAGGAAGGCCTTCTTCAAACAACTAACTAATTGGGGGTCCATTATTGAACACGAAACGAAACTTCGAATGGAAATTTCCGTACATCTGGCACCATTGAACACGAAAAAGTCAATTTTTCGAGCGGAACTTTTCGGACATTTTCTCGTTGACATTTCACTTTTCGAGTTATTGAATTGAAGTGCGGAATAGTTTTTGCAAACAAACAATCATGTAAGTAGTTGTTATTAATTGTATTGAGACTTTTACTTTAAAAAAAAATGAGATAATAAATATGCATTATTTTTAGGGCCAAGCTTGGTGAGGATATCCAGAATCACCTAAAATTGTTTATGTATTTATAGTCGCATGCCTAAAATGGTATTTTGAAACATCATTTACCTCCAAGTGAGCAATGCATACTTACGATCATAGCATTAAGACTGTGATACCCTTTTCGATTAAAATAAGTATAAATGCTCATCTTGAGATGGGGCAATTATCTTTATGTGAGTCCCGTCAACACAGCCTATTATTCCAGAAAAACGCGTAACGTTAAAAAAAAATAGATTTGGATGCTCGTTTTTCTTCTTCACTCATTTCACAAGTAATTCATTTTGGACATACTTCCAATTCTATAATATCTAAAATTTCTGATAACACGACAGATACAGTAGATTCCAATATTTAGATCTTGCCCCGTCCCACCTTGATAACCACCTTCAGCAAAGAATCTCAGTGCCGCAGCAATTTTTAATACCGGTGGTATTGATATAGAGCGGACGGTTGGATTAAATTTATCTTGCATCTAGTCTAATAAATATTTAAATGCATCCTTTCAGGGCCGGTAGTTTTTCATGCACCTTGAAAGATTAAAATGAATTTGATTTGTCCTTAAATTTCCCTCCTCCTCTTCTTCAAAAAATAATGCAATGCTAAAATAACAACACTTGAATATTTTTCTGAAAGGAATGAACACCTCACAATTTAAAATTAACAGAAAATCCATTACATATGTAGTTTTTGTACTAGATTATTCGTTTTTTATATGGTAATGCTTTACATAGAGTTCGTTCGTATTCAATCATAGCTCGAATATAGTTTTTCGTACATAAATTTCGAGAGGTCCGAAATTTCGTTTCGTGTTCAATAATAGACCCCCTGGTATTGCTCATTAACTCCAAGATCAACCAATCTAACTACATCATTGGCGAGAAGCTGAAATAGCTCGACTCACGATTGTCTCAAGTCATTGCCTCAATTAATGAAATGGCTACATGGTTCAGTAAGGCCGACGACAACAGGATCAGCATTGAGGTAATATCCACCTATCTCAGTGTTGAAGATTACTATGACGAGTTAGCAGAAAATTACAAACGCTGGTTGAATGCCATTCACTAACAGGGTCATCTCCTACACTTTATTACGCCACATCAAATCAAAAGGGCAATAGAGGATACTTCAATTAAGCTAGGCTCTAATCTCCTCATATCAGAAACACCTCAACCTCGACGAGACATCAAGGCAGAAAATAATACATTAAAACTGTATGGCTACCTGAACAAAATAGAAAGAAATGCATATGAGCTGATGCATGTTACACGAATACCACAAATGATGAATAACAATTCGTTTGCTATTATAGACCTGAAACTATCCACTTTTGCTGTCAACTTTAATCACCAACTCTACTTTAACTTAAAAGAGGAGGAGTTGAAATCGTGTACAATGTGTGATTACCTAACACCTATCTTTGCGCTCCGACATTTGTGCATAGCATTGATGACAGTCCATCGTGTGTTGTTGACGAGCTTTACAATGCCCATACTGCATCTATTTGTGAAATGCGGAAGGTGCAACAGACTGGAGCTGTTTGGAAGGCATTAATGATGAAAAATACCTGGCTATACATCACCAAGGAGCCCAAGGTTGTAGCAATAATCTGCAACGGAACAAGAAAAGAATTGCTTCTCAATGCCACTGGCATCATCCACCTTCATGAGGACTGTTCATTAAAAATAAAATAAATAACCATGAAAACTGCGATAGATCAACAATTTGAGGTTGTCACGAGTCACATAAAGTAAACATCTCCGGTGATAACAGAGATCAACACCACAGAGGTCTCTCACATCCTCCAATCTGGAGTATTAATTCATCCAAATCAACAGATCATGGATTATACACTAGCACCAGAGCCACCATACACCCAAACAATGCACAAGGCATTAGCAGTACATACAGCTGCGACGACCAGCCTTTTCGTCTTTGTTCTACTAGGCATTTGCGTTTACAAATACTGGAGCAAACTTAAGTGGTTCTTCAAAACCTACACCTCACCTAGCACGCAGGCATATTCTCAGCCTTCAATTCAACAACAACAAGACAAGGTTCTTGCATCCGCCCGGCCCCAACATGTTCATCCCATGAACAATTAATAAGAATTTCTTACCGTCATAATTAGAATCAATACAATCATGGCCTAAAAATAGCTTTCACAACATAAAGCGATTGCATTGATTCACAGTATAAAAAAGATTTTACGTTTTTTATTCGATTTCTACATACACTACATACATATGTACGAGCGCTTTTTCTTGTTTTACCAGGTCAGTCAAAAAGCTGACCATACATTTTTTATTTGTAATCTATGTTGAAATAATTCAACTATGTAGCTCTGCTATGTAGAAATTATTTCTTTTAAACATAATTTAGTTATTATTGGCATGTTAGCATTTTTTCTCTATTATAAATAGCCTATAGCTTTAAATGATTAAATTAGTATTATCGAGTAGGGTAAATGTCCCAAAGCACCAGTCTGCGGCCAATTTCTTAAAAAAACCAAATAAGTTGTTAAATTAATACATTAACATATTATGTTTTACTTTTATGTCAATCATACATATGTGGTTTTAGTACACACTCATATTGTTTCATTTAGTTGAGGTTCTTGGTATACGAGTAAATGGAACTTCAATCGGTGGTGCTTATTTTGAGTGGTGAAGACGTGTTGCTGTCCCGCGTGCAATCAACTCTGAGGGAAAATTGTTTTGAGTTGAAGTCACGTTTCTTTATAATTACAGATTCCGCTTTTTGGTTAACTGAAGTAGAGGGTTAACTAATCAATTTTCTAAAACGTTATTGAAAAAACTATTTATGAGTAATATATGTATATAGAAGGCGGCCGGACTTAGGTTCATGTTTCGCAAAGAATACCAATGCACGGCCACAATTGGCCGGTCTTTGGTTTTCAAAACCGAATTACGGCCAAATAGTTTTTACTTAAATATTTTTTAAATAAATATTCAATTTGATACTTTTTGCATAAAAATAACGGTCTTGGAACGATAATAATAAAAATTTCTCACTTGGCAAATAGTGTTAAGTATGAAAGCAGCTGACTATAGAAAAGTGTATGTAACAGATGCCCATAATTTTGAAAAGCTTGTAAAATAAAACTACTTTTTTCAAATGTTACAACATGTACAACATGTAGAAATAAATAAAATTAAATCTGTTATTAAAAATTTTTGCCGAATATCTAAAATTTAGTGGCCGCTAATTGAGCCGATTTTCCTCCGATGTTCCTAATTACGGCCGCTTTCAAATTTTTAAATTCACTGCCATTAATTGAAGCAAGTTCTTTGGAACTAAGATAGGTAATATTTTTTTTTTAATTCAGAAAAATGACAACTAAGTTCAAAACCCGAGGATACACCTGCGAGGATTTGAAGAAAGCAATAAATTGCGTTAGAAATGAATCGGTCGGAATAAGGAAAGCAAGCCGAATGTTTAATATCCCAAGAACGACATTACAGGACAAATTATGTGCGAAGCTCCCAGAATCAGTGTGTAAGCTTGGTCCTCCCACTGTTTTGACCAGGGCTGAAGAAACCAGGATTGTAGATTGTTGTATCGCTCTCACTAGGTGCGGCTTTCCAATTAAACCAGACGAACTTTTGAACGCGGTACAAAAAATTATCGCAGAGGATGGAAGACTGACAACTTTTGTAAATAGTAGGCCTAGTAGAAAATGGTTTGATCTTTTCATTAAAAGACATCCACAATTAGTTCAACGTACTTCGGAAAACTTAACCAAAGGAAGAGCAGCTGTGACGCAAGGAATGATCCGCAATTGCTTTAAAAATTTGGAAAGCTACCTTAAAGAGATAAACGCCGAACAAATAATGAAAGACCCCAGTAGAATATTAAATGGGGATGATACTGGATTTAACATGTACCCAAAAACTGAGAAAGTGTTGGCTCCAAGAGGCTATCGCAATGTATATCAAGTTGTAACAGGTAGTGAAAAGGACACATTAACGGTTATACTGGTATTTACTGCCAGAGGAGAAGTAGTGACACCTCTCGTAGTCTTCCCATATTTGCGTCCACCTAACGAAGTTGTAGCAAGTATGCCTCCCTCTTGGTACCTTGGACGTTCCGAAACAGGATGGATGAAGAGCGATGTCTTCTATGAATACGTGGCTAATGGGCTACATAAATGGTTAGAAGACAATGACATCGAAAGACCTGTAATATTTTTTGTGGATGGGCACAAGTCTCACATGACAGTGGAACTAAGCGAATTCTGTTTTAATAATGGAATCATTCTATATACTCTTCCTCCTAATATGACTTACATGATGCAACCTGCCGACGTAGCTGTATTTAAACCGTTAAAATCCGAATGGAAGAAGGTAACATCAAACTGGCAAAGATCGACTGCCATAAGTAACGTTACCAGAAATACGTTTTGCCCTTTACTGGAATCTACTTATTCTTCGAATGAATACATTGCCCGACAGTATTAAAAACGGATTTCGCAAGTGTAGTCTGTACCCATACGATCCTAATGCTGTTGATTATTCGAAATGCGTTCGAAATACCATTGAGGCTTTAAGGACTGCTGAAGAAAGCTCGTCATGAAAATGCCATAAAAGTAATCGAATCCATAAAATCAAATCTGTATGCCCGTGGTGTAAGTCCAAATACCATCAATATAATCATTGACGAAATAAGAAAGGCAAAAGAAAATGTGACCCTTACACAAATACAAGTTTCACCGTTGGATTTAAGTCTTACAGAAGTCCTTGCTGGACTTAATCCTGGAATCTATGACGATTTAGATGGAAGTGTAGTTCGAGAAATATTGTTCTCTGAGGAAAACTTCATTCAAAATATTGATGCACCCAACTCGACAGTAACATCAGAGCCAAATGCTGAAATTTATAGCGAATCGGCATGTCAACCTTCTTCATCGACTCCAAACACAAAAATCATTGTGCAAAATCATTCCAATTACAACGATGATAATCCTGTTCCTATATCCAGCAATGAGGACTCAAATGCATTTTGTTCATCGCCTGTATCTTCAACTCATCTTAACAAAAGTAGAAGACAGTCGGGAACGTGCTCTCCTAGCTTTGACAAGTATCTAAAATTGCCGAAGACTGACCATATATTTTCTACGCGAAAGACAAGTAAAAAAGACAAAGCACCAAGCGCAATATCCTTGTTAAATTGGCGGGTCCTACATATAAAAAAGAAGAAAAAAGCGGAAGATATCCAGAAGAGAAAAGAAGATAGACTTAAAAGGAAGGAACAGGCAAAACAACAGAAAGTTAAAAAACGAAAGAAGAAAGTAGTGCAGAAGTGTTTTACTTGCGACGAGGAGCTCATTAGCGACACTGCGAATGAAGAAGAAAAAAACATTGGTTGCACCAATTTTAAAAGTTACGAACAATCTACTAAAACGGAGTTTTATTGTAACGTTTGTAAAGACTGAAGTGTACAAAGCCTTTTATTTTTATATGAGCTGTGAATTACTTGTTTTGTTTTCATATTTTTATAGTTAATATATTTTTGCTTACAAACGTTTGAATATGTATTTTTATTTAATAAATATTTAAAAATGAACAATTGGATTAAATTAATGCTTGGCCGAAATTAGGTACACACGGTAGCCGGAGACTGGTTTGACGTGGCCGTAGACTGGTGATATATGACTTTATTGAAATTTTCTTACTTATAACTACTAATTCATACTTATGTAAGTGATTATCGATAATTATTTTCCGCAACATTCATGTACAAATTCAAAACACTTGACACAATTATTTTTGGACTTTACATGACCGAAACCGAAGGGTAGCTGTTCAAAGCCGATAAAATAGTTAGTTGGTCGGTGACTGGTACATTTACCCTACGTTGAGTTTTTCATTTACCAATTTCCCAAGCAACCCAGCGCTTATCCATCCCCCGCCAGTGGTAAGAGGATAAGCCAAGCAAAGTAAACTTAACTCAACACAATCTTGAGTTTCGGTTCATCGTTAAATTAAACTTAATTCAACACATCGTTGAATTCTGTTCAGAAAGATTAATTAAAATTCGCACCTACTACTGATACAGTTGCGACAAAACGAATATCTACTAACCAATGTCAATCACACGTAAAGAAAAGTGTGTTTTTATTTTATGTGGCTCACTATGAAAGCACGGATATAAATGTGTAGTATTTCGTTTTCCAGCCAACGGAAAGGTTCCATTCGAGCCACACGTATACTGAGTGTAAATGACGTGCGAATAGAAAAATCTATCTTACTCTGCTTGTGCTGGGCTCAGTGGGAAATCAGCCCTAACAATCTAGGTTGTTTGCCTTAGAGAAGTCATTTTTGAAAATTCAATGAGGGCAGTTTGGGGTGATTTGCCCCGGCCGGTTGGAAGCACCAGTCCGGCCCTGTCTCCATCTTTGACTGATTCTAACAAGTGTGGGTTCGATTACAGTCCGGGAAAAATTAATAAAACTTAGTTTTTATTTATTTTATTTTTGTATTTAACAATTTGGAATGACAAAACATTATATTAAAAAGTATTTTGAAAACATAGTTTGTACTTTGTATTTCCTCTTCTTTTAAGTGGGCAACTCCAGATTTATATTATATCACAAAATACCTACAATCAGTTTTAGTACGTTTTTCTTCATTAGTGCTCGGATGAAGGAAAAAAACACTTACTTAGTATACATCATTATGACCTGATTTTCGAGCCATAACTAAATTTTGTTTACTTGTGTTGTTTATTTTTATTTTTTTTATTTGTTTTATTTTTTTAAGTTTTTTAAATAAATTAATCTTTTTTTCTTTATTTCTTTTGTTTTCTTGTTTTCATTTAAGAAAAAACCCATGCGCATTCGTCCGCGTTATTGACAGGGTCTGCGCTTTTCTTACATAGGTGATCCATTGGGCGGGAGGTAATATTACTCACCTAGCCAAACAAAAAGTTGTACGGCAGGGGTGAGGGATATATCAACAGTTTCGAAGTTACAGGATGATTAAGAAAATATGCTAGTTTTTTATAAAACATCCTTTATCTTAAAAAGTACATGGTGTACGGTCACCGCTAAGAACTCGGTATACGAAAAACCTCGTAGCCTTTCCAATGACCACTCAATCACGTAGGTATTCCTCTTCTCTCCGGAGTTATGGTGGTCTAAAACATATATTTCGGGCTTACTAATCTTTTTTTTACTTTGACTTCGTTTTTTCTTACGAAATGCTGAATCCCACACGCTTTTAATGTATTCATGAGTTCTTGGAATATAAACGTATTAAATTTGTCATGACTGTTCTGCTAGAAAAGTAATGTGAAAAATAATGTTTTCGGTTTAACAGGGGGGCGGCATATAAGGTATCGACATAATCACTTTTTAAATAACTTTTATTAACTCACTAACTGACTAATTGTATTTACTATCATATTTCAAGGCACAAAATAACATAAGTTCCAGCAGTCCTTGTGTTTACGTACATTGTATGTACATACTCCGAAAGTTTCACTCACATTAATTTTACAGCTTCATTCATGACTCTTTATGCGTGGAAAAAATATACAATAAAGAAATAAAATACACAGTTCATTTAATAAGATTTATTGAAATAGTACTTGAAAATATATTTAATTTGAGGGACAACCAATAACAAAGTGCACTTCGTAAGCTCCTTACTCTTAATGTTCTTTCTTGTTAATAAGATGCCAATAAAACTAGAACATCGCGATAATCTCCAGATAAATCATCCTGTAAAGAAAAAAAATCGAAATTGTAAGTTAAACACAATATAAAATGAGAAGTACAAATATCTATCTTTATTGATGCTAAAAAAATAAATCATCATCTTTAACGGTCCAAATTAATATCTTCTACTTCTATAATTTACAAGAGTAAGCTCAACGATTCAACACCGGCATAGATTTTTTACCAAAGTACTCGAATGATGCTTACCATATTCCAATTTTATGCAGCACTGAGTCATCCTGGATGCTGTCATTATTTCGCATCAATCGGCTCTTGAGAATTTTTATGCCGTAAATGAAATCTATAAACAGTTTTTCATTCCGTTTGTACTGCATAGAAGTAATGATGGTAACGCAAAATGGATTATAGGAGGATATATATAATTTCAAAAATGGACTAAATGTGGTGTTGCCATATAAAAATTTAAGTTTTTTACGTATACTGTGAAAATGGTCAGTCCTAGACATTTTTATTGTTTTTCTTTTTACATAGTATAAAGCCAAGCACAGGGGATACCCTATGATGCAAAGCACAGCATAGCAAGAAGAAGATAGGGAAGGGATTAAGGGACATGAAGAAAGTGGCGGAGGTGCTGCTGTATGTCACTCTTAAATTTTCGCAGATTGTATGCCCGAAAAAAAAACAAAAGATGGTGGATTGTTGCACATTCGCACAGTTCGGCATCACGGAATTTTACTGTACGGCCGAAAGAATTTTGAAGGGTGAAAGGATGAGCGTGGCTTGCAGAGCGATTATTGCGTGTAGGAATCATTCTACAAGAGATCAGACTAGCAATTTCATCGGAACATTGACCATGCATGTAGCGATAGAGGAACGAAAGGCATCCGACATTGCGCCGGTGCTCGAGTGAGTCGATATGATGAGCTATTGCCACATTGCCAATGAGCTTGACGGCTCTCTTTTGGGCAATATCCAATGAAGCTAAGGCTGTGCGACCAGCTCCGACCCAGATATAGGAATTGTATTCCATTCTAGGTATGATGTAAGACTTGTATTAGAGCTTAAGATTCAATGGGCTAAAATATTCCTACACCTTTTTAGAAATCCAAGATATTTCGATGCTTCTTTGGCAACAGAGAAGATTTGATCTATCCAGCTTAGCCAAGAATGCATACATATGGTGTATCGTAAGTCAGTGCCCATCAAATGAAATGGGAGTGGAGAAATTATGATCTTGTTTCAAAGAGACGAGACAGCTTTGGGTTTCAGATGCATTGAATTCGACGCGATTCGCTTTGCCCCAAGCGAGAATATTGTCAAGATCTAAAAAGCTCTTAAGAATATGAAATCCTATCAAATTGGTTCCAATCATTTTTACTGTCCGACGAACCGTTCTAGAAATATATGCGAAAAACCACTTCAAAAATCAAATTTGCACATTATTAATTAGAATGCCCAGCTTCTTAACTTTAAGCTCATAAGGAATAATGGCATCGCCAATCTCAATACGGGGAAAGCAAGAGGTATCAAGGTTTTCTTTATAAATAGCAATACATATGAATATGACAATGATTGAAGGACTCACAAATGTCATTAAAAACATAGAGAACAGAATGGGGCCATTCAACGAACCTTGAGGAACCCTGGCCAAAACTGGAAGAAACGAAGAAGGCTGGCTATCTACTTCCTCTTACTGGAATCATCTGTTAAGTGACTTGCGAAAACCTCATCGTGGCCTCTGAGAAACCGAAATGGTTACATAGTTTATTCACAAGAAGTTGGTGGTTGACAGAATCAAAATCTTTGGAAAAATCAAGAAGAGCCAGAGCAGTCCGACAGTTCCTATCAATTTTCTCCCGTGTGTCATCAATTATCTTTAAAATAGTGGCAGTAGTACCTACTATGGCCACTCCGGAGCCCGGCGTGTCTTTTAGATAGTAATTCGTTCTCCTCTAAGTATGGCCTAATCTGCATGCATACGAGCTTTTCCAAGATTTTAGGCACAAAAGATGTAATAGATACTAATTGGTCGGATATCACCATTCTTAGGGATTGAAACAACCCTTGCGATCTTCCAGATGTGGGGAAAGTACGATGAAGCTATGCAAGGATTAAGAAAGTGGATCAGCTCCAGAACAGTAACAGTTTTAAGAAACGTGGATCCCATCTAACCCTATAGCATTCGATTTAATTGAAAAAAAAAAATGCATTTATTAATCGTCAGTCACACATACATTAGAAAGGGAGAAGCTATATAGATGTTGTTAGTGTATTTGGTATTTCAATATATTGAAACAAATTAGATGTAAAATTAGCATTTGAAGTAAAGGCTGTATTGAAAATGTCGGGGTTAATACTGGAGAAGTTTTTATTCCGAGTTTTAATTTTTGTAGCTCCTATACTTTTAAGGTTGAACCAGAAGAATATTTTAGGAGGTAGATCCACAGATAGTTAACGTAGAGTTAGAGTGGAATTTTGGTCGCAAGGCTAGTGTCGCGTTAGATAAAAAAATATGCTGTGGACGCGTTAACATTCGAGACTCCTTGAATGTATTTTCAACTGTTTATTATAAATTTGTTCGTATTTTTCCACTTCCTTAATAAACTTTTCATCAAATTTAATTTTTGTCTTCGGAAAGAAAAACAAATAAATTATATAAAAAATCCAGCAACAGCACGATGATCTCACATTATTCATCCCAAACTTGAAATAATTGTCCCCTCCAGAATTTGTCTTCACAAATTTGAGTATATTTAAAACAATATCGCATTACACATTTTTAAATAAATTGACTACGTAATTCATATCAAAGAATATGTTTTGCATAAACTATAAACCCCAATAAATTAAAAATCATGAATCGTTTTTGCTGTCATCTGCAGATGAGTGCGTAAGTCGGGAAGTGTTGTGCGAGTTTACCAGTGGAGAACAAATCGCGACAGAGTCACTTGTCCCACACGTGCCGAGGAATTAAAACTCGAGTTGTTTTACAAATAAATTTAATTAAATCAATTAAATAAAAATTTAGAAAAGTCAAAATATTGTTGTTATTCCTTGTTCTCTCAAAACAGTAACAACAATTATTTATTTTAAGTACAAAGATTACAAAATCCTATTTTGTACAAAGTGAACTGGGGAAAAATAAAATGAAAAAAATATAAGGTGAAAAATAAAACTAAGATTAGGAATAAAATAGAAAAAAAAAGTAGTGAATAAAAAAAAATAATGATAAACAAAAATAAAATAAATTACCTACACTAAACCTCCCCTTCACCACTCGTCTCCCTCTCCTAGAATTCGGTTATATTGGTTGGTACTACACTATCGGCGTAAAGGCTTGTAGTATTTCCTGAAGTGACCAAAAATTTGAGACACTTCGTGTAAAAAGACATTAAGTGCAAGCTATTACACTATCTGCCCGGGATTGGATATCAAAAAAAATTGTTGGGTATTTTACAGTGAAAACTTTTTTTTTTTAAATGAAATTCAACAGTTTTCTTGTTAAATGAAATAAAAGTACAGCATAGCAACAAACTAAATTATTTTTTTTTTTAATAATTTAAAATTACTTTTTGCTAATGTTCCGTTAAACCCGGATTTTCGCGTACCCGGTTTTTATCCGAGTCTCTCGGGTAAGAGTCAAATAACCCGGGTACCCGATACTTTGGAATCGGGGGGTTGTGAAGAATCGATTCTTTGTTATCGGGTACTGAGAAATCGATTTGGTGATTTTTCGTCATTTTATGGGAAATTTAATATCACTGACGGTAAATGTAACGACTCAATGTAAGGCAAAAGCTTAAAAAAGTGTTGCACTTCAAAATAATTCTGTAGGTAAACAAAACTTGACGATATAATCGCACTACATTGCTAGTTCTATGTCACTAAAAACTATTTCTGAATACTTATGCATTTACATAACATAAGTCTGAACTACAATAGAAGTAAATAACTTTCCGAAAATGAACGAGACTGAGGTTTACTTACGAAAAATTGATATTTTTGTCCTAAATGTATATCACATTCCGTAAGAGTTATTATCTTGATATTTAATTTTTCCAATTTTAAAAAGTGGTAAAAGTGAAAAAATCAGCAAATGGAAGTTGATTTAATTGAAGATTTGTGCTTTCTATTAATTCGCAGTACCATTTGTATTCCATCTTAATTTTTACATTGCACTTTTAATCATTTAGTAATAATTTAATTGTTTGACAAATCGTGTTCTTACGGAATGAGCGATTACCGATTACCGCACATTTACTGACTGCAATTTGACTTTTCAACTTAACGAGTTAAAGCTAATTTGTGTACGCCTGTTAAATTAAAGTGCGCGTTCGCTTTACGTAAGTAAATGTACTTATTTATACGTCTATTGTAGTTCAGCCTATAAACTTATTCAGAACTGTTTCGAGTTGCACATGCACGCATGCCTTAACAGATATGGAAAATCACACAAGACACGGTTCGGGTAGCATTACCACGAACATACTTGGACGAATTAAATTCTTTTAAAATGACGGAAAGGAGTTTCAATAAACAAGAAATCATTAGGAATGCATGCAGAAGAAGATTGTCTGTGCCGTTTGACGACATTTTTATAGTGAACTGACTAGTTGGGTCATTTTTTTCCCGGCCCAATTGGTTCTGTCTGAATTCACTTGAGTTTTTACCATATTGAAGCAGAACGATTTTAATTTGTATGAATGTGAATACATTTTAGCTGGGTTAATAGTTGAGGTTAAGTTCTCTCTGTTGGAAAATGACTTTGCTTGTGATAAACAACAATTTATACGAATTTATACTTGGTTTCGTGAAATGGAAAAAAAGTCAAACACTTTAAATAGTTCTGTTTAATTCCTTTTCTATGTGACAGAACTAATTTATGATATCGTTTTGTGGATTCACACAGATTTATTCAGAACGAGAAAAGGAACACAGCAAGTTCACTAGTTCATTTAAAATGTTGACCTAATACCTACATTTCGCAAGTGGCTAAGTTTTCAGTCGATATGCCGCTTCCACCACAATGCTCGGTTTCACAGTCCAGGCTTCAGCCAGAGCTCAGCTAAGCGACGGATGTGGCTTAAGACCCGAGCTTAATTAAGCTCTCTCCATTTCACATTATTCTGTAAGCTAAGCGGCAAATAAAAAATTTGAAGTTGTCAGCACTGCGGTAATAGCGAATTCCTTAAAGGAAAATCGCCATTGGATTAAAAACAAGCGAAAAGAAGAAGAAGAGTTTTATAACGAAACTGTTCAAATATGGAAAGTGGAAACAAATTTAAACATCAAAAGAAGTGCAAATTTTAGTTCAGAGGAAACCGACCTTCTATTGGAATTAGAAATGTTTTGGGCGCCTTCTTAAATTTTTTCTCGTCTGACACTTTGGGATATTAAATTGTGAATTTTTCTTAACTCATGTCTTCTGCATCAGATAAACATTCCCTTTTATCTTTAATCTTGAGAGTTAAAAACAAACTTTTTGCACCTAGAGGAAGATAGCAATAATTGACAATTGTGTAATGTCAACAACCGGTGACTATATAACTGAAGCTTAAGCCCCCAAGATGCAGGGCTTAAGTCAAGCTTGGCTTAAATGAGACAAGTAACTTAAGGCTTGGTTGTGAAATAGTAGAAAAACTTAAACTTTGGCTTAAGCCATATCTCAACTTACACATTGCCTACCGTATGATTTTATTAAGGGTTATAAAAAAAATTTTGCAAATAGAAAAAAAAAACATTTAAAATAAAAGCAACATTCATTGTCAGTAGAATAGTTTTATTTCGATCATTGTTTAACTTAAATATATGTATAAATTATTGTAACAATAAACTTTTAAAGGCAAATGGAGGTTGAATGAATTTCTACTCGGTACGTTTCTAGAGTAATTTCATGATTTTGTAGCTTCAATGCAAGCAATTCAAATTTCCCCAATAACAAGAATTTTAGAAGCTCTTAGTATGCTGTTATTAAAACCATCAAGTCACCAATGTCGCCTCCGACATCCTCCTGAAAAATGTTTAAAAATGTTTGATTTTTAGTGATGCGTTCATTCAAATCACTAAGCTGAAATCAATTACTTAGTTTATTTCAAGGCGACGTAATTCACCCGATATTTTAGTTAGTTTAAAAGTTAATGAATTAGTAGAAATTTAATATGTAAGCTTTTATAAGTTGAAAGGTATAAAAGTGCAACTTTGTCTGCCTGCTCTCTTGTCGAAAAGAGTGCTTCGAAAGTTTGTAGGTGAAATATTGAGTTAAGTATTTCATTAGAGATGTATTTGAATTGGACTTCCTTATTGGGAAGTAAGAATTAAGCTATACTTATACTAACAGCCTAAATTAGTTTCGGTTTGAAAAGCTGCCTTCCATAAAAATGTTAGTCGTTAATTTTAAGTTGCATAGCAATTTTTCTATATAAATAGTTGCTAGGTAGTAAAAAGTTAAGATTGCTTAAGGATTGGGACCATTTGGCTTCTAATTAGACCGCGAAAGTAAATAATATACCATCTACTATGTTTCCTCCTTCTAAGCGGGGAGTACTACACGAGTCAGTAGAACTAACGTTCTATATTGACTTTGTCTGTTAATTTGACTGACTACAAACTCTTTGCATTCGATTATCTGACTAGTCAGTTTATTATGAAAATATTGTCAAACCGTGCAGACATTCTTCTTCTCTATGCATTGCTAATGATTTCTTCCTTATTCCGTAATTTTTCTCTAAAAAATAAAGATTAGATTATAATGTAGGTAACCTATATTGAACTTTTTTCAATCATTTGCCACTCAAATGAGAGAACATTAATAAACACAGAACTAAGGCATAACATAACATAAAATGATAAAATTTTACCGACAGAATAGGGCCCATTGACTCAATGATAGGCTTCAGACAAGCCGGAAGATTCGTTAAAGGATCTTCATCAAAGCAGAGTCAGGATCTTTTATGGCAGTCTGGGAATCAACTCAGAATCATCACAGGAGTCCTAACCGGACACTGCAAACTAAACAAACACATACATCGGTTAGGCATATCACCCACTGATGTAAGTGGGTTGTGTCTCGAAGAGGACGAAACATCAAAACACGTCTTATGCGAATACGAGGCCATTCCACAATGTAGACTCCAGACCTTTGGCTCAAATTTCTTAAAGCCTGCCGACTTTAAGGACACCTCATCCAAAAAAATATTTCTCTTCCTACAAGGAGAGGGATTGGGATTGTTGGAAGAATTCGGCCCACTTGGTTCTAGTTTAAAAAAAAATCAACCCGTAAAAACAAAGTTTTTCACTATAAATCCTTTATATGCGAGGCGATTGATATTTATTTAAATTAGTGTTTTTTTTTTCTTGACTATTTTCTTGTATCAAACAACATTCACTTGATTTACATATCATCACATTGGAAGGAGAAAAAACATATGTGTGTTTAGCGCGCCTGTGTGGGGGGGGGGGGGGTGTTTTGAGTGTGTGTGTGTGTGTGGTGCCAAAGGGCATTGTCATTGACGACCAAATCGAAAATTTCAGGTCGATTGGATACTGGGAAGTGGGTCAATTTCGACTTTTTGAGTTTGCGGACGAACCCGGCGGTGAAGTTAATATAAAGGATTTAAAAATCTAAGATCAATCCAAAGTGTGAAATAAATAAGTAAACAGATCGAAATACCTTACTCGTAATAGTCGGGAAAATTATCGTAAAGTTTATCGTTTATCTCATTTCTAAAAAAAACTTGAAAAAAGTACCATTATTAACAACTTCTTTTCCGTTCGGTGCTGCTATATGTTATTATGAAAATATAAATTATTTGGCATTCGAATTAGGAAAATCGATTGCTCCGTTCTCAACATTTTTTTGAAAATGACGTTTCATCGTAAAATCACGAAATTTCTAACCACCTAGCGGCGGGTGATGCGATGCGTGGTAAGAGGAAACAAAAAAAAAAACATGTGTAAGCTATTTTTGTACTCCATACAAACTGTGAAAGTTTTAACCAAATCGGAGATGGTCGGGTCCAAAACAACATTTACTTTTGTTAACCCAAATTATAATTATAATGAATTTCAAAAATTATATTTCTTTTCAAAATTAAATTAATTAGCGTAAAAATGCATTAGGTAGCATAAATTATAAGTTCATTGAGTTTATAAAATGTAATTGTACTCCTTGCGCAACTTAGAAAATGCTTGGGTAATGTCTATCAGAGCTTAACTATACCTCTTATAATTGTCAGATAAGAAAAGAGTTCAGTGCCTGTTTAAAACTCGAGTAGTCAGAGCAGTGAAATAAACTTAATAAAAACTTAGTTGATTGCTGTTTTTATTTCTTTATTTTTGTTTCTTAATAAATGTGAAAACAAATACATATAACTCATTCCGCACAATCACAATTGCTTATCTCTTTCCCACGCTTAGGAAATCGCAGTCACCTAAAAATCATAAAAATCGCATCGAATGTGCAAAACATTATAAACTAAAAAACAAAACAAAATCTGAGGAAAGAATTGCCGCATCACATCTCTTCTCCCTTTGTCAGGTAGTAGGCAGGCAGCCAAACAATCCAAGTTCTAAAAAAATGTCTCGAAAACAAATGCCTATCGCTGGATGAAAATAAACATGAAATGAATACAGAGCGTTACCACCAAACAATTGCGTCTCTTACTCCTTTCTAAAATCGCAAAGTCGTCTACTACGACGATGTACTTATACGTCATAACCTATGAGACGCATGAGCAGACCTACCTCGCCCTGCCTGAGAGTGTGACTGGCTCTAAGGCCCAAAATACATTCACGGCCTCAGGCCACAGGCCACAAGCCACTTGAGGCTTGTGGCCCACTGCTGAAGCCAACTAAGTTACATTCACGGCCACTGGCCAAAAGACGCCATTCTTCTGATTATTCATAAATGTATGTATTTTCACGTAATTAATAATTTTTTCTTCCATTTTATTTTTTTGCAGAATTATTACAAAACAATATGAATTAATTCACACAAGTAAACAACTTTCCTAACTGATAAATAGAATTCCAATTAATTACAAAAAATCCCCCGCTACCCTTTTTATACTTCAATGTTGGTAGTACCGGGGCCACGAGCCACAAAATTTGAGATTTGCTCAGGCCCAAAATACATTCACGACCACAACCCACAGACCACTGGATGCACGCCTCTGAATCAATGTAAATGTATTGTGAAAGTAACATTCGCGGCCACAGGCCTCAAACCACGCTGTGGCCGTGGCCAAGTTTGAGCAAATCTCAAATTTTGTGGCTCGTGGCCCCGGTACTACCAACATTGAAGTATAAAAATGGTGGGTTATTCAATATGGCGGGGGATTTGTAATTAATCCGAATTTTATTTATTAGTCAGAAAAGTTATTTACCTGTGTGAATTAATTCATATTGTTTTGTAATAATTCTGCAAAAAAATAAAATGGAAGAAAAAATTATTAATTACATGAAAATATATACATTTATGCATAATCAGAAGAATGGTGCTTGTGGCCAGTGGCCGTGAATGTAAGTTACTTGGTTTCAGCAGTCGGCCACAAGCCTCAAGTGGCTTGTGTCCCGTGGCCTGAGGCCGTGAATGTATTTTGGGCCTGATTTTGCCCCTGTGGCTCTACACTTTTTTTTTCACAAAACTTTATTCTAAGCACGTGTTTTCGTGTTTTTAATATGAATCCCTGCTATGATATGTATAAGAGTTTGAGTTATCTACTGTAGCGCCGCGAGTGTAGAAGGTTAGTGAATTATACCGGAGACAGACTTGCAATTTCAATATTGTAATTCACGCTAAACCGCAGGTCTATCTCTATATACTGAGAAACAGCTCGGTATACGCTCAGTGTACACTCAGTATGTAGTACATTGGAAATCAGTATACGAGTTTATTGCAATATGATCCTGGTCATAAACCACAATCATTTAATACACGAGCCTTTCAAAACCGAATTTTATACTGCAATGTTGGCTGCAACTTTTTCTAACATTTAATATTTGATACTTGTCAAATTGAAGTGTCTATTTCGTTCTTATTTTCCATATATACAAGTAATTTCAGAATATTTGCTCGCATTTTGTACGTGCGCGGAACTTTCTTAAGTCAAATGACAAATTAAATGACAAATCAAGTGATAAATCGTTGCAAACTCTCTAATTAATTTCTCAGTATCGTAAACCGCAAGTATGTCTCTGAAATTTTATATTGCAATTGACATAATTGCAATACCAATATATCAATATTGAAATTGCAAGTCTGTCTCTGGTATTATTGAGGTTTTGTTACGAGCTCTTCTCATACATAATTTAGTGCAGCCTTCGATATCTGGGTATTTCTGATATTGCTGGTAATTCAACTAGAAAAATGTTTTTAGGATTCAGTAAAGAAAACATCATTTCAAAATTTCACTCATAAGAGGGAGGGCAACATATGCACTATCATGGGGGGAAAAAAATACCTACTTGACACAATGAAAAAATGAATGTGGTAGTTTCAAATAAATCTTGCAAATCGGAGCTTAAATCAAAATGTGTTCGGCTATAAACTGCTTGCTTCCAAAGTGGTGTTCGTTTATAAAATTGTCTCCTTCTTGAATTTTGTAGCTCCCATCGGAAAACTCTCTCTCTTTCGTCAATTTCGCATTGATCTTTTGATTCAGATTCACTTTATAAGCAATAGTATTTAAAAGAGAAGACTAAAATTTTGTCGACAAGTTTTTCTTCTAATAGATGGATTCTCTATGTAAGCTTATAGCCGTAAACATATTCTTTAATATAAACCCTGGTTTCGATTCAAAATTATTTACATAAATCATAATAAAGATCTACGTACGTGAATCAGATCTACTTAAGTTTGGAACCTAATACCATCCCATTCGAAATTCGATTCAACTTAGCATTGTATAGTAATGGGGTATCAATAGTATCCAATAGTATCTAGAATAGGCCAATAATGCTGCAAAATTGAGATTTCCTTAATGGCTAATGCATAAATTTTTCAAGTAATTGAAAGACAACACAAATACACTCACACATATTAAAATACATACTTTAAAGCTTTTATTTAATAATTAATATAAAAAGTTACAATAAAATCACTCGAAAAAATTAAATACAAATAATATTCAAAATTATGTTTTAAATAGCTCATTCCCGATTGTTTGGTATTCATTATTTTACCAAGGATTGATATGGGAACATTTTCCTGGAAAATCTGCTTTTAATAAGAGCTGTGTGTTCACCAAGCCACCACGGTGGCCAGCATATACCCAATTTCGAAATTGTTATCCTCCTGTAAATAATTGCAATGTATCGACCGTCGTTGTGTTATTTGTTTTTTAAACGTGTAAGTTAATTGCAATGATTTTTATTTTAAATGAAAGCTTTCTGGTGGTGTTTTTGTTATTTAGCATGCAAATATTCGAAATTATTAGCAATATTACACAAAATTTCATCCATTTCTATAAATTCTTAGGCTTGATAAGAATTCACATTCCTAATAACTTTCAACATTTCGAATCTTTTTCACGACTCGAAATTCCAGAGCTTTACCAATTCGTTATTGCTTTTACATTTGCCTTTTTACTGATATTTTATTTTATTGTCTCGCTTTGATTACTTTCCGCTTGTATCCATACAAAAAAGTATGGATTCAGATTTAGATTTATATTGTGTAGTATTGCTATTATTTTTAGAAAGTTCGGAAAGGTTGTTGAAATTATCGGAAAATAATTCATATATTTATTAAACATGAAAAGCAAATCGAACGTCAATGAAATGTGTGGAAATTCACTCTTCTCAAGACCAACCCTTTTCGAAAATTAAGAACAAGTTCGTCTTCATTCAAATTTGTGAAATTTGTCACCTTTTTCCACTGTTTAATCCAACTAAATTTTTTCAATTTTCAATGGAGAACTTGCTTGATACTTGAAAATGTAAATTCAAATTTATGATTTTTTACATTGTTCATATATTGATACGGATAACAATTATTTCCGTATATACACAAGTCTAAGCTGAGCGATTTCAAGTCCTGTGTCATGTACAGCTACTGCTTGCATTTAATGGGTTTGTTGGGAATCTCATTATTTAATGATCAGATCGCTACGCCCATGACACTGATGTTGATACGCTTAATTCTGTTTTACATTAAATTTATTCTATCGTAGACTTCAAGATCGTCTGTGAATAGATGAGCTTTGACAAGTTCAACATATAAAACGAGATTATTAATGTATAGCTTAAGAGAAGGGGCACTCCTGCAGCATCCTTTATGCAAGATCAGTAACATTGAAAAGAGCATTGCTTATTTTCAGCCTTTGCCTGCTATTTAAAGCTGGTAATTTCCTTAATCAAACCTGGAACTTTAGATGATAAGGCAGTATGAAGTGAAATTATTTACTGTGGAATTTTGCTTTAAGCTTTAATTGGATTACTTATTCTATAGATTTGTTCCAGACTAAATTAGAATATATTCGATTACGAATTTTGGTCGAGTTTGAAGGATATGATCTGAACGAAAAAGGCACACCAATATTGATTTTGAAAGATCGGTTACGTAATACCAAAGAACATATAACTTAAGTATAGTTTACACGAGCGAAGTTACTGTCCCAAGTAACCTCGATTTCAGTCCCTCACCTCCTCTTGACATACCCACCAGTTTACTTGCGCCAGTATGAAAACGAGTTCCACTCACTTCAACTTTTTAGCGAAGTGGAACCTGAGAAAATGTTCGGCTCAAGCACAAAAATCAATGCAACTGACACACTAGACGGTCCTACCAATTCCTATCCCATCCGCTCATCTTAATATTCTCCCTCTGTTCTGCTGCAATGCAGTAAATGAAAATTCTCTCAAACAAAGTATTCTTGATGAAACTGGTTTCTTAGAGAAGAGGTAAAACAAGCAAAGAGAACACAAAATGCAATGCATGGGCATGATGCGGACTGCAGGCTCTGGCGTTTGGCCTCTGGCTCTGGTGCTGTGATGGTGCTTTGACGATGACGACCCGCCAACCGCCACTCACCACTGGTGACTGGCGGCGGGCCGTCATTTAAAGCAGAGTTTTCGTAAAATTTGTGAAAGCGGGTTGTAATATCTCCGCCGGTGAGTGGCGAATCACTAACAAGCAGAGAGTTTTCATACAATTTGTGAGCGTGATGAAACTACCCGCTATATAAAACAATATACGAGATGCGTATTCTTTCTGTTAGATGTTCTTTGGTTATACCAAACTGCTATAGATAAATTATCTGATCTGATAAAAGGTATGTGGAATCGCAAGGGCAAGGACTAACATTTTCTTATTAACCTTTTATTACATAAGAAAATTTTACAAATATTTCAGTAGTTTAATTTATTAATTTTCATTTTAAATTTGCTGTGATAGAATTTATTGCAAGACAATGTTTGTTTCTCCTTTAAATTTCTGTTTAAACCCTCGTGAAAGGGATCAGATAAAAAAAATCATTTGTCTTTTGACAAATGTTATATTTAGACTTACAGCTCTAAGTCCGCATCTCAATGACTTTTTAGTAACTATTGTGCTGTTAGTATATCTCAACCAGTGCTATGCACCTACCAGTTGGGCTGACATCGACTCATAGCACCATGAATCAATTTCACCACGTATGCCTAATGGAACTTGATTAGAAGTGTAATATTTTCTTATTATTAACACAAAGTAGTTTCTTTTGCAGGAAAACCGAAGCTCACTAATGGCCGATTTCACAGTCCAAGATTAAGCCACACCGATGGCTTAGGTCAAGGCTTAATAAATATTCCAGTTCCACAGTCAAGGCTTAAGTGACATCACTGGCTTAAGCCAAGCTTATCTTAAGCCCGTCATCTCGAAGGCCTCAGATGCTGTTGTGAAACACATGAAAATTATTGGTAAATACACATTTGGCCTAAATATTATAATTTTTGTTATTAAGCTAACGTACATATTTCAAAAGTTATACTTCAAAACTGAATTGACATTTTTCAAGAGAAAAATACTTATCTAGTTTTCAGTGTTGTCAGATACCTAGGTCAGTATTCCATTGAGACGAATATTAATTATTCATCTAATGCAGAGGATATAATCGATGAAGAAATGCATAATATAATATCGCAAAAGTGTGGCCCGTGAAAAAATTAAAAGGCGCCCGCAATATTTTAAGAAATAGGATGACGTTGATTTTTATTCTCGGTTCCGGCTGTCGAAACATTCGGCCATGATGGTTTACGTTATCGAAACATTTTGGAACAATGATTTTGGATTAAATATCCTCCCAGATAAAAACCACAACAAACTGGTAAATAAAATGTTCTTCTTCTTTTCGCTTAGTTTTTAATCCACAATGGCAATTTTCCTTTAAAAAAATTCACAATTACCGTAGTGCTGACAACTTAAAAATTTTCATCTGTGATTTAACTAAGCCTCAGCTTACAGAGAGAGTACTATGAAACGAAATAGGCTTAAGCGCGTGGATTAAGCCGCACCCATGGCTTACTGAGCTCTGGCTTAAACCTGGACTGTGAAACCGGCCATAAGATATATTTCTTTAGAAATTTATAATAATCTGCAATGCAATCAATTCAAATATACTCGGAATCGACTTGCATTGAGGGGTGATTTTACAAAACTTTGGTGATAAATACACTTTTGTCCTCTTTCAACACTTTACTCTAGACTTACCAACAGTAGCCAAACAAGGGATTACTTTACTTCACTTTCCCTTTTGCCTCCTAACAACCTAATAGATTACCTTGCATTATATCACCACTGTTACCACTTTACCTACAATAGCTCTTGCTTTATTATATATCGTCCAGAAGAGAGATTTTAAGTTGATTGGCGATGTGGCAATAACCTGTCATATCCATTCGCTTTAGCATCGCCGCAATGTCGAATGGTTTTCGCTCCTTTTTTGCTACATGCATGGTCTAGTCTGATCCCTTTAGAATGTTTCCTGCACGCAATACTCACGCAAACCGCGCACATCCTTTTACTTTTCAAATTACTTTTGGCCGTACAGTAAAATTCTGTGACGCCTTTTTATCCCGAACTGTGCGAATCTGGAACAGTACCATCTTCTCTCTTTCCTCCGGCTTACAATCCCTTAATCCTTTCCATATCTCCTTCCTGTCATGCTGTGCTTTCCATCATAGGTTATCCCCTGCGCTTGGTTTAGTAATATATAGAAAAAAAAAAAAAATCTGCGCATTTATCTAATATACCGATATTTAATCAATATTCGCTATTTTCAGATCGGTTTTGCTTTAAACTAGTTTTTAACATAGTTTTTTTTTTAACTATTTTGTTAAGTTTAGATTGTATAATATTTTAAGCATTGTAATTTTATGAAATGAAATTATATTGAAAAGCGATGTTTTTCTACAATCTGTGTCTGTTCTTCATTTACAGAACATATATTCAAATTTAAATTATGTTTTTGGTTGGAGCAGTTTGGCTGATTAGCCTTAGTCTCAACACCTACTCAAGACATTATGCAGGTTCTAGTCTTCAAGTTCACAATGAAAATAGAAACGAAAAAGATAACTCTTCCTTATATTTTTTCGGAGATTGAAAAGTGAAAATTTTGTTATTTTGCACACCTACATTGGATGTACATAGACTGCATTCTATGCAGCGTTACTTTCTAAATTCCCTAGATTTATTTAATTTACTAATTTAAGTTTTTCCTCGTTGATGAAGCAATTTTTATTCGCTGTGTGATGTGTAACTTCTATATGCAATCTAGCTAACTGTGAAAAATATTAAATTTCAGGTTAAGAAGCTTGTTGTGATATTGAGTGAAAAGTGATCATCTAAAGGGTTGCGATTTTAATGAGAGAGAACACTGTTTTACTTAAACAAATATTCTTCCAATTATTTACAAAATAGTGTCACCTTTTGTTTCAGACAGAAAACGAAGCTTAACAAAATTTACTCGAGAAGTGTCTTTTAACTTTACTTGAGTTATCCCCTCTTCATCAGAAAAGTTTACACAAAGATTTTTTTCTCTAAAGTTACCAGGCAGACCTTGTATGTCGAATCTGTAGGCCAATCCTGTAGGCTGTTTTTCATTCGAAATTAGATAGGGTTCAGGCAAAGTAAAATTCAACGCAATCTCCAAATATTCTGCATTTAAATTTCGACACATCTACTCACTGGTACAACAAAGACTTAATTCATAGCAAATGTGTTTCAATTAGAGATTGGAAAAATAGCGCTGTCCTGCAGCATGCCAAAATTGACGTTTAGCGGAGGCGGTTATAATTACGTTTAATTAATATTAGGCCTGTCCACGTACTTATTTTTGGCGTAATGCAATATAATGGATTATGGCCAAGTCGTACGATTTGCATGAGCGTGTATAGCGAAAGTCGGATTGAGACTGAAGTCTGGCATGAAAGAAATCGGCCGAAACTATTGCGTATAAGGAAATCTTACGACTTTGCTATAGAATTGAACTAGACAAAATCCTATGTTAACTTTTGCCTCCACACGCTAGGAGTTTTATGCAGACTTCAATTCAATTCTATAGCAAAATCGTACGATTTGCCTGACCGTGTGTAACGGCCTTTACACATTTTCGGTTCGTTTACTTTCCCGTGCTAGAGAATTACACGAGTTTTTGCAAGGAAAATTGACATATTGACAGCCGTCATAAGAAAAGATAAAGTAATTGTAATTGTCAAGTAATTGGAATTAATTCAATCAACCGCCGTACCTGAGCTTCAAGTGGATTTCAAGTCAAGTACTCAAGTATTCATGTAAACGTACTGTAAATCTCGATACAAAGTAATGTTTTTTACGGTGAATTGTTTTTCTCGCTAATTAATGCCGCGTTTAATGTCTCCTTGAAGTACTTACTTAGGCGATCATGTACATGTACATTTATTGCAATATCCGTATTTTTGATTTTTTTAGACTTTTGTTTGTCCATATTTTAATATTGTAATATAACATTAAGGCCACATAGTGCGGGCTTAGACTAACTAACACTTAGTTATGCAAACATGAACAAACCAACTTAGCCGAAGATTAATTTGTGAATACGGTCCAGTATGTAATGATTTAGAGTGAAATTTCTCACTCCGAGTGATTTATTGAACGGTAATACTATGTACATACATTATATTAAATTATAACACAAATATAGTATTTAATGACTTTAGGTGCATGCAGTTAAATTTGTTCATACAACAAAATGATAAATGTGTTTAACTATCTCGTGCAATTCGTTGAAATTATTACTAATCTAATGTATATATGTATATAGTATAGACAAATTGACAATATTAATTTAGAAATCATAAATAGATATATAAAAAGTAGTAAGAGATTTTCACAGCAACAGTAATTTAAATAAGTGGACGCGACACAGTACTTGATTCATCAAGTTAGAAATTTTCAGCTCGCATTATTTGAAATGTATGGGACCGTATGAAATGCGAAAAAAGTTGATTTTACTTTAAGTTCTGCATGTCCAAAACTATGTGTTTAATAACCAGCCAAAAGATTTTTATGCAGCCGAAAACTTCCTTGTATCTATTTGCTATTACTATTAAAAAATAATACTGTTAATTTGTCTATGGCAAATCATTAAAACAAAAGCTTATGGGTCGTAAAAAAAACCATCTATAGATAAATTATTAAAAATCGTAAATATATTTTCAACATAAAAATTAATAATACATAATTTTAATAATTAGTACTATCTCTTAAAAAAAGATAGTATAGCAAAATTATTGAAACATATGAAGGCTTTTGAACTAAGAAAAAAGTTTGTGAGCTCCTTAAGCATGTTATTGTCTTGCGTAGAATGCGGCATTAAGTTTAAAAAATTAAAAAGAAAATATTTGTGTGAGCTGTACTTTCGGTGGCTTTCGGCACACGTATAATTTCCATCTATTGAATTTTGTGTTTTAGCTTTACGAATCTCATTTTTGGTAAAATATTATAATCCAACAATAGCCAACAGGGCTCGTTTATAATCTCCGGAAGTATCGCCCTGAAAAAGCGGAGGTTGTTAACTAACTCAATTGAAATTAAAAAATTTAGCGAATTTTTATTTGTTTTATTTAAAAGCCAAAATAGCACACCTAATTACTGCATGAGCAGAGGTTTCTTATTGAATTAATCAATTGTATATATCAATTTAGATTTTATACATTTTTTTGTTAATAGGAAAGTGAAATTATTTTTACGAAGAGCCATGGGATAGTCAAAACAGCATAACCTGCCAAAGTATTTAACTTGTTATTTCGTAAGTTACGAAAAGTTATTTAGATATGAGAAGTTGTAATCATAAAATATTTTCGCAATTTTTCGATTATCCTATCTGTAGAATATATGAATCCAAGTTATTTGGTAATTTTCCTTTTTTCCTATATCTTACTACGTCAATGCTTCAGTTCAAACAAAAATTTCCACCGAGCAGGACGTAAACAAAAGTACTAAAGTACCAAGTTCCAGCTTTGAAATCTGAAAGACAAGGTACAAAATGTCCGAATAAGGTACGTAGGTACCTCACAGATGCATAAAGTGGTTTTTGGTTACGCTTTTGTACATACCATGCCTACTCCATTAAGGCTGAAATAGATTTCAACTTAAGGCCTAAACACAACTGCGACGGTAGACGGCATCTATTGCAGTAATAGGAGAAATTTTCTCCAGGAACATTTTATGTATTGCGAATTACATAGGAATCTGCAGTGCCGTCGGCGCGGCAAAATATTAGAAAATATGTGTTTCTGTTATGCCTCATCGATTGACAGCGGCGCGATAATGCGACAAAAAATTTTGCCGGATAGTCATTTCTAATCTTAAAGGGGGCGACACATTAAACGCAGAAATATCTTAAAGTCCCGTTATCTTGGAAACCGTTACGATTCCTCCCCTCCTACCCATATAATTTTTCGCTCGTCTAAATATGACCTATTCATAGCACCACTTTCGGGACACCCTGTATTAGCAATATATTCGTCTGAATTCTTACGTCGATTCCAATGCATTCCATTAAATACAACCGTACTATTCCCAAAATTGGTTACAGTTCACCCACTGACTTATAACAATGAATTGAACGTATTGACATTTTCCTATACAAAAGAACGGCACAACCTTTATAGTTTTCTCTTTCGCGCTATGGCAGAGTTGGAGCTCTACCATCATAAAGTATCGCTTACTGAACGTTTTCTTAAGCTATTTGATGTTTTTATTATGGCTGTAGATGCAATCATCGCAGGAAGAGTAAGGTAAAAATAGTGCTTACCATTCTCCATCTCTCTTGCCCTTACGCAGAGTTCAGGTAAAACAACCTTTTGAAAATAGAAGTCGGAATGAGTTTAATTCCTTATAAGTGATTAAAATATCACTTGTACACAAGAAAATATATTTTTTTAATTTATTTCGATTTTCGGGTGTAAAATTTCATCTAATTGGTTGTGTGTTACATGTTCAAAACCTGATAACAGAAGCACAAAATGTGTGCCACATGAAATAGCAGTCGCTCAGTTTGTTATAAGTTTATTGAGCTGCTCTAGGTTACTCTACAGCAAAAAAGAGCAGAAAATCGTGTTTAATGAATTCAGAGCACTGCTCTCAAGTACTTAAAGTGAACTGAACTGTGTTTAAGGAGTCTGCTCTAAAATGAACTGGAGTAACCTAGAGCAAGATTTTCTGCTCTACTTTTTTCGAAGTAGTAAAGGCCAAAACACGATGTGAGTGAGACGACAAAAACGCAAACAAAAATTAAAAAAGATTATTAAAGAAGCATGTGTGGCCGTTTTGGCTAACGAACATGAAAAACAGAACCAACATAGAAGAAGAAAGTGTGTCCAAGAGTTATATAAAATTCATCCGGAGATGAGTTTCTATGCGGATGCGTTTTTGTTTTTTTGTATAATAAGGTGACATTTTACCACCTCAATAAATTTTTCTTCCATTTTTTATTCAACCAACTTTGATATTTTCCACGGCATTGTTAATGCTGATATTTTTAATCTATCAAGTCATAAATATGATTGCAATGAACGTATAACAATACATATGAACGCAACCCAAAATGATAATCTCGCTAAACGGCAATTTCAATTTTCATTTAAGTTTGACGACAACGTTGAAAAATGTCAGCATTGTATTTTAAATAAGGAGAGAACTAACTTCTCTCCTCGAAGGTGCGAATACAGTGTACGTGAGTAGGCAATTCAATGACAGTCAAATCCCGGAGCGGGGGGAGAAACGACAACAGGGCTGGTCACTTATTTGAAAGTTCACTTAAATTATCATAGGCAACGCCAAGGAATATTATCTGAAGATAAGGGGGCGCCAAAAATTTGTTTATTTTACATAGCAATTTAGATTATAAAAAATGCCCCCTTCAATATTTCACGGTTTCTCTACTGCCATGACGAAACGAATCCAAACACAGCACACTAACACATTTCGCCGAGTGGCTTAGGTTTTCATCCGATATGCCGTTTCCTTATTAGTTATTTATTCAATGACACCGTCATGTTATTAGAACTCAATACACAGCGTTTTTATCGTGTCGCTCACATTTGTTTTAGCCTTAACTTAGAGCTGGCATTTGACAACTAAAATTATGTTGACAGTTCTGATAATAATTAAAATAATAGGAATAAATAGATTTCTAGACTGTTCTAGTGGAATAATTTAAATAATAATTGTGTTTTTGTGTATTAAAAAAATGTTTATTTACATTAATCATGCATTAATTTAAACAATTGTGTTTTTTGATGACAGATTTCAGAAAATTTGTGTTTCATGAGCTTCCTGCTCCTTTCTACTCTACTTTTAATTTCGCAGTTAACCTAAGTTGAGTTGCTCTGCTTTGCACTTTTTTCGAGTTCATAAACAAACCTAACCAGTGAGTTCACCGTACATTTTGAGGTTGAAGGAGATATACAGGTTTTAACCAAACTTTGTGCCATTTTTGACTAAGGGAATTAGATAGGAAGGCTCAGTCCATTCTTATTACATGTCAGTGCCTCACTCACTTCAACTGACACGACCACTGACATAATAATAAGAATGGACTGCGCGTTCTTGCTTCAAAAATGGCACAAATTTTGAACAGGCTGTGAAAATCCTTTATTTCGTACAATTGTGCATCGATTCATGATTTATTATTACTTCTTGGTTAGAAACATTAAAGATGTTGAAAAATAGTATTGCATTAAATGAATGTTGTTTAGGAATTAAGCTTGGTTTAATTAGCACAAAAATTAAATTTTAATAGTACTGACAAATGTGCTTCTCTGCAGATTTGTTGTTAACATAATTGAGCTTGTATTGGCCAGTTTCACAGTCTAAGTTTAAACCAAATATTTAGTTTAAGCTCGACGAATGGGTTTCGCAGTTTGTTTCAAGCTCCGGTTTAAACCAGAGTTTAAGCAGTGCCATCCCTCGGCTTAAACTCAAGATAAAAGTATATGAGAAGTGTGACATATTATTTTGGCAGTAGCATTGTTTGTTTGTATCAAGAAAATAATTTTATCGTGGATTGAGATTTAGACATTTTTAGCAATGAAGAAGTCTATTTTAAATTAAATTCAAAACTCTGTCGACGACCAAGAGTAATTATATTGGCCAAATCATTTTAATGAGTGGGACGACGTTGATTATTATGCCAGATTTCGTTTAAGTAAGGAACTTTGTCACCTTGTCTTCGAATCTATACTTGTCCGTTTTCTTGCATTCTACTATATGTCTTTTTTTATGCACTAGGGAAAGCGATAGATCAACTTCACTTCTGCTAAAATTTGCAGCTCTTTTGGATGATGACATATTTAAAATTAGTCAATATAACTACATATCTTTTATTTTTTTACCTTCTGGTCTGTTTACTTTTTACGATTGACAGATTGATTGATAGAAAAATTGGCCTCTCAATAGCAGCGGTAACTAATTTAGTTCACAGTTCAAGCAGTACTACAAACATTACTAAAGAATGCACTGTGAAACCCGATTTGGTTTAAACTACGCTTAAATTTTGAGGATAGTAACCTTGGCTTAAACTCGACTGTGAAACTGCCCATAAGGGATCGACGTATATAAAGAATATATTTGTCTGAATTCTGAATTTTTATGTCAGTTTCAATCACTGACATGTATAATATGCACTGCAAAAAGTGGGCTCACTGCTATATTGCTGACTCTTTCGGTCTAAGCACCAAGTACCAACTGAGGAGAACTGTAAACAACAAATAAATAAGTGGGTCCGTCGAAATAAATGTTTTTAAATTAATTATTTAGGGTTTTTACTGATATAATTGTTTTACCAAAGGTAATATATTGATAAGATGTGCAGCCTAAATTCGAAATGTTTTATCGCTTTTCGAGCTACTTTTTCTGACATAAGCAATTGAGCCCGCATGAAATAGAAAGTTAAGCAGTCCATTTAATGTATGTCAGTGGTTTCAATGCATTCCATTTAATATAGTCGTAACTCCAAAATTGGTTACAGTTTAGCTAACATTTTGAGCTTGAAAGGGACAAACAGATTTTAACCAAAATCTGTGGCATTTTTGACTATAGGAATTGACTCAGTCCATTCTGTGTAAAATTCAAACAAAACAAAGAAGATTTTAACTGGAAAATTCTGAGAATTATCAATAAGCAAACGCAGATGACAAAAGTCGAGATTTCGTGTGTTATGTGTTCCTATGAATTTTACACAGCAATGTCACTTGAAGGGAAGTAACGATCAAGGTATATAGAATACAATAATTCTCATTAAAATGTTGACACATTGCAGCTGATGTGCTGTAATATAATTTCGTGACTTAGGTATATACATTTATATAGAACAGACAGAGAGAGGAGAGAGAGCATTGTGTTCTCGGTACTGTACTTTACTATATATATTAGCAATATGGTGCAACGTGGTTCCTAATGGGAATAGCTTGTATTCTATACATCTTGGTAACGATCATAATAAGGCTGATAATTCTTGTGTATATGTAAAATTATGTTTGGTGTATGAGTCAATGGTCAAAAACTTGAACCATCTTTGACGCAATAATGCTTAGTCCAGTCTTATTTATTATGTCAGTAAATCATCAGCCAAACTCTAGTTAGAGCCACGATACAGAGAATACAGGTATTCTTATTAAATTTTGACACATGATCTATGACGTAATTTCGTGACTAATGTATATACATTTGTAGATGAAAAACAGAAGGATTTTTCGATTGTTTTAAAATGAAAGAAGAAAAACCAAAAAAATCAAATCAAATCAAACTGTCTTTAAAACTTTTATGAATAGAGATAAAAAATGTGAAAGCGCAAATTGCATGCAACGAAACAATGGCAAATGATTCATTTCCGGTTTTACTCTCATCTCATAAAATGTTCCCGCGCTTTTCTGAAAACACGTTTTTCTGAAATATTGACAGAGCTTGGTCGCATGTTGTTGCTGTAGTCCTATGATATTGGAACAGCACGTGCTTCTGTTTACATTCGTTTTGCTCTGAAGGGATTAAGTGTGAGAAACTCATGCTGGATTATCGATATTTTCGGAAAAAATAAATATTTTATTTGAGAGGGATTTTATATCTCCTTTCAGTACCATGGTCAAAGCAAAATTTATCTTTTTTTTAAACAAGTAAAAAAGCTAGAATTGGTCTAAGACGTGGAGCGTGGTTCATAAAGAGAATAAATTATATTTTCTGTACCGCCGTGGTTAGAGCGGTTTAGGACTAGGAGTAGGAAGTATTTTCTATATTCTCCTGTGTTTGGGTTTTTGTTTGTATGGTATGCTCCAACCATTGGCCCAGACATTGTCCTGACACCAGTACCGAGATTCACCTAAGTCGAAATAAGAAAAAGTGAATGAAAGTGAGTCACTTTTCTAGGAATTTGATTCTGTTATTTAAGTGATTCACTCACTTCACTCATCTTGGGCTTTGCGGTGAATGGGAGTGAAATCATCGAGCTGCGATTTTATTTTAGAAATGGTGCAGCACTTATATAATTATTAATTATCACTAATAAATTGTGAAGCTTGTTTGTGCACAAGTACCCCAATACAAAGAAAAAATATGCATAATATGCATATCCGCATAAAATTTTAGATCGTCACAATGCTGTGAAATTGACGTTAGTTTTCGAAATTACTCACTTCAGTTTTTAAAAGAATTCAATTTATTTTCAGAAGTGAGTGAGAGAAGTGAATGAAATGAAACACTCACAAAACAGCTGAATCGCGGTACAGCAGTTGACTATCCATCTGCTTCATATTCCACGAGGAATTTAAAGGAGTCGAAAAGAAGAGAAGTGTCTATTTCTCCCATAGATTTCAAAACAAACAGCTGCTAACGATTAATAATATATCTGAGTTCTTTTATGTCTGTTGGACAAAGTATTATAACAGAAACGGCTCAATAAAATTCAGGCTCTAATTCTAATACCTGGTTCTTTACTTCTTATGTTTACTTATTTTTCAGATACATATTATTAATTTAACCTGAAAAGGTTAGTAATCATTTATGTTGATACTATAAATATTTTCAATTATAACTAATTGAAAACCACTTTCCCTAAGCTATCATAGCTGAAGCGAAAATAGTTCCGTTCAATGGACAAAGCAAGATGTTTTCTTAAAAATATGGATATTCAGGACATGGTACACTAAAAAAAAAAGCTACTAGCTGTGTATACTGTAGCTAGGTACACTGCAGAATACAGGAAATTGTGAATTGAATTGATTAATGGAGTGCTTAGAAATGGAAAAGGTTTTTAAAGTACATATATAGAGCATAATCAAAATAATCAACTGTCCTGAAACTTATGATGAAGTTCTATTTTGATATTTTGCAAGGATTGAAGTTATGGCAATTTACAAGTCAATTCAATTTGAAATTTCCTGTGTTCTGCAGTGCACTGAACGGAACGAAAAGAGCAGAGCTACTATTATACCTACTCCGCGTAGAAACTTTGGCCAAAATCAATGCCATCTTTATCACAGGCTATGGCGTTATAAATAGCATGTGTATGAGAAACGTGTCGTTTCAAAGGTTTTTAACATTGCTCCTTAGGGAAATCAATCACGTTTCATGTTCAAAACGTCATACTGAATAAACCATGCTTCTGGTGATGATAACTCTAACGACTAATTATAGGGCGAAATGTTTAGTTTTAGGAAAGTGAAAGTAATTTTGAGTATCTCAAACAAAATTACTAATTGCTTTTGTGTTTTCCTAAACTCTACTCAATTCGCTGTGTTGCAAATATTGTGGCCTGTTATCACCAGCGAAAGAAAAGAGCGCCGTCCTACACCGACGATATGCCACGTGCAGTTGAATGTGTCCGCTTTCGTTGCCAGATATACTAGAAGTGATAATAATAACGGTAATAAAAAGATCTAAGTTAAAACAAAGCTGCGATTTCCATAGCACGCCGATTGCAAACTTTATTACAGGGCTTCAAACCGAATCAATAGTTAAAATTCACTGGAGTGATCAAGTCTCAAAAGAAGAATGATACTTTTCTAACGGCTGGATCGACCTAGAAATCAACATTTTTTTCTTCAGTTTGTCTCTCGACAAATTTTCAGCACCATAGTTAGTTTGTTCTCTTAGACAAATAAAGGCACTGGGTTAATGTTGACTATATAAAAATTGGATGATTGGATGTCTTGCATAAAAAAAGAATTTGACGGATTATACACCTTAGTATATATTTCAAGACATATAACACATAGCTAAAAGCGAAAGTTCCTAAAACTTATCGAATTTCACTTGTATTACAACCACTTGAAATATTGTTTAATAGGGGATATGCATGCAGCCTTAAAGTACATATCATAGGCACTCAAGATCTCGTGTTATATATGTATACTTAATACACCTGTAGTCTAACCTTGTAATCCTTTTATAAATATAGCTTTTATTACGAAACCAACGGCTGATAGATTTTGATCATAAACTGTTCCAATAAAAAATTACAATTTTATAAAATGTTTTTAAGTATCAAACTTGAAGCCACACAAAAGTAAACTAATCAAACAAAATTTATGTGTTAGTTCCATTGCCATAAAAACACAAAAGTAAAGTAATAAAATCCGAAACCAAAAAGCAACAATGTACATACATTCTATCAGAAAAATATCTAAAAACTACATACCTTAATCCAAGATTCCAAGCTCTTGCCATATTTGTTTTGGAATGCTTCCTTGATATCACCCAAATCAATTTCCGATCTACTAACTACAATACGGATGAGAGTCTTGTCTTTGGTACCAAGACCAGCCATAGCGTCATGAAGACGTTCAGCAAAATAGTCTACCTTTGACTTGCAACACTTAACTAGTTAAAGAAGGAAGGATTTAGTTAGTAGTAGTTACTTAAATATTTTTAGGCTATTACCAATAGCTAAAAATCCCTTTTCAACCGATCCGCTGAACTCCCTTTTGATTGCCTTCTCAATATCATGGCCGGCAATATTTTCATACTCAAGGAATATTTGGCGAAGTTGCTGGTACGATCTTGTAATTAAAATGGAATTGAAGATTGACTCATCTGTACCCCATTGTCCTTCTCCAGCTTCGAAAAGTGCAGTAGCATCAGCGACAGCAGCAGCTTCGTCAACTCCCTAAAAAAATCCACGAAAATGTTAATTTTGCGATGTTTAAATTACGTTTCCATACAACAATTACCTGATTTTCGTCACGATTTCCTTGAACAAGAGAAACGCATAATCGCTTGAAATGTCCACTAGTATCGTCTTTCAAGTCGTGCTCCAATGATTTGCCATACATCTGCTCATAGAACTGAGCAATTGTCTTGATTCCGTAGTTGGAAAGAGTACATAGGATTTCAATAATGGCTTCCTCATCTGTGCCGATTCCTGAAACAGCGTCGTGCAACTCTTTGGCGTAAAATTGTGGCAATGGAGTCATTAAAGCAACTATGACATCTTCAAATTTTCCACCAAGCTCTGATTTGAGATTGCTTATGAGATCCTTTCCATATGATGTTTTATAAGATTCAGCGATTTCAAGGCGCTGAACAATTCCCCGTCTCGCAAGAACTTCAATAATAGCTTTCTCATCAGTTCCCATTCCTTTCATAGCCTTGCGAAGGGTTGCTGCATCCTCAACTGGTTCGAAGGGATCGGCTGGGTAAACAGTGGGTGTGCACTAAAAGAAAATATATCGTGGAAATATTATAATGAAATTCATTTTTTAGTTCATCGTAATTCATATCTAAATAACCATGGGAGTGTACGCTGTGCTATTGGGTATATGGAGAGCTGCATAATTGAAATTGTCACGCAACTCTTTGGATAACTTCTGCTATGCTTGTGTGAGCAGTCATTATAGGTGAAGAGCAATATATATTTTTAAATGAAGAGACTTTCTCAAAGTGATTAATCTGATTCTCGCTACTACAAGTAACTCCTATTTCAAAATTTTTGAACAGACTAATTTCTTAAATATATGTTCACATTTAATGATACGATTTGTAATTAATTCATATAGGATTTGTTTTTAAGATATATTAATCGAATCTTTTTAAATTTTTAGAGTCATCCTTAAGAGATGCGAGGCGACTTGGAGTTTTCAAAGTTGCAGCACGGGTAGCATTCAATAAAATTTCAGGATGCTAATGTAAACCATTTTGAGTATCGGACTTCAAAGTATAATATAGTATAGTATATAATGCACAACCTAAACACCTTACCTATAACTCATTCATCCGTAGGTGATTAAGAAATTGGTTAAGTACTATCCATTGAATAAATAACATTAAATAAATAACTACTAACTAGTTATTTATTCAATTCTACTATACGAGAAATGATATAAAAACGTTAACGTCAATAAATAAAAAATATATTTTGAATGGTTTTGGTTGCCAGGTGTTTAGGATGTATCGGAATTGAGGATTCTCAATGATTTCATATGTTTTCAATTTCAATTTCATAAGTTTTCATATTCTGAAGAAATATTGTACTGAAAATAAAAACGTCTAGGACTGATTCTTTTCACATGTTACATAAAAAACCTAAATTTTTATATAGCAACTCCAAGAAGGGGTTGTTCGATTTAGTTCATTTTTGAAATAATTACTATTTCTATAAAAACATCGTGTACAAATTTTCAGCTCTCTATGTGGACGCATTCGCAGGCAGTGTCCAAATATATAGTCAAAAACGAAATTTTTGTATGGCAGTGCCAAGAAGGAGTTCCCGATTTGACCCATTTCCAAACTAAAATTTACTTGTTTTTTTAAAGCCCATGTATAAAATTTCAGCTCTTTAAGCTTTCCGAATTATCGTGAGGACAGACAGACGGACAGACAGACAGGCAGACGGATAGACATACATGCAAAAATCAAACTAACTTTTAATATTATGAAGTGACTGTCCAATCCATTTCACTCTACTTTTTCTATGTCTATGCATAACTAACGGAATGACAAGATGATTTCATCATCTAGGATATAACAAGAGCAAAAGTTATAATTGGTCTAGGATCAATAATATTATACCCTAGAATCTAGATGAAAATAAAAGGTAAAAAACTCAAAGTTTTATATGGCATCACCAAGAAAGGGTTGCCGGATTTGGTCCATTTTTGAAGCTATATTTGGAATTTTTATGAAAACGCCGTGTATAAAATTTTAGCTACGTCGACGTATTCTCAGGCAGTTTCCAAATATATAGTGAAATCCTAAGTTTTATATGTCACCACCACGAAGGAGTTACCCTATTCGTCCCATTTTCGAACCTAATTTACTTTAAGCCCCCGTTCAAAATTTCAGCTCTCTAAGTGAACACGCTCTCGAGTTATCATCAGGAAAGACAGACAGACAGATAGACAGTCGGACAAACAGACACGCAAGAATCAAAATAACTTTTAATATTACGCGTGGGTGTCCGTCTAACTCATTTCAAAAAATAATATCTGAGGACTGACTGCAATAATTCTAATGATAGATGTGTAAATATTAAGTATTATCAATATAAAAAAAACTTAACGAAATTTTTGTTATTTTTAATAATAAAACTTTCTCAAAAATGTCGATGTTTGGCTTAGTAAGAACCTCTAGTGGATTTTGATTTATTTTATTTTATCTTAGCTATCGATATACATATAAAAAGCAATGACTAAAATCGGCTTAGATTTTGGGATATATATGTATATATATTTTTTTAATTCATTGACGCTTAAAAATTCACCACAAACACGAATGTACTCGTATCTAACTACAAAGTCAGTCGAGACCCGATCATATTTTCAAATTCAATTAAATTCAAAAGTGAATAATCTTAGCATCCTCCTAAGCCTAATACAACAAAGTAAAAGGTCCACGGCATCGAGGCTATTCGCGCTCTGGCGATTTTTTGTTCATTTTCGCGTTTTTTTATCTTGCTAAAAGCAGGGCCCTAAATATAAATGTTGCAAATAATATAGGTACACGTATGTAGATAAAAATTACGAAATAGATACGTCGGAATACAAATGACACATTTTTTCCAAAATATTTACATATATGTATACATAGGTTGATCTAGGTATTTCATTTCAAATAATTGTACAACAGGTATAGAGCTGTTATTATTCCATTTCAGGGCAAACTAAAAGAATATAAGAAAAAAACAACATACTTACATACATTATTTTTTTCGGTTTTGTATTTTTCAAACATCTGTGTAAATTATTTACCTAATGGATTGCTAAGAATTATATTAGGTATTTCTATTGCGCGCTGATAACCGAAACAAAATACAGGGTGCTTCCCACTAGAAGTCAGTAGAGTGGGAGGTGATACTACTCAGATAGATGAACAAAAAATTTTATGGTAGGGAGGGGGGCATATCAACCGTTTAGGAGTTACAGGGTGATTAAGAAAAAAAGCTATTTTTTCACAAAACACCCTGTATCTTAAAAACTACAGGATGCATGTTAGGAGCTCTTTGTATGCAGAACTCCATGGCCTTTCGAACGACTGCTCAATCAGCCCCATAGCCCTCTCCCCTCAAGAATTATGGTTATTATGGTTGTCTAAACTCAAAATTTCGGATTTTCTTACCTTTTTTTTTTTAATTTAACTTCTATTATTTTTGCAGAAAGGTCATTAACATAACTGTTTTTTATAAAAACTGTAAACTGTATATTCTCCTCTTTAATATAACCTATTACACCCAATGCGCTATCTGGAGCCCTTTAAGAGTTATTAGCTCTAAACCTGTTCTCAAACCTATTTTCAAACCTATTCTCAACGATAATTTGTTCCCTTAGCACGTCATATTACAAAATATCGTCTAATTTCGGTGTGACCTGAATAGGTTATGAGTTATTAACTGTTTAACTGCTAGAGTTAACACATAGGGTGTAATAGATCAACTTAAAGAGGAGAGTTTACAGTTTTTATAAAAAAAAGTTATGTTAACGACCTTTTCACAAAAATAATAGAAGTTAAATTAAAAAAAAGGTAAGAAAATCCGAAATTTTGCGTTTAGACAACCATAATTCTTGAGGGGAGAGGGCTATGGGGCTAATTGAGCAGTCGTTCGAAAGGCCATGGAGTTCTGAATACAATGAGCTCTTAACTATGACGATGCACTCTGTAGTTGTTAAGATACAGGGTGTTTTGTGAAAAAATAGCTTTTTTTCTTAATCACCCTGTAACTCCTAAACGGTTGATATGGTCCCCCCCGCCATACAATTTTTTGTTCATCTATCTGAGTACTATCACCTCCCGCTCTACTGACCTCCTAGTGGGAAACACCCTGTATACATTGGGCCATCCCAGACGAGTATTCTTGATGCAGTATGCACACCGGTTTAGAGTAGGCGCTTCCAGACAGATTCTTGCTTCAGGCTTTCATTCATATAAGAATAGGGGACTGAGTGTGTGCGTGCATTATTTCATTTCTAGTTGAGAGCTAGGACGTGAATTTTCGGACCCTTCTAAACAAGAAATATTTTGTTGCTGTTGGATTAGTGCGGCACAACAAGTAAATAGTTTGATTTTTGATGCAAAATTTCTCCCCAAAGTGCAGCACAATTGTAGAGATTTCTCTCTGCTTCTTCTGTATGCATACTGCATCAAGAATACTCGTCTGGGATGGCCCATTCTACTGACATTTACTTAATAGTCCAGGAACTTTAGGATTTCACTTCGAAAAAATTCCAACCAAGCTGAAAATTGGTATACACTTACCTTTCAGCTATCCAAATCTTCGTTTCTGTCGGTCTTATGGCTATAGTGTATATATATGAAAAAGAAAGAGTAAGAGATTCTCTACAAAAAAGGTGGAATAAAGTTTATTAATCTGGTATTGAGACTTCATATAAATTTCGTATGGATATCTAATTGCATGTAATGATCGAAGTCGTTTTGACATTTTTATAGACATTCAGGTACAAAATAAACGCTCTTGTTTTTGATCTTCTTATTCTAACATTATAAAGATGTAAAAGTCTACGGTAAAAAAATTAAACTTGTCAGGTTAGGTATAATGTAATCTTTTTCTTCGTGAATATTTAACAATACATAACTAAACAAATGAAGGTTGTTCTCTTTCAGTTCCTTCTTCTTCTTTCTCGATTTGTTTTTGATTTTCCCAAGGGACTGGTGGGAAATTCCAAGATTCCTCGAAATCAATGGAATCAGTTTCTGGGTCGTTTGTTTTTTCTATAGAATCTTCGATTGGGGCAGCATTCAGGCAAGATGTCCCACGACAATTGTCGCAAACTGCTAACATTGGAGGCCCAATTTTCGACAACCGTACAATACGCTACAGTCTTTCGAATAATTACAAAAAATCATGTTCAAAAGCCGCTGCCCATCGGGGACAGGGAACATTGAAACGATTGCAAATATTGTATTGTCATCTATTTCTATTCTATATCTATGGTGTTTGGTTAAAAGTACATAACTGCATAACTGCAAACTCTTTCAAAATGATTAAAATGATGGATCCAAAAAGCATAACTCCAAAAAACTGAATATGATTTTGGATTGGAGCCAATAAAAGCATCGCAACCTCCTGCCCCGGAGTGTCTTTTGAACATGTGCTCGAGTCGCGCGCGCGCGTGTGTGTGCTTGTGTAAGGCTGTCTCGCAGGTCTGGTCGCAACCTTCCCTTCACCGATCATCGCCCTCTCCTAGCATTCGGTTATATCGGTTGGTATTACTATCGGCGTAAAGGCTTGTAGCATTTCATGAAGTAGCTAAGAATTTTAGACACTTCGTGTAAAAACTTACTAAGCGCAAATTGTTACACTATCTGCCTACATTTCTGGTAGTAGTGGCTAGACTTTTCGTGAAGTGCTGAGTTACATCAAGTGACTACGACATATACACTATAGCCGTAAGACCGACAGGAACGAAGATATTCGCAAAGTACCGAAAAAAGGTAATTTTTCCCCGTTTTCGGCAGTCACAAGATATACGCGTAACTAAATTTTGGGGACTTTTCACACCTTATTTGGAAAGCTGAAGGGTAAGTGTATACCAATTTTCAGTTTGATTGGAATTTTTCCGAAGATAAACCCATTTTTTGCCTAAAGTTGCTGGACTATAATTAATCTTTATATTAACACTCTGTATAATTTAAAAATTCATTCATTCATGATGCCAATGGTGGCTGGAAGCAATCAGGCTGAAAATAATCTTGGCAATAGTCCAATCAGGCAACTGAATAATTAATTGCTTTATGGTACACATTAATCTTAATCGGTCAGTCAAGGGCAAGAAATTGCGGTTTCTTTGCTTAATTTACTGCCATGGTACGATAAGATATCAAGTCATTTTTCAGTACAAGCTGTAACTCAGGGCCTGTCTGAATCCAAGTCTTCGTCTTTGTTTTTGTTATTATAGTTAGTAACGTAACATCGAGTCAAGCTCTATCCGAATCCATGTCTATGCCACCAAGCTTTGCTACTCTGTGTAACAGTTTAGACATCTGGTTAGCTTGATCAGTGAGTCAAGAGTCGAGTTGACTTGTTTAAATAGCTAACATATTAGGTCTGTTCGTGTACTCAGTTTTGGGACAATGCATTGCAATGAATTTGCGCGAACTTACACATTTTCCGTTCGTTTACTTTCTCGTGCACACATAATTATACGAGTTTTGCGTGTCACAGCTTCCCCTCTCGCATGAATTTACCCGAAGTTTTTATTTACTGCACCATTCTTGCAAGGCAAATTGACAGCTGTCATAGGAAAGTTCATTTTTTTTTAATTTTCTGAAAAGTTTGAAGAGAGTTTGACTATTTAATGCTCTCGTGGGACTTTGAAAGAGTGCAACAAGTTCACAAAATTGCATGAAAAGCGTTCGTGTACTTTTTCATGCATTTTACATTCTTCCCCCACCACGAGTAAATTTTTACCTAGAAAGTTTTTGCACGAGATGTACACAGAGTAAGAAGCTTGATAGTCCGGGCTGTCCAGTTCTTGTGACGTCAGAAGAATCGATTCTTAAAACGGGAAATATAAAGTGATAATATTTATGTAAATTTATCCCACTGGATCCACTGAAAATGTTGCAATAAATATAATATGAGTTTTTTATCATAAATATAAATTGATTTTGTTAGTTTAAACCTCATTTCAGGGAAATCAGTTTAGATCAAAACAAAGTGCCACAAAAGTTGTAAAAAAATTCAAAATAAGACTTAAATACCTACAATTTTAGTTGATCATTTAAGATCTTTCAATTATTTCGATAGTGAAATTAGTTAGTGGAAATGGCAATTTTCTGAAAGAGAAGGCAATTTTGCAATGCATCATAATGAAGAGTAACAAGTAAAAAAGCTAGAATTGGTCTAAGACCAATTCTTATGATACCCTAGCCTAGATGAATGCCCTTATGAAATTTCGTATTGTCACTCTTCTGTGCAAGTTTGATTTTTGAAGTGGTTTTTCGCATATATTTCTAGAATGGTTTGTCGGACAGAAAAAATTATTATAAACAATTTTATAGGATTTCGTATTCTGAAGAAGTTTGTAGTATAATAAAAATGTCTTGTACTGATCGTTTTCACAGTATACGTAAAAAACCTAAATTTTTATATGGTAACACCAAGAAAAAGTTGCCCGATTTAGTGCATTTTTGAAACGTTATTTGCTATAAGTATGTACCATGTACTAAATTTCAGCTCTCTACGTCGACGCGTTCTCAGGCAGTGTCCAAATATATAGTGGAAAACGAAATTTTTGTATGGCAACCCCAAGAAGAAGTTGCCCGATTTGTCTCATTTTCAAACTTTATTTACTTTTTTTTTTAAAGTCCGTGTACAAAATTTCAGCTCTCCAAGTATACAGGTTCTCGAGTTATCGTGCGCACAGACGGACCGCCAGACGGACAATGCAAAAATCAAAATAACTTTTAATATTATGCGTGGATGTCCAATCCATTTTGCTCTACCATAATTATTTCGAAGTGTTACAAACGGAATGACAAGTATAATCTATAGATTTCATCTAGGGTATAAAAAGGGGTTAGTGGTAAATTAAAATCTGGAATACAAATTTAATAATCTTCCTTCAACTATGTTTATGTTTAGAAAGTAAAATGGTACATATTTTAAGACTTTGAATGGATCCAGTAGAATAAATTTACATAAATATTAAATTTTATATTCTTCACTTTTAATAAACGCGTCATTCGAATCGACTAACACAGAAAATGGCGAATCTATGGTGCCGCATAGTCATACTTGTTAGTCTATATACCGTGATTGTGAGGTTATGTTTATTCGCTGGCTGTCGAGATCAAGCTAATAAACGAATTCGGACAGGTTAGCTTCGTCTTGAGCTTGATGGAAAAATGACGAACGCTGACACAATGAAGTCTAATCGAATGTAAATCGATCGACGCGATTGCATTTCCCCTACTGAATGGGCCAAACTACACGTTGAAGCATACTGCATGCATATTTTGCAACACTTTTGTGCCAGACGTGCCATCAATAAATTTACTACGCTGTACTTCGTTATATGATTACCAAGGTTAATTGTGTGCGTGTTCAAAAGTTACAGTTTTTGATATAAATAATACCTGTATCACAAGTTCACATCACATAATGGGAATTAAATTATTATATTATCACCTCGAATCTCAGGTAAAGAGCTACACTGCCGATCAGAAATTTTATAATTTCAAAATGGCCGAAATTATTTGCTTGCAGCAGTATTGGTATACTGCCCGTGCTGCGGTTAGAAACTTGGCATCACGGAATTTTTCCTCAATTTCAATAACCATAAAAAATCCAATTAACATTTTAAAAAATGTTCATTAAAATCCACCATATAGGTACATAGGTAATGATAAAATTTGATTCTTTTATCTTTAGTCTCAAACAATAGTCTTATAGGATTTTTAAGTATGTTCAGAAGTTGCTCAATCTACAAATATTTACCTTCCCGCAGCAGTGTTGCCACTTTAGCTATAAACGTAACAAACGCATATTTTGGGCAATGTTTGGCTACAGAGATACCGCACCAATATTTTGACTATGCTACAGAATTTTTGAATACGTGGCCAAGATATTTCTAATAATTTTTATTTATTTTAATGCTCAGCACTGTAGTATATCAGCTCAGTGCAGGAAGATTTTTCTCTCTTAAATATAAAAATAAAAAAAAGAGAACCGATTAAGTTATGACGTGATTAACGTATCTATATAAAAAAAAAACTGACATTACAAATTTCGACCCCGCTATTATATTTGTAAACAATTTCTATAAAGATAAAATATGGAAAAGAAGTTCTAAGTTTTCTATAATATTTTCGCGTGTGACTACTCAAACCACTTTCGGACTACGCTAAAAATCTACACTAAAAGAATTTCGAGTGGAAACAGTACTTCTTCGGTTCACCAGAAACTTTCAGGTAAAAATCAGGAGGAGCTGTCAACACACGCACAAATTTATTGTTGTAGAAAAACTATTAATATTATTTCACCCTAATGCCCAAGTTTTCTTTCATACTGTCTCCAGTAATCTTTAATTTCGCGAAGATGGTAAAACTTGCAGACCTTATGTAATCAACAATATTATAAAAATCCATTTTGCATATGCATATGCGCTTGAATTTGAGGTTGCAGTTAAAAAATTATTTTACCTTTGTCAGAATAACGATGATATGAATATTAAACAAAATTTCATAATTTCATTGAAGTTAATTTATAAACTTGACTCAGTAAACAAACAATAGCAAGGTAATTTTAAGGTATGTAGTATGTACATCTGTGCGTGCCTGCATTATAATTAAAACAATGACGTAATCTGCCGAAATAACACCATGGACTTAAAATCGACTCAGAATAGTGTTCAAAATTAAACTTACCTTGAATGGATAGTACTCAGCTGAACTCATGTTGGCCTCTAAGTTAACTCAAGACCTGAAAAGAAAAAAAGGGATTTATTTTCTTAAATAAAAACTTTGCTATGTACTGTGTGAATCATTCTTTAATTTTAAAACTTTCAAACCAATTACAGCGTAATCGTGATACTGCTCTGACTACTCTGACTAATAAATTCGGAAGCTTTTTCCGATCTGATGACGTTGAAATAAAAACATTTAAATCATTCGAATTTGTTTTCAAGGTTATTAGAATAAAAAAAAAATACTACATGAATGAGAAGCATACATCTGAATCACTGCTGAGTGCTGACTGCTGATGCTAACCTTGAGCAACTTAATTATAATGATGAAAAGGGAAGGTACTTGGAGCAGAGAGATTTGTCCAAATTCTATGGATTCGCTAATCTAATGCTCTTAAGCCATGCTCGTTTTCTTAAATGAAGATAAACGGATGTCAAAAAATAAAAAAAAATATTATCTGCTTATGTGTAGTAAAAAGATTGGAATAGTTACATGTGTGGATACAATTAACAATCGGGATGCTGCTTCACTTAGTAGGCATTCAAATCGAAATCTTTCTATAGAAAAAGAACGACAGGGAGGAGACCTCTAATTCCACTAACTGCATAACTATAGTTATGTTATGTGTGATTTAAACTTATTGCTGATTTTGATGGAGGAGAGAAAACGGCCAAAAAAAGAAAAATTATGTATGGAAAAAACTTCAAGTCGGACAAGATATTAGACGTATAAGATTCACTTGACTGACCCGGGGGTTACACGAGATAGTAAAGCTTGCAGGCAACTGGCACTGTCATACTTCTTATAATCCCTACTGTAATGCAGGCAGCTCAGCTTTCTGCGAACTTGCATGATGGAAGCTGAGGTGATAGTAATTTGACATTATACAGTTTTCAAGATGGCGGATAAGAAATCCTTGAGAGAAATTGATAAATTTATACTGGGAAAATGAGATTTTCTGCGAACATTTGAATTACATCATATACCAACACCTTCCTCTTAATTTTTTCTTGGGTTTTTATCATTCTGCTACTTCCTTTATTGCTAAAATTTTCCAATATACGCATGACTTTACGCCTCAGTGCCATTTTTTAAATGAACTTATATCCAAGATAAGATGATAAGATATCAACCGAACTGCCTTCCGCTGTCAAGTTTAAGATCGTGTTGCAAGCCTTCCTTGCAGCCATGCTGTACTATCTCGTGTAACCCGCGGGTAAAGTCGGTTTACATGAACTTCTCCAGCAAACATTAAGATTCGAAGTTGAATCGAAAGCGTTTCGTTAAATCTAATTAAAATTTCGTTCTCGTAATCGTTTTTAAATCGATAACGATACTTGATAAAATGTATCGTGTTTCATTTACATAGCCATTATACGGATATATTTTTATATCCCAGATGAATGTAGAGCACAATGGATTAGACATAAATGCATAAAATTAAAAGTTATTTTGATTTTTGCATGTCCGTCCGTCCGCTTGTCAGACTCTGTCTGTCTGTCCGTCTATCTGTCCGTCCATCCGCATGATAACTCGAGAACGCGTGTATATAGAGATCTGAATTTTATGGCCTTTTACAAAAAAAGTAAAATTAATTAATTAGAACATTTTTTAGCTTTTGCTATATGCCGGAGAATCCCAAAAAATTCTTTCTTGAACAAAATTAAGTTTAACCCGGTAAAAAGTCCAAAAGAGTAATCTTTTTATTTATTTTTCCTCCTGGGCTTGTATAGGTGTGTTTTTTCCTCATATAATTCACACCCAGAATTTATTTCTGAGTTTATATGAGAAGAGATCAGTTTGATCTATTTTCAAGCGTCTGCAGCAGGCAGAAAACCAAGCTGCACCGATGAGTGTTAGGTTTTCTGCTGACACGAAACGCTTCTTCTTCTTCCTTTTCTTTTTTATTTTTCAGCCCACTGTGTGGCGTATACAGGTTCGATTCGCTTCGAATGAATCTGTTTCTTTAAATTTTTTTAAATTTTTTTATAAATAAAAAAATTGTTTTTTTCTATTCTCAAACTTTTCATTTCTTTCTTCTTTTTTCATTTTTTCATTTGTTTTTCAAAATCACACAATTTCGCTATTTGTGACTTGTTGATGAGTCAAACCAAGACTTGAAACTTGTCACCAAAAATTAATCGGTTGTGTGATGAAATAACAAATTAGAACATTTTTTAGCTTTTGCTATATGCCGGAGAATCCCAAAAAATTCTTTCTTGAACAAAATTAAGTTTAACCCGGTAAAAAGTCCAAAAGAGTAATCTTTTTATTTATTTTTCCTCCTGGGCTTGTATAGGAGTGTTTTTTCCTCATATAATTCACACCCAGAATTTATTTCTGAGTTTATATGAGAAGAGATCAGTTTGATCTATTTTCAAGCGTCTGCAGCAGGCAGAAAACCAAGCTGCACCGATGAGTGTTAGGTTTTCTGCTGACACGAAACGCTTCTTCTTCTTCCTTTTCTTTTTTATTTTTCAGCCCACTGTGTGGCGTATACAGGTTCGATTCGCTTCGAATGAATCTGTTTCTTTAAATTTTTTTTAAATTTTTTTATAAATAAAAAAATTGTTTTTTTCTATTTTCTCAAACTTTTCATTTCTTTCTTCTTTTTTCATTTTTTCATTTGTTTTTCAAAATCACACAATTTCGCTATTTGTGACTTGTTGATGAGTCAAACCAAGACTTGAAACTTGTCACCAAAAATTAATCGGTTGTGTGATGAAATAACAAATTAGAACATTTTTTAGCTTTTGCTATATGCCGGAAAATCCCAAAAAATTCTTTCTTGAACAAAATTAAGTTTAACCCGGTAAAAAGTCCAAAAGAGTAATCTTTTTATTTATTTTTCCTCCTGGGCTTGTATAGGAGTGTTTTTTCCTCATATAATTCACACCCAGAATTTATTTCTGAGTTTATATGAGAAGAGATCAGTTTGATCTATTTTCAAGCGTCTGCAGCAGGCAGAAAACCAAGCTGCACCGATGAGTGTTAGGTTTTCTGCTGACACGAAACGCTTCTTCTTCTTCCTTTTCTTTTTTATTTTTCAGCCCACTGTGTGGCGTATACAGGTTCGATTCGCTTCGAATGAATCTGTTTCTTTAAATTTTTTTAAATTTTTTTATAAATAAAAAAATTGTTTTTTTCTATTTTCTCAAACTTTTCATTTCTTTCTTCTTTTTTCATTTTTTCATTTGTTTTTCAAAATCACACAATTTCGCTATTTGTGACTTGTTGATGAGTCAAACCAAGACTTGAAACTTGTCACCAAAAATTAATCGGTTGTGTGATGAAATAACAAATTAGAACATATTTTAGCTTTTGCTATATGCCGGAGAATCCCAAAAAATTCTTTCTTGAAAAAAAAAAAAAAAAAAAAAAAAAAAAAAAAAAAAAATAAGTTCGAAAATGGGAAAAATTGGGTAACTCCTTCATGGGGTTGCCATACAAAAATTTCGTTTTTCACTACATTTTTGGACACTACCTGAGAACGCGCGAACGTCGAGAGCTAAAATTTGTACATAGCATTTTCATAAAAATAGTCAAGATAATTTGGGCAACACCCATTTGAGACCAAAGTTCTTATTTCGTACATAATGGATGGAATTCGAGATGACAAAGCTAACATTGCTAACAAGCTAATATTGTCTTATATGAAGCTTCGCTAATAGCGGAACTGAAAAAGCGGTTATAAATATACTAAAAATTGGGAGAAAGTCATCAAACTCCCGAGCGGCAAAGAAATATAAGGAGGAAAACACGAATGCGATTGATTTAGATCATATTCCATTCTCGACAAGGAAGGCAGTAGTAGAGGTAATTAATAACTACAATCCAAAATCACCAATTGAAATGAAGATCATCCTTCAAGGTGAAACAACCCTCTTTGGAAGACCACGCCGAGTTTCTCACGAAGATCAAACTGAAGTTGAACGCCGAATCAATCAGTGGTTAAGTGAAGTTATTATACAAACGAGCTGTTCAGAATTCGCTAGTTCGGTTGTATTAGTAACAGAGAAGAACAAAAGACTTGCTGTGACTTTTGAAGAATTAATAAACAGATCATTATAGATCATTAACACATGCCATTAATTGAAAATATAGGTGAAAGATTGCAGGAAGCGCAAATGTTTAGTACATGGGACTTAAAAGATTGGTTTTTCCATGTGCCTATGGAGAAATAATCAATTAAATATACGTCGTTTATTGTGCGCAATTTCTGAAGGTACCTCTTGGTCTGTGTAATCTACCATAAACGTTCACGCGATATATTTCAATAGTTTTTAAACCTTTAGTACAGAAAGGAATATTGCTAACGTAATGGATAATCTGGTTATCTCAGCAAAGAACGAACAAGAATCTATTGAGTATCTAGAACAAGTGCTGAATGTTGCAAGAAAATATAGTCTAGTCATTAACTGGAGTAAATCTCAGATCATGAACAGATTATTATATAGAGAATGGAACTAGCCATCCATCCCGAAACAAAACCAAAGCTATGGTTAATTTTCCAATGCCCAGAAATGCGAAAGAAGTTGAAAGCCTTTTAACTCAGTTTTTTTTAAATTCAATCAGAATTATGCGGTAATAGCAAGCCCATTAAGTAATTTGTTGCGTAAAAATTTAGTGTTCAAAATAAAGGAAGAAGAAGAAAAAGCTTTCACTAATTTAAAAGAGATATTGACGAATAAACCTGTTCTAATTGTATAACCCGAAGCATATACTGAGTTGCATAATGACGCTAGCAGAGTTGGTCACGGAGTCATATTGCTTCATAGAGATTGCGATGATCGGGAATTACATCCTATTCAATACATAAGCCTTGAAAGAAAAGCGTTAGCGACTAAAAATATCACTCGTACGAATTGGAGGTTTTAGCAATAATTAACGGCCTAAAGAAATGGCGCGTTTGTTTTTTGGCAAAGCATTTTAAAATAATCACGGTTTGCAATGCTTTCTCTATGACAATAAATAAAAAAGGTATTCCAGTAGCGAGATGGGCCATGTATTGCAAGACCCCGATTATGATATACATAGAACAAAGGTCAGGCGCCAAAATGCGTCATGTCGATGCGCTAAGTCGTCTTATTATGATTATTCAAGAAGGCATGTTGCACAGAATTGAAGAAGCTCAGTTAAAAGATCCTTGGATAAGAGCTATCCAAGAAATTCTATATGAAAAAAAAGTATGAGGATCATATCCTAAAAAATGGATTATTGTATAAGAATTCTATAAAAGAACGTCTAATGATACCAACAACCATTGAGAACGAGATTATACGCGAAAAGCACAAACAAGGTCACTTTTTGGTAGGGAAAACTCAAGATTTATTAGAGAGATCGTATCATATTCCGGATAATAAAGTGAATATAATGGATGTTTTGCATGCGCATGGCCACGTCTCTATTTTTTTATTAATAGCTTAAAGCTACAGTATAAGGGACGCAGAAGACAATTACTTTTCAAAAATATATTGTTGTACAGTATTTTAACAATTTATTTGTAAAAGACCAGAGTTACCCTGAGACTGAGATAAGTATTTAAGGTACATTCAAGGAAAAATTTTAGTTAAAATATTTTATATGGGCATAGAATCTATGTAGATATAGAAATGTCCTACAGCTGAATTGAAAGAGACACTAAGCTTCCTCTACGATAAGGTTTAACATGCAAAATAACTCATTAATAAATTATCGAAGAAGTATCCAGTATTTTCATCAATATCAACGAGTAAATTGAAAAGTAAAGAAAGTAACAACCGAAAGCTTGGGAAGGTTTTGCAAAAATCTTTTGATTAGAACAAATAAAAATTAACTGTTTCGAGATAATTTACATTTGACATTTGTAATGGGTTTTTTCTCAAAACAACTTTTGTTCTATACTGCAATAGGACTTGTATCCTGATTTTTATTCGAATAGTGAATATTGTCTTCTACTTATTGCAATATTTAACTTCATGAATTTTTCAGGACTTATTCCAGTATTGAACTACACATCAATAATAATTACCAATCAATTATTAATCATGATTGCATCGAGTAATCTTAGGAAAATGTAACCGTACTAATGATTACATGATTAAATTTTTGTATTATACAAATGAACAGATTTTAAAATTTATTTCTAAGAAAATAACCAATCCGTGATCGTAAGAATTTTTATTATAGAAAATTTCAAGACACACTTGGATTGTGCATTAATTGGAGTCAATGTAAGGAATGTAAGTGCATATATTGATAGAGACTTGTACATATCTGAGCATCATCTTAAATTCTAGGATCTTCACGTGTGCAAAAAGATAGCGAAATAGATTACATTTCGGGGGCGTATAAGAAAGTCGTTGAGCACGGAAAATGCAATAATCCTTTTTATCGCTTTGATTTTGTCACACTTTTCATATTTCTCCGAATTGTTATGCTTGTTCCAATGAATCCAAAGAAAAACTGCAACTGCTGTAGAATAAGGTAATGCGAGTTATTCTGAAATGCAGGATATATATGTACACCAATTAGAAGCATGCTCAGAGCACTGCAATGGTTAAATATTAAGCAGGGACTAACGTTTAATGCTATGATTTTTATGTTTAAGAAGAAAAATTCTTTGCTACCGAGTTATTTAAGAGACAACCTTAATTTTGTTGGAGATGTTCAGGAGTTTGCATTAAGGGAAAACAGGACTTTAAAGACTTCAGGACTAAGAAAATTTGAATGTTATAGAGCAGCACCCAAAATTCGCTGATAAACAAAGGTTTGGATTTTTTCAATAAACCCCCAAATCATATTAAAGAGGAAAAAATACTTCAAGTTAAAGACTATAAAAATTTATTCGAACTAATATTGATAATTGATACCGTGACGTAACAGTTCAAATGTAAAAATATCTAGTAGGCCTAGGCATACCTTGTTATGATGCATACAGGTTGCCCCGATTTACTTTGAGATACGTTCCATAAAAAGACGACGTAAATCGAATATTAAACGAAAATTAAACAAGAAATTTGTTCACATTATTATCATACATTGTGTACATAATCCAAATGAGTATCTTGCACCTCCAATTTAGGGAATCCATGTTCTTGACAAGTGTTGAAATGTTGAACGTAAAACAAAAATACGGAAATTGGGTGAACGTATATCGAGTGATTTCTGTACCGTGTTGTAATACAACGTGGCACTTCACAGTTCACATACACTGCACTCGAAATACATTGCGATCCAGTCGAGAGAGGAATCAAAAGAGCTTCTTCTGGCGTATGCACTGAGATATTATAATCAAAGATCTTCATCAATCTTAATACGGTATCCTCAAAGAATTCGTGCAGTATAATATACATAAAATATTACATATACATATATATAATATACATACATACATACATACATATATAATATGTATATGAAATGTTTAGATTTTAATGGCTGAGGGAATCCTATTTGATGGAGATTTTAAATAACAAAAGCCCAAGAATTGAACCTTGTGGAATACTATTCAACGCAAAACATTTTAAATAAATAAGGCAATATGAAACCTACTCAATACACCTAAAATAAATAATTGCCAGTAAAATAATTAAAATTTCAGAAGACATCCACAGTAAACTTTTAACAAAATTCTTTACTATTCTCTAAGCCATAAAAATCAAATGTCAAATTAAACATTGATCCTAATTATGAATAATTACTAAATAACATTACAAGTCGAATATTTTATAGGTGCGTGAAGGTTCCGCGGGTGGTAGAATACTACTTTAATTATTATTTCATTAAAAAATCCTCCACGGTATAAATGTAGGTAAATACTTTTGTAATGTTGAGTCTGAGTCATTTGCTGAGTGAACTTTTTTCCCATTAAATTTCTCATTGAAACTCGGCGAAGTGCGACGAGTCATGGAAAAATAATTAACATAGCCTTGGCTGGTAGTTAGTTTGGTCGAGATTCGGGAGCCGGTGATGAGCATTTCTTCTAACATATAAACTGGTTCCGTGAATTTTTAATAATTTCTAGTCATTGAACCAAACTAAATATAATTATTGTTTACTCTACCTTAAAATACAAGCTATATACTAAAATATAGCCGGCGGCTACTTCTTGAGTTCGGCAGTTCGGTATAAGTGCATACATTCTAGCAGAAAAGAAAAGATTTCATTGGATTTGCCTTATCTGACGTGGCAACTTCAATGCAATCGATGTGATTGGAATACTTGTTAAATTTAGCTACTAACTCTATACACTAGTAGCAAAGTCCTAATAAATGTTATAATTAACACTTCACTGAAGATTACGAACAATTTCTGCAGTCAGATGATGTCCATGGGAGATAAGAATCAAGCAATAGCATCCAATATACATACATTATGATGCAGGGCAAGATGATGTCATCCCATAGAGAAGATTTCTTTAACAAAATGACTGAAGTTTTTTTCTCATAACTGAAAGTCATTTTCAAAGTTTCAATGGAATGGACGATTGGACCAATATTAGACTCACTTAACTGACATTTTGAACAGCAAAAATTTATTATAAGCATGTATGTACTTACTACTTTTAGGTAAAAATAATATAACGTTTAAAGAACCGCACCCAAAAAACACACACGAAAATACACTTTACGATTCACGTGCCAGAAAATAAACGAGAAATATCTTGGATATGAATGTTCAATTCTGTAATATTACCGGGTAGAGCAGAACGCACGAGATCTAAACGCGTTGAACCAACTTGCTGAACTGTCGGACTCAAGAAATGCTTTGAGAGTTTATAAGGTTAGGTGAGATAGGGTAGCGAGCTAGAGCTCTATTGCGCTTCCTGTACTTGCTAGTGTGTATTTTGTAGCTATATAGATATGGTTAAATGTAATACTAATAACATATCGCTTCGTGGTTCGCTCGTATTCGTACTCTTGCAGCAGAGTAGGTACTTTAGGTGTATGTATAGCATATTTGTTTGACTCAATTTCTACTTCCGTTCTTTACTCTCACATATCGTATCGCATCGCAACGCAATGCAATCGACAGAGGAAAGACACAGAAATAAAACGTTGCGCAACGCAACTTGTTCCTGGTGTTCATTTTTTCATGTTCAATTCACCTTTATGACTCTGATTTAGTATTAGTGGGAATGGTTAGTAGCTATAGTGATATAATGGCACTTTGATGTTCAATCAGCGTTGCCGCAAAAAAAATTCATCTTAAACCACCATAATATACGCAAATGTCACAAATAAACCAAAAAAGTAACACATCCATTAAAATTAAAAGAGAAACACAAGACAATACATTACACTTACTCGTGTATGAAATAGATGGTTATATTGCTAGAAGAACAAGTTTGAATGAAATTTATCGGGTAACCGTATCATCTTTAGCACAACAAAAATAATTCAAAATAAATCATAAATTAATTCAAACGCTGGAAACAAATTGCAGCAAATAGAGTAAAGTACCCAATTGCCGGCCACTTACCTTTCTTTTTTCACTTTAACATTCAATAATAAATTGTACAACATCAGTAGTCAAAAACAAATTATTAAAATAAGAAAAGGAAAAAGGTATTCCTCGTATTTACTGTGCAATCAAAATACGCTATTAATCTGGACAACAAAAAAACATCCAATTACCGGCCAAGTTTAAAACTAATTAGAATAAATTATAAGGACTGTTGTCGTTATTTCCAAATATTTTCTTTTAATATTTTTTTGAATTTTACATAACGGAACTATGTACTTAAACTTTTTGGTTGTTTACATAACAAATTGTAATATTTTAATTCAACATTACAATAAAATCATCTAAAATTCTCACCAAAAAATCCTTTGCAGCTAGTTCATGCTATTGTCATTGAAATTGCTTTGCATTTGTGTACTGTCAAAATTTTCGTCTTCTTCTATTTTAAAAATGTTAAGCATCTGAGGAAACTGCCTACCCTTCTAGCTGCTCTCTCTCTTTTCGTTAATGGCTTCAATTATGTACTATATCAAATATTTTACACGGTAAATTTTCATAAATGCTTTCTTAATTTGCTTGTTTAAAGTTTTCGATTGAATTTTGCACACATTTTGGGTAATTGTCAGCACCTGGGTTTATTGGAAGCAGTTCACAAGCGGAAGTTTCCTGTGTCCAAAACAATTTCCAAAAGTGGGCAAAATGTTATTTTTGGAAGAGCATTATGTGCATTTTCAGGTCGCTTTTTCTAATTGGCCACAATACTTTTTCATTCCTTTTCATTTACATCGGCAGGTTACAGGGAAGAGCATACAAAATTATTCCATTATCGCAAAAATCTTTCAGCTCTAGTTTTAGATGGGATTTGTGCCCATCGACAAAGAGAATAACTGGATTTTCATTTTTCCTTCCATTACCCAGTTATTAGTTTTTTCTTTGGTGATTCCTTTTTGTGTAAAAAGCAATTTGAGGATATTTTTCAAAAATAACAACTAGGTTTTACCAGTCGACCTTCTTTGAAAGGCGTTTTTCTTTGGTCATCATCGCATTTATAATTTGTTGGACAATAACAACTAGCTTTTTGAAGCTAGGTGGAAGCCGCATTTTTCATTCTTTTATCTTCCGCTTCTCTGAGAACAGTTGAAGGTCTAGATATTGCAACACCTTCTGGTAGTTTCGCTGTAAGTTACCTACTCTTGAAGCTTAAATCTGGAAATTTTGTAAATTTGGCTGATTTTTCTTATCGATACTATCTTCTCTTTACTTTCTGTATAGCCTCTCTTCGATGTATGTGACAGCTAGATGAGAAAAAATCTTAATAACAATTACCTATGCCTTCTTTTAAAAGCAATTTTATTGTTCCTATTTATGAAATTCTATACAAATTTCAGAAACTGGTCGCGAAAAGAAATAGAGCTTTCATTTCCGGCCACTGCCTGCCAAAAAAGCAACTAATTTTCTGATATTAGAGTACTATTTGATAACTGTAAGAAAATACACTATGAATACACTAATACCCGTAAAACCAATTATTATTTGCCTATTTGGAATACGTCGTCCAGTTAAGAAATACTAGAACTGTCACGCATGCGCTTGCTGTCACTGACTATTAAACATGAAGATTTTGCATACCATAGAAGCACATGGTTGAAACCATATCAGAAAGATTTTGATAGATACAAACTAAGAAATGAGGTCTTATGCGAAAAATATAACCGCCATAGAACTTTTTTAAGAGTGTGGCCGGGAAGTGGGGGCTGTCGGGAATAGAATACTTTATCCTTCTAGATTTAATACTTTCTGTGTAGGCCTCTAAGCATTTATTACTTCGTAAGAAAACGATTTTTATTGTCAGCCTTAATATTATTCAAGGTAGAAAATACTGTCTCTGCAGAAGCACTACTATGAGAAAGGCTAAAAAGACGAAGAAAAAATTGGGCAATGTTTTCAAATCTTGGCTAATTTATTATGTTTTTAAAAATTTTTGCGTTAGCGTAAAATTTTGTGGTCTTTTTTGCAAAATTGCTCTTCAAAATTAAATTCGATAGCCTGGCGAAGATCGGAAAATTTAGCTCACTATTGCAATTTTATAAGACTACAAAATCGTTCAATTAAAACTTTAAAACTTGATAAAACTTGGCTTAGAGAAATTATTAATCTGAAAAAATTAGGATCAGTAATTTGCATTGCATTTAAGATTGGATCACCACATTCAAATTTTCTTTTAATTTTACAATAAATATATAGAAATTCTGCACATTAGTTAAAAACTTACCTTTCTCATATACTCTGAAATCATTAATTAATTTACATTTGCACCTTGCAAACCAAAATTAATTTCGTTTAAGGGCTTCAAATTTTCAGAAAGAAAAAAACATAATTTTACTTAAGTCGGTTTCCTGTTCAGCACAATATTTCTTTAAGAAATTTTTTAAAGTTTTTTGTAGGAGCTTTTTATATGTGAAGTAAGGCAGAGGAAATGCATACAAAAATACAAAATGAAAATAATATAAATATGTGTCTGGCTAGAATATACCATTTTCAAAGATTTCGTACCACCGTACCAAAAAAAATTAAAATGTACCACAACGGTACATTTGGTACTATAATGGCAACGCTGTGCGCAAAATCATTTATTTCTCTCCTTTCTATTAATATCAGGTTTTATGAGTTTACTCGACGCTCATCGCTCTAAATTAACAATTACACCATCACGAACCACATGCGGACACCAATCCGACTCGACTTTTTATTATGTATGTATAAATAAGTTCATACAGAAAAAATATTCTGCGTTCTGGGGAACTTGAATTATCCTCATTCAAGGAATTTGCATTACTATACGTCTCTGAGTTTGTGGTAATTCATATTCATTCATGGAATGCTGGAAAAATTCTTGACAAATCAATTCTTCACCTGTTGTGAACTAAATTTACTCATCACTCATCCGTCAATTATTTATTCCATGACTTATTTTATGTACATTTGTAAATGAGTTGCGTGTGACGCGATTCATTGAGTCGTAAGTACCGTTGCCAGATGGTCGAACGTGGAATCCACGAAATTTGGAAAATTTAATAATTTTTTCCTAATGTTACACTAAGATGAGTTAAGTCCTTAGATAGATAAGCATAATGGTAGATAGAATATATACCTTGGGTAAGCACGACTCTATGAAAATGGGTGAGGGTAATAAAAGTCATATTCTAGCAGCTGGCGGGCGGCGAATCTTCAAAGAAGGAAGAACCTGAGCTGGTCACTAGAATAAAAAGGAAAAACGAAAGGTAGCCAAGTAGGGCAAGACCTATTAAAGATTTCAGCATCAGTGACAGTCACAGAATGCATGTATAATTGAGACGGTTACACAGAAATTTAGTGCTTTGGAGATAACTATTGAATTGGTGTGTGCTTTAAGTTTTATTGTGGTTGAATCAGTGTTAGTTTATATGTGGGGCGTGCGTATGTTGCCCAAAGGTGTGAAAGTCGCCCAGGTCGGATGTAGGCCGTATGTTGCCCAAGAGGGACGAACGTCATCCAGCTCGTGAATGGGTGCGTGGAGCAAGAACCTCAAATATCGACTAATTTACAGGTGTGTTTGAAGTGTAGAGTAATTGTGTAAATTTAAAAGCATCCATTGAGTAGGTATTATTTTTATACTCACCATTTAATTTTCTATATCATTTCAGCTCCGGTTTAAGAGCAGTGAAGGGTGGCTAGGACAATTTGTTATTTTATTTTAATTCATAATCCTGAATAAATGAGAACTTATAAACTCTCATCGGTCTTTTAACTTTTTTAAGAAATGGCAGCGAAGTTAGCCTTTGATATGCAAATCAAGGGGAAGGACATTGCTATTCTTTCGGATAGTCAGGCAGCCTTGATGGCTCTGAGTAGCCCTTGGATAACATCTAAGTTACTGTTACTGATCATGGGGAATAAAAGGGCTGATCTTTTAGCTAGGGCTGACTCTGATTCTCCGTTCCTCGGACCGAAACCGGCCGTAGGATGTTCATAGGAAGCATCAGCAGAGATGGGCGAACCTAAGCACTTGCAGGTGCACTAAACTTTTTCTTGATGATCCCAACAGGAATATCTCTGATTATCTCATTGAAACAATGTAGAACTGTGGTTTGCATCATCACTAGCCACAGTTCGCTTCACGCTCATCTGACAAGGATGGGAGTTGCTGACAGCCATGAGTGTCTGTCCTGCCTATCCTGGCTATCCTTCCAACCTGAGACAACCGAATAATTCTTGTGTGCTGGTCTCGCCTGCGCCCGGAGCAGGCTGGATACTCTAGATTCTGCCCTTCTATCCGTAGATGACCTGAAAAACCTTTCTCACCAAGACCTGATGCGCTTCATTAAGAGAACGGGAAAATTTTGGTGATAAGGCTTTTAGCAGGAAAGCACAATGGGCCATTCTGCTTCCGTGCTTGGGATCTCTCGCCCCCCTGCCTTTAAAAAAAAAAAAAAAAAAAAAAACCGGAATATGATACACGCCATGAAATCGGCGATGACACCAACACATTAAAAGGAGGCCGGCTACAGTCATGCAGTAAGAGCTCACTCTTACTATTTTTGTATACTCATCATAGAGTAAAACAAAGATTTCATCTTATACAGGTCCTAAAGCCTATGTATGCACAGTCAAATGAAGTTGAAACTAATTGCAGCCAAATATTTTTTCTTTCTATTGTTTACAAAAAAAAAAAAAATAGAATGTAAAACTCCTGCAGTAAGACAAGGAAAGAATGTGTGATGTCGTCCGCTAACCCGCTCGTGCCATGGCTTGCTGAATGTATAAATACTTAAGAGGAGTCAGTACCAAGATTTGCAAGTTTCATACATTTTTCAATGCAAATTTCTAGCAAACTATTCGTAGCAGAATAACGATTTATATCTTAAATTAAAGGTAATTAAGAAGTCTAGTAAATAACGTCGAGAAAAATAAAAAAAAATGCATTGGAATGGAGATATTAGCTCGGAAACTTGTAAAAAATGGTAAAAATTGATTTTTTTCAAATCAAATTCCTCTTAGTAGGTATTCTCATTTCTTTATATTGTGACTATTTTAGAGAGATAAAGCCTAGATCTAGCAAATAACGTCGAGTTTTTTCCTTTTTAGTGTCGCATTTTTTAATTGTTTAACTCTAATAGTACTTATTTTTTCTCTCGATATTTCACCGACGAGCAATTGCAATATTTCGTTGAAAGTTTTAAAAATATAAAGCAAAATAGCATATTTAACAACTATGTGCAAAATAAAATTTAGGAGAGTTAATTCTCTTTAAAAATTTTCAATTTCTTTGAACTGCAAATTTCCATTTTCGTCTTAAATTGTCGCATGTTGGGTTTCTGTCTTTTACGCTAGATGTCTCTAATTTGACTTTTGGTCTAGGTCTAGGCTAATTTTATATGTATTTTCATACTTTCAGGACACAAACCTACGTATAGTAAGTTTTATTGCCTACAGGTTCGCTGGCATCTAAATTGAAATTTTTGCTGAGTACTGACTCCTCTTAAGATTTTAAGAAGTAAAAGTACGTCTTGATACTGATTATCTACGTAGTTTGACATGAATATTCGGCTATGGGTCGATTTGTTTCAGAAGAGTCATGCAAAAATATGTGTTGCAACACAGTCAATTTTCTAAAAATTTTGATACTCTAGGCTGTATCGCTGTTTTCGCTGGACGCAAAAGTTTTCTTATCTCAGCATCAAAATATTCCTGACATTCTGCTAAAATGGCAAGACTTTTAGGACTATCTGAGAAGTAATTTTCTCCAGCACTCAAAGTTCCTTCACATATTTTGGGATTGTGTTTACCTGTCTTATTTGCAACTGGAGCTGACGAGTGACAATTACAAATTTGATAGTGAAAATATGTAGGTAGTATTTATCAAAGTTTATCAATCAAAAAAATAAATGTTCTCAGAAATTTTCTCACAGATGTACTAAATCAAATATTAAAATTCCATTTTCCGTAAAATTCGGTTCCGGAGTTTTCTTAAAAGGATTTCCATAATTTGGCAATGCTGGTCGTAAGTTGTATGCAAACTGTTGACTAATGAACTCTTTCTAGAATTTCCGAGAAATTGCTTATCCTTGAAATATGCCTTAAGCATTGCGACGACCACAAGAGCGGCCGACAACTATTGCAGCCAAAGTAAATGGTTTTCACAATCACAACCGCAGTAAATACTCTCAACTTGACTATTTATCAGTTTCTACTCCTTCGCTAAAAAGTTTAAGAAAGAGCCGTATTCACCAAGCCATTTAATTGAAATTTTATTTAATTTCTGTTGTAGTACTCCTGTAAGAGTTAGGGCACACTTCAAATTAAATTTGTGTCATTTTATGTTATAATAACGTATATATAAGTTTAATATTAATTCAAGTGGGCCCTAACCCTCTCCTAACGGATGTAGTAAAACATAAATTAAATTAAATCGCTTAGAATATGGTCCCAAATGCGTGGAATTCGTTTTCGTACTGGCTGAAGTAAACTGTGGATATGTAAGAGAACGTGATCGTTTCGGGCTGAAAACAAGGTAGCTTGGGATAGTAACTTCGCTTGTGAAAACTGATATTTTCTTCAAAATTGAGTTAAAAGAATATCTGATCATATTGGAAATAAGTTTCCAACAAAAGTAACGATTTCAAACTCATTCGGAATTTTTTGAATATGCAATACCAATGAGTAATTATAAAGTATTGACTTGACACCACTGCAAGTGGCAAAGTTTCTGTTTCTCCTCAAGAAAATTATATTTGTGTGAGTAAATAGTTGATTCAAGGACGCGAGTAAAGAGCATAAAATACAAAAAACTTGTAGAGATAAGGATGGATAGAATATGTAAAAGCTCTCCTTTTAAATTCCATGCGTTAAGAGGTGATAGCAAACTTTGCATTTGTGGTTTTTTTTTGCAGTTTATTTGACAGTTCTAAATATATTTCGTGAATTTTAAGGAAAACAATAGCAAATTTTTAAATTAATAACATGCTACTATTTGCTCTATATTCCTATTGATTCGAAGCATGAAATATTGTCGCGACTTTTCTTTTCAACAGTGAAATTAAATGAACTTAAGTTTCGGAGTTAATTTCTGTATTAAATAAGTTTTGAAAATAGGAATTATAGTTGAAATATGTATTATTAGTGATAAGGAATTATTGCTATTTTAAATTCAGTGAATATAAAGTTTTCCAATTATTGGAGGATGGGAGTAAATTCGGTGGCAGCTTTAAGAATTAGCGTGTTGCCCCATGTTTGCTTCTATCCGCTAGTATTATTCAACAAACCCTCATTAAACATTTAGTATTTTATAATTGTTTTGCATAATTAAATCAGTATTGGAGCTGTTGTGGTTAACATACTATCAGTAAACTGAGATTACTCCTATATTTACATCAAGCACCAAATTTGCCTCGAATTGCTAAAGATATTCAATTATTTTTGTTTTGTACTCACTTTTCAAATGATGATTTTGGAGTCATGCTTTGTAATGCTGTGGGGCCAGAACTGCAATTTGGCTTCCCACCCGATTCCCTCCGAACATTTCTGGCACATTTACAAGAATGCGAACCCTTGAGTTGGTATTTTCATATTGGTTCCTGACCGATAAGGAGACTAATGTCGTATTTTCTTCCTCAGCGTTGATATTCACCTAGGAATTTAGAACTAATTAATGGGGTGACTTCTTTCAAAGTCAAATGAAATTAAATAAAAAACATTCATCAGTATGCCCTAGATTTAACTAACTGGATAAGAGAGAATAGTTACGCAAGCTACAAATTTTACAAGCCTATTGACACGGAAATTACAACACAGAAAGTATATTGCAGCTTAGTATTATTATTATATATATAGCAAGTATAGTGAAAACTGAATTATCTTAATACTTATACCTTATAACACACATAGTATTCTAAAATTGCAATTATAGCAAGATACTATTCTAATATTTTTAGAAATTATGCTTCGAACGGTGAATCTACGTATAAAGGTCAGAGAAGTTACTATAGTAACATTTCAGCAAAATCTAGTATATCACATTGTTGAATGAAAAACTTAATTATCATTAACAATTAACATGCTTATGAATACTTTAGATAAGGGGATAATGTCATATGACAAAGCTTATTTGTTTAAAAGGGGCTAGTACGTACCTTATAATACCTTATATTATTGAGATGCTCTAGAATCAAATAAAATGAAAATGAACTAAAACTATGAAACTATTTGATAGCAATACCTTTGGCTTTAAAGATTAGCATCTGGAAGGTTGTGTGAATTAATGAGCAGGGAGTTTATCCAGTGCTGCTTCATGTTATGGAAGCATATCAAGTGCACTAACTGATCGCTAAAAACCAGAGCTAGAGTGATCTGTCCCAGATATTTACAATAGGTATATCTATATGGGGACTAGAAGTAGGGAAGGTGCTGTACCTTGGTAAATTATTGAAATCGTCTTTTTTTGACAAAAAACTCTCAAGCAACCGATAATTATAGATTGTCTAATCTATAACCTTTCCAATAATAGTCGAATTTTTAACTGCATCAAAATTTATATTTCAGGATATATTAAAGGAAATATGAAGGTCCTGCTTTCGGTCGAAGGTACATGCAGCTGTAGCATGGATAGTGGGGTATTGTACCTTGGATATTTTTAATTTACTAAGAAGAAATGATGGTATATCAACACAGTTAAATTAAATAACACTCTTTAATTCCCAAGAATAACAATATTCGCAAGGCAGGTTACTAAACAAAAAATTGCTATAGATATAAGTACATATTTAATTTATCTATGGGTTTTTTGACATGTTCGTTGTACTGTTATGAATCTGCATATCATAACCATGCCGCATATCATAGCCATTATAAAAAATCAAAACGGGAAACGATAATCTATTTTCCTACATCTACCTTTCTTTAGTGATAAAAGTAAAAAAATATGTACATCACTACATATATGCAATTTCAACTGTGTTCTCTCAGTTATAAACGACAAACATGTACATGGCTACATGCGTACAATTATTTCTCTCTCTCTCTTCATAGCTGACAATGAACCATATTGGCCACCCGCAAGAAAGTTACCTTTGTACTTCTTGACGTGTGTCCAAATATCAAAAATTATTGCATTTAGTGCAATTTAATGCCTGTACAGTGCTTAAAGTTAGCGATCGATTGTGATGGTCAAATTCCATCGTGTGACCCATGGAAATTCTAAATTTTTACGTCATTGGGTGTGTTCAGCTCAGCTCAACTGTTGAGTTGCTGACTAAGCGGTGGCGTTCAGTCTCTCAACTGTTGAGTATAGTAGCCAGCGGCGATTATTTACGCTTAATTTGTAAACGCTGTCAAATCTTTCAAATAAATATCATACGATGGAAATGTTATTAAATATAGAGAATTACGAATTAGTTTTGGAGAACGGGTTACAGATAAAGAAGGTCGTGTACTGTTACAAAGTCGACGGGGTAATAATATCTATTGCATCCTCTTCCAATAGTTCTGCTATTATAGCATTATTTAATGACATTTTACTAACAAAACCCTCAAAACAATATAGCCAAACTTGACAGCAACAAAACGTTTGCTGTTTTTGGTTATTTTGTCTTTGGTTATGTTTTGATTACAGTCAGCAAAACGTTCAGATGAAACTCAACGGTTGACTTCCAGCATACTCAACATGTTTTGTAATTAGTTTCAACAGTTGAGCTGACCTGAACACACTCATTGTCCAATGGCAATAAACTTTGAAATTCATGTGCGTTCCTATGTGGGTACTCTGTTATCGATATTGATCAATAATAATAAAGAAATGAAAACGATGCAAGTCAAGATTTTTGAGTATTTGTCCTAATAAATTATTTGCATACCTCTAGAAAAGCAATTTCATGTGGAAAGCAGTACTTTCCTATGTTAAATTTTTAAATAAAAAGGAGAGTATCAAGATAAGAAACTCACAAGTATTCTCACTTTCAAGTGATGTGACTCAGGTGCTTAATGCTCCGAATCACATCCATAAGGCCAATACATCAATATATTGTCCTATACAATATATTGACGTATCACAGAAATGTCTCTAAAAATCAAAAATTATTTCATTCATTTCAATTTAATTTCAATTTCGTTTAAAACCATTCTCCCTTATTATAATAAACTGCAATTATGCATAAATTGCATTTTATTATCAGATACACATTCCACTCACACGGTATGCATACTTACCTACATGCAGGGTCTTCTTTTTCTTTTCCGTATGTATACTGTACATATGTACATTACCTAATTCTTTAAATCTAATTGCATGAGCATACAATTATTCTCGCCCTCTTAAAATAATATTTCAAGACGGGCGCACAACTAACTACATATCAGATTCCATTTTTACTTAATCGAAACGTTTCTGCATTTTTTCACGTACGACTTTTAAACGTCACCGCGTCGTGAGAAAGTAACTCAAAGAATATAAAGTTTTTTCAAGCTTTCATGGGTACCTGGGTGCAATATCGCCGATCCTCGCGGAGTCCGTTTTTAAAAACCGTCGAGAGGAGTTTCGTAAAATAAACAAGTAAAAAAGCTAGAATTGGTCTAAGACCAAATCTTATGATACCCTAGATGAATGCCCGTATTAAATTTCGTATGGTCACCGATCTATTCATATATATATATATATATATATATATATATATATATTTCTAGAACGGTTTGTCGCACAGAAAAAATGATTACAACCAATTTTATGGGATTTCGTATTCTGCAGAAGTTTTTAGTACAATAAAAATGTCTTGGACTGGTCGTTTTCAAAGTATACGTAAAAAACCTAAATTTTTATATGGCAACACCAAGAAGGAGTTGCCCGATTTGTCTCATTTTCGAACTTAATTTTACTTTTTTTTTAAAGTCCGTGCACAAAATTTCAGCTCTCTAAGTATACGCGTTCTCGAGTTATCGTGCGCATGGACAGACCGACATGCAAAAATCAAAATAACTTTTAATATTATGAATGGGTGTCCAATCCATTTTGCTCTACCATCATTATTTCGAGGTGTTACAACCGGAATGACAAACTTAGTATACCCCTATGATTTCATCTAGGGTATAAAAATCTGAGAATTATAAAGTGAAATACGAAAAATTAGAAAACTGTTCTTATAATCAATCAAGTAGAATATTGTCACGTGCAATAGAAAGAGCAAACTGGTGACATCTACTGGCAATGGAGAGTAAACAACTTCAGGTTCGGAGAATCGATGATAGAATCTTCGGGAAGGTTCAGGAATAGAATGAATAGAATAGTTAAGAAGATTCTGGAATAGAACACTCCAGAATAATCTGGAGAGTTTCTAGGGTATAAATATAACAGTTGTCCCCGCCAAGAAAAGAGTCTTGCCTTAGACGTTGCAGTGTTAATAAGCGAAAGTAATAAACGTGCGAAAGTGTTGTAATTGGATTGCGATAATTGAAAGTACACTATTAGCGATAATTAAAGTTGAGTTGATTAATAGAAAGTTTGTGAATTGTATAAGATTAGAGTGAAATAAAACTTTTATAGTAAATATTTAATATTGTGTTTTAAATAACGAACAATATTATAAATTTTATTATACGAAAAGTTGAATATTATTAATTTTAATATACGAAAAGTTGAAACAATAAAAGTTTAAAAATCTGTTCTAGAAACCAATTAAGAAACCAATTAAGTTGTTGAAACTAATCTATGTGAAACTGATAAGGATTAACATAAAATACAGTAGAACTGCTAAAATATACTAGTGCTGAATAAAGAAAACTATATTTTGGATATTGTTTTAAATTTTCGCCTTTAAATTGTTTCTTTCTAAGCGTGCCAGGAAACACGAGCAATTGGCTGCACAACATTTTGGTGGCAACGCACCATATATAAATCAGTGCCTAAATTCATAAAATAAAATAAATTAGTCTGCCAGAAAACAAACATTTTGGTGACAGCGGTCCTTTTTTTTTATAATAAACCAGTGTCACATTTTATTAAAAACCAAAAATTAGATATAATAAAATCTGGTATTCGAAAAGACCAAACCGATCAAAATGTCAAAAATACGTTATATACTGTTCAGTGATGATAAATTCTGAAAGCAAATAAAAACAACAACACAAGATAAGCCTTAGTTTCTTGTAGCTGTTTAAATCAAGACGCCAATTTCTCTCCTGAGAGCCTGAAAGAAAAGTAAACATATAATTAGTAAGTAATCACATCATTATGTATATCAAAACTCACGTAATTTGTAAATGAATTACACGGCGATCACCGAACACTGCAGAACTATATAAATATTGATATATTACTATAATAACTAATTTTCTAATTATTATTATTTCAATGCCTAGATGACTATCAACCTGACAATATATTATAACAGTCCTTCCTCAAGTCTCCCGGCGACACGTTCAGCTAGCGCGAAGGACATTTGACATCGTTAGAAAGAGGTAGATTTAGGATTTCGGTGATCAGCTATGAACATTAGGGCCAATGCACTCAATATTTGAATATTAAAAATGTTGTACTGTAAATAGAAGATAGATAGCACTAGAACCTTGGAACTCATTGTGTACAATAGAATCTTGGAAATCATTTTTGAATTGTAATTAAACGCATTTTTTGTTAAAGACAATTTTTAGTAGTTTTCATTTCTCACCGTCTATATATCTCTTTTGAAACCATATCTATTAAATTGCAATTCTGGAATATAACATATACACCATTCGTATTAGAAAAAAAACTGCGTTGAATGCCTGGGTTTCATATCTCTATGATGAAACAAAATTATTTACGCCATTGAAAGCACCTGTATTTTTTCCAGTAACTGCGGCTTGATTTACATTAATAGCGTCAAAATCCGCTACTTTTTAAACACATATTGCTTAAAGCAAAGGAATTTATGCAAGTTTTTAAGCGAATTACATACAACATCAGAGGTTTTATGGCTGGAGAGCCTTACATCATTTTTGAAAATCGTAAAATGAAGACTTCTGTCATTAAGAGGAGTCAGTACTCAGCAAAAATTTCAATTTAGATGCCAGCGAACCTGTAGGCAATAAAACTTACTATACGTAGGTTTGTGTCCTGAAAGTATGAAAATACATATAAAATTAGCCTAGACCTAGACCAAAAGTCAAATTAGAGACATCTAGCGTAAAAGACAGAAACCCAACATGCGACAATTTAAGACGAAAATGGAAATTTGCAGTTCAAAGAAATTGAAAATTTTTAAAGAGAATTAACTCTCCTAAATTTTATTTTGCACATAGTTGTTAAATATGCTATTTTGCTTTATATTTTTAAAACTTTCAACGAAATATTGCAATTGCTCGTCGGTGAAATATCGAGAGAAAAAATAAGTACTATTAGAGTTAAACAATTAAAAAATGCGACACTAAAAAGGAAAAAACTCGACGTTATTTGCTAGATCTAGGCTTTATCTCTCTAAAATAGTCACAATATAAAGAAATGAGAATACCTACTAAGAGGAATTTGATTTGAAAAAAATCAATTTTTACCATTTTTTACAAGTTTCCGAGCTAATATCTCCATTCCAATGCATTTTTTTTTATTTTTCTCGACGTTATTTACTAGACTTCTTAATTACCTTTAATTTAAGATATAAATCGTTATTCTGCTACGAATAGTTTGCTAGAAATTTGCATTGAAAAATGTATGAAACTTGCAAATCTTGGTACTGACTCCTCTTAACTCTCGACATTGTTTGAAGTTACAACATTTTTAAGGACTTATTGACTATGACAAATAACTTCTAATGCATTTTGTTATTGCTTAGTTTTGCGTGAGAGTTGCAGTTACTCTATTCTTTTTAATTTATAGATAACTCAGAATACGGTGTTACTACATCAAAAGAGTATCAAATAAAAATTTAATAGTAACTACAGCCTTTTATTTAAAGTACCTGTCTTGTTCTATGCTATTGTACATCAAAAGCTAGATCTTGTTTTAAATTAGAACTTGGATATAGCTCACATATATCATACAAATAAATAAGGTATATTTGATACAGCATTTCAGTTGCTATAAGTTTTTTGAACATTGATTTTGTTCCATACATTACAGCTATTCAGATACAGCATTCTTGAGGTCCGTAAAAAAAAAAACGGATCGCTGTAACTGGAAAAACTAATACTTATACTAACTTTAGCGTTATTCTACTTATTGCAAATTGTAGACATAATTAAAAAAAAAAAACTGTCCAAAAATAGCACTTCTATCACAAATCGTTTAGAAGTTATGATTTTTCTTCTGATTTTGAAAAAGTTTTTGGGCTCTAGTGAAAAGTTTCATTTTGGTTGGCTACGACGCTTATGCTTTTCAGCGTCGATATACCTATAGAAAAGAAGAAGAAAGCATATTATAATATAAATATTCAACAATACTGCAAGCTTTTTCTAAAATATATTAATAAAGAATTTCTTTTGAAACGCTTTCGTCCTTTACGGTATTTCGCAAACCATTAATGGTATTATTTTCAGACCTTTAGACTTCAGTCTAATAACGTAATATTAATAACTACTGATCACATATACAGGGTGTTCTCACCATGGTTGTCTATAAAGTGGAAGGTGATTGTAGTCACCTAGAAAAACAAAAAATTGTATGTTAGGAGGGGGGGGGGGGCATATCAACTGTTTGGGAGTTACAGGGTGATTAAGAGATTATGCTAGGTTTTCACAAAACACCATGTATCTTTAAAAATAAAAGGCTCACGGCCATCGTATAAAGCCGGTTATATTCAGAACTTCACGGACTTTCCAACGACTGCTCAACCAGCCCCATACCTCTCTTTCCAACGAAGTTATGGTTGTCTAAACGTCTAAACTAAAAAATTTGGGTTTTCTTACCTTTTTCTTTACTTTGAACTCAATTTTTTTTTTGCAAAAAGATCATTAACAAAACTTTTTCTTACAGTAACTGTAAACTGTGGACTCTCTTCTTTAAGTTGACTTATTACACCCTATGTGCTATCTGTAGCCGTTTAAGATTTATTAGCTGTTAACCTATTCTCAAGGGTATTCTTAAACTTATTCTCGAAGATACACATCATTTTAAAGAAATATCAGCTAATTTCGGTATGACTTGTGTCAGGAATAACTTTGAAACGATGGGATCCAGGATTTAATAATAAAAAAAATGATTCGCGATTTTATATAATTTATAATTTCTTTTAAAAAAACAGAACGATTAATAATAAAACAAAAAAACGTCCGATTCCTAGCACGTCAGTACTCGACTACTGTGTTTGCCTTTTCTTGGCACGGCGACTGCGAAAAGAGTAGAGTAGTGCTATCAGAGTACAGTAGTACAATTATAGCTGTTTTCGTGACACTTGTATAGGTTGTGAGCTAATAACTCCTTACCGGCTGCAGATAGAACATAGGGTGTAATAGGTCCAATTAAAGAGGAGAGCCTACAGTTTATTGTTTATATAAGAAAAAGTTATGTTAATTATCTTTTTGCAAAAAAAATAAAGGTCACATTAAAAAAATGGTAAGAAAATCCGAAATTTTGAGTTTAGACCACAATAACTCCTAAGGGGAGACGAGTATGGGCTAGTTGAGCAGTCGCTGGAAAAGCCATGAAGCTCTGAATACAATCAGCTTTATACGGTGACCGTGCGATCTGTACTTTTTAATATACAGGGTGAAGGTGAATTTAGCGAGAGCCATCTGATAGCTTATATAGAGAATTGTTATACGCCGCAACGCAAAGCGCTTGGTAATACAGGAAACTTCTAGAATCGTAGATAGGTTAAGGGAGACCATGTGAAGGCGTCCAATCCGTTCTTTTAAATTGATCAGCCGACAGAGAACTTGGCGTCTATTGTAAAGGCTTAAATAGTATAGAGTTTTGCGCAGAAGTTATTAGTAGTAAACGCCGTGGTCGAGTAATTAAAGAAAAGAAGAAATCAAAAAGAAAAAAAAAATTAAAGGAAGGGAAATTATTTCATTTCCTGGTAGTACTCTGTACGAGATTACTTCCAAAAAGCAAAGAAAAATCGGTGAGTTAATTGTGATGAAAGGAGTAATACACAGTGGTATAATATTTGTTAGTTAAAACCCCGTGCCATAGTGCCGAGACAGAGGCCAAATACCAGTAACCTCAAAACGGGTCAAGTGGAAACAAATGGGAAAGGGAGAAAAATTGCTAAAGGCAAGAGCAGTTAATTCCAAAAAGAGGTAAGAAATTTATTAGCAATATCAAGCTGACCTGGAAAAAAATCTCTTTATTCGATAGCCTGTAAATCGGGGGCGCCAGTCTTAAATCGAAGGCTCGCCTCCGACCTTTTGAAAACGAAAGGAAGGAAAGGTCATAGTCCCATTCTCCAGGCATAACGCGTACACCCAGCCAAGGAAGAAAGAAAAATGTTTTAATTGAGTCCAGAGCAACGAGCACTACCTAGTGCTATTTACCTGTAGATCAGGACTTCCAAAAATTTTTCGAGCGATTACCACTGGACGCTAGATGACTAGCCAGTTAGCCTGTAGGCTAAATTTAAGTAGTTATGGTTTATTCTTTAAACTAGAAGAAAATTTTTATATTTTTGCCAACTCAGAACAACCTCGTCATCACAAATGCGCATTTGGGAAAACGCCGGTGAGTAGTATGTTTTAACAGATGGCATATCTAGGCATAACCGTGATCTAGGTTAGTTAGTCGAAACAAATTTAATTGGATATCAGACTGAAATACTAAGATTGATGAGGTATAGGATCGTATGTGTCCATGTCTAACTGGAACTCTTTACCGTAAGCTAGTTAGGTGAATTGAATTAAGGTAGCGCGTGGTCTAGTGTACGGTTGAGAAATAGTTCTAAGTAGATAAGGGAGAGGATCGCCGTATATATGTATTCCTCCAATGATTAAGCAAATTATTCCGATGATTACTGTGAACAGACTTATAATTAAATATATATATTCATAGTTATGTGCATTGGGCAACCTAGATGAATACATGTATATGAAGTAAACATTTTTTATAATATATGGTTCAAAAGATCATTACTTGGTTTCAGCCAACTAATGGTATTAATTATACATTGCAATCCTTGCGATAGGTAGCTACACTACATATATGTATATGCATGTAAAAGTATTAGTAGGCATACGCTCCGGATACAACGGGAGCTTATCCAAGTACGTAGGTATAAACTGGTTGATTAAGTTGAATTAATGGAATATAGTCCTGTAGTTGCAAGGTAGTGTGGATAACTACATGTAATCGGTACCAAGCAAGTTGAAACGTGTTATGAACTATCAAGTTAGGCAAATGTAAGGAAGTGAAATAAAAAAAAAACGAGTATGTATGTATATATCTGTGGTCTGAATTGAGAAGTATATATTCAATAGACGCGGCCTTGTGCTGAATGATCGTGATTCTCGCAAAGAATACCGCGTTGTCGTTCAATAATCCGAACTTTAAATTTTTCTTTCTTCTTTCTTCTATCATCGCGGACTAAGCTCCAGTAGGTTACCGTAGGTTGGCGTAGAAGTGTTCAGGACTCCTTTTTTCTTACCTAGCATTTCCAAAATTTATAGAATGGAGTGAGGAGTATGGGAGGCATCCCGTCATTCGGTCATGTTGTGGTCGTGTCGGCATAGTTCCTGATATGGGTAGGTTAGAAGTAGAGTACTACGAATTCGTTGCACTGGGATAGGGGTTCTAGCGTCGTGTATCTAGATAAAACAGCAATGCGCTGGTGGATGGCCGTGTCATCAGTGAGCTAAGTTACAAGAAAGAATACTGAGTTCGTCCTCTTCATCGCATGTACCCCAGTTTTCCCACTCCACATCCGTCCGACAAGCTCAGCCGGCATTCTCAAGGTGGTCGCGGGAGAATTGGGGTACACGCAAGGCTCTGAATAATTGGCTCCTATAGGTGAGTTGTTGCAGATGAGGTGATCCGGCGGCAGGACGCAATCAGGAGGCGGGGTAAAAGCATCCTTGGTTACTTGGTGACGGTGGCGGTCTTTAACAATTGGAGAGCTGTCTCCACGGAACTTGGCGCCCACTATGTCTTAGGACATCCGTTCTTGTGCAACCCCTTAACGTACAGCCTAGACCTACGACTTATGTACAGTGAGCACTTCCGAGCCAACCCCTGCTGTTACAGATACAATGTCAAAATCGAGGATTGTTCATCGAGATCTCCCATCTCGATTTTTAGACTAGCAGGACTGTCATAAACAAGTTTATTGGGATTGTGTTCGAACGATATCAGGTCCAGAGTTGCTGTTGGACTTATTGAGGAGCTTGACTGCTCTCTGCTGCTGCAGTCGGAGAGATTGTAGTTGGAGTCTACAGCTAGGCTTTATTACAATTTTCTGTCCACACCCATAAGAGAAGTCGCCTGTAGGAGTTCGTGGACAGTCTGTGTAAAATTGACCTTGTTGATCACTGTTCCAGTAAACAGAATCAGATCAAGTTGGGGCTCGGAGGTGTAGTTCTGCCAATTCCAGCTCCTATGAGTTGGGGAAGGCTCGATCGTCTGACTCTAGGTTAAGGTTACTCAGTTCATGGACCCGATAACGTGGGTTTCTCCATGGATTCATCAAATTCGAAAGTGGTAACTCCAGAGCCCTATGATTTGCACCACAACTGTTTGATGACGATATTCGGTCATGAGTGGCTTGAATCTGCATCACCAACGCCCGCAATTGCGTTATTGAGTTCGTTGGATGCAAGCAGATCTGACACTGAATAGCAGGTAAAAGATTGGTTTTGATTAGGTCTAGGAACTCTCTCTCTGACATGACCTTTTATAGCTGGTTTCGTAGTTCTACCATGGCTGGATAGTACAGATTGAAATTTTCTCCGACTTCTTCTCGCTGGTTCATTATCTGACAGCGTACTCGAATACCGTCTATTGGGTTGCCCCATTCAGCGAGTAAAGAGGCACGGGCTTGCTCCCAAGTCCTTAATAATGACCAGTACCAATTAGAAGCTCTATCACTAAATAGAGTGTGTATATGTCTAATCAGGAGGTTAAAATCGGCATACAGAGCGGTATTCGTTAACGCCTGTATACGGAAAATTAAATATTCAATTGAAACCTCTATTAGATTAGCTACTTCTCATTTCTTGTTTTTAAGGTATTAATAAATTCTCGTTTGCGAATTTCATTTCCTCCTTGCCCTCTCCGTGAACATAAATATTCTGTTCTTACAATATACATACATACATACGCTAAAATATATACTGACATTTTCGTTTCCTTCTACCTTTCCTTTTCTGTGTGATTAGCTTGGTCATATCAAAATTTCAATTATCATAATTACCAACAAGGATGACAAACTAAACAAAAACGTTTGACGAGATTTGCTTGTCACAAGTCCAAAGAACAGAAGAAATTAGGAAAATATTGAAGGAATATCACAGTACCAATAAAAAATACAGGATTCCTGACTGTGTTTCCGGTAAAATTAGAAGAGTACTGGCGTAACTAATGGCTCCGCAGGCCTTGCCACGAATGGGGCCCACAGTTTCTAGGGTCCCACGAAAGCCTGGAAAATTAATATTTTCATATAAAGTGCTGATACTTAAAATTATATAAAATAACAATGCCGAATTAATAAGCAGTTAGATTCACTCAATTCAAATTCGGTTGCTTCTAAATATTTACAAGACCCAGTCATTGATATAATGACAGCCACCTCAATGTTGCAGTAGACTCAGAAAAATATGATGGAGCTCACACAGGATTTCCCGACAATTTTAAAAGAAGCTAAAGAAATCGCCACATCTTGGAAAGTAAATCCAGCTTTGAAGAAAAAAAAACCGCCAGAGTTATGGACAAGACCCGCCACATCCGGTAACATCGACAGCATTTTCACATGAAAATGCTTTTCCATAAAACTTAATATATCTTTTCGCATATTCGCATAAAAGCTTCCAATTCACTTTATTTCTGTCAGCATAATTACCTTCGCTCACTTGTAACATGAGTACTACGTCACGTTGAATGTTTCGTGATCAGTGGCAAAAAATATGTAAAAATTATATAGAAGAAACATTTCAAGTTTAATTCTATTCGTGTTCAGACGTAATAATTAAAATAAAGTATAATTTCTTTTATTTTCAATTAATTGTGTTTTATTTTTTTTTTTATTGTTAAGTTCTAATTAAACTTAACTGGCGCAGTCGGTAGAATCCAGATAACGATCCTAGTGTTTTACGATTCAAATAAAAATTCGCGAGATAAGTAAAACGAAGGTTCATCGTAACAAATCCCGTGAAAATATCAAAGGATTATTGATATAGATTAGTTATCGGTTTAAAAAGGATCGGTTTAGTGATAATTTTGACGGAATATCGGAAAATTGCGCAAATAGTAAAAAAAAATTTTTTTCGAAGGTTTATCGATAAAACTAGTCCAAAAAAAAAAAAAAGGAAAGTTCTACGACGACATCTAAGATAATGGACAAATTGGTTTTATTGTCAATGTAAATCGACCTCAAAATCCTCCTCAATTTCCTATACCTTCCTTTAAAATTTAGTACTTTATTCTCATCTTTTTGCATGATTAAAAAATTTTCATAATTAATTTTCAAAGAAATGTTAAATTTTTTATTAAAACCAAGAATAATATTGATATATACATATGTACATATATATATATATATAAAAGAAAGTGATCCAGTAGAAGTAACAAATAAAATTATTGATTGGTTTTTAGTACTATTCTTATTCGTACATGTCTTTTAAGTCCAGATTTATAGAAAAGGAAACAAAACCAAGAAATAAACGTAACTATAGTGAAAACAAAAATTTAACAGAAAGCGATTTAAGTGATAATAACGAAGAAATTGATTTTGATCTTGTACTGCCCGTAGTCAGAGCGGACATGCAAAGAATGTATAATGTGATAAAATTGATGCCACTGGTATAAAGTTAGTGGTTGTATTCGTTTGTCTACAAATTCTACACTTCACTGTTAAACTAGAGCTTTAATACTCAATAAATCTTAGATACAAATAGTTTAATTTATCAATATTCAATAAATGAGAAATATAAAATATATAATAAATGTAGTAATTCTGTTGCAAATAACTTTGTACTCACCTGATCTATGTTTGGCAGTTGATTGACTTGATTTTAATAATTTTAACTGAGGTTGGGATTGGGATATTCTTTATTCTGGTCGATACCCAGAATAAAGTGAGGTGAGTAATTCTTCCTGCAGTCGAAACCCACAGAGAATCTTTATTGCAGTCGTTCCCCACAATAAAGTGTTGGTTAGTAATTTTCTTGTTATAGTCATTACCCGTAACAAGAATTTTTATTGTAGTCGTTACCCACAATAAAGTGTTTTATTAGTAATTTTCTTGATACAGTCGTTACCCGTAACAAGAATCTTTATTGTAGTCGTTACCTACAATAAAGTGTTTACTGTTAGTAAATTTCTTATTACAGTCGTTACCCACAATAAAGTGTTTAGTGTTAGTAAATTTCTTACTACAGTCGTTACCCGTAATAAGAATCTTTATTGTAGTCGCTACCCACAATAAAGTGTTTATTGTTAGTAATTTTCTTATTACAGTCGTTACCCGTAATAAGAATCTTTATTGTAGTCGTTACCCACAATAAAGTGGTTTATTAGTAAAATTTCTTATTACAGTCGTTACCCGTAATAAGAATCTTTATTTTAGTCGCTATTCAAATAAATCTCCTAATCTAGTCGCAACCCAGAATAAGAAAAATTTATTTTAATTGTCAACCAAACAAAGTGTTAGACTGTATATAAAAATTCACAACACTAGGAAATACCACTAAAAAATTATCAAGTCACTCACTGCACTGCCAAACTGAAAAAGAGATCGAGTCAAGTTAATTTGCTGTTTATATAGCCCTTGCTTGCACACGACACCAATGATGGAGTAGCAGAGGCGCATGATCACAAGAATTGGCCGTGCGTCTGTAATTTTACGGTACTAGAGATAAAATATGCATAGCAACGAACAAAAATGCATAGTAACAAGAAATTTAAAGCAACCCATGCTGCTGTGTTAAATTGAATTCTGTATATTTGCAAAATATATTATCTCTATCACGTAGAGAAGAAATTCCCGTTCGATAGTAAATATAATGACGATAGTGTTGAAAATTGATCTGCTTGATCTGATTGTATTTGTGCCATGCATTGTATGCTACATGACAACACAAATTTGTAATTAGATTGAATTTACATTGCTTTAAGAACTCAATTTTAGCATGGCATTTTTGCATATGTTCTTTTTTCAGCAATTGTTTTTAGCACAAATCTAATTGCTTCAATCATATGATAAGAATTTTAATTTGATCTGCTTAATGAGGCTATATTGTTGTATTGTATTTGTGCAAAGTGTTATGTAGATGACAAATACATGGCTTTGTTAGGTTGTGTACCTGTGTTTTGATTAAGAGTAATCAAATTAGATTTCATTTTCCTAAAATTTGATGCTTTGTTTCAGGATGTTTTCCTTTTAAAAGTAATCGATAAAAACAAAAATATATTCGAACCGATTTGGTTCGAACATCGAAGTAAATTCTAATCGGTCCGAAAGTTTTTCAAGAAAGTGTTAGCGAAAATACGAATCTAGAACGAATTAATTTTAGCTAACGTGACGGAATTGGTCTTAATAGGAGTGAAATAAACAAATTAGGAATTAATTTTGAAGTTTCTCAAGAAATAAATTCACGTGATAATTTCAACAAAATAAGCCAACTCAATAATAACGAAATTCCTAACAATAACGGATCATTTAACAATAACATAATACCTAACAATAACGAAACACCTAACAATATTATAACACTTAACAATAATTCGAAACCTAACGAAGTAACTGTTACTCCTTTGGACATAATTAACAATCTAAGAATACGTGATAAAAGACCTACCTAAATTTAATGGCAACCCAAGACTTCTTTTTGATTTTATTAGTCCTTTGTTTGTATCAATAGATGGAAACCATATAGTAGAATAATTTTACGGGCAATAAGAAATAAGATGGAGGGCCCTGCAAACGAAGTTCTCGATATGTACGGTACCCCTCTCAAATGGAATGACATAAAAACCAACTTAATTCTCCATTATTCAGATAAACGGAATGAGACATCCCTTGTAAGGGATTTGCATTCTTTACGACAAAATTCAAAAACAGTAAAGAAATTCTATAGTCAGATAATTAAAATTTTTCTACGATAAATAATCTTCTGCAAATCCATGAAAGAGATCCCAATGTCATTAAAGCAAAAAGGGACCTCTATTCAGAGATGTGCCTTAGTATATTCCTCACAGGGATAAAAGAACCCTTGGGCTCCACCATTAGGGCTATGAAGCCATCAACACTAGCTGAGGCATTTTCATTCTGCATTAAGGAACAGAATATACTTTACATAAAGCCAAATAGCCAATCTTCGAATAATCCTCCTACATACAGATCAAACTCTTACCAAAGGCCCAGCAAGCCAATAGTCACACTACAACAGTCAAATTTCCGTCCTCTTAATAACTTTTACCCACAAAGATCCTAATTTTCAACTCAACAGCCAACCCCTCGTCCGCAAAATTCTTTTGGGCAATTAAATAAGCCCCAGCTTCCACCTCAACAAACGAATTTTATCCCTTTGCAACAAAACAGACCACAGTCCCCCGCTAAACAAAACAGGGCGCCGTTTTCCACTCAACAGTCACTCTTTCGTCCTCGACAAAATAGATTCCCTCCACCACAGCCTATGGATATCGACTCCGGAAACTCCCGTATGAAGGCCAATACAAATAATTTCTTTAGGGTAAACAATCAACAAAATACTGCAAAAAAAGAATTTTATAGTATTTCTGAACAGCATACTTTCGAACCATACCCAGAATACAAAGACTACGAAGATTTCGAACCCCATCCATTAGAAAACTCTTACTAGCAACTTGATCAATATTATGAAGATGCCATTTAAACAACCAACTTGGAAGAAAACCATGAAATTGATGATTCAAATTTTCTCATAGGTGCCTCGGTAAACAAATCGGATACGTAGATTTGAACAAACACGGCTTCATACTCCCCTATATAAATATTTTTTCGCCTTTCGGTAGATCATTAAAGTTGCTTATTGACACTGGAGCTTCCTCTTCATTCAATAACCCAGAATATATTCATAAAAACGACATAAAAATAATAAACCCAATTTTTATTACAACTTGTTTACATACACATACATTAGACAAGGAAGTAATATTACCAAATTTCGTCGAGTTTAACGATCCGAAACAAATCAGATTTCTGGTATTTAAATTCCACGGGTAGTTCGACGGCCTCTTAGGGCTAGACGCTCTTTCCATACTCGAACCCAAAGTCGACCTGGAAAATAAAATGTTTAAAGAACTCAAAATTACCCCTCCACTTTAAACCTAATTTTACATCTGATAAATACATGGTACCTAGCAATTCAAAATATATCTAATATCTACTTACGGAAGACAGAAATTAATCCAAATTTGGTAGTCCTATAAGTACATAATATACAAAGCCCAAAATTGGTATAGTAATGTCGAAGTAATCAACAAGTCCCACTTTGATGAAATTTTATTCCTCGACCAACCCCTGAAAGCCGTGTCATATATTAGTCGATATTTCTGCGAATTAAATAACTTCAACATTCATTGCAATAACCCAAAAACTACAAATTCTTGTGATATTACAAATCTCATAAGAATATCACATCTCAATAGTGAAGAAAAAAAGAAACTATTCTAACCCTGTGCAAAGAGTACGAAGACATTTTCCTAAAAGAAGGACAAGATCTAAGTTTTACAAATGTTATAAAGCACCGCATAAAAACTTCCGACGACATACCCATTTCTTCTAAATCGTACAGATACCCCTATATACATAAAGGCGAAGTTCAATCCCAAATACACAATCTATTAGACCAGGGTATAATAAGACCCAGCTACTCACCCTGGAGTTCCCCAATATGGATTGTCCCAAAAAAAAAAATGGACGCCAATGGGAAACAAAAGTGGCGTCTCGTGGTGATTGATTACCGAAAGCTCAATGAAAAAACAATAAGCGACAGTATCCAATACCGAATATCAACGAAATGTTTGATAAACTCGGTAAGTGTCTGTATTCCACTCTCGATTTAGCGAGTGGCTTCCATCAAATCGAGATGGACCGTCGCGATATAGAAAAACTGCATTCAGTGCCTAAGGCGAACACTATGAGTACGTCCGAATGCCTTTCGGTCTGAAAAACGCCCCATCCACTTTTCAAAGGGTTATGGACAACGTTTTAAAAGATATCCATGGCAAGATTTGTCTCGTTTACCTTGACGACATCTTTACAAGAACATAAAGAAAATCTGAAAAAGGTATTTGAGAAACTACGGGAAGCAAACCTCAAAGTACAGATAGACAAATCTGAATTCCTTCAGAAAGAAGTTACCTTCTTAGGACATATTGTGAGAAATGACGGAGTAAAACCAAATCCCGAAAAGGTTAAGCTTATCAAGGAATATCCGACCCCTAAAACACAAAAGGAAATAAAAACATTCCTAGGGCTTCTGGGATATTACCGAAAATTTATCAAAGACTTCGCACGAATAACGAAACCCTTGACAGAATGTCTCAAAAGAATAGGAAAGTCGAACTGAACGAAAACTACAGCAAAACGTTCCAATTGTGTAAGGACATACTGAGCAACGAACCACTGCACCAATACCCAGATTTCTCCCAAATATTCGTATTAAGCACCGACGCGAGTAACTTCGCTTTTGGTGTCATATTATCCCAAGGTCCTATTGGGGCAGACAGACCTATTTGCTATGCTAGTAGAACCTTGACTGATTCGGAAATTAACTATTCAACCTCCGAAAAGGAGCTGTTAGCGATAGTATGGGCAACAAAGTATTTCCCTCCTTACTTATTCGGTCGTAAATTTCAGATCGTAACAGATCACAAACCCATCCTTTGGCTAAAATGTTTCAAAAGATCCCAATTCCAGACTCATTCGTTGGCACCTCAAACTAGAAGAATTCGAATACGAAGTGGTTCACAAGAAAGGAAAATTAAATTCAAATGCAGATGCTCTAAGTGGAATCAAACCACCTGGAAAAAATAATCCAAACAACATAGAAAAAAATGTAAACGAACATTGTTCAATGAATGTTGGAGAAAAAGATATAAGCTAAACCTGTGCTAATACATTCAGCAGCTGAAAACCTAATATATACCTAACCTATACATATCGGAACGACCTTTAAACGAATTTAACCTTCAACTTATTTTCGAAAAGTCCGATAAATCTCCTTCCACATCAGTTGAAACTTTGTTCAAGAGCAAACAACGTCGCATCATTCGAATGCAAAACTTTTCCGAAGAAAATACAACAGAATTACTAAAAAAATATTTAGCACCAAATAAGACCACTGCTATATTTACGGATGCCCAGATATTCATGATAGTACAATCAGTCTATTCCAAATTCTTTTCAAGAAACAAATTTTTTAAACTAATCCGTTGCACAGAATTATTGATAGACATTAAAGAAAGCGATGAACAAGATAAAATCATTCGAAATTACCATTTAAAAAGCACCACCGAAGAATCAACGAAAACTTTTATCATCTGAAAAGCACCCATCACTTCCACTATATGAAAAACAAAATTACGCAAACAATAAATAACTGAAAAAAATGTCAAACCTTAAAGTATGATAGGAATCCACCAAAATTAAGATTCGAAAAACCCGAAATCCCATCGAAACCTTTAGATATCCTCCGCATAGACGTATACTCAGTAAACGGTAAACAAATGCTAACAATAATTGATAAATTTTCAAAATTTGCCGGCGCTTTCACCCTAAGTGCCCGAAATAGTCTAATTATAATAAAATCAATCCGACACTTTATGAGCCTCTACACGGCATCCCAAAATCCATAGTTGCAGACTAGGGAGCAGAATTTACTTCCAATATCTTCAAAGAGTTTTGCAGACAATACGACATCCTACTACACATAACCTCATTCCAACAAAGTAGTAGCAATTTCCCAGTCGAACGGCTACATTCAACCCTAACAGAAATATACAGAATTATTTATGAAAACAGAAAGACAAAGACCACAAAGACATTTTAAACGAAACAATTATTACTTACAATAACTCCATTCATTCGACAACTAACCTAACCCCATACGAACTCTTTTTCGGCAAAACTTATAAATTCTTAAACAATGTCAAATTCAATAACGAACACGAGTACTTACAAAAATTAAACGAATTTCAAGCCAATCTATATTCATCCGTGAAAGAAAAAGTTCAAAAAGCTGTAGACCGAAATATAGACAAATTAAATACAAATAGGGAAACTCCCCCTTCTCTAGAAGAAAATATAACAGTATTTAGAACAGAAAATAGAAGGAATAAGTTAACACCTCGCTTTAGTATTCAAAAAGTAAAACATAATAATAAAGTAACTATTATCACTCATAAAAATAAAAAAATACACAAATCTAAACTAAAGAAAAAACGCAAATTACAGATTAACAGTGGCCCTCAGCTAGAAGATGGAAATACTGGACCTGACGAACCACCACGGGGTACTCCAAATGGACCTAGGACCAGCTAGGGTAATGCAAACTCACAAAAAACTCATACACATAATCCAACTGACGGACTACAAAACCAACATTGACAAAATCAAAGACTCTATAGATTTAACTGTAAACCACGACGAATTCAAAGACATTGTTGAAACTACCAACTTAAAATTCCAAGAGCTAAAAAGAAAGTTGCAGACTCTTTTACCAACAAAGACAAGCAAAAGGGGCGCAATTAATATCTTAGGTTCAGTAATAAAAGCCATTTCCGGAAATATGGAACATGAAGACGCCGTAAACATAAATAAAGAAATCCAAAAGCTTTCTCTAAACCAACATGATCTTGAAATCGGATTAAACAATCAAATTCGAATTAATGACCAAATGATTGAAAGATTCCGAAATGTTACTGATCACATCAATAAACAACAAGATTCCATAGAGGCATTTTTAAGCAACTACAATAAAGCGATAAATAATCAAATCAAAATGGAAAACCAAAATTTTAAGTGTTCACAGTACATAAACAAGATCAATTTCAACATCGACTTACTCAATACTCATCTAACAAATATAGCAGAATCAATAGTAATTATTAATTATTATTAGCTAGATTGAATATAATTTCGAAACAAATTCTCAATCCAAAGGAATTAGATGAAATCTATGAAATTTTCCAAAAGCAAAACGTAAAGATACACATAGATGAGCAAATTTACGAATTTCTTGGTTTACAAGCTTACTATAATGATACAAATATTATATTTAACATCCAAATACCAATTTTTTCAAACAAAACCTACTCCTTTTTCCACCTAATACCCTTATCTATAAACAAAATCCTATCCATAATCACCAAACCCTACGTAACCTACAATGAGGTCGACACACAGTACTTCGATGACAGCTGCCCACTGATTGAAGGAGTTTACTATTGCAAGAGGTCATCAATTACCCCAGAGGCTAGAGAACAAGAATGTATCCACAATACAATCAAGCACACCTCAGTCAACTGCACATTTTTGAACGGGATTGAGATCAGCACGGTTTTTCAATCCGAACTAAATTACGTTCTATGCATCAAAATTCCAGGAACAAATCTACAATCAACATGCAACACCCCTCTGAAGGAAGTAAACGGAACAGCACTAATCCATTTTGAGAACTGCAACATCGAAATCAATGGAATAACATATGACAGCAAAACAAACGTTTATTGGGAAGCAGTAATCATACACCCAACATTATTCAGCAAGATGAATTCCTCGCAAACGATAGATGATCTAAACCTGGGAAAACTGGAACTCTACCATTTCAGAATCCTAGAAGCAATCAAACTCCTGGAAGTCAACGAGATTACTATACCTTTGGAATCACGACCATAGTCTGTATTGCAGCAGGAATATTTATCATCATCTAAAAACTTACCTCTGGCTCTCGCTTCATCCAAGGGGGGAAGAGTTATGGACAAGACCGGCCACATAAAACTTAATATATTTTTTCGCATATTCGCATAAAAGCTTCCAATTCACTTTATTTTTGTCAGCATAATTACCTTCGCTCACTTGTAACATGAGTACTACGTCACGTTGAATGTTTCGTGATCAGTAGCAAGAAATATGTAAAAATTATATAGAAGAAACACTTCAAGTTTAATTCTATTCGTGTTCGGACGTAATAAATTAAATTAAAGTATAATTTCTTTCATTTTCAATCAATTGTGTTTTTTTTTTTTTGTTTTTTTGTTAAACTTAACTCTAGCGCCATGTGAAAAAGTTTTTTGATGAGTTGGCTACAGATAAAGGTATACAGAATCCTGGAAAAAACTCCGAATTTTTGTTTTTAACCGTTGTCTGGATATCATAAATAAACAAATGATAGTGCGCTATGAAAGTGACTTAACATATAATGAAATTATTGAAAAATCAAATCGCCTCCGCGAGTATTATTCAGAAGATTTATAGCCAACTTTTCTTCAATAACTTTTAAGTTTTCGATCCATGATGCTGGAAAGAATTCAAGAAATGTAAACTATTAGAGAACTAGCTGAACTCTTAATTGTAAATAGCTCTGCTATAATAAGCAGTATCCCGTAGTGTTCGTAGTACCATATCAAAGATGCGGCTAAATTCTCTGGCGATACTGAGCATCGAAAATGAAGAAAGTCGGAATATTAATATTGATGATAGAGTCATGGGCGAACTCTTGTCATCAAAAGATCGGCGCTTCGGAAAAGTATACTCACTAGTCATAAACAAAAATGAAAAAAATGAGCCGGGGGCCTAGTAGCATTTATTTACACCACTGCTGGACCGACTTTGAAAAAATAGAATCCCAAATTCAAAGTCATGATGATTTCGATGAAACTCATTAAACTTCGAACAGTCCCGCTCTGATAAGGCAGAGTACAACTTTCCAAGCTCCCAAAAATTTACAAATAGGTACCAATACTGAGGCTATGCACACTCAGAAAAAACACAGCTATTATAAAGCGAAATCGGGTTTTAAACTAAGTATAATCGTGCATCGTATAGAGCCAATCGCGTGGACTGGTTAAAGGGAGTATTCCATACTTGATATCAGAAGCTGCTGCTTCTACTTGATTTAAGCATAAGTACTTCTCAGTAGTTTGCAGCATATTAAGCATGAATACTTGTGTGAAGTTTAAATCCGTGCTCGTCCAAAGAATGGCATAGTGCTTAGCATTAGCATAAATGCTTGTCTATACTGAATAAATTCATGCTTACCGAAAGTCTGGCCTAGTACTTAGCTTTAGCATGAATGCTTGTCCGAAGGTTGTTGATACTGAGTATATTAATGCTTAATAAAAGTATGCCATACTAGAATTAGAGTCACCGATTCATACTTTTAGATTAATTTCCTGTATATGCAGCTGATTAGCATGCGTATACAGAAAATTATTCTAAAAGCATGAATCGGTGAATCTAATTCTAGTATGGCATACTGAGGGTAAAACTCGCTTTATAGTTGAAACACTGTTTAATGATTATTCATAATGTCTCTCCTGTAGGAGCCCTTAAAAGATCGTAATTAAAAAAAAAAACACCTGACAGAACTTATTTAACAAAGATTTTTAATTTTTTTTTATATAGGTAATAAATATACCTACCTACTATATTTTATCTTATGTACTTTATTTAAATTTAATTTTAATTATTTTTAATAGCTTCCAATAATTGGCCATATACATATATGCTGCAAATCTTTGAAGAATTATAGAAAGAATTTCAAGGTGTACGTGTGTTTACTATAAAAGGAGCTAACCTCAATAACTGCGCCAGTTCCTGAAAATTTTTGACAAAAACAAATGAATTATTCACCTCTATCTCTGCATTTTGAATAACTTGATTGCCTGCTGAAGCTAATGAATTTGCATACATGGCTGTGTGGGAAGATCGTTGATGAAGAGCTTTTTGGTCCCGAGTTCTTGTTGTTTCGCCGTGACCGCCATCGTCTGTCTCTGGATGCTCCTGTTGGAGGTGGAGTACTTTGTGCTGTTCGTCGCGACCTTCCTTGTTTTTTGGTTGACTTTGTTGATTCCGGTGATCTGGAGTTTATTTGTGTGGCTCTCAGGCTTTCACACAAAACCGTATATATTGCTACAGTTTATATCCCTCCATGCCCATCTGCCGATATATTTGATTTATTGGCTTCATGTATAGATAGGCTTACTGAAGTTCTGCTGCCTGCCGATGAGTTGTTGCTTTATGGTGATTTTAACTTACCTAATGTGAGTTGGGTACACTCTCCGGGCGATGAGGGCTTGCTGCCCTCTTTTATAGCGACTCCTCAACATGCCATATCTTTTATTGACAACATCATTTCTTCTGGCTTAATGCAGTCTAGCGGTGTGACTAATGACTCTGGAAAATCTCTTGACCTGGTATTTTCGTCCGATCCCAATGGTACTCTCGTTAAGCGTTGTTTAACTCCTATGGTTCCTGAAACAAGTCATCATCCGGCACTACATACAGTTTTGTTTTTTGATCCTGTAACTTCATCATCTAATGCTTCTGGTAACTACGAGTATTGTTATAACTTTAAAAAAGCTGATTTTAATAAAATTAATGAATGGCTATCCGCCTGCGACTGGACCAGTGTTCTGGGTGAACGTGACATTGATAAAGCTGTGAGCTCGTTTTATGATATCCTATTTCTTTGTTTTACTCACTGTGTACCACTTGTAAGTTCGAATCGTACTTCGCATTGTCAACCATGGATCAATGGCTCTTTGAAGCATCTTACATATTTGAAGAATAAAGCTTAGAGGAGGTTCTGTTCCTCAAGGAGCGATGCTGATTACGTAACTTATTCTAATTTGCGTGCTCAGTACATATCGTACCTGAATGATTCTTATAATGATTATATACATAGAATGAGGTCGGCCTTGCGTACGGAACCTAAGTAATTTTGGAAGTTTGTGAACTCTAAGCGCAACTGTGATGGATACCCTTCATCGTTGCGACTTGGAAACATAGATAGTGTTGATCCCTTGGAGACTTCCAATCTTTTTGGTGACTTCTTTAAAACTGTCTTCTGTGATAACCACTGTGATATTAGTTATAACGATTTTATCCATTTGACGAAGCTTCCCACGACTTCTCTTCAACCTAAGGACCTGTTGTTCGCTGAAGCGTCTGTCTTCAGCGACATTTCAAGCATAGCCGATAGTTTTTCTAGTGGTCCGGATGGCGTTCCTTCCACGTTCATAAAAAATTGTGCTACGTCCATAGTTTCTGTTTTGTGTTATTTAATTAATTTATCTTTAACCTGTGGTGTTTTTCCTAAACAGTGGAAGCTTTCTTTGATTATTCCTTTTCACAAGAAGGGTAATAAGTGTGACATTTCTAACTACAGACCTGTCGCTAAGTTATGTTGTATTGGTAAGATATTTGAAGCCATGGTTTGCGATGTTTTGTCATTCCACTGCAAGCCTTTCCTGCGCTCTTTTCAGCATGGTTTTATGAAGGGTAAATCTACTACGACTAATTTGTTAGAGTTTACTAATTTCTGCATTTCTGCAATTGAAAGCGGAAAGCAAGTTGATTGCATATTCACAGATTTTAGTAAAGCTTTTGACCGAATCAATCATAAAATCTTGATTCATAAGCTGACTCTTCTTGGTTTTCCTTCTGTTTTTGTCAATTGGCTTCATTCTTATTTATCGGATCGTACGCAGCGAGTTATATTTCGCGAAGCTCTTTCTGACGTAATAGATAATACTTCTGGTGTTCCTCAAGGCAGCCATCTCGGACCACTCCTTTTTATTATTTTCATTAATGACGTATCTCTGATTTTGACTAATTCAAGAATACTTTGCTATGCTGACGATGCCAAAATCTTCCGCATTGTTTCTAATGAAAACGAGTGTGGAATTCTAAATTTGGACTTAGACACCTTTCATAATTGGTGTGCTATTAACTGTCTTGCTCTCAACATCAACAAATGTACTGCTATGTCCTTTTCTCGTAAAAGGAGTCGATTGAACTTCAGTTATACTTTAGATGGATGCTTATTATCTAGACTTGACAAAACCAAGGACTTGGGTGTCTTCCTTAATACACGCCTTTCCTTCGAGGATCATTTTAATACAATCGTTGCCAGGGCTAATGCTACTCTGGGGTTTGTAAAGAGATGGTCAAAGGAGTTTAATGATCCATTCATAACGAAGGTCCTTTACTGCACATTCGTTAGACCTATTTTGGAGTATGCCAGTCCGGTCTGGTCTCCGTTTTATACTGTATACATAAATCGTATTGAGGCTGTGCAGCGGAGATGCGTTCGTTTCGCTCTGCGTGGACTTCATTGGCATAACCCTATTATTTTCCCTCCATATGTTGATAGGCTTAAACTCTTTCCATTGGATTCTCTCGAAAATAGGCGAAAAGCTTCCAGAGTTGTTTTTGCGTTTCAGTGTATACAGGGAGCGATAAATTCTCCTGAGCTCTTAAATACTTCCTCGTCGTTCCTCATCATAGTACGAACTATGGTTTTCACGAGCCGATTTCATCAATGTCTCGTCTCTTTAACAACCAGTTGGATTGCATTGACTTTCATCTTTCAAAAAGTGAATTAAGAGATCAGCTTAGTTAAGGTTACTTTTCATTTTATTAATATTGTTTGTACACTGTTGGTCAATATCATTGTTTACATATATATAATAATTTTTAATTTTTTTTTTTTTTTAATTTTTCTTTTGTAAACTTAGTAATCAGATTTTTGATGAAGTTCTAAATAAATAAACATAGTTACATAATATTTTCATACGTGTTCATTATGCTCTATAAGTTTTAAGTTATTTAGAAAATATAGAGAGATTAAAGAAATAAAAGAATAATTCTATATTTTATTGAGTTTTATTTTAAAAATATTTTTAACATCCATAATTTCACACTTGTACTACGTACACATTTTGTAGGGTACTATATGGCAAGAATAAAAGGTAACAAACATAATGAATACTTTAGTTATAGAACAACATTTTACAAAAAGGACTTATAATAAGTAAAATTATATTTCATTTCATGTTTCTATATTATTTTCCATAAAATTGAATTTTGCTGATCATTTGCAAATTTAATAATCCTTAAAATATTTATTTTTCTCTTTAAAGAGTTTATTGCTAAAAAAACATTCTTTTTAAGAAAATCTAAAAATGTTTCACTCTAAATACCCTTTTGCCATCCGGTAATATGTAGCAATGCACTGGAGGATTCTTAATTTTTGTGATGTTTATTATAGACACAATATCAGTTTTTCCTCCTACTATATAAGATTGTGAGTGGCGGTCGAATATTTTAATTTTATACTGTTGAATTGCTACAAAAATGTTGTTGAAATTTAATATTATTTCGATAATCTCCCAGAGAAAAACATTTTCAATATGATTCTGGTTAAGAAAAAAAATTTTTTTTTGTGTAAACTTTTCCTCTGTAGAGGCATTCAGTTTGGCAGTGTACTGATTTTAATCCGTTTTCCAAATCGTTATCTTTAATGAGATTAAAATAAGGCCTGTCTTTAAGAAGAAATGCTGATAAATTCGAATTCGGGGTTTATAAAATTTCCATCAAATAAAAATTTTGAAGATTTTAAAGCGGATTTAATAGATAAAGTCAAGGCATTTTTAAGGCATTATTTTTTCTTGAGTTAGTATTCTTAGCATAAGACTTCAATTCCTGGTGTTTAGCTTCGAATCTCATTGTCCATAACTGTTTTAATGGTCCAGACATTCTTATGACTGTGACATAATGCACAAGGAAATGATGCTTGGGCTTAAGGGTATCCTGAAAGAGCTTCTGATACATATTATTATGTTTACTTATTAAACATTCGAACCGAGTCAAGTCGGCATTATTAAATGATGGAAGAAAAATTAGATCAAAATATCAATGAAAAGACATAAATACTTCCAGACTTTGTTAGATTTTGGAATAAGATCCTGTAACATGAATGGGAAAAAATGTGTGAAGGTTAGCATTTCTCGAGCGGTCATTTTAAAATGCTTGCATTTTATTTGGTCTTCTTGTATATAATTTGGTTATTTATTATGAACAATTTTGGAATTGAAAGAATTCCTATTTCTTCCATACGGCGAAAGAATTTGTATTCGCTATTAACAACCTCAAAAGGCTTTTCTATTGTTTCGAAGATACATTTAATCTTTTGAAGAAAAGTCCCGTTGTTATCAGAAACTACCGATTCTAAATATGTATAAATTCCACTTATTTCCTTTAAAATAGTGTCTGAGAGCAATTTTTGGATATAATAAATATCCTTTCTTGTGAAATTTTCATGACTATGCAAATTCAATGAGAACTTTATTGCAGCTATTTCTAAATTTGATTTGAATAGTAGAAGATTATTTTTTTCAGAATTTATGGTTTGTGGTAAATCCGCCGTTTCCTCCGGAATGTTTACTTCTACATTTTCTAATTTTTCAACCACTTCAAAATGTTGACTTTTATACTCGTTTTGCAACTTCGAATGTTGTAAATTAGAAGCCAAGCTGTGCTTTGTTATCAAATGTTTTTTTAAAAGCGTTTATCGAAGTAAATTTTTGAGGACATTTATTTTGTTTACATTCATATGAGTCAATGCTTTTCCCATGTACATATTTTATATGACTAACAAGTATATTAATTGAATTAAAATTATCATCACACACATAGCAAAAATACATTGCTAAATCAACACAAAGTAACTATGAGAGAATGGAGTATAAAAAAATTCAAAATATAATTTCTTGATATTGTATAACGATGGTGGAATATTATATTATATAATACATTATATTGAAATACAAAATTTATATTTTGAAAATCAAGGCGACTTTACCATGTAGTGCTTAGTTGGGATTTGAATTAAATAAATAGCACCCGGAGAAATGCGTCATATATATAGGTATTATAAAAATTACACAAATAAAAATGATATTATAATAAATATAGTTTCTGTAAAACAGAACTCAGTCCGATTCCATTGAAATTTTTTTAATTGCTTTTTGTTATTTTTTACGTGATTTAATATTAATAATATTAAAATTAATTAATTAATTATAATTATTTCAAGTAAATTTAAATCATTATTCATTACTTTTTGCATTTAATCTTGAAATAAAGTTGGAAACTCTTGATGTGTTCTTGTCAAAATTGGTACGTATGCCATAAAAATATAATTGAAAGAATGCCCAAACTTGTTCACATTCTTCTGGATATCTCAAATGAAAAACTTGAAAGATCTTAAAACAGAAATCTAAAGATGACAAGAGGTTTTCAAACTTAACGTAGTTGTCGTTAAAATAGACATAAAAAGATTTTAATTTTACAACAAATATAAAGGGCTGCAACTTATGTTTCGAACGTGTACAATTCTGAATCTTACTGTTGATTATCCGTTGTAGGTCATTGATCCAAACAAGGTGTATTATTTGGCTTTCTTAGGATTCCTTTATGGAAACCTTCCATTGACGAGCTTTACATAAATCATTTTTCCCGCTGTCTTGTGATAATCCTAGTTCGTTTTCTTTTGTTTCCCCAGGCAGAGACAGTCTTGCAGTTGGCTTTAGTACTCCATGTAACAAAATTGTTGTTATGTAGGAATTAGTATCTGAAATAACAATAAATCAATACTGACTAATTGTTTTAATTTTGTGAGCTTAAAACCAATGCTCGAAAATAACACTATAACAAAAAATATTTTGATGGTGCGTACATTTGTGAAATTTCTTTCATCTTGTGGCATGACCACGAAAAATTAATTTTTTTTATAAAAGTAAATAATTATAATTAAAAATATGCTTTTACATTAAAAGGTTTTAATAACCGGTAATTCTTAACGTATGTATATTTGTCAGTCAAATAATAAAGGTCACAAATGACTTTTATTTTTCGGCCAAATAATAAAAGTAAAAAAATTACTCTTATTTTTCGGTCAAATAATAAAACTCATTTCTTTACTTTTATTTTTTCAGTCAAATATTTAAAGTCATTTGTTAAAGGGTTTTTTCATTGAAAGTAGAGATACTCACAGTAAAGTTCAAGTGGAATATGGAGAACCATAGTCAGAAAAGTGTTATGTCTGGAAATTAAATTCGTATTGTTTCATCATTGAAAATATGTAACAAACAAACACTAAAAACAAGGGAATTCTACTTCAAAAAGCATTCGTCCAATACAAAGGTTGTAAAACTCCCTTGTTTTATATTAAAAGTTAAAAAGAAACGATTACATAATGACTGATATTTTTTAGTCGTGCAATTACCGGTTACTTGTAGCTTTTACTTTAAAAAAATACAAACCTTCTGAATTTCTGTCGCCATAAGATTGTAACAACTGCTTCCAATTTGCACCCTTGAGATCTGTTTCGTAAATTTTGCGAACCGAATTTTCAAAAGACTGCCACTTTGTAAATAATTTTCTTCCTTTTTTAGGATATATAGTATCAAAATCAATTTCAATCTAATAAAAAAATATGGTTGGTATGAATTATCGTAAAAAATATAAAATCAAAACTTACAAAAGTACTAGCACCGCTACCTATAAGTAAGGGCCATTCCTTTATTATATTAGACAGTTCTAAATTTTTGTATTCAGACAACCTTTTACTTGCTGTGTCTTTATATAACTTAGAAGCTTCCTCCCGTGGAATATTTTTGTGGTTATACCGAAGAGTTGATTTAATTTCTTCGTATTTAGTATTGTCTGGAAATTCAATTGAAACGAAATTAATTACATTTAAATTATATATGCAATCTGTTACAATTGTGAAAATATTGGAGGAAGATCCGTAAATATTAAAAATTATACTTTCATGATTTTTTAATTTTTCGGAAAAATCAAAAAATTATTAATCTTTCGATTTTGAATCAAAGGAAGAAAGACCCAGAAAAACTGATACATGAATTTTATGAGTAGCAGTATATTATTAATAAATTTCTTGCTCCAACTTACCAATAACATCAGTGCTATTATCTTCCTGATATTCAAAAGGAGACGAAGAACTTACAGAGGGCAAAAGCTTGTTGCAAGGATCTATAACTCAAAAAACACGGAGCCTTCGAACCTTGTTTCTCCATTTATTGTAGAGCAGTCTTTGAGGATTTTTCTTCTTCTGCCTTGGCTTGTAATATGTTTCCTATTTTTAAAATAGTCAAGTAATAACTTAAAAAAAAAGTGGTTTAAATGCATTAACATTGTTTTCAGTTGGGAAAAGTCGTTGTATCTCATTAGAAAAATATAATATATTATTTAAATCCATATTTTTGTTATTAGATAAATAGTAATCTGTTATTATGTCAAGAATTTCAGACTTATGAGTTTCAAGAAGTTGATTTTTGGCTTCGTAAAATTGCAATATAATTCGACCTTTTCCATTTGATCTCAATAATTTATGTAGATCCTATTCAAAGAAAATGTGATTAAAAATTTCATTCTTTTTAACGTAAATAACATTACACAATCAAATAAAATCCGGGTAAAATTCTTCTTCATAGGCGGCTTTAGTTTGCGCTTGTGTAATTTTGCCTTTACAATATATAGGTAAAATGTCTTCTCCTCTCCATTTAAGTAAAACATCCTTAAATTCTATTCTCTGTTTTATTTTCTTAAATGGAAATATTTCATTGATCTCATCAGTAGAGATTACTTTTAGGTGCCAAGGTGAAAGCTCTAATTCTAAATTAAGGTAATTTTTGTCTTTAAAATGTAAATATGTAGTAATTAATATGTAAAATTACCGAGAATGCGCTTATTGGTTTCGGTAATTTCCAGGACTCTAGCAATTCTTTAGTAACTTCGTTGGATAAAAGTTGTGGTAATACATCATGATCTGTTCCCTTAAAGTATTTTATCAGAATTACAAAAATACAAATTTTAATTTGAAATAAATATTATACTTCTTTCCCTGATCTCCAATTAAATAAGGCATTTTTAAATTCAATTCTTTCGTTCAATTTTGGTAAGATGTCGGTAATATCCTCTAAATGTAAAATTTTAAGATGCCAAATAAGATCAAATAAAGAGTGTGGATATTTTACTATTACCAAGAATGGGTTGAATTGGCGTAAGCCCCACGATTCCGACGACGAATTTTTTTGAGTATCAGATACAGGTGAGAAAAATGCTCCCTGCTGGATATTGGAATCAAAAGAACGGTCATCTAAGATTGATGAAAGCTGTGTATCAATTTGTTGTGATGTCTGTTGCTGCCCATTATATGTTCATCCGAATTACTTGTTTCATTAGAAACATCTTCATTTTCTAGTTGTCTAATTAAAATCTCAGCAAGATTATCAGTATCATCATCTTCCATTTTTAAAAGTTATGCTATGAAACTTTAATGCTGTTGCAACCAATTTTCAATTTTTCTCCTTTTTGTATGTGTACGTAACTTATTTTCTTTTAAGATATTAATAATATAACGCAGTTTTATTCTATTGGCAATTTCTTTCGTTGGAAAAATGTTCTTTAACTCAAACTCACTTATGTCTGAAATATTTTCGACAGATCGATTGTTAGCTTTTAATCGATTAAACGCTTCATATGAAAATCCCCACTCCTTTAAAATTTTCCATAGCAGTTTGAAGCTTTTGGAATGCTAAAATAACGTAGATTTTATTGTAAAGAATCGAATATTTTATAAATATTTTCACTAGATATGGAACAACATGCAAGGGGGGCCCTGCATACAAGCAAAAACCGTTTAAATGATTGAATGGGTTTCATTGAGTTTTCAGGATTATAAAAACATTTCCAATTCATTCCGAAGTAGAGAGAGGTTGGTTATTAACGATTTTTTTAGAATTTATTTTTCAAAAGTGAAATCTTGGAACATATATATACCTAAAGCGAACTTGTGTAAATGTAATGATAATAAGCGGGAATAAGCACCCAATTTGAGAATTGCAAGAGAAATTTTTGCTACGATATACAATTTACACTTGCTTTTGCTAAAAAGTGTTTATGTGGGCAATTGGGTGGCCTCCATGTTGATCTTCTATGATAGGCGATCAGAAATAACCATATTGATGAGATACCTATGATCGCTGGATCAGTTCAATTATTTTTTGCATTTTGTAAATTCATTGAAATATTTTCAATGAATTTAAGTCTCAACGACGATAACATTATCATCTTATAAAACATATTCGCCATCAACAGCAAAATTGAATTTTTATCAGTATCGCCTGGAGATTTTAGATAAATTAATTGGAAATCCCCGAGATGATCCATCAACCACACCAGTATCAAGGGATCATTCACCTGAAATTCTGCCAAGAGATAGGAATAGACAAGTGCAAAGAGAAGTTATTCCGGTTCCAAATTATCGTATATAAATATAAGCCACATTTATTAAACTAAACACAGACTATAATTTAGCGTAATAAATAAATAAATCATACATTGCTCAGTTTTACCATCTCCGTTTGTCAAATTTGCAACGCACCTATATCACTTTCAGGTAAATATTCACAACACTGATTCGTAGCTCTTGATTAAAACAAAATCAACAAAATAATCAACTAAACTGACGCTTTAATTTGCAACTTCTTTGCGAGAAATACTGCACTTCACTTCTGAATTCTGAAATCAAACGAAGCCAAAGAACAACTGTGTCAATTCCTTCATTTCTTCTTCATAGGTGAATACAAGTAACAACTACACACATACTAAGAATCTTGTGTGCTTGCAGCTAGAACGTTGTGACTTAAATTAACGCTTTCTTGTTAAGAACAACCGGGAGATGCGAATTAGGCATTCTACAAACGTCATTACACCGTATTTTGCATAAAGATTAGGGTCTTAGGCTTATAAAGTTCAGTTAACACAAGAACTCAAGCCGGCCGATCATCAACAACGGCGAGTCTTTGCTGATTGGGTCCTTGAAATGCATGAAAATGATCCGGAATTCCATCGAAAACTCATCTTGAGTGATGAAGCCCATTTCCACCTCGATGGCTTCGTCAACAAGCAAAATTGTCGCATCTGGGGCTCGGAAAACCCAAAAGGTATTGTTGAAAAGCCTCTCTATCCTCAACGTTTGACTGTTTGGTGCGGTTTATGGTCCCGCGGGGTCTTTGGACCTTACTTTTTCGAAAATGAGGCTGAAGCAACAGTTACGGTGAATGGATTGCGCTATCGACAGATGATTAATGCTTTTTTATGACAGGAATTGGATGGTATTGATCTGGACAACGTTTACTTTCTACAAGACGGCGCTACGTGCCATACAAACAATGAAACCATTGATCTTTTACGGGAAAAGTTTCCGGACCGTGTTATCTCTCGAAGAGGTGATCACAATTGGCCACCGAGATCTTGTGACTTAACACCTTGCGACTTCTTCCTTTGGGGCCACGTGAAAGAGAAGGTCTACGCCAACAGCCCAGCGTCGATTCAAGACCTCAAAGATGGAATTCGTGAGGCTATCGAAGACATAGGGCAGCCACTTTGCGATTTGGTTATGGAAAATTTCATGAAAAGGATATGGTCCTGTAGGCGTGGTAGTGGTGGTCATTTGACTGATGTTATTTTTCATTATTAACGGCATACCTTCCTCTTTATAATGAATATCAAAATAACATCTCTTATAGGAAAACCCTTTATATAACTATATATGACAATTTTCTACATTTCAGTTTAAATTTAGTTTTTTCTATATTTAATATTTTTGTTCCATATAACATGGCAACATTAGCTAAAAATTTTAAAATGAATTCCTTTATTATTTCGTTTACTGTCAGTAAGCCTACACGTATTTACTTTAAGCAGTCACCTAAACAATAAAATTTAAGATATTCATTGGTAACTCCAAATGAATCATGCTTGGGATATGCATAATTGCTTAAAGCAAGTAAAAATACATTAGCACTGAGTAAATTAGGAAATGCTAAGGCGAAGCCTTCAATTCGCTCTTTTTAAGCATGGACTTTTTTCTGAGTGCAGGAATGTGGAGATGATGATCACTCTAACGGAGTACGATTTCGGATTCGGGATGATAGACAAAAATCGATATCACATATCATCCAGTCTGTTGACCTGAGTTCGCTTTCGGATACAAGCCAAACGTATTTGGTACAAAAATTAAACACACTTCAAAAATATTGGGATGATTTTGAGACAACTCATCTCGAAATAATTCCAAATCCTCTACGAATATTTTACAAATAATGCTCATATACACATGGAAACATCATATACTGATACTGTAATCGCACTCCAGGAACAACTGGATTCCAAAAATTGAACGAATAATACAAATAATCTCACATGTTTGTTAAGCGAACGATTCCTTTATCGACCGCTGTAGTTTGTCTGAGTACAATACCGTGACAATGATGATTTGATGCTTAGGTACATTACCTATGCATCTAGATTAACTCCGTTGATTTAAAAAGAAAAAGACACTTAACTGATCGATTTAAAAATTTCAAGTGTCCCCTCGGGGTTCAATTTATTATTTATATATTGCCATCATATAGTTGTGATGGATATTTTCCCACACTCAAAATCGAGTTGAGAGCAACACAGGAAATTACATAATATTTTCATATTTTTAATTCACATTTTTACGTACGATCACAAATTTTCACCTGCGTAAGTTGTTTTTAATGTAGAGATTTTCTCACCGCGAGTCGCGGCTCCGATAACAAAAGCTTTTGCAGGTAAAAATTATGTGCTCGTAATTTTATTATTTTGTGTGAATTACTTATGTTTGACTATCGTAAATATTTCTATTTATGAAAGTTGTATGATTTCTTAAAATATATAAAACTTAGATCATCACCATAAAGTCTCTCTCAGAGACCAAACGAACTTTTTTCTACCAGATGCAATATAATTAATACCCAATTTCAGTGATAATCCGAAATATTTTAACCAATTTATATCTAGTTGTGATTATATATACAAAACGATAACGACGGCGAACGAAAAGCACTCCCTCCTTAAGGAGTAAATTAAGGAGTAAATTATCTGCAGAGACATACGATATTTTCAGGTACAATCAAGTTGAAGATTGGCCTACATTCTACCTTGCAGTCCAAGGTAAGCAACTGCAAGCTGAGAATAGGAGAAAATGTTAATTCTTCAGATATTAAATACAACCAGGTCCAAGCTAAATGAGGCTAAAATGCTTATTAACGGACGAGTGTCAAGCAATAGCTATTCCAGATAGTAGTGAAAATTTTGCAGAACCTACCACCTGGCCGAACAAACATTGACTGGTCAATAGTACATACAATAGACCGTCCTTTGTACTGAAATTGAAAAGTGGTCAAAATCAAAATTTGGTTAAATCGAACATCGTTTTGATGTCGACCTGTCGACAATATACCACCTGAAACACGTCTTCAGACGGAAATAAATTCGTCACACTAGCCGCCAAAATAATCTCCAAAATAAACTGAATGAGTACATTCTAGTTGCCCAAAAGACGTCATATTAACGCCTGAAATACGACTTCAGGAAGAAAAAAAGTCGTCATATTAACAACCAAAATAACCTCCGAAATTAAACTGAATGAGTACATTTTGGTTTCCCAGAAGACGTCATTATAACACCTGAAATATGTCTTTAGACGGAAATAAATTCGTCATATTAGCCACCAATTATCAATACACATCGAAAGACGAAAACGCTTAATGAAAAGAAAAAGCTAACTTTTCCACCCTGGAACGACGAATATTTCCAATAGAACTTAAACTAAAAGGTAGCAAAATTCTTATTTTTTTATTATTCGAAAGAAATTATTAATTTTTCACATTGTTTATCGAGAAAAGCATTTTTCAATGTTTTCGTTGAATTTTCGTTCACAAAAACATTGAAATAAACTTCTCTCGAGAAACATGTAAGAAATCAATAATTTTTTGCGAAAAATTAAAGGATAAGAAATTGTCCACCTTTTTAGTATAAGTTTGATTGAAAATATTCGCTGGTGCAGGGTGGAAAAGTAAGTTTTTCCATTCAGCGTTTGCGTCTTTCGATATACCAACTACAAATATGAGTTTCCAGGACACAGCATTAAGAGGAGTCAGTACCAAGATTTGCAAGTTTCATACATTTTTCAATGCAAATTTCTAGCAAACTATTCGTAGCAGAATAACGATTTATATCTTAAATTAAAGGTAATTAAGAAGTCTAGTAAATAACGTCGAGAAAAATAAAAAAAAATGCATTGGAATGGAGATATTAGCTCGGAAACTTGTAAAAAATGGTAAAAATTGATTTTTTTCAAATCAAATTCCTCTTAGTAGGTATTCTCATTTCTTTATATTGTGACTATTTTAGAGAGATAAAGCCTAGATCTAGCAAATAACGTCGAGTTTTTTCCTTTTTAGTGTCGCATTTTTTAATTGTTTAACTCTAATAGTACTTATTTTTTCTCTCGATATTTCACCGACGAGCAATTGCAATATTTCGTTGAAAGTTTTAAAAATATAAAGCAAAATAGCATATTTAACAACTATGTGCAAAATAAAATTTAGGAGAGTTAATTCTCTTTAAAAATTTTCAATTTCTTTGAACTGCAAATTTCCATTTTCGTCTTAAATTGTCGCATGTTGGGTTTCTGTCTTTTACGCTAGATGTCTCTAATTTGACTTTTGGTCTAGGTCTAGGCTAATTTTATATGTATTTTCATACTTTCAGGACACAAACCTACGTATAGTAAGTTTTATTGCCTACAGGTTCGCTGGCATCTAAATTGAAATTTTTGCTGAGTACTGACTCCTCTTAAGTAAAACTGATCGACTTAATATATGACGAGAAAGTTTGACAAAAATTGAATTTATTTTTTCCCGGACGGGAATCGAACCTACACTTGTTAGAATCAGTCAATGATGGATAAAGAAGAATTTTAAGAACTTTTATTTTTAACGATTCTAAATCAAATTAATAAATACAAGAAGAAAAAACTCGTCCGGGGTTTGAAACCGGGACCTTCCGCTTGCGGGGCGACTGCTCTTACCACTGAGCTAACGAGACAGATGATTTTCCCTCTTGCATTTATCAATTTGTTACTAGCCTACTAAGCCACGATTTGCTTTCAGCTGGCATTAACCAGTAACGATTAAAGCGCACAAATAAATTGTAAATTCAATGATTGATAAATTGTAAATTGAATGATTTTTCGACACGAGTTGAAAATTTCATTTTCCCCATGCATTTCGCACCATATCATGTAATTCAAAATACACTAAAAAAATGGTGCAAATAGTATAATATCGATATACGACTTTTCGAATGGATTCCTATAGATACATCGGTGCATAAATTTGGAAATCGTATGTTTTCAAGTGTTAGAAAATTTTTTATTTCTGTAGGTATTACTATATTATAATATATTGTATTATTAATAAGCTTATTGCTTAGCGATTTTATTTTGAATCCGTTCATGGGAATGTTTCAGCCACGTTTTAATGTGCTCATTGATGTCCGTCTGAGTAGCTTCCAAATTATTTCTTATGATGGACTGATAAATCGCATCCAAAATGTTTACATAGTCTACGAACTTATACTTCTTTTGGAGTCCCATCCACGAGAATTCCTCTAGTACCTCGTCAGTTGCTAGATGATTCCCACATCTCCTAACGGAGCATCTGACTCCCTTGCTCCCGATTTGTCGCAGTTTAACCACATTTAAATGTGAATTAAAGTGTATTTTCTAATTTTGAAATTTTTATTTTATCTTACGAATTGTTGTTTCGTAATTCCGTCCATCAAGTCTGTCTCCAATTTAGAGAGATCATGCGATAAAGTTAGTGGAAACTTAGGAAGAATAAAAAATCAAAAACAATTGTTTGTTGCCCGTACTGCTGATTGAAAATGACTAATGCAAGTGTCGAAGGTACGAAAACTCGAGAAATGACGTGAAAATGATGACAATCAGTGCCACGTTCAAATGCGGTCAAAAACTGACGAGAAATAGACAACACGTGCCTATGCAATAGCACAAAATGACGACAAAAAGACCGAAAAACGCTGTTATAACTAGGGTCTATTATCAGTCATCAAATGATGAGAAATAGACAGCACATGTCTATGCAAGATATCAAAAAGAGGTTAAAAACAAAATTTGCAATATTAGGCTCTAGAGGATTAACTAAGATTACTTCTAAAACACGGCAAAACGCTCTTAAGTCTAGGGTCTATTTTGAGTCATCAAATGACGTTTTTACATATATTTCTGTACAATACAAGCATGGTCGGTCATTTTGTGGTCAAATTTCGATTACATTATTTAAACTTATACCAATTTGAACTCCTGAAAGACGTTATATGTCGACTTCAAAAAGTGCTAGTCAAAATGAAGTCTAAATTTGACGGAAACTAACTCGATAGTTTTAAATTATCTAATATTGATTTAAAAAGGACGTCGCTGGAAAGGGGTCAATAATAAGCCAATAGTAGACGAAAGTTCGATGAACATGTCCTAGTTTCGGAGAAAACTTACGTCTAAATGACGTCGAAATTAACAAGGAATTCATAATCTATTTTCAGTTAAAAAATTACGTTCTATAGATCAGACAAGTCTTGAAATGTTTGTTGGGTGGGTAAATGTAGTAACTAAGAATCAAGCAAGAGCTCGGGCGAATTTGAATACTGCCAATACAGGTGCAGCTAATCAAAATCCAACTCTATTATTAGTAAATAACTCCTCAACTATAATAACTGGGACTAATATTTCACTTCTCCTGAATAAAAATGCGAATCCTAAATTTTTCACCTTGCCAATGCAAGATTTAGAGCTTGAGTGTTGGATTCAAGGCTAAAATTTTCAAATAAATCCCCATCTTTACCAAATAAATTGAACTTCTTCAAAAGAAAAGATTCAAAGATTAATTTACGTTGCCGATCCCCTAGAGATAGATCAGACCTTGAAAAGATTTTAACTGAGATCTGCTCATACACAGAAGCAAATCAATTAAATCAAATAAATATCTCCTTCCCTATATTAGATGCACAGAACCTTCTACTAATTAAAAACCGTTTTACCAAGGTCTTCGCTAATAAAAAAATTATCATAAAACTCCATCAAGATGCTATAAAATATTTATCCGACAGCAATGATATCGAGCAGATCTTAAAGGATTTTCATTCACTACAGACAGGAGGCCATCAAGGCGTTTCCCGTACAATAAAATGGATCAAGAAGCAATTATACTGTCCTAGCATGTCAGATGATATCGTAAAGTACGTAAGGAAATGCAAACTCTGTCAAGTAAACAAAGTATCCAAAAACCCCAAAATTCCGATGAAAATCTCGAGTATAGCTCCAAACCATTCGAAAGAGTGTACCTAGATGTTGTAGGACCTCTCCCAGTTTTCTTATTCTGGAAATAAATACCTTACCTCCTTATATTCCAGGATGACCTTTCAAAATTTTCTGAAGCTATTCCCATTGTCAACACAGAATCAAAGACATCGAGTCGTGATAGTGGTCATATATATTGATAACTTCTTTATAGTAGTCCTGGATGAAATATGGATGATCGAGTGATGGATCATCTATATCTCTAATTTTATTGTGAGTTGCCTCAAAGGTACTCCATGCTTCTAGTTCATCAAGTCTACGTTGATAGTAGCTTGCTGTTTTCCTCGAAGATCCATCTCTTTTATAATCTTGGATAAGATCCTCGATAGCCTTCCCTTACTCGGTTTTCTTCTTACTTAGTTTATCCATTTCTTCAATTTGTGAATTTACTGAATGATGATGCTATGAAAGAGATTTAAGTGTTTTACCTAAATTACATCGAGGTCACCAGAAATGTAAAGATCCTTCACTTTACTTTGAACTATTAAACCAAGGTTCCTGTACCTTGTTATGTGCGAGCGGTCTTGAATCAATACACCAAATCTGAAAACTAAAAAAATTATTAGGATATGGTCAAATGAAAACACCGCCTTCACGTTTAGAAACAGACTAGAATTTATTTAGGCGAAAACAATCCACTTAAATATAAATAGTGCATGGTTGAAATTAAATGCAAACATTACATATGAGGTAAGACACTTGCGATTCGGCTCTCACGGAAGCTTTCACATGCTGTAGCATTGTATGTATGTATGTGGTGTCGACTTGCGCTGCTATTTTATGCTTAATTTGCAGACTGTGCGGAAACTTTCGTGCGAATTACTGAAAATGAAATTTTACAGAGTGAATGTGACTTAATTTAATTATTATCTAATGTGGTATTACGTGAACCTTAACAAATAGATTTTATTACTTAAATGTACTATATACACACAAAACAAAATAGGATTATTCACTAAATTTAATACACGGTTTTCCCTAAAAATATATGTAATTTTCTCTGATATAAAAGGAAAATCAGTTTAATTTCACCAAATCAATGGAACATTCAATGATTTAGGTATTTGGCACCAGAAAACCTATGAAGTACGTAAAATTCCAGAAATGTTAAGTTCTCTTAGATATAAGGAATAAATAATAAATTAGGTATTATGCTACATTTTTATGGAAACATATTTTCGTTTATATAATTCACATATTGTTTTTTAAAACAAGTCATATATTGTTTTTTACAATATTTTGTTTGAGCGTGCCCAGCCCAGCGCACCAACATAACTTCCGTACGACTTAGTAGTATGGGCCATGGTATAAAGAGTAAGAAGTATGTTCCATCTCAGTGTGAGAGAAAATGTTTTAATTTTTTCATTGCGTCATCAGTTGCCAAAATTTTGATAGCTGTGAAGAAATCGTACGCAAATAAATCCAGTTGAGTTTTTGTAAGTGCATATTTAATTGAATTTAAGCAAAGAAAATCTTTTAAAATGGTTAATTGTGCATTAAAAGGTTGCAAAAAATGAAAAAAATAAATAAATTTCCATACATTTCCTTGGAAACTTGGCAACTAGTGACGTTGTGTTCAGATGGAACATTTCTGATACTCCATATACCATGGTATGTTCACAAGGAATGAGATATTCATCTCATTCTTATGTTTTTTAAAGGTCGTGGTGTTCTATCACCTATGGTGGAGTGTGGTGCTTTCACCTATTCCCTAAATTTTAGGGAATAGTCCCTACATTTTAGGGAAAAAACAAAATTTTAAAATTCCCTACATTTTAGGAATGTTCCCTACGTTTTACAGAACATTCCTTACATTTTAAGGAAACAAATAAAAACAATTGAAAATACTCTACATTTTAGGGAATATTCGTTACATTTAAGGGGGGAAAACAAAAAACTCCCTACATTTGAGGGAGAAAAATCTAATCTACGTTTTACATCACCGGATGCACAGCGAATACCTTATTGGGAGTTTACTTCTTTTTTTGACAATGCCTTTGCCCCGTCAAATTTTCAACTTCAGTCATATAACCGACTCTCATAACGTATCATTCACTATCCTTTCAATTTTAGAAGTAGATATACTCGTCCTGATGGAACCTTCAGCCTTTTTATAGTTATGCTGCCTCGCCCTGGCAGCTCCGCTGAAAATTATCTTCCAAAATTCGCTCGATAGTGGTTGTTTCCCGCAGTTATGGAAAAAATCTTTTATCATACCTATCTGTAAAAAAGGTATTAAAAATGAAATTTCTATTATTGCAAAATTGTCTTGCATGCCCAAATTATTTGAATCTATAATTTACTCTTAACTATCAATTTCCTGTAAGAATTTGCGCTCTTCAAACCAACATGAGTATATTTCCATTTGTTGGAATTTGTCTCGGCGGGTTTGCAAAAAGCTATCAGACAGATTGTATTTATACAGACTTTAGTAAGGCTTCCGACATGTGATCCCACTCCGTGATACTGTTTAAAATGTAAAAGTATATGGGTTTTCCCCAATTTTTCTAAAATGGACCGAGTTTTATTTACATAACAAAACAAACCCAATTTTATCCCGCCATCCATCTCTATAATCTTGAAAGCTTCATTTGCCGTACCTCAAGGGGGTCACTTGGGCCCATTGTTTTTAATTTTGTCTATTGACGACATTGTCTCTGTAGTGAGGTACTGTAAGGTCTTGATTTATGCTAACGATGTTAAGCTTTTCGCTCAGATTAAATCTGTTCACGATTGTGAACAGGTACAGGGTAATCTTCAAAATTTTTACAATTGGTGCGAGAACAATAATTTGGTACTCAATATCGACAAATGTGAGGTTATGACTTTCAATAGCAATCAGACACCAATTACTTATAATTATCAGTTCTCGGATTCCTCGATTCGCTGGTTTTGTATGTGACTTGGGTGTCAAATGTGATCGCAGATTGAATTTTGTCTCCCATATATACTACATGTTATCAAAGAGTAGTTCTATGCTGGGTTTTATAAACCGCTGGTCCAAAAAAATTCGAATCCTACCATAACATTGCGTACACTTGCTTTGTGAGATCACTACTTGAATACGCTAGCAAGGTCTGGTCTTAATTTTACGGTACACACATCGATCGTATCGATTCTGTTCAGCGATACTTCTTACGATTTGCTCTTCGGCACCTACCCTGGAATAATTCATTAATACTTCCACCCGATGAGGATTGCTTGAAGCTTTTAAATATGCAATCGCTTGAAAGACGTGGAATGGTTGCCGATGTAACTTTTGTGCATCAACTCTTAAACGCCCGTTATTACTTAAAAAAAATCTCTTTCCGTGATAGTAGCCACAGTTTGAGAAGGCTACTTCTATTGCATGTTTCTAAGCATGTTTTAAAAAAACGTCTATATAATATTTAAGCATTTTTTATTCTATTTAATATTCTTTCAATTTTTTTGTTCGATGTTAGTTTGCATGTAATTTCATCCGGTATTTGTTTATGTTTAGTTTAACATACTAAACTAACACCGACTAAATGAGGAAAGGCATATATTGTTGACGGTTTATTTATTAAACGTCCCACTACAGCGAGCTTGTGTTAAGTTGGTTCTGATAGTCTATATGGTTCTCCCTGTAGGTTATATTGAGCTCGAATAAAAGTATTCTGCAAAATCATCTGCATTGATGTTTCAAGAGTGCTCGTTTTGGATTCCAGATCGATATCATTCACCTTAATACCATTACCTTCCTTGATGCTATTAAGAGCTTTAGTTCTAAGATTGAACCTTCCGCCTGAGCTTATGATACACTTTCAGGTTGATATTGTTTTTTACTCTACTCCATTGTCTGCAAGCAAGGTTACTTACGCAAATGACAAATCGTAAGGCCGGGTATGTAAGCAATGTGGCGGTGGCGTGGTTTTGGCATGCAATGTGGCAACAAAGTTGTGTGGCAGTGGAATGGTGGCGGAGTGGTATTAAAATTATTAAGCGCGCAAGCAATGGAGCTCGTAAGTGATTCAACATCATTTGTTATTCAAAATGTCATTATCAGAAGATGAAGATGCTCTTGCGCATTTGTGCAAATTATAAATGCAAATGCGGGGAATAAAAATAAAAAACGAGTCCAGTGCTTACACCCACTATGGCAAGGGAATTCAAAATACGGGATTTATAATGTGTATAAAACTGATTTAAATCTTGATGATAGTAAATTTAAATTGTTTAACCGAATGAAAAACTGTACATTTTTTAAATTAATTGAATAGTTACGATATGCTACAAAGAAAGAATACTAATTTCAGAAAGTGCGTATCTCCAGAAGAACGACTTGATGTAAGTAAACAAAACATCATATAAACAGGGATTGTCTTCAGCAAGTAATACAAAATGTGTATTAAGCTTATGACCATCCCGCATTTTCAATACACAATAACGACAAATACTTTCGTACACTTTGGTTTTTAAGTAATAACTAAGGAGAAATGGCATCCGCTGCCACTTACCACTCAAAAATTAAACTTGTCGGAGACTAGTGGCAATCAAGAGGTGGCACGCCACTTGTCAATTGCCACGCCATTGCCACTCTATTTCAGTGTGCGCTATTCCATTTATTTTTACGGGACTAAATTTTTTCACTTGCCATTTAATCGCCACGCCACTATCACATTGCTCACACACCACTCCAGTGGGCGCCCGGCCTAAGAATCTCCGAGGGTTTAAAAGAAATTTCGTTTGTCGAGTGCCTCTTATTCGTTTTTGTCTTGACTAACAGTTGTCTCTAAAAGATACTACAAATAGTTGCCGAGAAGTATTGAGCGGCAGCCTCAGGATTCAGGCTGTTTAGAATTGGTGACCAGTCAACCTACATAATATCAGCATAACGAGCAATAGGCTGACTGACTGACTGAGTAGTTAGAGTAGTTCTCCATATATTAGGAGAAGGACATAGAGTCTCGAAAGATACAAATAATAATAGCACATGGTCGACAATTCTGAGGCATGGACCAGAAATCAGGGGTCGAAAGTCCAGAGGAAAAATTAACAGATCAATGAGCATGGCAGAGGTATTACCGTAGCGTAGCGAGTAGGCAATTTGTTTATGATGTTAAGGCGCTTCTTCCTTATTGGACCAAGCAAGACAGGACACATGGGGCAGGCAAAATCCATGTCAATGTTAAGGTCATATCCATGCGAGGAGCGGCTAAAAAGTTCATCTAGTGCGTCCGCCAGGATAATTAAATCGTGATCAGAAAAAGTTTGTGCTTTTTTCTAACGACTCGAAAAACTGGGTCAGTAATGGCATTCGCATAAGACTTTAGCATATAGAGAACATGAAAATGATACCTATAAAATTCGTGTACATATGTATGACTTTTCTTTGGATGTTTTTGGAGTAGGGCAGAATAGATTGAAGAAAGGGATATCTTTTGAAAAAAGTATGCTCAGCTCTTATAATATAGAGAGAACAGGAAGTGTGATAACCCAGCAAACATTAGAGCGAAATCACGAGGCGGCGAAGAATTATCAAAGTTTGAAACTTCGACTTTTCTTCACTTTGGTGAAATTATTTAGCACTCTGATAGTTTCCAGCTAAAGAACACTGCAAATTCGATAATTTTTCGTTTCGGTGAGTAAAATGCAGTATTTATGCCACGCGGCCATTGAGAAGATGGAATTTTTGCTCATTCCCTTGTAAAGTTTTGTAGCGTGCGGTTGTGTAATTTTGAGTTAACGTTGTACAGTTTGTCCAATTTAATCAGTGTAAAGGGTGAGTATCAGTGCTTTTAACATTAATTACATTAATTATTTTCCTACTTAGATGAACGCTTTTCTTGGAAGAGGATCATCAGATCCCCAAAAATTTGTAAAGGGCTGCTTAAGAGGAGTCAGTACCAAGATTTGCAAGTTTCATACATTTTTCAATGCAAATTTCTAGCAAACTATTCGTAGCAGAATAACGATTTATATCTTAAATTAAAGGTAATTAAGAAGTCTAGTAAATAACGTCGAGAAAAATAAAAAAAAATGCATTGGAATGGAGATATTAGCTCGGAAACTTGTAAAAAATGGTAAAAATTGATTTTTTTCAAATCAAATTCCTCTTAGTAGGTATTCTCATTTCTTTATATTGTGACTATTTTAGAGAGATAAAGCCTAGATCTAGCAAATAACGTCGAGTTTTTTCCTTTTTAGTGTCGCATTTTTTAATTGTTTAACTCTAATAGTACTTATTTTTTCTCTCGATATTTCACCGACGAGCAATTGCAATATTTCGTTGAAAGTTTTAAAAATATAAAGCAAAATAGCATATTTAACAACTATGTGCAAAATAAAATTTAGGAGAGTTAATTCTCTTTAAAAATTTTCAATTTCTTTGAACTGCAAATTTCCATTTTCGTCTTAAATTGTCGCATGTTGGGTTTCTGTCTTTTACGCTAGATGTCTCTAATTTGACTTTTGGTCTAGGTCTAGGCTAATTTTATATGTATTTTCATACTTTCAGGACACAAACCTACGTATAGTAAGTTTTATTGCCTACAGGTTCGCTGGCATCTAAATTGAAATTTTTGCTGAGTACTGACTCCTCTTAAAGCTCGTATTTAATGATGAAATCGCTCAATAGTTTACTTGGATGGGCAAGAAGGAAAAATAGGCTGCACGAAATTTATAAATTGTGTTGGCAATCAAAAGTAAGTATAATATCATTAATAATATTTATGTTATTACCAATTCCTACTCAAATTGAAATAAAATGAAAATATGTAATTTGCAATTTTGAAGTAATTTTTTTAATTCTGTTTCTCTATCTAATATATGATTTTTCGATGATTACTTTCAGGTGCATTTTTCAAAAAATTTACGAATCTACTTGAGGACGTATTTGAGGAATACTGTATGAGGCATTTTTAATATGCTAAAGACAGAATGTCTAAGAAATTAAGTACAAAGAACTTCTTGTAATACAAACCCGTAAAGGGTGATGCAAAGTAAGTAACACACCACAAAAATTATGCTTTGTTTTTAGACATTTATTGATAGACTTTTTCGCACTTTTTTTCTAGACTTCAGATTCTGTTGCGACACATACCATCTACCTATGAAGGAATAAAAGACTGCTTTATTTTATTATTTTTATTAAATGTGTAATAGCATATGTTTTTTTACGTTTTTATAAATAAATTGATATTGAAACAATTCATAGCTTTTAACAATAAAATATCTCTTTCATTTCTTCTACTTAGCATATCATAGGTAATAATTCGATTCATTTGAAATGAAAAAGGTAAGAGAAATAGGAGAAAATATGCTTCACCTTTTCGAAGCAAAAAAAGTAAGAGAAAAAGGATATAGTTCTATTCGCCCTCTCGAAACGAGAAAAGTAAGATGAACAGGAGAAAATTTGTTTCACCTTCTCGAAGTGAGAAAAGTAAGATAAACAGGACATAGTTCGATTCATCTTCTCGGAACGAGAACGAATGACAGCTTTCTTGATTCTCGAACGGAAAACCTTTTGGAATCGGTTTCACTGACGCAGTTTGTTTTCATCATTCTCGAATTATATGCTTCGATTTCGTTTCGATTTCGTCTCGAATTGTTTGCTGGGAAGCCAAACTTAGCGTAGGCAAATTCTGGTTGTGTTAGAATCTGTTGCTGTCGTCTTGAAAGCTCAGTATATGCGTGTAGTATGAATCAACAAGATATAAGTTTGAAAATATTGAGCTTGCTCCCACCGAAAATGCTCTTAGTCGCTATCAATACGCCAAGCACCTCAGGAGTCTCTCAGCTGTTTCAAATTTAAGCAGACACCTCTAACAACAGTCTCACTCATGTACACGGATTTTATAGGTATCAACACTTCCTGTTCTCTCTATCTTCTTAAGGCTCAACTGTTTTATTTGTTTACGTTTGGAACAGCAGTGAAACTCCTCAGGTTTTGAGTGTACTGACAGCGAGTTAGAGAATTTTCGGAGCAAGCGCAATACATATTTTCAAATATAAAAAATTTTGTATTAAAACGGAAATAAATGTCCGAGAATATTTCATTATTATTATTTTATAATTTCTAGCACATAAATTACAATTGCAAATTTAAATCGTTAACAAAATAGTGGCATGCATCAAAAATATCAAAAAGCGCAAATCAAACCAGATGATTTTAAACATCTATAACTGCTGGGGACATGTTTGTGTGGCATATCACTTATATTACGTATTATAGGTACTTACATACTCAGTCTCTCAACTAACTCAGTTAGCGATAACCAGTGAAAGTTGACGCGAGTTACGCATGCTACACATACTCACCTTTACATTTATTCATACATACATTTCTCAGGTAAAATATTTATTCCTTGTTCATTCTAAATTAATAAGCATAAAATTCGTAATCGCCAAAATTTCATTTTCATCATTTCAGTAAAAATTGTCAGACCATAGAAATAAGTCACATTTTAGTAAACAAGTAAAAACGTGCCGACAAAAATTCATTTTCAATATAAAGACAGACTGTAAATGCCTCGTCAGTACACGTGGAATAATCCACGTTAAAATGAACTCAGGTGAGGAGTTCAGTTGTAATCCGTGTAGTTAACAAGTCGCTTCTTTTCAATAAAATATTTTTCAAAGTCTAATTAAGTTTTTATAAATTTTTTTTCCTACATCATTTCCGAGTGTATGTAAGTGGCGGTAGGATCCAAATAACGATCCTAGTTTAGCACGATAAAAATTAAAATTTCGCGAGATATAAAACGACTGTTCATCACGATAAATCCCGCGGAAAATATCAAAGGATTATTGATATTTACATTAGTGAAAATTTCGACGGAATATCGAGAAAAATCCCTCTAATAGTGATAGTGGAAATTTTTTTATCGAAAAAAATCTGCTTCTCTAAAAAACAAATCGTGTAAAAGAGTGAAATCCAAAAAACGAAAGGAAGTTCCAATATCCTATAGCAAGGAAATTATTGAAGGATGATATTAAAATTACTTCTAATTTTGTTCATGCAAGTCAAATATTGATAATTAATATAAATAATTTTAATCCCATAGCACAAGAAAATACAAACATGGCAACAGATCAAAATGAATGCACAAGTTTTCAATTTCCTTCAATTACCCGTATTAGTTAATACAAATAACGCAACAACAGACGCAAATTTAAGAACAAATGCTCAAGGTTCTAATGCCTTCCAAACTTCTACAGCAACAAGCACTAATATAGCGATACAAGTTTTCAACTCCCTCCGAATCCCCGATGCTGTAAAAGATTTGCCAAAATTTAATGGATACCCCAGACTGTTACCCGAGTTCTTTAATAACGTCGAAGATATCTTATCCTTAGTGGCTGCAGTTGATGGTTCTCTCTACAGAATAATTCTTCTTCGTTCCATTAGGAATAAGATAGAAGATGAAGCTAATGAAGTCTTGAATATGTATGGGACTCCATTAGAATGGAAACAAATAAAATCCACTACTCGGGTAAGAGGAATGAAACTTCTCTTATCAGAGATTTGCATAATATCAAACAAGCCAATAAATCTGTGGAAAACATTTACAGTGAAATTATTGAAATTCAAGCAGCCATGTACAACCATATGCAGATACATGAAAAAGACTCAAACGTAATACAAGCAAACAAGGATTTGTTTTCGGGAATTTGTTTAAATATATTTCTATCTGGATTAAGAGGAGTCAGTACCAAGATTTGCAAGTTTCATACATTTTTCAATGCGAATTTCTGGCAAACTATTTGTGCCAGAATAATGATTTATATCTTAAATTAAAGGTAATGAAGCAGTCTAGTAAATAACGTCGAGAAAAATAAAAAATAAATTATTGCAATGGAGATATTAGCTCGGAAAATTGTAAAAAATGGTAAAAATTGATGTTTTTCAAATCAAATTCCTGTTAGTAGGTATTCTCATTTATTTAGATTGTGACTATTTTAGAAATATAAAGCCTAATTCTAGCAAATAACGTCGAGTTTTTTCATTTTTAGTGGCGCTTTTTTTAATTAGTTGACTCTAATAGTACTTGCTTTTCTCTCGATATTTCACAGACGAGAAATTGCAATATTTCGTTGAAAGTTGTAGAAATATAAAGCAAAATAGTATATTTAACAATTATGTGCAAAATAAAATTTAGGAGAGTTCATTCTCTTTAAAAAATTTCAATTTCTTTGAACTGCAAATTTTCATTTCCGTCTTAAATTGTCGGATGTTTGGTTTCTGCCTTTCACGCTAGATGTCTCTAATGTGACTTGTGGTGTAGGTCTACGCTAATTTTAAAGGGTTTTCCAATAAGAGGTGTTATTTTAATTAGCCCGCTATTTCGGTAGATGTCACTTTTGGAGCTGTCGTTTTTTGACATTTGATAAGTAGAAACTACACCATTACTAAAAATGGAACGATGCACAATTCAACAACGCATTGAAATTATTAAAATTCAATATAAAAATGGTGAAAATGTGACAGAGACGGTTCGTAAAACTCGAACATTTTTGGGTCGTCGTGAAGCGCCTTGTCGGACCGCAATACAGAAATTGGTAGAAAAATTCGAACTGTCGGGACAAGTTAGTGATATGAAGAATGAAACCCGTGCACGTCGCTCAAGAACAGCCGAGAATATTGCTGCTGTAACCCAGGTTTGTCCATTCCTCGTCGTTCTTTGGAATTAGGCATTCCACAAACGTCATTACACCGTATTTTGCATAAAGATTTGGGTCTTAAGGCTTATAAAGTTCGATCATCAACAATGTCGAGTCTTTGCTGATTGGGTCCTTGAAATGCATGAAAATGATCCGGAATTCCATCGAAAACTCATCTTGAGTGATGAGGCCCATTTCCACCTCGATAGCTTCGTCAACAAGCAAAATTGTCGCATCTGGGGCTCGGAAAACCCAAGAGTTATTGTTGAAAAGCCCTTCTATCCTCAACGTGTGACTGTTTGGTGGGGTTTATGGTCCCGCGGGGTCATTGGACCTTACTTTTTCGAAAATGAGGCTGGAGCAACAGTTACGGTGAATGGATTGCGCTATCGACAGATGATTAATGATTTTTTATGGCCGGAATTGGATGGTATTGATCTGGACAACGTTTACTTTCAACAAGACGGCGCTACGTGCCATACAAGCAACGAAACCATTGATCTTTTACGGGAAAAGTTTCCGGACCGTGTTATCTCTCGAAGAGGTGATCACAATTGGCCACCGAGATCTTGTGACTTAACACCTTGCGACTTCTTCTTTTGGGGCCACGTGAAAGAGAAGGTCTACACCAACAGCCCAGAGTCGATTCAAGACCTCAAAGATGGAATTCGTGAGGCTATCGAGGACATAGGGTAGGCACTTTGCGATTTGGATATGGAAAATTTCATGAAAAGGATATTGTAACAGACACTCAAACTTAATTTAAGTGCTTGCTAAGTGGGCGTAAGTAACTTGAAATAAAAGAAAGAACTTCGATTTTTGACTGTAAACTTACACTGATTTTTATTGTACTAATGCAAGAACTTAAATACATTTTTTTACGCTTACATGATAAATTTCGCTATTATCGTAAGTTCACTTCATTATGTTTACCTTGCAGTCATTGACCCAGATTGGGGCAATGCATGCGGAAATATTTTCGTGAAATATTTTTATGAATGATGCAAGAACATGAGTAAGTGAACTTACGTTTGATTGAATTTTGACCTGATTGGAGGAAATGTACAAAATAAGCAAAGTGACGAATTCGTTTGCATTTAAAAAATCGGAAGGTAATTGTAGTGAACGTGAACATGAACGTGAAATTGGAACGCGATTAAGAAATTATGTTTTGTTTAGGTATGAACATGTTGAGAAATTATTTTTTGTTCAGGTAGGAACATGCTGGGGGCCGCCATATTCCAATACACGATTGAATCGCTGTTCTATTGAAGTTTGTGGTGATGGTTGTCTTCCTTCCTTGGGTTTTGCTTGTCGCTTGGAACATCCAGTATAACAAAATTGAAAGGTCCTTTTGAGGGTGAACCAGTACTTCCAGATGAGGATGACCAGGAAAAGAATGAAAGCAGATGATATTGATGTGGTTGAGTAGAGTATCAGCGTGTTGTGTAGGATAGCTGGATGTATCTTGGGCTCCTCCATATATTGTAAGATTTGCTCGTCTGGTTGAATCAAAACTCCTGGTTGCAGCAATGCTGGTGATTTATTAAAGTTGGAAATGTTTAATTGTGGGGGAACTTCCCTTATATGGCTGGAGATGACCTCTATTGTTTGATCCAATTTGGTTTTTAAGGTTATCTCTCTTGTTTTCAGATAACAGTAATCAGCAGTGTGTATAATTCCTGTGGTATTTAGAAGTAATTCCTTTCTGGCTCCCTTGCAGAATATGGAGGCGACCTTAGTTTCATTAGTCATGTATAACCAAGTGTTTCTCGTCACCAAGGCCTTCCAAACTGTACCAGTCAGCTTGAACTGACGCATCTCACATATGGTCTTTGGATAATGATCATAAATTTAATCAATTACACAAGATGGGCTGTTTTCGATGCTGTGCACTATGGTTGGGCTACACAGGAACACGTGATTGGCTATAGTAGTGCAACTCTTCAATTCCCTTTCGTCTAGATTGAAATATGTTTGATGAGTATAATCAACAGCCAGGGTGGAAGATTTTATGTCGGCCACTGCGAATTCGTTGCCTTTGATTAAGTGTGGAGTTGGTGTTATATGTATCAAATCGTACATGTTTGGTTCAACAATATTTAAGTATCCATACAATATTATTGTGCCATTCTGATTTACCACGTCTAGTCGTTCCTGTGGTGTTGGTAAGATAATGAAGTTGGAACCAATTTTCTGGGCTACCTTTTGAATAACAGTTTGGATTTCGTGTAAAGAAATGAAATTCAAGAGATAACCGTGATTGTGTATGGCATTTAACCAGTAAGCATACTTCTCCTGGAGCTCGTCGTAGTAATCTTCTGCACTTAGGTATGCGGCTATCACTTCAATGCTAAGCCTATTGTGATCTGCTGCTGAGTACCATGTAGCCATTTCGTTAATTGAAGAAATGGCTTGAGCCAATCTGGCATCAAAATGCTTCAATTTATCTAGTATGATAAAATTGGACTGATTAACCTTCGCGTTGAGGAGCAGCATTTGTTGATTTGTTGAAAGTAAGAGATTTTGTTGATTGTGTTCTAATGCGTCAATATTTGCATAAACCTCCTCATTGACGCCAAATATACTGGTGAGTATCCTACCAAGAAGACCTCTTCTACTTCTGTTCCTTGGTTCTGTAAATCGGATTTCATCTATTGATCTTAAAAGGTTCTTCCTCCTTGTGGATAAGTGCCTGAATAGTTGCGAGCAGCGCGTGATTTCAGTGAGCTTCTCAGTCTTGTCACACATTTCCTGTATTTGTTCCCAAGTGGAGTTGATATTTTTCTCGTCATAAAAAATGTCAACCATTGGAAGTGACACCTGCAATCGAAGATTTCCTCGTTTTATTTTGGCTCTGCCTAAATTCTCTATGTAGAGGCCGGATTTGGGTTGTATGATCTCATAGTCTTGTGCGAATGCTACAGTCAACCAATAAAGTATCAGCAAGGTGGAATGTAACAGTCTTGAGGCCCAGGTACATGGTGCGATTTTCATTCAGGTAACCCCCTTTTTGTGGATTTCTTGAGAGTGGTCAATGCTGTAAAAGTCCTGAGGCCGGCATCTTCATAGTCAGATTTATGTATACTCATAGGCAACTGGCACAGTTTGATAAGTGGCCGTTTCTTGATAATGTTTCTATATTGCACAGAAACTACTCGCACTATTCCATCTTCGCCAGGATGAAGCTGTACGATTCGTCCTAATGGCCACTTTTGTGGGGGCAAGATGTCTTCCTTTACTAGAACTAACTCGCCGAGAACTGGGTTCTTTTTGTCTGTTCTCCATTTGCTTCTTTGTTGTAGTAGTGCCAGATATTCTTGTGACCATCTCTTCCAAATGTCCTGGTATAATTTTGTAACAAGCTTCCATCTTTGGTGGATTTCTTTACACTGAATATCTGGTTCAGGCGGTGCTAGCAGAGGTCTTCCGATCAAGAAATGACCTGGAGTTAATGGCTCTAGATCCGTGGGATCGCTTGAATTTTGTCCGATTGGCCTTGAATTTAAGCAAGCCTCCACTTGATGTAGCACGGTGGTAAATTCCTCATATGTTAGCAAGGTGTCTCCCAGCACTCGTTTGAGGTGTGCCTTAACGGACTTAACGCCAGCCTCCCACAGACCTCCAAAATGTGGGTTGGCTGGGGGTATAAACTTCCACTCTGTCCTATCATTGGCTGTAATCTCTGCTGCTCGTTGGGAGGAGCTGGAAATTGCAAGTTGCAGGTCTTTATCTAGCCTGTTTTTGGCACCAACAAAATTCGTCCCATTGTCGCTAAATATTTGCTTGCAATTTCCCCGCCGCGCAACAAATCTTCTATAGGCAGCGAGGAATGCGTCTGTGGTTAAATCGCTTACTAATTCCAAGTGAATGGCCTTTGTTACCATACAGACGAAAAGTGCTATGTAACCCTTGTTTGTTTTGGTGCCTCTTCCTTTGGACATTTTGGTTATGAATGGGCCGGCATAATCTATTCCGCAGTGAGAAAACGGTGGTGATGGGATTATGCGAACAGCTGGTAGATTACCCATTACTTGCTGTGTGCTTTGTTGGCGGTGTCTGACACACTTGATGCATTTGTGGATTCTTCCTTGTACTACTCTTTTGGCATCGATTATCCAGAATCGTGCCCTCAAGAAATTTAATGTAAGTTGCGTTCCTCCGTGTAGCGTTTGATGGTGAGAATGATCAACAACGAGACTGGTGATATGGTGTTTTGGTGGTAGTAGCATCTGATGTTTTGCATACATAGAGAGTTCAGAGTTTTCCAATCTTCCCCCGACTCGTAGAATGCCATCCTCGTCTAGAAATGGGCGTAACGAAAGTAATCTACTGGTTTTCTTTAACGGAATTTTCTTTTCGAAGGATTGGATTTCCTCAAAGAATGCTTCCAACTGTGTCATCTTTACTATAGACTTCTCTGAATTCTTCAGTTCGTTGTGTGACAGATGGTGCAACATTCTCTGTGAGCGTGGAACTCTACAGTTCATGATGAATCGTCGGCAATATGCAGTAATTCTTAACTGTTTGGTATAAGATGAGCATGAAAAAATATTCTCTGTTGAGAAAACTGTATTGAAGACCTTGATCTGTTTTTTTTCTTCTTCACTTGTCTCCATATTTAGTTTGTTTGATGGCCAAGCTTCAGCAGGTTGGCCTAGCCAAAGTGGACCTCTCCACCAGATCGTCTGTGAAGCTATTTCCTTCGGATTTATTCCTCTGGAAGCTATATCGGCGGGATTTTCTGGAGAGGCTATGTGTCTCCATATTTTTTTTTCAGCTAGGCTCTGAATTTCGCTCACTCGGTTCGCGACAAATGAATGCCAGTTGTTTGGGTTTTTAGCGATCCAAGCTAGTGCTATCTCAGAATCGCACCAAGCAAAAATCTGAGGTGATTTTATCGCTAGAATCTCAATGGTTGATTTGAGCAGCCGGGCAAGGAGTAATGCACCACAGAGCTCTAAACGTGGTAAAGTGATCTTCTGTTTTAATGGTGCTACTTTGGTTTTTGCAGTTAGCAATGTAGTATGTATTTTACCAAAAGCATCAACCGTGCGTGTATACACTACTGCGGCATATGCTTTCTCAGAGGCATCGCAGAATCCGTGAAGTTGAATTTGTTGGTTCGTGCGATGTCCAACCCATCGTGGAATTCTAATTGCTTTTAAGCCCAGCAGATCTTTTTCGAAGCTTGTCCAGAGTTTGGTTATATCTTCAGGTGGAGGCTGGTCCCAATCTGTTCCTGCCTTCCACAGTGACTGCATGATGAGCTTGGCTGTAACGGTTACTGGTGCTAACCAGCCTAGTGGATCAAAGATGGTAGCAGCCCTTGACAGTATTTTTCGTTTCGTCAATTTTGCCTCATTGTTATGGAAGCGTATTCTAAACTGAAACTCGTCTTGTTTGGGATTCCAATGTATTCCCAGCGCTTTGATTGTTTCATCTTCTCCAATTTCTAATATTCCCTTCTCTATCATGTTCTCGGGAAGGTCATCTAATAGTGCTTCATTATTTGAAGTCCATTTACGCAGATTAAATCCCCCCATATTTAATAAAGAGGTTATTTGTTTTTGTAGTACCCGAGCTTCAGCTTTTGTATCAGCTCCTGACAGCATGTCGTCTACGTAAAAGTCCTCATTGAGCACCTTTTTTGCCAAAGGTAGCTGGTCACCTTCGTCCTTGGCTAATTGTTTTAGTGTTTGGACTGCAAGAAATGTGGCTGGGGCTGTGCCATAAGTGACCGTGTTTAGGATGAATTCTTGAATGGGTTCTGTTGGTAGCTTCCTCCATAGTATTCGTTGATAGTTTCTGTCGTCTTCTGCGATCTTGATCTGTCGAAACATTTTCTCTATATCCGCAGTGAAAACGTAACGATGTTTTCTCCATCTTAGGAGAATTTGATTTAGATCTTGCTGAACTTTTTGTCCTTTATACAGCAAGTGATTAAGACTCAATCCAGAATCCGTGTTGGATGAAGCATCGAATACTACTCGCAATTTTGTTGTGGTGCTGTCTCTTTTAAATACCGCATGATGAGGTAGATAGTATATTTTAGACTTCTCACCTGTGTAAGCTCCAGCGGGGCTCATGTGATTTAAGGCGAGATACTCCTTCAGGAAGGCATTGTAAGCCGCCATATCCTCCGGGGCTTTCTTAAGTTTCTTTTCTATTTGCAAGAGACGAGCAACGGCCTTGTGTCTTGAATCTCCTAAGTTTCCCACATTTTCTCTAAATGGCAGGCGGACAATATACCTGCCATCTTCATCTCTTTGGTGTGTCATCTTAAAATGCTCTGTGCAATAATCAGTTGCTTCATTGGATATGACGCTGTTTTCTATCTCCCAAAACTGTTCGATTTTTTCGTCCATTTCTGCTAGAGAGAGAAAGCTTGAAACTTTGTTGGTTCTCTGGTAACTTCTGGGGATAGTTCCAAATAGGATCCAACCTAACTTTGTGTTTTGAGCTGCGGGATGCTCTTTTTTGAGCCCCTTTAACAATGTACTGGCATAAACATCTGCACCTAGTAGTAGGTCTATTTTCCCTGGTCTGTTAAATGTGGGATCTGCCAAAGTTATATTACCATATTTTCCTATATCAACTGATAATACAGGTGAGTTTGGAAGAAATGAATTGAGTTTAGGCAAGACAAGTGCTTCTACACAAAGATATGTGTGTAATTTGTCCTGAAGCTGGATGCGTATCTTCACTTTACTGCATGCCTTTCCAGATTTAGTCTCGCCAACCCCTAATATGGTGGCTGATATGCGCTCCTTTTGCAATCTTAAATTCTGGACTGCTTCTTCGGTAATAAGCGATACCTGTGAGCCTGGATCAATTAATGCTCTAAAAAGCTCTGGTTGATTGAATATGTTTGTAACTCTTACCATGGCAGTTGGTAATAGCACATTTGGCATTTTGAGCTTGTTGTGGAGAGCAATAACCCCTTTATTTACCGTGGCCTCTGGAATGCTTTCTACAATTGTATTAGTAGTCATATAAGAACTGGATTGATTTCTTGAGTTCTCATCGTATTGATGAAGTAGCGTATGGTGTCTTTTTTTGCAATAAAAGCACGATTTGCTTGTTTTGCATTTCTCAGATTTGTTGTGAGCCATGCAGTTGATACAAAGATTCTTTTTTGCAATGTATGATTGACGATCATGCACGCTCATCTTTTTAAATTCCATACATTGGTAAATGCTATGTTCTTTGTTGCAGAAGATGCATGATCGTTGTAGCCTGGTATTGAAAGATTTTTTCTTGTTGGAGGTAAATGCTTCTGGTTTTGTTTGTTTGCTACTCTTGATGCAGTCTAGGATTTGATAGCGCTTATCTAAAAAATTTAACAATTCAGGCGTAGATGGCATCTCCCTTGGGTTCGCAAGGCTCTCCTCAAACAGTCTTATACTTTCTGCATCAAGTTTTCTGATTGCAATGCAGACAATCATAGGGCCCCATTCGTCCGTGTGACAGTTTAGATTTTTTAATGCTTCTAGGCATTCTCTTATTATGTCATAGAGGGCTATAATATCTTCTTGAGATCTGTATTCAACCTTCTTTGCATCCATGATGTTGTTGATATATTCTGTTATGATCTTCCTGTTATTATTAAACCTTGATTGGATTAACTTGATGGCAGTTTTATAGTTGCTATTATTCAATTGTAGATGACTTATTACTTTTCTTGCGTCGCCTTCTATATGGTATAGAAGGTATTGCATCTTCTCAACTTCGCTTAGATAGGGGTTGCGGTCTATAACCTGCATGAATATATCGCTGAAAGATTTCCATTCCTTGTAGTTTCCACTGAATCTTGGAATTTTAATTGGTGGCAGTTTTGGAAAGTTATTCTGCCTGTTGTCTGACAAATATGGATTGGTATTTATCTGGTGTCGTGTGGGATCCCACAAGTCGCTCTGAGCAAATGTATTAGAGCCAGTGCTTTCCTGAGTATCAGTACTAAGAGGTGTGGAAGATGCTGCAGAAGATGCAGGTTGTCTGGTATCCTGCCCTAGCGCAGAATGTGTTAAGGTTGCTGTGTCTGCTGGTTTAGTAGATGTAGTGGTTACTGGAGTTGGATTTATTGCATAGCTTTCTAACAAGTTTAGAATATCATCGGCTATCTTTTTAGTTGTTCCATATAGATCTTCAGTGAAGTAAAGATGCTCTTTAGGAATTAACTCTTTTAATTGCTCATGCCGTGTGGTAAAGCTGTCCCAAAGTGTGTTCAGCTCTGCTCTCTTTTTAACTATGTATTCCCTAGTTTTTCTAGAAGATCCATCTTTTCCGATATTCCTTAACAAATCATCAATCAATTTAGCCAATTGCTTTTGCTCTTTCAAAAATTCTTGAGACATCTTTGAGCTTGTGGCTTCAAATAGTGTTTTCAGATGGCAATGGTTTGAATTTGTTTTTAACCGGCTGATGTGGCAATGACAACTACTCAAATCATGTAACAAACACTCAAACTTAATTTGAGAACTTGTTAAGCTGACCTGGTGATTGGTGAATTTGCTTTATGGCGACTGTGATGACTGTACAACAATACTCAAACTCAATTTGAGAACTGCTGCTTTTCCTGGGGATTGCGGATGATGATTTGTATAACAATACTCAAACTTAATTTGAGAATTGTTATTTGAAGAATATTTCTGACGACGATTGTAGAGCAATACTCAAACTTAATTTGAGAACTGCTGTTTATAGGTAGTGGATGTATGTTTGATTGTGAACTTGTGCTTACCACTGGTGGGGGCACAGATATTCACTTTGTACAGGCGTTAGTTTCACTTCTTGAGGCTCGAAGGACCATGTAACAAACACTCAAACTTAATTTAAGTGCTGGTCCTGTATGCGTGGTCTTGGTGGTCATTTGGCTGATGTTACTTTCCATTATTAACGGCATACCTTCCTCTTTATAATGAAATAAAGATCCGATTATTTATCTCAAAAAATGGCATTTTTTTTTCTTTGAATATCAAAATAACACCTCTTATTGGAAGACCCTTAACTTTACAACACCAAGGATCATCGTAATGAACAACGAAAAGAGTTTTATTAGCCCTATCATAATGGAACACCTGAAAACCTTAGGTATCGAGACATATTTAACACTGTCGCGAAGAAGTGAAAACGGAGCAATGGAAAGAGTACATAGCAATATTATCGAGGTGGGAGGCTGCCTACAAAAGGAATACAAGGATCTGACTCTAAAAAAAACTAATTAATATAGCCGTAGATATATATAACAACATTATACACTCAGTAACGAATAAGAAGCCAAGTGACATCTTTTTTGGAAAAAACCTACAAACAAACAATTTACATCGCAGTCAAACAAATCCAGGAAAAAAATAAACCAATATTTTAGAATGAAGTAGTTGCAAAAGACAATACGGTTACCGTCACCACAGAGTCCGGCAGAAGAATACACAAAACACAAATTAAGACAAGTAAGAAAGCTAAAATCGGTCTAAGACCAATTCTTATGATCCTTAGATAAATGCCCGTATATAATTTCGTATGATCACCCATTTGTGCAAGTTTGATTTTAGAAGTAGTTTTTCGCATATATTTCTAGAACGGTTCGTCGGGCAGTAAAAATGATTATAACCAATTTCATAGGATTTCATATTCTGACGAACAGTACAATAAAAACGTCTACGACTGACCTTTTTTACAGTATACATAAAAAACCAACTTTTTTATACAGCAACACCTAAAAGGGGTTGCCCGATTTAATCCATTTTATATTTACATTTTTTTAAAAAAGCCCTTATGCAAAATTTCAGCTCCCTAAGTGAAAGCGCTCTTGAGGTATCATGAAGACAGACAGACAGGTGGATGGACAGACGGACGGACGGACCTTCGGACCGCAAAAATCAAAATAATCCAACCCATTTAAACTTCCTTCTCTCTCTCCTTCTTTTCTTTTCAGATTAAAATTGGAAGAAGAACGAATTATAAATGGCAATTTCAACCTAGTACACTTAATGAACCTAACCAATTAAGGGGATATTTAAGATACTACCAACGACACACATGGTCATTCCCAAGAATATCTTTAAGGCCCAATTACTCCACCAAGTACAGCAAATTAACATCTTACTGACAGAACTCAAACAGCAACTACTGAGGAACCGACGGTTTATTACCTGGATTGGTTCGGCATGTAATTGTCAAATACTTGGTTGAAAATAACAATCAACAGTACAAGATTAACGCAGGTCTGACGATCTGGCCCACCGTTTTTATTTAGAACTCTCACCCACAGATGGCCGTTAGCTTCCAGGATTTCGCCACAGATGGCGCCACCGTCGCTGGGTGGTTTGAGTCCATACTAAATGTTGGTTTGTGTCTTGACAGTATTGGTTTATGTCTTGGATGTTTGGGATACGAGACCACTTTGGGGATACGAGACCACTTTTAGCACTCTCCAGCATAGGATTTCGATTTTGTTTCTGAAGTTCGCTTATTTTTCATCTCGAGTCTTGGGAATACGAGACCACTTTGGGGATACAAGACCACTCTCCAGCCAGTGGCGGATCCAGGGGGGGGGGGTCATGACCCCCCCCCCCCCCCAAACTTTTTCTTTCACAATCTTCCTCTTATGGTTATTTTCACAAAACGTTTATTTTTTTTTTCTTATCGCAACTTCTATTTTCTTTACCTGTTTACAATTAGTGTTCAGCCTACCGCGGCAGACGATGGTTGAAATGAAATTTGATATTTTCATAAATATCAAACCATCGTCTTGCTATCGTACATACATTGTTGCACCCAGAATGTATGCCGTTCGCGACAATTTGCTGAAAGGAGGCGTTTTGGTGAAGACTTGATCCTTTAAATCTTCACCGAGTAAATTTTATGCGCCCGATATGTATGTAGGTATATATGTACATATATATCGTATTTTTATTTTCGACAAATCTTACTGAAGGTAAGATTTGTCGTGGGGCTTTTTTTCTATTGAAACGACTTGGGTTGAAATTTAAAACTTTTATTTGTCCCAAGTCGTTCTATGGGAAATACTTTTTGTTTTTAACTGAGGAATTTGAATCAATTGCTGATGGCAATTTCACACACTCTAAAACTCCTAACATTCTAAAATATTTGCAGCGTTCTTATGTAAAACCACTGACATTTAAAATATGGACTGACTACGTCCATAGAAATACACTGCAGAAAGTGGGCTCATTTCTATATAGCGTTCTCTTTCGATCTAAGCACCAACTACTAATTCGCACGTCACATTGAAATGTGACCTAACTCAAAATTTGTCGTTTTTGAGTTAATTACACCATGAAATTGGCATATTTCTATCTGATTGTTTTTGCCGCTAGATAGCGATAGTGTCACTTTTCTGTTACTTAAGAACAGAGATATTCTTCATAGAACAGTGTGTCAGTGTCACTTTTTGAGTTGTGAAGATCTTCATAACAAACGTAAATATGTTTTCGACATTTTAACAGTATTATTTTAAATTGTGTAACTTTTCCACAAAACAGCATTTATTTATTACAAATTTTATTATGAGTTATGACATTCTTCCACAAAGTTTAAAGTACGGAATTTAATTCTTAAAAATCGTATTTTGAGTTGTGCCACTTAAAAAAAAACTTGTAAAAATATTTATTTCGCAACAAAGAAAAGCGACACAACTTAAGAGGATGCGGGATTAACAGCTAACCTCGCCAACTGCGGTAACAAAAACTTAAAATTTCTTTTATATAAATCTTCAGAAATATATTTATTTGGCTGAGGAAACGTGGATGGATGTGTGCAGCTGTGTATTTATGTGGATAAGAAATGTTGTGAAATTCCCTAAGTGAATTAGTGTAATTAGTATAAGTAATAATTCAAGTTAACCCTAGAATATTTTTGTTCATACCAATAGATTCTAGAAGATGTCAGTGGGGGTTTTAGTTATACGCGTGGACACATTTTTTATCAGAAATCCTCTACGGGCTATATGTTTCGAGATATTAGAGATCTTATCTTTGTAGATATAATTAATAGTAGTAATAATTCAAGTTAACCCCAGGATATTGTTTGTCCATGCCAATAGTTAGTACTAGGGGGGGGGGGGGGGGGATAAGAATATGATATTATTATCTTCATACTATTTTGGTAATCACATTATTTACTTACCATTAGGTTGAGAGTGGGTTTAATTAAAAGTTTTGATGAAAGAAGGTGGTGTTATGATATCAATGTAGTATGATATCTTGTCTTAGATGAGTAATGGATGCGTGTTATGATATTAATGTGGTATGATATGTTGTCTGAGGTGAAGAGTGGAAGTTGTATGGGAGCTATGAATAAGCAGTAAAACCTTAATCAGCAATCTCCCTGGATATCTATCTCCTCTAAACTGTCACCCGAATGGTGGAGTATCAAGGAAGAAATCGTTCATAATTCTCCACAAGTCCATAGTGAAGATCGTGGTGGGGGGTTGAGAGTAGATACTGTAAGATATGTATTAAGTTAAAAATTTTGTTGGATGGTATTTGATATTTATCTCCTCGAAATGGTGTTGTATGAGTATCAGGAAGCTTGAAAAAAAAGTTAAAAAGTTGATAATGCTTCAAGTGCAATAGAGAAGACCGCGATGTTGAGAGTGGGTATTTGAAATGAAGTCTAGTAGGATATGGAAGTATTATTTATACATCTTTAAATCTTACCATGAAAGTTTTAGTTGGGAGTGGATTAAATTAAAAGATTTGACGAGAGAAGGTCGATCTATACAGCTTTTCAAAACAAATTTGATAACAGATAAACAGCCTTTAAACAGGACTGATAACAGCTTAACAGATTTTAAAACAGCTCTGATAACAGCTTTTAAACAGGTCTGATAACAGCTAAACAGCTCTGATAACAGCACATCTTTTAAACAGGTCAAATAACAGCTAAACAGCTTTTTAAGCAGGTCTGATAACAGCTTAACAGCTTTTCAAACAGCTCTGATAACAGCTAAACAGCTTTTTAAACAGGTCTGATAACAGCTTTTAAACAGGTCAAATAATAGGTGGAGTATGAAGGAAGAAATAGTTGATAATTCTCCACAAGTCCAAAGTGAAGATGGGGGGGGGGGGGGGTTGAGAGTAGGTACTGTAAGATATGTATTAGGTTAAAAGTTTTGTTGCATGGTATTTGGTATTTATCTCCTCGAAATGGTGTTGGATGAGTATCAGGAAGCTCGAAAAAAAAGTTAAAAAGTTGATAATGCTTCAAGTGCAATAGAGAAGACCGCGATGTTGAGAGTGGGTATTTGGAATGATATAAGTCTAGTAGGATATGGAAGTATTATTTATTCATCTTTATATCTTACCATGAAAGTTTTAGGTTGGGAGTGGATTAAATTAAAAGATTTGACGAGCGAAGGTCGATCTATACAGCTTTTCAAAACAAATTTGATAACAGATAAACAGCTTTTAAACAGGACTGATAACAGCTTAACAGATTTTAAAACAGCTCTGATAACAGCTTTTAAACAGGTCTGATACCAGCTAAACAGCTCTGATAACAGCTTAACATCTTTTAAACAGGTCAAATAACAGCTAAACAGCTTTTTAAGCAGGTCTGATAACAGCTTAACAGCTTTTCAAACAGCTCTGATAACAGCTAAACAGCTTTTTAAACAGGTCTGATAACAGCTTTTAAACAGGTCAAATAATAGGTGGAGTATGAAGGAAGAAATAGTTGATAATTCTCCACAAGTCCAAAGTGAAGATGGGGGGGGGGGGTTGAGAGTAGGTACTGTAAGATATGTATTAGGTTAAAAGTTTTGATGCATGGTATTTGGTATTTATCTCCTCGAAATGGTGTTGTATGAGTATCAGGAAGCTCGAAAAAAAAGTTAAAAAGTTGATAATGCTTCAAGTGCAATAGAGAAGACCGCGATGTTGAGAGTGGGTATTTGGAATGATATAAGTCTAGTAGGATATGGAAGTATTATTTATTCATCTTTATATCTTAACATGAAAGTTTTAGGTTGGGAGTGGATTAAATTAAGAGATTTGACGAGCGAAGGTGGATCTATACAGCTTTTCAAAACAAATTTGATAACAGATAAACAACTTTTAAACAGTTTTGATAAAAGCTTAACAGATTTTAAAACAGCTCTGATAACAGCTTTTAAACAGGTCTGATAACACCTAAACAGCTCTGATAACAGCTCTGATAACAGCTTAACAGCTGGTAAAAACCTCATAACTTATATTACAAACTGCTGGTTGGTAAACAAATTATACAAGGTCATGATTGGACAAGCAAAACATTGTATGGATTGTGGGGATAAGTCCAAACGGTTATAAAAATATATTTGGGTATTTTTTTATAGATCACCCTGTAACTTCTGAACGTTAAACCCTGAATAATGATGATTTAAAGCTTGTTGGATTGTTGTTGGACAATGGTCTAGACAATTTTCACCTCCTCCCCTCTGTTTTGAAGTTATGGCTCAACAAAGCTGAGGTTTCAAAATTTTAACTCGTTTTTTTTTTATTTAACTACTATTTTTATTAAAAAACACATTATCAACGCCATTTTTCCATATTGGATTTAAGAAGCCAAAAAGCTTGGCTTTAAAATGACCTATCACACTTTGTTCCCAAAATGTAACCCTTTCTGCGTTTTTACACTTTTTCTTAAGCAAATCTATCGAAAAAGTTCAATTAGTGCCAGAAAGTAGGCAATTATCTTTTGGGGGCGAGCATTTTGAGATATTTTCACTGGATATGTTCAATAAAATGATCACAAAACCAAGAGGGGTTTACATTTTGGGTACAGAGCGTGATGATAGGTCATTTTAAATCCAAGCTTTTGATCTTCTAAATCTAATGAAAAATTGATGACTTGTTTTTTGATAAAAATAGTACATAGTTAAATAAAAACACGAGTTAAAATTCCGAATATTAACTTTGTTGAGCCATAACTTTAAAACGGAGGAGAGGAGGGGAAAAGTTTCTAGGCCATTGAAAAGGTCCAACGATTATCAATAAAAATATTTACATCATCATCATAGGGTGTAACGTTCAGAAGTTACAGGGTATTAATGTGTTTTAGATTAATATTTCTTTCCTTGATTTTTCTTTTCTTCTATAACATTTTCTTGAATAAAACAAAAATGTTTCCACACTTTTAAATTTCTCATTTTTTTCGTTTTCTCCTTCCCCTTGCAATTTCAGTTACATAGACGAGGGACAGCAACTATTAAGTACTAAAATTATTCCAAATAAATCACAAACGAGTAAGACTGAATGCGTAACCGTCTAGGAAAATGGCCCAGCTTATAACAATTGAGTATTATAGGAAAAAATTAAGTTAATGAAATTCATAATAAAGAAACATAAAAAAAAAATGACTCGTTCGGGGATGAATGTCTAAATTTACCAAACTCAATGAACTTGGCACAATTATTTACTGTTTTGATTCGCATGTTTTTTTTCGATAATTTATTTATAACTCTAACTTAAGTTGTTATAGGATTATTGCAAAAAATTAAAAATTGAAGCACACTTTGGGCATAGTAATATGAACCCTAAGTATTTCTATACCTATGAAAATAGAATAAAGCCTATAACTAGGGGATGAATTCATTACCTTAATTATGTGTTAAATGTATATATGTGTATGTATATGACATATTTTGGCCAATAAAAAAGTGCTGCTAGAAAGACTATAACTAACATTCATTATTTTGTTGAGAATCCACCGCAGAGGCCTCCGAGGTTATCCGCTTTGCCACTATTTTAAAAATTCAAAACTGGTTTTGATCACAATTTCCTTATCGAATCAAACAAAACTTTTAAAAAGATATTAATTTAGAAACTTAACTAATGTGACGACTCAAATTTACTAATGCTGGATGGCAGGATCCACAAATAGAGCGATTGGATGACACCTATGTCTCAATTAAATCGTCGTGATTACATGTCACATTCAAAGTGAGTGAACGTCACTGATGCTTCGCAATGGAAATGCAAATCTTTACCAGAACTGGATATCTCGCTTAAAACCGAGTGACTGGATGTCACATTTACCACAAAGTGACTGAATCTCACCGATATATCGCAATTTCAATGACTCGTAAGACCACCAGCTACATAGAACCTTACCTAGTCGCAAAACTAGCAACTCGATGTCCTATCCCAATATCCCAATTCACGTTTTCCGAGTCAAAGCAAAACTTCACAGCAAAAAAACTTCGCATCAGTAAAATCAGACTGCTCACATCACAAAAACATGGCCTCCCCCGTGCTTTTCCAGCATTTTTGTCTTTAGTCCAGTTTCGTTATTACACTTGCGTCAGATTTTTTTCCACTGACAGCTGTCTGGTATACTTTAAATGACAGATGTTAGTGGCGCAGATAAGGAGTTTACGTCGCGTTCGTTCGACCATACCACAATTCACTTTTAGAAACAAGTTCACACAATTTTCAGAGTAGACTTACAGATTTCATATAGGTAAATACAAAAGATCATCATGAAACATGTACGTACAGGCCCAGAATAGAATAACTATTAATTACTCATTTCCACCTTTTCATTATTTTCAAAATTTTACCAGAGATAAGTGGGTCTTAAGAATCTTTTTAATAACCCCCCCCCTCCCTCACACACACACACCTACCTTGACCTAAAAATGTTGTATTATGAGATTTTGCATGCATACCAAGTCTTAGCCGAACACTTTTTGTGTGCTTGGCAGGCTGGATATTCTACGGTCTGCCCTTCTATCTGTAGATTCACTCGGAAATTTGTCATAGTGAGCCTCTCTTCCAACTGCGGCGGTACTAATTCTAAAGTTAACTCGCATAGACAATCTTAAACGCTTACTTTTATATTTTGTTCAACTCTCATTGAAGAAGAATTCGCGCATTTACAGCAGCCTGGTCCAACATATGTTATAATACAATATCCGCATCGGCCAACGGTTCGTTTTTCTAGATGTGGTAAAAGAATAGCACACCTTGTCAGCTTGTCGAGAAAATCTGTACCCCCTTTCGTTGCTTTATAATACAATATAATATCTGGCTTTCCAGCCACAATCTCCCCCCCCGCCCCCCTTCCACCGGTGACCTATTACAGTTAAAATCATTGCGATATGGGTTTCAAGATTTGACCTGGCAGACAAACTAAAATGTGAAAAGTGAAAAGAAAGCAAATGAAAAAAGAAGAAAAAGAAAGAAAGCGAAGAATTTACATCAAATTTAGTCATACATCGGGAAACACCACTGAACATTACGGATCGCTTGGCTGTAACTCCCACACCTTCGTATGTTCTGAATAAACTGATTAGCTATTGTTTTGTAAGTTTAATTAAATAAGCTATGAAATAGAAATAAAGCAATTTGATTTAGGTACTATTTTTAGCAAACTTCTTTTGATACTGGGTTCTGCACGGAAGTTTCTGTAAATACATACAATTTTTTGTGGTTTATTATTTATTCAATTTTTTTTTTTTTTTTTTTTTTTTTTCATTAAAGAATTTCCTTCAAGTACAAATGTAGTTAGTTATTAATCGTAATTTCGTTTTTTAATCACGCAAATTTCCACTTCATCTTTCGGTATCAAAATAATTCTCTCATTAGCAATCACCTTCCTAATCTCCATTCATAAGCGCTACATTTCATTAATACCTTTTTAGTATAAAAATCCTATTAGATATTCGTACAATATTATTTTCCTTATATTATCTTAGTTTTATCGCTTTTTCTCTCTCTTGCATTTTCTTATACAGACAAGATTCAGGCATTCAGTTCATTTCATCTTCAGTTCCTTTTCTTATAAAAAACTACTTTTGAAATAATTTCTATTTTTCGTTTCAATGTATCAAAAAATCACATACACAAATTAAACTTTATAATTATGAAAAAATATATACTTTATTACTTAAATATCTATCCACATTATTTATTGCGTACTTTACTACACCGGTCCTGGCGTATTCAGCCTTATTCCTTTCAAGATTTTTTCGTTTAAAGAAAAAATTAAAACTTTTTTAAATTAAAATTAATGTATGTATATAAATTTGATACCAATTGCTTTCCTGTTGCCAACTCCTATATCACGTTTTTACAATATAAATGCTCTTCTTGTAAATTTTTTTAAAATTTTAATGACGAAATTTCTGGATTTAATTCAAACCATGACGACACACAGTATGCATACATACCTATGCATTTATTTACTGCGTAGTATTCCAGATATGTTTAATACTGGATGTTATACTAACTACCCATTGAGACGAAAAACCAGCGCTTCTGAAAGGATCACAATATAAGTGCTTCCCTAGCCATCATTTGGCAGCTCTTTAGAAGAATATTCACTGATCTGTCCAGAAAAATAGGCAAAGACGCAAGTAAGTAACTCAAAAGCTTCTGTAGCCATCACTTGGAAGCAAGATAGAAGATTATTTGATGAGCTCCAGCAGAAGTGGAACAAGGGGGATCTCATCTTATTTTCCACTAATATAAACTATGGATTTTTCCACTATTGTACGAAGTAACGCATTTCCCAATTTCAATGTGAACTTCAGAGTGATTAGGAGTAATATGCTGAAGTGAGAATATAATTGAGAATATTGGGTTATTCAATCAATTTAATAAAATTTAATACCACAAATAATCATGAGCAAGCCAAAACCCATACTAATGCTTTCAGGAGGCAGTCTTGAAGTCCTCTAATGAGGCTAAGACTGAAAAATTTGAAAACATTTTGTTCAGCCTTTTTATTTTCCAAAAGTTTTATGATATTGATTTGAAAACTTCGGCGGAATATTAGAAACTCTTCAGTTCAAATGCTCCCGAGCTCAGATTTTTGAAAAAGGTGTTGCGTTATTTTTATAAATCAAAAACCTCAAATAACCGTGTTATTTTTCTCTCGATCCTAAAAATTTTTTCATGTACATATCAATTCTTAGGGTTCCGTACCCAAAGGGTAACAACGGCAACCCTATTACTAAGACTTTGCTGTCCGTTCGTCCGTCACCAGGTTGTATCTCATGAACCGTAATAGGTAGACAGTTGAAATTTTCACAGAGTGGGTATTTCTATTGCCGCTATAACAACATATAATAAAAATGAAATTATATTAAAAATTAAAGGGGGCCCCCATACAAGAAACGTGATTTTTTCGGCGTTTTTCTCCTCGTGTTATTCTCATTCATTATTATTATCATAAGTAGGCATTTTTTTTTTAAATGACAGCATTATTTTTTCACATGACGCCTACTCTCATTTGAAAAACTAAATAAACTCTTCTTGCACGAGTCCGACTCGCCCTTGGCCGGTTATTATAATTCTTTGAGCATAGGTTTTCCAAACATATTTGTAAATGCTACCGGAGCTGTTTTTCAAAATTTGTTAATACTTTTTATGTTACAATTACTTTTATAACATTAAAATTGAAACCCCTCTAACTTGAATAAAACTTATTGCTACACATTTATTTTAACACGAGAATGGAATTGAAGTAATTTTATTCAGGAACCCAAAAACCGGAAAAATATCTTAAGTAGCTTATTTTATAAAAATCAATTTGTAAACTTCTATCTTGATAAAAGTGAAGGATTTATTCATTTTAATTCCCAAAAGCTTCTCGTGATGGCGACACGATCCAGTAGTTTAAAAAAATACTCAGTTTTGTATATATGTATGTATGTAATTTTGAATAGTACCTACTTTATAAGTAATATTGGTAAGCATTGCTAATTTGATTAGAACTAAAGCAAAGATAGGAAGCAGTGGAGCAAAATTGGAAAATTTTGGTGTTTTTTAGAATGAAACAAGTAATTTCATATACTTTCGTCTTTTGTGTTAATGGGGGGAAAGAACTTGGCTATGCACTATTGTAGTGCAACTGAGACAACGAGTTAAAAACAAAACTCGAGAGAACGTAGGATTACCTGAACGACAAAATTTTATTAAATCCCTCAAAATTCTTTCAACCTATTCATAATAATGTACATCAGGTCACACTACCTCCCATTTTTAAGAAAAAGATAAATTTCGCTTTGGGCCAGATGCTGAAAGGAGATATAAGATTCCTCTCAAATGAAATTCTCATTTTTCAAGAAAATATTAGAGAATCCACCATGATATCTCCCACTTAATCTATTCATAGCAAAACGAATGTAAACAGAAACACGTGCTGTTCAAATATAATAGGATTACAGCAACAACATGTGTCCATTATAGCAACTACATGTGACCAAACCTTGTCAATATTTCATGAAACCCGGTTTTCACAAAAGCGCGGGAATATTTTATGAGAGCAAAACGTGAAAACGCCGCCCCTTCTCATTTATTTACGAAAATGAAACATTTGTCATTCTGTTCCCTTGCATGCAATTTGCGCTTTCAAATTTTTTATCTTTATTCATAAAAATTTTAAAGAGTTTGATTATTTTCTTTTTTTTCTTTCTTTCTTCCTTTTCTTGCCGTGTACATTTTAAATGTGAAACACTCGGAAATCTCACCTGCCTCTTAACTTATTATTGAGTTAACTTTGACTAAAGTTAACGCTACTACTGCATAGTTAAATTTTTGGATGCTCGGAGTAGAGAGCTTTACTTTCTGCCATTCAGCTTTAAGGAAGAAGTACTGCGATGATTATACAAAAAGCTAATTAAAGCATATCCACCATCAAAAAATTCTTCGTCCATCACTTAGCATGGGCCTGTCTTCAATGCTGTGGCAATATGCGGTCGGTCATTTACTTGTGTATATTACAAAAACCTATGCTACTCTGCCCTACGATGTGCTGTGATGTGCTGCGTTCAATGTGCGGCAGGCCTAAAGCGCTTGCTTGTGCGGCATGCCTATGTTAAAAATCAATAGGGAAAAGAAACACTGTGAGCTTCCAACGAATCGCTTCAGGAGGTCCTTAGAGTGCTCTTTTTCCAAGTGGGTAGTAACTTATACACATACAATGTTCATACCAATATCGGCCATCACTAAAATGCTCGACATAAAAGCTCAAAGGAAATGCATGTAGCCACTGACATAATGTAATATAGACTGATTAACTTTCTACTTCATGTGGGCTCACTTGCTAATGTCAAAAAAAGTTCTTACGTTCGGTGCCAACATTGAAAGAATCGTTGGCGGAAGTTGCAAAAATAATCGCACAGCTAGAAAAGCGATTATAATAAAACCGTTCGAATTTCTGCTGCATATCTAATGAATATATTGCATTTGGTAAAACAATTTTATCAGTAATAACCCTAAATAATTAATTGAAAAACATTTATTTCGACAGACCCACATATTTATTTGTTGCTTACAGTTCTCTCTCAGTTGGTATTTGGTGCTTTGACCGAAATAGTCAGCAATATAAAATTGAGCCCACTTTTTGCAGTGCATTTTTATGAACGTAGTCAGTCCATTTTATATATGTCAGCGCATGTAGCATGCTTACAGCTGAGACAACTTACAACTAGATATGAAAATCTCCATATGAACCCGGATCACTTTTTGAAAGCTCTTTAACTTTTTATTCAACCAAAGAAAGCTATTATTACGAAGAACTTATGTGGCATACTACAGCAAGAGAGAGAGAGAGAATGTGTAGAGCTTTCTATTAGAGGGCCGTTAGGTCGTTTTAGTTGGACCAGGTTTTGTGAGGTTTTACACATCTAGATGTGAGTTGTCTCAGTTTACAGCAAGCTCCCTTGCACCACAGACAACATACAAGTAGATAACAAAATCTCCATATAAACCCAGATCATTTTTTCAAAGTTCTTTATTTTTACATATATATGCTATCAGTAATAAATACTGCGAAGAATTTATGTAGCACAATGCAGCAGAGACAGAGAGAATATATAGAGCTTTCTATTAGGGCGCCATTAGGAGGTTTTATTTTTCGGATCGCTTCGTTTTGAGGTTTTCATATCTGGATGTAAGTTGTCTCAGATTGCACCAAGCAATTGCTGTATTGATGAGCTGCGTGTCCATTAAAAGTATATATGAAGCTGTTAAGGTTCACGCATTCCATTAACTTCCATACAATATAAACATTTTCTGTAAGTCTCATGAAAGTTTTCCGCACAGTAAGAAAATAATCATAAAATAGCAGACACAAGTTGACACCGCACCTGTGATGTGCATACATACATACTGCAATGTTACTGCGTGCGAAAGCTTTCGTGAGAATCAAATTACAAGTTGTGCGTCTTATCTATTATGTAATTTTGGATACTTAACTCTTGTGTGTTTTTTATTGTATTTAAATAGATTGGTTACATCTAAATAAATTCTACTCTGTTTGCAAACGTGAAGTCGGTATTTTCTTTTAAAACATATTTAATAGTCTCCTAGTTTTCAGATTTGGTGTGGTGGTTCAAGTACCGCTCACACCCATCACTTAAGTCAAGGAACAAGAACCTTGTCTTAAGATTTCAGCATAAATTAAAAGAACTTTACACACTTATATCACGTTCATATCACCATCATAGCATCGACGTGATTTAGGTGAAACACTTAAATCTCGTTCATAGTATCATCATTCAGCAATATAAATTGAAACGATGGATGAACTAAGTAAGAATCAAACCGTGCACGGAAGGATCTTATCCGAAATTATAAAAGCGATCCATATGAGAGGAAAACAGCAAGCTATTATCAACGTAGACTTGGCGAACTAGAGAAGGCATGGAGTGCCTTTGAAGCAACTGACAATAAAATCAGAGAAATAGATGATCCACAACTCGATCATCCATATTTCAGTCAGAATTGCTACCAAGAGGTTATCGCATATATGACCAGTACCATAAACACTTTCAAGAGTTGGCAGGTCCTGAAACCCGGGTCAAGAATGACGATCAAAATGGCGCCACAGCTCAAGTCTCACCAGAGAAAAATCATGAAAGGGTTGCCAAAGATCAATGGAAAAAGCCGGCCATTCCTAAACCATATTTGACTTCCACTACAGAGATGACCAGAATATTACGTCGACAGGAGGGAGGGATGCGGTCCCTAAGTCGCATGCTTGAAGGCATTGAACTCAACGAAGCAAATACTAAACAGTATTTGAAGCTGAAAAGCGATTCTATTAGCAGACAGTGGTCCCAGAGTGAAGAACAATCCTATACCTTATGGGAATTAACTGAAGATCAAGGTAAATTGGGACCCAACACAGACAAATACACAAGTTTATAGGAAAGAGTACAGCAAACTCTAGATCAATTGTCGATTAAGATTGACGGATGTCAACACCAATTGAAACGCATGCCAGCCATCAAGGCATGCACACAGCGTTAAAGTTCCCAAAAATTACTCTACCTCGTTTTTATGGCGACTATCTTGAGTGGCGACAATTTTATGACCTCTTCAGTCAAATGGCTCATAAGTAGTCACTGTCGAATTGCCAAAAGATGTGATATTTAAAGACAAACTTGGTAGGCGAAGCAGAAAAACTTATTCGACACCTCTCGCTCACAGAAGAGAACTACCTAACAGCTTGGAAAATGCTACAAGATATGTACAACAATACAAGAGTATTAGTTACTGCTATACTTAATAAAATATTGGGATAACCGAGTCATTTTTCTGACAACACACCAAGTTTTGCAATCAAGTCGTTACATGATACCACGCAAGAATGTTTGCTAGCTCTAGAAAATATGCGAGTGTCGACTAAAAACTGGGATCCGATGCTTCTTCATATCCTCATGAAGAGACTAGACAAGGCTCGAATCGATTCCAGTCTCTCGAAGCTCTGGACACCAAAGGCAAGTCATTTATAGAAGATCATCAGAGAGCCTCAAGACCAATGACTTCTGTTGCCATTACAACACCTTCGTGCGTATCATCCAAGGGAAGCCATCAGCTATTTCAATGCATAACATTTTTGAAATTGAGTCCGTCAAGCCATTTAAATCTGTTAAGAAGTCACAAATTGTGCATTAATTGTAAGAGATCGAGACATGGTGCAGCCCAATGCAATCTACGACCTTGCACGAGGTGTAACAAGAAACATAATAAACTGGTACACCTCAAGGAACAAGAAGGATTAAATTCTCCGTTCAACTCAATTTCCTCCACATCAAGAGAATTTGAAGCTTCGTTACGCTCAGCTCCCCCGACACATTTATTGGTAACCAGTGGTACACAAAGTATATCGTCCCCCACATGCACAGTTCTAAATAATACTCTGCAGCGAAGCTATGTACTGCTAAGTACAGCAAGGGTTTTAGACTCGGGCTTTCAAATCAACATCATCAGTCAGAAGCTGGGTCTTACCAGAATAGCTGACACTGTACATACATATAGAAGGCATCGGCCGAAGAAGGCAAAGAACCCAACAGAGGATAAATGTATTGCTTCAATCCAGATTGAATGGCTATTCTGCGATTGTAGAAGCATTTGTTCTTCCAAACATAATCTCGCCTCAAGCAGCGCGAGTAGTGGACATTTCTACATGGAGCATACCACTGAACATCCCTCTAGCAGATCCCAACTTTAACCGTCCAGACAACATTGATCTATTGCTTGGGGCTGAAATTTAACATCAGCTCCTATCAATAGGCCAAAAAAAATTGGCAGAAGATCTCCCAACAATACAAAATACACTGCTCGGTTGAATTATTTCGGGCAAAATAGGACGAACTTCATCTACCACAACAACACGCGGAATATGCACTGAAAAACAAGCGCTAGACCAAGCTATCGAGAAGTTTTGGCGACTAGAGGAGGTTGAAGAAGTTAATGCTCAGATGGCACCAGCACAAAGTCTTTATGAAGCTTATTATAATCAAATGCTGCAGCGGGACTCTAGTGGACGATTTATAGTAAGATTGTCATTCTCTGATGATGCTTCGAGGTTAGGTGAATCCAGAAGCGTAGTTCTATGCAGGTTCATGTCTTTAGAGTGAAAACTATGCAAACACAGCGAATTAAGAGAGGAATACACAAATTTTATGGAGGAATATAGTCGATTAGGTCACATCGAGGAAGTTAATTTTGAAGCTATAACACCACCGTACTACTTCTTACCGCACCACAGTATTTACAAACCCGACAGCAATACCACAAAGCTTAGAGTGGTCTTTAATTCCTCTGCGAAGAGCTCATCCAACATCTCGCTAAATGATGTACTGCATACTGGCCCTAGTTTGCAAGACGATCACTTTTCAATTTTATTACGGTTTCGGATGCCACGATTCGTCTTCACCGCGGACATAGAGAAAATGTACAGGCAAGTACTAATTCAAGAAGTTAATCGAAAGTATTAGCTGATTCTCTGGATGAGCGCTCCAAATGAGCCACTAAAATGCTATCAACTGCGCACGATCACTTATGGAACAACACCAACCCCATATTTAGTTACCAAATGCCTACAACGTTTAGCTCATAGTGGGGCTCAGAGACATCCTTTGGGATCAGCGTCCATTCTACAAAATTTCTACGTCGACGACGCAATGACTGGCAGTAATAGTCTGTCTGAGGCTATCCAAACACAATCCAGCTTACATCCCTATTAAGAGAAGGAGGATTCAAGCTAAGGAAATGGTGTTCCAATCATCCGCGCTTGCTACAAGGCATACCATCGGAGGATCGAGCACTACAACTAGACTTCGCAAAAGAAAAGGAATAAAAAATAAAAACCTTGGGGCTTACATGGTTACCCACGTCCGATCAATTTGCCGTCAAACCAAACTGCGTTGAAATGAACATTTCAAAGCGAAGTGTTGCGTCTCACATAGCATGACTATTTGATCCTCTGGGTGTGATGTCCCCTATCATTGTCACAGTGAAGATCTTCCTTCAACAGCTTTGGCAGCTAAAATTCGATTGGAACGCGGCCCTATCATTGGAACTGCACACAAAGAGGGTCAAATTTAGGAAGAGCTAAGAAACATGGAGGAGATACAGTTTCCCAGACACATTTTCGCGAATGAAATTGCAAGAACAACACAGCTCCATGCCTTCGCAGATGCTACAGAAAGGGAATATGGTGCTGCTATATATGTCAGATCGATCATTACTAATGGGAGAATCATTGTCAGATTGTTATGCGCCAAGTCTAAAGTGGGGCGAGCTAAGAAGGTGTCCTTTGCCGCAAAATTGGCTGCCGAACCTGTCAACCGTGCGAAGCGCATTTTAGAATGCGAGGATACGGTTACTTATCTCTGGACTGATTCCGAAGTGGTATTGGCATGGATTAATTCATCATCTTCATCCTTTCATCGTATTGCCGAAATTCAAAGACTGAAAACTGCTCAGCAATGGCGCCATGTCAACTCGAGGGAAAATCCAGCCGACGTCTTATCACGAGGTGCCACACCAGACAAATTGAAGACACATAGCCTCTGGTCCTATGGATCTCCCTACTTGCATGGAGAAGAGTCACTATGGCCTCCTGCCTGACGAAAGGAACTTCAGATTTCAGGTGACGTGGAAAGAAAACGTGTGGCAGCATCAGCCATTGCTACGGTTTCCAAGGATAATGATTTTTCCTTACCTAACCCACTACACCAAATTGAGCACGGAAACTCCTTTAGACGATTACAGAGGATCACTGCCTATGCATTAAGGTTCTTAAATCGCACCAAATTAAAAGCCCAGAACCTCACCCCACCATCAGAGGGGACAGCACTTACGTCTAAGGAATTTGATGCTGCACTCAATGTTCTTATAAAATTAATGCAGCAATCCAGCTTTAAAGACGAGTTTCGTGAACTTGAACATCAGAAGGAAGTCAATAAAAATATCTCAATTAGCAGCCTCTCACCGTTTTTCTTCTTCCTTATTCGCACCAGTGGACAAAACTATTAGTGATGGATCTGCATAAGGAGAACTTTCACTATGCTCCACAAATGCTACTAGCTACTATCAGACAACGCTTTTGGCCAATTATGGGCGAGAACCTAGCTAAATCTGTAGTTCAACATTGTATACGTTGCACTAAGGCGAAGCCAAAGTTCCTATCACTGACTTCTGTGGCCCGGTTTAAATACATTACCGAATGAGGGTGGAAAAAAAGGCCTATATAGCGATTTTTTGCTGTTTCGACACGAAGGCAGTGCACTTGGAGGTTGTCGCAGACCTGAACACAGAGGCCTTCATAGCTGCCCTTAAACGTTTCATTGGGCGGAGAGGGCATTGCAAAAATCTATATTGCGACAACGCTACCAATTTGTTGGAGCACGAAATCAACTGGAAAAGTTATGAAATACAATATATTCAAGTGAGGCAGAAGAAAAAATTGGCTCATCCTGCAGCTCACGCGGCATCGATTTTCATTTCATACCCCCAAGAGCCCCACACTTCGGTGGCTTGTGGGAACCCGCAGTAAAATCGGCTAAATATTTACTACAAGGAAGCATGACATCAGCATCGTTGATGCATGAAGAACTAGAAACGGTGATTGTCGAAATTGAGACTATACTAAATTCAAGACCTTTAACATCGATTTCAAAAGATCCCAATGATCTGACAGCGTTAACTCCCGGCCATTTTCTTATAGGTGAGCCATTGACTGCTCCCGTTGATTCCATGTCGAAGTCGTGCAAAGCAAGCCTGTTAACTCGATGGAAATTAGTGTCCCACCTCAAACAAGAACTCTGGCGTCGCTGGTCACATGAATATTTAAAGAGCTTCAGCACCGTTTCAAGTGGAAGAATCGTTGCGAAAACGTAGAGCCAGGCACAATTGTCGTCATAAAAGAAGACAACACTCCTGTAATGAAATGGCCCTTAGGACGCATAGCACAGATTCACAAGGGAATAGATGGCTGTGCTAGAGTGGCTGATGTACGTACAGCTTCAGGTGTTTTACGAAGGCCTTTCCACAGATTATGACCCTTGCCAACCGAAGCAGAGCACTCCCATGAAGGGCCCATAGATCAAGAGAGTCAGGAAGCCCATGAGATTGAGGAGAGTCATAACAATCCACAAAGCAATGAGGCGAACGATGTTATTCAATCAATAGGCAACTCACGTGATCAGTCCACAACTGTTCCAAGAAAAAGGCACGTACATCTCTCGGTCTTTAATAGTATCGGCGTGGTTGGTTTGCCTACTCGCACCCGCTATTAGAGGTAGCCTAGTGGAAGTATCCAAATTCGATACACAGACCGGACATACAGTTTGAGCAATTGAGAACTACGAAGTTAGTATCTACGGAATGGAATCTAGTAGCTTATTATGATCTGGAGCCATACTGGACAGAAATTAACGCCTTTGAGAGTGGCACTAGAACGCTGAAACATTTTTGCATCAAATAAAACAGAAGGTTTCATGTAGCGCCGTAATTACTCAATTTAGTACCAATATAAGGTCCAACCAATAGATAAAGAAGCGGTGTTTTAAATATAGTCGGAAATGTCGCCAATTCATTTTTCGACTCTCAATACGCAGAAAACATGGCTAAGACTATCGATTTCCTCAAGGGAAATGAAAGCCATCTGATGTTGCTGATCAAGAATCAAACTTCCATTATTGATTCGACAATTAATATAATCAAACGAGATCAGAAAGCTACGGACCAAAGATTTCGTGCATTAGAAGCTCAAATGACCCATTTGATCTGCCGCATCAACGGCACCGGGGACGAGGCGTATCAGTACACAATACTACAGTTGTTTTCTTCATTGGCTATTAAAATGACTGTAATTTCTAACAATTTCTAAAGGATTCACTCGACAATTGTGGATGTCTTCACCGACTTTCATCATGGTCAAATTCCTCCACAACTGCTTTCACCATCACAACTGAAGGAAGAAACACAACGCATACAAACTCACCTACCTCAGAATTTGAGGTTGCCCGCAAACCAAGAGAATATTGTACAGTTGCACAAAATGATAACTGTGCCGCTCATCAACATCGAACAATTTGATCTTTTCAAAATATTACCGGTGCCACTGTACATTAATGGCACTTTTATAGCTATACAGCCCTGCGCTTCACATTTGGCGATTACCTCACACCGGAACCAACACTCTCCTTTGACAGATCAGAAGTTGGCGTTATGCAAACATACAGAGAAAGATTCATATCTATGCAAACAACTTCATCCAGTGTATCATAGGCAGGCAAATGTTGGCTCGTGCGAATCTGACCTCTTAAATGGAATCTTCAATCCAGGAGCATGTCACCTGATCACAGTAAAAAATCACCCAATATGGATTCAATTATCTCATACAAATCAATGGATTTACGCCCTTAAGGAGAACACCCGCATCAACGCTATTTGTAAAAATGAAACTGTATCAACACTACTGAACGGCTCCGGCCTATTGAAAATCCAGCCTGGATTCATCATTAAACATGAATTCGTTACTCTGCAGGGCCACCACATCTACTCGAGTGGAGTGATTCAAGATTATCCTACACTAAATTAGGAGATATTTTCCATACCACAACACGAGAGCAATTAGCATCCCTTATTCAAGAACAAGATCGTTATCATCCTCAATTGAGGGAACTACAAGAGCTGCAAACTCGAATTAGAACGCAGAGCTTCGATTTCCCATATGATATTTCCACCCATATTACCTGGTTATACTGTACAAATTCCGGAGGGATGTCTGTACTTCTCCTCCCAACAATCCTACACCCAAGCCTCGGCCTCGGCAAGTTTATCAAGACTTTGTCATCCACATCGACCAGGAGAGTTCAACGAGTTCAACAGGTGGAGGATGTTAAGGCTCACGCATTCCATTAACTTCCATAAAATAAAAACATAATATTCAAGTTTAATTTCCCACAAAAAAAATTCATGTTCTGTAAGTCTCACGAAAGTTTTCCGCACAGTAAGAAAATTAATCATAAAATAGCAGACGTAAGTTGACACCGCACCTGTGATGTGCATACATACATACTGCAATGTTACTGCGTGCGAAAGCTTTCGTGAGAACCAAATTGCAAGCTGTGCGTCTTATCTATTATGTAATTTTGGATACTTAACTCTTGTGTGTTTTTTATTGTATTTAAATAGATTGGTTACATCTAAATAAATTCTAGTCTGTTTGCAAACGTGAAGTCGGTATTTTCTTTTAAATCATATTTAATAGTCTCCTAGTTTTCAGATTTGGTGTGGTGGTTCAAGTATCGCTCACACCCATCACTTAAGTCAAGGTACAAGAATCTTGTCTTAATATTTCGCGTATAGTAAAAGATCTTTACAGTGTTATTTTGTGTATCTTGCTCTAGAACTCTCATATACTGCCGAGAACAAATTGTTCTGTCGATTGAAGCGAACTATTTGTACTGTTTGCTTCATTTATAAGTCTTCTATGTAAATGTATGAGGCGTTCTTTTGTGTATCTTTTGTTCTGACCTATTCTGCTTACACAAAAGAACATAGCTTTGATTGAATAACGCTCGAGTAGGCACGTTCCAGGGGGTGTTCCACGAACCACTTCGAACTTATACCAGATAAAATGATTTTTATTTGGAAGCAGTTCATTAAAAAATAAAGAAAACGAAAAGCAGAAGACGTAAAGTAATCGAAATGATAAATAAATGATTCTTCTGTAGCTTGAACTTTCCGCCATTTTGTAAAAATTTTCTCAATCGTACTTAATGAATATTCAAATAATCAAAATATGATTGGCGACATATTAATTACGATTTGATACCAAACAAGTGGGAGCAATTTATTACCATCCAACTAGAAAACAGCCAAAAATTTTTAGAATCAACGAATATGTAAACATAATAATAATTCATAAACGCTATGCTATCAACTCCTGGCACACGTCAGGTACCATGGCCTCAATCAAAAAACTCTCACATTCTTGAGGCATAATTGCACCATACATCTATTTCGCCGACAATTGCTATGGTACGCAGAAAATACAATTTTTCAAGCATTCGTAAATTTCGAATAAAAACAATGGACACTATATTCATAGACAACTTTCAATCGACGTTATCTTAAAGTTGATTTTATGTTATTCATAAAGCACTTACAGTTGACTCTGACTTAAGGTTAACTTTAACTTTAAAACAGAATTTTTCTATCTTTAGGTATACTTTAGCTTCAGAGTCTTATGTAAATTCTGTAAAATTATTACAATTCGTATTTCTTTTAATAGCATCTCTTCTTGGAACATCTCAGGCTAGAGTAAGAAGGATAATCAAATGTGTATGTAGAGCAGTAGCATACTTTTATCACAATTCATAAAATTTTATGAAAGTGTTGAAGAAATAACAGAAGCCAAAAATAATTTTTACTCCGTGGCTTCCTTCTCAAATGTTATTGGTGCAAACGATTGTGCACATGTCCGAATAAAATATCCTTTACAAAAGTTGGATACGGGACTTGTTGAACATTCTATAAATCCACAGATAAAACAACATTAACTTAAAATAAAAATGAAATTGCCAATTATTTAGTTTTTGTGATTGAAATTACAAGAAATAGGCATTGTTAGTCGTTGGCGAGGCTCTGTACACGATTCCAGAATATTGTGCATTAAAAACAAAATTGGAAAGAGGAAACGTTAGTCATTTACTTGGGAAATTTTTTTCTCCAATTTGTTACCATATGTTTGTTTTAAAGTATACTTTAGTTAAACACACTTCAAATTCATCTATGAATAATTTTAATATCGACTTTAAGTTAAAGTTTACTTTTACTAAAGTCGATTTTATAGTATGTCTATGCACAGGCCTACACGCTTCACTTTTTACTAATAACATGCATTCGGGGGATGGAAGAATTCCGAAACACTAAGTTTCGAATGGGAGCATTGGTAGCATACCAATACTTAGGCAAGCAAATAGATTCGGCCATTTTAAAATTGTGAAATTTCTTATCGGATGGCCGTGCAGTTCTTTACATGCAATTTGAGGTGTTAATATAATAATTTAATTGTCATTACGTGCTGTGAATTTGTGACACAGTTATTATTTATATCAAAAACTGTGACTTGTTTCAACACGTACACAATTAACCTCATTAATCATATAAGGAACTTCCGCGGAGCAAAATTAATGTTGGTACACGGTACAGAGATACAAGGTATTCTCATTTCGAACCACGTTTCGCCATTTGAGTCCGAATGTATAAGAAAGTACGGTACAGAGAACACAATATTCTCCCTCCTCTCTCTGTCTTTTCAATAGAAATGTATATACGTTATATGTAGGACGAAACACGTTACAGCTCTAGCGTCAGAATTTTAATGAGAATACCTTGTTTTCTATATAACTTGGTGTTGGTACGTCTAGGCACAAGTGTAGCAATATGTGCGTGCTTCGTTCTGCAACGTATGGCTTGGCCCATAGAAGAACTACAGAAAATGGACTCACTACTATATAACAGTCTCTTTTGGTCTAAGCACAAAGAACCACCTGAGAGTGATCTGTAAACAGAACAAACAAATAAGTGGTTTTGTCGTAATAAATGTTTTTATACCCTAGATGAAATCATAGGGGTATACTAAGTTTGTCATTCCGTTTGTAACACCTCGAAATAATGATGGTAGAGCAAAATGGATTGGACACCCATTCATAATATTAAAAGTTATTTCGATTTTTGCATGTCCATCCGTCCGTCCGTCCGTCCGTCCGTCTGTGCGCACGATAACTTGAGAACGCGTACACTTCGAGAGCTGAAATTTTGTACACAGACTTTAAAAAAAAAAAGTAAAATTAAGTTCGAAAATGAGCCAAATCGGGCAACTCCTTCGTGGGGTTGCCATATAAAAATTTCGTTTTCCGCTATATATTTGGACCCTGCCTGAGAACGCGTCGACGTAGAGAGCTGAAATTTCGCACATGATGTTTTTACTACATTAGCAAATAAAATGTCAAAAATGGACTAAATCGGACAACTCTTTCTTGGTGTTGCCATATAAAAATTTCGGTTTTTTACGTATACTTTGAAAACGATCAGTCCAAGACATTTTTATGGTACTAAAAACTTCTGCAGAATACGAAATCCTATAAAATTGGTTATAATCATTTTGTCTGTGCGACAAACCGTTCTAGAAATATATGCGAAAAACAACTTCAAAATCAATACTTGAATAGATCGGTGACCATACGAAATTTAATACGGGCATTCATCTAGGGTATCCTAAGAATTGGTCTTAGACCAATTCTAGCTTTTTTACTTGTTCTTAGTGTTATTACTGATAAAAGGTGTTTTACCAAAAGCAATTTATTCATATACTTGTATATTCGTAAGGTTTTATTAAAATCACTTTTCAAACTGCGCGCTGACTTTTTCAATTTCCCGCCAATGTTTTTTTTTTTAATGTTGGCACTAACGTGAGCACATTATTTTGATACACAAAATTGTGCACGCATGAAATAAAACATTAAGCAGCCCTTGTCTGTGATTCTCATTGGTTCCACCCAACGGAGGAAACGGCTCCGAACGATTTTTGCTACATTAATAGACTAAATCGTTCTAATCACTTTATGAATGGAATAAATAATCCATACATTTCTCTTTCAGTTTTACATGAAAATGTAGTACTACCGTAATCGACAGTTAACTAATTCAATAGTCTATCGATCGTATCAAGTTTCCTGTACAGCGAAAATGGAAATTTTAAAGGACGATACTTGCTCATTTTGCAATCAAATTAGTCTGGCAGACTAGTTCCAAACAAGTATAAAAGCTAGAATTGGTCTAAAACCAAATTTTATGATACCCTAGATGAATGCCCGTATGTAATTTCGTATGGTCACCTCTCTGTGGAAGTTTGATTGTTGAACTGATTTTTTCCCATATATTTCTAGAACGGTTCGTCGGACAGTAAAAATGATTATAACTAATTTCATAGGATTTCATATTCTGAGGAAGTTTTCAATACAGTAAAAATGTCTACGACTGATCGTTTTTGCAATATGCGTAAAAATCCTAAATTTTTATATGGGAACATAAAGAAGGGGTTGCCCGGTTTAGCCCACTTTTGAAATTATATTTAATATTTTTATGAAAATACTGTGTACAAAATTTTAGCTCTCTACGTTGACGCGCTCTCATGCAGTGTAGGACAGGCAGACGGACAGACGGACGGACATGCAAAAATCAAAATATTTTTTAATATCATGCGTACGTATCCAATACGCATTGCTCTACCAGCATTATTTCTGTGCGTTATAAACGGAATGACAATCTTAGTATACCCTATGACTTCATCTAGGGTAGGTATAATAAGAACAGAAAATAAAAAATAGAAATGATGAAAAAACAACTGCAAAAATAACACAGGAAAAAATAAGGTAGCTTGGATTGAACTTTAAACCCATCCACCCTATTCACTGGATCTCGCGCAATTGGATTATCACCTTTTCAGATCGTTAGAAGAACATACATTAAAAGATAAAAAATTTAGTAATGTTGGAGAAGTGAAAACGCACTTGGAAAAGTCTTTCAATGAAAAATCGAAGGACACTTTTAAAAAGGGAATCGAACAACTGCTTTTGCGCTGGCAAAAAATGTTAAAAAAATTTATTATTTTATTTTATATTTTATAGATTAGTAGAGTAGGCATTTAAATTTTTTTAATAAATAAATGTTTTTCGCCAGGAAAAGAAATTTTTGATTACTTTTGGGTCCTCTTAATATATATTAAGAATTAGTTAAATACAAGAAACCACCGGATATTGACACTTAAGGCACTTTCACATCAAAAACAAGAGCCGAAAAATGTAAACTGAAAAACTCAATTTATCCTATTTCCCATGATTTTATTAATCACTTTTTGCTCCAGTGTTTTAAAGTGGAATAAATTGAGTTTTTCGGTTTACATTATTTTCGGTTCTTGTTTTTGATGCGAAAGTGTCTTTAAGCTAGCTCCATTTTTTGTTTTTAATTCAAATTTTTCTTTTATTTTCAAACATTTCCCTTTTTAACCAATTGGTTAGTCCGCCATGCGCGCAATTAACTGTAACATTTATTCTGTAGTAATATTTTCTTTGCTGCCCATTTAAATCTTCTTTAGTGGGGGGAAAAGTGAAGCACATTTTATATGGGAAAGCAAAAAAATCCAATTAGAATTTCGTTTTGCACTTTGGTGAGAACGATTGAAATTAAAACGAACGAACGACGTAGCTGCCAATGGAAAGTTCGGGAAGGACATACTTGTTAATTTTTGTACCATGGGTATACTGCAACGTATATAAAAGACAAGGTATACCCATTAAAATGTTGACATATTGCAGCTAATAGCATGTGAAGTAATTCTGTGACTAATGTATGTACATTTTTATAGGAAAGACAGAGAGAGGAGATAGAGCATTGTCTTCTCTGTCCCGTACTTTCCTACACATTTCACAATATTACGTCACCTAATAGGGGAACATGGTCCGTAATGGGAATATCTTGCATTCTATATACCTTGGGTATATTGTATACATTGACAGCATACTTGCTGAACACTCACACTCCCAAGTATTTATCCAAGTGTTTTTGGAAGCGGGTAATGCCCTGCACACAGCGCTTTTAATGAATAATTAACTAACGATTCATTAGACCATGATGCTTCATTAGGCAACTGCCAACTGACATTCAGACATTTCTTTAATTAAGTTGTACTGTCAAACTAGTTTTTACGTACTTACGACAGTGAAGAAATGGATCGAATCGACGATTAAACTTAGTATTTATTAATTTAATTTTCAATTTAATTGAAAAAAACATGATATTAAAAAGTATTTTGATAATATAGTTTGTGCTTTACATTTCTTCTTCTTACTTTTCAAATGGGCAGATGCACAGCAGATCTTCAGATTTATATTATATGCCAAAGTACATTCAGTTCTAGCACATTTTTCTTCATTAGAGCTCTAATGAAAGAAAAAAACAATTCATTAGTTTACCGCATTATGATCTGATTTTCGAGCCATAAATATGAATACTTTGTGACACATGGCATTTTAATGAATGATTAGTACTAAGGAATCATTAGATCGTGCTGTGTGTCTAATACCCTAGACACACAGCTCGACCTAATGAATAATTTGTACTAACTATTCATTAAAATGCCGTGTGTCACATAGTATATGTCATTATAGCTCGAAAATGAGATGATACTTAAGTACACTAGTGAAGTGTTTTCCTCCTTCATTATAGCTAAGCACACTAATGAAGTGTTTTCCTCCTTCATTATAGCTATAATGAGGAAAAATGTGTTAGATTTGGCATATAATGTAAATCTGGAGCTCCGCTCTGCATCTGCCGATTTGAAAAATAAGAAGAAGAAATGCAAAGAAATGCAAATCAAAAATTATGCTATCATTTTTTTTTTAAATATAATGTTTTTCTCATTTGCAAATTGTTGAATTGAAAATAATATAAATGAAAACAAAGTTTATCGTGTTAATTCGATCCATATTGCTTCTTTAATGTGATAAGTTTATCAAAACCGGTTTGACAGTGTGTGTCTGCAGTTTATAATGAATCATTATAGACTAATGAGTCGTTAGTTATTTCTTCATTAAGAGTGTCTAGGGCATAAGGTATTACAGTGACATCAGTGAACTATTTAATGTTTTGTATAAATTAAAATGAATGGTTGTTTCCTTTTAAACTTCGCACTACACAATTAATTCAATTCTTATTCGACAAGGTCTTATTACAACAAAGAAAACAGAAATATAAAAAAGAAAACAATTTACTTGCATAAATCTATCACCATTTTCATTGTGACTAGGAACAAAGAAAATGGAGATAGAGCAAATATTTGCGCCACGTTCTGCCTGAACCATGGTAAAGACAGATTGGAATGCAAAAATTTAAAAATCAAATTATTGTGTAGCGATCGAGTCAACTTACAAATATTAGTACACAGTAGGTTATAAAAAGAGAAAAAAAATCTGAATAAATCTTTGAAATTTCGTCATGAGCATGCATATAGCTTTACGACACGGATAATACCAAACGATTCTAATATTATTCTATTTTGTGAAGGTTTCTATTTTTAAAATTTTTTGTTACTCATAACTACAAATATAATTAATTGTATATATAACTTTCATTTTGTTTTTTCTTTTTGTTTTACAAATATATATACTTTTTGGTACTTTAGTGCTTTTCATTTTGTTTTTGTTGAAATTATTTAAAACGTCTTAATTACTTTTATATAGGTACCCCTTAAACTTTTAAATTTTTATAAATAGACTTTATGTAAAGGTATTGCAGACAGAGATATTACTAAGATTAAAATGTAAATAACAAACAAAATTATCATGTTTGCTTTAAATTGAAAAATTTTACAAATTAAATCATTCCGAAAAATCTTTCTTTAAATCTATTTAATTTAAATTTGCACGTTTATCTTAATTACGAGAATTTTACATAAAATTTACAAAGAAAAGTAATGGAAACTGAATTATTTAGTTATAAAAGTAGTTATATGACTACTGCTTTTCATCACTCTTTTTTTTTCTATATTTTATTTATCTGAGGATGTTAGTGAACTATGCAAGTTGTACTGTTAGATTAGAACACGATGACGTGGTATTTTGAGGTAGCGATAGAAAAATGTGTACATTACATAATTAATGCTCAGTGTTATTAATTTTTCATTTCTAGATGTCTTTTAAAGATCGTATAACATTTTGAATATTTTTAAGAAACTTTTACGAAATTCCATTTTTATAAAGTTTCAATTAATTTTGTGATAGACAATACAATACATTGTTTTCACATTTTCCGGAGAAGTATATGTATGCATTTGAAAGTTTAAGGATTCGCTAGAACGTTATTATGCAATTTAATAATATAGCATAATGTAACCACATACATGCACTTTATAATAAGAAGTAAATTTAAGACACCATGGTTAATCGTATTGCATTTATTCATATTATTCTATTCAGTTGAATAATGTTGTTCACTTCTGTGGAATAAACTAGTTTAAGAATTAAATACTGAATTTGTTTTGTGATAATTCGTCTTGTTTGTTCTTATCGATGTTACCTAAGGTATTTCTTAAATTCATCCATTATTTTTAGTAGATGGAGTAGATGGAGTGGAGTATACAAAAGAAAAACAACGGTTAGATAATGGAAGTCAGAGAAAAGCATGTAAAAAGAAATGGTTGGAATTAAATATCAGAAGTTGAGGAAAATTCCTAAAACTTTCAATCCTGTTCCAACAGCAAAACATTGATTTTATTAATTATGTTAACAGAAACTATTTTGGTAACAATTAATTTGCTAGACCCGCATAGCCATAGATTTAAACACAATACTGATATATAGAAATATGAAACAGCTAAATTCAGCTGACGACACGTAACACAATGTCATCGAGTCTAATAATTTTATCCTGGGTTGCAGCAGAATCTGATGTTCTGCTTTTTATTCAAAATAGTTTTCGACTTCCATGTAAATATTTAAGTATGTATTATTAGGAATTCGAACGCTAGTGAAGTAACCCGCCTAAAACTGGTCGTCGGAACCGGACCGTAAAAAAACCTTATGACTATAATTAAGGAATCACAAAATCTAAATAAAGGATTAATTTTCAACTATTTTTTGCTTTTAGTAGCTAAAAATTTTTGGAAATCAAATATGCATTTAGAATTGTTGAAACAAATGCTATACTTGAGTTTCTATTAAATATGAGTATATGTACTTAGACCATATGCGAAAACTGATAGACTAAATTAAGCCAAATATCTTTCATTTAGTTTAGATATACCAATCCAGAATTTAATACACTTGTGGTGTTTAAAAGGTTCGACACGTTAATGGGGAGCGGAAGTAAGACAACTGAAAATCTTATTAACTTAAATTAATTTTATTTTTAACTTATTTATACCTATAGAGATTCAGTAAAAGTCGAACAATGACTGTGCCATCTTTTTACGTGTTTTTTGTCTTCTTCTTCTTTTTATCAAAATTGTCCACTGTTTAGCCACCACATTACTCCCGTCCTAGTGTGAACGTATTAAAATTGATGAAAGTGAAGTGAAGTCTTGATCCTACATCCTGCCTGGGTCGTCCTTTCTGGTGCTGTGAGATGTGGACTCATAACTACTGGTGCATTACTGTGAGAGTTCTAGTAGGGTCATAGTGTACGCTGGCTTCAACCGGTTGATTGAAATTTTTACTTTACGATTTTTAATTTCCACTGTATAGTACTTTTCCCTTTTTTCCATAATTCTATAAGGGCTATTATAAAAGGTGGTTGAAGAGATAAAAAAATTGTATCGTTTCTTACGAAAACATATCTAGTTTTTAAATCTTTGTGAACGAATACCACTGGAATGTCATGATGAGCTGCGGTTTAATTAGAGTCATGTGCTTCTTGAACTCTGCCACGAATTCTGTAACTGACGACTTTTTACTGGGCTCTGCTATAATTTCGTCGGGTAACTTTAATGTGTTACCGTATACCATATCTACTGGAGTAGCTTGCATATCGTCTTTGACTATGCGTCGCATACTCATACTCCACTCATACTCTAGTTAGCTGTCTTTTGGCACTTAAAAGTTCGGTGCCACCTTTCTATCATCCCATTTGCTTGAGGATTATAGGGCGTTGTACGGAGGTGTGTTACTCCGACCGTTTTAGTGGAACTCCAAGTCGGAATATCCAGCCTTGGATGAGTACTTTTGCTACTGCATTTGATTTTATATCTAGCAGCGATAATACAAGTCAAGCAGTAGTTGTAGTCGCCCAATAGAGGTAACGTTTCGATTAGATCGATGTGCAAATCGCTCGCGTATATTGAAATAGCTGTTTTTGTATGTTCGTGCACTTTATTCCGTTGGCCGTGAATGTACGTCTTCACCAAACGAGAGCAGTCTTGTTGTAAAGATGGCCAGACATAACTCTCAGCAATCAGTTGGGTCGTAGCTTTTGCTCCAGGATGCGATAGCCCATGGAGTTTGTGGAAAATTTCGTTTCGGCATGCTTTGGAGAAATCCAATTGTCCGACTTTGAAACGTGTCGCAATAAATTGTTTCCTTCAACCCGGTAATCGCAATTCCTTAATTACCAACGACAATTTTTGCGCATTCTCTGGACAGAGTATTGGCTACTTTCATGGTCACCGATGTAACGGATGTCAGTAGAAAAGTGACCTATGAAGTTCAGATGTCAAGTTTGCCGGGGAAGATTCCTCTGCTTTTTAATGAAACACAAACGTTAATGGCTTGTGATGCGTTAATATGTGAAATACTATTCCCTATAACTGGTTTCGAAAGCATTTTACGGCTCTGTATATGGTACACAACTATCTGCCGTATGTACTGTACAACCTCCGAAAGCATAACCCGAATACCATATACCTGAATTCAAAAAGTACGAAGAACGTACTTATAGCGGCTTTTGGCACATGAAATGATTCGAATCTGTTGATAAGCACGCTGTAAGTCCAAATCGGAGAAAATTTTGTTGCCAAGCAATGGCAAATATGAGTTAAATCCTGAGTAAACGGAATGGGATATCGATCCGGCATACGGCATTCCGTTATAACTTTGAGGGACGGACCGATAATCACCACACGGGCGCCATCCACCTTCAGCTTTTGTACCATGTGTAGAGGACTTGACCAATTGCTCTAGAGTAATTGGCAATTCCACGTTGTAATAAAAACTCAAACTCTTCCCGCGTCGCATTAGTCTGTCGGGAGGTAGTGGACGTGGACGCGCAAACAGTGGAGGTCCTTGAGTTTCGAGGTATAAAAAGGCGATGACTTGCTAGACTGTTCAAGATCGCCTCATCTGTTCGGTAGATCATCTAGTTTTCCGCTTGGTTTTTGTTTGCAAAATTGCAGGGTTGTCTACAATTTCTTACTCGAACGCCGAACGGAGTGATAATAACAGTTTGGTGGTTTGGAACTAAGTTTTTCCTGATAACGAGATCTCGTTCGTGAATGATTTAATGCGCCAACTATACGTGCCAAGGATTGTACTTGTGTCTCTAGGCTTGTAAGTCTTGACAATAAATTACCGTCTGACCTGTTTGCGGAGACTGTGTCCTATGATGAATTCGCTCACTTCCAATGTTTTGTCTGTCATTTATGCTAACTTCCGAATATTATCCTTGCTCGTGGATAAAATTATACATACGTTTTTACGTGTTGTGGTAATCTGTTTAGCCAGAGAGATCATAAAAGTGTCTCAGGTAGCAGTATCTGCCAGATATTCCATCTCCTTTAACAATTGCATAGGAAGCCTGACGCCTAATGGGACTTCGTTAAAAGACGGGTGGTTTGTTTTTCTCCGCTGAATTGTTTTATTAAAGCCCATTTATGTTTAGACAACCTTGTTTAAGAACAGTATCGCGAACTTGAGCTAATACGTTACACACATAGACCGTAGTTAATTTTTGCGTATTCTTGGGTATAATACCGCAAGATAAAAACTGCGCCTGAACCTGCGCAAACCAAATTTCAGGAGAATCAGCCCAAAATTGAGTTTTCACTTTTGTCCTCGTCGCTGGCTACCATACTTCGCAATATGATTATGACGCCCAAAGAGAAGTGGAGGCTACAATTTCCACGTACAGTGATCGGGTACCGTCCGTACGTCGGCATCACCACTTTGTGGGGTATAATATTTTTAATATTTTTAATTGGGAGCGCAAGTAAGACAACCGATATACCTACGAACTAAATTTTATTTTTAACTTATGTATGTGTATATATATAAACGCTCTTCTTCTTTTTATCAAGTGTTCAGCCGCCACATACTTTTCAATTACTTTATTAATAGATTTAATGAATTTTTGTTTTTCTTTTTGAAAAATTTCGCACAGTGTGCATTGTAATATTATCATTAAATTAAGAAACCCAACTTATTCGCCAATTTAGTCATTTTTGCACATGACCTTTTTAAATATATGGACAGTTTTACAATTTGCAATGAATTTGGTGTTCACCAAAAAGTCACCTGATGTAAAAGGCCGAACAAATTCAAACACTCTCACTTTTCCGTCTTGTTTCCTATCTATGTAAATGTTCTAACGTATAAAGAATGGTCTAAGTATGTTGAATTTTTTCTTATAACTTATCTTGTAAAATCAATCAAAAGGAACTTGGCGGATATAGCACATTAGTATTGAAGAGTGATCCGTTTTCTACACGCAGTTGGAGAAAGAGGTATCAACTTCTCATATAGACTCCCGAGCAGTAGGATTGAGAAAGACCTACAGTTGAATAATGAATCTGGATTATCCTCGGCGGTGACTGGACCATTCATGCCAAAATTATGAAATGAGCTACATAAAATTTCTCAGACTGTAAGGTAATTAATGCAGATCGAATTTTCGCAGCTTTTTTAAAGGCAAGGACACTACATTCGACACTGTTTTCAGGATATATATATTAGATATGTCATTGCATTTTGTAGAATGGTAAAGTTTGCCTTCATTCCCAAGATTATAAGAACTTTTGGTTGCACGTGAGGTATGAAACCGAAGATGGTGGACCAGATGTAAGACACCGTAAGGTTGTACTCAAACAAAAGCCTTGCGGATTTGCAAAGGACTGCTTGGCTGGGTAAGATGATCTACAGCAGTCTTAGACTTAACTAAGAGTTTTTATGTGTACCAAGCATATCCATGATGGTCCAAAATGAACGTTGACGAACATTAAATTTCTTACTCGGTAGTCAGGACAGTCATACTTTTTGTATCTATTAAACAACCACCATTCTAAAATATGTGTTGTTAATAATTCAAAAGAAGTAGTTTAAATAACTGAACAGTTTCCGTTTCTATTCATACGTTCATCGGGAGATTCTAAGTTTTCTCTACGGCTGCCCAATCAGTAGAAAACAATGCACCTCATAAAGAGGAGAGAAAGGTTTCAGTGAGTGTATGAATCGTGGTAAAAAAAAAAAAAAACAGAATAACTGGTATGATATGTAGTATATTTAGTCAGACAGCCTTGATGGCGCTGAGTGCCCTCGGATAATATCTAAGTTATTGGGGGACTGTAGATTGTCCGTGGATAAGCTGTGTATCCACAGCAAGGTGTCTCTTCAGTGGGTTCCTAGTCACATGGGGATCATGAGGAATGAAAGAGCTAATCTTCTAGCCAGGTTTAGCTCTGGTTCTTCGTTCCTTGGACCGGAACCCCCTGTAGGCATTGCCACTTCGGTTATCAGGTCTCTCATTAAAGCGGATGTTTTTCTTGATGGGCCCAATAAGAATTTCTCTAATTTTCTCTTGGCGCTCGGAAGGAAACAATGTAGAACTGTGGTTGGTTTCATCACCGGCCACAGTTCGCTTCACACTCATCTATCAAGGATGGAAGACAGTCCTGAGTGTTTGTCCTGCCTGAAAAGAGAGCCTGAGACCACCGAACAGTTTGTATGTACCTGTCTGGCCTTTGCCCGGAGTAGGTTGAATACGCTTGTCCTCATATCTGTAGATGAGCTAAAAAACTTGCCTCACCAGGATCTGCTGCGCTTCATTAAGAGGACTGGAAGATTTTGGTGAAAGGGTTTCTAACAGGTTAGCACAATGGGCCGCCCTGGCGTCTGTGCTTGGGATCTCTTGTCCTCCTGCCTAAAAGGAAAAAATGTAGAGAAAACACTGAACGAGGTGCGACATGATTGGTTGTAATAACAAGGCGAACATGAAAATTCGGATAATATAAGAGTTATACAATATTTAAGCTTCGATAAAGAAGCAAGACACGGCAGAAGTGGCAGATATCTTTAAAATTTGAGAAAGAAGTATCGTGAACAAAAACAAATCAAGGCAAATTAAAACTTTATATAGTTTGCCGCAGCCAATAGTAACAGAGTAGCATTACAACTTAAACTAAATTTTCCACATTGCGAATATCCCAACCGAAATAGCAAGCTTACCTTGCTAAAGTTGAAATTTGTATTTCTAATGTCCTGCCTGGCTTCATTTGAACTTTCGAAACTCGAAATAAGTACTCAAGCTTGGCACAAAAATTTCTAACTATCGTTTAATACACTTGCGCCCGGTCCGATGCCTTAAATAAGACCAAACTCTAAATATGCGATGAATCTATTAAATATAAAAAAAAAAAATATTATTACTAAACGCAATGAAATCAAACACTAAGCATTCTTTTGATTCCCGCAAACAAACAATCCAACTTACTTCACTTGCACTTTTCTCCACATATTTTTCTTATGTATATTATGTACATTAAAGACGTTCTTCCTGAATATGTGAACATTTAAAAATAGTACTTTTAATTAGATGTAAATTACAGTAATACTCCATAATGTGTATAACTACGAAATAACATCATTTGTTCTGTAAAGATTTGTACTTTTGCAAGTATTTATTAAAATTATTTTACTCTTAATTTGTTGCAATTATTTTGTTTATTAATTTCATTTCTTTTATATAACTTTGTTTGCCTATACTTTTAAATATATGAAAGAACGTAAAGTGTTTTTCTTATTTATTATTTGTTTCTCGTTATGTAAATTTTTGTTTTTTATTCAGTTTTACGTTGTCTTGATCAAGAACAAGAACTATGTAATTCACATTAGAGTTTATTTATTTAGAAATCGGTTAACAGTATCCCTATATGTGACTTTGTTATTTGGGCATTCTTGTATTTTTCAAATGCTTACATTCCTTTAGGCATAGGGAAACAATTTTGTAAAAAAATACCTTTATCAGTTCAGGGTTGCTTTGTGACGCATTTGTATGGTAGTCTATTATTTTGTTTTCCTTATTTGTAGTAGTAGTAACAACAAGTTCAACTTTGTTTTGTGTAGTAGTAAACTACTTTATTTTGTTTGTGTTTTCTTACTGTATTTACTATATTTTTGTTACTTTGCGCATTTGAAAAAACTAATATATTTTTGTAAATTTCATATTTTTACCTAAAACGTAGCTACAGGTTAATTAATATCTTAAACTCGTTAAACAAAAAAAATGGAAATGCTTTTCATTTTGAATTTCTGAAATTCTGGAAAATACGAACAAAATTATAACAACTTAATTCAAAAATAATTTTAAAATCACAGCTGACCGTGTTAGTAAAACGCACTGTTTTGCTAAAGTTGTATGTTTTCAGGGATTATTTACTTTTACATACATACATACATACATATGTATTGTTCAGTACAGAATTAATTGTATTAAAGTGTTTGCCTGTAAATCTATAAACTATTTTAGATAGGTAACGTAAAAAAATTGTTATTTTAATTATAAAACGGTTTTTGTGCAGGTAATTATTATATGGCCTTCGGGCAGTAACCTTTATTACGAAAATTTTACTTTTATTATTATTCTGTTTAGATGATCTTAACTGTACATACTTATACATCTATACGAGAATGCCCGGCTAATATGTTCCTAATTTTCGATTTGTAGTATACTTAGTTTACCAGCAATTATGAATGGCCAATTATTAATAAACAAAAAGAGGTAATAGATGTCAATTAAAATAATCATTTTATAATATGTATGTTAGAAGCTTAATGCATTTGCACAATGAATGTTACACTGATAATGAATTTATAGTATTTGAACACTTACTTTCATGCGCCTTTTGTAAAATAGAAGCTTGATCTAAGTCTGAACTGTAGCGGTTGAAGGACTATTAGCTTTTAACCTATTCAGGTCATAACGAACTTTGCTCCCCCAGTAACTGAAAAAAATACGTAATTTTAACAAATATCGTCGACTTTCGTTACGACCTGAATAGGTTAGGAGCTAATAAAAAAGGTAAAAAACCCAATTTTTTTATTTTAGAACGTCATAACTCTGAAGATTAGAAGAGTATGAGGCTGGGAGCAGTCTCTGGAAAGGCCATGAGGTTCTACATAGTATACAAAGAGGCCTTAACGGTAACCGTAAAATCTGTACTTTTAAGTGCCTTAACCAGATATTTGGTCGCTGCTTTTTCATGGGGAACAAACTTCAACGACCTAAGCACACTCTGACCTGTTGTAGTACATACAGCCATTACATAATCGGCCGCCGATATTCAAATATTTTGGTCTACTGAATTTTCGCAAATTTACTAACGGCAATATAGTACACTTTTCGCAAAATTTCAGTTCTGATTGTGAATTTTGCTTTGATACAAAAACCAGTAAAATTTTTACGTCCATGAATTAACAAATATACAGTCGTAATGAAAGTGTGAAACCTCTATTCGACAATCCGCAGTCAGTAACTATCAGCTGGCTAACTTTTCATGAATTGATGAATGATCATCAAAGCTCTAGTAGTATGAAACAATTATCAAGGCAGGCAGATTTTGACCAATTACTTAGAAGCGTAGCTGATATTATAGGAACGATTAAGGGTGAAGGCTATATCAAGAGCTCTATAATAAATATAAAAACTACTCGATAACTTCAACCAAACATGTACCCAGAAAAAAATTTTGAGCAACTAGAATCCGCAGAGCATAGATATTTTCAAACTTTTCGGAACCAATGTCATCTCCGCTAATAACATAATAATATGTAATATATGAGTCATCATCACACAGAGTAACAGATCCTTTGCTGCGATGAAGTCTTATAATTGCTCTATAAGAAGAGCACATATATATATATATATATATATATATATATATAAATTAAAATACTTTTTGTCACATATGTATATTTCAGAGATAAAGTAGCTAACCAAACGGAATGTTAGGAATGTTAAATGGTGGATAGTTACTATACTCTCTATACATGTCTGGCGAGGTCCCAAAAAACAAGAATGAATAACGTCAAAACACCAATCAAGAACTCCGCACTTTATCAAATCCGGAGGGTTAACCTTCGAGGGATATCTGACGGTTCCGGGAAGTACGATTTCTCTCAAGATATATCTTGTTGATTGCCGGGGATGTGTATAGAACCTCTAACGAATGGTAAGTGATGTATTGGAGGCGACTAAGAATTTACTGGGTCAATCTAGTCAGAATCTCCTTTCAGTTTGTTAGCATGAGGCAAAACCTTCCCAAGCTATTAAACAGAGTCAATAATACAGGCCTAACTTCGTCATAATGTTCTAAAAAATATATCCAGCATTCTTATAAAATACTGAGAAAAGTTTAATTTAAATACGTTCTGCGCCCTAAACTAGTATTCAGACAGAAAAATGGCCTTTTAATAATCTCACGCTTACTTTCATATTTTCTCAATAGCAATAACATTTTTATACCTTTCTTTTCAAGAAATCTTTAAAATGTTTAAAAAAAATGTTCTTACCGAATGACTATTTCTCAAGGCGTTTTTATGAGGGCGACAAATTATCTTAGAGCGGATTATGAAACGTATGTAATATAAACCATGAATTGTATGGCTCGAAATTTCATGAAGTACTCAACAAAATATAACAGGCTTAAAAATGTGGAACAAGTTTCTAAAATAAACAGCTCTAAGATCCACGAAATTGTCTTGAAGCACAATCCTGATGGTACAAGGTAGGCCTGATTGGCGCGATTACTTGATGTTGAAAACGATAATCAGTGGCAAAGACGTCCAAAAGCAAGTGCATATTGAAGTAACATAATTTCAACTTCCATACAAAAAGCTCCAGTATCAAAGTTCACAACTGAATGAATATTAAAACATCACATCACAAAAAATTATGAAGAATTGATATTGTTTTTATCCATCAAATGTTGAGTACTAGATGGGGTTGTTTATTAATAAACGAATATACCTATACCTCATCGCTCAACTCAGGACTTGAGTCAGCTCAACACAGCGGTGGTTTATCGCTCGAAACTTGACGGACTCACTGCTTGAGTATCTTGAGCGGACTCACTACTTGAGCGGACTCATTATTTGAGTTGAGCGGACTCAAATCATGTTTTAACTAACATAGGAAGAATCTGATTTAAATTTGAAACTGAAACTGAAATTTCAATCAAATAAGATAAGTTCACGAAAAATTCATTCATTATATTATATTACATTAATTTAGCTTTTGTTAATTTTCTTAGCCAACATTTCTTCTACGCTACGCCATTTTGGGATTCAGATTGTGAAGATGACCAAAATTCAATGGAGGTACAGAAATTGTATAATTTTTCCACGGACAAAGCCTTGAGCGTATTTGAAAACAAACGTTTTTCGGCGATAAAAAGTTTTTTTACCGAATACAATACAGCACTGCCTAGTAGTGCTTCGGTAGAAAGATTATTTAGCAAAGGAAAACTAACGTTAGCTCCTAATAGATATCGTCAAAATGACGAAAATTTTGAAATGCAAGTGATGCTAATGGATGCAATGGAAAAAACATAAAGTAAGACGCTTATTCTATAGAAAAATGTAAGTACAATTTCTTATAACATTTTCAAGTATGATATTTTCCTTACAGGTTTTACAAGTTGTTGAATTTCTACATTATATTGAGAGGAAGAGAAATGTTGGCTAAAAAAATTAGCAAAAGCTAAATTAATATAATATAATGAATGACTTTTTTGTGAGCTTTTCTTATTTGATTAAAATTTCAGTTTCAATTTTAATTAAATCAGATTCTCCTTATGTTATTTACAATATGTTTTGAGTCTGCTTAAGCAGTGAATCCGCTCAAGATTGAGTCCGCTCAAATTTCGAGCGATGAACCACCGCTCAACTATTGAGCAGACTCAGTGCTTGAGTTGAGCGATGAGTTGAGTCAAAATTTGACTCCTTTATATCCCTGCTATATACAACGAGCTAAGAACTAAAGGAGAGGCAAATGAGAAAATATCTCATACCCATTTTTAACACATTGGCACTGATATTGTTTATACATAAGCGCCGAAAAAATGTTTACCCCTGTTAACAATTTTACAATCTGTGCGCAATTTTAATCGCTTTTATTTTCATATACTCAAAAGTATTTACTGAATTTGCAAACATGAACATAAAAAAGTGAATAAAAAGTTCAGTGGTAAAAGTTTGTGAGTAAGATTTGCTTCGGTTATTTCACGGGTTTTCCTGCGTCAATGCGCCAAGCCCAAAACAAACCAAACCTATGTATGGATTTGACAGCGAAGACCAAAAATGGCGGATTGAAACATACACAAATGCAGGGCAATTTTGGGTACGCTCATGTACACGGATTGTACATAGGATTGCATCTCCTTTAGTTATTACCTCGTTGGCTATATACCACCGTCTCTTACTATTTCATTTGTCGTACCTATCTAAATCGAATTTTACAGATTTATAGAACTTGTGTTAATTTTCAAGTGTTTTGTAATATCTCAAAGATATTAAATACTTTAACATAAATTTTATGTACCTTTACTACATGTACTAAAATGTAAAAACCCCTAGAAAATCTGCAAGGATAATTCACAAACAGCGATACACTTTAACAAAACAACGCGTATTGAAAATATCCGATCGAAATCCTAGAAACTAAAATAACTCAGAACAGAATGAAACAAATAAAAGCATAAAACATGAACAACAAAAATCTTAAAAATAACCACTACACCTAACACGGTGTTAAAACCTATCCACACAATTATTAGAAAAAAATGCTAAAAAAATATATTATAAAAATTCCTTATACTTTCACTTTGAGTTTGTCTGTCCTTCACTTTATTCCATTTCTAAGAACTTTCGGTAGACTTTTTTGAATTCACTTTTTCTGATGTGACGAGATGATGGTGCGTTCCCGTCAATTTAAAATACAGAAATAATTTCAATAAAATCTACCAAAAGTCCTTATATGAACCTCAGGAGGCGTGTAACGAAACTGCCTGAGCGTTGTTTCCGGTTTGTGCTGAAACCTCGGATTTCACGCGACGTGCAATATGAGATCGAGTATGTTTCCTTAAATGGTCTTTGCGATAAAATCCTGTAATTCAAAAAGAATTTAAATATTTCTAATAATAAAATCAAACCATATGTTTCATACCTTTTCCACATTCTTGACAAATGTGCTTCTTTTCACCAGAGTGAATGACAATATGCAGAGTAAGCTGCTCTTTCCTTTTAAAGGATTTCATGCATATCTGTAAGATTTCAATTAAAATCAAAGGACTAAACTTAAAATATTAACGTTAAATTTACATTGCAAACATGAGGTCTATCAGGTATATGAGATAGTTTGTGTCGAGTCAAGTGATCTTTTCGCTTCAGTGCTGCATTGCAGATATCGCAAACAAACCTACGTTCAACGGCATGGGAAATTACATGCTGCTCAATGAGGCTGCGATCAGGATACGCCATCTGGCATTCCGGACAACAATACAGAGTAGACCCATCCAAGGCCTTTGTTTCCCGGATTTCACCAGGTTTTGGTCTTGGTTTTTTCTCCTTTGGCGGTTTCTTCTTTTTTGACTTCTTGCCACTAGATGTCGTTGTTGCCGCCGTCGTTGTCGTAGTTGTCGACTCTGGAATATTTTGAACATGGCCATCCATTCCTAAGCCATTATTTCCTGAGTTCACGCTGGCGAGTGCTACACTGCCCAGCGCCAGACTTAAATTAGTTCCATTTTTAAGGACCTCGCCTTTTATATTGAAACCAGTTGTGGTATCTAAATTGCCTAAATTTAAGTTCCCTGAGTTGATGGGTGATCCAACGATCCCTGAAGATTCCTTTTTTATCGTCTCTGAGTATTTAAGGAAGTGTTGTATCGAAATTGGCAGTGTTGCTGATAGCAAATGGGATGAGTAATCAACTGTATTTGCAGTATTAGCTAAGGTTTGCCATGACTGATTTACATTTTGTAGAATTTGCTGATTTATGACTAAAAATATAATAAATATTATTGCCCGATGATAATTAAAGAAAATTTAAGCAATTAAGTATTTCTATGTATGAATATAATTATTATTTTTATGTAAAATATTCAATTCCAGATGAAATCATCGAAAAGTATACCTTTATACGTTATCGCAACTCAATTATACATATGTATATATGTATATAATTGACTTATGATTGTGTAATTTTCGAAATAGAGCATTATTGTACCATTTAAATAGCAAAGTGCTATTAAGGTATAAGTCTTATTATTTAAGAAGGAAGAGTATCTAGTCTAGAAGAAGTTAAATTCTTGTTAAAAATGGTACTGTAGTACGATGGGAATAAAACTCTCTCAAACAAGTAAAAAAGCTAGAATTGGTCTAAGACCAATTCTTATGATACCCTAGATGTTATTATTATTATTATTATGAAATTTCGTATTGTCACCCTTCTGTGCAAGTTTGATTTTTGAAGTGATTTTTCGCATATATTTCTAGAACGGTTTGGCGGACAGAAAAAATGATTATAACCAATTTTTTAGGATTTCGTATTGCGAAGAAGTTTTTAGTACAATGAAAATATCTAAGACTGATCGTTTTAACAGTATATGTAAACAACCTAAATTTTTATATGGCGACACCAAGGAGTTGCCCGATTCAGTCCATTTTTGAAATTTTATTTGCTAGTATAATGAAAACAGCATGTACGAAACTTCAGCTCTCTACGTCGACGCGTTCTCAGGCAGTGTCCAAATATATAGTGGAAAACGAAATTTTTGTATGGCAACCCCACGAAGGAGCTGCCCAATTTGTCTCATTTTCGAACTTAATTTTACTTTGGTTTTAAAGTCCGTGTACAAAATTTCAGCTCTCTAAGTATACGCGTTCTCAAGTTATCGTGCGCACAGACGGACATGCAAAAATCAAAATAACTTTTAATATTATGCGTGGGTGTCCAATCTATTTTGCTCTACCATCATTATTTCGAGGTATTACAAACGGAATGACAAACTTAGTATACCCTATAGATTTCCTCTTGGGTATAAAAAACGCCATGATTTTAAAGGCAGAAACACATCCAAGCAAGCCTCTGGCTAGGCTTCCTCGCAGCTCGCCTCAAATCTTGCCTCAGAGAATTGAAAATAAAATGACACCACCGGACTCGGTGCTGGCATTTTAATTTTGATAGTATTTGCGACAATTCGTTTACATTCTGGACAGAAATAATTTATTATCGGATTTCAAAAATGTTGATTATAAATTTCAAGTGATTCGTATTTGTAAAAATATCTCGTTTGACAGAACAAAATTAAAAAAAAATCAATCTGTTGACAGAAGTAGACCTGAGAGAGAACATTTTTTAACATCGAGCAAAATGCGCCTTTTACGACTTTCCCTGCTTTCTACCACTGACATATATAACATAGACTGCCTGATTTTCTATTTCATATGGGTCAGCTTTTGTTGGCAGGTTTGTGAAAATTATTTAATTTCAAGTTTTACTTTCGCATTAATATTCATATTAAAAGTTCAACAAATTACAGATGTATTCGAAGTTATTTCTATTCTTGGAAGCTTATCTCCTACAACATCAAATATTTTTTAAAGTTGATTTTTAAAGAAATAAATTTAAGCAATTTTAAGTGCAATATGAGTTCAGCTTAGCTGCGCTTTTTGTCGTATATGGTAGGTAGGAACCAAGCCGTACTGATGAGTAATACGGTTCCTGCTATTACGAAACGCCTGCTATAACATAGAAATTTCTTTTTTAAAAGATTTTTCGATTGTAAAAGTATTTTTTCCACTCAATTCTCGAGGTGCGAATTTGGCAGCAAACTTGGTCAATTTCATATTGACTATTCGCTATGAATTTATTTCATAGCAAAACTATCTATGAAATTCTAGTCCCGTGTAGGCCTAATCTTTCTAGGCATTCAAGTAAATACGTAGTATTTAGCCTCGTATATAATTCGCTGTGCACTTTGGCGTATACGGCAGGTAGGAACCAAGCCATACTGATGAGTAATACGGTTCCTGCTATTACGAAACGCCTGCTATAAAAATTTCAATTTCTTATTGACTAAACTCGCTATGAATTTAGTTCATAGAAAAACTCTCTAAGCAATGTTTGTTTGCATGTCCATAAAAGTAGGTATGAGGGACAGAGAAAGGATTACAAATATTGCCATCTATTTCTATTCTATATATTCATTTGGAAAACCACTGAACTGAAACTGGACTATGGTAGATTTTGTATATGAATTATTATTTGTAGTTCAGCGAAAGAACGTAGTTAAACTAAAATTAGACAACTATAGAAAAGTGATCCCATAATAATGTTAAATAATGTAAGCAATTTCAGTAGTATCAGCAGTCCATTTTATATATGTCTTTCTAGTTAGGACGATCTTGAGTTTGCTGACAACATTTTCAAAATATCAGCATTTTTCTTCATTTAATGGAACGATTTGTATTTTTTCCATACTGTTTGTTGGTTAAGTCTCGAATGAAAGCTTATTAGATATCAGTTTGAAAAGGACGGCGACGCTAAATTTCTTTACTATCTCAATAACGTGTATCATTTACTGTGTAACTCGTCGGATGGGACCTTTCGTTAAGTTTAAATATCAAATTTTCCGTAAGTATGGTGTACTAAGAGTCTCTCATTAATTACTTACAAACGCGATGTGTCATACAATTACATTATTATTAAATGGATTAAAAGTGCAATATAAAAACTGAAATGTAACAATAATGGGTACTGCGAATTAATAAAAGCCACAAATCTTCAATTAAATCAACTTCCACTTGTTAACTTTTTGCTTTTACCACTTTTTAAAATTGAAAACATTAAATATCAAGATAATAATCAGCCTTTTGGTCGAAAGACGCTCGTCATGTTTTTCGTTCTTACTTTTAATAAATTGGAATGATGGTCACTGGTCAGTTTTTACAGTGATATTGAACGAATAAACAAAATAACAAAATAAATTTTCAAAATTTTTTTTTAGTTTTGGCTACTAGCACCACCAATGTTCGAGCGTGGAAAAACTTCTCTCAGTGACAGCGAACTTCTTGTAACATTACAGATTTGAAGAATAGAAGAATTTTTAAGAACTTTTATTTTTAACAATTCTAAATGAAATCATAAATACAAGAGGAAAAACAACCGCCTCGTTCGGGGTTTCAAACCGGGAACTTCCGGAAAAATAAATAACAATTTAAGTTACAATTTATTTGTGTATTTTCATCGATACTGGTTAATGCCAGCTGAAAGCAAAAACGTGGCTTAGTAGGCTACTTACAAATTATGAAATGCGAGATGGAAAATCATCTGTCTCGTTAGCTCATTGGTAAGAGCAGTCGCCCGGCAAGCGGAAGGTCCCTGTTTCAAACCCCGGTAGAGGCGGTTGTTTTTTCCTCTTGTATTTATGATTTGATTTAGAATCGTTAAAAATAAAAGTTCTTAAAAATTCTGCTATTCTTCAGCTTTTACCAATTCTAACAAGTGTAGGTTCGATTCCCGTCCGCGGGAAAAATAAATTACAGATTTGGAGCGTGAACCCAAAGTATGTGCTGTGCACTCAGTTGTTTAAATTTCCAAAAAAAGTTTTTTTAGCAGCAGTGAATACGGCCAGAAAGTGAGAAAAAATATGCAATTACCAAGGTAAGCATTGTGACCGTGTTGTGTGGCTCATGCTTAAAGAGGAAAATTCAATCAAACCTGTAAAATGTTTGGTTGTGGTGTCACGTGATGCGGCAATGGTGCCTATTGTCAAGGTTGGCCCACTTGTATGGTCAGGGTTGGCCCACCGTGGTTGTACGCGTTAAGGGGCGTGATGAGAACACTGTGAGAATTTTCGATGCAACAAAACGCCAATAACGTGAATTCTAATTAAACGAAAATTGCCTGTAGACTTATATTTTGTACGGGTCTCGAAAGAGTAAAAAACTCATTACCACTTTCCACTTAAAATGGATAATCCATGCATTAAATAATAAATAAAAATGCAACAAATTCGGATTTTTATTTCATTAATTAATTAATTAATTATTTCATAAATTTTTCCAGAACATTTTCAAACATTTCAGGACATATTTCGTCGATTTTCAGCGATGGGCCAACCTAAACAACATGGGCCGACCTTGACATCGTTTCACTTTTTTTTTAAATGCCTATTTGTTTCATTTTTCGCTCAATCAATTTCCGATGTTCAAAAAAACTGTTGCTTTTTCTCAGACCTTCCCAACAAATTGCTTCCTTAAACGGAAGTTATGGGCGAAAGTCATTCCTCTACTCTTCCCGACTTTCAAGTGAATGTGACATCATTTGATGATAAAAATCATTTGATAATGATGATATGTCGCACTTAAAGTTACGAGCTATACTGATTTAATTATTTACTTCGCTATGTCGTTGATTGCTGCTGATCGTGTCCAAATATCTGTCGCTCTTTCTTCTACTGTTTTGTGTGTTTTGCTTTTGGGCATAAAGAATTTTATTTTAGATTTCTGCAATATTCGAGGATTAAGAGCAAATCGTTTTTCGGTGTACTGCCACCTTAATGTTGATATTAATCAGTATCACGTCCCTGGTTACAGTTTGGTGCCTCTTCTGTCTTGACATAGGAATATCTCACTATACGGAATGATGTGGCCTTTATCGTCCTTGACATATCCCTTCTGCCGCCAATCCAGAGTTTAATTACATCTGGATTACGTTCAAACTCCACAGGCACATTTCTGTTTCCTTTATCGCAGCCCAAATATGTCTGAAGACAACACGGTATTTGACAATATCTCCAACAATATTCGTCATTTTCTTTCTGTGTCCCCCTGTTCCGAAATCCTCTTTCCAGGCGATTTCAATGTGCACAACATATCTTGGCTCAGACATTTTCTACCACAGTCCCTGCGGGCCGATTCGCTGAACTCTTCTGTGAATCTTTTAATTTGGAACAGCTAGAGGATGCACCAACGCGAATTCCTGATGCAGCTGGAAATGGAGCTAATCTAATTGATTTGTTTCTAACATCTGACCCCGACAAATATTCCATCTCAGTTGACTACTCTCTTGGTAATTCAGACCACTATTTAATCACGGCTCAATTTATCACCTCAAACCTGTGCCGCCCTACATCTTCACCAACAACTAGGCTTCTCTGGGTGAATGCTGATTGGGAGGGTCTCAATCAGTATCTTAGAAAAATTGATTGGTCGGTCTATTCCGCTTCGAGGGATGTTGATGAATGCACATTAGAACTTAGTAACACACTAAGTCTTGGCATGCGTGAATACATCCCGCATTCTTACAGCAGATCTCAACAAAAGCAAAATCATTCTTGATTTAACGATAAGTGCAACCAAGCTATTAAAGAAAATGAGTTTATTTTCGCGCCTATTAATTGCTACCGTCTGGAACTGAAACAACTCTACAAAACTGCACGGAGCACCTGTAAGTCCATTATCCGGAGAAAGAAATTTTTGTTTTACCAGAATATAGACAATCAAAATTTATGGTCCCTGGTCAAAACCTTCAGGAAAAACTTCACCAGTTTCTCTATACTTTCACTACTTAATAAGGGTGAAGTGATTGTTGACTCCCTGGTTGCTAGATCCGCTTCAAGCTCTCGTCTTCCACCCACTTCACAAACACCTATTTTGTATCTTCCGTGTGGATGTATACTAGAGCCAATACGCATTCGTACAAAGGAAGTGTTCAAGGTCCTTAAGGGGATCAACGTCTCCAAAGTGGCAGGTCTTGATGATTTCTCGCCTCTGTTAATTACCGCCTCATCTTTGGCTAAATCTCTGCACAAACTATTCCACTTGTCTTATTCGACAGGAAAATTTTCAACTGCTTGGAAACTAGCTCATTTTCATCCTATTCCCAAGAAAGGAGAGGGTAGCGATCCCTCAAATTATCGACCCATTGCAATCACTTCAATTCTTTCCAAGACTTTTGGCATTAATATTTCCAGTAAGTTAAGCTGGACAGTTCACAGCTTCTCTGTTTTCAAAGAAGCATCGAAATGTCTTTGATTTCTAAAAAGATCTAAGAAATGTTTCAGCCCGTCAAATCTGGCGCTTCTCTACAAGTTCTATATCAGACCTAGAATGGAATACAATTCCCACATATGGACCGAGGCTGGTCGCACTCATTGGCGATGTGACAATAACTTGTCATATCAACTCGTTCGAGCACCACCGCAATGTTCGATACCTTTCGATCCTTTATCGCTACATGTATGATCAATGTTCGAAGGAAATATCTAGTCTGATCCCTTGTAGAATAATTCCAGCATGCAATATTCACGTACCAAGCCGCGCACATCCTCTTACTCTTCAAATTACTTTAGGCGTTACAGTAAAATTCCGTGATGCTTTTGTATCCGCATCTGTGCGAATGTGGAACAGTCTACCGTCTTCTGTCTTTCTGCATACAATCTGCGAAAGTTTAAGGGAGGCATACATCGGCACCTCCGCCAATCTCCTCATATCCCCTAATCTTATCCCTATATCCTTCCTACCATGATGTTCTTTGCATCATAGGGTATCACCTGAGCTTACCTAAATAATATAAAAAAAAGTATCATACTGATTTCCTGGTCCATATACTAATTAGAATTCCATACTGAGTTTAATATTCTGATTCTACAATAAATTTTATTATCTTTCAATACTGTTACGTGCAACAGAAAGAGACAACTGGTGACATCTATTGGAAATGAAGAGTAAACAACTTCACGTTCGGAGAATCGATGATGGAATCTTCGGGAAGGTTCAGGAATAGAATAGTCAGACGAACAAAATTTGAAAATTGAAGGAATCGAGCAGAAAGTGGCGGAAGCTCAACAAAAAGTCACCGAGCAGCTTGACAACTTTAAAGAAAGAATAAAGCATCGTCAGCCTCTAAACATAGCAGCTGAAATATCCGGTGCAGGTAAAATGGAACCTCCAATATATGATGGACAAAATTTGTGGTATATCTTCAAGAGACAATTCGAGGCAACTTCAGAGGTAAATAGATGGAATGATGAAGACAAAGCTATAGCTCTGGTGTTAGCACTTCGAGGTCTTGCGTCAAAACTATTACAAACTGTACCGATTGAAAATCAACATGATTACACTTCATTAGTACAGGCAATAGAATTACGTTACGGAGATGAACACATGCAGCAAGTATATCGCCTACAGTTACGCAACAGGATTCAAAAGCATGGCGAATCACTACAAAAACTGCAGTCTGATGTGGAATGGTTAGCGCATCTTTCATACTCCAGCGTGAATGCGGATTTCTTTAAGAGGAGTCAGTACTCAGCAAAAATTTCAATTTAGATGCCAGCGAACCTGTAGGCAATAAAACTTACTATACGTAGGTTTGTGTCCTGAAAGTATGAAAATACATATAAAATTAGCCTAGACCTAGACCAAAAGTCAAATTAGAGACATCTAGCGTAAAAGACAGAAACCCAACATGCGACAATTTAAGACGAAAATGGAAATTTGCAGTTCAAAGAAATTGAAAATTTTTAAAGAGAATTAACTCTCCTAAATTTTATTTTGCACATAGTTGTTAAATATGCTATTTTGCTTTATATTTTTAAAACTTTCAACGAAATATTGCAATTGCTCGTCGGTGAAATATCGAGAGAAAAAATAAGTACTATTAGAGTTAAACAATTAAAAAATGCGACACTAAAAAGGAAAAAACTCGACGTTATTTGCTAGATCTAGGCTTTATCTCTCTAAAATAGTCACAATATAAAGAAATGAGAATACCTACTAAGAGGAATTTGATTTGAAAAAAATCAATTTTTACCATTTTTTACAAGTTTCCGAGCTAATATCTCCATTCCAATGCATTTTTTTTTATTTTTCTCGACGTTATTTACTAGACTTCTTAATTACCTTTAATTTAAGATATAAATCGTTATTCTGCTACGAATAGTTTGCTAGAAATTTGCATTGAAAAATGTATGAAACTTGCAAATCTTGGTACTGACTCCTCTTAATGAAGTGGCAGCGGAGGCATTTGTGAACGCTATTGCAGATCAAAAGATACAACAAGCATTGAGGCTAGCGGAGTGCAGTACGAATGAGAGACATTTCGGTGGACAAATGTACTTGTAATAGAATGCAGTCATCGCAGAACTCACCTTCGCGTGGTCTCCTTCCATGCTGGAATTGTATTAGACCAGGGCACCTTTAAAGAGACTGCAGAAAACGTCAACGAGTGGAATCTCTAGAAGAAGAAAGGAGAGTGGAGCTGCGAAGATATCGAGCTGGGCAACAGACTTGCAACAGATTGCAGTTATCACTGAACACCCCTTCACATAGTGTCCTTCGATGCTGGGATTGTAATAAATTGGGACACCTTCAAAGCGACTGCAGGAGAAAGCGCCGTTGAAGAGAATCAACAGAAAGGAAAGGGAGAGAAGAATGTCCAAGTTGGCGAGCTAAGGAGCAAGCTATTTTTAGAGAGACTAGACTCTAACCTTATGGCTTTCAGAGCAAACACAGGAAAAGACGTATCCATAAAAATGCAGAAGCCTTTGTACAACGTCCATGCGAACCTGAATGTAAGCATTACGGCTGTGAGAAAGAAAAAGAGACAACAGCAACTATACAGTTGGTAACCGTGGAACCATCTACAGGTTGGGACAACGAGGACCTGCAACAGAACAACGAGAAGATCCGGACATTTCACCTATTCTTGCTTGGAGAGAAGACATGGAAAAACCAGAATGGAAGGATATTTCGCGGATGAGTCAAAATCTGAAAAGCTCCTGGGCTCAATGGAATTCTCTTCAAGTTGAATGCGGTATTTTAAAACGCAAGTGCGAAGCACCTAACGGTAAATCGTTCCGAATGCAAATAGTCGTGCCGGCATCAAAAGTCAACGATGTTCTAGGTAAAATGCATCGTGGAACATCTGGAGATTATTTTGAAGTAAATGAAACAATTTCTAAAATACGAGAAAAGTTTTATTTGCATCATATGCGAGAAGATGTGGAGGAGTGGTGCCGCAAATGCACTGTCTGTGCTGCTTGCAAAGGGCCGCAACACAGAAGCAGAGGAGAAATGCACAAGTATAATGTCGGAGCCCCATTTGAAAGGATAGCTGTAGACATCGCTGGACCTTTTCCAGAAATGGATGGCGGTAACCGTTATATATTAGTTGCCATTGACTATTTCAGTAAATGGCCTGAAGTATATGCAATCCTTAACCAAGAGGCAACCACAGTTGTGGAACAAATAATAACGAATTGGGTCAGTAGGTTTGGTGTGCCTCACGAACTTCATTCGGACCAAGGACGGAACTTCGAATCACGAACTTTCCAGGAGATGTGTAAAATGCTGGAAATAAGAAAAACCAGAACAACTCCTCTACACCCACAATCTGATGGCATGGTAGAGCGCTTCAACAGAACATTGATCGGGTATCTAAAGAAAGTAGTTGACTACCATCAACGCGATTGGGATCGACATATTCCTATATTCCTAATGGCTTATAGATCAGCCGTTCATAACACTACCGGACAAACCCTAGCTAAACAAACAATAATTAGCTGATGTGCACGAAGCCACGAGATCGAAATTAGCAACAAATACTGATCGGATGAAGACCCGCTATGACTAACGTGCTAATTGCTCAGGATTTAACGAAGGTGATCTTGTTTGGTTGTACAACCCGAACCGACATAAGGAACGTTCTCCAAAACTACAATAACACTGGGAGGGACCGTATTCAGTATTAACTAGAATTAATGACGTGGTATACAGGATTCAGCGTGGCAAAAGAGGCAAGCGTAAAATTGTTCATTTGGACCACTTGTGTCAATACTACAAGCAGCAGGACCGTTGACCACCTATTGTTCGGTACGAGCAATTTTAAGAAGGGGACAGTGCTACGTGCAACAGAAAGAGCCAACTGGTGACATCTATTGGAAATGGAGAGTAAACAACTTCGGAGCGATGATGAATCTTTGGGAAGGTTCAGGAATAGAATAGTCAAAACGATTCTGGAAAAGAATACTCAAGAAGACACTGGAGAGTTTCTAGGGTATAAATATAGCAGTTGTCATTGACAAGAAAAGAGTCGTGTCTTAAACGTTGCAGTGTTAACAAGTGAAAGAAGCGAAAGTGTTTGGATTAAGATAATTGAAAGTACAGTATTAGCGATAATTAAAGTTGAGTTGATAAATTGAAGGATTGTGAATTATATAAGATTAGAAGAGAAATAAAGAGCTTGTACATATATTAAAAATTTAATATTATGTTTTAAATAACGAACCAAAGGCCACGCACGTAGCAATGCGTTTCAGGATTGGTCGTGGGTGATATTGCGAAAATTTCCTGACTGACTTACAATTAAGAGCGCGATGAAACAGTTGTCTGAAAAGCTATATTTGATGTGGCCACACATTCTTCGAAGGTATTTGAGCAGTACGGCTACATACAAATTTACTGTACCGATGACAATTTAGCTCAGTGAAAAACCAACAGAAGAATGCTGGGAAGAAAATTTCAAACATATAGGCACTGATCAGGTTGCCGTTCTCCGAATTTTCATACATAATCGAGGTTTTCCTGGCTCATCAGTTCAGATTGAGTGTGTTTGCAAAAGCAAAACACATTTGGAAACACGCTAAGTTACATTTTATTCGTAAAAATATATAATATAACTAATATATGTAGTTTAGTTGCATCGGCTTTTATAAATCTCTAAAAAGTCATCCAGAGCTATTCAGAAAAAAATAAAAAATATGCTTTCGAAAAAGAAAAAACCTGTTGACACTACTAGTCCTAAGGCGATGCGAGTTGAGCTGGACATCGGAGAAAAATGACTTTTTAATATATATTTCAAATTTGTCTTTTTTTTATTGTAGTTGCTTTTGATATATAATTAATTAAAATTACATACCTACATCTCGAAACCCATGCGCCGTTTTCACTTTTCAGAAAAACAAAATACACTTCATCATAGAGTATGGAGCAACAGCATTGTATGCTCGCAAGTTCGAAGAGACTTGCACTTATAATAATATAATAATTTATTTTGCTTCAATGTAGCAAACAAAACCGCACATTACGTATGCTTGTATAAACTTTAAGGTGATATGAAATGAAAGCCTGCTAACCTATACTTACTTTCTATCGCACCCAAATTCACATCAGGCAGGTGACAATACAAAACAATAGAAAATGACGGTAATGCTGTTGAACTACCTCGTTAATTTTGTGCCATTTAAGTATATTCGAAGAAATTTATGATGTTAATAATAAATTTAAAACAAGTAATATAATTAATAACAAGATAAAGAAATATAATTGGTTTAAAACCAAACCAAACTAATATTACAACCTAGATGAAAATAAAAGTTAAATAAAGTGAAAACCTAAAATTCTGTATGGCAACACCAAGGGGGTTGCCCAATTTAAATCATTTTTGAAACTTTATTTACTATTTTTATGAAAACGTTGTGTATTGCAAAATTTCAGATCTCTACGTCGACGCAGGCAGTGTTCAAATATACATGTAGTAACAAAGGAAACTTTGTATGGTAGCCCTACGAAAGAGTTGCCCGAATTGTCCCATTTCGAATTTAAATTTTTTGTTTTCTTAAAAAACTCGTCCGCAAAATTTCAGCAACGGACAGACGGACAGATGGACAGACAGACTGACATGCACAATTCAAGATAACTTTTAATATTATGTGTGGGGTGTCCATCCCATTTTGCTTTACCATCATTATTTTTGTGCATTATAAACGGAATGATAAACTTAGTATACCACAGAAAATCGACAAATATTTTGTAAATTTGTGCATCGATCCTCTCCGATGTTGATGAGATTTCACAGGTAGGTTGGTTTTGCTGTTAATACATAGTACTATGTTGAAATATTTTGTTATTTTCGTCAATTTTTGACGGAGATATGGTATTTCGAAATATAAAAAAGTTGAAAATTTTGCTTGGTAGGTGTAACTTTAAGAATTTATATCTCAGAATATACACATCGCAAGACTATGAAATAAACCCTATTTATTTCAGAATGCTAGAAGTTCCTGAAAAAATTAGTCGAGGTCCATTTTCTGAAAATTTGTTTTCAAGGATAATGGATATGTCCCTATCCTTGAATATCTTAAAATGCTCACTCTCGATTTTTATATTTCTTATTTTTTGTTTGAATCCTTAATGCATTTTAAGGAAGCTGTAGAAAGGATTAAATCTTCCTTCAATTTTGGATTAAGTTATTTGTAAAATATATGTAGTTCAGAAAACTTTGAACGAAAATTGATGACGTATCCTGAGTTGTCAGATTAAACGCAGTGTGTTCGGTACGTTTTAATTCTGACTGATGCTTTTTCTCTTCATGACAAAATTGAAACTGTAATATATATGTATATATACAGGGTGTTTTCGACTAGATGGTCCATAGAGCAGGAGATGATAGTACTCACCTAGACTAACAAAAAATTGTATGGCAGGAGAGTTCCACATCAACCATTTGGAAGATACAGGGTGATTAAGATGCTTTTTCACAAAACACAGTGTATCTTAAGAAGGTCAGGATGTATGGTCGCTGTCAAGATTTCATTCTATGCAGATCTTCATAGCCTTTCGAACCACATGGCCGTTCGTACTGCTCTCCTTTCAGTAGTTCTGGTGGTCTAAAGTAAGAATTTCGGATTTTCGTACCATTTTTTGAATTGGGCATATTTTTTTTTTACTAAAATGCGGCTAACATAACTTTATTATAAAAACTGTAAGCTGTGCACTCTTCTTATTTAATGTGACCTATTACACCCTATGTGCTATCTGTAGCCGTTAAAGTATTATTAGCTCATAACCTATTCTCAAAACTAGTCTCAAACTTATTTTTAAAGATAATTTGTTCCCTTAGTGACTGAGAATCGTTATTTTTTAAAAAAGATCGTCTAATTTCGGTATGACCTGAATGGGTTGTCAGCTAATAACTCCTACGTCGTTCGAAAGGCCATGAAGTTCTGCACATAATGAACTCTTGATAGCGACCGTATACAATGTACTTCTTAAGATACAAGTTGTTTTGTGAAAGATTATCATAATTTCTTAATCACCCTGTATCTCCCAAATGGTTGATGTGGACCCCCACCCAGCCGGAAACACCCTGTATACATGCACATATGAGTATGCACGGTGTTCCGTAAGTAGTGCACTATATTTAAGGATTGGATAGTTGAAGTCAAGGCAAGAAAAAGTGTAATTGAGAAAGTGTGGTATGATACGTCGTTTGGGCGGCAAAAGAAAGTGTAATGTATTATATTATATATATATATATACTATATATAATATACATATATTCGCAATAAAGCACAAATTCAGAGGCAATTGCGAAATTCTCGACCAGGATTAACATGCACAAATTTTCAATTAATCGAGTGTGTTCCCAAAAAGCATTGACGTACTGCAACAATAGAAAGTAATCGCAATTCTGCTGATTTTTTCTGATCGCAGAATAGGGTCACGAAAATGACGAAAAGTAAGTGCGCTCGAGATCCAAGAAGTGAGGTTGAATCGAGTTTTGAATTTTGAACGGTTAAACGGTGAGCGGGATTTCGTTTGGTAAAATGAATAAATCCCGAATGGATTAACGAAAGAGAAATTTTAAAATAAAGAGAGTGTTTGAATTACAAAAGGTGATATATTTGTTTTCAATTATACATAGTTCCTAACCAGTATAAATAAGTTTCCCTGACAAAAGGTTTTGTGACTTCAGATACCTTCTGCATTAACCGACTATTACTGTCTTGTTATGCATTCTGTGAAGATAAGGTCATCGTAAATGATAGTAAACTGTCTTAATTTTATAATAAATGTCCAATCATCTCTCCAAATCTCCATCCCCATTTTGTTAGAAATTATAGTCAAAGACAAAAAATTGAAAAAAAATTCTTATTTTATTTTACTTTTAACTGTTTTCCCCCAAAATGCATGATTACCATAACATTCTCTTGAGAGATTTGGAAACCCAAGAAAGTTTCCTTTCATTTGATCCGGCAAGTGTACCCACCTTCAATGCAACCGTTTTTTAAATAAGCCTATTTTATGATGCATAATTTCATTAGGTACATTTGCTCCTATCACGAAGTAAACATAATTTTGGGCGTGGATGGAGCAAAACTAATAAAATTAAATCTCATGAAAACTCGTTTATCTAAAAAGGTTGCATGTAGGGCATGTACCATTTGCAGGATCAAATGAAAAATACAACGAAACAAATTTGTCCATCATTATTAGACAAATCAATAAAGCCTTAAACACAATCATAAAGATAGCAATAAACAAGAGAAAAAGTTATAATTTGTTTAAGATCAATTATATTATACCCTAGATGAAAATAAAAGTTAAATAAAGTGAAAACCCAAAGCTTTGCATGGCAGCACCAAGAAGGGATTGCTAGATTTAGTTCATTTTGAAATTTTTGTTTCCTGTTATATGAAAAAGGCGTGTACATAATTTTCCCATGTCGACGGGTTCTCAGAACCAAGGTATTCCCATTACGAACCATGTTCCACCATTATGTGACGTAATATCGTAAAATGTATAGGAAAGTACGGTACAGAGAACACAATACTATCCCTCCTCTCTCTGTCTTTCCTATAAAAATGTATATACATTAGTCACAGAATTACGTCACAGGCTATCAGCTGCAAGGTGTCAAAATTTTAATCGGATTAACTTGTCTTCTATATACCTTGCACAGCACTGAATTATAGCAATGGACTGAGCCAAAGTATATGGAAGACAAGTATTCCCATTAAAATTTTGGCACAATGCAGCTAATAGTCTGTAACGTAATTCTGTGACTAATGTATATACATTTTTATAGGAAAGACAGAGAGAGGAGGGATAGTATTGTGTTCTCTGTACCGTGCTTTAGCTAAAGATAGTGTTTACAATGCTCAGTCTCTCTTGCCCATACACACCATTCAGGTAAAAATAACCTTTTGAAAATTAAAGTCGGAATGAGTTTAATTTCTTATAAAAGTGCTTATAAGCGATTAAAATATCATTTGAGCCCAAGAAAGATTATTTTTTTAATTTAATTCGATTTTCAGTTCTAAAATTTCTCATTAGTTGAATTTTACATGTTTTTTATGCAGTAAACGTTTTAAAGGGTGCTCAAACTCTGATATACAGAAACACAATACTTGTGCCACACGAAATAGCGAATCGCTCAGTCCATTGTTATAAGTCAGTCGTTCTAAGGAATGTCCAAATATATCACAGACTTCAATAATATACTCTAATGACAGCTAGCAAAAAGTGAAGCCAGCAAAAAGTGAAGCCAGCATAAAGTATGGTTTTTATGTTGCGAGCGATTAGTGCTGCCAAAGAGTAAGAAAAATATGTTCAGAAAGCAAATTCCCACATTTAAAAGGAAATTATTTATTGAAATAATATGTTAGCTTGATAATTTATAGTAATATTTCAAGCTAATAACAAAAATTGTGTGCTTTAATATTTATTTTTAATATGGAAATAGTTTTTATTAATAAAAAAAAAACTTAAAGAAGATTAAATGCATTACAAATGATACAAAGATAACAAGTATGGCCGATTCGAGCGGAATTTTTTGTGTTGCCGCGTCACGAGGTAACAATGTCATTTCCCGAAATTTTTTTTTTAAGTTTTTGTTACAACATTGTTTGTAATTACATACGAAGCGTAGTTCTAAATTTCAAACGGGAAAAACGTAAAAAGGTACCTACTTAAAATAATTTCTGAATATTTAACAACAATTTAATTAAGAACTGCGTGTAGAATTAATTTCTCTCCATTTTAGGTAATCATGGTAGCCTTATTTATGTAATATCCTTCAACATGACAGAAAGTTAATTTGGGATGTTTTGCCCTTCTGATGGGGGCACATGCTGGCTTCAATAATTTTGTATGGAAAAGGCAACGAGGTAATAATAACTAGTTCTTACCTCGTTGGGAAAAGTTCTGCAGCTAACAGTCTATATTATTGAAGTCTGTGAAATATATAGTGAAAAACGAAATTTTTGTATGGCGAAGTATGTACAAAGGACTTACACGATTGGTCCCATTTTCGAACTTAGGTTATTTTTTTTTTTTTTTAAGTCCGTTTGCACAATTTTTGCAGTCTAAGTGAACGCGTTCTGGAAATATCGTGCGAACGGACGGACAGACAGACTTTATTTAATATTATGCGTTGGTTACACACGGTATGACATACATACTAATTATATCCTATGATTTCATATAGGGCGTAATAATATGAAATCAAGTATTTGTCTACAGCAAGAAGTGCAAAATCGGAACTACAATTTTCAGCATTACTTGCTGTAGAGGTTCTTCGATGCAAGTCCGATCAAGTAGCTCTCCAGTCATCACAAAAAGAAAAAGAAGCCAAAATTATTCTCAAGAATTTCTCTATATACTAAAAAAAAAAACTTTCAAAGCTTCATGTCAGAATACACGTAAGTGCATAAAAATCCAATATACTAAAACTTGGTAACCAGATGACGGTAATGACAATAAGAAAATACATTTTGTTTCTTTAGTATAGTTTCAAAATGCGGCGCTGTTAGATTCGGCCCTTCGCCATATATTTTCGGTTTCTATAGATTTCACTACTCTATGATATTGAATATTTTAAATATTTGCCGTGAAATATTAGTCCTTTTGTATTTATGATTGTGAACTTTAATACTATTATCTCTTCTAATTACGGCCTTCTTTCTAAATCTTGGGACACTTAAGTTTTTATAAAATTTAGTCAGCTGACCTGCCATACATATGTGCAGGGAAAGCGAGCAATATATTTCTTTTCTTTTACATAAATGCATGCATAAATAAGGACTGTTATCTATTTTCTAGTCTTATATCAGTTAGTGTCAACAGAGGTTTTATAAAAGTAAGAGATATTAGGCGCACATATTACAATTCGTATCAGTAACCCTATCTACCCTACTACAGCCTAACGTTGCCTAATTATTACCTTAAATAACAATTCGGGACGGAAACGAACGCAATATTTTTTTTTTCTTTTTAACCGATTTTTTTTTGTTATTAATTTTAAATTATTAAAGATTTTTTCAATGCAGAATTCTTACAAAACTAGTGCTTGAACATAATTTAATAAAATAAAAAATTGTATTGAATTGACCTACACAATAATATCACCAAAGGGGTTTTTCCGGTCTTTGAAAATCGTAACCTATCCCACATTTTTTTTTCTAACCGATATTAACAGATATGTAGGTATACAAATATAAAAACAATGTCCTAATTAGGACTTTTTAGCATGTATTCGCAGATTTCATTAAACGCTATGTATTCAAAGTTCATGCGAAATTCAAATCTATTCATGTTTCGTAAAATTTAACACTTCCAAATAAAGACGCGTCCTTGAAGTTAGAATGATGTCGGCATGTGCACACGACGAAAGTGAAAACACTGGCTCACTTCTACTTTCTCATACAGCTTACAATATTACATAAATTGGATCATAACGGTTTTTTTTTTTTGCAAGCAAGCAACATTTTTTCTCTGTGAGCTTCAGAATTTAAAAAGACACTACATAAAAAGACAGCAAAATATATTCTATAAGCAATAAAAACAAAACGAATTAAAATAATTTATTTTTCAAATATGAAATTAACAAAATTAAAATGAATTGAATTACAAATTAAAAACAATGCTCCAAAATAAATTTAGGTTTCGGCCTTGAAAATTACCTTCTTCCCGGTCTCTCTCAATTTTTGGATGAATCTTTGGTTTATGCTCGGATGTGCTGAGAAAGTTCAGGTCGGTTTGGGGTTGAGAGTAAGGAATCGAGATGTTCTGGCCGTACTGCATACTGTTAACAACTGTAAAACGTTACAAAAGAAAATTTTCCTTAACAAAATTATATTACTTCACGACCTCTATAAAAATTAAACTCGGAAGCGGAACTTGATGGGCTAACACCGGTCCCGGCACTAATCAAATTTACTTCCCCTGCTTGTATAGTACAGCAAGAGTACACACTTCATAACATTCGGTGAACGATGACGATGACGATACGAATGTCGTTCACATACACACTGAAGGTGAATGGCACAATACAAACTTCGCCCGGTGAAATAGGAAAATCAATAAAAACGCCATTAGCGAAATTTTGGATTTCGTTGCTGTTACCGGGGCAAATATTCATTATGCCGATCGAAGTAATGATTTTTTGATTTTACAGTTTATCTTCCAGAATAACCAAGGGCTCGTTTTAAAAGTTTTTTTTACTTACCTGTGGGATTCTGGTTGAAATGATTGCTATTTGCTTGATAGCGTTGGGAATGATTGTCAGCAGCGGTGCCATTGATTCCGGGCGTTGTAAAGGCGCCGGGTGCTTGTGCATCATGACCAAATTTAGCAGCAAATTGATGGATACCCGAAAATGGGCCACCAAATGCCGAAAAATTCATCATTTATTTAAGCTATTCAGGACACTGGCGCCGCTTATCCCGGCAGACCACAGCGATCGATATTAACCCGTAATTCACTCAATAAAACTGACCACGTAATCCAGGTGTTGAAGTTGTTAAAAAAATAAACTATCACTCTTTTCCGGCGTTTTAAATAAACCGGAAACTCAGATTTTAAATAAAAATAATTTCTTTTTTACTTTATTGTACTTCCCGATTGTAGGCCGGGGTAGCAGGAAAAAATCAAACAAGAAGAGGGGTGACTCGAGCGCGTACAGATGATGCCATCGATGTTCCGGGGGATGGTTTTTAATCCTTGGGGTAGATTGGAAATGTTAGTGCGTTCAATGTAATTTTTCGTGACAAATATTTTCATTTATCTTTCTAAAATGCATTTTCAGATTTTATTTTATTTAATAAGAATGAAATATTTACTAATTTTAATTAAGATCTATCCGGTGTCCTTTTGATATAAAACTATTTGAATTAATTGTATTAGGACTGTTTTTTTCTGAACACTACCTTTGAAAGCATTCGGTCCTTTTCTTATCATATAAAAGCTTTCAACACGTCATGAAGCTTTTTAGCTCCGATGTAAATATTTGGGCAACAACCTTGAATAAGTATTTGCTTAAAATTAAAAGCGGTGGTAAATTTAAAACTTTTGTTTTTATAATGTAACAGCAGTAAAAGATCTATCCACGTGACGCTCAGTACGTTTACATGAATGCTTGAAATATACTTGAAGTATGTTTGAAGTAATCAAAATATCATGAAAATACTCATTCAACGCGTAAATTTCAACTTAAAACATGGAAAATTAAATTTAAGAAAAATGCAAGTCAAGTAATTGGAATTAATTCAATCAACCGCCTTAGCTTCTAGTGGATTTCAAGTCAAGTACTCAAGTATTCATGTAAACGTACTGGCTGTTAGTTCAATTTTTGTGTTCTTGCACTAAGAACTGTAATGAAGGACACTATACGTTTAGTTTAAAGTTATTAGGTGCAATTTGGCTGTGATATAGGGAATTGTATTTTGAATAGTCTGCCTTTCTTTTGTACTTAAAATGCATGTTAATTTACTCTGGTAAATTGCAATTCGAAGATTTCGCGTGAAATAGTAACGTTTTTACGAAAATTTCACGTAACTATTCCATGTCAACTTATACCTGTGACACACATAGGGTAAATTTAACTGGTAATAAGCATGCTTTTACTCCGTGTATCAACAAATACCGCGAGGATTCTGACAAATACCCCGAAAAACAAGCGTGTAATTTCGGGGTATTCTCAAAAATTGCTGGGTAATTATAATTACCCTGATAACCCCACGGTTACACCTGCAAGTACAGCTTGCATGCAACCCTCCCTTCCAACACGATTTTTAACTAGACAGCGGAAGGCAGTACGGTTGATGTCTTATCAGCTTGCATGCAAGTTCATTTAAAAAATGGCATTGAGACGTAAACTCTTGCGTATATTGGAAAATTATGGCAATAAAGGAAGCATCACAATGATAAAAACCCAAGACAAAAGGAAAATGAAGGTGTTGGTAAATGATGTATTGCAAATAATCCCAGAAAATTGCATTTTCCCGGTATAAATTTATGAATTTCTCTCAAGCATTTCGTTTCCGCCATTTTGAAAACTGTATAAATGTCAAATTACTATCTCCCAGCTGCCATGGTTTTTCAGCATGCAAGTTCGCTGAAAGCTGTACTGCCAGCATGGCAGTAGAGGTTACACGTGCAAGAAGTATGGCAGTGCAAGTTGCATGCAAGCTGTACTTGCAGGTGTAACCTCGGGGTAACTGCGCCAACTGGTAGTCGCTAGAAATATAAAACTTCTGTAAGCACATATTCAGCGATAAACAGTGACCACGGGAGATTATTTATAAGCAGTTTCTACGGGTAAGAAGTATTCAGGGTAGTAAAAATTCCAAAATGCAAAGTTACGATCAGGAGGACAGGCAGCATAGTACCAATGCTACTGAAAAGGAAATTGATTCGGCCATTTTAAAATTGCGAAGTTTCTAATCGTTCAGCTGTACAGTTATTTACCGGCGCTTTGAGGTGATAACATAATAATTAAATTATCATTATGCGCTGTGGATTTGTGATACAGTTACTGTTTATGTCAAAAACTTGAACGTAATTGAACATGCACCCAATTAATTTCCTTAAACATATAAGGAACCACACGTAGCACCATTTTGTGCTGGTACGTCTGAGCACAACGGAAGGAAAATCCTTCCTTTCATAAAAACTTCAAGTTTGTTTTGTTTACTTTTTTTTTCTATTTTTATTCACAGGGCATCAGCTGCAATGTGTCATAATTCTCTGTGTAGTTTCGATAGCGTCGTTTGTTTTGGGTTGTTGAAGCTTTGGTAATTATTTTGTGTGGTTTGTGAATTAAATAACAAGTAAATATTTCTGCAAATTATGAAGTGCTCTGTTCTTAATTGTGAGAATTGTTGGAGAAAAGATTCCGGAGAGGAAAATGAAATATTTCACGGATTTCCCAAAAACTCGAAAGTTAGTGAAAATTGCGTGACAAAGAAAAGGAAAAAATTAATATAAATTACACTCGAGTTTATTCGGATCATTTTCCAGAAAGTGATTATACACTACAGGACATTCTTTTCAATTCACAAAAAAAGAAAATGCGATTGAAAGAAGGTGTTGTGCCATCAGTGAATATTTCTCACAGAATCAAAAGTTTAACTCGTTCAAGAAAAGGTTAGCTCCTATGAGAGGTAATTAATTTTGTTAATTACAGTGTTTAAGGTAAACAATGTTTTGTAAAAAGGTTATAACAACAAGGATCCGAGGAATCAATTCAAGATGAGGTATTAGTTGAAGACGGAGAGAACCAAGAAGAAATGGAGAAAAATGAGGACATAAGTAAACATATTGCAGTCCAAACAGAGTAATTTCCTATTTTACTACAAAATTCATTGACTTAAACTTCTATTTCTTTTAGAATAATCAACTTGCTTCAATTGTATGATGCAAAATTCAGTCGACGCTATGTCGGTTCAGCCACACAAAAGTTCTTTCAAAACATAATATGCAAAGATTACAGGTAGCTCCTCAAAATAGAATAGAACTTTAAAAAAATGTTCTACTCAGAAAAAGTTGTAAAGAAATTGCAGCCCGGTTCCTATTTGAATTTGCCATAAAGCTCAACTTAAAACCATTTACTTATTCAACTGCAACAGTTATTTTTCATAAATTTTACAAGCTAGTGGACAGTTACAATTATGTTGAATTTGTGAGTATATACATGCGTACAGCAATTGTCAATTTGTACCGGTTACTAACTATAATTATATATTTTCAGTTATCTCTTCGCTGCTCTATATTAGGCTGGAAAAATAAAAGACGATCAAATAAAAATCCGTGATGTGATTAAACTTGCACATAATACTCTCAGTAGAGGTTCTGGCACATTGGAATTACGAGATGAGTATTGGTCCATGAGAGAAGCTATCCAGAATATTAAAAAATTAATTTAATTTTACACACTCAGATAAAGTACGCTCAGATTTACTTCATCCATAATTGTGTTTTTCTATCTTTTGCTTTATGTTTCAGCATATGGTTTACTACATGAAATCTCTGCAAGATTGGTATGGACCGAATGTGTGGAATTCTATAGATTAGATTTAGATTTTATTGGAGAGTTTCCCTTTACAAATACGACATTTTGCTTATAGGTAGCGAATAACTTTAATCAATTTAAAAAACAAGCTCACCTACGTTTAAATTACTTTCTACTTTAAGATACTTTAAAGGCACTATAAGGCTAGTAATTAATTCCGCGTTAGTTCAACAATCAAGCTCTTAATTAGGTCAAAAATAGTTAAACAAACGCTCTTATTTTTCTTCAAATTTCTTTGAACTTTACACTTTAAGGCAAGTAATTAAGTTTGATTACATCAACGATCAAACTCTTAAATTTATTTAAATTTATTTCTACTTTACACTTTTTAGGAAGACTATTAAATAATTTCAAACCATTTATCATGAGCATATTTTGTGTTTTTGCTTTCCTACAGGCTACGATTCTAAAGTAGTCTCTATTTCTTAAATTGTAACTAACTGTTTCGCTGATATATTGTATAACACTTCTTAAATAATTAGACAAAAAATTATTCTTGAGTTTAAAAATATATATTAATACCTTGAAGCAAATTCTTTGTTTCACACTCATCCAGCCTAATAATTCTATCATCCCAGCAACAGGCTCCAATCTAGTACATTTCAGAATTATACGCATCGCTCCATTTTGCAGTCTGTTTACAGTTGTAGAATTTCCACAGAAAAGGATAGTGGCAAAATAATGGTGTTATAGACGCACAACGCTGCAGTAAGTTCCAGATGATTCTTTTCAGGAACCCAAGCTTCTTCGCTATCTTACAGCACAATTTGTCTATGTGTGGTGTGAAGCTCAATTTGTTATCTATTACAATTCCAAGATATTTGACTTCATCTAATACATCTATACTGGATCTCTGTATAGTTAATGACAACTGTTCACTGCTATTTATTAGCATGCAATTTGTTTTAGACACATTGAACTTTAACTTATTCATGTTGATCCACATTGCGATACTTTCTAGATCCTCCCGCAATTTTTGTCTGCAGTCCCTGAAGTCGTTCCCGGTTATGTAGACCAACGTGTCATCCGCAAAATGCACTACTTTCGAATTTTTTACCACACTAGGAAGGTCATTTATATATAGCACAAACAACAGCATACTCAAGACTGCACCTTGTGGTACCCCAATGTTGCATCCAACTGGTGTCGAATGATTAAACTCTAGTTTTGTCACTTGCGTTCTATTTTGTAGATAACTCTGGAACCATTTATTTTCTGTTGCCTTGATGCCATACTTGTCAAGTTTTTTTAGTAAGATGCTGCGACTAATTGTTTCAAATGCTCTCTTTAGGTGTAAAAAGACTGCAATCACAAACTGTCCAACGTCAATTTCCTTCCACTCCAGAACAACCAAATTTAAAGCTGATTCACACGAATGCTTAGGACTAAAACCTGGTTGATGCTCAATCAGCAAATTGTGTTTACATATATATTCTTCAAGCTGGATCTGTACTGCTTTTTCGATTATTTTTCTATTAATGACAGGCTGTTAATCGAGCGTATTTCCTCACACTTAGTTGTATTTTTAACTTTGGGGATTGGCGTTATGTGGGCTTCCGTCCGGGAAGACCCCTTCCTGTATTGACTGGTTTATAATTTTTACTAACGCCGGCCCTGTGAACTGAATACTATCTCTTATCATGTTGACATTTAGGAACCAGAGATCATTGGATTTCTTTAATTTCCTAAGAATTGTTCGCTGTCCATCGATGTCTATACAGTTAAGCTTGAATTCGGTAGTAGCATCAACTCCTGTATACATATATGGTACAATTGGTATACTCTTTTCTATACTTATAATACTCTTGACAAAAAAGGTATTTAATTTTTGACAGATTTCCGGGATATGCTTAATATTAGTACCTTCATACTCAATTTCTTTAATGTCATTTCCAGTTCTTGATTTTATTAACGTCTTCAGAATATTCCACATGCCCTTTTGGTCACCTCGTTTTGAAATAATTTTTGCTTAAAATATGCATTCTTCTTGCAAAATCTGCTTCAGCTTCTACAGGTTCGTGTTTTTACATTTAAATTATCCACTTTTTATTTATCTCCTTTTACAAACATTTCGGTATGTCTGTGCCTGATTAGAGATGTTTTTCGAGTAAAAAATTCCAATAGTTTTCAAGATGGTTCCATAATTGGGAAAATCTCTGTTTCGGGATTTCAATGAAAGACACTATAACCAAACAAAGAATTCTTTCGTTTCGATATGTGAACTTTGATTCTATGCACTTTGAAGCGTTGAAAATAAAAATGGGAATATATATATTTACTACAGAGATATCTATAGCTGTGGTGTGCTCATATCTTTGGTATAGTACCAGCACTCAGAATCTTTTTCTGTTTCTTCAGTTCGAATGCGGCATTACATTATATGATAAAAATATTATATAAACAATTATATTACTAACCATGTATGCATGATCATGGGTTACGCCCGATCGCAACGGTAAAGCTGCGAAGTCGTCGTCGTCGTCGTCAATGTGTTATAAATTTTATCTTGTGCAAATTTCATTGTCGTTATCGTTTTTTTTTTTTTGAATTTATTAATATAAGAAACCATATTAATAAAAATTATTTAGTTATAAAATATGGCTAAGAAAGGTTATACGTATTTGGGTCCAGGCAATGATATTTATAGTGAAGAAGAAGTCGTAAGTTCTACAGATTTTATAGCCTATGTACATGATTTGGAATATACCTTAGCTAATTCAAATATTGATATACAGGAATACCGGAGGCAGGTAGAAAAGCTGTTGGTAGTTTTGTCGATGACTTCAAACAAAACGGACGTGTTAGTGATTTAGCAGGAATTTTCGGTCTTAGTGCTAAATATGGTGTTGAAAGTGTGTTCGGTGTACACTATCCTAATATGAGCAAACAAAAACTAAATTTTTCTCAGCATTTATTTGGATTACGAGAAAAGCATCTATCTCAAATTTTTCAACAAAATAGAGCAAGATATATTAATTATAACGATTTTAAGAAATCAGACGTTGCAAAGCAAATTTATGCAGACGATAATAATAACCAACCTAAACCTGGACCAAGCAAGCAACCCGCCGATACCGGATCAGCCGACGACAACGCAACATCCGCCAAACAACTCAGACCTGAAGACCTCAGTGGAGGTACAGATACAGGCGAAGTCTCTCCTCCGCTTACACCTGGTACAGCTAGAACTCTTGAAGATATTCTTAGTAATATTGATACTGGTGATATTTCTGAAGCTACTCGTAGGGGTTCTGCAGAAGCATCCGCACATACACCAATGGATAAGACAGAAATTATACAGAGTGGGTCGGGCCGTGCACCTAATACGGGGGCGAGATACGATGCGAGCGGATTACGTGGAACTGCAGGAGCGTCATCAACTTTACCAAATATAACCTGGATTAGACCTAATGAATCATCATCTGCGACAACGGTTACATTTAAAAAAAGTAGAATATTAATTTCATATGGATATAGTACTGAAAATATTCAATTAGGCAGTCCACATTATGTGGAAAATATTACTACACCATTGGCATTAATACCAGTTGATTTTTTACCATTTTATTTAAGTCATGCAGTATTTGCAGGACTTCCTTTTGGAGCATCAATTACAGAAGTATCTTGTACAGTTACACCGTTAGGAACAAGAACTGCATTTGATACGGGTACAACATTAAGTGGAACCACAACATCAGAATATGTACCAATTGGTTTAATTTGTGAAGGTTTAAATAAACAATTTTATGGAAGAAATAAAGAATATACAGTTGACGCTACAAATCCTATGAAACCAACAGACGTTAAACCTATAAATATTACACACATGTAAGTAGCAATGCATTATGAGTACCACAATCAATCGAACCATATTTTGTGCACGAGTGGAACCGTTCTGAAAATTCAGATAGAAGCGCATTACCCAAATACATGGTTCATAATTATGGTGTAGCACGTATGGATGAGAGGGTTCATCAATTTTTAATAAATCCAGCTGTAGGCCAGGAAATCGTACATTACACCTACAAACCTAAAAATGGTCTTATAAAAGCTGCAAAAGATAATTTTGTTCCCTGCAATAGAAATACAAATGCAGTAGAAACAACTTTTACTCGTCCAAGATCAATGATGTTACAATTTTTTTCCGATTCAAGCAATAAACCTGCAATTGGTGATGTTGGTTTAGGAAAAGATTAGGAAGGTTATATATTAATTAATCAATGCATAGAAGAATATGTGAGAAAAATAGAAAATTATGGCGCATTTCATACAGCACGTGGAGCAACAAGTTTTGAAGCACAACCACAATTATATATCGCATTAGTTGCTACACCACAATTAAATCCAGCAACTGCACAAGTTTCTTATCTCAATAGTGCATGTTATTGGAAAATAGAATGTCAGTGTCGAGTTCAATTTGATGTTAATTCAGCATTCTCTAAAAACAACGCAATTAGCTGGCCAAATTTCATAAATACAGTTATTTCCTTCAAAAACTTTTATGTGTAAAAAAATCAAAATTTTGGAAATATTTGAGAATAATTTAAAGAATCTTAATTAAAAAATACAGAGTAATATACTTTTCTACAGCTACCATTCTTGGCTATTTAATAAGCCACCAATAATCAAAATCTATAGGGTGGTTCAAAAGTTATACTCATTTATTCTCACGAATATTGGCGAAATTTTCAACTGCCCACAACTCCTAAAGGAAGGTTTCTAGGGGGGAGGGGGGGGGGGGTATGTGGAACAATTTTTTGATCATCTTACCTCAAGGAATCGCATGGTATGCTGGAAGGTATCTTGATCTGAATCACCCTGCATATAAATAATCGATTATCTTTGCCTTATTTATTATTCCAGTTTTTTTTTTTTTAATTACCTACTACGTGCCTATCAAAATTAATTTTTTTTTTTAAATTTCACGCTTTGAATATTTAAACATTTATGTATATATACAGGGTGTCCCATAAGTCGACGTCAAGCCGGAGCCGGGTGACAGGCCAAATCATAATAGAAGCCAACTGCTCCAGCTTGGAAGAAAATGTCACATTTTGTCGAACCAATAATAGAAAATTAATACTTCACCCAACTTTAACTGACTTTACTAAAAAAAAAAAAATGTACTACGCCAGTGTGGCAAATAACTTTAAAAGTTGACGCATTTAATAAGGATTCTAAGATGACATACATTATTTCTTAGATTACGGGAAAAAAATGTTCTTCAAGAAACCCAGTTTCGAAAAATTTCTTTTTACCTACTAAAAATGATTCTACCAAAGCTTGCTGTATAAGACCTTAACTTTAAGATTTTAATTTGAGTGAGACGGAGAGTCATTACATGAAGTGTGAGTGAGATAGATAGTGACGCTTTTAAGTTAGAGATGCTAACTTTTTGTTATATTTAGGACAAATTTTCCTTAAGTTTAAAATTAAACACCAATTATTTGGATGCTAAGATTTATTATTTACAAAAGATATTCAAACTGCCTTCCTTCAGCTGCAATACAAGTTCGACATCTTAAAAAAGATCGGGTTATCAGACGGGCAAATCTTCCGTTGTTGACAAATTCAACTGCTTCCGTAATTCTGGTGCTCATGTTTTTGTAAAATTCGGTGAGCTATACTTTTAGGCACTCCTGTGCTTACCTGGATTGCACGTACAAAGTACTTGGGTCTTCTTCAACTACTTGAAGTACTACGTCCTCTTAAGGTAAGGAACTTCTTCCTTCACCATGTACTTGGTTTGGAAGTCGGCCCTCTGTGGAGAGTAGTAGTATCGATGATTTGACTCGCTAACGTCACTATCTGGCTCACTCACACTTCATGGAATGAATCTGTCATGGTCGTAGCATATTGCATGTAGCAATATGCTACACTGAACTAGGTACACGTCTAGGCGACTCGTAGCAGCATGAGATGTGTGCGGACTGTGTCCTATATGGATGGAGAGCTATACGCCCGAACGCACTCTAAAAAGTGAAGGAAGGTTGTGAGGTGTAAAAGAAGAAGTTTTTTTCTTTTTGGCGGAAAGGGATTGAAAGAATTTTTTTTTTTTTTTGGGTTTGAGAAGACAGTAGTGAAGAACGTGAAAAGTAATGATAATGAGTTTTAATTTGAAAAAAAGACGAAGTCCGTAGAATACAGTAGCGACGGAAAAGAAAGGGAACCCAAGAAGAGACAATTTGCCGCCAGCATTGCCGCAATAAACTTGGAAAAAGAAAATCTAGCTGGCGGAGTAGGTGATCGGAGGACATCCACCATACCGATGAGACCTCTCTGATCGCTGGGTCGAAAAGTTCAATCATTCTTTTGCACTTAAATGCATTTTTGTAAATTTATTGAAATTATTTTCAATAAATTTCAGTCTGTTAGACGAGAAATCTTCTTCGTATAATTTCTACTTGATTTATCCATGTGCCGCCAGGCAAAAATGGGGAACAATCACCCAATTGGAAAAGTGCAATGAGAAATCTTGCCACCATATAATTCACACTTACTTTTTATAAAAAGTATTTATATGGGCAATTGGTGTGACCTCCATCATTGAACTTCTATGGTAGGCGATCAGAGATAACCATACCGATGAGACCTCTCTGATCGCTGGGTCGAAAAGTTCAATCATTCTTTTGCACTTAAATGCATTTTTGTAAATTTATTGAAATTATTTTCAATAAATTTCAGTCTGTTAGACGAGAAATCTTCTTCGTATAATTTCTACTTGATTTATCCATGTGCCGCCAGGCAAAAATGGGGAACAATCACCCAATTGGAAAAGTGCAATGAGAAATCTTGCCACCATATAATTCACACTTACTTTTTATAAAAAGTATTTATATGGGCAATTGGTGTGACCTCCATCATTGAACTTCTATGGTAGGCGATCAGAGATAACCATACCGATGAGACCTCTCTGATCGCTGGGTCGAAAAGTTCAATCATTCTTTTGCACTTAAATGCATTTTTGTAAATTTATTGAAATTATTTTCAATAAATTTCAGTCTGTTAGACGAGAAATCTTCTTCCACCATTATCACATATAAATTATTATAGCGGATGAAGAAACTGGAGAGCGATAATCACTTAGCCAGGTATATCGTAGCAATTAGGAACCATTTTTATTTGGCTGGCAGAACGGGCCTCGCAGGCGCCAACGCAGAGTCCCATACCGCGGTAGCGTGAACGCTATACGATGAAAACTCATATATTTTAATAAACAAGGGTAGGTGACATCAAAGGCCACACATAGGCGAACACTGGAATTTAATTACAAAGGTTGAATCACGCGAGATGAATAGGCTGAGGAACACCCATCTGAAGGTTGTGTTTAGCATATCTGCTGATCGCGCACAAATTATAGCTGAGGGGGATCTCCAATAAGCCAGAGAAATTCGCCTGTCAGTATATCCCTATTATATATCGCCCTTAGCAACTCATCATCCATACAATGGACGGCTTGAGACGAAATCCTCGCTGTCATCGCCCACGCCTCGGGGTGAGGTAGGCTATACCACGAAAGGAATTGAATCCAAAGTCAATGTCTCGATTACCTGTATACATACATACAATACTTAAGAGTGACTTTCCCAGAGATATTTCAATTACATAAAGATGCACATACTACATATATTTAAGATGTGAACTTCTAGAGACATTTTAAGTGCATATACTTATAAGAGTTAATTTTCATAGAAATAGCCGAATTAGCTATGCATACATTTACTATATTTACGATTTGAATTTTTAGAAAGATTCTATTTACATATTTACTATATTTACGAGCTGAATTTTTGAAGATATTTCAATTATCTATATACACACGTTCTATATTTACGATGTGAATTTTTCAAGATGCTTAATTACCTATAAAAGATTTTTGCTGGGAGTATTTCTAGTACTGGCGTACGTACTATATATTCGATGCTTAGAACCTGATGTTTGAAAAATTGAGCTAGGTAGTTCTACACTTTATATATAGATAACATTTGATGCCCTACTCACCTTAGTTGTATACACGTACATGTGTGTTATGAAACTATGAACTAGTAGATTTAACGATCTAGGCTCAGGAATGTGTACAGAATATGCGTAGGGCCTTAAGCCCGAATAGATTTATTCAGGTTAGAATTTTACGAAAGCACAACCAGTTTTTGTACTGTCGTGTAAAGAAAATCCCGGGCGGACTTGTCGAATTAGTGAGTTCCCTCCTTTAAATTTTTACTTTCAGAAGCACGGCTTTTCCAGGAGGCCTTCGTGGAGTAAATGAAATAAAAGTATTTCTGTTCGGGATTTGTCTCTAACTCCTTCTTGTAAGGTGATGATGTAGTTATGTAAATGGGTTCCTTAGCCTAATTATTTCTTTATATTCAACCTAGTTTACGGTAGGGACTTGAATGCTATAGATAATAAGCGAAATATTTATTAAATAGTACTTTTATAACGTCGCAATGCACGGTGTTTCCTAATCTCTTCCATTCACTCTCCCGGAGCCCTTTCAGGTCGACTAGGTTCACTACTCATCTAAGGTTTCAGGTCGTCATTAGGGACACTGACAACGATCTGCCCTCAGTGTTAATTGGGTGGTTGGGGCGAGCTGAGAAGGCTAAACATCAGCGCCTTCCCAATGGATGTAGGTAAGTGGTGTAAAGGTCCCTTAAGGACTAAATGTGTGCTACGACCTTTTGTATAGACAGGCAGGAATTTATTTTTTATATGGCTGGTGGCAGGGGCAGGTTTTCGTGGAACCTCCCCACACTCTCCGCCAATAGCCGAGGTGAGCTAGCGTGCCGCGCTGTACTCCACGCTTTCCACCGAGTGATCTGTCAGCTCATGCTTGCTGTCTGGACTTCACGTCCAAGTCAAATTACTCTCATAACATTACTTCCATAACAACTATCCGTCTCACTCAAACTAGAATCTTAAAGTTACGCTCTTAGGGCAAGCTTTGGGTACACTAGAATCATTTTTTAGTAGGTAAAAAGAAATTTTTCGAAACTGGGTTTATTGTAGAAAATTTTTTTTCCGGAATCTAAGAAATAATGTAGAATCCTTATTAAATGCGTCAACTTATTAACTTACTTGCCAAACTGGTGTAGTACATTTTTTTTCAGTACAGTCAGTTAAAGTTGTGTGAAGTATTATTAACTTTCTATTCTTGGTTCGGTAAAATGTGACATTTTCTTCCAAGCTGGAGCGATTGGCTTAGAATTTAAAGCAACAGGGTACATAAGCACTATTCGGGATTACATAAGAAAAATAAAATTGAAAAAAAGTAAAAATTTGTAGCAACAGAAGCTAAAAAACCATCATAGGGTGTATATTTTCTGGAAAACAAAAGAAATGTTTATAATTTAAAAAATACATGACTTTGATTTTTTTTATATTATTCTGGTAACTATTATGATTTGGTCTATCACCCGGTTCCGGCTTGACGTCAACTTACGGGGCACCCTGTATACTAAATCGAAACACATTGTATTTTTTTTTTTTTAATTTTTTTTTTTTTTTGAAGAGCATGGAAATTGAAAGAACCGTTCCGAAGGAACGCTCATGGTGTCGAAAATAGTACAGAAATCACTTACTATATATTAATCATTAACATGTGAACCCTATGGCTGGGTCTTTTGAGTCCTCACTTTCTTTTACTTTAATAGTCATGGACGTTTGATTTATGTTACCAGTTTTTGTGGTACAACGCTTGTATACTTTGTAGATGCCAACCAGCAGGATGATTAAAAAACTTGTCGGAAGAAGTTTAACTGAAGATGATTTATCAAATGATGCTGATCGACAATTGCTATGATTAGAGAGTGTAGTAGCGCTGAGTCCAAGCTCTCCTTTTCGTGTTATTTGTAAGATCGGAGGTTCTCCGGTTTATTTATAGCTAAATGAAACTTAACAGAATTATGTTTAAAGATCAACAATTTATTATTATATCGTAATTTGGTTTTCGCCTGAAAGTATAAGTCGGCAATTCACATAAGTTTAACAGCATAACTTGTGTTTCCAAAATGTGTGGAAGAAAAATATGGTAATTGCTTCAATGCATTATTCTATAAAGAGCTTAAGATCATTGTTGTGCATTGTTTTTAGTTTATTGGGTATTTTTACGACGGAGTTTTCCTTTGAATTGACCTTCATAACTTCGAAAGGACCCTCCCAAAGCGAGGATAATTTGTTTTTCCGAGTATGGTTTTTAATAAATACTTGCCACCTATGTTGAACTCTTTTCTTGGGTATTTCTATTCTAGTATTTCTTAGCCTGTGTTTTCTTCTGATGTAAGGTTTCTTCACAATCTGATGGCCATTTTGCAAGCAAGATTTTAGCTCATTCACATAATTTTCATAATTGTATGAAACTTGCGGCTTTTGTTCTAAACTGTTGGGATTATTAGCTGGATAACCATATAAAAGCTCGTGTGAGCTATAATTCATGCTACTATATGGCGTGGTGTTGTACACGAATATAGCATAGGGTATCCAGGTGTCCCAAGTAAGTGGATCCTGGTTGACGTAGTGTCGAAGGTACTCCGCAAGCGTTCGGTGGCTCCGTTCCAAAGCGCCATTTGTTTGTGGATGATACAGGGTCGTAATAATATTTTTGATTTTTAAAAATTTGCACATTTCTTTAAAACGGGCGCTTAAGAAATTTGTTCCTTGGTCCCTTAAAATTGACTCTGGGATGCCATGTTGATAGACGATACCCTCAACTAAGGCCCTAACAACAGTTTTTGCCTGGGCATTACCCATGGGTAAGACATGGGAAAATTTGGTTAACACCATCAGCACATTATTCATGAGGCGTTGGAATGTAGCTGGTGAATTTCTCCGTCCGAATGGCATTCGATTATATTCATAATGTCCAAATGGAGTGCTGAAAGCTGTTTTTGCTCTGTCCTTCTCATCGACGAGTATTTGTTGAAATTCACTGGCAAAGTCGAGCGTACTAAAATACTTGGATTTGCCCAGTTGGTTCAATATATGGTTATATTGGACAATTTATATGCATCTCCAATAGTAACATCGCTTAGCTTTCTCTCCATCGTTTGTTGCCAGAACTATCAGCTTTTTTTGGCACGAGGGGTAGAGGTGAGTTTCATGGACTTGAGCTTGGCTTCATAATATCGTTTTGTAGCATTTCATTGACCTGTTTATAAATTTCTTTTCGATGCGATTCCGCCAATCTATACGATCGTACGTAGATAGGTGGTTCATCGCTCTGTGTCACAATCCCATGCATGCTCACATCAGTGTTGTCAAGCTGTCACCCTACAGATAAAACAAATCATTATAAGCTCTGCAGATCTCTAGTGTTGAGGCTTTTTCCTCTGAATTGCAATGATCTAAGCTTAATAGGGTTTCTAATTTCTTCAGGCGATTCACAACTGGATCTCTATCTGAATTGGCTCTGATAATATCGAATTGGTCGAAGTCATCCCAGTCCAGGTTTATTCGATTCAGCTGTAATTTCGCTTCGCTTTCTTTCGAATTTAGCATTAATAATTTGACACGATTATTTCTTGGTATCGTGAGAGCATTGCCTATATAAACACCTGGTTTTATTTCCTTTTTCTTGAAAACTTTGTCTTTATTATGTTTAAAGGAAATTTCAACAATTTTCCTACTTCTGTGAGTGATAATATTAGGCATGTCTGTGGCTATTTTCTGCAATGTAATCTCGGCAGTATTTCCAATACTACATTTATTAATTAAATTTCGAGGGTTTATTTCTCTTTGCAGCTGTGTGGTACCTGTACTGCCACTCTGGAGGTCAGGTGGTCGACGAGAGGTGTCTCTTAAATTTGCTTTGGAATTTTGTTCAGAGTTTTGAGCCCGAAGATTTTATTTGATTTGATTTGATTGGCTCAATTCTTGAGTTATTTAGGGATATCCTGAATTTTACGGGTTTATGGTCGACGTCATTTTCTACCATGTGGTCTATATTTCGTGGATGTTGGCTATGTATGTGACTCAAGATAGAGCGCCAACTGCTTCCACCTGAGGAATGCCAATTTCCGAATCTTCCATCATTCTTCCTAAATTCTCTGAATGCGACCACTCATTTCTCGTTGTCAAGGCCCGCAGCAAAAAAGAAAATTGCAATTCAAGAAATACAGAAATTCATTCTCAAGCGCACATTATCTCTAATATAAAATTCATGTATAGATAAATTTTCATTCCCACGAAAAATATTTTCTTCTTATCTTCTTATCTTTTCCAAACCACTTTAAATCAACACTCGTATTTGGGTTCGCATGTTTGCAATTCCGTTTCGGCACATAATTAACGTTCGGATTGTTTGGGTTAAACTGCCGTTGTCTCCTTTCAGATTCTATAGGTAAATTTGTAGATGTGCTGCGTGTATTGCTGTACTGAGGGAAATTGCTCTGTACGTTTCGACCTCTGTTGGACCAATTACCGTTACCCGTTGGGGCTCTTGTTGAATTTTGCGATAATCGCAATCGGCTATCCCTTAAAAAATGAATTGGCTTCCTGCAGTAAGAACAAGTGAAGAACTGGACTTCTCTTTCAACTTGCCTAGGGGCGAAATTCGGCAGGTTTGTGTTTCTAAAACAGAATTCTTTTGTATGTCCTTCCTTGTGACATATCAGGCAGTTGAGCATGCGTTTAGGAAAGTTCCTCGCATGATTTGAGAAAGTTGACTCTTCTCTGTCGAGTCGGGAGGCCTGTTCTATAGCATATAAAATTGCCGTCTTTAAATCTGTTTCTCCGCGAGCCTTTAATTTGATTTAGAATCGTTAAAAATAAAAGTTCTTAAAATTCTTCTTTATCCATCATTGACTGATTCTAACAAGTGTAGGTTTGATTCCCATCCGGGAAAAAATATCTAAAGACTTAGACTAGAATACTAATGTTGGTATAAAATATATGAGATATATGTAACATAACAAAATTACCAAGAAATAACAAAGATAACATGTTCCAAATGAAGTGATGTTAATTCATTATAATTCAATAAGAAGTTGGACATTTGTACTGTTTTTAATGCTAATAATCTCAATAATATTTAGTTTGCATTTACTATTATGTATATGCTATTTTTCTTAAAGTTTGGTGAAACGCTTCGAACCGAATAGAAGAAATGTGCTTCAAAGAACCAACATTTTTCATTACAAAAGCATAATGTAGTAATAAATGAAATTTTATAGTTAGATTGCTTTTTGAAATTGTTAGATACAATTCATTACGTTCTTCAACAACTAAACTAAAGTCTTAAGCCAAAACCAATTCCAGCATTGACCCCGAGAAATTCGCCGATCATCTATATCCAATTCAACCCCTCACCTCCTCCTCAGTAACCACGACACATGACATGGCTCATCGGACCACGCTAGCCTGCCTCCCAGGCGCAGCTGTTGAAGGTAGTCTTGATTCACCGAATGCTGATCTTTCTTTCCGCAACTTTAGTGAGGCTGAAGTTTTAGATGAATTCAATCGTATTAAATCTAATGCAGCTGATCATCAGTTTCTCAAACTCTTTCTCCCATTCATTTTATCATCGGTCACCAAGTGCTGGAAGATGGGCATTGTCACTCCTATTCCCAAAACATCGTCACCTACGTGCCTTAATGATTAGCGCCATACGAGTATAGCGATTCTTCCATCAATTTCCAAATTGGAATATTATAGGAACGATTACAAGCCCGCACAGCTTCATTGATTGGTTTCAAGTCGTTTTAAAACTGCGAGTGCTATGCGTCTGCGGGTTGAGTGTGCTTTGTATGTATATGTAATTATAGTGTGAATATGCATTAAGGCGGAATTACAATAGACGCAACGGAGCGCAACTGAACGGAGAGAAATATCAAACCGGTTTTCTTTGTATGCTTTTCAAATGGAGTTGCGCACAGTGGACGGACGAAAACGCAGTCGTACGCAGCAAGTTTAATAAAATCTGAAATTAACGCAACTGAACGGATAAACATAACCTCTAATTAGCTTTGGGATTGTTTATTTTGTTCCGACAAGCGAAACTGTGCTGCGGTAAGTGTGTAATAAGCAGAGTGGAAATGGAATGAAAAGAGTTTTTTAAATTTATCCATATTTGTTTATAAATTTTGGGTCAAACGATACTGTCACTTTCAATTAATCATGCGTCCATTGTAAGCAGCTAACCTCGAAGTCCGTTTTACTGCGTAAATTTGACATTTCTCTCCGTTCAATTGCGTTCCGTTGCGTCCATTGTAATTCCGCCTTTAGATGCTTTCGCTTCTACAATTCATTCTTGTTTTTTCGCAGAGTTTGTCGGTTGTAATTTTTAGGACGTGATTTTGTGAGTTTGCAGTAAGAATACCTACGATTTGCGAGTGTAAATATTTGTGTTTAGCGTGTGTTTAATGTGAAATAAACTTAATATTTATTATTGCTAAATGAATTCAACTTGATTGAACATTTTGTGGACACTTAAAAGAATAATTTGCAAGAAAGCAAGGATTACCGAAGTATCTTCGTCTTGTATTACTACAGGTAAGCTATTTTTTATTTTCTTTGTTAAACTTATACCTTCTACGTATGCATGCACTTTATTATTCGATGGTAATACTCAAGTATATAATTCAAAATTTTCTCTAAAATTGTTTTGAGGATTATATATTCTTATATATCAAAGCTAATTAGCTATCAAGGATCGACGTGAGCAGAAAGTAATTACAAGTTCTCTATTAGAAGATTTTCACATTATTTAAGCAGCCCTAAAAATATATACAGACTATGCGAATACTAACCAGTAAAAAAAATATTCGTCGTATGTTACCATGTTTGAGCCCTTGAGATTCGAACATCTCTCAATACCTAGGTTTGAGCTTTTATTATTTTACAATGGCATACTATTTAACGACATATTAAAAAAAAATTCAGAATAGATAAAATCATGAAAGTTTTTGAGGAAGACCTCATAATTTCTTTAAAAATTAAAAGTAATTTTCGAACGAACGTGTTTCCTCTGCTTGTCTCTAAGAAATAGCAAATTCTAACCTTTATCAATTCCATTTATTAATAAAAGCGGTCACTATGCATATAAAGCAAAGGTAACGGTTATTTACTTCGGAAAGCACAAAAAGGAAATCGGTTGTGGATATAAGCGCGCGTCATCTTCGAAGACTTATTCAAAGCAAAACATTACCTATATCACCTGAAAGCAAAAGAAGTAAGAGCCACAATGAAATTTCTGAAGAAAACTTAGAAACTCTATATTCAAGCACTTCACTCGTCAACGAATCTGATGGATCTTGTATATTGAAATCTGATTGTGCTGAGAACTGTGAACGGGATGTATTCGATTAATCCTTTGAAAGGGTTTCAATTATAAATGAATCTTGTTTATCTTTTGAAAATGAATCTGACAGCGCCGAAAATTTTACATTTGAAAAAGATAAACTTAATGAACAGCCTACCACTGGGGATTCTTCAAATGTAGGCCCTAGCCTTGCAGAATGCGGAGTTACCATTAATATAAAGAATAACGCATTGTCTGCTTTACTTAAGATACTTAAAATACATACTAGTTACAAAAACTGTAATTTGCCTTCTGACGCAAGAACTTTACTTAAAACTCCACATAAAATAACTACAAGAAAAGTTCACCCTGGAGATTATTTACATTTTGGATTAGAAAGAGGTATTCGGAGCTTGTGCAAAAAAAATATTGTTGAAGCCGGAAATCACATTGATATTGGTATAAACGTTGATGGGCTTCCACTGAATAAGTCCTCTAGAAGCTCTCTGTGGCGTATACTTGGACATATTCTACCCTTTAAGGAAATGCTTGTTATAGGAGCATATCACGGACATGAGAGGCCTGCTGATGTAAATCAATACTTAAAGGACTTCGTAGAAGAAGCAATACTCTTGGTAACAAATGGAATATACCTCTATGATCAGTACCACCAATTTCGTATAAAATACGTAGTCTGTAATGCACCAGCAAAGTCATTCCTTTTAGTCGTGAAAGGTCACGCAGGGTACTTCAGCAGTACAAAGTGTAATACTGAAGGACAATATAAGGAGAGAAGATTATGTTTTCCTGAATTAAATGCACAAAAGAGAAAAGACAAAGAGCTACTACAACAAAGTGATGAAAATTATCAAATAAAACAAACGTTACTTCAAAACATTCCATATCTAGGACTTGTGACAAATATTCCCTTGGATTATATGCACTTAGTGTGTTTGGGTGTGATGCGAAGAATGTTGAATACATGGATAAAAGGTGATGTAGGCGTAAGATTATAGTACAGAAAAATTAAAAGTATATCGAATTCATTAGTGGAAATGAAAAGATTTATTCCAAAGGAATTTGTGAGAAAGCCTAGATCTCTTGAGTTGTTAAAAATTTGGAAAGCAGCTGAATACAGACAGTTCTTTGTGTACACTGCTCCTATTGTTTTAGAAAAAGTTTTGGATCCAATTATTTTCAAACATTTTATCTCGCTACATGTAGTATTCAGAATCCTTTGCAATGAACAAATCTGTAACGCTGATTACATTGATTATGCTGAAAAACTTTTGCGGCACTTCGTTTCATCATATGAAATCCTATATGGAGCACATCATATATCATATAATGTCCACAATCTTATTCATATTGCTGATGATGTTGTGTTGAAAAATTCAGTGCATTTGGCTTTGAAAACTATATGCAAACATTAAAGAAAATGGTGAGAAAAACTGAAATACCTTTGCAACAAATTACTTGTCGTTATGGAGAAACCTCGGGCTTTGAAAAACCGATATCGGGAAATGTAAACACATCGACTTTTGTACCTTGCTTGAAATCTTTTTACTTAACGTAAGAAATGCAGCTGATAGCTGTTGTCAATTGAAAAATGGAAAGATAATTATTGTTAACAATGTAGTGAAATCTCAAATTGACGATGCATTTTTAATAATTGGTAGGCAATTCAAAAGTAATGAGAGTTATTACAACTGTCCTTGTGAGTCATCAACTGTGAAAGTTTACAAAGTAAATTATTTATCTTCAGATCTTAAATCTTGGCCTCTAAGCCAAGTTGATAAAAAATGTGTGAAACTTCCACATCAGCATGGATTTATTGTCTTTGCTATTTTACATGACAAATAATAACATAAAGAATATTATTTGCAATTTTACTTTTTTTTTTAACTAAGAGTGGACGGTAATATCACGGCAGAGGACCTATTTTATATAATAGAGTTCAACGATGGAGTGGAATGTGTACCTAGAAATTGGTTATCAACAGATAAATCGTTGTGCTATTGGCCACATTATATGTAAAAACAACCTGCAATACGAAAGAACTGTAAGGCTTTCAGATCTTGTCAAAGATGATTGGGACTTTTTTCCTATAGAAAGGATTTTAGGGAGTGCACGTAAGTTAATTTAGTAGTACATATATAATTAAAAACATTTATGAAAATTTGTTATGTTTAAGGTTCCTATGAAAGAGCAAAAGAAAAGTTGGAAATTTCTTTTGGAAAATCGGACCTAAATACTGAAGCCACTCAACAAATTGATAACAGGTATTTGAGAAAAAGAAAACAGAAGGTTGTATTAAGCTCCGACTCCGAAAATGATGATATTCTCCCAAGAAAACAGGAATAAAAAAAATTGCCGCCATTTCCAACACTTGGCAGCCGTAAGGCTTTCACAGCCTTCGTAAGCAATGCGAATTCACCAAAATATCCAGCGCATATTGAAAAATAATCGCTAAAAGGTACACCAGACTAATCAAAAGAACGTTTATATGAACAGGGTTATTTACATCCAGATAATTTTTCACCCGTTCAGACGAAATCAAACTCATCTGATACATGCCAAAAAGGTAGATATCTTATTTCTTCCTGTACAGTTATTCTTTTACGTATATTTAATTCCAAATTAGGTTGTGTGGCCCTATTTAAGGAGACGAAAAGAATGATTGCTCTTTTGAACTACAAGCTTTCAACTGTCTTGGAGAACCGAAAGCAAATTTTAGACGTTGTTCTGCAAAACAAGATCAAGTCCTCACACAATGTTCCACTTGAAGCCATCATTGAAGACTTCCCCTTGGTATAAAACTTGGAAGATTTAAATAAAGTTGAACTGCGCTTACGAGACGATCAAATATTTTATCAGAAACTGGTATGTGCAATTCTTTGATAATATAACAAACTTAAAAAGTATTCAACTGACAAATATTACAACTTATATGTAGACTCCTTGTGTAGAAAGTAAATTCATTACTTTAGGCATAATATAAGTCTATTTAAACAGTATCACTGAATTTCTAAGGAAGTTTCGTGGTAGTTTTAAGGTGAAATAGGCTTTCTTTAGGCTTTACGGCTTTAGTTTATTCCACGGATTCTATCTGGGAAAAATATATTTTAAAATAAAGCTTTTTGTAATTCTTATTTTATGTCATGCTTCTTGTTGTTGAGTCTTCTCAAGTGATTCCGTGAAACGTTGTTAAGCAATAAGAAATAGAAGACGCCGGCGACACCTTGATCAACTACGGAAATTATACTGACGCTGTTGCAAAGCTTACTATTGACGGAATAGTTTGCATTTCGAGTACGAGTAAAGAATCTCTTATAAAATTCATTATTATTTGGAAGATCTTTTTACATATAGTCATATGTCGGCTGATTGGCAGAAGATTTTAATACATAGCTTGGTGCTTTATCAAAAACTTTACTAACAATTCCTCAAGAAGCTTTCTCTTTACTGAATGCTGCATGAAATTAAATACTCTAATTGGATACGCATTTCCCATTAAAGTCTTTTTATACTGTGACAATCCCCCGGACCAGGTTTTTCCTAAAAATTTACTTGAAAAATTTTCAAGGGAATTTTTATGCACTTGGTGCTCGATAACGAATATTTCAAAAACTTGTATTGATTCCGCTGCCTTGGTCACTACAAATAAAGGGTTTTCCAATAAGAGGTGTTATTTTAATTAGCCCGCTATTTCGGTAGATGTCACTTTTGGAGCTGTCATTTTTTGACATTTGACAAGTAGAAACTACGCCATTAAAATTATTAAAATTCACTATAAAAATGGTGAAAATGTGGCAGAGACGGTTCGTAAAACTCGAACATTTTTGGGTCGTCGTGAAGCACCTTGGCGGACCGCAATACAGAAATTGGTAGAAAAATTCGAGCTGTCGGGACAAGTTAGTGATGTGAAGAATAAAACCCGTGCACGTCGCTCAAGAACAGCCGAGAATATTGCTGCTGTAGCCGAAAGTGTTGAAGAAAACCCAGGTTTGTCCATTCCTCGTCGTTCTTTGGAATTAGGCATTCCACAAACGTCATTACACCGTATTTTGCATAAAGATTTGGGTCTTAAGGCTTATAAAGTTCAGTTAACACAAGAACTCAAGCCGGCCGATCATCAACAACGTCGAGTCTTTGCTGATTGGGTCCTTGAAATGCATGAAAATGATCCAGAATTCCATCGAAAACTCATCTTGAGTGATGAGGCCCATTTCCACCTCGATGGCGTCGTCAACAAGCAAAATTGTCGCATCTGGGGCTCAGAAAACCCAAGAGTTATTGTTGAAAAGCCTCTCTATCCTCAACGTGTGACTGTTTAATGCGGTTTATGGTCCCGCGGGGTCATTGGACCTTACTTTTTCGAAAATGAGGCTGGAGCAACAGTTACGGTGAATGGATTGCGCTATCGACAGATGATTAATGATTTTTTATGGCCGGAATTGGATGGTATTGATCTGGACAACGTTTACTTTCAACAAGACGGCGCTACGTGCCATACAAGCAACGAAACCATTGATCTTTTACGGGAAAAGTTTCCGGACCGTGTTATCTCTCGAAGAGGTGATCACAATTGGCCACCGAGATCTTGTGACTTAACACCTTGCGACTTCTTCTTTTGGGGCCACGTGAAAGAGAAGGTCTACGCCAACAGCCCAGCGTCGATTCAAGACCTCAAAGATGGAATTCGTGAGGCTATCGAGGACATAGGGCAGCCACTTTGCGATTTGGTTATGGAAAATTTCATGATAAGGATATGGTCCTGTAGGCGTGGTTGTGGTGGTCATTTGGCTGATGTTATTTTCCATTAGTAACGGCATACCTTCCTCTTTATAATGAAATAAAGATCCGATCAATTATCTCAAAAAATTGCGTTTTTCTTTTAATATCAAAATAACACCTCTTATTGGAAAACCCTTTATTTATGAACGGTTCTCAGCAAACATTAATTTTTTTCGTAGAAATATATTCTACAACTTTTCTGCACTATATTCACACATTTTACCGCAGAATTCTTGTGCTAATGGAATTTGTGGCATACAGTCTAAACGAGTTGTATTATTTGGTGCCTAATAAAAACATTTGTTCACATAGCCAGCCATTCATTCTTTCTTGGAAATTTACTTGAAAATATTATGCAAAATTGGTATCCGAAAATAAACGGAGTTGTATTGTGTCTGGGCCACTACAAATATTTATCAGACTCGTTATACAAGCCTTCATACTTTTCTTAGTAATTTATTCACAATTTTCAGCAGAATTCTTCTAATGAGCCGACTGTCTAAAAATAGTGCAGTGGCATATAAAAGCATTAATTATTTTCTTAGGAATTTACTCGGAAATTTTTCTTCAGTTGGTTCAATAACATTGATAAGAGAATGGTCTCTGATGTTAAAATTCGTTTTCAGTTCTACATACAAATACAGCTAATTTAACAGACAGCGATTTAGTGGTTATTATTTCAGTTCAGTTCAAAAATGTCCCCTTCTTCTGCAAAACTGTTTCTACTCAATCGTTTATAAAATTACATCTTAATATCTTACTTAACTTCATATTCAAGCATTGTGCGACAATAACGTTTCTTAATCTCGAGTATTTAGCCAGGCGGAATTTATTGACCAAATAATGGTAGAGGTACTGAATTTAGCTTTAGATGTGGTTTGCATGAATACTGTATCTCTTATCAGAATATGACAAGCTTTCTCCATTGTAATTAAACCTTGGGTGATTTCACCTGTCGGTTTAAAAACCATATAAATTAACTTTATACAAAAAGTTGAAATGGTTTTCTGTATTTTTTATTATGTTTTTTCATTATGTTATATTGTATATAATTGTTATAATGTAAACTGTATGCACACACGAGGAAATTAATTTAGTAATTGAAAGCCTTTTATTTTAGTTATATTTTATGTCTATGCTATAGTCGTAAATACTAAGTTATCAGTTCGTTTTCCTGTTATTTCTAATTTGTTCATAAATACTACACTAATAATGTCTTTCATCAGATGTTCTTATTAATTTCCCTACCATCCACGATCCTTTTCTTTCTAGAAAACTGAACTAAAATACTTGAACACTGAAAATGCTAAGGGGACACTTTTTCAAGTTTTGCCGAAGCTCTTTTCAAACGAAGTCGCTGAGCAATTCACATTTTACGGAAAGCGAAACAAGCGTGGATTTTCAACATTCTCCATTTGTAACTTAATTAAAGGTAAGTTATATCTTAGATAAGTAGCTGTATATTTTGATAAAACATTTTATTTGGATCAAATATGCAGCATTTCTGTAATAATCTTTTCTGGCTAGCCTTAGCTTACCTGGAAATATGTTTATTCAATGATCCACACATATTCTTAGTATTGGCATAATTAAGAATCATACTAAATAATGCTGACATTACAGTGAATTAGCATTACATTTTATATACAGCGTGTTTCCCGCTAGGAGGTGACAGTACTCACCTAGACGAACCAAAAATTGTATGGCAGGGGGGGGGGGATATCAACCGGTTAGGAGTTACCGGGTGATTAAGAAAAAACGCGCGTTTTCCACAAACACCATGTATCTTTAAAACTACAGGTCATGTGGTCACAGTTAAGAGGTCATGGTATGCAGAACTTCATGGCCTTTCCAACGACTGCTAAACCAGTCCTCCTTAATGTGACCTATTACACCCAATGTGCTATCTGAAGGCCTTTAAGAGTTATTAGCTCTAAACCTATTCTTAAACCAATTTGCAAACCTATTCTAAACGATAATTTGTTCCGCACGTTATTTTAAAAAATTTCGTCTAATTTCGGTGTGACCTGAATAGGTTATGAGTTAATAACTGTTTAACGGCTACAGTTAACGGATAGTTTGTAATAGGTCAACTTAAAGCAGAGGGTCTACAGTTTACAGTTTTTATAAAAAAAAAGTTATGTTAACAACCCTTTTCTAAAAATAATAAGGTTAAATTAAAAAAAGGTAAGAAAATCCGAAATTTTTAGTTTAGACAACCATAATTTTGGATCAAAGAGGGGTATGGGACTGGTTTAGCAGTCGTTGGAAAGGCCATGAAGTTCTGCATAGCATGACCTCTTAACTGTACGCCCGTAGTTTTTAAGATACATGGTGTTTTGTGAAAAACTTGCTTTTTTTCTTAATCACCCTATAACTCCTAAACGGTTGATATTGCCCCCCCCCCCCCCTGCCATACAATTTTTGGTTCCTCTAGGTGAATATTATCATCTCCTACTCTATTGACCTTCTAGTGGGAAACACCCTGTATACCTACATATTTAGTAAGAACTTGCACTTAATTTTCGTAAAAAGCGGAGCTAATATTTTTAATGTAGGCATATTTATATTGATTATTTATTAATTTAATTCAGATGCGATTCGAGCGGACCCTAGAATGGACCAAATAATGAATGGGGAGATAGAAGATTCCATTAAAACCTGGATAAGGCACGCCGCAGAAAAATTTGCCCGGCATAACAAGAAGCAAGTTTTTGATTTATTAACAATTATTGCAACCATTTATATATGTTGTTTTCCTTTTGTAAATTTACATGCCTAGTTTGCTTTGTAAAAAAATTGTATTCTTTTAATCTCAAATATATTTCAGGCAAAGGGAAGAAAAAGAGAAAGAAGAAGAAAGAGAAAATGAAAAAATAATATAGTTACTAAGATATACATATAATGTTGAAGTAAATGGTTTTTGGAGTTTAACTGAGTTTTTTTTTTGCCTACCTATAAAAAAATCCATAATACCAGAAAATTCCTTACAATATCCTAAAATATTTCCCCGCACATCCAAAAAATAATATAGAAATAAATAAATAAAAATAGATCCTTAAAACGTCCTACGTATGCTTACAATTTGAATTGAAGTTCTTAACTGTCCCTAAGTGCAACCACAGGAAAGCCTGTGGGAAGCGGATGGGATCTCCCAGGGACATCCGAAGCGCGGACATTGGGCACTCCCAGGGATGTCCTCTTTTTGCAATGAAATTTCTTTTTTCACAGATTTTTCGTTTGCATAAAGAGTTTTTTCCACCTAATTCTCGAGCTGCAGGCTTAGCAGCAAACTCAGTCAATTTCAGATTGTCTTATTTCGCTATGAATTTTCATAGCAAAACTCTCTATGAAATGCTAGTCCCGCATAGGGCTAATTATTGCTAGGCATTCAAGTAAATACGTAGTATTTTGCCTCACATAATTCACACTTAAAATGTATTTTAAGTCTATATATGGGGTCAGCTTGGCTGTTTGCTTTGGCGTAACCAAGCCGTACTGACGATTATACGGTTCCTGCTTATATGAAACTCCCTCTATTTGCAATGAAATTTATTTTTTCAAAGATTTTTCGTTTGCATAAAGAGTTTTTTCCACCTAATTCTCGAGCTGCAGGCTTAGCAGCAAAATCAGTCAATTTCAGATTGTCTTATTGCGCTATGAATTTTCATAGCAAAACTCTCTATGAAATGCTAGTCCCGCATAGGGCTAATTATTGCTAGGCATTCAAGTAAATACGTAGTATTTTGCCTCACATAATTCACACTTAAAATGTATTTTAAGTCTATATATGGGGTTAGCTTGGCTGTTTGCTTTGGCGTATACGGAAGGCAGGAACCAAGCCGTACTGACGATTATACGGTTCCTGCTTATATGAAACGCCCTCTATTTGCAATGAAATTTATTTTTTCAAAGATTTTTCGTTTGCATAACGAGTTTTTTCACTCAATTCTCAGTCAAACCATAGATGGCACAAGAAATAGATGTCGCATGCCATACTAAAGCAGAGTATACACATTGTGAAATGAGTAGTGCATTCTGAAATGGACCATAATATGTTTGAGATTGTCACGAATGCAACTGATTTTATAATAGTAGTTTTGTATACATTTGATCGACTTCCCCAACACTTCAGATACGAAAAAATATGAATCACTCGTCGTATACATCATTTCAAATGTTGTGGTCCATTCCGGAATGGACCACCCAGCCATATAAAATTTGTATACTTTTTGGTACTGTATGCGACATCTAGCTCTTGTGTCATCTATGGTCAAACTCAGTCAATTTCAGATTGACTTATTTCGCTATGAATTTTCATAGCAAAACTCTTAAAGAATATGGTGTTGTTACTTTTGAGCAGTTCATACTTTACATTTTTAACTAGAAACAGATTTTAAGCTTAATTAAGTGAAAAACCGTCACTTCAGAATGTGGCATAAATTTTTATTGAGAATTGATTAATGGAAAAGAATCTTATTAGCTAACAATTTTGTATAATTGAAACCAAATTCCTGTCAATTTTCATGTATAATTGACAACATATTTCTTATAAATACAATTGAAGTTCAACTATAGAGCGATTTTTGAAAAATCAAATTATGATGCCCGCCCATCGAGGGTATTATCTGTTTAATTATGTGTCATTAGAACTTCTCCAATTATAGCAATGATATACATAATTAATTTTGGATTGATGTTCCAAGCGGGTCTTACAATTCGTACCTATACAAATGATGTGTTCATGTACAGCTTTTGAAAGCAATTTACAATCTTGTAAGCGATGTATAAATACTTCTTAAAAGAATTATACAAACGATAAAAAATTGTAAATCTTGTGTACGTAACCATAATAAATGTGTTATTATTATCTTCTTAGACTGTATATATATAATCAGAGCACAAGATACTGAAAACAAATTGCTGCCCTCGTGTCATACGGGCGGATGGGGCAATGGCAGTGAAGGCAGAACATCTGCGCCTTCACCCAGGTAACGGTAAGTGGTGTGAAGGTCCCTTCTGGACCGGGTGTGTAGCGATGGCTTGTTGTGTAGGCACGAATTTTTTTGTATATGGCTGGTGGTACAGCTTCAGGTTTTCGTGGAACCTCCCCACACTCTCCGCCAATAGCCGAGCAAGCTAGCGTGCCGCGCTTCAGTCAACGCTGTCCACCGAGTGATCTGTCAGCTCATGCTGACAGTCTGGACTTCACGTCGAAATAAATCACTCTACATACTTCCATAACAAAATAGCGCCCAACGCGGGGCACCTCAGTTAGACTTCGGTGGTCTAAGTGTAAATTTCACTGAGGACTGGGACTTGTTGCGAGATGATTATCTGGCATCTGCTAGTTGATTGACCTCAAGTCTCATATCCAGTGGAAGTTACATGCAGACCTGAGCCTAACTGTTGTCGTTATCTAAAGTTTTTGTAGAGTAAAGTCAAAGTTTTTAAAGTTTTAAGGAAGTTTAGAGTTTTTGAATTTTTGTCATTAAAGTAAAGTTTTGTATTTTTGAAAGTTTAGAGTTTTTGTATTCTTATATTACCGAAAGTTCGACATTAGGTTTGACTTTGGTCAAGCCTCAAGTCTTGAAAGTTGTAATGTTTTGATTTTTGAAATTTTTGAATATAAATCTTTCCCGCAGGCCTTCTGCTATGGAAATGATAGGTGGCCTCACGAACGAATTTTCGCTTGTGCTATCACGGAGGTATGTCTTTGTTGGCCAACTGGCTGGACAGAGTCATGAGTCTGTGAGATGACTTTTTGGCATTTCGCTAACTAGTTGACCAGACTCATGGCTTCGCCCAACTGGAAGGTTAGTTAGACATAGCATCGAACGAAGAGGAAGGATGGAAGTGAGGCTGGAGACCTTCAGTAATAAGGAGTTGGCATACTGCTAACTGCCTGGCTGAAGAATATCTAGTCACATTTTTAGTCTTTGACATTTCCAACCCGACTTTTCCAAGATCTCTGTGAGAATATCATTCTTTTCATGCGCACATCACACTACTTACCTGTTACTGTATATTTCCTGACCTGAATTTTTGAGAGAGTGGACCTGGGAGATCCTTGTCTTGAGAGTTAGCTCTTGGAGAGAGAGGGAGAACCTTCACTAAATTTTGTTGTTGTTTTTTGTCGGTACGAGACTTTGAGTTTAGCTCACAGAAAGGCTTATGAATTTTTTTGTCGTTTCTCTTGAAAGTTCGAGTTTAGCTCTTAGTAAGGCATTTTGTTTTGTTTTTTGTATTAAACGTTACAGTTTAAGTGTCCTGGAATATTCCAGGAGACATTTGCCTTGCTGCTAGATCGATTGGATTTGTTTTTGTCGAAAACCGTATTATACATGTTAGGTATATGGCGTGAAAAGAAAATTTTCTTGCATTTATATTAAAATTAAGTAGCAGCTCTGAAGTTGCTCAATAACCTCTATATTGTGCATCAACCCTCCGTTGATGGAAAAATATTGCAACCCTATATCGTTTTAAATAAAATTTTTGTCCTGGTGCCAGTCGACGGCAGTTCATATATTTCTAGTACTTCTGATTTCCGCTCAATTTTTCGTTCAATTTCTGCACGAAGGCAGAGTTACACTACTCTTGGATATCCTGAGAGATAGACACGGTCATCTATCGTGTAGAGACTTAAAGAAAGCTCTGATAATGGCGACCGTGCGAACACCACCTCCAGTAATTGACATTCCAACAACGTTGCCTGAGGACATTGTGTTTCACAAGGCGTGTCTGCGTGCGTGGATAGGGGAACAATCCAACTCTACGAACTGCTGATGTCGTCTCACCCAATATGATTTCACTGTCTATACAGGTGCTGTTCAGAAAAGGACTGTCACGGTACCCAAAAATCAAGAGACTCGACCACCCGTATCAGCCTCCGATTTACCACCACTGACGATGCCATAGTCAGATCGTGGATCTCTATCTCCATATATACACAATCTACAGTCAAGGACTTTTTCACATCCGAGTTCTAGAAGGAATAGTCCAGTGCCTACTACCCATAATCAAGGCCTAGTAGCTTCGGAAGCATTAATGGCTGGACTTAGAGTCCAGATGCAAGACCTGATACTAGAGGGTATCACGCAGAGTATAGGTGCTGTGAGGGACGAACATTTAATCCATCGTAATCAGCCAATTCCGGCGACACACATTCCTCCGGTAGACACCACTCGACCACCTCCACCATTGGTGAGCCTAAAGTACATAAAGACCAGGTAGCTCACAAGAATCGATGCCTAATAATAACATTCCTCAGGCACAGGCATATCAGAACGATAGACCTTCACGAAATTCATGGTCACGATGATCAGGTAGCCCTATACGCAGCTGGAAAATCTCGTATAGTGGAGATAGTTCGAAACTTTCAGTAGATAAGTTTGTCTTCTGAGTTGAAGCACTTACCTACTCAGCCCTCGAAGGGGACTTTGATCTCCTTGTAAGAAACATGAGCACGTTGCTCGCAGGCCCAGCCATGGAATGGTACTGGTGATTGCACACCAACGTGGGAGTATATAAAGACCGCTCTTCTAAATGAATTGGGAGTTCCCAAAGATGATTTGATGGTGCGAGTGCAGTTAATGTCCCGTAGACAAAAACCTGGCGAATATTTTGCGACGTACCATCAGAATCTGGTGCAGTTGCGCGATCAACTGCAGACCTTGATGCCAGATATTGAGTTCCTGGAAATAGTTAAGGCTAACCTGTTGCCGGAGATCCAGAACAAGATCTGTCTGCACCCGACAAATACCATTGGGTAGCTCAGATACCTCGTCACATAGATCCAAGCTACTCAATTACGAATTGCGACGGCTAATGGTCTGAACCCTTACCGACATCATCGAGTGAGTGAAGTTGAAGACACACTAGATCTTTATCCGGATGTATCCATGTTACTTGTTAATGACAATAATATGATAGACCTGCTATCTCGAGTAGACTAGCAGCGGTCTGTTGAAATTGTGACCAGCAAGGCCACTACTACCAAGTCTGCTTGCAAATAAGGCAATAAGTGTTCTGCAATGGATGCGAACGCAAAAATGTCTTAAAGCCAAACTGTAGACACTGCTTGGCGAAAAACGAGAGACGGGAGTCCCAACACCTTTTCTCGACCAGTTTCAACGTCTCGAAAGGCAACAGCTGTAACTACTCCAGTTCAAGTCTTGAACAGGGAGGAAGGTCTGTGCCATCAGCAGACCCCAATGACGAATCATTGAATTGTCCGTTGATATCATTGAGTGACTCTGGTGACATCAACAATCCACCTGATAGTTCCTTCATGGAAGCAGAGAACCTAATTGACTTCTCTGCAGATTTTCAAGCTCCAGTTTGCCCTTGTAGGGAGCCCACGGCACTGATAGGCACTTCGTTGGGAGAGTCTTTAATTTCTGACGTCCCGTTAACACCAGACGCACCTTCCTCGTGCAATGTTGCTGGGCAGAAGGTTCGGTCTCCTGGCCCACCAAGCTCTGTTATGACGACTGGGCGTGAGCCTGTTTTATATCCGCTGACACCGTATCATAAGCGTCTGCAGAACTACCAGGCAGTACGAGACCGTATCTTCTCCACAGTAGCTGAGCTAGTAGAAATCATGTATCCTGATTTAAACCTTGGACAAAGAAAGAAACGATCGACCGTTCGTTGGCGGGAGTACTGTCGACGAGTGAAGCATGAACGACAGAAACACATATTTCAGTGTCGATGGCCGATGACATTCGACCGTACGCCGAAGTAAGACTGCTCGGACGAACTGAGACTGGATTACTGGATGGTGGTGCCACTGCGTACTCTGTGCTTTCCCGCTTGCCGGGAGAAGAGAGCACAGCGGAGTCTTGGAGTTGGTTCTTAGGGTCTTTTATAAAAAACTCAAAATTCAGTTATTAAACCACTTTTAATTTCGGAAAAATTTAGGTTGTTCAATTTATTTTACCTCCCCAGAAACAACTTCGATGTTTTAATCTCGCGACTTTTTCCAAGACTGCCGCTATCATTTCTTTATTCATCCTTTGGATATTACGCTCGCGCTGTCAGCAAAAACTTCCCACGATCGCATCGATCACGTGGTGCATTTTTCTGTTTTAAGCGAGGCATATTATTTGATACGCCACTTGTGGCGTGTGTATATGCAAGTGTTCAAGAGGAAATATATTGCAACAAAGTTACAATTTAGGTACTTTGGAAGTTAGAGATTTCATTTAAAGAAATCTGAAATGAAATCGAATTTTAGTGTATGCACTTGAAATAGGGCAAGTAAAAAACGTATGCACCTGGAATGCATGAATGCAAAATTGAACGCGGGTTATGATATGTAGATATATCATAACACCTTCCCCCTATGAAAAAGGAAATTCATTCCTTGAAGAGGCGATGAATTTTCTTTTAGAATGCGTCGTCGTTGGTTCTGGGATTACAAAAAGTTTAAAAGTTTTATGGTAAGTATAAATGATTACTTACAAACTTAGTTATTTTTGTTTTATTCATCTAATTATTACTCTTTTTTAGTTATTCTAAACAAAAATTACATTTCATTATGTTATATTTTTTTGTAAAATTATTTAAGAAATTCCTTGTTTTTTTTTTATTTTTTTTTTTTTTTTGAATGCTTAATTTCTGATACATATTTAACTATTGTCTACATACTTACTTAATTTTTATCCAGAATTAGCATGATTCATACATTATTGTTATCTACATATCTTATTGAAAAGATTTTTATATCTAATTAGAATAATTATGTGATATATACATATATAATAATAGTAAATGAAATAATTATCTTTGGTTTATTTATTTTTCGTTAAAAAAAATATATTTTTATTATTCCTATAATTTTATTTAGTTCCATTAAACGTAATTAATTACCCACTACGTACCTATTTAGAAAAATTTTTCAAAAAAAAAAATTTGTTTTTAATATTTTTAAATGTGTGTAAATTTATATAACTATTGGAATCTATTGTGTGTAATTTCTGACGGAAGAGCATGGAAATAGGAAGAAGTATTCCAGAGAAACGTGCACGGTGGCGGAAACAATGCGAAATCCAGTTAAGTTAATTGCTAACATGTGAACACTATGGTTGGGTCATTTTGATCCTCATTTTCTTTTATTTAAATAGTTGTAGCCGCTTGATTGATTTTGCCGGTTTTTGTAGTACAATGCTTGTATATTTCGTAGATGCCGACCAGGAGTATAATTGAGAATATTACATATCCAAGTGTATAATGGTGTATGTTGTGGGCGTCCACGGGTTCCAGGTTCTTTTGTTCCTCTTCCTTTAAGGAGCTTATTTGCTTGGACAGTAATGCAAGATCGCCGTTTGCAGCATATTTAATGTGCACCATGTTTTGTGTGGGGCTCGTAGAGTCCTTTTTCGATTTCTCAAATTTTGCTAATGCTTCTGTTAAATTTACGACAGGTATAAATGCATTTTTCATTTGCGTTATTCTAGTGGTATAACTCCTTATGGTTAGGTCAGGAGTTCGCAGATAGCAGTTGCCTGAAAGTTCGATTATTCCAACGCCAAAGATGGTATGGGGTTCTATTGTATCTTGACAAATTTCGTCTATGGTTAAACGCTCTTGGGTGGAATACAGCCACTTATTGGCTTGCGGCAATTGAATCCATACGGTGGTGTGGTTAGATTCTCTAATGTTGCACGACGCGGGCAAGTGTTTATCCCTTTTTATGAGTTGTAACTCACACACGCTGTGTTTCGGGTCAATATTAAAGATAGGATGCATCATTTGGCACAAATACTGGTCGTGATTCTCGGTGATGCAACTTGCCAATTCCTCTGAAGTGAGATCATAATAATGCTCCCTGTTATAGTCGATGATTAGGAAATTTATTGTCGGTTGTATGCAGAGCCGGACTGGTAGTACGGGCGATCGGGCGCTAGCCCGATGGGCCGGTGGTCTTTGGGCTGGTGGGCTCCACATTAACGCGACCACACGAATTTACCACGTACTCTGGACGAATGTTTTGACTGCGGTGGGAGGAGAGCTAAAAAGTACTTTATTGCATAACCTAAAAGCCTAATACAATAAAGCTATTTAGAAAATTACTCAGAAATGTCCTACAACTTATAAACACTGTCAGGACGCGGGGGCAAGTGGGTGTTTCCTAGATAACATTATATTTGGAAAATTTGGCTTTCTCGTGGCTTTAAAAGCATTCATTTTTTTCTAAAGCGGTTTACATTATGTTTTGCATCATATCATTTTTATTTCAAAAAACGCAAGGAAAATGTGTTTTTTATCAGAAAGGTTCAGCAAGGCCTTTAAAGATTTGATATTCCTATGTGTACTTTTAAAACAAATTCGAAATTGAAGAGCAAATATAAAACATAATTTTGTTTTCATTTTCTAATTGTAAAAAAAAAGTAATTTTATTTCATGTAAATCAATTTTGAAGTAGAGTATATACATGGTCATGGTATATTAGAGTCAGCCTTTACTTATGACAAATTCCTAGTGTCAGAAAGTACCCAAATATTAGAAGCAGTCTGAATTTTTCCATATTTGGTGAAGAAGTGGCATTGGTTTTGTTACTACATTGGACCATGTAAGTAAGCGAAGGAGCGAATGAATTTCTAAGCAGTTACAAAACAAAGAATAGGGAAAAGGGTTAAGAGTTCACTTCTTTCTTCAGTTTCTTCACACAGAGCCATAATATAACTCGTTTTGGCGTCTGAGTAAAACATATAAATTTGCGCCCCTGATCCATAAAATTCTCAACGTAATCTTATATAATTTTAACCATAGTGATATGGTCTATCAATTGACTGTACTAAGTTGAGCAACAATTGATCATGTGAAAAATAGTAAATAATATTTATTGCACATAAAATTATTAATTGATATTAATTTTTTGCGAGTAAATCAATTTGATAGAAATATTTGCAAGATTTTATAGATGATCTTTTCTAGCTTTTTTCGCCACGAATTGGTTTATAATATTCTCAAAATGACAAGTTTTCGAGACATTTCTTTTTCGGTTTACAAAACAGCCGCATTTGGCAATCTTTCTTGATTCATTGTAGATGACAGTAAATTTTTTATGAACTTCAATTTTTTGAAATTTCATTCACATGAAGCTATCGTCATTGGTATTGTCACAAAAACTCTGAATGCGATTTCGACATTTAGATAGGACTCTTGGAGGCTATAGTCGTGAATTTATTGAAGCAAATCCAAAACCGGTTTTTCTCAGACTATCAGCATACATTTCGCTAATAAAATCGCCAGAAAGGAATCTACAATCTCTTGAAACTTGTTCCAACATTTCATACCTCCTCGTCAGTTAGAATAAAAGAACATCAATCGATTCAAAAATTGGTGTACGATGCTCTTGTTTTGTGGCAATATTGACATCAGTAATCATTTTGTGATTCAAAAAGTTCTTTTTTCTTATTTCTTTAGCGTTTGCTGGTATAACAATATCTTTAGAAAATGTTGGCAAATATTTCTTCCATGTCAGGATCACGAACCAACCTCAGCCTTGTCAAGCAAGTAAATTCAAATCGAGGCAAAACATTTATTTAAAAGTTAAAGATCAAAAATAATTATATTTGTCAAAAGCAAATGTTATTAATGTTATTTTTTTTTACCCGCAAATTTCTTTTTAACGGGCGACTTCTGCTTCACTTGCCTTACTCTTGTTACAGCTGTGTAAGTAAAATTTTTGGTCTCTCGGATCCTGCTTCCACAGAGAAACCCTATTTTATTATACCCTAGATGAAATCTAAAGGGAGTATAATAAGTTTGTCATTCTGTTTGTAACACCTCGAAATAATGATGGCAGACCAAAATGGATTGGACACCCATTAAAAGTTATTTTGATTTTTGCATGTCCGTCCGTCTGTCCTTCTGAGCGCACGATAACTCCAGAAAGCGTATATTTAGAGAGCTGAAATTTTGTACACGGACTTAAAAAAAATTAAAATTAAGTTCGAAAATGAGATAAATTGGGCAACTCCTTCGTGGGGTTGCCATACAAAACTTTCGTTTTCCACTATTTATTTGCACACTGCCTGAGAACGCATTGACATAGAGAGCTGAAATATGGTACATGGTGTTTTCATAATAATAGCAAATAAAATTTCAAAAATGGACTAAATCTGGCAACCCGTTCTTGGTGTTGCCATATAAAAACATAGGTTTTTTACATATACTGTGAAAACGATCATCCTAGACATTTTTAATGTACTAAAAACTTCTTCAGAATACGAAATCCTATAAAATTGCTTATAATCATTTTTTCTGACCGACGAACCGTTCTAGAAATATATGCGAAAAACCACTTCAAAAATCAAACTTGCATAGATGGGTGACCATACGAAATTTTACACGGGTATCATAAGAATTGGTCGTAGACCAATTCTAGCTTTTTTACTTGTTTAGTTTTAATTTGAAGTGTTAAACGGACAAACGCTCTTACACATATTCTGTGCATACATATTTCCTGTATAAATTTCTTCTTTCTTTCTTCTTATTTAGCATCTAATTCAATATTCATAGAAAAATTACTGGGAATTAAGGCCGAAATACAATGCTGCCGACACTGTCGTCGTAAATGTCGCCGAATTAACCCAATGACACCGACATTCTTATGTTCGTTGACATTATGTAGGTGGTAAAATTTGTCTTGCTCTCCTTGTGCTCAGCCTAATAATTTTGGTTGTTTTCCTCTTATAAAAAAGTCATTTTTGAAGACCCTTGGGGGCTGGCTTGTCATTATTTGCCCGGGCCGATTTGATGACCCAGTCCGGCCCTGGTTGTATGAACACAAATCTATGCTGGAATGCTGTGGGCAGGGGTATCACCTTATATAACTGGTAGTTTTCTATGTAGGGTAATGGTATTTTAAGCTCGAAAATTATTCTTTGACTCACATGGTAAAGTGTTAAAAAGCTTTCGTCTTTGACACCAGTAGGAAGTTTGATGTCGCCTGAAATTTCTCTACGTATAGTGCTTAGAATAGTTTCGAGCTGCGCTGGTGTTATGATTGCCGGGTGAGGTTTGCCATGGCGAACGTCAGTAACCATGTCTGATATCGTTAAGGATATTTTGGTAACGCATCGTGACCAGAATAGTTAAGGAAGTGAGTGATTCCATTTCAAAAATTGCTCGTTGATTGTGACTGGCATTAGCAGCTTCCGCAACAATATCTTTGATTTTAAGAATCCTGGCATTTAGTGCCATCATTTGATTATTAATTGCTTTTTGAGACTTGTTAAAGACGTTAGCGGTTGTTTCTACTATAATCGTTTGTTTTTTTTTATTAGGGATAACAAATGGTTTTCGTTATAACGTATTTTTTCTATTTGGCTGTCATAATACTTCGCATCTTCCTGGTTGAGGGTTCCGAACAGCGCCTTACTTACCATTCCTATGACATCAAAAGGAGCTCTTTTTTTTCTGTTAGTATTCTGTAATAGGCTATACTTATGTCCCATATCCGCCAGTAGGTGATTTAATTCAGTTACAGTACTGTTGCAGATAGTCCCAAATCCAATATCACCCCTTAGTGCTTCGCGCAGTGTATTTATTTCTGGTGTATACCTCGTGATATGCCTTATGGAGGTCTCCAAAGTTCTAAGATCGTAGAAGATTGCCACTTTCCATTCGTTTGAAAACAGTTCTACTCTACCCAACTCTTTAAAATAGATTCCAGGGCTTTGATTGATAGTCGTGATATTAATATTACTTCCGTATAGATGCCGCTTATGAGGCCCAAGATTAATATGAAGTATGTGGGGTATGCCATGGCCTGAAAGGCGTTTCGATTAGTTCGTCGATCTTATTGAAAGATTAGTTTTTAATTTGTGTGTGTCATTGGTGTGTATTGTATGTTTTGTAGTGTGGGGGGGGGGGGGGGTCAATCTATTAGTTATCTATGTTATAGTGGTGCCTCCTGGAGGCCCCCTCCCTTGTGTGTGTAGTTCATGTCGGCGATTCCCCGGTGTCTTATTTTGAGCAGGTCTTCCGTTGGAAGTTCCATTCGTGTCTCGGGGCAGGGTTATGCCTGCAGTTCATTATTTATCTCTGTAATTGGTTGTTCACGTGACTAGCCAAGGATATGTTAATCCGTGATTTCGAGGGTGAAATGATGTCAATACAACCCGATTGTGGAGGGTGGAAAGCAATATGAAATGCCCTTGGAGAAAAGTAAAGGGCTTCGTATAATGGTCAAATAATTTGTGAAAAGACGTTTAACTGAAGATGATTTAGCAAATGATGCTCATCGAGGAGCATTGAGAGTTGTTATGATTAGAGAGTGTAGTAGCGCTTAATTCAGGCTCCCTTTTCTTGTTATTTCGTAAGATCGGAGGTTCTCCGGTTTCGTGTTCAGATGGAAATTCAGTTGCATATGCCATTGGTTTGTGGATGATATGGAGTCGTATTAATCTTCTTGATTTTTAACAATTTGCACATTTCTTTGAACAGGTTGCTTAGGAAATTTGTTCCTTGGTCTGTTAAAATTGACTCTGGGATGCCATGTTGACAGACGATACCCTCGACTAAGGCCCTAGCAACGGTAATTGCCCCGGCATTAGCCATGGGTAAGGCCTGGGAAAATTTGGTTAAGTCATCCTGACACGTTAATAAGTATTTGTTGCCTTCATAGCTCACAGGCAAAGGGCCAACGATATCCAAAGCTATTCTTTCGAATGGCTTGGTGCTAGTTGTTGTTATTTTCATAGGAATGGAACATTTTTTTAGAAGTTTGTTCTTCTGACAAGATTCACATCTGCGGATGAAGCCGACTACGTCCTTAAGCATTGTTGGCCAAAAATAGCTTAATTTCAGTCACTTTAGTGTACGGGATACTCCCTGGTGTCCACCTAGAGGAGTATTGTGATATTCTTTTAAAATTTTAGAGACATGATTCTCATCAACTAAGTGTATCTTTTTATTTACGAATAAGTTTATGGCAATATTTATGTCCTTAAAGACATTCACAAGATTTAGTTCTATCTCTTTTAGTGTAAATTCGTTGAAAGGAGGGTACACATATGGCTATACATTTCAACTGGTGTTTTACGCAATGATCATAGACCTTTTTTATAACGCTAACCAACATTTTTCTATCGTTTTCTGTTCTTAGGGGTAATATGGTTTTAGCAACGATGTATTTGGTAAGAGTTGAATCGTGATTTAAAACTTTAAGTTCACCCAAACCAGGACTTATGTAGTCTCTTACACGCTTAGAGAGCTCGATTTCATTTATTGTTTCTATTGGCGGTACAAAAAAAAATTTACTTGCGTCATTTTGTCTATATATATTGTGTTGTAAGTTTTGTTAAGGTTACACTGTTTCGAGAGTTTATCCGGTTCACCTTCTTTAACGGCGCTATTTGTTCTATTCCTAGTTTTCTCATGCGCTTGTTTTACTTGGCTCCTAGTCACTATACCCACGTTGTTTACATCGTTCGTTTTCAAGCCACTGTTTTCTTGGTTGGTGATTCTACTGAAAGCATCTGCATTGGCGTTATATTTTCCAGGCTTATAGAGAATTTTATACTCATATTCCTCGAGCAATATTCTCCACCTAGCCAATCTGGAAGTTGTGTTTGACGGCAAATACAATTGCCAATAATTCCTTTTCAGTTGTGGTATATCTTGTTTCTGCGGGATTAAGTGTTCGGCTTGTGAAGGATATTGGTCGATCCTCACCGATATTACCCTGGGATAGAACTGCTCCTATCGCTACGTCGCTAGCGTCGGTTGTTACTAGGAACTCTTTATCAAAATTTGGATACGCGAGCACAGGAGAGTTAATTAATTTTTCCTTGAGATTGCAGAAAGCTTCGTCACAAAATGAGTCCCATTTGAAAATAATGTTCTTCTTTAAGAGTTTTGTTAGGGGTTTGGAAATGTTTGCAAAATTTGGTATAAATCGACGGTAATATCCGGCAAACCCCAAAAAGGATTTTACGTCTTTAGCCTTTTTTGGTCTGGGATAACTTTTTTTCATGGCCGAGATAGATCAGTTCTCGTTTTATAAAATTGCACTTATCTGGCTGGAGCTTAAGCCTGTGTTCCCTAAGGCGATCTAGGACATTTACCAATTTTAAGTTGTGATCTCGTAAATCATATCCATAGATAACTATGTCGTCGACATAGACAAAGCACTCAATTCCCTGCAACCCCATCAGCACGTCATTCATAAGGCGCTGGAATGTGGCTGGTGCGTTCCTCAGTCCGAATGGCATTCTATTATATTCATAATGTCCAAATGGAGTGCTGAAAGCTGTTTTTGCTCTGTCCTTCTCATCGACGAGTATTTGGTGAAATCCACTGGCAAGGTCTAGTGTACTGAAATACTTGGATTTGCCCAGTTGGTCCAATATATCGGGTATATTGGGCAATGGATATGCATCTCCAATAGTAATATCGTTTAGCTTACGAAAGTCCACCACAACTCTCCATCGTTTGTTGCCAGAGCTATCAGCTTTTTTTGGCACGAGGAGTAGAGGTGATTTCCTTGGACTTGAGCTTGGCTTCACAATATCGTTTTGTAGCATTTCATTGACCTGTTTATGAATTTCTTCTCGATGCGATTCCGCCAACCTATACGGTCGTACGTAGATAGATGGTTTATCGCTCTGTGTCACAATTCCATGCGTGATCACGTCAGTGTTGGTCAAGCTGTCTCCCTCCAGATAAAACAAATCATTATAAGCTCTGCAGATCTCTAGTATCGTGGCTTTTTCCTCTGAATTGCAATGATCTAAGCTTAGTAGGGTTTCTAATTTCTTCAGTCGATTCATAACTGGATCTTTATCTGAATTAGCTCTGATAACGTCGAATTGGTCGAAGTCATCCCAGTCCAGGTTTATTTGATTCAGCTGCAATTTCACTTCGCTTTCGTTAGAATTTAACATTACTAATTTGACATGATTGCTTCTTGGTATCGCGAGAGCATTCCCTATATAAACACCTGGTTTTATTTCCTTTTTCTTGACAACTATGTCCTTATTATGTTTAAAGGGGATTTCAACAACTTTCTTACTTCTAGCCAGTAGAATGATTATATTAGTTCTACCTGTGGCTACTTCCTGCGATTTCTTTTTCTCAACTTGGTCTGTGATCTCGACAGTATTTCCAATACTAGATTTATTTATAAGACTTCGAGGGTTCATTTCTCTCTGCACCCGTGTGGTACCTGTACTGCCACGCTGGAGATCAGGTGGTCGACGAAAGGTGTCTTTCAAATTTGCTTTGGAATTTTGTTCACAGTTTTGGGCCCGAGGATTTGAAAACCCAAGATTTTCCCTGACAGTCCCTTTGAGGTTTCCGATTTCTTGCAGTTTGGAGTTTTCCTTAGAGTTTTGGAACTGAGCTTTTGTTCCCTCAAGGCTCCCGGTATCTTGCACCTCTGTAGAAAGTCGGGGATATTTAATTTCCAAAACGTTTCTTTCGTAATCTAGTGTACAATTATGTTTACGCAGGAAATCATTACCTATAATTCCGTCATATTTAAGGTTAGTTTGCTGGTGTAGCAAATGAAAGGAGTGCTTAAAGAAAAAACTTCCGCTTGAAGTTTCCAATTTAATTATGCCAGTAAGTATTCCGTATGTTGGTACTGACTCGCCTGAAATCGTTGATAGGGTACAGCCACCAGGAGGTTTTCCTGTTATTCTATAATTTATGTCAGATTTTACTAGGCTTACGTCTGCGCCGGTATCGATAAGAAATGTCGAATGGTTTTTTTTATTTGGTTCAAAGGGGACGCAGATAGTTGGCTCAATTTTTGAGTTATTTAGGGATATCCTGAATTTTACGGGTTTATGGTCGATGTCATTTTCTATTATGCGGTCTACATTTCGTGGATGTTGGCTATGCATGCGACTCGAGATGGGACGCCAACTGCTTCCATCTGAGGAATGCCGTTTCCCGAATCTTCCATTATTCCTCCCAAGTTTTCTGAATGCGACCACTCCCTTATCGTATTTGGGTTCGCGTGTCTCCTTTCAGACTCTATGTAAATTCGTAGCTGCATTGCGTGTATTGCTGTACTGGGGAAAATTGTTCTGTACGTTTCGACCTCGGTTGGGCCAGTTGCCGTTACCCGTTGGGGCCCTTGGGAAGTTTTGCGATAATCGCAATCGACAATCCCTTGCCAAATGGTTTGGCTTCCTGCAGTAAGAACAAGTCAAGAACTGGACTTCTCTTTTAGCTTCCCTGGGAGCGAAATTCGGCAGGTTTGTGTTTTTAAAACAAAATTCTTTTGTATGTCCTTCCTTGTGACATATTTGGCAATTGAGCATGCGTTTAGGAAAGTTCTTCGCATGGTTTGAGAAAGTTGGCTCTTCCCTTTCGAGTCGGAGGGCCTGTTCTATAGCATATGAAATTGCCGTCTTTAAGTCTGTTTCTCCGCGGGCCCTTACTAGCAGCCTTAAGCTACTGTTTCTCAAACCGTCTTCGAAAGCCTGGATAGTTAGCCAAGTATTTTCAACAATCAAAAATTCGCGTACGTTTCGCTCCTCTGAGCCTTGGTACGTAGCTGAATTGAGCGATGTTAGGAGTTGGCATAGCTTCTCGCCGAACTCCTTAACCGTCTCTCTGTGGTTCTGATTAGTAGAACGAATTTCATTTTGGAATGAGGTTCTAGATTGTTTCTCTTGAAATTGAGACTGCAATTCTTGTGCTAGGTCATTCCACTTAGCGCAAGACTTATACTGGACTAACTCAAAGGCCGGTCCTTGCAGTCGAGTTTTTACAATTTCTAAAAAGAGCTTCTGCTCTGCATCCGACTTCGAGGAGGAAAATAATACGTTTCCGCAAGCTATAAATTTGGTTAGCTCCCCTGGGTCGCCGTTAAATGTGGGGATTAGATTATGCACGTCTGATATGCTTAGTTTCATTTCTGCGGAATTTGGGTTAGATTCCTCGGTCATGTTGTGGAAAGGCAATTCTTCGTACAAATCCACAACAATCTTTTGGTTTCGAGTTAGAATTTTGTAAAAGTTTTCTTACGAGTTTACGAAACTGATTTTTCGGTTAAATTTGATTACTACGCTTAAAAAGCGCACTGTAGCTTTACGAGCCAACAAGATATTTTCAACCAGCTCAACGAAAATGTTGCTATATTCATATATGTACCTCTTTTTTTTTAAATAATTGGCAATTAGAATGATTTTATAATTTTATAATTGTACAAGGATAATATGGAGTTCCCATTGGTCTCATACCGACAATGACTTGAAACAAAGATAATATTCTGTACTTTTAATCCTTGGTCAATTACATTTATACTAAATCTTGTAGACTTGATGGGATTCCTACCCAATATTACGTCATGTATTGCTTTTGGCTTCCATGCAATTACTGGTGTATGGTTTCAGCAAGTAAATAGTTCCCACGATACGCTGCCAATCAATGTTGAACGTGTTCAAGTGACTAGTCGAAGTTACGTTTAATATTTTAGTTATTTATATTGTGACTCAGCAGACAATAATTTTATAATCAATATAACCTAGTAAAAAGAGTTTGGTTCACTTTCAAGTATATTTGATAATACCGCTCTGACTGTCCCCACGCTACCAGGAGTCAATACACATTCTACACTAATTGAAATAATATCCAGATGTATTTACTGCTGCTATTTGTTTGGTTTTATAAAAGGATGATTACATGAATAATGTTGTTGGTGAGCTCTATAAGGATTGTCCTACTTCTGAAACCGTACTTCATACCGTATGATTTCATCAGGGTATGAGAAGAGTACCATAATAGTTTTCATATATATATATATATATATATATTATTAAAATGATAATGAAGGGTTATCCTGCCGGGTCTATACGAACAATACCTTTAAACTGAAACTTTGTCTCCTTTATATGTACAGCACACGATTTAAGAAGTTGATTAGTGCTACTTGATATATATATATATAAAATATTTTTTTTTTGATAGTTTAGCTTTACAAAACGAATCAGGATAAATTGTGTGACCAAGTAATTTCAGCGATCCCGAGAGGGACCTACGAATTTTACAACTTAACAGGGACAGTAGAAGAATAAAATTAAAAAAAATAAAGCACAGCACACCTCGTCTCATCAGCGATCACGGTACACACAAAAAAATTTCTCTTCCTTTCAGATACATCATATGGGGAGGAACACACTAGTTCAAAAATATTCCTCCTTGCACACGCAAACACTTCCCTACACTTGATTCCCCTTTTCAGCTCCTCCGTCGAAATGGCGGGTCATTGGCGAAACACAAAGATATAATTTAGGAATTCTTGCTTTTTTTTTTTAATTCTGATTTAATATCACTTAATTCTGATACTAGTATGGATTTTAGATCTTTTGTATTATCCGCCAATAAAAAAAAATAATCAGGATATATATATATAGTTCACATGAGATTTAAATACATCTTGGTTGATATTGTAGCGAATTAGTTCCTTCGCTACTTGTAGAATCAACCGCCTTCAGCAACTTATGTGATTTCTTCTCCTGCGTAATACTTGAACGCACTTCTTGAGCACGACTCTAGTTTTTTCTGGGACTGTACTCGCAAGTTTCAAGGCATTCCCTTATATGGACAGTTTTTAGAGGAAAAAATTCCGGAAATTTTCCATGACGTGAGAATGCTGAAGGCCTGGTGGTAAAAGGTTGTTTTAAAGGATATTGCATGAGTCGTAGTGAGTTTTCGTTTGGCTAGAGTAGAAAGGGAGCAGGGAATTTTGAGTTAGTTAGTCAGTGGGTAATAAAGTGTTGATGGATATGGATGGTTCCAAAAGTTGGACAAGATACTGAGTATTATAATTATTGTGTTTGTTAAATTCCATAATACCCGATGAAAAAAGGTTAAAAGGTTTTGTGACATTTTATTTTGATAAAAGTTTATTTTCATAATACTTGTAAAGAAGTATTTAAAAGTTTATTTTCATCATACCTGTAAAGAAGAATTTAAAAGGTATCGAAACAATTGTGTTGGTTAAATTTCATAATATTATTATTATACCTGAAAAGGGTTAAAAGGTTTTGTGACATTTTATTTTGATAAAAGTTTATTTTCATAATACTTGTAAAGAAGAATTTAAAAGTTTATTTTCGTCATACCTGTAAAGAAGAATTTAAAAGGTATCGAAACAATTGTGTTGGTAAAATTCCATAATATTATTATCAGATTACCCGATATAAAAGGTAAAAAGATTTTGTGACATTTTATTTTGATAAAAGTTTATTTTCGTCATACCTGTAAAGAGGAATTTAAAAGGTATCGAAACAATTGTGTTGGTTAAATTTCATAATATTATTATTATACCTGAAAAGGGTTAAAAGGTTTTGTGACATTTTATTTTGATAAAAGTTTATTTTCATAATACTTGTAAAGAAGTATTTAAAAGTTTATTTTCATCATACCTGTAAAGAAGAATTCAAAAGGTATCGAAACAATTGTGTTGGTTAAATTTCATAATATTATTATTATACCTGAAAAGGGTTAAAAGGTTTTGTGACATTTTATTTTGATAAAAGTTTATTTTCATAATACTTGTAAAGAAGTATTTAAAAGTTTATTTTCATCATACCTGTAAAGAAGAATTTAAAAGGTATCGAAACAATTGTGTTGGTTAAATTTCATAATATTATTATTATACCTGAAAAGGGTTAAAAGGTTTTGTGACATTTTATTTTGATAAAAGTTTATTTTCATAATACTTGTAAAGAAGAATTTAAAAGTTTATTTTCGTCATACCTGTAAAGAAGAATTTAAAAGGTATCGAAACAATTGTGTTGGTAAAATTCCATAATATTATTATCAGATTACCCGATATAAAAGGTAAAAAGATTTTGTGACATTTTATTTTGATAAAAGTTTATTTTCGTCATACCTGTAAAGAGGAATTTAAAAGGTATCGAAACAATTGTGTTGGTAAAATTCCATAATATTATTATCAGAATACCCGATATAAAAGGTAAAAAGATTTTGTGACATTTTATTTTGATAAAAGTTTATTTTCATAGTACCTGTAAAGAAGTATTTAAAAGTTTATTTTCATCATACCTGTAAAGAAGAATTTAAAAGGTATCGAAACAATTGTGTTGGTTAAATTTCATAATATTATTATTATACCTGAAAAAAGGTTAAGAGGTTTTGTGACATTTTATTTTGATAAAAGTTTATTTTCATCATACTGTAAAGAGGAATTTAAAAAAAAAAAAAAAAAAATAAAATAAAAGAAGGATTTATTTGAGTAAATTTTACATGTACATAATTTTTTTTAGACCAATATAATTAAAGTAATCAGTACAACCATTTTTTTTTTGTGTAACTTTCTTTGTGGGTTTTAATATATATGTGTAGTTTTTTTTCTTGCCTTTTGTTTGGTGATTCTTAAAATGAATTAGATTCCTTCTTGGGGAAGGGGTGACATGGGGGTGGTGTGGTTTATCTTCGCTCGGTGCTGACGTGGAAGTGGGGCTGAATTGGAAGATGTTGACACCCGATGATTTGGCCTGCGTGACAGTTGGGGTTTGTGAAGGCCCTTAAGATCTCTCTCTCTCTCTCTCTTCTCTTGCCGCCACATAATACGTTAAATTTCTTCTTTTTATCCGTCCGTCCGTCCGTCCGTGGTCTCATAAGTGCACAGCAATTTAAACACCAATGGGGTGTCAGTGACAAGGACCTCCCCTCTCGACTGATCGCTAGCGGGTCAACTGCTGTGCGTCATTGACATTTAACCCCAACGGTGAAATTTTGTTTACGCGGGTTATCAACTGCGGCATGCGCTTGTACGTCCTGAGTGTACGATTGTATTCTGTCAAGTAGATCTACCTGAGCGTTACAAATGGCGCCCAAATCCGGTACATGGTTTAATTCAAATTTCAATTTTTGTTTTATATTGCTTCTCTGGTGAATGTGGTTCTTGAATGTTTGGTGCAAATAGCGAACTTTGAATGCGATGCATTCTATCATTAGAAGTATGACTTCAGTTCGTATTGTGTTGGTTCCAGGAGTGTATTCAGTATTTTTCGAGGATGTTCTCGTTATACTTGGTTTATTTGAAATGTTGCTACTGATCTACTCTTGAGTACTGGCAACCACCGAATATTTGTCCTCATCATTACCTGTTAACGTTTCATTTATTTCAAATTTGTTTCGGCAGGTTGGTGAACGATGTTCATTATATTGATTTCATAGAATCCTTGTCGAGAGAATTGAGTAACTTTTCCATTTAAAGGAGGAGAGAGTGAGAGACTGATCGGCAGGTGGCCGTTGGTTTGGTGGTTTCGCGTTTGGGCTGAGTGGACTTCGTGTCCTCATGTCATCCCTCCCTAATTACGTATAATTTGATAATAATAATATTGTTAATAATTGCTTGTAGTAACTAAATTGCTTATTCTTCATTGCTTTGTTTCAATTGCTTGTAAGGCTTTGCTTAAATATTTAGCATACATATACTTATATTTATATCTTCTTAATTTAACCTTATTAATATTGTGTTTTATTCCCTTCCTTACTACCTTGTTCTATATTGACTTTTATAATACCATTCTTTATATTTATTCCTCACTGAGGACATTAGCTTCGGTAACTTCTTCTTTGTTTTTATTTGAGAACAAGCCCAGCTTAAATATGGATTTCTCTTTATTGTCTCCTGATGACTTAAGGATCGAGTGCGAAATTCGCGAACTATCGTTTTCAGATATTGATATTCTCAAAAAGTTGACACAAAGGTACGAGGCTGAATGCATGAATTCTGATTTGGTACCAATGTCAATCCATGACAGAGATAATCCGAAGTCGGAATTCCATTCCCTCACTAATCGCGTCGAAAGATTAAATAGGGATCTTCGTGAGCATCCCCCTGTAACGTCTGAGGAACAGAGGCGATATCAGACTATTGTTCTTCACTTGCTAGGTAGAAGTAGAAGGTTAAGTGGATCTGCTCCCGTGGTAAAGGCAGGTGCAGACAAATTGATCATTGAATTGCAAGACCGGTTGATTTACATTAAAGCAATATCTATCCCTAGAAATATCCGCGTCAACGACGACGTTTCAAGTGAAGCTTGTGGTGGTCATTCATTATTCTCATCTGCAGTAAATTCAGGTGGATTAAGCGAGACCACATTACTGAAGAACATTCCCAATAAATCCATAAACCCCTCAAGATATCATGAAATAATCAATGATTCTATAGACATTAATCGAGATGATTCCATTAATTTGGAGAATGACTTTGCTGGATTTGATAACCCTTTAGATCCAGTTATTCCCGATAAAGCTCGAATTAAGCCGCAATTAAGGGTTGAGAAACTTATCCAAGGAAATTTCTCTCATCCTCATTTAATCAATTCCTCTAGGAATTATGCTGGATTTACCTCGGGTGTTGCTACCAGTCACCCTTCCGATTCTTCCACCGCCAATTTGGGTGATGCGGTTGTTAGTCATCATGCTGTTAACAGTTCTCGTGAAAGAAATACCTACGATCTTCTTGGTCCACCAAATATTCAATTCCGTGCGCCAAACACTGCTTGGAATGACCAGTCTTTTCCTCCTGTAAATCCAAGAGAAAGCTTTAACCGAAGCCCGGTTTTCCGTTGGAAATTAGTGTTCGATGGAACATCCGGATTGGATGTTGCTGAATTCATATTTCGACTGGAATCGTTAGCACATTTGGAGGGGGTTTCCAAGGTAAACCTCTGTGCAGGATTTCACGCGTTGGTAAGTGGAAAAGCCGCAAACTGGTATTGGGTCTTTCTACGTATTAACACAAGGCATACTTGGGAAGATCTACGATCAGCTCTGCTTCGTGAGTTTGGGAATCAAGAAACGGATTATGAAATCCGTAAGATTATCGAAGGAAGGAAACAGGGTAGCCGCGAATCCTTTAGTGATTTTCGATTGGCAGTGCATGCCTACGTATCCAAAATGGTCCATCCCATCCCTGAAGTTGAATTAATCGAGATTCTCCGACGAAACATGAAGCCGGCTCTTCAAGAAGTTTTACTGCTTAAACCTGTTGGAAGCATACTTGATCTTCGGGATTTGTGCAACAAGTACGAAAAGTTATGGTCGGAAATTGGTGCTCCTCGTGAGACTCCCCTGCGAAAATCTGTTCATGAGATATATTCCGACAGCCCCCTTTTGGGAACTAATAGTTGTCCTCCTGATTTAGGCTATTCAGTGGAAGCTATCCAATCAAGGCAGATAAATCAAGCTTCTGTAAGGCCGTATTTAGGCCAGCAACCTCATAGACGATTGTCGTGTTGGAATTGTAAAGGTGAAGGTCATTCATACCATGACTGTACCCTTAGTCCTCAGCACTTATTCTGCTATGGCTGTGGCGCTGTGGGCGTAATCAAGCCTCGTTGTTCCGTTTGTTCTCCGGGAAACCAGCGCGGGAGTCAGAATTTTGCGGGGACCCCACGGATCTTGACTCCTACGCAAATTCCCCGCCGGTCAACCGAGGAAGCCGCCTCCAATACGGAGCCAGAGAGGCTTCGGTAAAACAAGAATGCGATCATCCTAAGGGCAATTGTCTTACAGCTAGCCCACATAATTTACCTGATAATGTCAAAAGTTTTACTTTCAAACAACCTGATGTGTCTCTTACAACTCATTTGAGTTCATACCCCAACATTCCTTTCACGCGCGAGGCCAGCGTACAAACAGTGCAAGATATGGCCACCAATACGGAATCTTTAGACTTTAGCGACTGCAGTTGCTCCACCACTGATGATGAAACTGTTAGCTCATCAGTTACATCTGATTATGAGAACGGCATTGAACCACTGATTTCAATTCCTCAAAGGGCCTTTTGTTCTAAGGCTAAATTACGTTCGACTAAGTACTTCAGGCTGCGCAAAAATCTTAAAGCAGCCATAGCTGAAACTGTTTTGCAGACAAGTGTAGACCCCCGACCGTACGCTGATATATTTATTCAGGGACAGCGAATAAGGGGATTGTTAGACAGTGGAGCTAGTGTAAGCGTCCTCGGCGCTGGAGCAGAGCATTTCTTGGGGAAGGCGGGCATACCTTTCCACTCAATGCCTGCTCATATTGCAACGGCTGATGGACAGCAGCAAAATGTGCTGGGCCATGTAAGAGTATTGGTCAAATATGGAACGAAAACACGGTTAATGCGCTTTCATATTGTCCCCAACTTGCAACAGTCATTATACCTAGGAATTGATTTTTGGAGGAAGTTCGGGTTGGCTCCAGTAATGATTAATGAGTTGAATACGCTTCCTACCTCCCCTCCGGAGTGTTCGCAGAAGCATAGGCTCTCCGAAGGGGACGAACAAAGATTGTACGCAGTAATAGAGAAGTTTCCTTCTTTTAATGTACATGGTCTTGGGCGGACTAAATTAGTGGAACATGATATAGACGTTGGAGCTAACAAGCCCATTAAACAGAGACATTACGCAGTTTCACCGGCAATACAGAAGTCTCTTTATGATGAGTTGGACCGAATGTTGACTCTGGGTGTTATTGAGGAAAGCCAAAGTGCGTGGTCTTCTCCAGTAACTCTAGTAAAGAAATCCGACGGCAAAGTACGCCTCTGTTTGGATGCCCGAAAAGTCAATTCAGTTACTGTACCGGATGCGTTTCCATTACCTCTAATTGATGGACTTTTAAGTAGACTCCAGGAGACAAATTATATTTCTGCCCTTGATTTAAAGGATGCCTTCTGGCAAATTCCTCTTAACGAAAAATCCAGAGACAAAACTGCTTTTGCTGTTCCCGGACGACCTCTGTATCAGTTTACAGTATTACCCTTCGGATTGTGTAACGCACCACAAACTATGTGTAAATTGATGTGTAAGGTCATACCACATCAGCTACATGACCGAGTGTCGGTTTACCTCGACGACCTGTTGGTTACTTCCTCCACGTTTGACGAGCACTTGGCATTATTAACCACAGTTGCTGATTTATTATGTAATGCGGGTCTCACTATCAACTTGGAAAAAAGCAAGTTTTGCTTGCGAGAGGTTAGATATCTCGGTTTTATAGTTGGTGATGGTTATTTGCGGGCAGATCCAGAAAAAGTTACGGCCATACAAAATTTTCCTCGGCCGCTTAGCGTGAAGAAAATGCGTAGTTTCTTAGGCGTCTGTGGTTGGTATAGACGATTCATACCGCAATTCTCGTCAATAGCTAGTCCTCTTACGGATCTATTGAAAAAAAATCGCCAGTTCCAGTGGAACGATAGTGCTGAAACCGCCTTTCAAAAATTAAAGGATTGTCTTACCACCGCTCCAGTACTCATTAACCCGAATTTCTCCCGGCCATTCTATATTCAGTGTGATGCCAGCACTACTGGTATTGGTAGTGTGCTATTTCAGCGTTCTGATGACCAGAATGAACACCCAATTGCGTTTATGTCACAGAAATTAAACCCAGCACAACGAAACTACAGTATCACCGAATTGGAGTGTCTGGCGGCAGTCTTGAGTGTAAAACGTTTTCGCCCATACGTTGAGGGACTGGAGTTCACAATCATCACAGACCACGCTAGTCTGAAATGGCTGATGGATCAAAGGGATTTATCCGGCAGACTGGCGCGATGGAGCCTCAAGCTACAGGGCTTCAGTTTTCATATAGAGTATCGAAAGGGAAAAGATAACGTGGTAGCGGATGCTTTATCACGTGCTTATGGAGATGCTCCTATTTCCGAAACCATTGATGAATTGACCCCATCTGCAGCTCTTGGAGCTATTGATTTTGAGGCCGCGACTCTTTCGGATGAGGTGTATGTGGAAAGAATACATAAGATAAACGCTAATCCTGACACCTTCACGAACTTGCGAGTTATTGGCGATAAATTATACATCTCTTTTGCTTCACCACGAAATAGCGGGTCATTAGATTCAATTGTATGGAAGCTTTGGATTCCAGAGAGTATCACCGCTGTGCTAATAGAGCAAGAGCATAGTCCGCCAATGTCGGCACATTTTGGTTTTTCCAAGACATTGGAAAAACTAAGGCGCCTTTATTATTGGCCAAAAATGGTTTCAGACGTTCGTAAATTTGTAGGTTCCTGTGAGACTTGTAAACAAGTTAAACCATTTAATTCCTCCCCAAGGCCTCCTATGGGTGATATGCGAGTAACAGACCTACCTTGGCAGCGGATATTTTGTGACTTTTTGGGTCCTTATCCACGAAGTCTGGCCGGTCATAAATATATTTTTCTGGTTGTGGATCACTTAACTAAATTTGTGCATATCAAAGCCGTACCGGAAGCGACAGCGTCTCGAATCATCAAGTATTTGGAGAGGGAGATATTTCATGTGTATGGGGTTCCGGAGTTTCTTCACTCGGACAATGGCAGCCAGTTTACGTCGAAATTGTTCTCTCAGTTGTTAAAGGGATATGGGATACAACATATTCTATCTCCATCCTATTCCCCGCAATCTAACGCTTCTGAGAGAGTTAATCAATCAATACTCGCCGCCATTCGGGCCTACGTTGGAAACGATCATCGGAAGTGGGACGAGCACCTGAGTGAAATTGGTCATGCTATAAGAAGCGTGGTTCACGACTCAACCAGGTGTTCGCCTCATTTTCAGTTGTTCGGCAGACACCCTGTTACACATGGAAGTTCTTACAAATTGTTACGTGAATTAACAGATAATGTGAATGGTGCATGTGAGATACTTCCAATCAATCAACGCCTTCAATTGGTACGCGATGAGGTACAAATTCATTTGGCAGAAGCTTATAAAAGACATGCGACTGGTTACAATCTCCGAACGCGACCTAGAATGTTCTGTCCTGGTCAAACCGTTTATGTTCGAAATTTTGTTCATAGTAGTGCAGTGGATAAGTTTGCAGCTAAATTAGCTCCGAAATTCATTAAAGCGCAAGTAACAGAATGCGTTGGTAAAGTTTCTTATCGTTTGAGTGGTTTAGATGGTTTACCACTCGGCGTATTCCATGCTCAAGATATAAAGTCCTGATCAGAATCAGATCATATCCCGGTAGCCCTAAAAAGGCATCCGGCCAGCCTAACTGGTAATTACAGGGTACCAATGTGCCGCTTAGGACCCACCCAACCTAGCGGTCGGTATACCTCCTGTTAGTAGACCCATCTTTTCCCTGTTTTTTTTTTTCTTTGCTTTATCACTCCCACATGGTACGCTATGGATAGCTGAGCTACCGTAGTAATTCCAATTGTCAAACCAACTCCAAAAATTTAAGTAACCCATCTCTACCTTAATTGAGTAGATGTTTCATCACTAATTCCTTCGGGATTAACCTCGATATGAGGATTTCACTTTTCTGTCACTCCTTCGTTTAATTTTCCGAGATGGCTTGTCCAATTCCCATTCGTAAGGAGTAGATGTTACTACGGTACCGACTTGTAACGGGCCACATGCTATGGGGTCGTGCGTAAGCTGGGGTAATGTGCTTGTAAGTATGAATTTTATGATGCATGAAAATAGGTGTGTGGCTTGGTTTATTTTGAATGTTGGCTTATGGCAAGGTTTTTTTTTATCCAGGGCTTTGCTCTCGGTAGTAATTAGTGGAAATAAGTGGTCATACTGTCATAATAACTTAGCTTCTTTTATACCTTGAGGTATAAAATTCAAAATTAGGTTTGCGCTCTCACTTTCTTTCTCAGAGCCCGGCTTTGAGACTCTTTCTCGGTGGGTCGTCCCCACGCTGTAGCGAATTAGTTCCTTCGCTACTTGTAGAATCAACCGCCTTCAGCAACTTATGTGATTTCTTCTCCTGCGTAATACTTGAACGCACTTCTTGAGCACGACTCTAGTTTTTTCTGGGACTGTACTCGCAAGTTTCAAGGCATTCCCTTATATGGACAGTTTTTAGAGGAAAAAATTCCGGAAATTTTCCATGACGTGAGAATGCTGAAGGCCTGGTGGTAAAAGGTTGTTTTAAAGGATATTGCATGAGTCGTAGTGAGTTTTCGTTTGGCTAGAGTAGAAAGGGAGCAGGGAATTTTGAGTTAGTTAGTCAGTGGGTAATAAAGTGTTGATGGATATGGATGGTTCCAAAAGTTGGACAAGATACTGAGTATTATAATTATTGTGTTTGTTAAATTCCATAATACCCGATGAAAAAAGGTTAAAAGGTTTTGTGACATTTTATTTTGATAAAAGTTTATTTTCATAATACTTGTAAAGAAGTATTTAAAAGTTTATTTTCATCATACCTGTAAAGAAGAATTTAAAAGGTATCGAAACAATTGTGTTGGTTAAATTTCATAATATTATTATTATACCTGAAAAGGGTTAAAAGGTTTTGTGACATTTTATTTTGATAAAAGTTTATTTTCATAATACTTGTAAAGAAGAATTTAAAAGTTTATTTTCGTCATACCTGTAAAGAAGAATTTAAAAGGTATCGAAACAATTGTGTTGGTAAAATTCCATAATATTATTATCAGATTACCCGATATAAAAGGTAAAAAGATTTTGTGACATTTTATTTTGATAAAAGTTTATTTTCGTCATACCTGTAAAGAGGAATTTAAAAGGTATCGAAACAATTGTGTTGGTTAAATTTCATAATATTATTATTATACCTGAAAAGGGTTAAAAGGTTTTGTGACATTTTATTTTGATAAAAGTTTATTTTCATAATACTTGTAAAGAAGTATTTAAAAGTTTATTTTCATCATACCTGTAAAGAAGAATTCAAAAGGTATCGAAACAATTGTGTTGGTTAAATTTCATAATATTATTATTATACCTGAAAAGGGTTAAAAGGTTTTGTGACATTTTATTTTGATAAAAGTTTATTTTCATAATACTTGTAAAGAAGTATTTAAAAGTTTATTTTCATCATACCTGTAAAGAAGAATTTAAAAGGTATCGAAACAATTGTGTTGGTTAAATTTCATAATATTATTATTATACCTGAAAAGGGTTAAAAGGTTTTGTGACATTTTATTTTGATAAAAGTTTATTTTCATAATACTTGTAAAGAAGAATTTAAAAGTTTATTTTCGTCATACCTGTAAAGAAGAATTTAAAAGGTATCGAAACAATTGTGTTGGTAAAATTCCATAATATTATTATCAGATTACCCGATATAAAAGGTAAAAAGATTTTGTGACATTTTATTTTGATAAAAGTTTATTTTCGTCATACCTGTAAAGAGGAATTTAAAAGGTATCGAAACAATTGTGTTGGTAAAATTCCATAATATTATTATCAGAATACCCGATATAAAAGGTAAAAAGATTTTGTGACATTTTATTTTGATAAAAGTTTATTTTCATAGTACCTGTAAAGAAGTATTTAAAAGTTTATTTTCATCATACCTGTAAAGAAGAATTTAAAAGGTATCGAAACAATTGTGTTGGTTAAATTTCATAATATTATTATTATACCTGAAAAAAGGTTAAGAGGTTTTGTGACATTTTATTTTGATAAAAGTTTATTTTCATCATACTGTAAAGAGGAATTTAAAAAAAAAAAAAAAAAAATAAAATAAAAGAAGGATTTATTTGAGTAAATTTTACATGTACATAATTTTTTTTAGACCAATATAATTAAAGTAATCAGTACAACCATTTTTTTTTTGTGTAACTTTCTTTGTGGGTTTTAATATATATGTGTAGTTTTTTTTCTTGCCTTTTGTTTGGTGATTCTTAAAATGAATTAGATTCCTTCTTGGGGAAGGGGTGACATGGGGGTGGTGTGGTTTATCTTCGCTCGGTGCTGACGTGGAAGTGGGGCTGAATTGGAAGATGTTGACACCCGATGATTTGGCCTGCGTGACAGTTGGGGTTTGTGAAGGCCCTTAAGATCTCTCTCTCTCTCTCTCTTCTCTTGCCGCCACATAATACGTTAAATTTCTTCTTTTTATCCGTCCGTCCGTCCGTCCGTGGTCTCATAAGTGCACAGCAATTTAAACACCAATGGGGTGTCAGTGACAAGGACCTCCCCTCTCGACTGATCGCTAGCGGGTCAACTGCTGTGCGTCATTGACATTTAACCCCAACGGTGAAATTTTGTTTACGCGGGTTATCAACTGCGGCATGCGCTTGTACGTCCTGAGTGTACGATTGTATTCTGTCAAGTAGATCTACCTGAGCGTTACAATATCAGACTTATTGGAACTCCTTTTAAAATTTATTCACAAGGGAGTAAATTATAGAAAATTAAGGCAAACATGTAGAGTTAAAAATATTGACGCAATAAAAATTCGAATGCTTTGATTTTTTTTTTTTTTTTTTTTTTTTTTAAGAAAAGAAATTATATATATATATGCAAAAATTCTACAATGTTAGCTTATGCTATGGTAATCTAAAGATATTGATTGTTGAAATCTTAAAATCTTACTTGGGACCAATTCTAGTTTTTGCGGATTTACCCTAATTGGTTCTCCTTATTCCAGCTCAAAAAAAAATCACTGTTCCTTTGTTTGCACGGCGCGGCGATCAGGAAAATTTTTTCCTTGCTTTTAGGTTGAAATCTTTGGGCTTCCTTCCTTCGGTGTGGGCACGACACCCCACTGGATCACACCAGAACGGGTCAGGAATGTTACCTCTGACTTAAAAAATGTTTCACTGTTTAGCTTTTATTGGGGGAGCTATTGAACCCAATTTTAAAATGTATGTTTTTTCTTCCTTTTTTATTTATTTATTATTTCTATTATCTTTAATTACGATTGTAAATCTAGTTATTTAATCAAAACGGCATGATATGTATCGTATTAAACACACTCGTGCTGTATGACGACATTTATTTAAATTAGATTGAAAAGGGTTTTTAATATGAGTTTTAGATTTCCTGAATGTATTTATAACACTTTTTTATGAATACTTATTTCTGAATATTTCAATTGCACTCGGCGCCGCTATACATTGGTAGGAGTAGTATAATAAACTGTTCACTTTGATTAAAACATAGCTAAAAATCTGCAGCTCTATGTTTAACAAAAACCTTTTGCTGCTGTTCGGTCAATTTTTATAATAATAGTAATATTTTCAAAAGGTAAAACAAAAATTATTAGGCTGCCATTCGTTTTTTGCACTTTAGTTTTACCGCTTTATTCTATTTTATTAAAAAAAATTTTTTTTTTTTTCGGGCTTTATAATTACACCGCTGCCACCAGTTGTTACGCGCGTACTCCGTGCTTTTCCGCTTGCCGGGAGAAGAGAGCACAGCGGAGTCTTGGAGTTGGTTCTTAGGGTCTTTTATAAAAAACTCAAAATTCAATTATTAAACCACTTTTAATTTCGGAAAAATTTAGGTTGTTCAATTTATTTTACCTCCCCAGAACCAACTTCTATGTTTTAATCTCGCGACTTTTTCCAAGACTGCCGCTATCATTTCTTTATTCATCCTTTGAATATTACGCTCGCGCCGTCAGCAAAAACTTCCCACGATCGCATCGATCACGTGGTGCATTTTTCTGTTTTAAGCGAGGCATGTTATTTGATACGCCACTTGTGGCGTGTGCATATGCAAGTGTTCAAGAGAAAATATATTGCAACAAAGTTACAATTTAGGTACTTTGTGTTTATAAAAATGAAGCGTGTGCATATTTAAATGATTAAGAAAGGAAAATTTGTGCTAACAAACCTAAGTGGAAGTTAGAGATTTCATTTCAAGAAATCTGAAATGAAATCGAATTTTAGTGTATGCACTTGAAATAGGGCAAGTAAAAAACGTATGCACCTGGAATGCATGAATGCAAAATTGAACGCGGGTTATGATATGTAGATATATCATAACAATTGTAGGCCAGGGAGCCCTAGAGAAGCTAGCTGATGCAAATGTTAAATGGAAGAAGTATCGTACACAGGTACAAGTGGCTAATGGTGCCATGACTATTGTTCATGGTCATGTGAACTTGGACATCACTTTCCGTGGTAAGAACCAAAACGTGTAGTTTTACGTGGTTCCTGTGCTCACACAGGTACTATATATATATATATATATACTTTTGGCGTCTATTTCGGTTGGCTCCAGATGTTCTGGGTATAGTTGAAGAAGTGATTCCAAACCAATTAGCTGCCGCGGACACTGACTGCTATGTTCTTTCGGTTCAAGAGAGTCAACGCTTAGAAACTACTAAACAGATTTTTCCTTCCTTCGCCTCTTTGGGCTTAGGAAAAAGATCCTTGGTTACTCTCACAAGATTGAGACGAATGATGCTACTACTCTGATAAAACAGAAGTTTTATGTTTTATCCGATTGCACCGGCAGTGCAGAGTTTGATGGATGCTGCGTTCAGGGGAATGCTGTCGTTGGGTGTGATAAAGGAAAGCCAGAGTCCTTGGAGCTCTCCAGTTGTTCTGGTGCGGAAGCCTGGAAAGGTTCGGCTTTATTTTAACACCAGGAAGATCAACTCCGTTACCAAGAAGGACGCCTATCCGCTGCCGCAGATAGACGCACTTCTGAGTTGACTTCCTCTGGCAAACTACATCACAAGCCTAGACCTCAAAGACGCTTTTTGACAGATCCCACTAGACACTGAGTCCAGAGAGAAGACCGCATTTACAGTAGGTGGTCATCCTCTCTATCAGTTCACCGTGATGCCATTCGGCCTCTGCAATGCTCCACAAACAATGTGCCGCCTCATGGATAAGGTCATTCCTTTCGATCTTCGCGAGAATGTTCTCGTCTCCTTAGACGATTTATTAATACTGTCAGCAGACTTTGACTCTCATCTCATTCTGCTATCCCGGGTAGCGGATTGTTTGAGGAAAGCTGGCCTAACTATCAACGTAGAGAAGAGTAAGTTCTGTATTACAGAGGCAAAGTACTTGGGTTTTATTGTCGGAAACGGAAGAATAAGAACTGATCTCGATAAGATTTCAGCCATAGTTGACTATCCGTCACCTAAAACTGTTCGGCAAGCCCGATGCCTACCAGGTATGGCGGGATGGTATCGTCGATTCATTCTGAACTATGCTGATTTAACTGCCTCCATAACTGACACTTTGAGAAATCCTAGTCAGTTCTAATGGACTCCCAAAGCCCAGACGTCTCTGGACTTATTGAAGGAAAAATTTACCTCTGTTCCGTTGTTAGTGAGTCCAGACTTCACCAAACCATTCGTTATCTAGTATGATTCTAGCCACCAAGGTATTGGTGGAGTGCTGTTACAAGTAGATGACGATGGCCACGAGAAGCCAATAGCCTACGTCTCGAAAAAGTTGAATCAGCACAGCGAAATTACACCGTCACAGAGCAAAAGTGCTTAGCATGCAATTCAAGATAGTGACTGACCATGCGAGCTTGAAATGGCTGATGTCTCAAAAGGACTTCAGCGGTAGACTTCCCCGGTGGAGTTTGAAGCTTCAAGGTTTCGACTTCATCATTGGCCATCGAAAAGGAAGTCTAAACGTCGTTCCTGATGCCCTGTCACGGACTCACTGTGACAGCATCTCACCATCTCAAGATCCTGCTCCGGAACTTGACCTTAGTTCTCCATATTTCAACTCGTTGGAATATGAGGAGCTGAGGCAAAAGGTTAAATCAACTTCTGATGAAGTACCAGATCTTTACGTCAGGGATGGTTTCGTTTGTATTCGGACTGTTCCGAGATCAGGCGATCCAATTCAGGAGGAAGAGGCTTGGAAGCTCTGGATTCCGCGAGGGCTTGTCTCCATCGTCATTTCAAGAGCGCATAATCCGCCGCTGGCTTCACATGGAGGAATAGGTAAAATCTTGGAACGTTTAAGACGACATCTGTACTGGCCTCGAATGACAGTCGATGTCAGAAACTACGTAGGCACCTGTGACGTATGTAAGAAAACTAAGGCCACCAATACTATTCTTAGACCACCGATGGAAGTTCAGTCTGTGACAGAAAGACTTTGGCAAAGGTTGTATATATACTTCTTAGGTCCATATCCCTGATCAACGAGCGCATATGTCTGTATATTAATAATCCTTGACCATTTCTCAAAATTCCCGATTCCAAAACCGATCAGGAAATCATCTACTCTTAACGTATGTCAATTCATCGAGACAGAAACATTTCATGTGTTCGGAGTTCCGGAAACGATAGTCTCCGACAATGGAGTCCAGTTTTGCTCGGCTCAATTCCCTAAATTACTGGATAAGTATGGGGTCAACCACTTGCGAACGGCAGTTTACTCGCCGCAAGCAAACGCCTCAGAGCGAGTGAACAGGTCTCTATTGGCAGTGATTAGGGCATACATCAGGAAGGAACACACCAAGTGGGATGAGAAGTTAAGCCATATAGCTTGCTCACTCAGGAGCTCAATCCACCAAGCAACTGGCTTCTGACCCTACCGAACACTCTTCGGTCAGCAGATGATTGACCATGCAAGCTCCTATCACATCCTTAGGAGTCTTGGAACTCTTAATGAACCTCGAAGAGTAGATACTGATGACAAGCTAAGATTGATCCGTGCGAAAGCGCAGGAAAATATGAACTACGCGTTCGAACAGGGTTCAAGGGATTATAATCTTAGAGCGAAGCTTGTTAGTTTTAGAATTAAAGCAAGAAAAGGAAACTCTCTCTACGAGCTTGAGGGTCTACAAAGGACATCAAGCCCTGATCGAGACTAATTTTGTTGGAATATCTGTTACACTTAACTGCTGTAGATCTTTATCCTGGTAGCCCTAAAAAGGCATCCAGCCAGCTTAACTGGTAAAGCACTGGATGCCAATGTGCCGCTTAGGACCTTCCCAGCCTAGCGGCTGTTATACCTCTTGCTAGTAGACTCACTTTTCCACACGTCCTCGCCTGACAATGTGTCAGAACCCCTCCCACATGGTACCCTACGGAGGTTATACTGCCGTAGAAATCCCACCTTCACAATGTGTCTGAAAATTTTAATATCGGCAATGTCCATACTTTTACGAGGACTTGGGGACACACCCTTGAACGAATGTGGGTCTGCGATCGGAGGGAGATGTCAGGACCGGAAGAAGCTTTGCAATCGGTTGGTTAGGTTACCGGTTGTAGAGGCTCGACTGATATTGGTGAAGAGAGACAGAGGGGCGCTGGCCGACTGGATTCTTTGGGTTGCTAGCCTGTGGGTGCACCTCTGGCTTTCAATACCAAGACGGATGTCAAACTATGTTCAGAGTCATCTGGACCACAGGTAATCTAGACTACCCTGCCCTGTTATGGTCGTAGCATATTGCATGCAGCAGTATGCTACACTGATGCTAGCTGCGTCACATCTGGGCGGATTGCTTTCTGTATGGACGGAGCATCTGTGCGCACCGAACGCCACCTAATTGACAGGGCAACACTTCCAGATAGAACGAATTTGACGTCGACGAAGAAGATTTTTTTTTGCATAAGGTGGTGACAGCTTTTCTGGAGAGTAAAAAAATTATAATCGAAAAAGATCGCGTACTAAAACTGAAATCTAAATAACAAAAAAAAACAAGGAAGAAAGGGAGGTACAAAAACGGACATCAAAAGACTTAAGATTACAGTTGAAAAATCAGCTGAAGTGATGATCTAGTAATAAGGTATGGCGTGTGCAACTTTAAAACGTTCTTTTGATTGGGAGACGATTAATAAACGTCCTACAAAACGTCGTCGATGTAATCCATTCGGAAACTCGGGAAGTTCATCACCGTCGGGGTCATCTGGACAAACAGCAACAGAATCCAGCTCATCAAATTCACAAAATCTTTGCGTTTGTCTGACAGAACCACAGCCGTCTCCTTTTGCTGAAGCTACCCTGGCAAAACTGTCACCAGAAAAAATGGCGCAAAACATTCGATGTGAAATCAAAGGATTGCATAGACGAAAGCAGCTGCCTTTCTCTGCTAGTGCGATTGAAAGATTGCAGGATTCAGGATCAAGTGGGTCTGAAATGGGGCCGGATAGTCCCCGTCGTCCTGATAGTCCACCTAGCTTAGTTAGGAATCCAGAAAAGGCTCTTTTTACATTTAAACAGGTGCAATTAATTTGCGAACGTATGTTAAAGGAGAGAGAAGATGCTCTACGTGAGCAATAGATGCTGTTTTAACAACTAAATTAGCAGAGCAGTACGACGCTTTTGTTAAATTTACATCTGATCAGATTCAGAGACGGTATGAAGCCGCTCCTAGTTACCTGTCGTAATTACACCTCATTGGCGGTGCTGCCTTTAATCGGTGCATGATTTTTTCGACCGCAGCAACGTCAAATTCAAAAAAGGATTAAACATGTTAATTCCAATAACGACACACACACGCACGCGCCACACACACACACACACGCACGCGCACACACACACACGCACGTACACTTGAAAATGAAGTAATTTTGTTGATATCTATTTGAAAACGGAAGAGAAGATATAATAATCTACATCATAAGTCGATAATAAGAACAGACAGACATACATCTCTTTCACATTACTGAAAATTCTCAAATACATAGTTGCTTTCACAAGTACTGCTCATAATATTATTTTACTCATTTCTTTATTGTTAAAGTAATTTGTTTTGTAATGCGAAACAATATTTTTATAAATACTGTAATTTAGATGAAATACATTCTTGAAAATATAATGATATGATTAAATGTAATAAGCCAAAAATTGTTAGCAATTGCACTTTAAAAAACTTAAATCGCAAGTAACAAACACTACAAAAACAAAACAGTAATGAGAATTATATTTATATACAAATAGTTACATTACGTAAGGGGACATTTTTTGCTGTAAACAGGGGTGGTGTGATCAGTTAACTCATTTCTTTCAAAACGACTTGTCCTAATTGGATTAGACTAAAAATTACAAAAGTGGCACAGTAATTTACTTAATAGATTTTCATTATATGCAAGATGTTTAAAAACGTTCGAAATATCTAGAATTATTATCTCGCGTTTTCAATTTTTTTATTTATTTTTTTCATTTTCTTAAACCTTATTGTTCAGTATACATTTTGTGGTTCAGCTTTGATTATAACGGAGGCTGATATTGTATAAATGCTGTGCATATCGAGATTTATGAATAGGGTTTATTAGTAATAATTTCCACAACATATTATTTATTTATTCAAAACAGTTCCGCTTATTAGAGAAATTTCGTATAATATTTCATTTTTAAACCGGCCTTTCTCAACGTTACTTCCTGAATGTTGTACTAAGGAAAACTGTCATATGAAATAGCTGCTTTAGTAAAGATACATAGTATATACAAACAGCTTGCTAACCTATAGAATACGACGATATTTCAATGTGGTTAATTGTGAGTAACTGGCGCTGCATTGAAGGGTCCATGTAACAACGCGATGAAAGGGACTATAGAAATAAAAAAGGTAAGGTATATCCAGTAATTAAAATAATAATTACTTTACATTTAATTTTCAATTAATTCTTCGTAAAATACTAAATATTTATTCTCCAAAACTCGTTAATTTATATAAAATTTAAATAAAACTTTCTGGGAAAATAATTTTCTCATGAGAACTGCAGGCGGCAATTTCACGTAAGAATTTGCAAGCTTGCATTTCCCAGGCGCAGGCAAGTGATATTTGATTACTTGCGCATGAAAATTATGCCCCCAGACGCAATATGAGATTTTAGAAGTTTTACCGTACCGTGAGAAGTGAATTATTTTCTTTCTGTAGATATGCATGTATACATATATGTACATTAATCTAATTCGTAGGTAATTGTTCATCCTGCCCCCTTGGGTTGTTATGCAACACAAAGTCTTCGTTGATCGTCATATGGGAGCGTGCTGCTGGTATTGGAGGAGATATGGACAACTGATTTCGGGAACGCTTGCGTCTCAAATAGGTATAGTAGCTGCATCCAGCAAGTAGTGCGCATAGAAGAACGCATTGAATAAATAACTAATAAGGAAGCGGGGTATCGTGCGAATACAGTGTACGTGTTTAAGCATTTCAATGACAGTGTGACCTACGGTCGGGGGGGGGGGGGGGGGGGGGAGAAATGACAAGAGGGCCTACTGCCTATTTTGTGTCAGTTCAACATTCTGACATTTCATAATTTTGAAAATAAGTTCTCGGATTTGAACTCGCGATATTGTGAAAATTAAATAATTAAACGTGCTTTTTATGAATAGTAGTGTGAAATAAGTGCGGAATATTCCTTTTGTGAACGACATTTTGTGCAATAGAGACTCCGGAGTCCTAAATTAACATAATGAAGTGCGCTGTGCTGTGCTGCAGGAACAAACGGAGTTATTGTCGTGGGAAAGCATTCTTCAAGTAAGCTTAATAGCTTTACTTATTAATTATATTGTTTTAAACAAAATAAAAGTGAAATATCTATAAAAATAAAGAGCCATGGCAAAAGATTTAACAATTTACCAATGCCGGTTTATTTGTTTACAATTGAATTGTCAGTTGGTGCCTAAATTATTCCAGTAATACAAAGGCAATGCCAAGAAATATTATCTGAAAATAAGGGGGAGCTAAAAATTTGTTTATTTTACATAGGAACTTGGATTATGAAAAATGTGCCCTTTCAGAATGTCAGAATTTAATTACTGCCATGACGAAACGAATACAAACAGAGCACACTAATACATTTCGCCGAGATGCTTACGTTTTCACCCGATATGCCGTTTCCTTATTAGTTATTTATTCAATGGAAGAACGTAACTGATGGTGTAATGGTGAACGTCATGTAGTGTTGCTCCTTGATGAAAAATTTCCCTTTCCTTCAGGTCTTGTATTTGGTTGATCAGGACATCCAATTCGCGATCATTGGATTGCAGATGAAGCTCTGGAGTAGCATGTTTTTCTGGCGTGTCCTTGTGGCTCCTTGAGAAATCGCTTAGGTTCATTTGTGGAATGAATGATGAAATTACCTTGCTCAGGTAGCGGCCATGACCAGTAATCGTCATGGATGGTTGTTTTATTGAGCAGTCTGGTCGGAGCTGTAGAACACCGCTTCCTTTGAGGGTTATTTGCATCACTCGTGTTCCACATACGATGTTGAATGTCGTCTCCGAATCCATGCAGTACAACCAATTGTTGGGAGTGTGAAGTTGTGTCCACACACTCGAACGATTGGAGGATCGCAGTTGACAATTTGATAGTGATTTTTGATGATTCAACAAGCTCATCTCACATTGGCTTATGTTGGCCTTTAAGTTAAAAATCGGATGATTCTGGTGGCATAAGTACTTCTCCTCGTTTAGCTGTTTACAGCTATCCAATTCTCTTTGCGTGAGGGGGTAATATCTGTCTCTGGGCAAGCTTACAATTAGATATTCCGATGAAGGTTTGATTAGGAGAAATCCGTTTTCATGTGGAATTGGAACCGGAATTAACTTAAATAGTTGGAAATATTCGTTATGTTGTAACGGTATCCTGATATCAAACAGTATATATGACTCTGTTACCCTAGTTGCGGCTGACATTATATTGTACACCATTAATCCGTCATCCAGTTCATTTCCTGGTATGGATAAGGGAGATGGAAGGTGTTGCTTTATTATTGTAAGTTGTTCCCGTAGCTGTGTTGGAGTAATTAGCAAGGGGCTAATTTTACTGTGGTGAAGATCTATGAGAACACTTAGTAAAGCATCTTGCATTCGCTGATAGTTTTGTAGAACTAAGCTGGTCAGCAGGGAAAGTGCAGTAAATGCTTGCGTTGCTTCCTTCTCATGTTGTAGGTTATCTATATAGCTGCTATATGCCTGAATGTGATCTTGTATTGCCTTAAATTGACGTTGGATTGCTTCGTCCTTCCGCTTTAGGATGTTGGTTGTGGATTCCAGTATAGAAGTTTGGTTTCTCAATAAGTAAAGCAAGTGATTTTCATTCGTACGAGACCTTTCAATTTCCCTTTCAATATGCTCAGCATAAGATGCATCGAGAATTCCAAAAAGTGTGTTTGCGACACTTCCCACTATTTCAAGGGGTGCCCTTCTTCTGCGTCCACTGCTTCGTTTATGTAGGATCTCATTGGATTCCTCGATGTGCGTAAACTGATGTTGAAATTGGGAGAATATTTCCAAGCAATGATTTCTTCGAATGGTTGTATTATTACAGAGATTGCCTATTTCACCTATACATTTCCTGATCCCTTTTAACTCGTTCCAATAGTTGTCGAGGTTATAATAGGTTATTAGATTCCATTCACTATTCATTAATTGTGCTTGTCCTATTTTTTCGAAAAAATGCCTGGGTGACTAGTGAATGGGTCTACCTTCACAGGTTCCTTCATAGAATGTCCTAGTATGGGAAGGATGAGTGAAGTCAACATTAGTAGCCTTAGGCTAGTGGATGTTTTGACCGGACTCGTGCTATGCTTAGTATTATCCTCTGAACTTTCGGCAATTTTAGTTGTCTTTTTCCTCTTCACAAAGTCTGAGTTTGCCCAATTGGAATTAATTGGCAAGAATCTTCCTCGAAGGGGATGATAAGGTCGCTTTGATCTCTTTGGAGCTTGCTTGCTCTCGATGTCTCTTGAAGTCTTGACCAAGCCTTGTTTAGAGCTCAAGAGACATGTTGTTGATTTGATTGATTTATCGGTAGGTGAATTTGAACCCTTTTCTTCAATGTTGCTGCATTCGGAATAATGTTCTTCTTCTGGTAAGGGACAAAGATTGTGAATCGATCTTTTAAGAACTCCGGAGGCTGTCTTAACATTCACGACTCTTGTAACATTGTCCGTGCCATCGAAAGTTTCTACCACTCTGCCTAAGGGCCATTTTAATGGTGGTAGGTTTTTGTCCCTTATTAACACTAGAGTTCCTGGCTTCAGGTTCGGTTTTACTCCCTTCCACTTATTTCTTGTCTGAAGTTCTTGAAGGTATTCTGCTGACCATCGATGCCAAAATGTTTGTTGGATGTGTTGTATTTGCCTATATCTCGTCAAATTGTTAAATTTTTGGTCGCTGATGTCTGTTTCAGCAAATGTTGTCAGTGGTTTGCCTGTCAAGAAATGCCCTGGTGTTAGCGTTTCAAAGTCGTTAGGTTCTGCTGACATGGGTGTTAATGGCCTGGAATTAAGAATGGCTTCGACTTGAACGATAATAGTGTGGAGTTCCTCGTAAGTTAGATTTGCATTTCCTACTTGGCGGGTTAAGTGATTTTTTGCAGATTTCACTGCCGCTTCCCAGAGACCCCCGAAGTGAGGTGATCGTGGAGGAATCGGCTTCCACTCAATATGGTTCTGGGCACATAGCTGCGACAGCGATGACTGCAATTTTTGTGAAGTGAACATGTCCTTTAATTCTTTTAAGTGTGCTCTTGCCCCTAAGAAGTTTGTTGCGTTATCACAGAAGATAGTGGCGCATAAACCTCTTCGAGCTATGAGTCTCTTTAGGGCGTTGAGGAAGGCTTCAGCGCTGAGATCGCTAACTAGCTCCATGTGGACTGCCTTTGTAGTGAAACAAACAAACACGGCAATGTAAGCCTTTGTCGGGGATTTTCCGCGCACTTTGAAGTGAATCATTATAGGACCACAAAAATCGACGCCTGTGGTGTGAAATGGTGTTGAGGTCCTTACTCGTTCCTTTGGTAGGTCTCCCATTATTTGTTCTAGAACCTTTGGCTTACACCGAAGGCATCTTATGCACCTATAAACCGTTTTATGGGCAAGTCTTCTGGCGTCTAGGACCCAGTATCGTTGTCTTGCAATTGCGATTAATGTTTGAGGAGCGGCATGCATGTGTTTTTTATGCAAATGATCGAACAACAACTCATTAAACTTGTGTCCCTTGGACAGCAGTATTTGGTTTTTTGCTTCTTGTGCAAGATCAGAGTGTTTTAGTCGACCTCCTACTTTGATGATCTGGGCAGTTTGGTCTAGGTATGGAGTCAAGTGTTGAATGGGGTCACTCGGATCTAATGCTTTATTTTTCTTCAACTCCAAATATTGACGGTAAAGTGCAGTTCTCTGTACATTCTTGATAACTCCGCTTAAAGCCTTATCCAATTCTGTGATTGAAAGCTCTCCCGTTTTCCTAGACCCCTTTGATGATGTCTTACAATTCTGTGTAAACCTGATACAGTAGGCAAATATTCTTTGCATCTTTTGAAATGAGTTTGAATGGTTCACTAATTGTAGAATATCGGTGTATTCATGCTCCTTTATTCCTGTGGTTAGTACTGATTTCTTCGGTTTTATCTCCGGAACCCTGCCGGGCAATTTGAATGATGGTTTGGGCCAACTTACTTCGGGATTGACTAAAAATGCTGGTCCTTTAAACCATAGCCCTGATTGCACTAGGGCATCAGGCAGCATGCCTCGAGAAATGATGTCGGCAGGATTTTGAGCTCCATCAATGTGCTTCCACTGGTTCGTTTGAGTCAGTTGCTGTATTTTCTCTACCCGATTTGCCACAAAGGTAGTCCATGTGTATGACGGCGAGGAGATCCATGAGAGTACAATAGTGGAGTCAGTGTAATAAACGATTTTTGATACTTTGACTGATAAACACTGACACACTCTTTCAGCTAGTTCTGCCATCAGTAGTGCTGCACAGAGTTCCAATCTAGCAAGTGTCATGGTCTTCAGTGGTGCTATCCTTGATTTTGCACGCAAGAGCCTAACCCTAATTTGTCCGTGATGATCTGATGATCTGAGGTAACAGCAGGCTCCATAGGCGTATTCGCTGCTGTCAGAAAATGCGTGAAGTTGCACATCAATTGGTTTGGACAATATTACATGTCGCGGAATTTTTAAAGTTTTTAGTTCAGATAAGCGTTTCTTAAATTTGATCCACTTTTCTTTATATTGGGCGGCCAATTCTTCATCCCAGGTACATTTGTCTTTAAATAATTCTTGCACAAATAGCTTTCCTAATACTGTGACGGGTCCTATCAATCCAAGAGGGTCAAAAATACGAGTTATGTCGGACAATACTGTACGCTTGGTTAGTTTATCTGGCCTATATTCTGCGATGTGATATTGAAATGTATCTTTGTTTGGTTCCCAGACTAATCCTAGTGCCTTAGTAACCTCAGTTTCATTGATGAGAATCATTTTCTCTTTGTGATCTTCTGGTACAGTTTGCAATATCTCGGTGTGATTGGTGCTGAATTTTCTTAATTCGAAGCCTCCAGATCGTAGTAGTCGTATTAGATCGTCCTTAAGGTTTATTAACTCTTGTGTTGAATTAGATCCTGTCAAGATGTCGTCTACATAGGTGCTTCCAAGAATGACATTTGCTGCTTCTGGAGCTGAGTCGTATTCAGCCAGAGCTAACTGGTTTAAGCTTCTGGTTGCAAGGAATGGAGCCGCGGCGGTTCCATAGGTAACAGTGTTTAATTGGTACGTTTGAAGTGGTTTCTCTTTGGAATCACGCCACAGTATGAGCTGAAACCTTTTGTCGTTTGGATGTATTTCAATCTGACGATACATTTTGCAAATGTCTGCCGTCATCACGTACTTGTGAATCCTGAATTCGCTTAAGATGGAAAATAAGTCCGGCTGAACTGTTGGCCGTACCATCAGAATGTCATTGAGCGATTTACCTGATGTTGTCTTAGCTGATGCATCAAATACCACCCGGAACTTAGTGGTGGTGCTATCAGCCTTCGTGACACAGTGGTGTGGCATATAATAATGTATGGGAGGAATGAGTTCCCTTGCGATGGGCTGCATGTGACCAAGAACTTCATATTCTTTCATAAACTCTATATACTGTATTCTAGTGTTTTCGTTCTTATACAGTTTTCTCTCTAAGGCGAAAAATCGCTTAGCTGCGATGTCAAAAGATGACCCAAGGTTTGAAGGTTTCTCCCGGAATGGTAGTTTTACGGTATATCGTCCCGATATTGATCGTTGAGCGGTGGTTTGAAAGTGTTCTTCACATTCTAATTCCTCTCTTGACATGTACCTAGGAGGCGAGTTGTGATTTTCTATTTCCCAAAATTGTTGGAGCTGCCTTTCCAATGCTGTGACTGAAGGTTGAGTTGCGATATAGCAACTCTGCTTGCTCCTTGTTCCTTCTTGTATTCTTCCCGAAAGTATCCATCCAAACCGAGTATTTTGGAGCAACGGCAGGTCATTATGTAGTCTGATTTGCCCTTCTTCCAGCAACTGACGAAATAGCTCTGCCCCCAACAACATATCAATAGACTGAGGTTTGTGGAATGCAGGGTCTGCTAACTGTATATTGTTGGGAATATTCCAGCTGGATGTTTTGATGTACATTGAAGGTTGTTGTTCCGTGATAGTTTTTAAAATCACTGCGTTTATGTCAGTAGAAAAGTCATTTAGCCTCGAATGAATCGTGAGGGTAGTTTCGTACCTTGCGTTTGTCTCGAGACCTCCAATTCCACTTATGGGTAGAGAAATTCAACGACGTTGCAGGCCTAGTGTTTGTACTAATCGTTCACAAACGAAGTGAAGCTGTGAGCCTGAGCCTAACAGCACTCTGCAGTTCACAAGAATCCCTGAAGCGCTGCTAACTCTTATAACAGCAGTTGCTAGCATAACTTGGGACCCTTTTGCTGCCATTTGACTCATGTTTGTTGCACTGGATACTGATTGCATAGTACTCTGCGTTATTTCATTGGGTTGAAGGGTGCTGACAGGTTTCCTTCCATGTGGTAAGGTTGACTTGCGTGGGTCATTTGAGCTGGCAGAGCTATTAGTATGATGTGGTGCAGACTTGGCCCTTTCTAATTCCGGATCATGAATTAATGTATTATGATTTTTGTTACATTTCCTGCAGCTGCTTGATGAGCACTCTCTGGCCTTGTGACCCAATTTCAGACAGTTTGGACATAAGTGCAATTGTCTGAAAAGTCGAATCCGATTCTCTAATGGCAGATAGAGAAACTTGGTACACTTGTAGATTTTGTGCTCTGCTTTGCAAACAGGACACTGAGGTGTTTGAGCTGAAGCTGTAAATGTGGATGTCTTCTTGCGCTCTTCTCTTGTGTGAACTGCTTCTAGCATCTGAAATCTTGACTCTAAGAACTTTAAGAAGTCGCTTATATCTTGCAACTCTCGAGGAGACTTCAGCGATTGTTCATAAAGCCTCCTCGAGTCTTTATCTATCTTCTGTAATAGTAGGTGCAGCAATATAGGACTCCAATCCGTTGATATGAATGCCCAGTTTCTCGAGAGCTAATAGACATTCTTTGGTGCAGTCATGTAGCCTCTTAATTCCTGAAGTTGTCTCCGTAGTGAGACATGGCTGGCTTAACAGGTCGTTCAGAATTGCAGTTACGATGGTTCTCGGATTGTCGTAGCGCTCTATAAGAATTTTCCATGCCATAGTATAGTTGTCTTCTGTGGCTTGAAGATGTTTGATTAGTCGATTGGGCTCAGCTATTAAGTTCGCCTTTAGGTAGAACATTTTTTCTGCTCCACTTAATGGTCGGTTATGTATTAATTGCGTGAACAATTCTTTGAACTGAGTCCACTTGGTGTAACTTCCATCAAATGTAGGAAGGGTAATTTTTGGCAGCTTGACATTGCTATTACCGCCGAGAGAAGTGTTTTGCTCTTTCAGCTTTTCCTGTAGTTTTATGGCGATAGTCTGGAAGCGGTCTTCAATTATGGAATATGCTCTTACGTCGCAAGGTTTATCGCTAATATCTGCCATGATTTGTCCATGTAACAATGATATTTGATCCCAATACTGGTTGGCAAATTTAAGTTTTTGTATGTAGTATGCCTTTGACTGTGGGATTGTCATTTCTTTCTCGATTGCAGTAATGACTCGGTCTAATGCTGAGATTGTGCCCTCTAGTTGGTTCTTTAGCTTGAGTTGCTCGAGATTGTCTTTGATGGGTTCAGATTGATCTGCTGTCTGTGTACCGTCATTCTGTCTGTGGGTTGAGACTATTGGTGCGTTCGTGATTTGTAACATACGTTCCTCTATCTTTAACATGAACTCTTTGTATTCCTTGTGGACTTGTTCATAATAATTTTGAGCAAAGTAAGGATGGTCCCTGTTGCCTTCCCTCTTTTCCTCTAGTTGCTCATGTGTTTCCTCAAATTTGGCCCATGATTTTTCGAGCCTTTCTAGGTAGCTCTTGGTACCCTCAAGTGTTCTTCGTTCACTTCTTTCCTTCTTGAAATTTTCACATAATTGAGTTATTTCCTTACCAATATCTGTTTGGATGGTTGTCAGCCTTTTGAAATCAGCCATTGTAGCTTCGTGGACCTTTAAAATATTCTTGTAATAATGATGTACAGTTGTTGCTGATGGTGTACTTTGTAAACACTCCTGCTTGATTGAATAGCTAGCCACTGCTGATTGACAGAGTAAGTAGATACTGCTTCTTGTTTGAATGGCTAGCCACTGCTGCTTCACTGAATGGGTAGCTACTTCTGGACTGAATGGTTGCTGTTGCTGCTAGAATGGATGGATAGCCACTGCTTCTTGTTTGGATAGCTATCCACTGCTGTGAGCTTTTACCTAGGTAGAAGGATGGGTGCTGCTAGACAACCACTGTCTTCGACTGGTAATTAAAGCGGCTTCTTGAAGTAGGTACCTGTCTATGCAGATGAAGTAGATAGCTGTTGCTATGTTCTTGTGTTGGTGATGTACTGAAACATTCAATACATCACGTCGGGGTCACCAATGTTTAGTAATTAAAAAGACTCCTTTGATGTTTTAAAAATACTGAATATTTATTCTCCAAAACTCGTTAATTTATATAAAATTTAAATAAAACTTTCTGGGAAAATAATTTTCTCATGAGAACTGCAGGCGGCAATTTCACGTAAGAATTTGCAAGCTTGCATTTCCCAGGCGCAGGCAAGTGATATTTGATTACTTGCGCATGAAAATTATGCCCCCAGACGCAATATGAGATTTTAGAAGTTTTACCGTACTGTGAGAAGTGAATTATTTTCTTTCTGTAGATATGCATGTATATATGTACATTAATCTAATTCGTAGGTAATTGTTCATATATTATATTAATTGTCAAATTAAAAGCTCATAAAACGCATTTTTTAGAACTTTGCTTTTATCTGGCATGTTTTTGTAATACTGCATTACACCAGAAATATTGTATTAGTAAAATTTTTTAATGCGAAGTTATTCAGATCAATTTATCAGAAGAGTTATGAAATTATTTTACCATCTATCTAAACTAATTCAGCCTTTACGTATTTTGGTCGAGAATCGCTATATTAGTTCTCTTAATATATTGTAATTTATAGAAAATGACAAGGGTTTGCTATTTTATATGCACAAAATTTTTTGGGTGTCATTCTGCTTTAAGGCGAAAGAGATCCTTTGAAATTTGTCTCATTATCTTCTATAGAAAAGTGGTTCAGGCTCAGTCCATTTTACATATCTCAGTGATCCCGCCAGATATTTCTTCGTTTTTAACATCTGACACACAGTTTTCTTCCCAAAGGGAAAAATTTCAAGCGCTTCGAAAAAAGTAGATTCGAAGCGCTTGTAGCTAGGTTCAGGGCCGGATCTATGGGGGGGGCACTCGGGTGCACTTGCCCCGGGCGCTAAAATTAAGGGGGCGGCAATACGACGGATTTCTGAACCCATAGCTAAACGAGAAAAAATCTAATTACAAGAATTGGAAAATTTTTTCAGACCATACTTAACACTTCAGTTTTCTTTCCGGAATCTAAAAGCTGCTTTGCTGATATCATACTTTCAATTGTGTTTATACTTATACAGTCAAGCAGCTTACTGTCTATTAAAATTAAGTCTGTAAGCCTCTGTAAGCTTATTAAACTAAAAATCCCGCTAAATTCTCAAATTGTACCTTTGTCTCATATGAAATGAATTCAAAAATTGTTTAAATGTGGCTGGCAACCCTATGTTCCCCATCATCCATCAATCCTACCTCGAAAACAGTAGGCACAAGCACAAAGTTACCAGAAAATTATTATTATGCCAGCTAAATTTAACCATTTTAGCCGGAGTTAAGGCCTTTGAATCTGAGTAAAAAATCGGATAAATCCATTCAACCTGAACGGCAGTTTGCCAGAATTCCTACACAGAATTTTTTTTGAAACTGTCTCAAATTTTAGTAGTTTTAGCCGAGAGGATCATATTGAAAAGCGGCAAAAATAAAAAACTAATATCTAACATAATTTAAATTTTTAATTTGTTATCCTTATGTTAATAATAGCTGAGACAGACTTGCAATTTCAATATTGTATTTTGCGAAATCTGTCTCTATATACTGTGAAGCAGCTCGGTATACGCTCGGTGTACAATCAGAAGTTAGTACATTGGAGCTCAATATTGAAATTGCGAAAAACGTACGCGGTATACGAGTTTATTGCAATATGATCCTAGTTATAAACCATAATCATTTAATACACGAACCTTTTAGAACCGAATTTAATACTTAATACAACTTTTTCTGACATTTAATATTTGACACTTGTAAAATTGAAACTTTCTTAAGTTAAATGACAAATCAAATGATAAATCAAGTGTAAGTTCTCTAATTAAATTCTTAGTATCGTAAAATGCAAGTTTGTCTCTGAAATTTTATATTGCAATTCACATAATTGCATTATCAATATATAAATATGAAAATTGCAAGTCTGTCTCTGGTATAAAATAAATTGTATTTGTAATGATACGATTTTTTACTTTTATCTATAATGGATCTTACTATTCGTTTGAATTTTAAATTCTTTTTATTTAACAATCATTTGTTTCATATTCAAATTGTTTTTAACAATTCTGGTTCTACATAGGTCTAGGGTATGCAGTATCTATAAATAGGTCATCTATCATATACATATAATGCCTGGTATACCCTTGAACTAACGTCTTTGCCCCCCTTCAAAAGTTTTCTAGATCCGGCACTGGCTAGGTTACAGATATGTTCGAAAAAAGTGCTTTTCTAGTAGCAATTGAAGCAATTTCAAAGCAAATATTGATTGCGAACGTGATAATGCAAGTTTCTCTTGTTGAAGCCTTACGATGAGTCATTGTGATTAGTAGAGTTTCAGAAGACATTTGCTTTGTGAAGTTGAATATATATAATACATATTATTTAAATTATGTGATTTTCTTTTACTTCACACAATCATAATCGTCAAACTTTAAATTATCTGAAATAAAAAGAGAAACAATGGTAACTATTTGTGCCGACACTGTAACAACCGAAGTCGTGCAAAGCTTCCAATTTGCTTTACACAAAGTGTTTTAAAAGCCATTAAAACGAAGCGGACATGCAATGTTCGAATTTATATGAAACTGAAGGAAAACCGAAGCACGTTGTGCTTCCTCAGAAGCGCTTGAAGAGCTTTTCTTCCCACTGGGAACAAAGAATATGGTGTTGTTACTTTTGAGCAGTTCATTTTTCACTAGAAATAGATTTTAAGCTTAATTAAGTTAAAAACTGTCACTTCATGTGGCATACATTTTTATTGAGAGTTGATTAATGGACAAGAATCTTATTAGCTAAAAATTTTGTAAAATTGAAACCAAATTCCTGTCAATTTTCATGTATAATTGACAACATATTTCTTATAAATAAAATTGAAGTAATACTGTAGAGCGATTTTTGAAAAATCAAATTATGATGCCCGCCCATCGAGGGTATTATCTGTTTAATTATGTGTCATTGGAACTTCTCCAATTTTAACGATGATATACATATGTATTTGATTTTGGATTGATGTTACAAGCGGGTCTTACAATTCGTACCTATACAAAGGATGTGTTCGTGTACAGCTTTTGAAAGCAATTTATAATCTTGTAAGCGATGTGTATAAACACTTCTTAAAAGAATTATACAAACGATAAAAGATTGCAAATCTTGTGTACGTAACCATAATAAATGTGTTATTATTATCTTCTTAAGGCCAAAACACAGTGAGATCGACACAACAATGTTGGCAACTTAGCTGGCGATAATGCTGCATTTAAAACACAGTGAACGCGACTCGACAAATGTTTTTGACAGCTATCTCTGTTTTATTTATTGCAAAAGATATGGCAAAAAGGAAAAAATTAAGGAAAATCGCTAGTATAGCTTATGCGGCTTACTTAAAATTGCAAAGCATAAAGAAAAAACTAAAAAGAAGACTAGGAAGAGATTTCTATACATGGGATGACGTTTATTGCACAACATAACTTTTTCCCTCATTTTATCTATTAATTTCTCCTCAAAACCCATAATTTGTCAAACTAATAAATGAAATTAATTTTATACAAGTTTTTAATAACTAGTTTATTTACTATTATCTTTTAATTTACTATGTTTCATAAAAATATCCAAATCCACATAACATGAATGTCAATTATTCACTATCCACACAGAAATGTCAATTATGTTGGCGACTAATTTAGAGATTTTCCGAATCTTTGACAGCAAGCAATTTACGGCGACTTTGCTGTGTCGTCCTTACTGCGTTTTGGCCTTTGGGCTATATAATATAATCAGAGCACAAGATACTGAAAACAAATTGCTGCCCTCAGTGAAGGCAGAACATCTGCGCCTTCACCAAGGTAACGGTAAGTGGTGTGAAGGTCCCTTCTGGACCGGGTGTGTAGCGATGGCTTTTGTTGTGTAGGCACGAATTTTTTTATATATGGCTGGTGGCACAGCGGCAGGTTTTCGTGGATCCTCCCCACACTCTTCGCCAATAGCCTAGGCGAGCTAGCGTGCCGCGCTGCAGTCAACGCTGTCCACCGAGTGATCTGTCAGCTCATGCTGACAGTCTGGACTTCACGTCCAAATAAATCACTCTACATACCATTTTCTTGACTTTGTACTCAACCTATAATACAATTATCTATTTTATACTCGATGTACCTAACGTTGTAACGTAGCTTAGGCTGAGGTTCTTTAATAAATGCTTTTTCTATTCTATTCTATTCTATCTAAAAGTTCATACAAATCTTTATGCAAAATATCACTAAAACAAATCGCGAGAATTTTACGTAAAGCAATATATAGCTCCCACTCTTCACATTCTTCAGGAATGAAATCACCAATAAGTGATGCAAAGTTTTCGACAAAACAATGCATTTCAGATGACGATATTTTGATATTTTTCTTTGGAAAAAAAAATTAGTATTAAAAAGGTGTGGTTTATCAACATTAGCAAATCGATAATTAAATGTAAGAATCCTATAATTTAATTGCTGCAAAATGAAAAAATGTTCTTTATTGATGAAAGTATCGAGTAGTAATGCAGTGTCATATCTACAAACTCCTTCTAATAGATCGTGCATTATATCCAGTGTTGGGCAAAATGCAATCTGATTGATGATTAATGATTACGATCACAATCTGTAATCATGATTACAGATCGATAATATTAATCAGAAAAGTAATCATTTATGGCGATTAATGATTGATCAATCGTAATCGTAATCATGATTACATGATTACATTTTTTGATTACAAATTTGCAAAAGGTTTAAAATTGTAGTTAAAAGAAAACAAACATTGTTGAATTTCTATCCAGAAGTCGGTAGTGAATAACTCGCATTTCCTTATTCTACAACAGCTGCATTCTTCCCTTGAATTCATTCGAACTAGCATATAACAATGTGGAGCAATATGAAAAGTGTAGCAAAATTAAAGCGTTAAAAGGCATTATTGCATTTTCCATGCTCAACGACTTTCTTATACGCCCCAGAAATCTAATCTTTTTCGCTATCTTTTTTCACATATAATCAAGATCCTCGAATTTAAGCTGATGATCAGATATGTGTGAGTCTCTATCAATAGAAGCACTTACATTTTTTACACTGACTTCAATTAACACATAATTCAACAGTGCCTTGGAGTTTCCTACAATAAAAATTCTTACGATCACAGATTGTTTGTTTTCTTAGAACTAAATTTTAAAATCTCTTGAAAAGTTTCATTTGTAATAAAAACAAGTAAAAAAGCTAGAATTGGTCTAAGACCAATTCTTAGGATACCCTAGATGAATGCCCGTATTAAATTTCGTATGGTCACCGATCTATTCAAGTATTGATTTTGAAGTTGTTTTTCGCATATATTTCTAGAACGGTTTGTCGCACAGACAAAATGATTATAACCAATTTTATAGGATTTCGTATTCTGCAGAAGTTTTTAGTACCATAAAAATGTCTTGGACTGATCGTTTTCAAAGTATACGTAAAAAACCGAAATTTTTATATGGCAACACCAAGAAAGAGTTGCCCGATTTAGTCCATTTTTGACATTTTATTTCCTAATGTAGTAAAAACATCATGTGCGAAATTTCAGCTCTCTACGTCGACGCGTTCTCAGGCAGTGACCAAATATATAGCGGAAAACGAAATTTTTATATGGCAACCCCTCGAAGGAGTTGCCCGATTTGGCTCATTTTCGAACTTAATTTTACTTTTTTTTTTTTAAAGTCTGTGTACAAAATTTCAGCTCTCTACGTGTTCGCGTTCTCAAGTTATCGTGCGCACAGACGGACGGACGGACGGACGGACGGACGGACGGACGGACAGACGGACGGACGGACGGACATGCAAAAATCGAAATAACTTTTAATATTATGAATGGGTGTCCAATCCATTTTGCTCTACCATCATTATTTCGAGGTGTTACAAACGGAATGACAAACTTAGTATACCCCTATGATTTCATCTAGGGTATAAAAATGTAATCGTGTAATCATGATTACGGTTACATTTTCCTAAGATTACTCGATGTAATCATGATTAATGATTGATGGGTAATCATGACTGATGTATTCATGATTGATTTAATCATGATTATTAATCTGATTACAAATGTAGTTGATTACGCCCAACACTGATTATATCCACAGACAAATTATTGGCATCATGAAATAATGATGCATGATTCTAAATAGAATCTTCTTTAATGCTCGAGTTAACAAAAATCTCATCTTTCATAATGTTGTACAAATTTACATCAATTAGTGTACAAATATCTGGCATCAATTGAATTGCAGTTTTTAAATCTTTTTGTGAATAGTACAAAATCGGCAACAGTAATGTGCACTGAAAGACTCAACGAATCTAAATATCGAATTTAATCTCAAATTATCAACCAGTATTAGAAAAGGTATCAATACAACCCTTTTATAATTCCGACCGTTTACTTCTACTTCATCATTAAAGAGCTTATTAATTTCTTCAACTAGCGGTTTGAAGATTCTTGCATTTCCATATGCTTTCCGATCTTCAGAATAAAAAAGAATTCCTAGAAATATAGAACACAGTTTTGATTGAAGATTACCTGGTACACAAGGTATTTTTATATATATTGCTCCTATTTTGTGAATATTGACGTGAGAGCCTAAAGGGTTGTTTACCTCAAAATCGTTTAAATATATTAATATTGGTAAGTATAAGATATTCTCTACGGATGAAATATCTTGCAATCTCTTCTGAAATAATGGGTACTGGATAAAATCGTGTAAAAACTCCGTATTTTGTCCACTAATATCATCTAAATAATTAAGAATATCTTCTAAGAACTTGGTTTTATTAAACAATTTAGAGAAGAGATTCATAAGTGAAATCATTTTGAAAGAAATGACTATTGGATTCGAAATTAAATTATTACTTTTATCCATATGCATTTCAATTGTTGTATTTATGACAATTTTTACACATTTAACGTTATAGCCAGTTTTTTCAATATGTTTTAGTAATCTATAATCAGTCTTGGGTATTTCATTTTCTAGAACTGTTGCGAAAACTTCATATGCGGCCTTTTTAATACTAACGTTCTGTATTTTTTCTAGTTCATTTTTAATAGTCGATTGTATGAACTCAGAAAAGCCTCGAATAGTGGAAACTGTGTATTTTCGTGGAATTTCACATTCTGCATAATACTGAATAATAAATTTAATAAATTTGACTGTAAGATTTTCATTCTTTTTAATCGGATTATTAACATTATTTCTCTCGACATTTGCTTTATAATCGATTATTTCTTTTTGATTTATTTCAATATTATTAACAATTCTTTTACTCGGTTCGGTTTTTTTAAGATGACCTTTTAAATGAACTTTATAATAATATATATTATCATACACTCTTGAACCATATAACACATGAATATCGAATACAGCTTTTATGTTTTAGTTTAATATGAGATATAAAAAGCAAAATTTCGCAAAAAATGCGCAAGAAATGAGCCAACCGTATTTTTAGGCATTGTTATGCTTATGAAAATTTAAATTGTATATCTTTTCAGAACTTTTTCCTCTTCTTGTATTTTTGTGATGCTGTACCTACATACAAGGATTTGTATATACAATAGGCTGATATAATCTGTGCACTTTAAATTGGAATTCATCATAACTCCAAGGCTCTTAACCTTATCTACATATGGAAGACTAACAGTGTCAATACAAACTGGTGGAAGCTGCTTGGGATCAAAACCTGGGTTGCGTGTTGCGATTGCAGAGCATTTCGCAGGGTTTGCTAGCTCTTCGTTAATACACCCCAAAGGTATATTTAAGACAAGGTATTCCCATTAAAATGTTGACGCATTGCAGCTAATAGCCTGTGACGTAATTCTGTTGTAAGGCATGCATTGAATAGGAGCCGGATCACAGTTTGGATTCTAGGAAAAATACTTTTAAGAAAGCGTGGAGGTAGGCCGTCAGGGCCAACAGCATCAGACCTTATAGAAAAAATGGCCATAGACAATTCATCACAATCAACGTACCTGAAAGAAAACGAATTTGGTAACTCTGATGCCGTAGAGTTTACTAACGAGTTTGCCAAAGTTTCGAATGTGGCCCCTGCCAATGATTGTGGCTTCGCAGAAGATACGCTAGTAGTAAAATATTCATTTAGCTCATCAGGATGAAGATTGCAGTAAACCTTCTCATTATTTCATAGCCCGTACTTTTTATATTACTCCGCAGACCCCTTGAACGCAAGTTAATATCATGTCTCGAATGATAGTATTCGCGCTTCGCTTTGCGGATAGCAGACGTTACCCTGTTCCGTGCTCTTCGATACATATTCCGCATAAATGTGTCACGTGATCTCCTATAAGTAAGGTAAAAATACTCCCTCTCCTCTATTAGAGAGTGAATTTCTCTGGAGAACCATGGATTACTGGTGGATCTGAATCATTTAATTCTCAAATGTGCATATTTATTCAAAATGTAGTTCATTAAACCTTCAAAGATTGCCAGACGATCATCAATTGGAGCGGATAAACGCTCGAATTCGGGAGCAAAATTCATGCATTGCTCTGAGAAACTAGCATGATCAATATTGTTGTAATTTCGTGACACAGGAATCCATTTTGTAAGTTAAACATAGTATTTCATGATCAAATATGCTGATGTTTGTCAATTTGAGAAAAAATTCTATATTGTTTGCATCTCTCGTGATGTATAGATTTGGCAATGAAGGAAAACTTATGTTAAAAAATTTACAATTTACAATTATTTATTTAAAAATCAGTACAATAAGACATAAGTCTTTACTTGAGTACATTAAACAAGACAAGCTATAATTCAATAATAGGAGAGTTAGGCAGGTGAAGACTCCTCATAAAATCCACATAACAAAGCGTAGCGAAACTGCCTCGCAAGATATTAACGTTATAGTCACCTCAAAGAATTATCTTATTATAATGTCACGAAATATCGTGCAAGATTTCTCAAACTCTTTAATATTATTGCAATCGAAGCTGTTTCGAGGCCAATAAGCTGCTGCAAGCTTACATTTCTCTGTCCCAGTATCAACCTCAATACAAATAAACTCCAAATTATGAGTGCTCAATGACGCTAAGATCTTTTTTAAAGCCGTCTTTTACATATTTTGCAGCACCACCACCCATTCGTCCCTCACGATCGCTACGAAAGAGTTTATATCCAGAGATAGATATCAAGTAAGAAAGGGTGAAGACATTCAACCAAGGCACACTAATAAGAATCGCATGAATACATACCCGAGTCAACAAAAATTTCACGCATTTCATCCATCTTATTTCTAATACCTCTGGCGTTCAAGATAATAACTCTTACGGAATGTGATATACATTTAGGCTACAAATTTCAATTTTTCGTAAGTAAACCTCAGTCTCGTTTAATTTGGTAAAGTTATTTACTTCTATTGTATTTCAGCCTATAGATGCGTTAACTACCAGTAATAGTTTCAGTTACTAAGCAAGAATTCAGGTCATCTAAACTCAGAACGTTTTTAGCTCTGACATGATGATGATCGATCACAGGAAATTCATCCTTGATTTGATTGAATTGGATGCCCGTCAAAGGTTTGGTATCCAAGTGTATAAGGGGGATGGACTTAGTATCCACCTTATAGTGTTTCTGCTGGTAGATAGATTTGTAGCGGAAGAAAAGATGACCTGTACACTTTTGAATATGTGTTTTGTGCAGTTATACCCATAGCTGGATGTTTTATTTTGCAACTTTCGTTTAGTCTTATAATACCGGTTTTTTTAAGTCTTTTAATTAGGACTTTAGTGCCGCTTACAATATTAATCGTGGTGTCTTCATTCAGCACGAAGATCCAGTGATTAGGATGTTGTAGTTGTATCCAATACTGTGATGAGTGAGTCTTTCTAACATTACCAGCAGACAGTGGTGGCTTTTTGTGATTTAGCATGTCCATTTCACAGCGACTGATTGATGCCAACCTGGTAACACTGGATGTTACTGTTGGCTGTCTTCATGCAGCCTGATTTTTCAATTTGAGTTAGAGGATAGTAGAGATCTCTATAAAGTATTCCCCATTGCGCTCTGTCGGAATAGGATATAATTTAAAAAGCTGGAGTAACGTCTGGTGGTGGTATTTGTATTTTAAAGACGATCATGCAATCCATTACCCTACATTTTACTGTTACAATCTTGTAGAGATTAATTAAATCCTCGGAATGTGTTTCACCGGGAATGGTTAGCGATGTTAGAATATTCTCTCGAATATATTTTGTTTGAGGGCGAAATTAATGTGAGGTGAGTAAAAATGGACTGATTTTAATTGTGGGCATCGAGTATTAATTCGATTACCTCCTTTTGAACCCTTTCGTAATTGTTCGTGATAGGACTTTTGTATGCTATGCTGTTAAGGCGGTGAAGGTTTGTACTATTTCACTTTTTTGGATGCCCGCTTTCATCACTTCCAAATTTGTCGTTATATGATTATTGAAGACCTCACACTGTTGCTGGATCTCTTCTGTGGTTTTCTTCAGTACATTTACGGTAACGTCAGTTATTGAAGTCTGATTCTTTGCTAGGGAAAGCAAGTAGTTTTCATTTTCTTTGAGCTTTCCTATTTCTTCCTCTATGTAATCTGCGTAATTTTTATCCAATACTCCGAATAAACTATGTTGAAGTGTTCCTATAATTTCTAAAGGTGCCCTCCTTTGTCTCTCTTTCATTAAATGATTTCCGTTTCGTTTATGAAGAATCAGGTTGTTACGGTTCATTTTGTTATGGTCGTAGCATACTGCATGCAGCAGTATGCTACACTGAAGCTAGCAGCAGTATGCTACACTAACCCGCATGGCGATTGTGCTGCCACTTTTACAAAGTTGCACATTTGACAACTGACAGCGGGCCACGCGCGACAAGTCAAAAACGACGAAGAAGAAGAAGCATCCGAGGAGGTGGAACATTGATTCTGTCACCTCATCGCGACGTGAACGCAGAAGCTAGACGCGAAAATAAAACTTACAGTAAGAGGCAACGGTCAACCAAGAAAAGTGAAGAAATCTATTCTATATATTTTATCTACAGGGTGGGCCAAAAGTCACCATGGGGTTTCAAAATTAAATTGGTAACATATGGTAGGATGAAAAAAGGAGGGGTAAGGTGGGGTGGGGAAACATGCTTACCTATGAAGAACAGACAGTTGGCTATCATGTAAAAAAGGAATGAAGAGAAACGGTCAACAGGGTGTGGAGCAATGTACAAACGAAAAAGTTAGTTATTTTTAAACCCCATGGTGACTTTTGGCCCACCCTGTATATACAAAAAAAAGAGTATATCCTGAGTGGCCCACAACGGAGCCCATGAAAGTCTGAACAAGACAACAGAGGTTACTAAGTGACTGACCAACAGGAAAAGTGCGCACGAGGCTAACAGGTTATACTGTGGTAAGATTGTACATTTCCTGGTCTAAATCTGTAATAAAAATCACTTTTAGTATACAGCGCTGGAAATATTCCAAGTACAGCAGAAGCCCGCTCATTACAACTATACTCCTACGGAATCCCGCTAAAGAGCGGGCGACGTTTTGATCATAATCTGCATAAGAGTGGTGGGCAACAATATTCAAATTGGCCACGGTTTTTGTAGCATCACCTGCAATAAAGAGCGGGCCACGTTTTGATATCCTACCTGCAACAGGAAGCGGCCAACATTATTTACCGTGTGGAATTGTAACAGGTAGAGGAGTTCTAGACGAATTAGGGAATACTAATTTTGAAATTTTTGCCAGATTGAATACTGTGGCAGCAGTAACTCTAGGAGGCCTCTTCGGGACTGCAGTAACAAAGTAGAGGTAGGTACTGAACATTTTCCTTTTCTCGTCCATAATATAATCTCTTATTTTTGATTGTCCACAACGATTGTTAACTAATTAGTTTAGAAAGAAGCAAATAGAATGAACTCATTACTGAGCGGAAGTAATAATAATCTACGAAAAAATCTAAGTTATATTATTATAAAGTAAAATATGAAATGAGATGGTTATCTTGGTAAACAAGTGAAGTGTCATGTTATAGTGGTATGACAAAGAAAGGAAATATGGGGGGGGGGGGGGGGGGGCGGGGGGGTAGTTAATCAGTAATTGTACGATTTTTAAATTTTGATACGACAAGTTTCTTATTTTTAAACAATTATATCATTAATTTATAGTAGGCTTCAGAAAGGACTGGTCGTAAGGTAGGAAAAAATATTAAGGAAATGATTATTTCCGACCATAAGTCTATCAAGTTATTGTATATTCCCACGAGAACATTAGTCTTAGTTCTTTATGAAAACTTAAATCAATTTTCCCTTTAACTGTTATTTTGAAAATGAATATAATAATTTAAGATAGAAACCTAATTTTACGACTGGTCCAAAGCACTGTTGCAATATTGCTGTAGGTGTACATAAAACCGGATAAAACTTGTCGTACAATTGATAATAAATATTCATATAATTAAATTCTATATGATCGTTATGTCTTTTTTATGGGTCTGTGGTAGCGTAATGTCGACGTAAATAATCCGCCTTCTCCTTCACAGGATGAGGTTCGACTAGGTCCGATACTACACCTTGTTCCAAGTCAATGTAACAAGGGACACTGAAGGCAGACAAGCTGCACCTTCATCGTAAGTAAGGTAAGTGGTGTAAGGGCCCCTTTAGGGCTGGATGGCGTGCTTCGTTTTATGTGATTAGGTATCTTTTTGATTATGGTAATGTGACAGCGGTAGGTTTTCGTGGAACCCCTTCACACTCTCCGCCATTAGTCGAGGTGATCTGAACTGAATGATCTGTCAGTTCATGCTGGCAGTCCGGACTTCACGTCCAAGCCAATCATTCCGAAACATACTTCCATTACAATTTCTATTATTTTTTGTTGTAGTTGTTGTAGTTGTTGTAGTTCCGTTATAATGGAATATCAATAGTATTTATAATTTACCGTTTTACGATAAAGATCACTCAGTTTTTCTAGGCTATTTTCGAATCCGTTTAGTTGTTGGTAATAATATATCGACTAATGTTAGTAAAACTCAGAAACATGCAGATCAGTATCACATCAGTCATTGCCTTCTTTACTAGAGGAAAACCCGTTGAGAATACTTCCCAAGCCATGAAACAGAAATCTATGTATGCGTGTGAGTCCGTTCTTTAAAACGTTCTATATTGATACTCTTATGGAAAAATGACAACATTGATTTTATATAAGTTATAGAGCCTAAAATACTATCCATACAGGAAAATAGTCTTCTAGTAATTTAATGATTGGTTCCTTACCTTCCCAAAGGCTACCCTTACTATATACCTTACTTAACAAAATAATAAAATAGTTTTGATTACAAAGTAACCTTACCATTTTACGCTCCCAAACTCTCAGCTGAGGAATAATTGCGCTAGCCTATATGCAGCCGGAGTCCGAATCTGCAGGCGCAACTACATTCGATTTCATCAGACCACGGCATGCCACGGCACAGCGACATATACACAATTGTTACTCAGCTGAGAGTTTTTTGTTTGAGGAATCGTTATCATTAGGCTAAAATAATTTTTTTAAATAAAATAATAATATATTATTTCGATTCGGAAAATAAGAAAGCTAGCTTAAAATTATCAGAACACCATTTTTCTGTATGAATAGTAGTTTAGGGCGAAGGAACTATTCAAATCAAAGAAATGTCAGTTTTACATAAGAACACTGCAAATATTTTAGAATGTTAGGACTCCGTTGGGGCTCTAGTGTGGTAATGAGGGGGTCTATTTCATTTTTTCCATTGATTGACGTGCACTTTTCTTAAAATATCAATGGAAATCGACATAGCAGCTATTTGGAAACTGTAAATGTGTCGACATTTCTGATAAATAATTCAAATACCTATTGGTGGTTTTTTGTGGAAAAAAGAAGTTTCGACATTAATCATTTACAAAATAAAGAAGTGTGTTTCATGAGCTTTCTGCTCTACTTTTATTTTGACAGTTAATCTAAGGTGAATTACCCTCCTCTGAGCTGCTCTGATTTTTTTTTTTTTTGACCTGATTAAACAGACTTTACTCATTTGAAATTTACCAGATTAATTAAAGCCCGTCCACCGCTGTCGCTTCTACCAGAACAAGTTAAGCAGAAGCTGTAGAAGAAATTCGTGTTATTTTTCTCATACCGAAGCATTCCCTGTTGTTTTATTTTACTAGCTAAAGTTGCCCGTTCCTAGAACGGGTTTCTCCCTTAAGTTTATTATAAATATATATATATATATATATTTTTTCATTAAAAAAAAGACATGCTGCGATTCGAGCACATTACAGAGTCTGAACTTTTCTTATATTTAATTAATTTGTATATGTATACATGATCTGAAAATTTATGTTTAATTTATAATTATAAGCACCCGTAAATAGTTCTAGTTGTGTAGAATACAATAGAATATTGAGTGTAAATGATAATACAAAAAAAAAGAGAAAAGTTGAAATTCGCATGTTTTATTATTATTCTAATCTCCTTAGTTTTTATATCTAAACAATACATTTGTAAACTTTTTTAGCAAAAAAATCATCCCAAATTGTTTGTCCTAATATACTAATTTATTTACAATAAAAAGAATAGCTTACTGGATAAGTTAAATTTTACATTTATATCTTAAGTGAATGACTTTAGAATAACCGCTCTGTTACTTCTCCATGATCTACCTCGATGTGCCGGCGAAGATTGCTACTCTGTCTGAAAGTTCTATCACAAATTTGGCATGGGAAAGGTCTCTGACCATCATGAACTCGCATATGCGTAACTAATGTACCTGATTGACGGAAGGTCAAATTACAGAAAGGACAGGAATAAGGTCTTTCCCCAGAATGAACTTTTTCATGAGCTTTGAGAGTAGTTTTCTGTGCAAATGTCTTGTTACAAACTTCACATTGAAATGGCTTTTCTCCAGTGTGTGTTCTGATATGACTACGCAAATTATCACTTCGAACGAATGCGGAGTCACAATGGTTACATTTATAAGGCCGTTCTCCAGTGTGGGTCCTATAGTGAGTTACTAATCGTTTCTTTTCTGTATACGCTCGGTCACAAAGATCGCATTTAAATGGCCTTTCACCAGTGTGTGTTCGCATATGAGCCTTTAATGATCCTGATTGTTTCGTAGCATATGGACAGTTGGAACATTTATAAGGTCTTTCTCCTGTATGAACGCGGATATGCATCGTTAGTGCAGTAGATGTCCGGAATGATTTTTCACATTGGTTACAATTATAAGGCCTTTCACCGGTATGTGTTCTTAGATGGGCCCGCAAATTCTTGGAAGATGCATAGTATTGATCACATTGTGGACATTTTAGCGTTTTCTCGAAGTGGGTTCTCCGATGAGCCGACATTTGTCCAGATTCGCGAAATACCTGCTGGCATATATCGCAAGAAAACGGCTTTTCTCCTGAATGAATTCGTTTATGGGATACTAAGGAACTAGAGTGAGAAAATGTTGCCCTGCAAATATCACATTTAAACGGCCGTTCTTGAGTATGTGTCCTCAGATGAACTAGTAATGTGTCTCGTCTTAAAAAGGATCGCTTACACACATGACAGTTTCTTTCTTTGTAAATAGGATTTTGATGGATTCTCATATGATTTTGTATACCAACTAACTTGGTAAAATGTTTATCTGCGCACAATTTGCAAGTATATGTAGGATCTCCTTGCAAATCCACTTTAATTTTTACATAATCTTTGATGCACTCTTCTCGTGTGAATCCAGTGAGTTGAGTTTTTGGGGCTTGTCGGTGGTTTAAGGTACGACCTTCAGTTTCGGATTTTTCTTTTTTTATATGCCCTTGAACATGAGAAGAAAGTGCTTCAATACTTAAAAACTTTTCCTCGCAAATAATACAGTTGTGCCAATTCAAATTTTTCCTGTCTTGATCATTAATTTTAGTTTTCTTTAAAAAATTCCTTATTTTCTCGCCTTCCTCCTCGTCTTCAATTATGAACTCAGGTTCCTTTTTTATCATTTCTTCTGTCAGCATAAAGTCAGAAGAATTGCTGTTTTCCCCTATGGAAAAACTACTGCAGCTATCAGCGGTGAAATCAGCTAGAAGTATACTTTTCATCTCAAGCATTTTCCCAGCCATTTTCTATTGATTTTTTTTTTTTGTTAGATATTTCCTTGAAAATTATCAATAATTATTAAAACTTCCTTTACCTTTTTAATAAATTGGCAAGCACCTCTACTTTAAAAAGGTTTTATAAGACCTAAATTCCTTTAAATCTCCTTTCTGGCATCCCAAAAAACTTATCCTTGAATTTTGGTTTGAACACTCTCCTTGTTTTGACAATAGAAAAAGTTTGACAGCCTTAATTCCAGTCAATGGCTGCGTTCACTGCCACCGAAATAGTGACTTTTACTACACTGATATACAGGGTGTTTCATAATTGGTGCACCAAACTCAAGCGTTTGATAGCTGCGGTGGAGACAAGCAAAAAATTGAAGGAGGGTAAGACGCGTCGTTTCGGTGGAAGGGGGGGTTTAAGATTTTTAGTACTTCTTCCACTTTACACCCTATAACTTTCTTGATATACACCCTATCAAGGTGGGATTCGTCTCAGATGATAGCAAACCGTCTAAGCTTTCCAGTGAATGCCCAAGCAGCCTTCATGTCACCTTCCGTCGGAAGTAGTAGGACGTCAAAGTCAAAAAATTGGAAAAAAATTCCTAATTTTTTCAAATTTTAACGATTTTCACGCCAAAATGCATGATAACTATACAGTTTTATTACAAGATTTAGAAACCCCGGAATGTTACCTTTAATTTGACTAAGCACATGTACCTGCCTGTTCACGAGCGCGATACGATACGTGCGATATTTTGGTGACGTCCTGCTCTTTCTATAGATCTAACTCTATTTGCGACTGGTTTTTATCGCGCGATACGTTCATAAGGTTGACAGGGGTTTTTAAAATTGACAGCTACAATTTAATTTGTTTTGGTTTTGTGGATTAAAGTAAATATTATTGTGAAATAAGTTTTTATAATGGATAGACAGATGGAATTAAAAGCAGCACTATTAGTACTACTTAAAAAAAAAAATCTCCTGGAGCTTTCCACATTAAACTTCGACATTCTTGTGGAGCTATATCACCCGATTGCAAATGTAAACAAACAAAAACCTTGAGGTTAAGGTGAAAATAATAAATGTAAACACACAAAAATGTTGAGGTTAAGGTGAAAAGCGCACCAAACTAAGAGCATTGCTGCGATTAATTTTTGTATCGCACGAAACGTAGTAAGAGTAAGCATGTACAGCGACAACTATATTGCTGCAGCCAATCAGCGCTCCGTCGCATGCGATAAATCGCGCTCGTGAACAAGCCCTAAATGCAACCGTTTTTGAGATATTACCGTTTTTATGATGCATAATTTCATTAATTTTGCTAATAACAATAGAAATTGCTCCTAATTTTTTTTTCACCGAGCTTAAAGTGCGGTATGCTAGAGTCAAGGAATTCAGTCAAGGAATTTTTCCACTTATTTCTTAAAGTAAAATTGACATTAGGTCAAGGAATTTATGACAATTTGGATTTGTCAATCGTGTGATATTTCTGACAATAAAGAAATAATGAAGAAAGTGAATAAATGGATAATTCCCAATGAAAAATGAAGATACACGTAATATGATTTTTATTCGTCCATTTGTCATTTTAAAATTGATTCACCTCTTCCAAAATCGGAGGAATTTCCTTCCCTTGGCTTAGACGTTCCATAACAATAAGGTATTGGTATGCTGCCGGTACTACCGATCAAAACTTTAGTATGGGCTTTTTCCCACCGCCAAATACTTCTTACCCGTAAAAACTGCCGATATCCTTCCCTGTATGGGCTATGGCTATAGGTCTATTTAATCCATGCTTTCAGCCGCACGTAGAATGTCACATTTTTACACATCACGTCGTTCAGGCGACCGAAGCGAACTCTAAAAAAGTTTAGAGCAGAACAAAGCAGCTCAACTTAGGTTAACTGTCACATTAAAACTAGAGCAGAAAAGAGCAGGCAGCTCATGAAACAAAAATTTTCTGAGATCTGTCCCCAAAAAGCACATTTGTTTCAAAATCAATATAAAGAAACCTTCTTTTAACACACGAAAACACCATTATTATTTAAATTATTCCTCTAGAATAGTCCAGAAATTGTTTTTTTTTCCACAAATAATTATTTCAATTGTTATCAGATCTATCTACATAATTTACAGTTGTCATTAAACACAATTCAGTTCCCCTTGCAGTACTTTAGAACAGTGTTCTAAATTCATTAAGCACGGGCTTCTGCTCTTTTCTGCTCTAGAGTAACATAGAGCAGCTCATTAAACTCATCTTATATATGCCAGTGGTCACCTTAGCATATATAGCAAACTATTGTATATATTCTAAGGTGGTCACTAGAAAGGTATATAGAATACAATTATTCTCATTAGGAACCACTTTCCACGATTAGGTGACGAATTATCGTGAAACGCACAGGAAAGTACGTTAGAGAGAACACAATATATTCTCTCTCCTCTCTTTGTCTTTCCTATTATAATGTATAAACATTAGTCACACAATTATGTCACAGCACATCAGATAAAATGTTTGAATATTTTAAAGAGAATAGCTTGTATTCTATATACCTTGGTCACTAGCAGGCGCTCGCTGCGCCAAATTTTGACAGTTAACGACTACGCTGAAGACCGAAATACAATAATGCCGACACAACATTTACCAAGAAAATTAAATGATGACCTTAGAGCCTTCACAGACGAGAAGTTTTTAGTAAATACTTCCTGTATTTCCTCCCTTGTACTAATGCGACGATTACACGAATCAATAGAGCTGACGGCCAGCCTTGATTATGTTTGTCAATAATTTTACTGACAAAAACGATTTGCGTTCGATCAATTGACTAGTCAGTTCATAATAAAATGTCGGCAAGCGGTGCAGACATTCCTCTTCTATATGCATATCTAACGATTACTTCCTTAATCCGTGATTTTTCTCTACAAAATAAAGATTAAAATGTATATTAAACTTTATTCAGTCATTTCCCACTCAAAAGTGAAAAGATTAGAAATATAGAATCTGTTCAGAGCAACACGCTATGGTGACTAGAGTCACTTTTTGCGTTCAGAGCAACCAAAAAGTAGCTTTTTTCCCATCGCTTTTGACAGAAAAATGTGTTCAGTGTTATGGAAGTATGTTGAAGGCGACTTGACCAGGACGTTAAGTCCAAACTGCCAGCATGAGCTGACAGATCGCCTGATGACAGCGATAGCACAGGGCGGCACGCTAGCACCTCGGCTAAGGATGGCGGAGAGTGTGGGGGAGTTCCCGAAATACCTGCCGCATGTCATCATCCATAGACAAAAAAATTTTCGTGCCTGCACTACAAAAAACGGCACACACTCGGTCCTGAAGGGACCTTTACGTCACTTACCTGCTTACTGCTGAATTGAAGGCGCAGATGTTATGCCTTCTTGGCCTTGCCCCATCCTCCCTTTGACTTGGGGGGCACTATTTCCAAGTCCCTTTGGCTGACCTGTAGAAGAAATTAGAGCGGACCTATGCGACCTTCATGTTAGAGGGCTCCAGTAAATGTGAGGGAAGAAATAAAAACGTTCAGCAATTCATATTTACGTTATAATGAAATAGGTTTAATGTCTAATTTATACACTAGCATTTCTTACTTTTGTAGTATTTAGATAGATTGATAGTAGTATTTAGATGCTAATACACTGCTTCATTTTGTTATAAACGCTATATTAGTACGAAATTACAAGTGATTTCGTTTTTTTGTTTTTTTTTTTTTTGTTGCTTAAATTCACCCCCGTAGGATTCTGATTTTGGTATCTTACTTCTGATTGTCCTGTCATGTTCTACAATACTAAAGTGGATACGACAGATTTTACTTAAAGGTTTATATACTACTACGCTACTATGCTAGTTTCGCGAAGGCAACCCGAAGAAATAATTATCAAGCCGAATTTCACAAAATTGATAGTTGGAATGTTCACGTATCCAGCAGGCCTCCTGAAGCGTGTTCTCCAGCTGTACTGAAATTAAAAGAAAAATAATAGACGAAATAAATGACCACGTCCGAAATCCCTTTGGGTTGCACTTTTACAGTACTACTAGTCTGTGCCTCACCGAACTGGGTATAATCACACCAACTATTTTCTTCCCACTCTTGGTAACAAAACTAATAACGCATCTATGCCTGACGAATTTAAAAAAAATTAAGGTAGCCTATCAGTAGACTACCTGTGGGTATGTTTTTACTAAATTTCTTAATGCTTATAGGTCCTCTGACACTTTCACACAAGCCGCTAACCAATTCATCTTAAGAAGCGTTAGCACTTGTATCTGATTGGGATATAAGCTATCATCACATGATATAGCCGGTTTCAATAACAATTGCTAGTATATAAGTAAATAAATATAGTTGTTTTAGCGAACGAATTCCTATATATATATCCAATCAAGAAAGCCGTGTATGTCTAAGCGTATAACTATATGTAACTCATTTAACTAATAAGATGATTTTCAAACATACATATGAAATCAAATGAATTTAACGAAAATACCTGAGTTACTTAATACCTACATATATATATCAATTGAAAAAAATATAGTTTATTTAATGAGAGTACCTGAATTATTCACTATATATATAAGATCAAAAAATATGGTTATTTAATGAAAGTACCTTAATTATCTACTATATATCAGATCAAAAATATGGTTATTTAATGAAAGTACCTTAATTATCTACTATATATCAGATCAAAATTAGTTCATTTCACAAATAAGGTTGACGTCTGAATAGATACTCAAATAGAGACTATATATTGGTATCCAGGTCTATACATGTACTTCACCTAGCGAAGATCGGTAGAATTCTGCATGTCGCATAAGCCACAAATCGTTGTATATGAGTTGCTACATATGATGTATGAATATAGTCATCCCACAGAAGTGGGGGCCTCGCCGGTACTTCAGGAATGGGCTTCTCCGTTTTTGTTTGCGTAATCGAATCAGGTAAGACTGAATCACTTACTTGTACTAGATGGTTCTGGAAGTGTTCATTATTATGTGGAGGATACATATGCTCATCTCCTTTCTCCAGTAATCCTCTGGTGCTAAATCGTCGTGCTGGGCAGCTAGGCTTAGTTTTGTTTCCTATTTACGATATTTATTTCACAAATCGATTTTCTTGACATTATACCACTTTAATCATGGATTACACTCTTTTTGGGAGGATTTTCTGTCCCGATGACTTATTATTCGCCGAGATTTTTTTGGCTCCCTTCTTGCTTTTCTTACGTTGTCAAAAAACTCAAAAAACTCCGCCAAGAACGCTCTTCTTCTTCCTTCTGTCACTCAACATGACACCGAGCTTGAGGAAGCATTTCTCTCGGTCGGGGCGCGTTTTGGTTTCATGCTGTAGTCGACAACAAGCCGGGCCTACACGCTTCAGTCCGTGGTGGCATATTGCTATATGCAATATGCTACGACCATAACAGGGCAGAGTGGTCTGCGCCACCCGTGGTTCAGACGACGCTGAAAAATGGTCGACTGAGCTAGCCGGTCTTACACATAGGCCTCATCACTGCGGGCGCTCAATGTGTGTCACGTCCCACGACCCTATGCTTTCCTCATCCTCAGACTCTACTTCCGATGACACGTCGAGGACACATCCTTGAAGTCTCGTCAGTCTTCGATCAGACTTCGACATCCTTCTCCGTGTGGGGAAGCCAAAGCTACATCGACAAGCTGGTAACCCAAAAAATCCAGCCGGTCGATGCCTCTCTGCCTTCCTTCACCGAGATGCTGAGGAAGCCCCGCGATCAGTAACCTAAAGAACTGATCGCTAAGCTTTCCCGGCGCAACCTCTCACCCTGATCTCAGGCTGCGATTGTTCAAGGGTGTGTCTCCAAGGCGTCGTCGAAGTAGTGACATGTTGACAGCCGAATATGGGAATGGATTCCAACAGGTATATCACCCACCATTGACGGGGCAATAGGAGGGCTTCGTGATATCCTATAGTTTACCAGTTAAGCTGGCTGGATGCCTTCTTAGGGCTACCAGGAATAAACGACAATAAGTATCGACGATGTTTTCATACTGATGATCACTGCTTGATGTCTTTAGCGTGATAGACACCTAACAGTTTTCCCCGCAGATCTTCAAGTTCGTATAGTGAGTTTCCTTTCTTGGCTCTAACCCGACATTTAACAAATTTTCGTCCCAGTTTAGCACTAGTCTGCTGTTGGAAATTGCTTTGGGCAAAAGTCCTTCTAAATACCTCCTGACCAACTTTGAACTCGACGGGTTTTGCCCTGAGATTGTAGGCTTTTGAACCCTGTTCGAATGCGTGTTGTAAATTTTCCTGCACTCTCGCACGGATCAATCTCATTTTATCTTCTGCGTCTACTCTCAGTGGCTCATTAAGAGTTCCAATGCTCCTCAAGATGGAATAGGAGCTGCCATGTTCTATCATTTGTTGACCGAAGAGTGTTCGATAGGGAGAGAAACCAGTAGCTTGATGGAAAGAGCTCCGGAGGGAACTAGCTATTTGGCTCAGTTTCTCATCCCATCTGGTGTGTTCCTTCTGGATATAGGCCCTAATCCCTGACAACAGAGACCGGTTTACTCGCTCTGAGGCGTTTGCTTGCGGCGAGTAAACTGCCGTTCGCATATGCTTTACCCCATACTTTTCCAGTAGTCTGGCGAACTGAGCCGAGCAAAACTGGACTCCATTGTCAGAGACTATGGTCTCCGGAACTCCGAACACGTGAAACACTTCAGTCTCAATGAATTGGCATACATTGAGCGTAGACGCTTTTCTCATAGGTTTGAGAAGTGGGAATTTAGAAAAGTGGTCAAGAACTATCAGAATGCAGACGTTTCCTTTAACTGACCGAGGATATGGACCTAAGAAATCGACGTACAGCTTTTGCCATGGTCGTTCTATCACAGACTGGACTTTCATCGGTGGTCGCAAAATAGTATTAGGAGCCTTCGTTTCTTTACACACGTCACAGGCGGCTACGTAATTTCTGACATCAACTGTCATTCGTGGCCAGTACAGATGTCTTCGCAGACGTTCTAGGGTTTTCCCTATTCCTCCGTGTGAAGCTAGCGGCGGATCATGCGCTCTCGAAATGACGTCGGTGACAAGCCCACGTGGAATCCAAAGCTTCCACGCTTCTTCCTCCTGGATCGGATCGCCTGTTCTCGGAACAGTCCGAATATAAACGAAGCCATCCCTGACGCAAAGATCTGGTAGTTTGCCAGAAGTCGTTTTAACCTTATGCCTCAGTTCTTCATATTCCAACGAATTGAAATATGGCGAACTAAGGTCAACTTCCGGGCCAGGATCTTCGTTTGTGTTCATGCTGTCACAATGAATGCGTGACAGCGCATCAGGGACTACGTTCAGGCTTCCTTTCCTGTGTTCAATAGTGAAGTCGAAGCCCTGAAGCTTCAAACTCCACCGAGCAAGTCTTCCGCTGAGGTCCTTTTGAGACATCAGCCATTTCAAGCTCGCGTGATCCGTCACTATCTTGAACGGCATAAGCTCTATGAAGGGCCGGAACTTCTGTACGCTCAAGACTGCAGCTAGGCATTCTTGCTCTGTGACGGTGTAATTTCGTTGAGCGGAGTTCAACTTTTTCGAGACGTAGGCTATTGGCTTCTCGTGGCCATCGTCATCTAGCTGAAGCAACACTCCTCCAATACCTTGTTGGCTCGCATCGCACTGGATGACGAACGGTTTGGTGAAGTCTGGACTCACTAGCAACGGAGCAGAAGTAAGTTTTTGTTTGAGTAGATCAAGAGACGTCTGGGCTTCAGATGTCCATTTGAACTGACTCGGGTTTTTCAAAGTGTCTGTAATGGATGCAGTCAAATCAGCATAGTTCGGAATAAACCGTCTGTACCATCCTGCCATACCTAGTAGGCGTCGGGCTTGCCGAACAGTTTTAGGTGACGGATAGTCAACTATGGCTGATATTTTGTCAGGGTCAGTTCTCATACCTCCCCTTCCTACAATGAATCCCAGGTATTTAGTCTCCTTGATACAAAACTTGCTCTTCTCGACGTTTATAGTAAGGCCAGCTTTCCTCAAACAATCCGCTACCCTGGCTAGCAGCATGAGATGAGTGTCAAAGTCAGATGATAGAATTAATAAATCGTCTAAATAGACGAGAACGTTCTCACGAAGATCGAAAGGAATGACTTTATCCATGAGGCGGCACATCGTTTGGGGAGCGTTGCATAGGCCGAATGGCATCACTGTGTACTGATAGAGAGGGTGACCAGGTACTGTGAAAGCGGTCTTCTCTCTGGAATCAGTGTCCAGTGGGATCTGCCAGAATGCATCTTTCAGGTCCAGGCTCGTTATGTAGTTTGCCGGAGGAAGTCGACTCAGAAGTGCGTCTATCTGCGGTAGCGGATAGGCGTCCTTCTTCGTAACCGAGTTGACCTTCCTGGCGTCAAAACAAAGCCGGACCTTTCCAGGCTTCCTTACCAGAACAACTGGAGAGCTCCAAGGACTCTGGCTCTCCTCTATCACACCCAGTGATAGCATTCGCTCTAATTCTGCATCCATCAAACTTTGCACTGCCGGGGAAATCGGATAAAAGCGCTGTTTTATCGGGGCGGCGTCATTCGTATCAATCTTGTGAGTGACCAATGATGTTTTTCCCAGGCCTAAAGAGGCGAAAGAGGGGAAAAGCTGTTTTGTGCTCTCTAAGCGTTGGTGTTCTAAACTAGAAAGGATATGCCCATCGGTGTCAGAGGTAGCTATCCCACTTGGATTCACTTCTGCGACTATACCTAGGACATCCGGAGCTAACCCAAAGAGGCGCCAGAAGTCTATTCCCAGATATAGTGCCTGTGTGAGCCCAGGAACCACGTAAAAACGCACGTTTTGGGTCTTATCACGGAAAGTGACGTCCAAGTTCACATGACCATGAACAGTCGTCATGGCACCATTAGCTACTTGGACCTGTGTCCGATACTTCTTCCATTCAACCTCTGCTTCAGCAAGCTTCTCGAGAGCTCCCTGGCCTAGAATACTGACAGTGGCACCACTATCAAGTAATCCAGTCTCAGTTCGCCCGAGCAGCTTTACTTCTGCGTACGGTCGAATGTCGTCTGGCATCGACACGGAAATCTGTGCTAGTTTTTTCCTTTCCAGTTTCATTCGTCGACAGTATTCTCGCCAACGAACGGTTGATCTTTTCCTTTTCGGTCTCATATCCCGGTCGGGAAACATAATCTCAGCTAACTCTGCTACTGAGGAGAAAATTCGGTCTCTTGCTGCTCTGTATCTCTGCAGACGCGTATGATACGGCGTCAGCGGATGTAAAACTGGCTCACGCCCACTCGTCATATCAGAGCTTGGTGGCCGTTTTAAGATAGAAATGGCAGGAGGCCAAATCTCCTGCTCAGTAACCTTGTCAGCTACACGTGCTATAGGTGTCAACGGGACATCGAAGAGTAAAAACTCTTCTAAGGAAGTGTCTAGTATTGTCATGGGCTCCCCAGAAGTGGAAATGGGAGCTTGAAGATCTGCAGAGAAATCCATCAAGTTCTCCGCCTCTTCCAGTGAAGTAATTGTACAATCCGGTGCTTTTCTGATATCACCAGAGTCACTGAATGATATCAGAGGACACGTTAGGGAGTTATCACGAGTGTCTACTAATGGAGCGGGCTTTCCTCCTTGTTCGTTACAGTTGCTGCTTGCGACGTTGACGCTGGTCGGGAAGAGGTGTTGGTATTCCCGACCCGTCTCTCGTTTTTCTGTCTGCAGTAGCGGCAATCAGGCTTGAAAACATTCTTGCGTCCGCATCCATAGCAGAACACAACTCGACTCGTCTGTCTACAATCTTGATAATAATGACCAGACTGATCACAATTCCAGCAGACAATAGCATTTTTGTTTGAAATACTCGATAGCTCACCTAGGCCGTGGTCACTGCCTGTCGCTGCTGCCAGTTCAGGGTCCAAGTTCTGAAAATTGTCAACTGCGTGCACTCGTTGGTTCCGGTACGGATTCCAACTACCAGCTGTAGCAATGCGTGTCTGCGTAGCTTGGATACGAGTAACCAGCGATCTCAGCTGTCCTATAGTATAAGTGGGGTGCAAACATATTTTTTCCTGGATCTCAGGCAACAAATTGGATTTAACAATCTCTAGAAACTCTTGGTCTGGCATGGCGGTCTGTAGCTGGTCACGCAGCAATACTAAATGGTGGTGATACATAGCGAATATTTCGCCAGGTTTTTGCTTTCGAGACATCAGCTGTAATCGTATTTTTAAATCATCCTTGGGCACTCCCCATTCCATGGACAATCCCATTTTGATGAATTCCCAAGTTGGGAAAGGGTTATTCCTCAATATTGACCAGTACCAATCTTTAGCTGGTCCTGTTAATAACGTAAGCATGTTCCTTACCAGCAGATCGAAATCTCCTTCCAGAGCGGAGTGCGTGAGCGCTTCGACTCTAAAAATGAATTCGTCTACCGGGAGCTCTGCGTTATTTCCATTGTACGTCAGGTTCCATCTACGGATGGGACTTCCGGATCGTCGCTGTCCTACATGTGCAGGAACACGAATAGGCGGTGTTGGTTGAGGTGGAGCGAGGTTTGGCATAGGCTGACCAAAGGCTGAAGGCGGTCTATGGAATGATTGTCTCCTTGTATTGGGAAAATCGTTCGACGTTCTTGGATTACCCATAGACGGGGGTGGACGTGAAAAATCTATTGGTGGCACCATGGCTGCTACTTGCTGACGGACACTATCTACTAACTCAGACCGTAATGTACTGAGGCTGTGTTCGAGACCTTCACGTACCAAGTCTTTCATTTGAATGCGCAGGCCTGCCAGCAACGCATCCGTAGCAGCTGAGGTGTGGCCTTGGGCTGGTGGTAATGGACTGTCTTGCCGTGAGTTGGGATTAGTGAACGTCCGGGAATGCAAATTGAACATTCCTGGAGACAAAGAGCGTCTATTAGGTGGTGGTAGGGCGAAAGTAGGCAGATTGAAGCTCGGCACATCGTGCTTAGTAGACTTCACAGGCTTCACCTTCTTCGGTCTCTTTGGGATTGCACCTGTATATTCGATAAAGTCTTGTTGTGTAATATGGCACCGACAGTTAGGACAACTAGCATGTTCACCTATCCAATGCTGCAGGCATGCCTGGTGAAAAATGTGTTCACATTTGGTTATTACAGGCTTCCTTTCGACTGACCAGCTTGCATCACGACAGATGGAGCATGGTTCAGGTAGCATTGACATACCGTTTGTCGCAGGTGGTGGCGTTCTCACTGTACCCATAGTGAGTCAAAATTGAAAACGTTTTGCAAACCAAAGGTTCGAAGAAGAATATCAGAGAAATTAAAAAAAAGGTCAAAAATCGAGATCACAGGCTCAAACAGGATCGAAGCTAACGAGCTACTAAATTTGAAAGTTGGGATGAGATACTATGATCCAAGGAAATATCTTCCCAAGCGTCCGAAGAAATTTTTTTTTTTTTTTTTTTTTTTTAAATAAATTTTGCAAAACAAGGACTCGAAGAGTTAATTTAAGCTTCTTAAATCGAGATAATATGAGGATTGAATCCCCAGAACAAAAACCGATGTCAGGAAGCGTCAATAACTTCGTCGACTAAATTCTCATAAATTCTGCAAACTACGAAGAATCCAAAAAAAATCGCAAAGACAGGTCAAACGTTTCAACAATTTTCAAAGATCAGACAATTTCTCCCTCACCTCCCGAAGCTAACTCCCACATAAGAGGTCAGGTCGCTCTCTCTCTTCCAAGGTCATAATACAGATATAAGCAAGTGACGTGAGTGTGTGCATTGAAAAAGTCGGAGCTCTTGCAGAAATCTGGGAAGAGTAAAGTCGGAGGTATCAAAGGCTGAGAATGCTGCCAGAGATTCTTCAGCCAGGCAGTTAGCAGTATGCCAACTCCTGATCACTGAAGATCTCCAGCATCAATCCCATCCTCCGAGAACTCGTTCTCTTCTCCTCACCGAATCGTCGTGTCCAGCTAGTTCGCTAGCCGGGCAGAGTCATGAGTCTGGTCAACTAATTAGCTGGAAGCCAAGAAGTTGTCTCGCAGATTCATAACTCTGTCCAGCCAGTTGGCCAACAGAGACATGTCCCCACAAGAGCTCAAACGAAAGATTTCGTGAGGCCACCTACCATTTCCATGGCAGAAGGCCAGCGGGAAAGATCATCCAAAAACATTTCAAAAAACTTTCAAAAAAATTCAACAACTGTTCAGGCTTGAGGCTTGACCGAAGTCAAACCTAAAGCCGGATTTCAACTTCCAAAAAACTTTCATTAAATTCAAAAAACGTTACTTTACTTTAATCCAAAAATTCAAAATATCAAAGACTTCCAATAAAACTTTCAAAATATTACGTTACTTTACAAAAAAAATTTTCACAAAACCAATTAGACTCAGGTCCACCTATATCTTCTACTGGATGTGAGACTTGAGGTCAATCAACTGGCAGATACCAGATGATCATCTCTCTCAAAGTCTCAGTCCCCAGTAAAATTTATATTTAGACCACCGAAGTCTAACTGAGGTGGCCCCACGTTGGGCGCCATTTTGTTATGGAAGTATGTTGAAGGCGACTTGACCAGGACGTTAAGTCCAAACTGCCAGCATGAGCTGACAGATCGCCTGATGACAGCGATAGCACAGGGCGGCACGCTAGCACCTCGGCTAAGGATGGCGGAGAGTGTGGGGGAGTTCCCGAAATACCTGCCGCATGTCATCATCCATAGACAAAAAAATTTTCGTGCCTGCACTACAAAAAACGGCACACACTCGGTCCTGAAGGGACCTTTACGTCACTTACCTGCTTACTGCTGAATTGAAGGCGCAGATGTTATGCCTTCTTGGCCTTGCCCCATCCTCCCTTTGACTTGGGGGGCACTATTTCCAAGTCCCTTTGGCTGACCTGTAGAAGAAATTAGAGCGGACCTATGCGACCTTCATGTTAGAGGGCTCCAGTAAATGTGAGGGAAGAAATAAAAACGTTCAGCAATTCATATTTACGTTATAATGAAATAGGTTTAATGTCTAATTTATACACTAGCATTTCTTACTTTTGTAGTATTTAGATAGATTGATAGTAGTATTTAGATGCTAATACACTGCTTCATTTTGTTATAAACGCTATATTAGTACGAAATTACAAGTGATTTCGTTTTTTTGTTTTTTTTTTTTTTGTTGCTTAAATTCACCCCCGTAGGATTCTGATTTTGGTATCTTACTTCTGATTGTCCTGTCATGTTCTACAATACTAAAGTGGATACGACAGATTTTACTTAAAGGTTTATATACTACTACGCTACTATGCTAGTTTCGCGAAGGCAACCCGAAGAAATAATTATCAAGCCGAATTTCACAAAATTGATAGTTGGAATGTTCACGTATCCAGCAGGCCTCCTGAAGCGTGTTCTCCAGCTGTACTGAAATTAAAAGAAAAATAATAGACGAAATAAATGACCACGTCCGAAATCCCTTTGGGTTGCACTTTTACAGTACTACTAGTCTGTGCCTCACCGAACTGGGTATAATCACACCAACTATTTTCTTCCCACTCTTGGTAACAAAACTAATAACGCATCTATGCCTGACGAATTTAAAAAAAATTAAGGTAGCCTATCAGTAGACTACCTGTGGGTATGTTTTTACTAAATTTCTTAATGCTTATAGGTCCTCTGACACTTTCACACAAGCCGCTAACCAATTCATCTTAAGAAGCGTTAGCACTTGTATCTGATTGGGATATAAGCTATCATCACATGATATAGCCGGTTTCAATAACAATTGCTAGTATATAAGTAAATAAATATAGTTGTTTTAGCGAACGAATTCCTATATATATATCCAATCAAGAAAGCCGTGTATGTCTAAGCGTATAACTATATGTAACTCATTTAACTAATAAGATGATTTTCAAACATACATATGAAATCAAATGAATTTAACGAAAATACCTGAGTTACTTAATACCTACATATATATATCAATTGAAAAAAATATAGTTTATTTAATGAGAGTACCTGAATTATTCACTATATATATAAGATCAAAAAATATGGTTATTTAATGAAAGTACCTTAATTATCTACTATATATCAGATCAAAAATATGGTTATTTAATGAAAGTACCTTAATTATCTACTATATATCAGATCAAAATTAGTTCATTTCACAAATAAGGTTGACGTCTGAATAGATACTCAAATAGAGACTATATATTGGTATCCAGGTCTATACATGTACTTCACCTAGCGAAGATCGGTAGAATTCTGCATGTCGCATAAGCCACAAATCGTTGTATATGAGTTGCTACATATGATGTATGAATATAGTCATCCCACAGAAGTGGGGGCCTCGCCGGTACTTCAGGAATGGGCTTCTCCGTTTTTGTTTGCGTAATCGAATCAGGTAAGACTGAATCACTTACTTGTACTAGATGGTTCTGGAAGTGTTCATTATTATGTGGAGGATACATATGCTCATCTCCTTTCTCCAGTAATCCTCTGGTGCTAAATCGTCGTGCTGGGCAGCTAGGCTTAGTTTTGTTTCCTATTTACGATATTTATTTCACAAATCGATTTTCTTGACATTATACCACTTTAATCATGGATTACACTCTTTTTGGGAGGATTTTCTGTCCCGATGACTTATTATTCGCCGAGATTTTTTTGGCTCCCTTCTTGCTTTTCTTACGTTGTCAAAAAACTCAAAAAACTCCGCCAAGAACGCTCTTCTTCTTCCTTCTGTCACTCAACATGACACCGAGCTTGAGGAAGCATTTCTCTCGGTCGGGGCGCGTTTTGGTTTCATGCTGTAGTCGACAACAAGCCGGGCCTACACGCTTCAGTCCGTGGTGGCATATTGCTATATGCAATATGCTACGACCATAACATCAGAGCGGACGCCATAGTCACTATTGAAGTCACTTTTCTTGATAGCACTCGGGACTGCTATCAAAATAGTCACTATAGTGTTTAAATGTGTGAATTGTCAAAGAGCTTGTATAATTGAAAGTAAATAAGTGAATAAAACTAAAATGGATATAAAGAAGAAAATTATTTTATTGCTGTTTATAGTTTTAATGTATTTAAGACCCAATTTATCAATTTACGGGGGGGGGGGGGGAAGAGTCTATTTTCTGACCGTTTATATATGAACACATACATATGAATATTTTCCTTCAAAACGCTTTTTTTCGCTTTTTCTCGTTCAGAGCAACCAAGTTGCTTTTTACACTATCGTCAAATTCACAGAGTCATTTCAAAACGCTTTCGAGGTCACTATAGCGTGTTGCTCTGAACAGACTCATAAACACAAATTTCCACTAGCATCTACCTTCTATTTTCAATTTTACATTTGACAGTTTATTGACTAGTTTGTACCGACTGGTCAGAAATCTTGTCAGTACAGACTAGCCAGTAAAAAAGAGTAGTCAGTAGGGGCTTACACAAGCCTGTGTAAGTGTTAAAATCTGTCAGTGTCGAGTTAGATTGGAATTTTGGACGCAAGGCTAGCGTCACATGCGACGAGTGGAAAAAATATGCTCAGATTGAACGCGTTGACATTTGAGTTTCGCCAAATTTGTTTTGATTTTTTTGTTATAAATTAGCTCACATTTATATAAATTACACAACAAACATTTCTCAAATTCCTTTTTGACCTTCAGAAATAAAAAAAAAAATCTAAATCAAATCAGGCAGCAGTACAATCTCCCAAGTGTTAGGTTACATTGAACGCGTGCTCGACGAAAAGTAGAAATTCGCCTGATTTTTGCGTCGCAAGCGTCGCGTGCAGTGGTTATCTAACACTCCCTATACAACAAGCGTATATTCGATATTACCTGTCAACACATGCTAAGCGAGTAACGCGTTTGAATTTTTCATACTGACTCCAGCCTAAGACTAGCCAGCACAATAATGTTGCACCGATTACCGAAATTAATTGTGTGCGTGTTCATTTAAGTCATAGATTGTGATATAAATTCGTAACACGTAATGATAATTTAATTATAATATTATCACCTTAAATCGCAGGTAAACAACTGTGCAACTTTCTCAATTTCAAAATGTCTTTTCAATAGAAATTATACATTATACGTTATAGGACATACATACATTATACGTTATAGGACGAAACACATCTATATACCTTGGTTCCTTATATGATTATCGAGTTTAATTGTGTGCGTGTTAAATTCAATTGCAGGTTTTGATATAAACAATAGGTTTGTTCGATGAGTAAGCCTAGGTCTATACCGGGCAAGACTATCTTGTTTTTTTAAAAACCTAGGCTACTCCGAGCTTACACTACAAATTTCTCGGGGTAATGATTTGACAGTTGTCACTTGAGAACTCTCACTAGCAATTTGCTGCTGATTGGTACATATAAATAAGTTCTTGAGCAAAAATTTAAAGAGAAGAAACAGAAAAATAGCTAGAGCACATTTTATTTGTCTTCACCCTTTTTATAAATAATATTTTACAATTAATTATACTCAGGAGAACTGTCACAGAAATGTCATTACATTAGGTTTTTTAAAAACTTCTTCGATGAGTGCACAAAACCCCGGGTAAAGTTGGTGGAAATTGTAGGGGAAAATTTAGACGGGGTTCACATCGAATAAACCTAATAACTGTATCACAAATTCATAGCACGTAAGGAGAATCTAATTATTATATTATCACCTCAAATCGCAAGTAGAGAATAGAATAGAATAGAATAGAAAAGCATTTATTAAAAAACCTCAGCTTACGCTACGTTACAACGTTAGGTACATCGAGTATACTGTTAAGTGCAATAGAAAGAGACAACTGGTGACATCTACTGGCAATGGAGAGTAAACAACTTCAGGTTCGGAGAATCGATGATAGAATCTTCGGGAAGGTTCAGGAATAGAATGAATAGAATGCTTAAAAAGATTCAGGAATAGAACACTCCAGAATAATCTGGAGAGTTTCTAGGGTATAAATATTACAGATGTCATCGCCAGGAAAGAGTCTTGTCTTAGACGTTGCTGTGTGAACAAGCGAAAGTATAAAGAAACGAAAGTGTTGTAATTAGATTGCGATAATTGAAAGTACAGTATTAACGATAATTAAAGTTGAGTTGATTAATTGAAAGTTTGTGAATTGTATAAGATTAGAGTGAAATAAAGGACTTGTATATTAAATATTAAATATTGTGTTTTAAATAACGAAACAAAAGCCACGCTGGCAACAATACAATAGATATTAATAATAAGTCGAGTGAATACAAGACCTAGGAAAATAACAAAAATGCAACGAATAAACTCATTGCAGTAGAAAACTATCTAGATTGTAGTAATAATAACGAGTAATAAAGTTATAGGACTAAAATTAAGGTTGATGTAATGCAAAATACAAGATAAACAAGAATGAAATAAGATAACATAACATAAGATAAACAAAACTAAAATAGAACAAATCAACAAAATTATGATGAGTAAAAAACAAGTAACAGATAAGATTAAAACCAAAACCACACACTGACCAATTGCACATAACATAAAGATCCAAATACAAACTAACAAAGTAAAGTCTAAAAACAAAAATAAAATGGAGATATAAAAATATATAAAAATAAAAGAAGTACAGTGACTTCAGAGCTTTTTTTTTTTTTTTTTAATAATAATAATAGGGATAGGATTGAAGGATATGCTAGCTATACAAAAGATGTGACATCGCAAGTTCCTTGAACTGCTTAATAGAGGATGTATTTACGATTTTACGATAGAATCAGGTAACGAATTCCACAGGGAGGTTCCCTGACCAAATAATCCATTAGAGCCAAATCGGGTGTTAGTTCGGTGTGAGACCAGCCTGGAGGTATTGAGGGAGCTCCATGAGAGTAACTCACTTATTTACTTCGGTAGCAGGTTCCATCTGCCTTTATGAATAAAGCACAAAACCCTGAGTTCAAAGAGTTTGGTAAGGGAACCAGCGTAGCCCCCGGAATATAATACAAGCCATGAAGTCGCCGAAGGCACCGACACATTAAAAGGCCTTAAAGTGACGGGTACAGCATGCAGTAAGAGCTCACTCTCACTGCTTTTTGCATACTCGTCATGGAAGAAAAATTAAAATTTCATTTTAAGCAGGTCCTAAAGCCTAAAACTGTCGCTCCTACAGCAAAATGAAGTTAGAACAAATTGCAGCCAAATATGTTTTCTTTCTAATAGTTAAAAAAAAATCACATAGAACAAATTTATGGAAATTATAGCGTCTGAACAAAATACAAGCCTGCTGAACTGCCCGCTGCTCTCTTTTTTCGACTTTGTTCATGGCTTGTATATTCCGGGGGTTACGGAACCAGGCAAAAAAAGCTGCAACAATTGTGAAATATGAGAAAGCCTCTTAAGACAGTAGATGTATCGTACACAGCATTTGAGCGCTCTGTTCAGCTTCGCTATCTCAGTGGCTTGTAGTCAAACTGTATTGGGGGAGAAAAATTCCAAAAGGCAAAGTTTCGATGGGAGCACGAGATTTTGAAATTGTGAAATTTCTCATTGGACGGCTGTGCAGTTCCTTACATGTGATTTGAGGTGATAATATAATAATTTAACTCTCATTACGCGCTGTAAATTTGTGATACAGTTATTGTTTATATGTAAAACTGTAACTTGTTTGAACACGCACACAATTAACCTCGGTAATTATATAAGGTGTTTCCGCCTAGGTGGTCCATAGAACAGGAGATGATAATACTCATCCGAGGGTTACACGTAATAGTACAGCTTGCATGCAAGCCGCACTGCCATACTTCTTGGAAGTGTAACTCTACTGCCATGCTGGCAGTTCAGCTTTCAGCGAACTTGCATGATGAAAAACCATGGCAGGTGAGGTGATAGTAATTTGATATTAAGCGTGAATTACAATTCCGACTGATTTGTTGACTGCGACTTGATTTTAAGCTGAAGTCGACGCGGAGGTGAAATTTGTAATTAAATTAAAGCTTCAACTTCTTGAACAAACCAGAAGTCCCGACTTCTGTGATTGAACTGGAGCAAAGTTTAGTTTCAGTCGTAGTCACAGTCGAAGTTGTAATTGTATCTTACCACATGCATTTACCATTTGGGCAAAGTCGCAGTCGACAGATCAGTCGTAATTGTAGTTCACGCTTTATACAGTTTTCAAGATGGCGGAAAAGAAATGCTTGAGAGAATTTAATAAATTTATTCTGGGTAAATGAGATTTTCTGGGATCATTTGCACTACATCATTTACCAACACTTTCCTCTTAACTTTTTCTTGGGTTTTTATCATTCTGCTACTTCCTTTATTGCTATAATTTTTGATATATGCATGACTTTACGCCTCAATGCCATTTTTTAAATGAACTTGCATGCAAGATGATAACACATCAACCGAACTGCCTTCTGCTATCAAGTTAAAAATCGCGTTGGAAGGGACGCTTGCATGCATACTCTACTATCTCGTGTAATCCCCGGGTTACCTAGGCGAACAAAAACTTGAAAGCAGGGGGAGGGTCCACAGCATACGTTTGGGAGTTACAGGGTGATTAAGAAATTATGCTAGTCTTTCACAAAACACCCACTATCTTAAAAAGTACAGGGTGTACGCATTGAATAAATAACTAATAAGGAAACGGCATGTATTAGTGTGTTCTGTTGGTATTCGTGTCGTCATGGCAGTAATGAAATTCTGACATTCTGAAGGGGAACATTTTTTATAATCCAAATTCCTGGAATAATTTGGAAGCCAATGACAATTCAATTGTAAACAAATAAACCGCCATTGATAAAATGTTAATTTTTTTACCATGGCTGTTTATTTTTATAAATATTTCACTTTTAGTTTGTTAGAAACACTATAATTAATAAGTAAAGCTATTAAAGTTACTTGAAGAATGATTTCCCACGACAATAACTCTGTTCGTTCCTGCAGCACAGCACAGCGCACTTCATTATGATAATTTAAGACTCCGGAGTCTGTATTACATAAAATATCGTTCATAAAAGAATATTTCGCACTTATTTCACACTACTATTATGTAAAAATCACGTTTAATTATTTATTTTTCACAATATCGCGAATTCAAATCCGAGAACTTCTTTTCAAAATTATGAAATGTCAGAATGTTGAACTGACACAAAATAGCAACGAGGCACGTCTAGGCGTAACGGCAGCAAAATACTCCTGCTTCGTGCTGAAGGGTGTAAACGTTAATTAAAAGTACTCTATCATTCAAAAAGTAAAAAAAAATTTGCTAGTGATAGATTTTCCTGGAAAATGGAATCTAATATACTTTTGACATTAAAAATTTGACAGCATATATCCTGTTTACCACTACACCTCTACTTTCACGTTTAATCAGTCAGTTTGTTTTTCTCTTTATCAGGATTTAATTGTGTTAACGCGATTTTTTTTTTAATTTGGAAATTACTGATGTGGGATGTGGTCAAGTGAATACTGAAACTTTATTTGAAACATTGACGGATTTTGCATTTATGTGCTTGTTTTGTTATAACTCGCTCCTATATCTAACTTTATTTTTATCAACCGTGAAGAGTTTCATGTTGAGTGCCTCATTTAAAACTGTCCATCTGATCATTTCTTAAAGTGCATATTAGTGGAGTACCTGGCCTGTGTGCATAAATGTAATTAAATGTACTTAATAAGCGGAAGGAATTGAGTAAGTATAATTTTTAATAATGGGGATGGTAATAGGATTTTAACCGTCTTTAAAAAAGGAAACTATATTGCTTTCGGAGCGGTTTAATTTACATTTTACATACCTGAGTTAATTTGTTCCATAAAGCCAATTGAAACTGGCTAATTTTGTATAACGCATCATATTTTATCGTTGAGGTACAAACAATAAATGAATTACTGGAACTCAATTTGATTAATTTGAAACAAATCCGGTCAGGAAGTGGAGTTTCTCAATAAATTCTTGAAACAAGTTGTTTACGAAATATGCTTACAATATAATACAAAAACACTCTATTGAAAGATTCTGGCCTAGGCCCTAAGCGGTACCCACTGGTAGATCGACAATAGTTAGATATTAGCGGACTAATATTAGCAAAACAACAAAAGAAGGCAATTAGTACACACTTACAAAGTGATACAGAAGTTATTAATTAAATGGGAATGAGTAATTTGGAGCAAGTGCACAAAATTTAAATGAAATCTGAGAGTTTTCCTCAATCTTGACTTGTTCCGTCGAAATTTCTCCAATAAGAGGGAACTATTAAATATAATACGGAATCAAATGGGCGAACAATAGCTCCCAGCGGTATGTCAAGCGCTTGTCAGGAGAAGCGCTTCCACAACATAGCCAGAAAATATATTTTCTGAGGCGCTCTTTTACCATAGCCAAAGGAATCTGCGCGGAAGGAGATCCCTTCTCTGAGTTTAAGCTTATTCATAACCTATCTGCTTTTTACTGTGAAAATGTGACTCATATGCATCTGAAAACGCAGCAGAATTTTCATTCTTTAGTATTAAAGTGTGCGGCTAAAAAGTATTTTAATGATATACCTAATATTACAATATCATAATAGAATAGAATAGAATAGAAAAATATTTATTGAAGAACCTCAGCTTACGCTACGTTACAAACGTTAGGTACATCGAGTAAGTAATAGCTATTTGGTACAAGCAGTAGAATCAAGTTTTAAGAAGACTAACAAAGGAGCAATGAACAGACTCATTGCAATAGAAACTAATATTAGAATTATAGGTACATTAAGTTATAAAGCTATAGTAAAGATAATGTAATAAAAAGAAAAATGAAAAATGAAATAAAATAAAACAAAATGAAATACAATAAAATAAAATAAAATAAACCCAAAAATGGAGTTAAAGATGACAATAACAGAAACGCTGAAGCATTATTCAAAGCTTAAAAGAAAATAACATACAAGATCAGCAGTGAGAATGAACGATTATACGATGATACTAAGTTATAGTGTGAATCATCACATGTAAAATGTGAAGTACAAGATTCGAATTTAAAATAAGTATTACTAAATACTAGATACTAAAGACTAAAGACTAAAGAAACCTTAGTTACCACAAGGATCAATTTATAATAAGATAAAATTTGAAGTTAAAAATTAAGATTTAGATTTGGAGCTTGGAGTTTGTAATAGGAGTCCAAAGGCTAGGAATCGTTAGAGACCACTAAAGCGCAGATCGCCACAGAAAGTACCGATATGCCGACGAGGTACTCATTAACGTGCATTGGTGTCCATAAGGTGAAGTAAGATCTTCCTAACCTCCTCAGGAAGTGAGTTCCACAGACAGACTCCACGTCCAAAAACGTTGTTGGACCCGAATCGGGTTCGTGTTCTCTGAAGGACAAGTCTAGTGCTGTTAAGATTGCTCCATGAGAGCAATTGACTTATGTAACCTGGGAGGGAGCCACATCTAGCTTTATGAATGAAGCACAGAGCTCTGAGCTCTAGCTGCTTATCGAGGGGCTCCGGCATAAACAGCTGGACTAACGGGGAGATATGAGCATATCGCCTGAGGAGAAAAATGTATCTCACGCAGGCTCTAAGTGCTCTGTTTAATTTAGCCATTTCAGAGGCCATCAGGGGGAACATGGCAACATCGGCATAGAAAAAATGTGGAATTATCAGGGAGGTTACCAGGGATTGTCTGATGTGCCGGCCAAGATGGTGTGAGACTGCATATAGAGAGCGAAGGCCGTGATATATCCGTGAACACACTTTGCCGATCTGAGGCCGCCATGTGAGATGATGATCCATGAGAAGACCAAGGTTCTTGACAGGTCTTGTGGAGAGAGGGATGACCTCATTGAGAAGAAGTAGGTTGGGGAGCGCGTCATTATCAATATGAGTATAGTTGTTAATTGAAAATCTTATGGCTTGTGTTTTCGAGAGATTGATAGCTAGCCCACTAGTTTGGCACCAGTCAGAAATACCGCCCAGAGTTGTATTGGGCAATTCAATCAGGGCTGGGAGATCATTGACAGCTGAAGCACCATAAATTTGTAGGTCATCTGCATATAGGTGGTATTTGATATCGCCCATCACTTCAGTGACACCGTTGATGTAAATGGTGAACAAGAGCGGGGTTAGTACAGCTCCTTGCGGAACCCCAGAGGTAATAGCCCTGGGGGACGAGAAACGGCCGTCGCTGTTGACAACTAATGACCTGTTGGTCAAATAAGTACAAATAAGCCCTCCAGCGATGGATCCGAACCCAAAAGAGTTCACCAGCTTGGATACAAGTAGGCTATGGGGAACTGAGTCAAATGCCCTGCTTAAGTCTAATAGCACTTGAACGACATGTTTGCCTTCATCACACTGCTTGCGGATGTCCGAGACTACCTTTACCAGTGCGGAAGTCGTGGAGTGTTTGTGCCTGAACCCAGACTGATATGTTGACAGCAGGCCATTATCCTCTATATGTTCATTGATTTGATCCGCAACGAGAACTTCAAAGACTTTAGCAATGGATGGGAGAATGGTGATGGGACGCCAGTCATTAGTACACTTAGGTGAATTAGTTTTGGGGATGGGGGTGATGATGCCGATTTTCCAGCATTTTGGGAATATGGAGTGAGTGACAAGTCTATTAAAAAGATGCGTAACTAGTGGCAAAATGAAAGGAAGGATGATTCTGTAAAATTTAATTGGTATCTCATCATATCCGACGGCGTTAGATTTGATACGCTGGAAGGCCTGAAGCACTTCAGCCTCATCAAAGCCACGGAACGAGAAACCATTTGCTGGGGGGGTAGGACTGTTCGCTAAATCTTGGTTTGAAGTAATGGTGTCTTGGGATGAAGAATTAAGAGTAGTGACAGGTGGTGACACAGAGCTATCAGGAGGAGCAATAGGTTGAGCAATAGGACGAGCAATAGGATGAGCTGAGCAGAGATGTTCCGCAAAAACTTCGGGGTCGACACTAGACGGTGTTCTTGCTTTAGAGCCCAATCAAAGATTATGAATCCTACGCCAGTCAACGCCATCCCTGAAGTTTAGCATGGTGGTTTCCCTGACCAGTGCCCGTATGCGGTGCTCAGCAGCCCTACGTGCAATCCTAAAAGCTGTGAGATTGGCAGAGTTCTTGTACCTCTTCCAGTGAGTATACGCAATGTCACGAACCTGACATAACAAGGACACATCAGATCTATTGAATATTTTATCACTCACACTTCCAATCCGGATTGTTTTGAGAGGCGTTGTTATGAAAGACTGCTTTAACGGTGCTCATGAATTGATGAGCAGCTTCCTCTGGATCAGCAGTATGATAAATGTATGACCAGTTTCTGTTGCCGAGATCAGCCTGAAGGGCCTCTGGCTGAATGGCGGAGAGATTGCGGAAAGTACGTTCGGTATGGGGTGGGGAAGCAGGAAAATTAAAAGAAGCAAAAACAATGTCATGGTCAGAGACACCCGGACATCGGCCAGATAGCAACGGGGCAATAGAAGGGGATGTGATAATTAAGTCTAGCGTGGTGGCAGAGGAAGCGCCGTGACGCGTGGGTGCATGGTTGCTAAGATTAAGTTCAACTTCCTCCAGGAGTTCCCTGAGACAGTTCCCCAAGTGAGAGCTAACACTGATGTCAATGTTGAGGTCACCTGCCATGATCACCTTGGAAAATTGGCTGGTCACAAGGCTCAGTACCTCACCAAGAGAAGACAGGTCTTGATCCGAGAAGGAAGTCACACGTCTATATACTACCACTAGTGCGATTGTGTCATTAACATTGTCAGCACTCCACGTCTTGACCACCATGATTTCCCACCTGTTTGTTATTTTTTGAAAAACAATTCCAGATAGTAACGAATTGGTGAGATAAATGGCAACGCCACCCCCCCCCCCCCCCCCCCCCCTATTCTCAGTGCGATCCAGTCGGTGCAGTCTGTAGCCAGGAATCTCAATCATTTTGGATGTATGGTATGGTTTGGTCTAGGTCTCGCTGACGAAAAGAGCACTGGCCCTGCCGAGGCGGGCCGTGTGCCGAATCTCAGCCAGATTACTGAGGGTCGATCTGGCATTAAGTGAGATGATGTTGAGGTTATTGGGAGGGAGATAATACAATTCTTTAACTGAACCGAAGATTGGGAACTTTTTAAATTTGTACTGAGCATTTCGCAACAGTCGTTGAAATTCAGCGTCTTCAATTTGAGCATCGTCAATCAATTCGAAATTAATTGAGCTGGTCAGATGTAGTTCGTCTATTCGGGAGAGAGCATCAGCTACTACGTTAGCTTTATCCGGAACATACTGTATGTCTAGGTGACGCTTTTTCGGGATTTTGTAGGAAGGCAAAGGTTAAGGGTTTGTAGTCGGTGAAGAGCGTGAAGGTACGACCTTCTAACAAGTATCGACAGTATTTGATGCCAAAAGTTCCCTGTCACGCAGTATACTTGCTTTGCGCAGTGTTCAGTTTTACAGTATTGAAGCATAGAGGTTGCCAGTTTTCATCTACCTTTTGTTGAATAGCGGCCCCGATAGTCGTGTCAGAAGCATCTACCCAGAAGGCTAAATCAGCTGAAGGGAGAGAAAAAGCTAGAAGAGTGGTTTGTTCGAGTTGACTTGGACTAGTTTACCTTTCTGGAACTTTCTTTCTTAGATGAAGTTACAAATCTGCTAAAAATAGCTTGGTATTTGGCTGGATGAGGCAGGAAACGACGATAAAAATTCAGCATCTCTAGAAAGCGACGTAGTTCTTTGATAGTTAGGAAACTTGTAATTTCTAATTACTTCTGTTCGTTCCGGAGAGGGTTTAACTCCATCGGGAGTTTGAGATGTCCTAGAAATTCTGCCTGTGGTTTTGAGAAATTGCATTTCTCCAAATTTATAATAAGCTCGTATTCGCTGATACGTTAAAAAATGTCTTCCAAGTGTTTATAATGTTCAGGTTCCGATTGAGAGGCTATCAGAATATCATTCAAATACACGAAGCAAAAACGAAATTCCTGGAAAATGGTATGAATGAACCTTTGGAAAGATTGAGCTGCATTACACAATCCAAAAGTCATACGCGTGAACTCTAAGAGTCCAAAAGGGATGCATATAGCAGTTTTGGGAATGCTTCGGGTTCTACTGGAATCTGGTGATAGGCCTTTGCTAAATCGAGAGTTGTAAAAAATTTACTATTTTGAAGTTGATATGAAATCGTGAATTAAAGGTATTGGATATCGATCAGGAATGGTGCAAGAATTCAGGCGCCTGTAATCACCGCATTGTCTACAATTGCCATTTTTTCATTTTAATGCGGTGTAAATGAGAAGACCAACAGCTACTTGAGGGTTGGCAGATGCCCTGCTTCAATAAAAAATTCGAACTCTTTCTTGTGGCTGCCAACTTGATGAAGGCCGACGAACTTTTGATGAGATGGGCGGACCTTTGGTAATAATATGGTCTATAACACCAGTGTGATCCTGGTTTATATGGAGATTTTTCTTATCTAGTTGTATATTGTCTGTACCAAACCGGATAACATTGTAAGTGGAACAGAAATAGTTTTGCATTAAAAATTGACTAGTGTGTTAGTAAAAACTGTTGAAAGAGAAATTATAGTCACATATAGCATCCTACTCAACTGACAGTTTTGACAGAGCTGTTCTACTGTATTGAATATACTGTGGTTGAACACTACGAGAGTCAAGAACACTATCAGTACTAAAGCACAATAAAAAAAAAACTTTAAGTTTTAAAGTCTGACTTTCATATGTGTTGTTCCTACCCTGTTAAGTACCTGCTCAATCACTTTAAGTGTTACACTATTTACCTTATTTGTATTCGTTGCTAGAGTTTATGCTTATAATTAAAAAAGTATGTACTGTATATTTATGTACCCACCGTTTAAGGACGTGGTCTTGGCCGGTCTTTCAATAAAATAGTTTTGTATTGCAAATAATTCTAATTCCGTATCGTGCACGGCAATAAAATATTGGCGCAAAATGCGAATGATTATGTTTTTATACTCTAGATGATGAAATCATTGTCATTCTGTTTGTAACGCATAGAAATAGTACTGGTAGAGTAAATTAGATTGGACACCCTCGCATAAAATTAAAATTTATTATGATTTTTGCAAATACGTCCGTCTGTCCGTCCTCTCGATAACACGAAAAAGCAGAAATTTTATTCACGGAGTTTTCATAAAAATAGTAAATAGAATTTTAAAAATTTACTAAATTGGGCAACCCCTTCTTGCTGTTGGCATAACAAAATTTTGGTTTTTACATATACTGTGAAAACGATCAGTCCTAAACGTATGTATTTATTATATTGCAAAGTTCTTCAGAATATAAAATCCTAAGAAATTGGTTATAATAATTTTGATTGCCCGACGAACCGATATATATGTATATATAATAACGAAATATAGCATTTTCAGATTTAATTGAACCTTTTTCAGAAAGAATTAAAACTTTTTTCAAATAATTAAACCTTTTCCAACCAATGCCTTGGCTCACACCCTTCAACATTCAAGTCTTTTCGTAGATGAGAGGCACTCTGGGGGAGGGGTTTTTCCTCCCCCACTTGTCTCCAATCTTCTCCTCAAAGAATTAAACCTTTTCTACAAAGAATTCACGATTTTTCCACAAAGAATTAAACCTTTTCCCATGTAGAATTAAAAAAAATCCAAACAAACAATAAAACTAAATTCATAAACAATTAAATTTGGAAATGAATTAAATTTTTATCACTCTTACATTTGTAAATATTTTTAGGTTGAAGTGGTATCCCAAGTAATGCAGAACAAATTTTCATCATTACGTTCATTATAAAATTTAAGCCATCTGTAGCATTTATACCCCTAACGCTATTTTCTATAACTAAAATACGGCTGCGCTCAACAGATGTATCTGCTAGAATTCTCCTCGTAGCTACTTTAATCTTTGAAAATGCTTGCTCTATATGGTTGAGCAAATTGAAGGTAAATATGTAAAATTTCACACACATGTAGAAGATGCATGGGTAATTTTGGACAATGCCGCGATATACAAGACGGTTTCTGTTCGAGAAGTTGTTGGCCCCGGTAATAATTCACGACTTAAATTTCTTCCACCATATTCACCTAATTCACCTACGCAGGAAATATGTCTGATCTTTTACTTCAGCATTCGCAGATTTAACGAATCTATTCCAGTAATTATTCTAACATCAAGCTTTTCTTATGGGATTGAGAAATTGAGAATTTTACAGTTAGTTGGAAGTTGGATTACCTTACTTTTTCCCAGCGGGGTAATAACTAACAAGTAAAAAAGCTAAAATTTGTCTACGACCAATTCTTATGATACCCTAGAATAATGCCAGTATAAAATTTAGTATGGCCACCAATCTATGCAAGTTTGATATTTGAACTGGTTTTTCACATATATTTCTAGAACGGTTCGTCGGACAGAAAAAATGATTATAACCAATTTTATAGAATTTCGTATTCTGAAGAAGTTTTTAGTACAATAAAAATGTCTAGGGCTGATCGTTTTCACAGTATATGTAAAAACCTAAATTTTTATATGGTAACACCAAGAAGGGGGTGCCCGATTTAGTCGGTTTTTAAAATTTTGTTTGCTATTACTATAAAAACACCATGTATGCGTGGTTGTCCAATCCATCTTGCTCTACCATCATTATTTCTGTGCGTTACAAACAGAATGACAAACTTAGTATACCCTATAGATTTCATCTAGGGTATAAAAAGGAGATGTATAAATCAACAGCAATACTTAATGCGTATTCAATCTCTAAACTTTGACATTTATAGCTCTTTGTAAATATGCCCCGTAAAAATTGATATTAGTTTTCTGGGGCCCTTGTTGTATTTTTAAAAAGTACGCGGGAAATTTAAGTTTTTTTTTATTATTCTTGTCTAAAAAAACAGGTCAACATAGACTATTTCATTTTCAATAAATATTCTTTCATTTATAATGATTTAAATGGTGGTTAAAATTGATTTATAACAACTGAGTGGCAAATATTGGATCATCCCATAAATAATGCTGTTTTTTATACTTCACATTTATTTTTAAAAAATAATGCGTAGGTATGTACAATATATAAAAAAATAAGTTTTAGTCATTTTCTTCAATGCTTTTTTATTAGACTTTTATTACCCACCCCTCTTCTAAAATTCACTTATCCGTGACAAAAAATACACCTCTACCGTTCTGACCTCGTCTAAAAAATTCTCATATTTTCTGTACACATTTTGAAGACTGTAAAATAAATGATAATCAGATGGGGCAATATCCGGCGAATATGATGAGATTTTCCATTGAAGCTGCCTCGGCCTCTGTGTTGTCATCCGAGCTTTATATGGAAGAGCGTTTTCCTGATGAAAGATCATCTTTTGTATTAAAACCAGAGAAGTTCACAGCTGTTTTCTTAAGACATAGCTGTCTTGAATTCGCACATGTAGACCTCCTTTGTTATCGTTTTTGTTTAGGTTTAAAAGTTCAAAGTGAACTAAACTAGGGCTGTTAATTTTTGTATTCGATTTTCGAACTTCGAAGCTTCAACCTTCAAACGGAAGAAAGTAGAAGCTTCGAATATACCATGTGACCTGTGTTCAACATTTGTACTATTTTATCCTCTTTTCGTTTAACTATTGAGCTAAAATGTGGCATACTTATAGATCTTGCATGAAGTGCTGTTCATTGGTAATCGCATCACTTGAGAACGGCTGGACCGATTTGGCTATTTTTTTTTAATGTTCATAATCGGCAACCCCTTCTTGGTGTTGCCATGCAAAAATTTCGTTTCTAAGTAAAAATGAGTTGTGTTCGTTGTTAATCGCATCAACTAAGAACGGCTGGACCGATTTGGCTAATTTTTGTTCTAATAGTCCAAATAACGTTTTTAGGGAAAGAAAATTTGAATCGGCAACCCCTCTTTGTGTTGCCAAGTTGCCATACAAAACTTTGGTTTTTCATTATACGTCAACGTGGACAGCTCAAATTTTCTAAACGGCGTTTTTAAAAATAAATATAAATTTAAGTTCAAAAATGGGACCAATCGGGCAACTCCTTCGTAGGGTTGCCATAAAAAAATTTCGTTTTATCTATATATTTGTGCACTACCTGAGAACGCGTCGACATAGAGAGCTAAAATTTGGTACATGGTGTTTTCATAACAATGGTAAATAAAATTTCAAAAATGGACTAATTGGGTTACCTCTTCTTCGTGTTGCCATACAAAACCTTGGCTTTTCACTATATACGTCTACGTGGAGAGCGCATATTTTGTGCACGGCGTTTTCATAATACTTGCAAATACAGGTCCAAAAGTGGAGCAAATCGGGCAGCCCTTTGTTGGTGTTGCCTTACAAAACTTTAGTTTTTCACTTTATATTTCGACACCGCTGCGTCGACGTAGAGATCTGAAATTTTGTATACGGTTCTATTTTAAAAAAAGGGAAATTTAAGTTCGAAAATATGACCAATCGGAAAACTTCTTCGTTGGGTTGCTATACAAAAATTTCGTTTTTTACTATATATATTTGGGCACTACCTGAGCGCGTCCACGTAGAGAACTACAGTCTCCCACGCATATGAACATGCACCCACCCATCCACCCACTTACACACACGCACGCACACCCTAGAGACGGAATCGCGTGATCGAGTCAGATAATAGCTTAAATATTATTCGGCTCTGCCACCTCACCCCTTTCAACCCCCCACCCACCCCATTTAGGCATTTCTGTTTATTATTGCCGGCCAACACCGGCAGATTCTCCTAGTATAATATAGAACCAATATGGTGGTTAGATGATGGCTGCGAATTTTTCTATTAATGGTCTGATTCGATTCAAAATTAATACCTGCTGGTTACATTGAATAAATAACTAATAAGGAAGCGGGGTATCGTGCGAATACAGTGTACGTGTTTAAGCATTTCAATGACAGTGTGACCTATAGTCGGGGGGGGGGGGGGGAAGAAATGACAAGCATTGAATAAATAACTATTTATTCAATGATGACAAGAGGGCCTAGTGACTATTTTGTGTCAGTTCAACATTCTGACATTTCATATTATTTGAAAATAAGTTTCGGATTTCAATTCGCGATATTGGGAAAAATAATTAATTAAACGTGATTTTTATGAATAGTAGTGTGAAATAAGTGCGGAATATTTCTTTTGTGAACGACATTTTGTAAAATAGATACTCCGGAGTCCTAAATTAACATAATGAAGTGCGCTGTGCTGTGCTGCAGGAACGAACAGAGTTATTGTCGTGGGAAAGCATTCTTCAAGTAAGCTTAATAGCTTTACTTATTAATTATATTGTTTTAAACAAAATAAAAGTGCAATATCTATAAAAATAAAGAGCCATGGCAAAAAATTTAACATTTTACCAATGCCGGTTTGTTTGTTTACAATTGAATTGTCATTGGTGGCTAAATTATGCCAGTCGTACATAGGCAACGCCAAGAAATATTATCTGAAAATAGGAGGGAGCTAAAAAATTTTTTATTTTACATAGTAATTTGGATTATAAAAAATGTTCCCTTTCAGAATGTCAGGATTTCATTACTGCCATGACGAAACGAATACAAACACGGCGCACTAATACATTTCGCCGAGTGGCTTACGTTTTCATCCGATATGCCGTTTCCTTATTAGTTATTTATTCAATGGCTGGTTATCGGGGTCGCAGATTACGAATTTTTGGTAAAAATGTAGAAATTCAATATGGCAGACAGATTAGCTATTTGTTGTCCATTGACGTACGGATTTTTGAGTAAAATTTAGAATTTGGAATTTAGAATTTTTATTATTAATTTCACTTGTTAGTTAGGGTTAAAACACTTTCTAAAAACAGATTTTTAATGAAATTTACTGTAGGTAGACTTCGAAGCTGCAGATTCGAAGCTTTAAGTCGAACCCTTCGAACCATGAACATTGTATGATTGCTTCAAAATTTTTGAAGCATCGAAGTATGCATGCTTTAACATGCGAATGTTGAATCAAACAAAGTTCAAAAATAATTTTAAGTCACTTCGATTATTATAAATTAACCTTACAGATAACGAAAAATGCATCCTTTGAAGATTCGAAGCATATATAAAACATTCATGTTTCGAGGGATACGACTTCGAAGCTTCGAATTGCTTGTTTCAAAGTCAATCAACTCTCATTAGACTAAACCTTTCATATTCAACCAAGCTGATAACAAGATCTTTAAATTGGGGTACCAGTCTTTCTCTCTTCTCTGTCCATTGTCCTCAGCGTTTGAATTTTTTGTAGAGAACCTATTTCTCGTCACCAGCCACTATACAAAGAGTACACATTCACTCTCTGTGCGTGATTGGATTTGGAAAATGTGTGTGGAATTCATTGGCCTAATTTGCTGAGTTCTGTTTGAACAGCCAAACAATCAGCACTAAGAGACAGCATCAACATCAGTGTAAATCACGACAATTATACAGAAAAACAAAAATTGCAATTCACGTATTTGCCGACGGCATGTGAATTGTGTGTGTGAGCGAGACAAGTGTTTCGTGCTTTGGGTCTTTTGTATATGCATTGTGAGTAAAATAGATGTGCAACACAAAGACACTTTTATAGTAATCAGTAATAATTGAAGTGAAAGGCAAAATAAAAATAACAGTGTGGTGATAGAACCACCTTTATAATGCTGTGTGTGAGTGAACATTGAAAGTGACACTAATATGGCCAGTGAGGATCAAATTTTGAGCGCCGTCAAGGAAAATATGCGTGAAGTTTTTACGAATTTAAATATGACCAACATTCCGGATGACATCATCGAGTCCCTTGCTAAAAGGATGCTGCAGCGAAAACAGCCAGGGTCATCGGGAAGCAGCACAACCAACAATATAGCTGTGTCTGAATTCGAGTCTGAGGACGAGTCAGGCACTGAAACTGAGGAGAGTGAGTACCACTTGGTTAGAGGGAAACGGAGACCGCGCAAAAACCCACCAATCACTGAGGATAATGTGAAGAAAACTAAGTTCAGAATACCTTCAACAAAGAGGATGTCAAAATTGCTTTGGAATAAAAGCTTCCAGGGTACAAAATCAAGAGTGTAGCAGAGTTCAAAACTACACGCAGCAAAGCAGCAGGAAAGCACATTAATGCCTTCATTGTAACTTTCGACGCCAAATGCAATCTCAACGATATCATCAAAGTGGACCGACTTCTCGACGAGATAGTCTACAGGAAAGTGTTCCAGAAATAAATATGACATCAAATAAAACCTTATTTTGTTAACTGCGAAAAGGAGGAAAATCCAGCTAATTATCAAACGGAAGGAACAGTAGAAGCAGAAGGAGTTCTTAACCATGGAAGCAGTGAAAAACTACATTAAACCAAATAAAATTCCTAATACTGACAAGCCCCAACAGCCCACAGTAACCCCAAAACCAGCCCCAAGGTTAACTCAAGACCCTGAGTCAACACAAGCCTCAAAGCCCACAAAAAATAGGCAGACAACTTCTCACTCAAGAGGCCAAATCCATTTTCCGGTGTGATGTTTTCACACTTATGGGTAATATTAACAATTTTATTCCCCAAAACAGGAAACTGTCTTCCTTGGCAGAACGTCAAAGCGCTTATTTCCAATTTGGCTTTAGCCTATGTCTAGGGAAATAAGCAAATTGAAGATAATTGCATTAAACTGCAACTCTCTGGTAAGGCATAATAAAAGAATAGCCTTAAATTCGTTCCTTTCGGAACAAAAGCCAAACTTTGTCCTTCTTTCAAAGACGACACATCTCAGTCCTTGCCACGAACTGGATTTCGAAAAATCCTGGACCACGGGTTCAGATCAAAATTAATCTTTCCTTGGCACGGCCGTCCTAAATCGCGATGGGCTTAAATGTGAGCAAGCTAAGCTCAGACCATTGTGCAACATGGAATGCACAGCAATCAAAGTCTTTCTCGCCTCTCAACAAACACTTCTCCTCTTTTCCCTTTATAGCAGATGCAATAACTTCAACTGCGTTACACATCATGCTCATGGGATTTTGTTCCACCAGAGTTTGTAGGACGCCCTCATCGAGATATCCAGATCATTCAGGACGAGGATTGGCTTCCATTTTAACTTAAAATAACAGTAAAAATTAAATTGCATTTTTCAAAACTAGCACTAAGAATAAGGACAATGTGACTTTAATATCTGCTTTTATTGCAAGTTGATGTAGGCAGTTTATCCCCACCCTCTCAGACTTTGAGTGCACGCAATTGAGAAAACAGCATTATTTATGGGATGATCCATATTCTGACCTATTTTTTAATAGGAAATTACTCCTCTTATTATACTCTAAATGAAATCATAAGGTGTACTAAGTTTGTCTCCAGTTTGTAACGCATAGAAATAATGATTGTAGAGCAGAATGGATTGGACACCCATGCATAATATTAAAAGTTATTTTGATTTTTGCATGTCCGTCCTCACAATAGGTCGAGAGCGCGTGTGAGTCCTCTCTTCTGGCACCATCTAGTAACAATGTCAAAATCAGTTTGCATAAGCTCGAGTTAAGCGGATCCCTTTAATATAAATGACAATGTTATCAGCCTTAAAGTCGGTATATTTATTAGCTCAGCCACAACTAAGAGCTAGTGGTGATAAAACTCCGCTTCGTGGGCAGCCTCTGGTGGCCTTGATTGTTGTGGATTCGCTGTTTAAGGTAGTTTTTATGCAGCGTTTGTCCAGCATGTTGCCAATCCATCTGACGATGAAGGTTTCGATGCCTCTATCTCCGGTTACTGTCTTGACGTCAAAGAGAGTGTTGTAAAATGCGCCTTGTATGTCCATGATGGAACATAAAAGACCTCCTTATTCTGTGAAGTTTTCTCGTTAGTCTCTATTAGACTGCTGAGAGCCTCCACGGTGGATTTTTCCGATGGGTTTGATGGATTGATTGGCATTAAATGGACTTTTGAGGGACGTTGTTCGAATATAGTTGGGTATTATTTTTTCTAGAGTTTCAGGAGAAATGATGTCAGACTATTAGGTCTGTATGATCTTGCCTCGCTGGGTGGTTTTTTTTACCCGCTTTCGATATAAAAACAACCGTTATTAATCTCCATGCCTTGGGGATATATGCCATGTCACCACTTAAAGTTTTGAAAGGCTTGATCTAACTTTGGCTGCGGTGACGATTTTCTTTGGTAATAAGTAATCCCTGTTTTAAGGAGAATCTCTAGCGTTGCCTTGGTGTTGACGAAAAAGCTCCCAATACATTGTTGGCAATTAAAATAAAATCAATTAATTAATTTTCAATTCAATGATGCATTTCAGCAGGTTTATAACCAATAATCTCTCTACTCTTTCTCCAACAATTTCGTATGCCTGAAAAGGACTGTTGCCGTGTTAACGTCTCTCAATTCATTATAATATACTATTTTTTTACATATACTTAATTTAGTAAATTCGAGTAAAAGGCTTGGTTTTCTTATAAAATTTGTGTACATATCTATTCCAACTTTTATGCACTTTGTAAATGAGTAAAAACAAAGCTATCACTATATGGTACACATGGTACACATATTTGTTAATTCTATCACCTTTGATTAATATTAGAAAAGTAACGTCTGTAAAAGATGGAACCTTCAACAATAATAAGTTATTAATACACATAACATATAACAAGCTGTAAAGCCTATGGTGTGCGACGCCGTAGTATGCAAAATGAGCTAGAACCAACAGAGCATGAAAACCTATGAAATTGCTATATTAATTTTCGAAAAATTATCGAAAGTTATTACACGGAACAGATTTCGTTGTTCTTATATCCTTGGATAAATTCAAAATCATCTAAGTGGATGTTGTATTATTTATTTATCACTCTACATCAAATATTGCAACTTTCATTGTTTTGTTATGTTATTACGGTTTAATAGTATTCATAACAAAAAATAATAATAATTGTAATACGTTTTGGAATGCGAGGCAAATCTAAATATCTTGACTAATTGCTGTAATCGGATCTATAGTTGAATCCCAACCAGCGACTGGAATATGACACTCGTATATTATTACAACATCTGAATGAATTTATAGTGAGTAATATCTAATATCCTGTGTATAGAAGTACATATATAGTGGCTGCGAGGGGTGTTTCATTGTTTGGTTGTAGACGCCACCATCGGGAAATGTTTTTAAGTGCTAATGTGTGGTGGAGGTGTACCATTTTTTTAAAATTTAGTAATTTTTATTTATTTTTGCTAGAATTGATCTAAGTAAGACCAATTCTTACGATACACTAGAAGATGAACGCCAGTATGTAATTTCGTCACCCCCACCATGCAAGTTTGATAATTAAAATGGTTTTTCGCATCTATTTCTAGAACGGTTCGTCTGACAGTAAAAATGAATATAACCAATTTCTTCAGAGTATAAGATCATAAAAGCTATCAATTTTTTAAAAAATTGTGGATTCAAGCTCGAAAGTGCGACAAATCGGGTGACTCATTCGTAGGGTTGCCATACAAAAATTTCGTTTTTCACTGTATATATTTTGACACTATCTTGACACTGTCTGAGAATGCGTTGACTCAGAGCTGAAATTTTGTACACGGCGCTTTCATAAAAATTGTAAATGAAGTTTCAAAAATGGACTAAATAGGGCAACCCCTTGGTTTTGCCATACCAAAATTTAGGTTTTTACGTATAATGTAAAAACGATTAGTTCTAGATCTTTTTCTTGACTGAAAATTTCTTTAGAATGATTTCATATGTTTACGTAAGCGTTGTTAAAATAAATATTTCAGAGTAATTTATAATACTCTTCTCGTGAGAAAATTATCCTATATCCAAGCTTGCAGGTGTTCAAGTTATACTCTACTGCCGGTGCACACACACTTTATGTCTGGATGTATGCATAAAACCTAGTTTTGTCGGAAGATAATTGAATTTCAGTATCTCTAAGACTATCTGCACACATCAAACAGAAATATGGAAAAGCAGGAAGAAATAAACGTTTCGTTACTTAGGTCTTTTTTTTAAATATATAATTAAGCCAAGCTCCGGGGTACCTTATGATGCAAAGCACTGCATGGCAGGAAGAATATAGGGAAATGATTATGGGGTATATATGGAGAGTGGCAGAGGTGCTGATGTATGTCCCCTTAAACTTTCGCAGATTGTAGCCGGATGAAAGACAGAAAATAGTAGACTATTCCATAATCGTAAAGTTTGGGATAAAAAAGCATCACGGAATTGGACTGTACAGTAATTTGAAGGGTAAAAGGATGTGCGCGGTTTGCAGCGCCAGTATTGCATGTAGGCATCATTCTACAAGGGATCAGTCTAGATATTTCATCCCAACATTTACCATGCATGTAGCGATTAAGGAGTGAAAGGCATTCGTTCTATAAATATATTCTATTAAATCAAGTAATTTTCTGGATTTATGTACTGATCATCTTATAAATGACATAGGTGGGAGTAGTTCCGTGAACCATCTAATGGTGCGGTAGTATATTTTTTCATATGTTTAAGTATATGGGATTTCAATTTGTACAATATATAGGATAAATATGGAACGCAGTTTGCCCGTAAAAACAGTTTTCGTAAACTAGCATTTTTATTTTCGACACAATGTCTCTGGTCGCCTTTGATTCCTTCGTTTTTCCTGTTGTGCGCCATCCCACTTCCTTTCTGGATTAGGGTTTAATTATGACATAATAACTCTGTGCTGTGAAGAGGTATAATCACATACAATAATATACAGCGTATAGAGAAATCATTTAGAAGAAAAATGTGCCGACATATCTTTTTAAATGCCATGTGATCCCAAAGGTAAGTCTCCTCTCGTCCGAAAATTCTCTTTTTTTTTCACCTTTTTAGTAGTTTCATTAACATGAAGTAAGAGGCAAGACTTGGCATTCAAAAATTGAGTTGATGGCAGAAATCACTTAAGAAATTATACAATTTTGTCCAGAAATTTTTCTTCAATATATTCTTCTATATATATATATAAATAAGTATATTTTAAAATAATGATTGAACTTGAAAGTATTGATTTTTTACGAAACTAAGAAATTATGTATTTATGTTTTTTATTATTATATATATATATATATATTATATAAGGCTTGGAAGAGTTCCGCCTCGATCCCATATTATAGCAGGTATAACACGATATCTGCGCGGTAGACAAAGGCGTTCCGAAAAGCGGGTATACAAAGCCTAAATAAAAGGGTAGAGATTGGTATTCTTGCCTGGTATTCTTATGCGCGTTGTGGATGCGCGTGCGAGTGCTTACAAAGTCGTGCATCACCTCGAAAACTGTGCTGGTCGCTTGTGACTGCGAGGCGGAACTGTATACCTTAAACGCTATTATCTCGAAACAAGATTTTCAAAATCGGTGACAATGATAACTCGAGAACGAAATGGACGATTTTGCTGCAATTTGTTTTATTATATTCTAAACTATTTTCTTCAGCCCTTGATCGTAGCTTTTGATTTTAATGTAAATTCAGTTTTTCATACCCGATCAAACACCGATTTTGTAGGAGAAAAATGAGCACTTGAAGTTTACAAAGTCACCATTTTGTTAATAATTTAATTTTTCCCAAAAGACGATCAATGTGTTCTTGGGTGTTATTTATGGAATCCCGTTAGATTTTTTTTTGATTTCGGATAATTTTACCGTCGTCAGGAGTTGTCACCGCAAGTCGGTTTGCTACAACATCGTCTTCAAAGAGCTGGTAGCATGGGCATAAATACATAAATTAGATTTTTGTACTCCATTGGTACTCCACTCCACTCCACTGGTTTCATGACAAAACATAAATGTCAAGCAGACTGTTATGTACCTTAAACCCTTAGACACTGGCAATGTCACACAGTCTGGCAAATGTCTGGCCTATAATTGGTCGACATAAAGACGGCCGCGCCACCAATATTTGTGAATTTACCGTTGGTCGTTTCTCAGTGCTTGAATGGCTGCTACAGAGTTTAGCATTGAAGCATTTCAAAGCCAATATTGCATGGAAATTTCAAAATGCGAAAGTGTTGGGCTGTTTAATTTATCGCAATTTTTATTCATCTTGCATTTGTTTAGAATTCCAGTAAAAACAAACAAAACATCCGTACGCACGAAAACCAACTGAATTTGTAAAGCAAATTCAAATAATATCAGTGTTTCAGAGTTTTACAAACCTGCGCGCACACCCTCAATTCTATTACAAATTTGTCGATTATTTGCTCGCCCACGCTTGAATACGACATGTCTAAAAGTAGCTTCCCACGGCCCGTGATTTCACGGGTCGCGCCGTGGGAACGGTCTGGTCCGGGTTGGAGCGTTCGATCAATTTCGAGTCGGTAACTTCAACGGCTCAGCGCGAGCGTGCGCGATGTGGCCCATGGCGGCGACAGCGAGCCGTCATTTCTTCATATAACAGCGGCTTAAAAAACAGCCACTCTTCCTACACGCGGCATTGTGGATTGGCAATTCAATTAAAACTAGGCACCGTGCCGCAAATCTGCTCCAGCCAACACACACCGTGGAGAGTATAAAGGCGCGGCGCGGACCAGCGGAAGCTGCCGCCCAGAAAAGACCGATTGTTTCACCGTCACTCTTTTTAGTCGCCTGTAAAAATTCATTATGACTTCTTGCCTACTTATTCTAAATCACATCACATTCCGTTAATGTGTAAAATGTAAGAGTATTAAAGTTTGTAGTTTTGTACTCAGTCAATTGTTACCATACAATTTTATTCGCCTTTACCTTTATTAATTGCACGTAGATCCCTTTGTTTGTACCCAATCATGCAACAGCTATTCAAATATCTTTTATTCGTTTGTTTCCCTTAATCCTCCTGCACCTACTACTATCAATTGTGAATAAACCAGATTCTTCATATTAAAAATATTTTTATACCTTAGAAGAAATCTATAGGGTATACTAAAACTGTCATTCCGTTTGTAACGCACAGAAATAATGATGGTAGAGCAAAATGGATTGGACACCCATTCATAATATTAAAAGTTAGAGATTAGAGTTAGAGAACGCGTTCACTTAGAAAGCTGAAATTTCGTTTACGGACTTTAAAAAGAAAAGTAAAATTAAGTTCGAAAATGAGACAAATCGGGCAACTCCTTCGTGGGGTTGCCATACAAAAATTTCGGTTTCTACTATATATTTGTACACTGCCTGACAACGCGTCGACATAGAGAGCTGAAATTTGATACACTAACACCGCATATAAAAAATTAAATTTCAAAAATGGAATATATCGCGCAACCCCTTCTTATTGTTGCCATTTAAAAATTTAGGTGTTTTTACATATACTGTGAAAACGATCAGTCCTAGACCTTTTTATTATACTAAAAATTTCTTCAGAATACGAAATTCTATAAAATAGCTTATAATCATTTTTTCTGTCCGACGAACCGTTCTAGAAATATATGCGAAAAACCACTTTAGAAATCAAACTTGCATAGATCGGTGACCATACGAAATTTTATAGGGGCATAAGAATTGGTCTTAGACCAATTCTAGCTTTTTTATTTGTTTTTGAATTACACTAAAATTCCACTCAGCTTCTGATTAGAGGGATTTCTGGCTGCGAGGATGCTATAACCGAGAAGAATTTTGAAATTTGTGTGTTATGTCATTCCGTAGGTTTTTTTATATGTAAATATTTTTGTGAGGTTATGTTTGTATGTAATAAATTTGAATCTTTAGTTAATGCACCTTTCTACCTACAAGAATAACAAAACAGTATAAAACGTGTATTGATATCTGTCTAAAATTAAGAAATTTTCTAAATACTCAACATAGACAATTCTCCCATTGGTGTTTCATTCATGGAGTATGACTAAGATGAAAAGATGAAAGAAATTTAAATTTACATTTTGAACACATTTTTTCTCCATATTTACTTTGTACATGGCAAATCAATTATTAATTGTTTTGTACTTTGGTCGTCATCATTCCTCAATGGAAATTGCATTCTTCTGTATACATACATAATGTTGTTCTTTCTGTATTCATCTCTTAAATTATTATGTGGGGTAAAGCCAAAAACAACAAAAAGCTACCAAATGTGTGTTCTTGAATTTTTAAATGTCATTAACCAAAGCCATATACTCACAGCTAAGGACACGCGCTTATGCCATAAGCAAGCTCATATCCGTATCTTATGAAAACGTCAATCATCGCCCACACAGCTTAACGTTCCCGGCATTAGAAGAATGCGAACAAATTTGTACGTCAGCCTGCGATAATATTACTATTTTAAAGATCCGAAAATTTATTATATATCACGATCGCACGAGCTATACATGAAGTACAATAGTTTGCATTGGCATAACATAAATTTTATTAATTTGTTAACTAAGTATGTTTAGACTAGACTAGATATCAAAGTCATGAAGCTTTAGCTAGAATTAATGAAAGTGTGCCTGCCTGGGTTGTGTTCATTCTAAAGTGTCGGAAATAAAATTAAAAAAAAATTTTTTGTTCAGATTTGTTTTTTGTTTTTTGGAAATATTTAATCCATGCAATGAATGGCTTTTACCCTCAATAGGCATAGATACTACCTCACTAAGTACAGGTAATAGATTTTTATATCCTAGATGGATTCATAAGGTATACTAAGTTTGTCATTCCGTTTAAAACGCACAGAAATAATGGTAGTAGAGAAAAATGGGTTGGACATCCACGCATAATATTAAAATTTGATTTTTGCATGTCCGCCCTCGAGAACACGTTCACTTAGAGAGCTGACATTTTGCACACGGGCTATTTAAAAAAAAAACAGTAAATTTAAGTCGAAAATGAGACAAATCGGGTAACTCCTTCGTAGGGTTGCAATACAAAAATTTCGTTCTTACTAGTGCCTGACAACGCTGATTCTGATATTTTTTTGTATCAAAATGTGAAAATATAGCGTTTTTTCTCTTTTTTTATTTCGTGGCATGTTTAGCCAGACGAGAGCAGTTCGTTAATCCATAGGAAGACGAAATCGGTGGCTCTTTTGGCCTCTTTTACCATCCTTTAGCGTGATTATGTTCTTTAATTTTAGGTGAATTCTAGCTCCTTTTTCTTGTAAACACTATTGGACTTTGTACATGCAATTTTCGTTTTTATTCAATTTTTCTTTTTAAATTTTTTTTATCTATTAATTTTTTTTACCTACCTGGGCTGGTTTTACTTATTTTAACGCCAGTAAGCTATTACTCAACAAATTCGAAGGTCTACGTATGTATATAAGGGCATATAAACTAGAAGGCATGTGTACAGGTATATGAGCCGTTTATTTTGGAAGTGGTGCCAGTCCATTTTTTTACGACGAAATATTGAAATATTTTAGTTTAAATTCAAAAAATAATTTAAAAATATTTCTAGGATCAAAATTAGACTTTTGTGTGTTTTAAAGTTAATAATAGTGTAAATTTATTAACCAATTATGTTTACTAAAGTATTCTGAAGAAAATAGAAATACTATGCCCAACTAGACTTGCACCACTTTCATAATAAACGGCCCATACGTAAATAAATAAATAAATTAATTAATAATTAAATAAATAACTAGCAACGACAATAATTAATAAGTAATAAACAAATAATTTTTCCATTTATCTCTACACCAGACCAGGTCTCCACAGTACTCGCTTTTCGGGTTGCTTCCACGTGGTTTCTTTTTCTTATTGCTTTGATCCTTACTTCTTGGCTTGTTGTATGTATGTAGTCCGTGGTTCCTTTCTCATTCCCAGACTTTTAGGCTAAATATTTCTTTTATTATTCTATATGCTATTGAGTTTTCTTGTAATTTTATAATTTCTTTTTATTTTTCCTTTTGTACTAGGTTATTACATACCTTATTTATTATTTCTATTTATTTTTCTTTAAATAAACATACTATATTATTTGTCACTGACATGTATAACATAAACCGCTGACACTACTGAAAATGCCAACATTATCATGGGATCACTGTTCTATAGTTGTTTCTTTTTGGTTTAACTACTGTATTCCGCAGAACTTGAAATAATAAGTTCTATACGAAATCCACCATAGTCCAATTTCAGTCAAGTGGATTTTCCAAATGAATATATAGAATAGAAATAGATGGCAATACAATATTTGTAATATTTTCTCTCTCCCTATACCTACTTTTAAGGATAGGCAGACAATAATTGCTTAAAATTATTTTTTTAAAAATCTAATTCAAGGATTATTTGATGTTATAGAAGATAAGATTCCAATAAAAATAATAATTTCGATTGTATTTGGAACTTGAAATATGATTATTAAAGCGAAAATGAAGCTTGATATTAAGATAATTGTCACACCCCTGGCAACAAAGGTTGACCCAAATGAAATAGAAATTAAGGCGGCTATGTTATACATGTCGGTGCTCCACCACTTCGCAAGAAGTAGGAGCCAGAATTTTCTTGGTCAGAGGTACCTTAGGGCATATATGTAATAAACAGAAATGCTTAGAAGCCAAATTAAGTGAAGCTGCTTCATGTTTGTGTTGAGCTCAAGTTTTCTAGTGTGCGAGCTCAGTGCAGGTATAAACAGCTAGCAAAACTTACGAAGGAGCAGTCAAGTTATTCTAAGGCAGATGTCACATTATCCGGAATTTCAGTATACTGAATTCCAAAAATTCAGATTGCTGAATGTAAGAAAACCGAAATAAGAAGAAAGTTTTTTCAACCCAATGGTATATACAAGTGCTTAATGATCTTAATGATCTTGCCATTTAATTTTACCCTATGGTGACATAAAGTAATTTTCAAACTTTTCTTTGACACTTCTACCACTGAGAGTACTTCCACTTTTTTCTGTGGAAAAATTGTCTAGATCACATGTAAGAGTGTCTCGGAAATTATATCCATCTCTGGAGCGTACAAAGTTGTGAAGTACACAAGCAGCTTTGGTAATTATAACAGCGAAATTTGCATTCACTAATATAGGTGAGTGGAAAACTCGCCATTTAATGCTTAGAATGCCGAATGCGCATTCTACAAATTTCGTGTTCTACTCAGCTGATAATTAAAAATTCTTCTGGAATTATTCAGATTTGCAAAATACGAATGAATCATTTTTGTTGAGCTTTGCGCAGGCAATGGAGGAAATAACCTCTTTTCAGAGAATGGAGTTTAAATCTGGGATGATGGATTTGTTGAAAAAAGTCAAATACCTACTCTCCTCCACCAATCTGTAATAATAAGTGTTTTTTACATTTTGGCTAATCCAACTAAATATTCCCAAGGACAACAATCTACGGTATTTCTTCCGATTCAACCATCATCATCCGCTTCCTCAACAGATTCTCCTTACGTATCGTCTCCGTCTACATCAATAATATCTCTTTCATCCATTGTTTCTTCAGCGCATACACCACTACAAGCAAAGCATCAACAAATCGTTCTTTCAGATGTTGTGCCATATAGTAGGGAACAAACTTCAATGATATCTCCCCAACCTTCAACTACAAAGATTCTATCCTCTCATGCAATTGAAAGCCTTTCTCAATTTATCTCAATAAATGAATGAAAAAAGCACAACAACAACTTATAAAATTTGAATTTTTTATTTACATACCTTAATGTTATTGTGAGTCTTTCCTCTATATTGATGGCTTCTCTTGTAAAAAAATATCCTTTATTTACTTTGCATTTAATCCTACCAACTAAATCATTAAAACTGGAAAGCGACATTCTATAATAATTGAAAAACTTTTTTGGATGATTTTTTAATTTCGCGTAAAGTTTGTGAAATTCTCCTTCTACATTTCAATTTAAGTTTAATGGATGTATCCAATATGTTCGATTTTTATACTTAATATTATCGTCAACTAACAGAGCGATACACGCGAGCTCTTCGTCTGTGAAATTTAATGAGTCCATTTTTGCTAACAACACCAACAAATTCTACGACTAATAATATTAGGTAGGTCTTTATACAGTGAAAACTTCTACGCCACTGGGCAATCTAAAATTCAGTTTTGAGTTTCAGTAAAACTATGTCATACCATACTGAAACTGAATTTCAGTTTACTGAAATTTAGTAAATTGAAATTACGTAAAATGTGACATCAGCCTAAGAGTGCAAATTTGTTGCCATTTCTACGCGCTGCCATTGCTTAATCGTCGTTGGTCCCACTTGTTACTTATCATTTTAAACATAAACATACATAAACATAAACATCAATTTATTTGAGTACCCGTGCCAGAGGCTCGCATAGCGCTGGGCACATCATAGATAGTTACATGGTAGATTAGCATTGTAGCAAAACAAATTAAAAAAGTACAGATATAGGCACTTAGAATATAGTATAATCTAGTGAAATGTAGCAAACAACATAGTAGCTTCGCAATGTAGCAAAATAACATGAATTTACAAGTATCAGCACTTAGGACAAAGCACCGCTTAGTAAAATATAGCAAAATAAAACTAAATAAATACATAGTAGCTTAGCATTGTAGCGAGTGAAGCAATAGAAGAACAAACATAGGTACTTAGAACATATAAAAGTTTTAGTGATGTGTAACAGTATCAAAATTGTAGCAATGAACAAAAACATAAAAGAATAAAAACATATAATTATAGACCAATACAGCACAACGAAATAGCAAGTAGTAAATAAATAAAATAAAAAGAAATTAAATAAATTAAATCAATATTCATTTTTTTTTTTTTTTTTTTTTTTTTTTTTTTTTTTTTTTTTTTTTTATAATGAAAAAGGCAAATCAGAGATTAGAATTAGGTCAGGAAATCCCGAGCCGTTGTTTTAAACGCGTTCAACGAAGCGCTACACCGGGCGTCCTCTGACATTTGATTCCAGATGGTTGCCCCGCGGAGGAAAATGTTCCTCCCACCATATTGTGAGTGGACCCTAGGAAGGACAAGCCTGGATCTATTCAGGCTGCTCCATTTAAAGCGGTTGATGATATAACCTGGCATTAAGCCATGTCTAGCCTTATATATCAGCTACAACGAGCTAAGCTCATACATGTTTGCCAGTGGACACGGGAGAAGTAGTTCTAGGAGATGGAGGGGCACATGCGAACCTCGTTTAAAACCGAAGACATATCTGGCACATGCCATATATGCACGAGACAGTTTTGAGAGGTTACCACGAGACATGGGGAACAGTACCACATCAGCATAGAAGAAATGTGGACGAAGGAGAGCAGAAAAAAGTCTGATACGGGTGCACACATCAATGTGGTGAGAGGTCGCATAGAGCGAACGCAGGCCATAGTAGATCTTTGAGCAAATCCTATTTATCTGTGGCTCCCACGTGAGACCAGGATCCATTAGAAGACCCAAATTCAAGACTGGTTTAGTTGAGATCACGATATTATGGCCCTGTAAAAGCAAGTTAGGAAGTGCAGACATGTTGGTGACATTCCTGAGAAGAATGGAGTAGATGGTTGCTTGCGTTTTCGAGGGATTAAGGGACAGACCATTATTTGCAGACCAATCAGCAATCTCAGCCAGAGTCCCATTGATTATTGCAACAGCCTCGTTTAGATTATCCCTAGGAGCAGCAGAGTAAATCTGTAGATCATCAGCATAAATGTGGAATCGCACATTTCTTAATACTGAGCTTGCATCTCACTTGCTCTGCATTTTCCGTCCTTCGTGAATGTCGTGCCCATCGAGATATTATGAGGAGAAGAAAGCTTCACTCATGTACACGAATCTTATACGATATCCGCATTCCTGTTTGATATGTGTTCTAACCCGGGGATTACACCTGCAAGTACAGCTTGCATGCAAGCCTCCTTTCCAACGCGATTTTTAACTTGAAAGCAGAAGGCAGTTCGGTTGATGTCTTATCATCTTGCATGCAAGTTCATTTAAAAAATGGCATTGAGGCGTGAAGTCATGCGTATATTGGAAAATTATAGCAATAAAGGAAGTAGCAGAATGATAAAAACCCAAGAAAAAGTTAAGAGGAAGGTTTTGGTAAATGATGTAATGCAAATGATCCCAGAAAATCTCATTTTACCAGAATAAGTTTAACAAATTCTCTCAAACATTTCTTTTCCGCCATCTTAAAAACTGTATAATGTCAAATGACTATCACCTCAGCTGCCATGGTTTTTCATCATGCAAGTTCGCTGAAAGCTGAGCTGCCAGCCTGGCAGTAGAGGTTACACGTGCAAGAAGTATGGCAGTGCAGCTTGCATGCAAGCTGTACTTGCAGGTGTAACCCCCGGGTAAGAGAGGTACCCATTCTCAGAAATTTTAGTAAGCCTATTAATCGTGCAATCACGTATATATATTCGTAATTTTGATCGTGTGATGTACATTGACCAGAGATCGGTTTTGAGATTGCTTCTTGCGGATTCTCCTATTCGCTAGAATATAATTTGGAGCGCTACAAAAATATATGACAAATTTAAATGAATTTTTCTTCTGTTTCTTTTGTTCATTGTTTTTTTAGATCAGCAAGTCTGCATGATGTAGAATGAACTGAAAACGACACTTCGTGTAAGTGTAGAATATTCACTCACCATAGGTCAAAACTTTTGTCACGAGTTCGGGTGCAGTTGAAAAATTTGTCGTACTTTTTGACGTATATTCTTACGTTAATTCTTTGCAAATTCATTTTAGTGCATTTTATAGTAAATGAAAACGAAAAATCGAAATTTCCGAAATTCATTTTCTGTACGGATCATTTTAACTTGCAGCTTTTATTAAATTCGAAGTGACAAACTAATATTGTTGAAAAAACAAAATAGTAGTTAAATGAAAATAAAACCGGTGAAGAGCGAGTCGGGTTCGCCCAATAAGGGTTATGTAGCAGCACTTTTATCAATAGGCAGTCGATTGATCGAATTTAAGTATATTTAAATCTAATACAAATTTGCCTACGATAGCTGAAAAATGAATGAGTTGTGCCACATTGTGCTAAAACATTAGTAATTACGTTGTCGTCGGTGATACTGCATAACCGCGGGACTACTAATGTTACTACCGCGTAAGTTTTCAGCAGGCATTAAAATTCTTTTTTATTATTATTATGACAAAGTTATTGCTACTGAGCTGTAGGATAGGAGAGAAATATTATTTTTGTGATAATAGACATGAATTTGACAAAACAAGTTGTAGTTTCTTACGTGGTGATGATATTGCTAGTTTCGCGGCTACGCAGTATCATCGATCGAATATTGTGTAGTAAAGAGTCAAGTGCTCATCAACATAAACAAAATCCAATGTGGCGTTAAAAATTTGTTCACACTTAAAAATATATCTGTAAATTATTTAAACTTTATAAAAATAATTAGCTCTAAATTTCATACGTAAACACAAATTTCAATAATATTTAAACAGATGGACGCTAGAGTGATCTTATAAGAGTTAGTATTATTAGTTAGAGTCGTTTTATCACTTACCTAGAAAACATTTTTTTTCAGCTACTATGAAACTGACGAAAAAAGCGCCAATTTTCCTGTTGTTTATTCTCAATACCTATTAACCCTGATAATATCAAAGTCGCAAATTTTGACCTATAATCTTTATAACACCACCAATTCACCAAAAATTATGTTTTTTTTTTTTTTTGTTAGAAATAAAATAAAAATCATAATCTTTGGCTGTCGAAATATATATTTCAAATTCCTACGTCACGTCGTTTTCGAGAAAAAACGTCTGTGACAGACAGACGTACTTATACGCAAGATTGCTCTTAGTTATAGATAGATATATCTATATAGTTTAGTGTTCAAGTACAGAACCCTAAAAATGAATAAAAATTCAAAAATTAAATCACCACATCCACCATAGCAGGCTTAGCAATTAAAATTAATATTAGTATAATCTCAGTATTAAATTTATTAGTACCTTGGAGTGCAGGGAAACGCTATAATTGCGAAAAGAGATTTCGTTTTATTTTGGTCTCTGCCTATTAGTAATCAATTTAAGGCGATGTGGAATAACCTTGAGTTAAACGATTTTCTTCAAATAAAAAACGCTAAATATCAGACCAGAAATGTCTTTTTGTGTTGTTTGTTGTGTATCATTGAGGGAATTTAAGAGAGCCCACTCAATTTAAATTGCAAACGTTATTTGTTTCAGAAAACTTTTACTTTCTACAGTTGGAGACTTGACATTGAAGAGATCATCGACGATCGAAGAGGGTATTACACCCATATGCATTATCAGCATAGTCACAAAAGTCTAATAACGGAGAATAGGTATATTGCATAGCCGCTGTCGCAGTAATATATTCGGAGTGTCCAGAAATTGTGCCAAGTAACGAATAATAGTTTAAAAATAGCTACAGGTAAATTACTCTACACCCACTTCATACCTGGCACGTCATCATTGTAATTTTAAGGAAAGCAGTTTTAGCGAGCGTTTCTTAAAGTAGAAACATACTATTTTCCATTTAAATAAAATCGACTTTTGATGGATGTTAGTTTATCAGGTCAAATACTTGAGGCAACTTTAGCCAGAAATTTAAATCGAGATCTCGTCCACTTCATTGGCATGATGTGATGTCTGGATCGGGAAGTATACACAAATTTTGTCGGAAGGAAACTTATTTGATTTATTAATAGAAACTGGTGCGAAACAGTAAATCTTACCTACTTAGCAGGCTGAACTGAACAGTTAAGCTAGTTAACATTTATAAAATGATGATGATCCCTTTACTGAGATGCGGAAAAGGCCTATGACTGATTGGTGAGTCAGTTCACTACAGTTCTGTATAAGTGGTGGTTGCTCAACCACTGCCAATTTGGTTAATGCTGAAAAGGAGAATTTTTTCATAAGAAAAACTTGTTTTAAGTAACATAAAAACACATTTTAGTATCTATGAAAATTTTTTCTGTGCGGAATTGAATTTTATACAAAAATCGAACATGCAAATTATACCTGTGGTTTTTTCAAATAACTCGTTATCTGCAAAATATACGATTTCAAACTAAATATACCATTCGACATAAAATTTTATATTTTATAATTATTCGTACTCTGTTATAGCAATTTATTAACAAAAGAATAACCACCGAAGTATCGAAAAATGTCAAATTATTTATTCAAGCAACAGCAGAAGTAGACATGTAACCGAGAAGTTAAAAAAATTGGTCAAACAGCAATGCAAGTACAGATAAGTTGTTATTTTAAAATGAAATTCCGACTTCATATTCAAAAAATATCTGCAGTCATGGCTTTCGCAATTTTTCTTATTTTTCAATAAATAGCATAAGTGAACTTCTCGAGTAAACCGTAAATCAATGTGTAGCAACTACTGATTTCAAATATTTATTCATCTTATTTTGAATCGTTAGTTCGCACACAGTATATGTACATATATCGAAACAAGTGTTATAATTGCGAACGAAAAACATTGTATGTGCAACTTCTTCGCTATATTTAACATTTTTTTAAAAATAGTATCAATACTGTTAATAAAACTTATTTCAAAACGTCATGTGAGAAAAAAAATCCACAAATTGATGATTTCCCAATACTTTTTCTTACTTTTTTCCACTTATCCTTCGTTTTCTCAAAACTGACTTTTTGCAGATAACGAGTTTTTTTTTTAAAAATCACAGATACACAAACTTTAGAGCTGTCTAATTTTATTACACTGCACAATTGAAATTGTACCTACAATTTTGGCTGCAGATTCAGCGTAAAACTTTGTTGAAGAGAAACAAACATAAATTTCATACCATTTGTTACTTTTGTCCACATGAAATTCATATTAAGCTCAGTCCAGTCAAATTATAAATAATATATATGTATATACGCAAGGGTTTAAACGAATTGGATTAATTCGGGTACCTTGACAACTAAAAATTGTTATGAAAAGTAAAACCTAGGTTTCTTAAAGCGTAATTCCAAAGATTTTCACGATATAGGCACACTAAAAGCTCTGTATTATTCGCTTGTAAGATCTGTTCTTGAATGTCATTTGGTGCCCTTTTTATGATGTTCACATTATTCGTATCCAATCTGTACAAAAGTCGTTTACTCATTTTGCTTTATATAAATTAAATTATAATCGTGACAATATGCCATGTTACCGTGTAAGGTGTTTGCTTCTGGGTTCATCAACTCTTCAGTTCAGACATGAAGTGAACTGTGCTATTTTTGTAAGAGATATTTTATCTTATAGAATTAATTCTTCTGAACTTTTGCCTTTAATCTCCTTTTATGCGCCTGAGATACCAATCCTTTCACAACATAGAGCAAACTATGGCATGAATGAACCTATTTCAAATTATATTTCACGTTTTTATTCATTTTCTGCATTTATTGATTTTACAATGCCTGGGGAATGATTTAAATCAACTCTTTATAAGAATGCTAGTCGCTTAGTTTAATTTTTGAATTTAATTATTAAGCTATTTTATTTAGAAATTATTATTTTGCTTATTACCTACATAAATATCTCATTAATACTTTTGTATTTTGTAAATTAAATGTGCTAGACTGTAAGATAATCTTTATCGGTAGACATATGAATAAATAAACAAATAACTAAATGAAACAACACATTTAAATCGACGATAAGAATAATATTTGATTATATACTGCAGGTAAATCACCAATGAATCACAACGAAAATAATTATCGGAATATAAATATAAAGCCACCCACTGTGTGTTGCAGAATTTCATAAAGATCTTAGAATTTCCTTTAAAAAAAAGTCCACCTTTTTTACTCTTGAAATCAATGAAAAATATTTTTCCGTCCGTAGAGAGGTTTTTATCAGCCAACTGTTTCGGGAAGGCACATCCCCAACTCGACTTTCTCGAAGGTAGAGAAATATTCAAATAATGCAATTTTCCAATATACTAATTGCACTTAATTATGCTGTTCTATAGTAGCATTTTCCGCAATAAAGTGTGAAATTCCAAAGAATGACCGCCACAAGCTTTGACACTTTTTCTTTACAATTTGAAAGTATGATTCACATGTAAAGGGTTTTTCAATAAGAGGTGTTATTTTGATATTCAAAGAAAAATGCCATTTTTTGAAATAAATGATCGGATCTTTATTTCATTATAAAGAAGAAGGTATGCCGTTAATAATGGAAAATAACATCAGCCAAATGACCACCACGACCACGCCTACAGGACCATATCCTTTTCATGAAATTTTCCATAACCAAATCGCAAAGTGGCTGCCCTATGTCCTCGATAGCCTCACGAATTCCATCTTTGAGATCTTTAATCGGCGCTGGGCTGTTGGCGTAGACCTTCTCTTTCAAGTGGCCCCAAAGGAAGAAGTCGCAAGGTGTTAAGTCACAAGATCTCGGTGGCCAATTGTGATCACCTCTTTGAGAGATAACACGGTCCGGAAACTTTTCCCGTAAAATATCAACGGTTTCGTTGCTTGTATGGCACATAGCGCCGTCTTGTTGAAAGCAAACGTTGTCCAGATCAATACCATCCAATTCCGGCCATAAAAAATCATTAATCATCTGTCGATAGCGCAATCCATTCACCGTAACTGTTGCTCCAGCCTCATTTTCGAAAAAGTAAGGTCCAATGACCCCGCGGGACCATAAACCGCACCAAACAGTCACACGTTGAGGATAGAGAGGCTTTTCAACAATAACTCTTGGGTTTTCCGAGCCCCAGATGCGACAATTTTGCTTGTTGACGAAGCCATCGAGGTGGAAATGAGCCTCATCACTCAAGATGAGTTTTCGATGGAATTCCGGATCATTTTCATGCATTTCAAGGACTCAATCAGCAAAGACTCGACGTTGTTGATGATCAGCCGGCTTGAGTTCTTGTGTTAACTGAACTTTATAAGCCTTAAGACCCAAATCTTTATGCAAAATACGGTGTAATGACGTTTGTGGAATGCCTAATTCCAAAGAACGACGAGGAATGCACAAACCTGGGTTTTCTTCAACACTTTCGGCTACAGCAGCAATATTCTCGGCTGTTCTTGAGCGACGTGCACGGGTTTTATTCTTCACATCACTAACTTGTCCCGACAGCTCGAATTTTTCTACCAATTTCTGTATTGCGGTCCGACAAGGTGCTTCACGACGACCCAAAAATGTTCGAGTTTTACGAACCGTCTCTGCCACATTTTCACCATTTTTATAGTGAATTTTAATAATTTCAATGCGTTGTTGAATCGTGTATCGTTCCTTTTTTATTAATGGCGTAGTTTCTTCTTGTCAAATGTCAAAAAATTACAGCCCCAAAAGTGACATCTACCGAAATAGCGGGCTAATTAAAATAACACCTCTTATTGGAAAACCCTTTATATAAATAAATATATATATATATATATATATATATATATATAATATTTTGTTTGTTGATCCGCTATACTAGGAGGTCAGTAGAGCGGGAGGTGATAGTACTCTGATAGATGAACAAAAAATTGTAAGGCAGGGGGGGGGAGCCATATCAACCATTTAGGAGTTACAGGGTGATTAAGAAAAAAGTTAGTTTTTTACAGAACACCCTGTATCTTAAAAACTACAGGGTGCATGGTCACAGTTAGGAGCTCATTGTATGCAGAACAACTGCTCAATCAGCCCCATAGCCCTCCACAAGAGCCAAATGTATTTTTTCGCGCAGTGTTTGTAACAATGGGCAATTTTTACATTTAGTAAGAAAGCACTGTTAGTACGATTTTCGCACAAAATTGTTGGAAGAAGTTCACGGTATGACATAATTTCGTCAGAAATTAGCTTATTTCTTTTTAAAACATCAGTTTTATATTTTTGTGGTGTATACAAAAACACACAATGAGTTCCACTTGAATTTGCCAAAGCACACTGCAGAGGGCGAAAACTGGCAAATGAAGAGAATCAAATCATTCTGTCGGGATATTTGTCCAAGTTGATAAGCCTTCCTGTGTTTTTTTGGTTTTTGTTTTTTTTTTTTTTTCGGGCAAACTCGACTTATATCATCATCTTCATAAAACTCGGTCAAAAGGCTTTTGACTTCTTCCATAAGAAACTTACTTTTTGGATTTGGTAAAGACAATTTACAAACTCTTTGCTCTGTTTCATATAATAACTCATGGCGAATTCATATTTTATCTTACGGACGGTCCATCTTTGTGGCAAATATGTGAGGATTCGATACTTCGCGGCATTTGTCTGAGTCTTTCCAAATTTTTCCTTCAATTTCCGAATAATTTCTTCAGCGTCTTTGACTGCCTCGACTTCTGCAGTTAAGTTAAAAATTTCAGGAACAGTAAATATGCTTTCCTTTACTTTATTACATACATCAGTACACTTTGATGCAGCGTAGCTTCCTTTCTTAAGTCTCTTTCTAGCTACTGGAGAGCTTTCCACTGTAACTAAGGTTCTGTTGAGTGATTCTATTAGGTTGAATAAATTCCTCGGAAGTACCGGTGGACGTGCTTGTTGAGCCTGCATTTGATGAGCAAAGCATAAAAGCACCATTGATTGTTTTTTGGTTACTTTAAGGTAGCAAATACAAAACAGTTTTTTACCTGCCCACAACACAATATTCAGAATTTCGCGCGATTAACTAAATTGGCGTTAACAATCCGAAATGTATCACTACTTTTTTTTTTTTGTATCATTCGCAAGCACTACAATACCACTTAATTGTACTTTTTCTTCAATACAATATAGGGGAAGGCGCTGTACCTTCGTACTTTTTTTGAAATACTCTTTTTTTTTTTGACAAAACTAATGAGACAAATCTAAAGCAACCAGTAATTATAGATTGTGTAATCCGTAATTTATCTTTCAGGATATATGAAAGGAAATGTGAAGGTCCTGCCTTCGGTCCAAGGCACAACATGCTACTATACCATGGACAGGAGGGTATTGTACCTTGGACATTTGTAATTTACTAAGTAGAAATAATGGTATATCAACAGTGTTAAATTAAATAACGTTCTTTATTCAACCAAGAATAACAATATTCGCAAAGCAGGTTACTAAACAAAAAATTGTTATAGATATACATATTTAATTTATTATTTTTGTAAATGCCGGTCTATGGCTTTTTTTTGACATGTCCGTGGTAAAAATGTTTGAAGAGAAGTGAACGTACCTACCCCTTGCAAAAGAAACAAAACTGCCTGTGAAATATTTTAAGACGCACAATTCACCATATGATGCATGATTTATAATAGTAAATATAAACAAGTTTTACCTTAGTTGGAGTCCAAAGATATAGAAAAAATAAAACTCCAACACTTTCAATTCTTTATCACTGGAATATATTTACTTTTTTTGTGATTTTTCTTTAAAGTGCAATAACTGCACATTTGTCCAACAAACTAATTCCCAAAATAGCCTAAGGGTCCTCTTGATTTGTAAATCTGGACAAAAGTGTGTTAATGTCGGGGGTAATGAAAATGAAATGACCAAGGAACAGCATCTTTCCCCACATGCGTAGATCTTTAATTTTTTTTTTAGATAATTAGATAAACGATAAACTAAATTGATACGAATAACAGTTTTTGATCGCTTTACTTGTTTATTTCACACTTTGAATTGATCTTACTCGTTCGGGTAAAACATGCAAACTGCGAATTACTGAATTACTAAATTACTCAATACGAAAATGTGCACTGTCGCACACCCAAAATCTCCGGTATCAGACGACCTCTATTCTAGGTACACTTAAATCTGCAGGAATTAAAACTTGATCTGCCAATGACTTTACAAAGTACAATTTATTATTGCATCAACCTTCAGGGCGAAATGTTGGGAAATGTATTTTTTTCTGATCCGTAAATCGAAAAACAATCTAAACTCAAAATGAAATTTATAGGAACGAAAGGAAAAAAAAGAAGAAGAGACAGATTTTACCTGAAGAAATTAAGTGAGAATTGTCGACAGAAAAATGCAAGTGACAAAAGTCGAGAACTCACCGCATATTACCTTCCGCTTTTGCTACCGCGTTTATTTTTTTTTTTCGTTTGTCAGGTGTTTCTATGAATTTTACACAGTCGTGTCACTTGAAGTGAAGTTACAACCATAATAAGGGTGTATAAGATCGGTCATGCGTCCGTCCGTATGTGTGTCAATCAAGACGTTTTTCTCGAAAATAACGTAACAAAGAAATTTGAAATTTGGCAGAATGTTAGGTCTTTGTATCATGCTTTGAAGAGGTGCTTTTAAGTATTAAAAAACAAAAATTTCAAAAATTTGGTGAATTGGTTATAAAGATATAGCCCATAATGTGTGAAAAAATACCGCCCCCTTCCATTTTGGATTTTCTTACCTTTTTTTTTAGTTTGACTTCTATTTGTTTTTTTCAAATAAGGTAGTATACATAACCTCTTTTTAGATGTGCCCAGAATCATTGACGTCTTAAAAAGAGAATGTCGCTACTTGCATGAAGTTTGTTAGAAACTTTTATTTAATGGTACAAATAAAATTTTTCCAGCGTATAAAGTAAAATGTTTAAAAACCAATTAAAAAATTGTATCTAGCCATTGAACATTCTTTCATTAAAAGTTTTAAAGATGGAAATAAAAAGCGAAAGAGAAGTAGCGATATCTCCTTTCCAAGACGTCAATGATACTGGGTACATCTATAAATAAATAATCAATGAATCGGTTTTATCTCAAAAACGGTTGCGTTGGTAGGATCAAACGAAAGGTAACATTCTGAGGTTTCCAAATCTTGAAAGAAAATGTAACGGTTATCAGGAAAAGCGGTAAAATTTAAAAACATTCAACATGAGGAGGGGTGGAGTGATAGTTTGACATTCGTTGCAAAGCTTAGACTGTTTACTATTACCTAACCTAATCACCTTTATAGGTTGTATATCAAGCTGGGGAAAAAGTACCCCAAATCCCCACTCCGAAAAGACTCATTTTGTCTCCCCTCTATCATAAAACCTCTCACCAGGAAACACCCTGTATATTGCATAGAAATTTCGTTCCGAAGAGAACTATTTAAGTTCGAATGATTAATGTCCTTCTGGGAATATGCTTGAAATTTAATTACCAGATGAAAATAATTATGTTGCAAAACATTTTATTAAAACATCCACTTAAGCACATAAATTTTGAGGTAAAATTCCATGGTGATTCCATTATTTATCACAAATAAGCATAAAGAAAACTTCTAACTACCTACATAATACCTGAAATAAAAATCTTGTTCTCTTACTGCTTTCGTTTATGTTCTTTTTGTTATACTATGTCCAGCGGTAAAAAGTGGATGTTTTAACAAATGCTTTAATTTATTTATAATTATTTTCATATAGTAATTAGCTTCCCCATTCTTTCAAAATAAAAAATCGAGAAAATGTAGATACCTACGTAAATAAATATGAGTATAACGATGATAACGTCATCTAGATTTTCGTAGAAGATTTATAAACGCAGGGAGCAAATGGAACGCCCAAGCTGTTATCTTAAATATATAGCTGTTCTGGAACAACCTTCACTAAAGAAAGCAGCTAATAAAGCTTCTGGTCGCGAAAGGCGAAAGTCAATTTTGAACCAAATTAATTTCAAAAAGAAATTATTATAGGTAAATATAAAATATATTACACGTTCTTCCGTCATAGACTCAACTCTCAGTTTTCACATGGTTTTTGCGAAGGAAAATTATATCAACTTTCGATGTGCTAGTTGAGTTGGTATAGTCACAAATTTCAAAATTTTTTTGAAATATGTACATATGTTAATTAAAAATTAATTTGGCTAGACTACCTATAGCAAAATATATCTAGGACAAATCTGGCGAAAGATTTTTAATAAACTAATGTGTTCAACAAATAACGAATTGTTCTATATTTGGCCTATTCTGCGAGAATTTTGACGATAATAGAACGATAAGCTATGAAACAAAACAGAACAATGAATGCGCATATACCTACCAAAGTCTTACATGAGTTAATATTCCAAACACAATAAAAAAAAAGTGCGCACAGAAAAGTGAAAACAATGAAGCCTCTGAACATTGAATGTGAGTACTTTGTTGCCGGTGCCTAAGAACTGGATGCGAATGGCTCAAAAGATCTTGATAAAGAAGTAAGGAGAGAATTAGGGCAGAGTAAGGTATAGAGAAACTAGTGTAATTGAACTTAACTCTGCCTTATTGCAAATTACGGGTAGATACAAATTGCAATATAAATGTAAAAAGTCCGATGTACATAAAAATAAATTGCGCAAAATTAGTAGAAACGCTGAGCATTGACCAAGACAAGGCTTAAGTCACGTTTCTATGCAAGGTTAAATTCAAAAAAGCATTTATTACTTAGAATGGGATAATTTTATTGCTGGCAAATAATCGTCTAACCTCTCTAACATTTTTCACTATTCCGTTAATATTACCTACTTGTTCTGCGAAAAAGGTTAATTGAAAATCTCAAATCTTAATTCAAAGTAATGGAATAGCTTTCTGGAATCGGTTACTCTTGTCACTAAATTATGATAAGTTTTGAGCATTTACATTTTTATAACATTATATGTAACGAAAGAAGATGTCGCGTACTGGTTTGTGCATTGTTTCAATTAATAGATGGTGAAATGCAGATATAGTGCACAGTTAGATTTGTTTATATTTGCAGTTTTATAGCACGGTGTTGAAAAGCTTTGAACTCTTCCCGGTAAACTGCCCATAAGCGAAAATTAATCTTTGACAATAATATGCAAATAAAAAGCATGCCAAAACTTAGTTAGCGACATACATATAGCAGCAATGACAACTAGAAGAAATTAAAATTTCTTGTGCCTATTTACAAGATAACTTAGATAAGTGAAATTTCGTTCACGGGTGTTTTGAAAAAAATTGTTCAAATTGTTCGTCATAAAATTTCAAAAGCAAAAATAATTCTGGAATTGTCCGTTTGTTTTTAAGACTTTCTACTTAAGTAGGTTAAGTCTCTCCACATAGTGGAAGAGTCATGGGGGGACCATTCTAAACAGATTCATATAAAGCAAATTTGAACAATTTATATTAGATCGCCCAAATAAGGTTAATGTAAACTAAATAAATAGAAAGGAGCCCAGCAGGACAGTTATGCTTTGAAATTACAAGGCAATAGGGAGACCTGATAGCACGCAGCTCTTTACCATCTTTGATGATGGAGGACACGATTTTCGAAGTTAAAACTATTTTTTGCCAGACTCGCAGCGATAGTTTTTGCAGGATTGCAGCGCACAATGTACAGTAAAGTACGGTAAGCATTTATTCATCATTAGTACAATAAGACAGAAGCCTTTTATTAGTAGTACTAAATTACACTAAGTCTAAAGCTAATCAAAGCGATGATAGTTTCTATCGATATATGTATGTGTATGGTAAAAAAATCATTATTCTATAACTACACCTAAAAATAGAAATGAGAGAAAATAACAAACAAGAGTAGGAAAACAAAAGAGAAAAGAAAAAAATATAGTAAAGCAAACCAAAATAAAAATGAAAATATGAAAAAAAAGGATAACTAAATACCTAAATTCGGTAACAAATAGAAGAAAATAGCACAAGAAAAAAAGAAGAAAGATCCTAGTGCAGGTGCAGTCAATTGATTGCAATTGATTAGAATATCATTATTCATATGACGTGTGCTGCCAGAGTAACCGTTTAAAGCTAGAGGCACAACTCTCGCGCTGGATGGAAGCTGGAAGAGCGTTCCAGATGTGAATAGTTTGAGCAAAGTAAGAGGCATGCAAAACAGAATATTTAAAGCGAGGTAATAGCAAATTGCAATTTCTGTCACTACACAAGAAGTTTAAAAATTCATACAGATAAGCCGGTCTACGCGTGTTCATTATATTATGCCAGGAAAAGTAATGCCTTGCGTTGCAAATGCGTTTCCAAGGAGCAATTCAAAATTATATGGCGAAAATGAATCACAGTAATTCAATATCTTTAATTGCACAAATCACTGAAAACAATGGTTTAGGCACTTCTTTCGAGAAAAGTAATGCTAGTGTCAGAGTGTCGGAGCACTGCGATTACTACTGCTCCGGAGCACTCTGATAAAGAAGCTCTAGTTGGAGCGGAGCTGATTCCGGACCGGAGTAATAGCCGGAACAATTTATTGAAATCTCACCTAATAATATTAATACTTCACTAAGCTTGCAATTTATATGTACATATATGCACTGCACACAACCATAAATTGCCCATTTACTGGAGCAAATGTTGTTAAATGCTTCGCTCCGGAGCGGAGCACAGGTGGAGCACCAAGTATAGAAAATAGTTAAGTTAAAATTTAAAAGAACGCCACTCAGGATGGCCTGTCGAAGCAGTATCAGTAGATAATGTTAAGTTAAAAAACTTGTACTGGGGATGTCCGTTTTTAAGAAGAATAACTATTCAGAAATGGTTGGTGTAGCGACTACAATCATTTTGGAAATTCTCAATCATCATCTAGGCATGACAAAAGTCTGCATAATATGGGTGTCGAAAAGGTTGATTGACTGCAAATATAAGCGTGTCACAATAATTGATTGACTGCAAATATAAGCGTGTCACAATAACGGTCGAATACTACGCTGGGCTGCTAGAATAATTAAACGTTTAAGAGAAAAGAAGAGGAAAATGGAGCAAAGATGTGTTGTTTCGAAAATGCACCCGTGCAAATGAGCAAAATTACGTACAGAAGTGTGGCTTCCAAATGCTCATTGATATTTTGCCTACAGTTCCTTAATTACATGGTTCAGCATTGTAAAATTTTCAGCAGAATTCATAAGAAGACGTGTCTGTGTTAATGGATTATAAGATGTGTTCTTTTATGTCCGCAGAACAAGACAGAACAAAAGATACACAAAAGAACGCCTCATACATTTTCATAGAAGATTTATAAATGAAGCGAACAGTACAAATAGTTCGCTTCAATCGACAGAACAATTTGTTCTCTCCAGTATATGGGAGTTCTAGAACAAGGTACACAATAAAACACAGCTATAAGCAGGGAACATTTGGTTTTTTGATCTTTTCAAATTGCAATGTTTCAAGGATGTGCTATCTTTTTGCTTGGGAGTATAATTTTTGGCAGACTCGTAGCGTCTTACGGCTGCTGGAGTACTTTATTCGTTCCTTGTCCATACAATCAGCAAGTTGATTTCGCGTATAACAAAATGGTGTTCGCTACCAATATCTGCTCCTCTGAAACTCCAAACACCTTCCACATTGCCTCTCCACCGATGACTGACTGCTACATGATCTATCTGGTTGATCTATTATGTGATACTTAGGTCGCTTGTTGGACCTTCTTGTGCTCAACGAAGATTCACCAATAACTAATTAACCAGAACAACAGAATTTAATAAAACGGGCAACTGCTCATGCCTTGTTAGGTGTTGTTGGAGCCGATTTGTCCATTCATGTCAGTAGGATATCTCTTCTGGGGATGGAATCGAACACCTCACTCAGTCGCATATAAAATTTATTTCGTTATCTGCTTCTTTCGTAGGAGGGTATCACTGATTAACTATAATATTTGTCATACTGGTTCTTAATCGGGCAGTTATAATTCTCTGGGATACTGGCTTTAGCGAGTATTATTTCCATGCCATCCCTGTGTGGTTGTGTTAACGGATTACTATAGTATAAGCACAATTCTCCACCTGTTCAAATATGCTTTGCCACATCATGCCTCTGGTTTCCCTGAGTTCCATAACCGTGATGTTGTGTTGGGTCTTTTTCTAAGGACTTCATCTAATCGTCCGTTATTGAATAAAGAGCCCACCTTCCATTATTCAAACTTTGTTCTTCTACGACACGCAAGGACTGGCACCACCGTAAGTCAGTCCAATTTCTAGGCTGTGCTTGCTGGTTCGTAGTAGTTTTATAAGAGAAGGTCGCTAACCCGCAGCTCAAAGGAAGAGCGCATTTAGCTCAACTTTAAGACTTGTTTATCAATTGTTGCAGTAAAATTAACCTTAAAAATGCCAACCTTAAAAATTTTCCACATTTGTTTAATTACGTTATGGACCTATCAGTTAAAACTACCCAGAATTTATTACAATGAAGGGCTTATATTTTTAATCGAGGTATACTGGAGATTTGATAGAAATGCAGAACAATTATGGCATTAACGGGGATAGCTTCTGGTGATTAACGGGACAACCAAATATGCATGTACAATCGCGACATAAAAATCGTGGTATCCGACAGATTTCTGTCAACTAATTATATTATATTATTATATGAAGTTTGTGCTTTGTACTAGGAAAGGACAGTAACAAAATTTCAGACTTACAAGGCTGGAAAAAAACCGTTATCTCTCTATCGCAGTGAAGTATCTAGGAATCCCACTTGATTTCAATTTGAACTGGAAGCCCAACATGGAAGAGTGGTCTAGAAACGCCAGTGTGGCCTTCTATACTTTCAAGAAAATGTTTGGTGTTAACTGGGGACTAAAACGCAGGGTGGATGGATGTAGACAGCCTCTGCTGCGGCCTCAGAGTCTCGTGGACGGAACTGAAGAGGAAACATAGCCTGTATGTGCTTTGAGACAGCGGTTTTCCTGGGCGATTGGTGTGGCAGTGTGACCAAGCTGATTGGGCTAGTTTCAATAAATTCATCAGAAAGTTAAACTGGCCTGACTGTTTTAATTCGAGAGATGTTAATGCTGCTCTGAATATTTTGTTAACATCGTATGGTTTGGCATGTGTAACTTCATTCCGGACAGGTAAAATATATTAAGCCAAACAACACAATGACAACAATGACTGTTATACAGCCATAAAAAACAAGGAAGATGCATTTCAGGCTTATGAGCTGTACCATTCAGCGGGATTGAGACAGATCTATAGAGAGTGTTGGCTCTCCACCACTTCTGGATGGCTCGAATGGAAATTCTCCTAATTACTCAAAAAGGTTTGAGCTTACCGCTCATGGGTGCTCAAATATTATTGCGAATTCTAGAATACCAAGATAATAATAATTTTCCTGGAGCTTACCACGGATGGGGGCTCAATTAATAAAACGATGACTTCTGCCTTTAAGCTCTTTAATACTTAAACTCGACAATATTCTTCGATCTAGTTCAATATTGCTAGCATAATTACATGCATTAATAAATTCTTCGAACTTGAATTGGTTTGAGCACTTTCAAATGTTACGTTCAAGATAAAATAATTATTATAATTAAGCGAGAATGGTTAAAAATACAATTTGATCACTTTCTTATAATCTATTGAAATGCTATGTTCAAGATTGAGGCACGTAACACATGCAAATCCATTATCCAGTAGCCAATTCAACCAAAGGATTACACAGAAGGTATTTATAATCGAAAGGGTAGTAAAAGTTTCTGGTCTCTTGTTAAAACAATTAAGAACAACTTCACCAGTTCTTCGGTACCGTTCCTAATTCAGAGTGGGGATGTGTACACAGAATCCTTGGACCGCCAGTTTATTTGCTACTAAGTTTGCTGCGAACTCTATTTTTTTTTTTTACAACCTTCTTTCTTCACAGGCACCTTCTCCCCCAACATGCAATCACGGTCAAAACCCGGTACACAAGGAAGGTCTTCAAAGTGCTCGCGAGTCTCAATGTGGCTTAGGCTGCTGATCTTGATTGTATGTATTTCGCAAACTATTCACCTGTCATATTCAACAGGAGTCTTTCTTTCGCCATGAAACTTGCTCATGTTCAGCCAATACACAAAAAGGAGAGGCAAGAGATCCGTCAAACTATAGACTAATTGCCTTTACTTCGATTCTTTCCAAGGTTTTTGAAACACTCATCAACACTCATTTGATGAAATATCTAGAGACTAACCACCTTATTAGCGACCACCAATACAGCTTTCGTGGTGGCAACTACACTGCAGACTTACTAACGTTCCTTACCGAGCGTAGGAACCAATGTGTCTATAATTTTGGTTCATCAGAAAGCGTTGCATGTGACATTTCGAAGACATTCGATAGAGGTTGACATCCTGCTCCGTTAGCTAAACTTAAGGCATAAGGTCTAGACTCTTCTTAGAATGGGTTGAAAATTTTCTCTCTCGCCGTTTTATCCAAGTTATATTGGACGTAGCTACATCTGGCCGTTTTATACTCTGAATTGTCTGGCTTTGGAGGACGAAGGCCACTAGTGGATTTTTTACTTGAAGTGAACCTAGAACTTTTTCTTGTTTCTCAATATTGCCCGAAATAGTTACAATTTCACAGACGCGGGTTGGGAGGACAACAGGCGTAGGTCCTGTTTTTAGCAATGTCTTCTATATGTTACCTCTTATTTTGTTTTGGTTTAAATTTGCGTTTAATTCCTTTGCTCATTCCGTTCTTCTTTTCTTTTGACTAATATTTGACTAATAGTTCAGCCTCTTTCATCTTTTTGTTTTCAATTCGTTTGTTCAATCTTTCCTCATTCTGTTTTTCAGCTTCCATTTTCTTTGCGTGTCTTAGCTCTTTTTCCTTCTGAAATGAAGTCAAAGAAACTATAAACGAGCCTCTTTCCTTGTGTCTGTCCTAACTGGTGTTTTCGATGTAAAAAGAACGTCATTTATGTTCACATTTAACACATCGACCATTATTATTCGCATTGATGTAATGGCAAATTCTGCATTAACCTAATAAAATTCTCATTAGCTAGAAATATAATATAAAAAAACGTAATGATTACATGTACTGTAATGATTTCATGTATATCTGGATCGTCAGATTGCGCAGGTAGCCTTTAACAATTTAGAGCAATGTTTTCTTCTTGCTGGACTACATCATTGCTTGGAGTAAAAATATCATAAAAGGGTTTACCAAAAATGAGATGGCTAACCTTGTAATTTTTTTGCGTCAGCTCTTGATATAGGCGAAAAAGCAGAAGCAAAAAATCCGAATTGTGTTTACGTGTTGGCTCTCCACCACTTCTGGATGACTCGGATCGAAATTCTCCTAATTTTTCAATAAGGTTTGAGCTTACCGCTGGTCTGGCTCAAATATTATTGAGAATGCTAGAATAAAAGGGTAATTATGATTTTCCTGGAGCTTCCCAAGGGGCGTGGGGGGGGGGGGAGGTTCAATTAATAAAACGATGACTTCTGCCTTTAAGGTCTTTAATACTTAAACTGGAGTGCCTACAATATTCTTCTATTTAGTTCAATATTGCTAACCTTAGCATAATTACATGCATGCAATCAATTCTTTGATTTTATTTATACACTTAGTACATTGAAGTTTAATTGGTTTACGCTGCAGGTTTAGTGCAGCCAACTTTGCTCGATTAATTATGCGAGGTTGAGCAAAAAAGATGCAATTTGCGCACTCTTATATTCTATTTAGATGTGTTGTTCAAGATTAAATAATTATTATAATTATGCGAGAATGAGCAAAAAATACAATTTGAGCATTTTCTATGATCTAATTAAATGCTATGTTCAAGATTGAACATTACACGTTTTCTTATTGAAGTTCCTTAACTCTTCACTTTTTCTGCCCAACTATTGGCGCAAATTTTTCAATATTAATTGATCCCTCAGAGTTGTTCTCTCCCAAAAATTGTTCACGTATATTTTTGTACTCTAAACCCTTAATCCATCAGACAAATCCCCAATACACTACAGCCCTCCCACACAGAGTTGGCCGCCCTTGAATATTGCGACAACAAAATTTACCGCAGAGGCCCCTCAAATCTACCAATTACCGTTAATCCTGTAATACCTATGCATACCTAATTACCAAAGCGAATTCGTTTTTTTGTTTTCATTTGGGCTTACAGATACTGAGCTTACCCCAGCGAATTATTACAGCTCCTGATATTGTTTTTATTTTTTATTTAAAATTCCGTTAACCCGGTCCCATTTCTATCCCCGCATCCTCCCCGCACTTTCACCGCCCTATTTCCTCCGCCTATCTTGTTCGCCATGAGCTCCAATTTTTGTTTTGATACCACATACATTCTCCTTCTTCTCTCCATTCTCCCGTTATACCGGAAAAACTCTAGAGAAACTAACTACCCCTATAAAAAGGAAATTACAATTTATTTCGAAATTGCAAGGTAATAGACGTACCTCAAATATGAAAAAAGTCCTACCCTCTACAACAAAAAATGATACCCTTAATAGTCCCACACTTCTACGTTTTCCCTAATTCTCCAATAAGGTTAGTGAATTGGGAATGGAGAATTAGGGAATTAGGAATTCGAAGAAAACGAAGTTCTTATCTCCGAAATTCCCAAATTTTCCGTGTTACAGAATCCGGCCCCTGGTAACATCTACTTAAGAAGAAAAGATTAATCGTAAAAGTGGAAAAGTGCGCAAGTTCCACAATGTACATATGATTAGAATTTCCTGCACTTTCTGCATTTTCTGCACTTCTGTGCTAATAGAAGAAGAAAGGCACAAGGCGACGAAGTGAGGGGGGCCGGATAGCAACAGGTTGATTAACTATTATTGTTAATAATAAGTGTTTCCTTGAATCCGTAAGGTTCTTATACCCTAGACACACAGCACGATCTAATGAATCATTAGTACTAACTTTTCTTAAAAATGCCGTGTGTCACATAGTATACGTCATTATGACTCGAAAATCAGACCATGATGAAGTACACTCACTGCCATATATAATATGGACTGATTAACTTTCTATTTTATGTGGGGTCAATTGCTTATGTCAAAAAAAGTTCTTACGCCGGTGTCAACATTGAAAAAAGTCATTGGCGGGAGGTTAAAAAATGAGCACGTAGCTCGAAAAGCGATTATAATAAAACGTTTCGAATTTCGGCTGCACATCTTATCAATATATTGACATTGGTAAAACAATTTTATCAGTAATAAATAACCCTAAATAATTAATTTCAAAATATTTATTTCACCGCACCCACTTATTTATTTGTTGTTTACAGTTCTCGTCAGTTGGTACTTGGTGCTTAGACCGAAAGAGTCAGCAATATAGCAGTGAACTGTAGTATATAACGTAGTCAGTCCATATTATACATGTCAGTGAGTACACTACTGAAGTTTTTTTTTTCCTTCATTATAGCTATAATGAGGAAAAATGTGCTAGATTTGGCATATAATATAATTCTGAAGCTTCTGCGCATCTGCCCGTTTGAAATATAAGAAGAAGAAATGCAAAGTATAAAATATTCTTCGAGGAGGGAACTAAAGGAGGCGACATGTTCTGAAAAAAGCGTAGCAACTATCGCTCTTCTTCTTGTTTTGTCGAGGTGCCAGAGTCGGCGTTAAAAATTGTTGATGCCTTAAATATCACAACAAATTAATGGTGCGAAAATTCAAACACATTTCTTAGAAACTTCGCACAATCTTCCGCGCCACCCACTGACATGTATATAAATGGACTGACTGACCTCCTGCTTCATGTGGCACCAGTTTTGATTTGAGCAAGTATGCTCTCACTGACGATATATTTAAATTATTTGCGAATTTACTTAGATATGCATGTCAGTGGGATTTACCGAATTTACCACAAAAGTATTTTAAAAGTATTTTCCTCAACACGGCTTGTTTGTATCTAAATCTTCGAGCATATATAGTGTAACAAGAAAACTGAAAAACGAATTCAATCCAAATGAATAGTAATTTAAATTTAAATAAATCAGCCCTTTTAAATACCTATCCTGGTCGATCGACAGAATCAACCTGCTGGTGCGCCTCATACTGAACTCCTATGCTTTACACTTACTTACACACTTCACACCTTTATCAGGATCGATCAACCTCACTGCAATGGTACCTGGCAACTGCCACATGCTACGATTGCCTCGAAGATCTCATATGCTTTTTGCATAGTATTCAGCCACACCAGCAGGCTACTCATATTCCAAGTAGTAGTGTATGTTATATTACGAATACAAGACCGGGGATTTCGGTTTTGCCAATTTCAGGTTTATAATAGCTCCTTTTTATATTACTATCACTTAGTCCAATAGCCATTAACCATTTCCTATAAAAGTAAATTATCACTTTTGTAACTACGTCTCTGCGCCAAACACACTTCGCGGCTCTTTGTTTACAAAAAAGTGACAGTCAAACACCCTGCCAAAATCAAGATGGCGAAATTTTTTGCTACGCTGCCATACATATACTACTATGGGATGTCGTCTCCTTTAGTTCTCTCCTCAAAGAAAATATTATGTCAAAATATATTTTATTAAAATGTTTTTTTCATTTCCAAATTGTTAAATAAATAAATAAAAACGTTTGTCGCGTTGCTTCGATCCATATCGCTTCTTTAATGTTATAAGTATATCAAAACAAGTTTGACAGTACAACTTAATTAAAGAAATGGCTGTGTGTCTGCAGTTTATAAATTATTTCTGCATTAAGAGCGCGGTGTGTCTAGGGCATTATACACTAGACACACAGCCCGACCTAATGAATCATTTGTACTAACTATTCATTAAAATGCCATATGTCACATAGTATACGTCCTTATAGCTCGAAAATCAGATGATAATGAAGTACTGTTCTAAATTTAACTAAACCCTTTGATAAGGAGGACAATTTTGACAGGCAAAATAGCTCTTCTACTTCCGACATGAAACTATAGGGTATACTAAGTTTGTCATTCCGTTTGTAACGCATATAAATAAAGCTGGCAGAGCAAAATGGATTGGACACCTATGCAATATTAGAAGCTATGTTGCTGCGCGGTGTTTTCATAAAAATAGTAAATACAATTTCAAAAATAGACTCAATTGGGTAGCCCCTCCTTAAATTCCAACAGAATTTGAACGAAAACGCCAAATTCATTCGGGTAAAATGTCAACTACAGAAAAGGTACCTAGATTGCTGATTTTGTAAGTACCATTTCCGTGAGTTTTCAAGGAGCGCCGCCAGATTCCGAAAAGTGGGAATGAAAATTTTTATACATTTAATCATTTTTGAATAGGTAAATGACATCCGATCTTCCTGAGATTTTGTACAGATAATCTCTTGATATTGCCACATCCATAAAAAAATATAAAATGGATTAATCGATAGGTCGTATAACAACATTTCGAAATTAATTTTTCAGACAGAAATTTTGGCGGTCGAAAATTAAATTTCGCAAATTAATCGGAAGGTGAGGGAAAATGTATTCAAAAAATCAGAAAAAAATCACAAAATAATTAGCAGAAGGAATTTTTCAAATCGGATAATATTTACCCAACCTCCCTCAGAACACCCGAATTCGGGAAATGAGAATTTTTTCCTATTAGTATATATGAATGACCTTTTAACATTGAATTTATCATTCGATTTTGATGAAATTTTGTACGAATACTGTATACAGATGGTGGAATATAAAATAAATACTCCTCACTCCCTAGAAATAATTTTTATCATTCTTTATTTTTTTATTTTTTGATATTAATATATGGTGGTGAGTAACTATTCGTAACCCGCTGCCGTCCGAATTTCGTAATAGTCTCAAAATAATTATAAAAAAATTAAAATAAATTTAGCAATAAGAATTTTGAAACCCCCCCCCCCCCCCCCCCCAAACAGACAAGAATACAGCTTGCCGTCGCGCCACAAATATCAACTATCCCGGGATATCGGTTCGGTTTATAATTTCGCCATAATTCGTTTTGTTTCGTAAATCGCGTGTGAAGAACCCTGATTGATTGATTTGGTGTTTACCATGCTCCGTCTCTCTTGCCCATACGCAGGATTCAGGTAAAAATAACGCATTGAAAATTAAAGTCGGAATGAGTTTAATTCCTTATAAGCGATTAAAATATCACTTGAACACAAGAAAGATATTTTATTAATTTAATTCGATTTTCAGGTGTAAAATTTCATCTGATTGGTTGAGTTTTACATGTTTTTATGTTAGTAAACGTTTTAAAAGGTCTCAAACTCTGATATACAGAAATATAATAATTTTTGTGCCACATGAAATAGCAAATCGCTCAGTCCATTGTTATAAGTCAGTGGTTACGACTACGATTATTAGAACATCCGATAGCATAATCTTTTGTAGCAAATTTTTTTAATAACAAGTAAAAAAGCTAGAATTGGTCTATGCTCAATTCTTATGAAAACCTAGATGATTGCCCGTATGAAGTTTCGTATGGTCACCATCTGTGCAAGTGTGATCTTTGAAGTGGTTTTTCGCATATATTTCTAGAACGGTTCATCTGACAGAAAAAATGATTTTAACTAATTTTATAGGATTTCGTATTCTGAAGAAGTTTTTAGTACAATAAAAATGATCGTTTTCACAGTATACGTAAAAAACCTAAATTTTTATATGACAATACCAAAAAGGGTTGTTCGATTTAGTCCATTTTTGAAATTTTATTTACTATTACTATGAAAACACCATACACCAAATTCAGGCAGTGTCCAAATATATAGTGGAAAACGAAATTTTTGTATGGCAACCCCACGAAGGAGTTGCCCGATTTGTCTCATTTTCGAACTTAATTTTACTTTTGTTTTAAAGTCCGTGTACAAAATGCTTTCTAAGCGACAGACGAACATGCAAAAATCAAAATAACTTTTAATATTATGCGTGGGTGTTTGCTCTACCATCATTATTTCTGTGCGTTACAAACGGAATGACAAGCTTAGCATACCCTTTAGATTGCATAGGGTATAAATAGATCTCCAAGTAAAGTTGAACAAAACGGTCTTGGTGTCTTTTTTTCCATATTTCTATATTCTTTTTATTTCAACAGTAATTATTCTGAATTTTTTTATTCTAAATGAATCGGCAATCAATCAATATATATATACATATATAATTCAGCAGATATGTGCTTATTTTTTTATTTTGTTATAAAAACAAATAAAAAGCCAAAGAGACTACGAGTTCGAAGAATGTACAAATCACATGAAAAAGAAAAAAAGTATGTAAAAAAATTAAAAAGAATTCGATTCCTCCTAAAAACAGTGAAGTAAGTGAATAAAGGTATTACTTGAGTCTTTCTTTAACACAATAAACCACAGAGCAAGCTGCATTACGGATAATTTAAATTATTGGGACATAAAGTTAAGCTCTTTGCAGGAGATTTACAAATACAAGTGTCTTATTGCGATTAGCAGATCGTGGTTAATAACCGCATCAACCATCTGGACATTTGATCATTTCACATTTATCTGCTGCGGTCGGTTTCCTATTTTGCAACACTTCGTTTGCTTGTTATTTCCAATTAACTTGATATTTGCATTTAAATAGTGCGAACATTATAAGTAAATTCAATTTTTTTCCCGGACAGGAATTGAACCCACACTTGTTAGAATCGGTCAAAGATGGAGAACAGAAGAATATTAAGAACTTCTATTTTTAACTATTCTAAATCAAATCATAAATACAAGAGGAAAAACAACCGCCTCGTCCGGGGTTTGAAGCCGGGACCTTCCGCTTCCACTGAGCTAACGAGACAGATGATTTTCCCTCTTGTATTTCCTAATTTGTAACTAGCCTATTAAGCCACGTTGCTTTCAGCCATTGAAGAAATAACTAATTATTTACTCAATACTTTCAGCTGGCATTGACTATTGGAAATTGAATTTTTATTTATTTTTTTCCGGCCGGGAATCGAACCCACACTTGTTAGAATCGGTCAAAGATGGAGAACAGAAGAATTTTAAGAACGATTTTAAATCAAATCATAAATTCAAGAGGAAAAAATAATAAGGCGGTTGTTTTGTTTGCAATGTCCCTGGGATGACCTGAAAGAGTAGAGGAGCAGACCTTTTCAAACACTGTCAGCGAGCGAGGGCACCGCATTACTTTATAATAAATTTTACTCGACATCTAATTTTCTGCATTTGGCCTTCTCCACTATATATGCTAAATATCGTTTAAATTTACAGTAACAAACAAATTTGTCAATCCAGAAATTTGCATATTATTTACATAGTGTATACCAAGGGTGAGTATATATATTCTTATTTAAAAAAAACGGCGATAACAACTATAAATCTCATTGATAAAAGCAAAAACTATAGAAGTACTTATGACCTTACTACGAGGTGACGTTAACAATGAATAATCACTTGAAGAGATAGACTAATGAATGATCATATAAAGATTATGCGGGATCATCTAATGAAACAAGAATTAATCCAGAACGAAATCCACACCGAATTTTCGATACCCATCTAAAGCGAACATACGCCTCTTAAGTCGTGGATTCGACCGAGAATGTGATTTTTAATGGGACCATAAGACCATAGTGCATTTCTAATTTGTAACTTCAAAGTAAGAGGAAATCTATGTACTTTTACTTTTATAAATATATAAATATAACTTTTCTCTATTTAAAAATAAATCTAATATACATAAGTCATAACTAACGGTTTGTTTATTTTTGTTGAGGATCCATCGTAGAGGCGCCTCGTAGATGTTCCGCTTACCACTATTAAAATGATATAAAATAAACATTTGCTTCTTTACTTTTCTTCTTAGAACTTACAGCGTCTGGAAACTAACACTGTTCGTTACGTAAGTAACCTAGTAACCTGATTCAGGGAGATATACTCGGGTCTTCAGTCAGTTACGCAATGCGACAGTAATAATAAAAAATTATGACTTCTACACCGGATTATTCATAAAGATGACCGCGAACTGGTTGGATACCACCAACATTTTGCGAATATTATATAAATTTAACATTTAATGGAATTTCAAAAAATGTGTTTTGGGTTAATTCTCCTTTTTACAGTTGAGCTACACGGAAGCTAGAATAAAATTTTACTTAAGTCTTTTTCTACATGACTTTGAAAAGAATAACAAGAAAGCTTTTTGAATTGACAAAAAGGAAAGAAGTTTGCCGGTGGATGACAGGGTAAAGGCATGTGCTGGTATGTGCATATATATACAGGGTGTCCCATAATTCGACAACAACCCGGAATCGGGTGATAAATCAAATCATAACAGTTACCAGAAAAATATAAAAAAAATCTAGTCATGTATTTTTCAAATTATATACATTTCTTTTGTTTTCGAGAGAATGTACACCCTGTGATGGATTTTTAGCTCCTGTTTCTACAAATCTTTACTTTTTTCAATTTTATTTTTCTTATGTTATCCCGAATAGTGCTTATGTAACCTGTTGTTTTAAATTCTAAGCCAACTGTTCCAGCTTGGAAGAAAATGTCATATTTTGCCGAACCAAGAATAGAAAATTTATATTTCACCCAAGTTTAACTGACTGTAATGAAAAAAAATGTACTACGCCAGTTTGGCAAGTACTTTAAAAGTTGACGCATTTAATAAGGATTCTAAAATGGTATAACACTTGCTACAATATTTCTTAGATTACGAAAAAAACAATTTTTCTTCAAGAAACCCAGTTTCGAAAAATTTCTTTTCACCTACTAAAAATGATTCTAGTGTACCCAAAGCTTGCCGTAAGACCGTAACTTTAAAATTCTAGTTTGAGTGAAACTTCTCGAATCCCACCGTCAGCTGTCAATCGCACAGCAGATGGGAAAAGTGGCAGCATATTCGCCGTGTGGGTTCGACCTAGTTGTCGCTAGATGACATAGGTACACGATGCAGCATACTACATGGTGTGGTGCTGCGACCATAACACAGAGTCCCTTTTAGTAACATTACAACATATTTAAAGAATCTTTCTGAAATATAATCATAAAATTGCCAAGTGTAGTGATCTTCCATTCTTAATTTTCCAAGCAAGCTTATCCACAGATCGTTTACAATTTTTGTTTTTTATTAAGATATCTGCTATAATTTTCAACAGCAAATTTTGTTACTTATAAAAATCTTAACAATACTTTCGACTTTGTACAAACGTTTTATTGCTGTGTAAGGCAGGTGCTATAAACTTACATCATGCATGTGTACTTCGCATATTCCGTATGGAAATTGTGAATTTTGGGACGAGAGTTAACTCGCCACGAGGATTTATTGTATAGAGCAAGTGGGCTATTAAAATAGCAAAGCGAGTGTAGATGAATGCTGTAAGCCTTTTTCATAGCTTTTTTTTACGTTTCTCGGTTGAAAGGTGAAAACAAGTTGCTTTTACGATCTACAATTTTTTAGTAGTAGGATTTTGTTTCTACTTATGATGATTAAAGATAGGGCAGAAAGATATTAAACTAGATTTTATATATAATACAGCATTTCCATACCAAAACGATCACCATTTAACCCGACCCCTCCGATGAAATTTTCAGAATTAGTTAAGTACTGAAAATATTGGACCCGCATTTTTGTTTAGCCAGACACCTCAGATCTTGGATACAGGGTGACTCAAATATTAATGTTTTGATTGTGGAAGTGTTTTTTAATTTGCTTATTACTTGGGATCAGATTACCCGATTCTTTTGTTCGATATTTCAAATTAATATTATTAAATAAGACTTTCCACGTCGACGCGTTCTTAGGCAATACCCAAATATATAGTGAAAAACGAAATTTTTGTATGGCAACCCTACGAAAGAGTTGCCCGATTCGGCGCATTTTCGAACTTAAATTTACTTTTTTCTTTAAAAAGGCCGTGTGCACAATTTCAGCCCTTTAAGTGAAGGCGTTCTCGAGTTATCGTGTGGACGGATTTAAAAAACTAAAAAACTTCAATTTTTAACCTTTTTGCCAGAAAAAAATGCACGAAATTTGCAAATCTTGGTACTGACTCCTCTTAATTAACAGAACGAATAACCCACCTAATGGGCCCTATTCTGTCGGTAAAATTTTATCATTTTATGTTATGTTATGCCTTAAAATAAAATATTTCCCTAAAATCCTATTCTTTACCAGAAATTTTATTTTATTTTATGCATCGTAACAAAATATTTCCTGTTATGGAGCATAACATAAAAGAACCTAAGCAGCACATTTTAAAGGTATTTTGACACATTTTATGAAAATTATATGCGTCAATTAACATTTGTTGTGCGAAAATTGTTTTAATTAAAAACTAAAATGTCCGCCACCATACATAAAAATTACAATTTTGTTAGAAATTGTAGAAATTCGCACCAGTGCAGTGTATGGTAAAATAAAAAAAGTTAATTATATTTGCCTAGGTTTTAATTTTATGCAGAAGAGATCATACGGTACGATATCTTCGCGATTCCTACGATCCATGTGAGTTTCCCAGCCTTAGGCTTCAAAAGTTCTTCCGGCTGGATAATTAATAAACTTCTTATATTGTGATTTGTAAACTTATTTTGCAAACTTATAAAAAATTTTAATTTATACCCAAAATGTTTCATTTTAAGAAAACAAATTCAAATACTTATAGAGTAACTATAGCCTCATACCGGAAAGACATCTATTCCGTTCACTTTGAGTTAGGAATCTAAAATTGAACGGAAAGGATGTCTTTCTGCTGCTTTGCATTTCTACGGACATAGTTCGTATCAAACTCCAGTCAGGAGTTGTCATATTTTAGAACTTTTACACCCAAAGTATCTCAAGAGATATTAAGAAAGCAGCTGCTTTCATAAATGATTATTTAGTGGGTGATTTGATAGAGTATCACGCAAATGTCAATTGACCAGCTGTTCAAAAAGTAATAGAAAACATAGCGGAATGTACTAAATATTTTATGTTACGTGTTCATAAAAGAATTCATAAAATAATTTTATGGAACCACGACAGAATACGAATTTTTAAGAAGGGATTTTTTCGCCATAAAATAACATAAAATATTATTTTATGAAAAATTACAGAATAGGGCCCAATAATTGCCGGAGCAGCTTCTAGAAAACGATCAATCGAACTCAATTTTCTTACGTACCAAATTCTACTAAGTGTTCGCTTGCATATCGCAAAAACAAAATGTTGTCATTAATTATGTTTTTGTACCTGCTGTACCTGTTCATATCATCTTCCCCATAAAAAGAAAAAAATTGAAAATGAATTTCAACAGCAGTTTCGTATTTTACGTAAAGAAATCAAATAACTGCACAAAGCTCACACTTGGTGGGATTTGGAATTGATATGGCTATTTTAGCCATACACTTCAACGCGGAAGCGACCGATATCCCGGGATATTTGAAAAGATTTACGTACAGTCTTTTATTTTGGGCACGCACGATACCCCGCTTCCTTATTAGTTATTTACTCAATAGGTCTAATAATTTGTCCTTTCATACAGTTATGCATACAGTTATGACAGTCCTATCAGCTGTGAAAAATATTTCCCTCGTATTTTTACGAGTACTAGCCTCGTATTTTTACTTCTGAATATCCCTCGTTTGTAAATGTGTAACGTAATGATGCCTTTTTCCTTTTGATCTTTAAAATAACAGAAATATGCAATTAATTATTTGCTTTAATAATTTATTAAATTTTTATGAGTTCATTTTTTATTTTTTACAGATTTAGTAACAGGTTTGTAGACGTCGGTGCTCGTCCTGCATTTTTTTATTCCCCGCGTAAAATATTTACCGAAATCCTGGCGACCTCACAGAATAGAATTTCCAATAAAATGGCGAGTACTGGGGATATTTGGATTCAGTGGTTTTCATGTTGTTTTCATCAGCCCCAGTCTCCATCAAGAAGACGTCATCAGAGACTGCGAATAGACAGATCTATGATTGGGCATCCGACAAATTTTGTACACACTGGCCACATTGGTTCAGCAGATGTAGAACTATCTTCAAAACACCTGAATGCCATACAAAATCAAATGCAAAGTAAAGGCGGTTACGAAATGAACTCACTTCGATTGCAGGTAAGCGACATTTTATTTTTCTAATACTATTCAGGAACTATATAAAATGTATTATATTGGGCACACCCAACTATGTACTCCCGTGTAGATTTCCAGAAGTAATTGCGTTTTTCATAAATGTTAAAAAATAATAAATGGAATTTATATGTATATACATATATTCGTGTTTTCTCGTAATAATTTGTTGGTATTCGTAGTCTTGCACCTACATACACGTATATACACCACTATATTCAGACAAAATCCAAAAGGATCATATCAAATATTGATGAATCAACTCCAGTATCAACCTCACTATCTCTCGTAATGGCAAGATTCAAAAGGATCATACCAATCAACTCCAGTATCCACGTCCAGTATCTCTCATAAATACCTTTGCTAAGAAGAAGAGGAAATGAAATACTAGAGTTGGAAGAATCATAAACAAGCTTTACATTATAAAATTCAATGTCTTTCACGGTTTGATTACAGTTCGACACGAAATCACTGATTAACTTTAAAACTGATGAGGAGAAAGAAAAGTTATTCCTTAGTTTCAAAAGAAATTTAGTATCATTGACACTATCATATGCTTTACTGAGGTCCAGAACAACCAATGTAAACTATGAAAGTCATTATCAATATGAATATTAGTTATAGGTTTTAAAAGGGCAGCTTCACATTTTGTTTTACTCTGAATTCTGATTAACAGAAGAACATTTTCATAAGAAACGCAACGAAAGCTAAAACGATCGGGCTTAAAGTGAAACGCGATTGCAGAGATGGGAGATTTCTTGTCCAAATAAAATACGATTTCACTATTCAAGATTAAGAGCGCATATTTGTGCCACTTTTCTACATATTCAACTACGCTTTAAATTTGATCACAATTTCTTAACTAAGATTCCTAGATTCCTCCTCTTAGCACCTTTTCCTGAATTCGGTCTCATATGTCTCATGACTTTTAGAAACTTTGTGTCAAACTTAGTTTCATTTAATTTTAAAAAGCGTAAAATCTCGTTTAACAAGTCATTGGCAGAAATGTATAAAGCACAATGTTGCTTATTTCGACTAAATATCTATAATTTTACCAGATGTATACCAATGTACATATATTTTTCTGCATCCATAATGAATGCTCTTGTTTCTAGATCATCTGAATACACTATCTAGCTCTCTTCTAATAACGAGCAGTATTATTAACCGATCTGATAACTGGCCTACTGTTCAACGTAAGAAACACCAACGCAAAAGGATTATTGGTACTGCTGACTCTACAAAATTTTATATATTCAATGCTTTCTTTCAAATACATTTATTTTTTCTGATCAGCTGATAATATCACCAATTACGTTGCGGGAAAAATTGTAGTTGACTTCTCTACCAAAAAGATCATTTCATTTATGCTGCCGATATGTTATTGAAACTTACAATATGTATCCAGACATTTAGCCATGTCGAATCTATGGTATAAGAAGTTCATTAACTATCTAAAAAACGAGGTGGAGGAGCCATCGATGCTTCAGTCTTAAATGAGTCTCCCCTTTTATCTTTCATCACACATACTTTCTACCTGTAAATATGAAGTCCTTTTTCTAATGTTATGTGCGATTCTAATAAAGCACTTCGCATCGATTGTGAAACGTTCGTAGAGTTTTCCCTATACGCAGGTCACTATTTATATTTTGAGCTAACAATAAAAAAACATTAATTTGTCAACAAACATGGCTTTATTGCTTTTCAAAGTATTCGCCACGTTGATCGATACACTTTTACATGCGTTTGAACCAATCGGCAAAACATTATTTCCATTCCATTTGAGACACCTCCAAAGCATGGTTTTTGAACGCATCAACAACTTCTTCCGGCGTCGAAAATTGTTGTCGGCGCAGTTTGTTTTTGATGTACGGGAAGAAAAAGAAATCTTTAGGTGCCAAATCAGTACTGTACGGAGGATGATGCATTAATTCGATTTTTTCACTCGTCAAATAATCGGTTGTTTGATGAGATGTGTGAGAGCTCGCATTGTCATGGTGAACATGTTTGTTTGTTTTCCTCAATTCACCAAACACTTCTGGCAAACAAATGATGATGTATCATTCAGAATTGACCGTTTTTTGTTGTTTCAACGGTACAGTTGCCACCTGACCTGTTAGTCCAAAAAAACACACATTTGCTTCGAAATGCTTCGACCGTGAACAACTTTTGTTGGATTTGGTGCATGTTGGAAGACCCATACAGTCGATTGCTCTTTAGTTTCGGGCTCATATGCATAGATCCATGATACGACGACAGGTGACGACACCTGTCACGGTTTATAAACGTCTTTTGAAGCACCACGACTAGCGGACGTGTTACAAATCGTTATGGAAATTTTTTATCTAATTTACATAAATTTGGTGATCAGAATGGAATCTTGTAATATTCGATCGTAATATATAGAATAATTACAGTTTATACAGGTGTTTTTTTATACGATAAGGGAAATAGACCCAATAATAAGTGATTATTACAAGATCAGTGAATGATAAACAGTGAAAATGTCGGTAAATTGTGGCAAGTGCTCGCAAAGTTTGAGAAAAAGAATTAGTATGTCATGTAAGGGTACTTGTGGTAAAAAATATTGTGCAAAATGTAGCGATTTATCGGAGTAAGATGTTAATACGGTTTTAACAAAAAATAACGTTATATTTATATATATATTTGAAAAATTTGAATGTGTGCTCGAAGAGATTAAAGACTGTAGGGAGAAGATGGTATCTCAGGAAAAAGAGCTTAGATCTTTTATGGCAAATATGGTGAATGAAGGAGGTGAAAATAAAGCATCTTATGCGGATAAATTGAGGTGTGCGTCTCCGATAATAAAGAATACAAAATCTAAGCAGAATAGTGAAAAAACCAAAGAAGATTTAAGAAACAACATTGATTCAACGGCATTAAAAATTACCGGATTATCTAAAAAGCAAAACGGTGTAATTGCAATAATGTGTGAAAATGATCAAGAAAGGAATAAGGTGAAATTAGTTGTTGAAGAGCAAATGAAAGGAAAATATGATGTCCAGCTGCCAGTGCTGAGGAAACCCAAAGTGTACGTTTGTGGAATGAGGGATGAGTTAGACGCCGGTGATTTGCAAAGAAAATTAAAATTGCAGAACGAATTATCAAGTGAAAGTGATATTAAGGGTAGTAAAAGCTACTAGACAGTTAAGGGAAAAGAAATCCGACAGATTTAATGCGGTAATTGAATTGGATACCATAAATCAACTGAATGCGCCAATAAAGCCAATAAAGTCAAAAAACAAAGGAAAAACAGCTTTGTCAAACCACTTCTTGTCTAATGACCATCAACCAGATAACAATAATATTAAAATTTTATGCTCTGAACTTAATTTACAGTAAACGTCTTACTCTTGCACATTCCAAGTACAAAAAATACAATGAACAGACGAACAGACACAGACAGCATACACATCAGCAGTCTCTTAGAGAATCCCAAGCACTCTTAAATTTATATATGTAGCGAAAATAAAAACAAAAAATGGTCGGTATGAATTTCTTGGGATCACATACTCATGAACTAATAGATTTTTAAAAATTGACTAGGACAATTCACTCCGCCTAATATTCGTGTCAATTTATTAAAAGAATTATAGTTATTTTTTATTTTGTTATATTTATTTTTGTGTTCAATTAAATTTAATGTTCGATCGGATGAGAGAGCTGCAATAGCCCGTGTGTAAACAAATAGACTCAGTAATTTTAATGTAATAGATAAGTAAATATACTTGTATAGATAAATGACAGTGCTTCTGAGGACGGCAACGATATTTGCAGAAACGTTATGCCAATAAAGGACTATAACATGATTAATCAATTTTTATTAATCACCGACTGGTACATCCGAAAAATTAAAACAACTGCTTAAAAAACAACAGTCGAGCATCACAAGAATCTATCAATCATTAATATTCATAGCTGGGTGTTGTTAATTTGTGGAGTTGAGCCTTCACAAGCTACTCTTGAGCCTTCACAGGCTACTCTAACATAGTTCAGGAATTCAGCTAAACTAGCTTCTAGCTACTCTAACATAGTTCAGGAATTCAGCTAAACTAGTTTCTAGCTACTCCCGCATCTTAAAGTTCCACTGTAAATCTAATGGAAATTATAAAGTAAGCATCCTACAATAATACTACACGTTTACATACAATTTTACTGCATGCCGATCGTAATAATTTAAATGTTTACTACAGTGTTCAATTACTGAATTTATTAAATCTTTTAACAGTTTTTGTAAGTCTATCGAATGTCTAGAGATTTGTTTAAGTCTTCAACCACTAGTAATGTACGTTTAAAATATTTTATTCATTGTAAACGTGAAGTTTAGACATTACATGCTTCAACTCGTGTCGTTGAATGAAAGACTAAGCTGTCATCATTCGGTTCTAAGGCATCAATACACGGTTGGTAGCTCTAAATTCAGCTCAACTAGAGGAGTTAATTAGTGGGACTGAAAACCGTCATTAGTCAAGTGTGGCCCCAGTGCAATTTAGGATATCGGGGCCCTCTAACATAATTATTTTCTAAACTACTTTGTGTTACCAATAGTAATTATAACGTAAACTACCTAAATCGCAAACACAACACGGGATATACACCGATTGCAAGTTCAAAGGCGATTAAACTGAAAATCAGTCTCGAGAAGAAAGATAACGCTAATGGGAATCCTGATCCTGAGTCGGAACTGAAAATAATCAATATTTTAATAAAAAAAAAAATTACATTCTCTATTGTAACGCGAGCCCTTGAAATTCTTTTATTAAAGTTCTGTTTTTCCTGCGGTAAATTATGTCCTATAATATAGAAAATAAATTAGAATTTAAATCAATAAAGTGTAGTTTGTTTTGGCTTACCAGGAAATGGTCTCATTAGGCAAATTTTTAAAGGGAAGGCAGCATCTGCTACAAAAAAATATGGGAAGCTGATTTCAGAATTTGGCAAAACATTCAAATGTGGTATTTTCAATGAACCATTTAGTAAACGTTTTCCAAATGTACTGTTTTTAAAAACTCCCCCATCACTTTGACTGCCATAAGCACCAATATCCAGTAAGGTGAATGTATACCTCGAATCACAGGCAGCCAAAAGAAATATGCTATAACGTTTTTTATAGTTATAATACATAGAGCCACTTTTTGGTGGACAAACAATGTTTATGTGCTTCCCATCAATGGCTCCAAGACAATTAGGGAGCTGGCATTTGCTTTCGTATTCGTTTGCTATATCTATCCATTCGGTTCTATTGGGAACTGGAGCATACAAACAACATAATTTTTCCCAGATAATTCCGCACGTATCTAAGACAATTCTTCCGACTGTGCAAGGTGCCATTCTAAACTTAAGTGCATAAATATTTCTGGATCCGCCGTGTGCTAGATACCTACAATAGATACGTTAAACTTTTAATTTCAGTTCTCTATTATAATATACATTTATACAATACTTACATTAAAGTAAGAAAAAGTCTACATTCTGCGGAAATTGGTTTTCGAATAGAATTTTTTTCAAGCCGGTGTTTTAATAAATTTAACATTACTTGGAAATTATTCCTATTCATCCGTGTAGCTTTAAAAAATAAATCCTCGTTGTTTGAAATTAGTGATTTATATGATATCTCATAAAATCCCAATGTTTTCCTTTCTTGGTAAAATCTCCGCTCCCAACATTTCCTTTTCTTTCTGTTTTTCTCTTCAGCCTTTTCATAAGCTTTAAGGGCAAGAATACTTGCTTTAATTACTATCTTTAATTTTTTTTTATTCATTTTTAACACTTCACAATTTCACAAAAATAATCAGCGCACCCCAGTTAAGTTTGAACTGTCAAGTGTAAAAAAACCCGCCGCTCTCATTGTATCATGAACGCCACAAAGCGGCGCCGCAAAAAAAACGCGCGGCGCTCATTGTATCTAGGGCTTAACGATCGCAAAATGAAACATTATAAAATAAAAACATATACACTCCGCGACAAAAAGATACGCCACCCCTGAAATTTTTCCGATTCTCTGAACTAATGAGTCATGTTGTAAAATTCGTTGTTATGGAACTATGAAGAGTGATTCGCTTGGGACGTAAAGTTCCGACTGTCAGCATGAGCTGACAGATCACTCGACGGGCAGCGTTGACTGCAGGGCACGCTAGTTCGCCTCAGCTACTGGCGGAGAGTGTGGGGGGGTTCCACAAAAACCTGCCGCTGCCGTCAGCCATAATCAAAAAAAAATTTCGTGCCTATCACACCAAAGCGGGCACACATTCGGTCCTGAAGGGACCCTTACGTCACTTACCTGTATCCCATCGAAGGCGCAGATGGTCTGCCTTCTTTGCTTGCCCCATCTTCCCATCTGACTCTGAGGGGCATAATTCTTCAGAGTCCCTAATTGACCTGGAAAGAGAGACTAGGCGGACCTAGACGACCTTCATACGAGAGGGCTCCAGGAAAGTAAGAGGAGAAATTAAAACTCTTAACGGTTCATGTTCACGTTATAATTACTGATAGGTAATGCTTCATTATGGAAAATACATGATATGAATTCAAACATATGACATGTAGGAAAAAGGTATTGAGCAATGATTTCCACTGATTCTACATCCTGAGAAAAGTATAATAAAAAGTCTTATTCTAGGCAGTTTCTTATTTCTCCATTTTTCCGCTCAAACATAAATGCAACACATTGAGAATCTTTCTTAAGGCAATGAAATTCTTGGGCGAAACTCACTCGTTCTGAGATATACGTACATATATATATAAATATTGTAAACTTTTGAGAATTTTAGGTATAGCAACATTTAAACTACTTTGTATAATAAAAAATATACACTTCGTATCAAAAATCTAAACATTAATTTTTTTTAATTTAGAAATTCCTAGCAGTACATCATATAGCTAAATCACTTTTTGAGGATTTCCATAAATGATCTATTTATGTAGTAACAAACTATTCGTCTAATCTGTGCATATGCATGTGATGTAAGGATAAAAATATAATATGTGTACATATGTAAGAGTGGTTTGATAAAAATAGAAAATAGAAAACTTGAGCCGTATATGTATATATGTATATCTAGTATTAAATCAAGAGTACATTATTTCAAGGTACATACATGTAAATATATCAAAAACTTAAGCCAAATAAATATATATATATAGTATTAAATCGAAGTTATATATGAAAAGAATATCAATAAAAAGGAAGTCCTACATGTGCAAGTCGCTACAGAAGTCGAAGTATGCGTATACCAAAAGAAAATGTGTAATATATCAATAATACTCACGGTGAAAACTCCACGGCATGATGAAGCACTTCAGCATCCACCATCTAGTTAAAAGAATTAAATTGGAATTTAATGCTTCGACTTGCTGTCTGTAGGCTCTATCACAAAAGTAATTTTTGTTGAGTTAAAATAATATTGCCCAGCGGCACTTGTCTCTACACATATATCTTGAACGAAATTAAATAAGAACGTGCGGAACGTAATTATAATAAAAATTAAAATTTAAAACAATTTGTAAATTCATTCCATAGTGGACGACTGTATCTATGTTGTGCAACTGAAGGATTATAATCTGGCGGTGAAGGAATATCAGCATTTTTCCCTGTAGTAAAATCTATTGACCATTTACACTTTTTGTGCTGGATTTTGTTGACATTTTGGAGCACAAGTCCAAAGAAAACGATTGTTGGAATTTTGACAATTGCTAATCCATATTGCTGCGTGTTCACAAAACTCTTCGTTTCTATTAAATCTCTTAGAATGAGACCGGGCAATTGAATCCGTATGAGGTTTCCCCCATGTAGTTTTTCGGTACCTATTGAAAAGAACCTTTCCTAAGAAATCTATATGAGTGATCCTTTTACCAATCAACTCATTTTTCCAAGAGTTTTTCTACATTTATTGAAATACTGGTGCGATAAAAAGATACGAGGTAGCTGGTGCATTTAACATCTGGAGTGCTTTCCAAAACATAGCTACAGTTGACTATAGCTGACTTCAATCGTTCCTAAACCCAGTAGTCAACTAAATTATGTCAGCTGAGTTGACTTTTGAGCGTTCCGAAACATTTGAAGTTGACTAAAATAGTCAACTATCCCTGACTGTGCTCTGAACTGCTAGCTATCTAATATATAAACCGTGACGTGAGCTGTCAATTGAAATATTTTGTTTGGCGCGCTTTTACAAACGTTTTGCGAAATTTATTTATTTATTTAATTTTCTCTGGCTCATTTCGGATTAACACACAGTAATAAAATATTAGTTTTAAGTATCAATAAAATTATACAATTAGCATAAATGACAGTAGCTTACTCAGATCGTTCCAAAACCTCAAACAGCTTTAGTTAACTGCAGACAACTGGACATAGCTCTGACATAACTCTGACATAGCTACAACTATAGCTGCAGTTGTGTTTTGGAACGCACTACTGGTGTTCAAATAGTCAACAGGTTTACAAGTGTTATTAGTATTTCTTCTGTGAATTACATCTTTTTTGAGTATTAATAATTCTTTTTTGATTAAAATGGGACGCGGTAAAAAATTTACTGGCAGTGAAATACAAACTAATATAAAATGAAGAACTGAAAATATGAGTATTGCTAAAATAGCAAAAATAGTAGGAGTGCTATCGCAGCCTTACATCAAGATCCCGAAAATTATGGAAAGAAGAAAAGTCCTGGAAGGCCTCGAGCGATTAATGGTCTGGATTCACGTGCAATTTTGAGATTAGCGTCAAACTCTGCAGGAACTGCGAGACAAATAGCTGAAAAAGCGAGTGTAGAGACTAATGTACGCAATGTACAATGCCTCATACAATACACACAGCATCTTTAATGGAAAAAACTAAAAAGAAAACCACCGTTTACCAAGCAACACATAGCAAACAGAATGAAGTTTGCACAACCAACACCTTAAATCGAAAAAGAGGTGGCGTAAGTAATTTTTTCTGATGAAAAGAGATTTACATTGGACGGTGAGATGGATGGAGTTACTATTTCCACGATTTACGGAAAGATGAACTCTATAATAAACGAAGACAAATGGGAGGTGCTGCGGTAATGATTTTGGCTGCTATTGGGCCATCCCAGACGAGTATTCTTGATGCAAAATGCAAACCGGTTTAACAACAGAGTACGCGCCTCCGCATGGGTATTCATGCTCCAGGCTTTCATTTATATAAGAATAGGGGACTATGAATGTGTGCGTGCAAATCAAGAATGAAATCAGATATTTCATGAAAATTCTCGGACCCCACTGAACAAGAAATATTTCGTTGCGGTTGTATTAGTGCGGCACAACAAGTGAATACCATTTGATTTTTGATGCAAAATTTCTCTCCAAAGGCAGCACAATTGTAGAGATTTCTCTCTTCTTCTTTTACCTCTTCCCTAAAAAACCGGTTTGCATTTTGCATCAAGAATACTCGTCTGGGATGGCCCGTTGGCTTCAACGGAAAAACAAATATCCGGTTTATAAAGAGGAAAATGAACAGCAAAGAATACATTCAATTATTAGTAGTACACACAGCATGCGCAGTAAAGGACTTTTTTATCACAAAAAAAAAACGTCCTCGAATAGCCGGCAAAATCACCAGACCTCAACATCAAATATCAATCAAATATCTGGGGACAACTAGCGCGGGCAATATATCGAGATAACAAGCAGTATACAACAGTGGGAGAGTTTGAAAACCCAATTACAACTGCTTGGGCGTTACTTCCTCGAAAATATATAAAAAGTCTATATAAATTTTTACCTAACCGAATGTTCGAAGTAATAAAAAACAAGGGAAAAAACACATATTATTAATTAAATAAATATTTTTTATGTTTTCTCACCTATCGCTTGGTTTAATTTTCTTACCCTGTCGTATCGTTTTGTTGCATCAGTTTTTCATAGAATGTAGAAAAATTCATGGAAAACTTACTTAACTTATTCCTTTTATAATAGGCAAATAAATTTTACTACACGTTTCATCAGTTCAGAGAATCGGAAAAATTTCTGGGGGGATCGTATCTTTTGTCGCGGAGTGTATGTAGAAAAGCAACTCTGTCGCATGAAGAGAGTTATTGGGAGCGGTATAAGGATATTCATAATATATATATATACAATCTTAAACTAATAAAAGTCAAAGCTATAGCATCAAATAGAAAATGGTAAACACTGCTGACCCAAAATCAATGTGTATGTAATAAAATAACTTAAGGCAGAAATAAAATATTCAAGAACGGGATATTGAAGATAAAAGGGAAATAGTGGAGGAGTTCAATGATTTTTTATCAGCAGTGTTGATTCTATAGCGCCAATGGGCAACGAAAGTGGAAGTTGTAGCATTGAAAGCTAATTTTTGTTTAACTTAATAGTTATCAAGATGTGTACAACGTACTGGGAAAAATAAATCAGAAATGAAATTTTAATCGTATTAGTGTTAAAATGATTAAAGACGGATGTGCACAACGTACTGGGGAAAATAAATCAGAAATGAAATTTTAATCGTATTAGTGTTAAAATGATTAAAGACGGGGTGAAATTACTATAAATACACTAATGGATATTATGAGTTAACCATCTAAAAATGGAGTTTTTCCTGAAGTGTGGAAGGAATATGTAATCGTACCAATACCAATAAGATTCCTAAAAACTAATAAAGCCATTCCAGCTTCGATCAACTTTCTGAAGCGACGTCACCGATTAGGCTGAAATTTTGTCGGATTATTTGCCTTACATAAATTATTAATTCCTCATTTGAACTATTATGGCACTTGAAACCAACGAGATCCCAAATTGAAATATTACAGATTGTTCGTTAGATTTAGGGCATTCCAGCTAAAATAACCGAAAATCGCCACATGTCGCATGAAGGATTATTTCAAGGATAAAGGACAAACCTTATTCTAGAACATCCTTTTTATACCCTAGATGAAATCTATAGGGGTATACTAAGTTTGTCATGCCATTTGTAACACCTCGAAATATTGATGGTAGAGCAAAATGAATTTGATGAATTTTGATTTTTGCATGTCCGTCCGTCGTCCGTCTGTCTGTCTGTGCGCACGATAACTCGAGAACGCGTATACTTAGAGAGCTGAAATTTTGTACACGGACGTTAAAAAAAAGTAAAATTAAGTTCGAAAATGAGACAAATCGGGCAACTCCTTCGTGGGGTTGCCATACAAAACTTTCGTTTTTCACTATATATTTGGACACTGCTTGAGAACGCGTAGACGTAGAGAGCTGAAATTTCGTACATGATGTTTTTACTAGATTAGCAAATAAAATGTCAAAAATGGACTAAATCGGGCAACTCGTTCTTGGTGTTGCCATATAAAAATTTAGGTTTTTTACGTATACTTTGAAAACGATCAGTCCAAGACATTTTTATTGGACTAAAAACTTCTGCAGAATACGAAATCCTATAAAATTGGTTATGATCATTTTTTCTGTGCGACAAACCGTTCTAGAAATATATGCGAAAAACAACTTCAAAATCAAACTTGAATAGATCGGTGACCATACGAAATTTAATACGGGCATTCATCTCTAGGGTATCATAAGAATTGGTCTTAGACCAATTCTAGCTTTTTTACTTGTTTTTACAAAAATTGCTTCTGCGATTTTCAAAGAGGTGTAACTTCCACAGTAAGAATAATTTCGGCAAAATATTTTTATTGTATTAATAATCTGAAAAAATTTCACCCAAATCGGTGACCACGCTTCAGAAAAATATTCGAGAGGTGGTCTACACACCGGGGAAAGGCTCAATAAGATTTTATTAGAAAATCAATCGAGATTTAAATATGGCCATTCAAACGAATCTACTTTAAATGAGCTCATCGTGAAATGGAAAGAAGAAATTGATAAGGGAGACATGGTTTTAGCTATGTTTTTTAACTAAAAAAGAGCCTTCGAGACCATCCAGGCTTGAAACGATTGGGATTCGCGAAAAAAGAGTTTTTTGATATTGAATTATCAAATATTAATGTATGTACATCGGCTGGGAGTATCGCAAGGGTCAGTGCTACCAACTCCTCTATTTATAGTATATATGAATGATATTGTGTGCGTGGTAATGAATTTCGAAGTGAGACTTTTTGCAGAAAGTAGATAATTTTTATATCGGGAAAGAACTTAAACGAATGTTTTGTAAATTTAAATGAAGGCTTAAAAGGTCTGAATGTGTGAATTATGAATAAACTTAAGCTGAATGAAAAAAAAAACTAATTGTGTGCTTCCAAATTCAGATGAAAGCGTTAATGTGTTTATGAATATCAATTGATTGAACAATGAAATGAAATACTTTAGTAATATGATTGATAAAAAACTTAACTTAAGGCTCATGTGAAATATGTATGTGCAAAATAGTTAAAATGGTTGGATTTATAAAAAGAATAAGAAGAGTATGGAAAGTGCAATTAATATTCATAATAGCATAATTCTGCCGCATTTCGAGTATTGCCAATCCTTTTTATATGTACGAAGGAAAGGGTTATTATATTGTCATAAAAGAACACAAATTAGTGAATCTAATGTTAAATATTTTGAAATGGCTGTCGGTTAATCAGCGATCGATTTCTAATGTATTAAAAATGGTGTTCAAAATGAAAAATAATCTTCTACCAGAGTATTCATACTGGGAACTCCAGTATGTAGCGGATATGCTATCGTATCGATTGCGCAGCATGGAAGAATTTAGGTTAGAGCGATTGAGAACGAGTAGGGCTCAAAACACAGTAAAGGACTTCAAATATATAATGTACATATACCCAGTGAATACAAAAATTAAAACAATTTTAGGATTTTTATAAAGAAACCCATGAAAAAACGCCGGAAATGTAATAAATACTGGGGCCACTAATAATGACAGGGACGATTTTTTTATATGTTACATTGTATGAAAATTTGTTGCCATGTATAAAACTTCCCTGTTGCCCCCGAAACTGATCCTCAAAGGGACGTTTTCTGAGCAAACTTCGAGATTCAAGTGAGATAATTCCTACTGCAGAGTTCCACGAAAGATTACGAGACAATCAGGAAAGGCACAAGGCTGGATTATAAGAAAGATATGTTTATGTGCTACTAATTAGCGTGGGTATGGTTTTGGTTTTGATGCTCTGTATATTTCTTCTGTTCACCTCATATAATATGTATCTCTAATATACAAATATCTTGTCTATAATATTACTTCAAATCTAATTTCATTTTTTGTAATACTTTCAGGCATGCTGATAAGATGCATAATATCAAAGATCAACCAAGAGATAATAAAACTCATCATTTACATTGAATTACTGGAATACTAAGAATTGCCATTACATTGCAATGATATTGCAGCCACCAAGATCGTACGCACATTCATAGCGAGAGCATAATTATTGTGATGCCAAAATATCGAAAGATAATGCAATGAGCGACCAAATCACAAGTGAGGTAGCTACGAACTCACGCTGAACACTAATATAAGTTTTTTTTATACTTGTGGAATAATTTGAAAAAAAGTTGTTTCTATTTAACTCTTACAGAAATTAGCCTTAAGTGTCAGAGCAGCAAAAATTTGTTATGTAAATATTTTAAGCAAAGTTTAAGCAATAGAGAGAACAATAATATTCCGAAAACGATGGAATTTAGTTTAGCTTGTAAGTATAACGAGAGATGAAAACTTGTAAAAAGCGTTTAAAAGTTGTTAGATCAAGTGAATTTTTTATTTATGTTCTTGTACTTAAAACGATCTTAATTGTTAAATATTTATTCACAAAAGATTATTTTGTTTATTCCTTGTGGATCATAATCTCTCGAATTATAAAGCTGCAAGAGTCTTATACGTTAGTTTCATTCGTTCTGAAATAACGTATCACACAAAACTAAAGATATCAAGCTACGGATATTTTTCCCGACTTCGGGCCGCAATTAACAAAAAGTTTTATACAAATATGGGTCCGCAAGTGCTGCCTTATGAAGTTATTACTCGAATTCTTGTAGAACTCGCAAAACGACGTTGTTGTAGGCATGTAATAATTAATTTTGATAAAAATATTTACAGTTGATTCGCGATAGAGTGAACACTAAAATGTAAAATAAGAGAATAATTAAAAGTTTTACGTCCGATCAACAGGAGTACTTTATTCAAAGTGTCTGGTTGCAGATTTTAGCAAACAATGGAAGTCAATGATAAGATAAGAATGCACATCTGCTCATGAACTGCATCTTTACAGGTCTCAGTCATCAGGCTAGATCTTTTCACAGTGCTAGGCGTCTTGTACTTATATAATTTATAGAAAAAATATATTGTAAACAAATTCATTACAAATATATCGACTGCAAAAGTATGCACGGGAAAATGAGATTTAGTACAGGGTGAATCATTTTTTTCGATTTTATATTAAAATATGTCTTTAATTTTAGGTAATGTTGCTGTCATCTACAACAAAAAACTAAGAATATTTACTCTTTCGAGAGGTAAGTTAAAAAAAACTGCTATCCCTTACTGTGCAAATAAAATACATTAAACTCGCGAAACAATTATACGAATTATACAATATATACGAACAGCGTACTTATTATCCTCTTCGAAAATACTCTGATAGCTATGTTAGCTTATTTTCCCGCATATCTAACTACTTTTACCACGACCACCGAAATTTCATCTTGATTTATAAAATTTTTTTTCTACCTATTGAATTATAGTAATTAAACTTGGATATCTCTCATAAAACCTACTTCAAACCACCATCATATTAATTTCAAATTCATTTATACAACATCTACACACTTATGTGTAGGTAAAATTAACAAAAATCTGCTGCATTATGAGCTAGAGTAAACAGGAGAGAAAACAAGAAAAAACAAAAACAATAATAGAATAAAATAGAATATAAACGCTAAAACTATATCTCCATAATAATAAAAGAAAAATTAACTAAATATGTGGTAATTACTAAAATTAGAAAAAATATTAACAAAATACTTATCTATAAGAAAAATAATCTAGTATCTTGCCCCTGAAATAACCGCCACCAATATTTCTGATCTCCACATCCTGGTAGCATAAATGTAAAATTGACGCTCAGTTATTCGATAATTAAAGCTTGGCACATTCAACGCCACAGTTCTACTGGAAGATAGCTGGACACCTTTTTACAATTAAATTATACAAAAATGAAATTACACTGGAATCAATATACGCCTTTAAGGTGCTCAAAGACGGATTTTACATTAGAAGGAACATTTTCATATCGTCTCAGACCGTACACGTAGCGAACAGCAGAATTGAACGCGTTAGTGCGTTTTCTCTGCGCCAAGGAATCCAGTTGCCAGAACAATTCACCTCCGTAGGTGTTTTAATCTTTACTGACTAATTATTAATGAAATAATACGAATGAGCTGGATTAATTTATTGTACACTTTGCTGAAGCTAAACCAGAAGTAAGCGCTCTCATTTGACAAATCCTATACATATCTGTTTCGACATCTATTACAGTTTTCACTTTATTCTAGTGCTCTAAGTCATAATATTGCAGGATGCCACACAAAAGTATTTAAAGTAATACATTATAGAAAAATTCAATTAATATACATTTCAATATGCAAAAATACAAAATAGTTCAATATAAAATATATAAAGCTTCATTCAATATACAGAAATAGGTCATCAAAGGAGCAATCAGTTGTTTCACTAACATGATCCTTGTATTTCGAGTATTAACGAAAGAAGCAACGGAAAGTTTACGAGGCGTTGCGTAAATGTTAAACACAATACTGTTGACATGGTCAAACCACGTAAGTGTAATCTTAAAAATGATGCCAAGATTCTTTTCCGACCTGCTGTATGGGGAGAGTCTGTGGTGTCCAGATTATTTCTATACAAAAGAATTGCCTTAGATTTTAACGAATTTATAAGAAGCTTATTCTGTAGTGCCCACAAAAATAATTATTCAAGGTCTACATACCGCATCCTCCATCAATACACGCGGACTTGAAATATATAGCTGGCAATTATCAGCATACAAGTGAGATTTACAACTCAAAATGACTAAAGAAATATCATTTATAAACACAGAAAATAGCAAAGGTTCGAGGATTGACCCATGAGGAACCCCACTACATACAGGCAAAAATTCAGAGGAATACTCACCACAGCAAACCTTTTGCTGGCGGTCTTCCAAATATGATCAATTAAGCTTGCAAGAATCTTTCAAACTTGTATATGAATAGTGAGTGATTAACTTTATCAAAAGCCTTGGAGGAAACTAAAAAAGTGAGAATATCATCAGATATCTTTAGTAGAGCTGTGGTACAACTGTTTTTAGGTCTAAATCCAGATTGTAAATTGGACATTACGTTGAGTCAATATACTTAAGTATTTGCTGATGTAAGTCGCTCAAAAACCTTGGACAACAAAGATAAAATGGAGATGGGTCGGTACTCCTGGGAATTCTGTTTAGGATTCTTAGGGATGAGGATGACCTTGGTCAGTTTTCAAGATTCAGGGTATACAGACGTGAGTATTATGGTGTTAAATACGTGTCGTGTCCCAAAAGCCATCCAACAAATAAACCAACTAAAGACCAATAAATTTTATAAAAATACTCGAATTTCTAACATATGTATAAATCTTTATTTCACGTAAAACTTGACCTATCTTAACAATACGGCAATTACTCCGAACCGAACTGAAACATGATACTCTTATAACAAAGTCGCGACTGAATACTTCACGGCACTCGCCAGACCAGTCATTGGTCTTTTATGCTCCAATATTCGGAAGTATGCTTTCTTTGCTCACAACGCGGATGTAAACAAACGACAACAACCTTGTCGTTTGTTCTACCGGTTGCAGCACCTGAGTCGCTTAGTAGTAAACAATCGCTTTACATAACAATTACCATGCAAGGTTAATTGTTATCGTAATCGTCGATTGCTCCACTAAGCGCTCATCTTAGCCAGCTGTTGACCTAATCAGCGAAATAACCGTCAGTTGCAGAACAGTACCATGCGAGGTTACTGTTTAGCAATTGCTAATTATTTCTCTAAAATGCGCCCTTGGCTGCATGAAGAATTTTCCTCATATTGGGCCATAACATCCCTCCCCCCTTGGAAAAACTAGTTTCCGCAGGGAACTAGATCTGGAGAGTGCAATCCATTAAATAAACTGAAAATATCTTAATCCTCGTTCTGTTCAGATTTTTTACGGTATATCATTACATTTTTACATATTTCGAAATTTTCTTATTTTCTTTTTCTAACATTGTTTGATTTTACATCATTTCACATTTCTCTTTTTATATTTAACTTCTCTTTCACCATTTATTTCTTCCTTAATATTCTTTCCTATGTTCTTTTCACCTTACATTTTTTTTTGCTTTCTGTATTTTATGTTTTTATTTTTCCACATTTTACTTTCTTTTATTGCTTCTCACATTCAATTTTATTGTTGTCTTACAATATTTCTATACTTCTTTAATTTATTGAACATTTTTCTTTCCTGTATTTCTTACATTTGTTTTCTTAGTTTTTTTTTACGTTCCTCTTATTTTAACATTTGCTTTTTTGTTTTTTTTTACAATATAACTTCTTCAAACATCTCACAAAATTAAAAAAAAACATATTTCTACATTTTTATCTATTCTACCTCTCTTTCTGTTACAATAAACTATAAGCTTGATATATCTTAAATAAGTAGGTACTCTAATTTTTAATAATTCCGTCGCCAATAATCTTTTCTCTAATAATACTTTTTGTTTTCCTTTCATTTTTACCTTATTACAATTTTAAAAGTATTGTCCAAATCATAAGAAAAAAACAACAACCTTAGCCTTAACATTCTAATTTCTGTGGGTGCCCAAAATTTCCCTAATTACATTACTACAATAAAATAACTACTCTACTATTCTAATTGTACCAGCTATTTCCCGACGACGATAGGTAAATTTGCTGTTGGCAGGTTTGCTGTTGTTGGAATGATGACTTCTATGTTGGAGTCTGCATGCTTGGATACCCCGTAAATGGTTTGCTGATGATTGTTCGAGTCTGTTCACTTTTTTGTCGCTTTAAATGGCACACTACTCCTGTTAGTACTACTAAGGTGAAGATGCATAAACACCCGGTAGCTGAGGTAGCTGCTAAGTGGACGTGATGTGGAATAAATTGTCTGCTAGTCTCTTCGTTCTTAATGGCTTCCTGTACTCGCTTTATATCGGCCTCATTGTCTTTCCATGCTTGGTTGCAGTTCTTGGCTGTCAACAGTCTTATCCCACTCTCTTTACTCTCTATAATTTCCGCTTTCTGCTTATTTGATTTAGCTATGTCTACGTCATTCCAGGCTGGCAACTCCAAACGATTCGGCTGCCAAATTGAGATATTTTTCTGGCTGTCGTCTTCTGCAGCTATCCGTAGGTCTCCCAATCTGTAAGTGGCAGTGTTCTTCAATTGATAACACCCCTGTAGATGATATTTCTCCAATTGTAGTTGGTGAATTTTGGCAGTTCACCTCTAATTTTGTTTTTTCGGATACCACAAATAGCCAATGGTTCCTCGTCATCATTCGAACTAGACTGTCCCATTTCGGTATAACTCGATCTTTACATGCTCTCGAGTTCACATTGAAGCTTCGGAAAAGGTTTAATACGCAATTTTCTCCAATTGCTGTGAAGGTCGGTCCCAACTGTGGACAAAGAAACTGTGGCTGATCGGCGGTGGTCGAAAGCTGCTGGCACCCTTGATACTGCTGATAACTCATTAGGACATACTGCCGTTCATGGTTGTTAACGGCTACAAATTCGGCATCCAGATCATATATGTGATACCCGGCGTCGTCTATTGTAACAGGAATTGTATTTAACTTGTGCATATCGAACGCAACTCTTTGTGGCTGTGGAATTTCAATCCGGATCAATATCCCTTGATTTACTTGAAGGGATTTCACTTTTGCAATCTGCGTCAACAACTGGAAGTTCTGGAATTCCTCATCTAAATCCAATTAACGAGTGGCGTTCCTCATTATTTCACTCATTTCCCGAGCGTGAATAATCAATGGATGTAGCTTTCCGACACTCAGAGCGACCAACATACCGATTATATTTTCCTGCATCTCACTGATTTCTCGTAGATAAAGAGTCATCAGTGTAATTACTTCGCTCATTTCTAATCTGAGCTGCAATGCCGACAATTCACGATATTGACCCTGTTGTGCTTTTACTAATGCCGAGATTTTGTTACCTAGCTCCTCTCGTTCTGCTGCCGCTTGTACTCTGGTAGCGTTGAATACGTCGAATGTAGACTTAATGACCGTTATTTGGTCCTTTAACAGAGTGAAGGTTCGGTTCTCTTTTCCGCTAAGATCATCTAGGGCTGCATTGATCTCTTCTGAGTCTGCATGATCCATTGTCCCGAAAAGGTATTTGAAGGCTGATCCTAATCCATCAAAAATTGAACGTCTGCTTCGTCGTGGTGGTTCACTCTGGGTATGGTGTAGCAGTTCCTCGTTTTGTCTCTTAATTTTCGAGACCCAACTTCTTATCTCCTTGGCCGCTATGGTGCACCTGGATACTATTCCGTCGTGTGTCACCTTCAAACATAACTGCGTAATTAGGTTAGTGCAATTATTTACAAATTCCATGTCATCTGTTAGATCCGGCATTTCCACCTTGGACAGGATAGTCCAGTGCTTGTTGTAGAAATTGACTTTTCCGAGGTGCTCGAACAACACTCCTGTATGGGGTATCGGTTGGATATTATAGCCTGTTTTCTCTGCCTCCAGCAAGGTGACGAGTGCAAATATTACCGTTATAATTGCTTTCATCTTGATGACTAAACCCTATGCTAATCTATGGCAACCCTTATTCTTATTTTTTCTATATCTATATACTTTAAAATTTTTCTTTTAATTCTTGTTTCTTTTACAATTTGTTTCATTAAGTCTTATTATTCTATTTTTTAAAACTTCTCTTGTTAAATCTCTTATTCTTTTTAATCTTTTTTCCACCTTTTTTTAAATCTCTTATTTCTTTTAACTTTCCAATCTTTCCTTAACACCCTTCTTAACTTTTTTTTTTCTTTACAAAATCTTTTTTTTTATTACTATATTATTCGATCTTTTTAAGTTTAGAATATTTAACTATCTTGAAACATTTAATATTTTTCTTCTTCTTTTTAATTTCTCTTTTTTTTTCATTTCTATTACATATATTACGTATTTCTTGTTCCTTCAATTTTTTCTAATTTCTCTATATACCAACATATATGTGTTTTTTTTTTAAAAACACGTTTTCTTACCTATTATTCATATCCGTTTACCTGAGTTGTCGCGTAGCTTCAGCCTCCAATAAAGCAGGCACTACACTATCCTTATATCTTCTTGCGTTTTCTTTCTTGACGTGTAAATCTATAAAGCTATGTCATAAGCCCCTGAGCTTGCTTTTGTTGTGAATAGAAATTTTTCATACCTTCAGAATTCCATACAGGTCTTTCGGAATACTTACGCGGTTGTTTATTCGAGGAATTTGACTGCTCAACCCTTCGCCAGATTGTGCGATTATAGGCTTGTTAAGCTCCGAACTTTCGTGAGGTGTGATAGGTATCTTCTCCCAGAAGGACAAGAGAAATGGATCCTGCAATGTAGGTACCCTTTTTTCTGCCGTGTTGAGTTTTTCCTTCTCTATCTCGGCCTGAAATTGATTTTCTTGACTTCTACTCTGCCAAGTTGTGGCTCCCAGATGACTTCGAGCAATTATATTAATTTAGTAATCGAAGCCAAAGTAAATAATCGGAACCAGTGCATACATGATTAGGACTGAAGGAAATAATCCTCGAGCTGCAGGTATTATCTCGACTGAAATTATCTGGTTATTTCGACCCAATTACACCAAATTTTAAATACAGAATTTATTTAATCGGATGAAAGTAAAGTTGCAAATTAAAGCAGAAGAACCAAGAAAAGTGCATGATGTAGCCACGGATTGTGCAGAACCACGAAAAGGCTGAAATCAGCAAGCTGCAAGAAAAGAAGCTGAGAGAGAAAGATTTCCTTAGTGTTCGGGAACAAGTCCACCTGCTGAACGTAGCAATCGGAGCCCACCTAGAGTTCGGGATGGGGCCCCACCAAATTATGTACGATAGAATCTCTAGCTTATGGAAACTCAACTGCTGCACGGGATAATTACAGCGCCTATAAAAACACGCATCCATTAGAACTTCTCAGCACAGATGACATACAGCTATATTTGTCATTGATCATCGTAATTATGCGTCACAGATTCACATTAGAATTTTCCTTTTGTCCACGATTTCTGGCAGTAATATAATAACGGGAGCCAACGCTGATCCCCTAGTTCAGCTTGTGAAAACATAGGAACCAATGTTTAAGGTTTAATGGTTCTCCACCCATTCCCACATTTACCGTCGGTAATAGGACTTAACGAACGATGCGTTTTCTTTCAGAATATCAAGCGGAACATCAAGAGACCTCTTCGATGGGACACCCTGCAAACATAGAGTGCTGTAAGTACCAAAATCTTCTGAAAATTTCGTAGCTATATTAAAAGAAAAGAGGAAATGAAAACTAATCGGTTGCATTAAGTTATAAAAAGAAAAAAAAATTATATAAATAATTTTTGTCCACGGCCGCCCCCGCGTATAATTAAATTGGAACGAAATTGATTGCGACCGGATTTATTTTATTAAAGATATATACACATTTATAAGTACAAAAAGAAAGAAAGAAATGAAGATTTAATAAGTATTTCAAAAGAAAGAAAGTTTTTTAAAGGGGAATCATAAAAGTCATTTAGAAATCATAACATATACGTGAATATAGTAGTTTTTTTTTATTTGGATAAACTCGAAGAAAAGGGAGGTCTAGATTTGGCTCTACAGCAGTATGCTACGACCATAACAGGGCAGGGTAGTCTAGACCACCCGTGGTTCAGACAACGCTGAAAAATGGTCGACTGAGCTAGCCTGTCTTAAACATAGGCCTCATCGCTGCGGGCGCCCAATGTGTGGCTCGACCCACGACACAATGAGAACATTCCTCATTACTCGGTCTCGCGGGCATTACTAATCGACTACGTTGTAGACGGACAGACAAAGAAAAATCTTCCTAATGAGGCCGATCCGGAAGGGACTATAAAAAGGGTATCTACTCATAAGAGGTAGAGGTGTGTTGACGAGGTTGAATTTCAACAGGTATATCACCCACCATTGACGGGGCAATAGGAGGGCCTCGCGATATCCTATAGTTTACCAGTGAGGCTAGCTGGATGCCTTCTTAGGGCTACCAGGAATAAACGTGACAGTAGATAGATGACTTTTCTAGAATGGTTATCACTGCCTGATGTCTTTGGCGTGATACACTCGTAAGGGTTTATCCTGCAGATCCTCAAGCTCGTATAAGGAGTTTCCTTTCCTGGCTTTAACCCGGCACTTAACAAATTTTCGTCTCAGTTTAGCACTAGTCTGCTGTTGGAAGTTGCTTCGGGCAAAGTTCCGTCTGAATACCTCTTGACCCACTCTGAAATTAACAAGCTTCGCCCTGAGATTATAGGCTTTTCAACCCTGTTCGAACGCATGGTGTAAGTTTTCCTGCACTCTCGCATGGATCAATCTCACTTTGTCTTCAGCATCTACTCTCAGAGGCTCGTTAAGAGTCCCAAGGCTCCTCAAGATGGAATAGGAGCTGTCATGTTGAATCATTTGCTGACCGAAAAGTGTTCGATAAGGACAGAAACCAGTTGCTTGGTGGAAAGAGCTCCTGAAGGAACTAGCTATCTGGCTCAGCTTCTCTTCCCATTTCGTGTGTTCCTTCCGGATGTATGCTCTAGTCCCTGACAATAGAGACCTGTTCACTCGCTCTGAGGCGTTTGCTTGCGGCGAGTAAACTGCCGTTCGCAAGTGCTTCTCCCCATACTTGTCCAGTAATCTGGTAAACTGAGCCGAGCAAAACTGGACTCCATTGTCAGAGACTATCGTTTCTGGGACTCCGAACACATGGAACACTTCCGTTTCGATGAACTGACGCACATTGAGAGTAGATGCCTTTCTCATAGGTTTGAGAATCGGGAACTTTGAAAAGTGGTCAAGAACTATTAATATGCAGACGTTTTCTTTCACTGACCGAGGATATGGACCCAGAAAATCAATATACAGCTTTTGACATGGTCGTTCTGTCACAGACTGGACTCTCATAGGTGGTCTAAGAATGGTATTGGGAGCCTTAGTCTCTTTACACACGTCACAGGCGCCTACGTAGTTTCTGACATCAACTGTCATTCGTGGCCAGTACAAGTGTCTTCTCAGACGTTCCAGTGTTTTCCCTATACCTCCGTGAGAAGCTAGCGGCGGATCATGCGCTCTTGAAATAACGTCGGAGACAAGCAATCGTGGAATCAAAAGCTTCCAGGCTTCTTCCTCCTGAATCGGAACGCCTGTTCTCGGAACAGTCCGAATGTAAACAGAGCCATCCCTGACGCAAAGATCTGGTAGTTTGCCAGAAGTCGTTTTATCTTTATGCCTCAGTTCTTCATATTCCAACGAGTTGAAATATGGCGAACTAAGATCAACTTCCGGGCCAGGATCTTCAGGTGTGGACAGGCTGTCGCAATGAATGCATGACAGCGCATCAGGAACGACATTCAGGCTTCCTTTTCGGTGCTTGATATTGAAGTCGAAATCCTGAAGCTTCAAACTCCACCGAGCAAGTCTACCGCTGAGGTCTTTTTGAGACATCAGCCATTTCAAGCTCGCATGATCCGTCACTATCTTAAACGGCATAAGTTCTATGAAGGGCCGGAACTTCTGCACACTTAAGATCGTAGCTAAGCATTCTTGCTCTGTGACGGTGTAATTCCGTTGTGCCGATTTCAACTTTTTCGAGACGTAGGATATTGGCTTCTCGTGGCCATCGTCATCTAGTTGAAGCAGCACTCCACCACTACCTTGTTGGCTTGTATCGCACTGTATAATGAACGGCTTGTTAAAATCTGGACTCACTAACAACGGAGCAGAGGTAAGTTTTTGTTTTAGCATCTCCAGAGACGTCTGGGCTTCAGGTGTCCACTTGAACTGACTAGGGTTCTTCAAAGTGTCAGTTATGGAGGCAGTTAAATCAGCATAGTTCAGAATGAATCGACGATACCATCCCGCCATACCTAGTCGGCGTCGGGCTTGCCGAACAGTTTTAGGTGACGGATAGTCAACTATGGCTAAAATCTTATCGGGATCAGCTCTTATTCCTCCGTTTCCGACAATAAAACGCAAGTACTTTGCCTCTGTAATACAGAACTTACTCTTCTCTACGTTGATAGTAAGGCCAGCTTTCCTCAAAAAATCCGCTACACGTGAGGCCAGCTTTCCTCAAACAATCCGCGACACGTGGGGTGAGAGTCAAAGTCTGATGACAGAATCAATAAATCGTCTAAGTAGACGAGAACATTCTCACGAAGATCGAAAGGAATGACCTTATCCATGAGGCGGCACATTGTTTGTGGAGCATTGCAGAGGCCGTATGGCATCACGGTGAACTGATAGAGAGGATGACCACGTACTGTAAATGCGGTCTTCTCTCTGGAATCAGCGTCTAGTGGGATCTGCCAGAATGCGTCTTTCAGGTCCAGGCTTGTAATGTAGTTTGCCGGAGGAAGTCGACTCAGAAGCACATCTATCTGCGGCAGCGGATAGGCGTCCTTCTTCGTAACGGAGTTGACCTTCCTGGCGTCAAAACAAAGCCGAACTTTCCCAGGCTTCCGGACTGTACAATTGGAGAGCTCCAAGGACTCTAGCTCTCCTCTATCACACCCAATGATAGCATTCGTCGCAATTCCGCATCCATCAAACTCTGTACTGCCGGTGAAATCGGATAAAACCTCTGTTTTATCGGAGTCGCGCCATTCGTTTCAATCCTGTGACTGACACGGGATGTTTGTCCTAAGCCTAAAGAGGCGAAGGAAGGTAAAAGCTGTTTAGTAGCCTCTAAACGCTGTCGATCTATACCGGAAAAAGCATGGCAGTCGGTGTCAGGAGTAGCTAGTAAACGTGACTATCAGAACCAGCTTACCGCAAGCTCGCTGCAGTGACACGTTTGATAGATAAACGGTCAACAATTCATGCTTTTCATCATTTAGTCGGTGTTAGTAGTAGTAGATATGTTAAACTAAACATAAACCGAACACCGGATAAAATGACATGCAACATAACAACAAAAATTTAAAGAAATTTAAATATAACAAAAACTTAAATATTATATAGATGTTTTTTTTTAAAACATGCTTAGAAACGTCAATAACAAAATTTGCAGCCATATTAATTAATAATAATTAATTAATAATTAATATTAATGCACATGCGATTAATAGGTTCGTACATGCTAAAGTTAGACCTTGAGGGGTTAACATGCAACAGAGGTAGCCTTCTCAAATTGTGCCTACTATCGCGAAAAGAGATTTTGTTAAGTAACAGAGGAGAGTCAACATTCGCGTTTAAGAGTTGGTGTACAAAAGTTACATCGGCAACCATGCGACGTTTCACAAGTGAGTGAATATTTAGAAGCTTCAACCGATCCTCGTAGGGTGGAAGAATTAATGAGTTATTCCAGGGTAGGTGCCTGAGAGCAACTCGTAGGAAGTTCCGCTGAACAGACTCGATACGGTCGATGTGTGTACGGTCAAATGGAGACCAGACGTGGATAGCGTATTCAAGCAGTGGTCTCACAAAGCAAGTGTACAAACGCAGAGTTATGGTAGGATTCGAAAACTCTCGGGACCAACGTTTTATAAAACCCGGTATAGAACTACTCTTTGATACCATGTAGTTTATATGGGAGATAAAATTCAATCTTTGATCACATTTGACACCCAAGTCACAGACAGAGCCAACACGGCGAATCGAGGAATGCGTGAACTCGTACTCATAAGTGATTGGTTTCTGATTTCTGTGGAAAGTCATAACCACACATTTGTCTATATTGAGTACCAAATTATTACTTTTGCACAAGTCGTAAAATTTGTGAAGGTCAGCCTGTAGCTGTTCACAATCGTTAACAGATTTAATCTGAGCGAAAAGCTTAATGTCGTCAGCATATATCAAGACTTTACAGTGCCTCACAACAGAGACAATGTCGTCAATAGATAGAATAAAGAACAACGGGCCCAAGTGACTACCTTGAGGCACGCCAGACGAAGCCATCGAGATTTTAGAGATAGAATGGCGGAATAAGATTTGGTATGTTCTGTTATCTAAATAAGACGCTGTCCATTTTAGAAATGTTGGGGGAAACCCATACTTTTCCATTTTAAAGAGGATCACGGAGTGAGATAACTTGTCGAACGCTTTACTGAAGTCTGTATAAATACAATCCGTCTGGTATCCTTTTGCAAATCCGCCAATGGTATCCGAGACAAATTCCAACAAGTTAGTGGTTGTAGATCTGCCCGAAATAAACCCATGTTGGTTAGAAGAAAGCTAATTCTTGCAGGAAATTGATAGCTGAGATTAAATGATGGATTCGAATAATTTAGGCATACAAAATAATTTTGCAATAGGCCTATAGTAAGAAATTTCATTTTTACTACCTTTTTTGTGGATAGGTATGATAAAGGAATTTTTCCATAGCTGCGGGAAACAACCGGTATCGAGCGATTTTTGGAAAATAATTCTTTGCGGAGCTGCCAGGGCAAGGCAGCAAGACTTAAAAAAGGCTGGAGGGATCCCATCAGGACCCGTTGTGACGTCATTAGGAAGCTCATAAATATGATCGACTATATCCTCATGTGAAATGGAAGGGACAGGAAGGGACTTGGTGTCACTTCTGCAACTATACCTAGGACATCTGGAGCCAACCCAAATAGACGTCAGAAGCCTATTCCTAGATATAGTGCCTGTGTGAGCCCAGGAACCACATAGAAACGCACGTTTTGGGTGTTATCACGGAAAGTGATGTCCAAGTTCACATGACCATGCACAGTCGTCATGGCACCAATCGCTACTTGTACCTGTGTCCGATACCTCTTCCATTCAACCTCTGCTTCCGCAAGCTTCTCTAGAGCTCCCTGACCTAGAATACTGACAGTGGCACCACTATCAAGTAATCCAGTCTCAGTTCGCCCGAGTAGTCTTCGGCATACCGTCGAATGTCGTCTGGCATCGACACGGAAATGTGTGCCAGTTCCTTTCTTTCCTGTGTCATCCGTCGACAGTATTCCCGCCAACGAACGGTAGATCGTATCTTTCTTGGTCTAAGATCCAGGTCAGGATACATGATGTCAGCTAACTCAGCTAATGAGGAGAAGATTCGGTCTCTGCAGAAGCGTGTGATACGGCGTCAGCGGGTGTAAAACAGGCTCACGCCCACTCGTCATAACAGAGCTTGGTGGCCGTTTTATTACAGAAATGCCAGGAGGCCGAATCTCCTGCTCAGTAACCTTGTCAGCTAAAGGTGCTGTCGGTGTTATCGGGACATCGAAAATTAAAGACTCTTCCAAAGAAGTGTCTAATAGTGTCTGCGGAGAAGTCTATTAAATTCTCCGTCTCTATCAACCGATCGGTAAGACTATCAGGTGGTTTGCTAATATCATCAGAGTCACTGAATGATATCAATGGACAATTCAGGGATTCGTCCTTAAGGTCTGCTAATGGAGTGTACCCTCCTCCATGTTCAAGGCTTGAACTGGAGTGTTCCTTGCAGTTGTTACGCGTGACGTTGGCACTGGTCGAGAAAAGGTGGTTTGAGGACATTTTTGCGTCCGCATCCATAGCAGAACACGACTTATCTTTCCTGCCGGCAGTCTTGGTAAAAATGACCGGGCTGGTCACAGTTCCAACAGATAACGTTAGTAGGTGCTGTAAGAGCAGATACTGTCGTGAAAAATCAACTGGTGGAATTGCAGCAGAGATTTGCTGCCTGACGCTAGTTGCCAGTTCAGCTCGCAAGGTATTTAGGCTCTGCTCAAGGCCTTCGCGGACTAAATCCTGCAGCTGTATACGCAGACCTGCCAGCAAGGCTTCGGTCGCTGCTGAGCTCTGACCATGAGCAGTAGGGAGCGAGCTGTTCACTCTGGAATTCGGATGCGAAAAGGTCATAGAGTGCACATTCTGTAAACCTGGAGACAGAGATTCGCGGTTGACTGGTCGACTCGTAAGTGGTGGCAGGTTGAAGACTGGTGCTGCCGTTCGAGGCTCCTGACTAACATGCTTCGTGTGAGTCCTCTTCGGGACCGCACCTGTGTAATCAGCAAAATCGTATGGAGTGAGATGGACTCTGCAGTTCGGGCAGTTTGACTGCTGTCCAATCCACGTTTTCAGACATGCTTTGTGAAATACATGTCTACAGACCGTCTTCACTGGCTTCCTCTGGCCTGACCAGTCGCCCTCCTGGCAGATGGAGCACTGGTCTGGCAACTGTGTCGGTACATCAGTTGCTCGCGGTGCTGTTCGCGCTGTAGCCATTGTGTAATCTTTCAGTCGTAAAGTCGAGATTTCAAAAATATACCAAGGGTTTGGAAGAAATGCCAAGGGTTAAAAAAAAATCGAAAGTTCGAAGAAGACAGCAAGGTCTTCAAAGATCGAGATAACAGAAATATTGATTTAAGGAAAATCCAAAAGCTGGGAAGACTACTAAAATTTCAACAAAATTTTTCCCAATAGTTCAGAGGAAATGCAAAAAAAATGTTTAAAGAAATCTCCAAAAGTTTGGAGAAATTCTGGTCCCAACTACTAGAGTTCTAACTATCTTCGAATAGACAGCGAAATTTCATAAGTGGGAGTACTCTAGACTCAACACTTGTACCAACATAATCGTATAGTCAAACGATATGATTGCTAATGGTTATGAACCATCTACCGAAAGTCATTTAAAGCGTTCGAAAAAAATCGACAGAAATAAAGTCATACAATTCTCCTCTCACTCTCCAGGAGCTGACCCCCAAAACATAGAAGTCCTCCAGGTCACTCTCTCTAATCAGGGCAGAATAGGATGATACAAGTAAGTGACGTGAATGTGTGCATGAAGAAAAATTTGCGCTCTCACAGAGATCTGGGAAGAGTAGAGTTGGAGAGGCCAAAGACTGAGAATGTTACTAGAGATTCTTCAGCCAGGCAGCTAGCAGTATGCCAACTCCTGATCACTGAAGGTCTCCAGCAACACTTCCATCCTCTGACAACCCTTTCCTTCCTCCTCTTCACCTGATCATCATATCCAGTTAGTCTTCTAGCCGGGCAGAATCATGAATCTGGTCAACTAGTTAGTTAGAAGCCAAAAAGTCGTCTCACAGACTCATTACTCTGTCCAGCCAGTTGGCCAACAGAACATGCTTCCGTGAGAACACAAACTAAAGTGCTTGTGAGGCCACCTATTATTTCCTTAGCAGAAGGCCAGCGGGAAAGATCATTTCAAAACATTCAGACTTGAGGCTTGACCAAAGTCAAACCTAAAGTCGAACTTACAAAAACTTTCAGACAAACTTTACTTTACTAAAACAAACTTTACTTTCTTCAAATCTCAAAATAGCAAGACTTTAAAAATTCTAACGTTACTCTACCAAAAATTTCAAATACCAAACAATTAGACTCAGGTCCGCATATAACTTCCACTGGATATGAGACTTGAGATCAATCAACTAGCAGATACCAGATGATCATATCTCTCTAAGTCCCAGTCCCCAGTAAAATTTACATTTAGACCACCGAAGTCTAACTGAGGTGGCCATACGTTGGGCGCCATTTTGTTATGTATAACTATGTTGAGTGATTGACTTGGACGTGAAGTCCCGACTGCCAGCGTGACCTGAAAGAACACTCGGCGGACAACGTTGACTGCAGGGCGGAACGCTAGCTCGCCTCGGCTATTGGCGGTGGAAATAAATTTATTAATTTTGGATTCTCGTAAGCAAAATCTTCCTTCAAAAGCAATAGTGTCGACCTTGCTCGTCCATGAGCAGACAGCGCCCACTGGCAGGCATTAATCCCAATACTGTAATTAATAAGAATTAAGTAACCAGATTATATATAATAAAGATCAGTGGAAAATAATGAGTCACTAAAGGAAATTTTTATCTCCTTTCACCTTTCGGGAGCCCTCTAACGTGAAGGTCGTCTAGGTCCACTACTCCTCTCTCTTTCCAGGTCTACAAGGGACTCTGAAAATATCTGCCCTCAGAGTCAGTTGGGTAGTTGGGGCATGCAGGAAGGCAGACCATCTGCGCCTTCAATGTGGATGTAGGTAAGTGACGTAAAGGTCCCTTCAGGACCGAATGTGTGCCGGCGTTTTTGGTTTAAGGCACGAGATTTTTTTGTATATGGCAGGTGGCAGCGGCAGGGTTTTCGTGGAACCTCCCCACACTCTCCGCCAATAGCCGAGGCGAGCTAGCGTAACGCCCTGCAGTCAACGCTGTCCGCCAAGTGATCTGTCAGCTCACGCTGGCAGTCGGAACTTCACGTCCAAGTCAATCACTCAACATAGTTACATAACATTAGTTTGGTGCGACCTGCACCTTAACCTCAACATTTATGTTTGTTTACATTTGTAATCGGATGCTAAATCTCCGCAGTAATGTCTAAATTAACTGTAATATATCAATATAAAAATATAGATATACAAAATTTCACAATAATATCTTCTTGCCACCACAAAACCAAAACAAATCAAGTTGTAGCCGCTGTGAACCTTGTAAACGTATCGCGCGATAAAAACCAATCGCAAATAGAGATAGATGTATAGGAAGAACAGGACGCCACTAAAATATCGCACGGTGTCGTGGGCGTGTATCTTTATTCTGCTCAGAGCAATCCGAGCGCTCTGAACACCAATTTCTTGTATCGTTATTAACTTTCAGAGTACTCTGAGCGCTCTGAGCGTGTATCTTTATTATTGCTTAGAGTGCTCTACCTAATCGGATATAAACCTCGGAGCATTTGGAGCAATCCGTCAGTAATACCAATAGAGCACAAAAAATTCCTGTAAAAAATGTGAATATTTTTTTAAATTCCATATTTTCTTCCTTTCCCTCACCCCTTATTTATTTTTATAAATTTATTATTATTATTTATTTATTTTTATAAAGAGTTTTGTATTATCAATAGATATTTCACAAATCATCAAGTGTTTGCCAATGTAAAAAAATACTACCAGAACACTCAGAGAACTCCGGATTTGTATCTTTTTTCCAGAGTGCTCTGAACGTTCTATCAAAATCTGTTCGATCTGCGGAGCGGAAAAAACATACGCGCCCGTATCGAAAAAGTTAATAATAAGTTAAGAAGCAGACGAGATTTCCGGGTGTTTTACATTTACAATGTATACGGCGAAGAAAGAAAGAAAAACAAGTAAAAAAGCTATAATCTAGGACCAATTCTTATGATACCCTAGATGAATGCCTGTATAAAATTTCGTAAGGTCACCGATCTATGCAAGTAGAATTTTTGAAGTGGTTTTTCGAATAGAAAAAATGATTATAACCAATTTTATAGGATTTCGTATTCTGAAGACGGACGGACAGACAGACGGACGGACATGCAAAAATCAATCCATTTTGCTCTACGATCATTATTTCGAGGTGTTACAAACGGAATGACAAACTTAGCATACCCTATAGATGTCATCTAGGATATAAAAATCAAACTCTCGTTAAAACTTTTATGAATAAAGATAAAAAATGTGAAAGCGCAAATTGCGTGCAACGAAACAGAATGGCAAATGTTTCATTTTCGTAAATAAATGAGAAGGGGCGGAGTTTTCACGTTTTACTCTCATAAAATGCTCTCGCGCTTTTGTGAAAACCGGTTTTCATGAAATATTGGTCACATGTTGTTGCTGTAATGGACACATGTGTTGCTGTAAATGGACACATATTGTTGCTGTAACCCTATGATATTTGAACAGTACGTGTTTCTGTTTTCATTCTTTTGCTATGAAGAGATTAAGTGGGAGAACTCATGCTGGATTTTCTGATATTTTCGGAAAAATTGAGAATTTTATATGAGAGGAATTTTAATCTCCTTTCAGCACGTTGGCCAAAGCGAAATTTATCTTTTTCTTAAAAAATACAGGTAGTGTGCTGTGTCCTGATGTACATTATTATGAATACTTTGCAAGGATTTTGAAGGTATTTAATAAGATTTTGTCGTTCGGGTAATCCTACATTCTCTCGATTTTTTTTTAACTCGTTGTCTCAGTTGCACTACAATAGTTCATACCCAAGTTCTTTTCCCCCATTCATGCAAAAGACGAAAATATATAAAATTACTTGTTTCATTCTAAAAACACCAAAAATTTCCAATTTTGCTCGGCTGCTTCCTATCTTGTTATAAGGTAATCTTTGGTATCGGGCTAGTGAACAGGTGTTTATAGGTAGGGGTAGCGGTCATGATAGCGGTGCGGTGAATGTAAGCACACACCGACGTGGTGGCACGGTTGACGAAAATACACAAAATGAAGTTAGTTTTGAAAAAAAAAATTTTTCTATTATCCCGGTATTCTAGACGTCACAAGTCATACAGAATTTTGCTTAATTTTACTACTGAAATCAGTTCATCACTCATTGCGATGACTGCACTGTTTCAACTGAAACGAACTTCGCTAACGCGGTGGAGGTGAGAATGGAACATACAGCAACTCACCGCCATCGCCTTTGTTACCGCCACCGCGTTTGGTGTGAACGCTCGCAATCATTTCAATGTTGTGCATCCCACCGCCACCACCGTCTCTACCGCTACCGCCACCGCGTCGGTGTGTGCTTGCCTTTACTGTTAGAGATCTCAAATTTCCAGCACCAGTCTTTCAAGATATTGATATTGTTCATTTACGACATTAGATTCTTTACCGAAGTATTTATTTTAAAAATTGAAAGGGTGCAGTTACCTTATAAATTGCTCACATCGTATATTTCCACGTACTATGAATACAGTAGCTTCCACAGATTATACATATATAACAATTCTGGCTACATATAACAAATAAACAAGAGCTTTTTGAATATACTGATCGGTACATTATATTATGTAAATACAAGGTTAAGAGCTGATGCTCGTGCGCATTAAATTTTGCTCGACGAATTATTCTCCATTAAATGATATTGAAGCATTTGATATAAGTTCTGATGTTGGTGCGTAAACAAACAGATATAGTCTGGAACTCAGAACATTTAAATGCGGTGTTGTGTGAATTTTCTCATGACGTCGCTACAATCTGTTGTCGTTTATCATCCCGCTTTAACTTTTTTGTGTATTATTCAGTACTTTTCTTTCATTTTGACATTAGTTTTAAGAGCGCTTTTGTGTTCGAAAAATTCCCTTGGACACCCAAGGTTGTGGACAACCTTGAACATATTGTTAGGAGCAACAAAAAGAGACTGGAAATGGAGAGTAAACAACTTCAGGTTCGGAAAATCGATGATTGAATCCTCGGGAAGGTTCACGAATAGAATAGTCAAGAACATTCTGGAATAGAACACTCCAGAAGAATCTGGAGAGTTTCTAGAGTATAAATATAACAGTTGTCACTGCCAGGAAAAAAGAGTCTTGTCTAATGCCTGGTATTGTGTTCATTTCGCGGATAAATTTTGTATGGAAATTTAGCGGTGAAATTTAGTTGCGAAATATTTAGCCAAAACGCTGAAGAAAGTGGTATTGTGTTTTCTCAGCTAAAAGTTTGTTTAGTTTTGACAAGTAGATGGCAGTAATTTCCACAAACATATATTTAGCATCAGATTTATCCGCTCAATACCTTTTTTCCACGCTAAAATTTTGACGTTTGAAGTTGAATGAAATTGGAATACAAGAGTGACAGTGTATTTTTATTTTATTTTTCTGACAAAAAATTCCGTCTTCAGTTAGACAATTCTTTTGAGAAGAAATTAAAATAGTGTAAACCATGGCAAATCCAATAGGCGAGAAGGAACTTAATGAAAACAACAGTAGTGGCAACACCCTACAACTGAGAGAAGTAGTCGAGACTAACGAGCGTGCGTGACAGACGTGATCTTTAACCGACATAGCCACTTCATAATCAATAAAGTTTTACAATTATATTATTATATTTGACGCTTTTCACTTAAGAACCCTTTTCCCGGTCCATTGGAAAAACCTATATAACAATTCAGAAGTGGGATCGACAAGGGTTGTGAATTTGTGCGAGTGTAGAACGGGATTTTCTAAAAAAAAAAAAAAAAAATTGTTGAATTTTATCTTGATTCCTGCGTTAGGTTGAGTGGCTATCGTGTCGTGAACGAGGAAAATAAATAGCGAAGAAAAATCGAGTCGTGGCGAGAAAATAGCGAAGAAAAATATTGACACGTGTTGAACGAGAAAATTCTTGTTGATTCGTATATGCGAGTATTGCGTTGCAAGTGTGCCGTCGTCGTGCATTAAAAGCGAGAAAACCTTGATTGTGTGTGCAAGGGCAACAAAAAATTGAAGAATAGTGTGGAAAGTGTCTGTATGACTGAGACTAGCTTTAATTATATGTGGCCGCATACAGATGTTCGAATGTCTCAGATGTCAATGTATCGTGTGTGTTGCGTTAGTTGGTAATTCGAAAGAAAACATAAAACGTGCGTTCGATGTATCAATTGGCATTCTTTCTTTTTCAAACGAATCTATTGCCGTGACCGAAACGAAGTAAGCGTCGTGACAATCATTTTTTTTTAGTTGTGTGTGAAACCAGTGTTTCTAAACATAGACAGTATCCGAGTCGGTTCGATCCTAAAATTTGGTAGTGTAAGCGGGACAATACTACTAATTAAACGGAATCGTATTGTCAATCGATATAAAAGTGTTGTCGTGTTGTCAAATCGAGTAAAATGGAAAAATTAACGGTGAACGAATTAAAAGAATTATTGAAGAGTAAAGGACTATCAGTGAAAGGCAATAAAAATGATTTGCTAGAACGGTTACGTTACAGTGACGAGTATGCAGAACAAAGTGACAACACTGGTGGAAGAGATGAAGTTGTTGATGGTGAGTTAGATGCAACTGTTGTTCACATTTCATCTGAACAAACTGAAGAGATTCTGAATGTAAGTACTACTGTAAAGGATTATTGTATTCATTTTACTCCTCGTGAAATTATCGAAATTTTACCGGACTTCGACCCCAGCGATAGTGACGCTTTGGATGTTACAAAGTGGATATCGAGGATAAATACACTAAATGACATTTATACGTGGCCAGGAAAATTGTTATTATTCGCAGCGGGTGCAAAATTAAAGGGATCGACAAAGGTTTGGTTTGATCGCGCTGAAGTATTTAAAAATTGGGAAGAATTTTGTCATAATTTAGTTAATGAGTTTGGTTCAAAGAGCAGTGAAGCTGACGTACATATTGCACTTATGAATCGTAAGCGGCACCCACAGGAGGGCCTAACTGCTTATTTAGACGAGATTTGGAAGCTAGGACGTACCGGTAATTTGGCTGATGATTCTATAATTAAGTACTTTCTTTTGGGTGTACGAGATGACGATTTATTTAAAAGCTTTCAAAGTCAAAAAATCGAAACGATGGCGGAAATGCGAGTTAAGGTCGAATGGTGTGCGAAGTTACGAGCGTTAAAAGATAACAATAAGGGTCTTCAAAATTTAAATAGCCGTGTTAATGACAACAGGAAAAATGTAGGTAATGCAAATAAGACACAGGCACAGCGCGAAATTTTATGTTTTAACTGTAAAAAGTCAGGACATGTAATAGCTTCTTGTCCTGAAGAACGTCAGATTTCCTGTTTTAATTGTCATAAGCCCGGACATCTTTCTAGAGATTGCCAAATGCCAGCGCGACGAGATCGCTGCAACAAATGTAGTCGAGTGCATCGTAAGGGCGAGCCAAAGGACTGTAGCGCTTCATCAATATCTAGAATTGGTTTCCTTCAAAGCGAACTAAAAAACGAATATTATAAAGTAATTAAAATCGAAAATTTTGAGTTTGTAGCTTTTATCGATAATGGTGCCGACTGTTCAATGGTGAAGCAAAGCGTTGCTAATCAACTAGACGTAATTAAGGAAAATTGTAGTAACAAAATTTCTGGGTTTTTGGGAGGTGTTACAATGGCGACTCAAAGACTTCAAATTGATTTTAAAATTGACGATACGAAACTGAGGGGTTTATTTTATATGGTACGAGATAATTTTATGCCAGCATCGTTCATAATTGGTAGGGATATCCTAAATACTGACGGCTTGCGAGTAATAAAAGAGTTTAATACGTTGAAAATCGAAAGAGATAATTTGAATTTGGACCTGGGAAAGCGAAGAGATACGGTGATTGACAACGATGAAATTCGAGCGGGAAAAATAAATGTAGACGAGAAACAACAGATTGTTGAACTAGTGAACGATTACAAAGACATATTCGCGTGTAATTTAAATCAAATTGGCTGCACAACTCTGTTAAAAATGGAAATCGAGCTAGACAGCGACAAACCAATTCAACAAAAGGCGTATAAGGTTCCATACCCAAAACGCGAAAGAATGAAAGATATGGTGCAGGATTTGTTGGAGAACAATATCATCTGCGAGTCAATATCCGAATATGCGAGCCCTGCGCTATTAGTGAAGAAAAAAGACGGAAGTGATCGTCTCTGTATTGACTATAGGACGTTGAACAGATGCACGAAGAAAGAGATTTGTCCAACACCAAACGTAGAAGAGCAATTGCAGGAAGCCGGTAAACACAAATACTTTTCCATAGTTGATTTGAATAGCGGATTTTACCAAGTGCCGATTGAAAAAAACAGCCGAAAGTTTACCGCTTTCATCACACCTGACGGATTGTACGAGTTTCAGAGAATGCCATTTGGGTTGAAGAACGCCCCATCTGTGTTCCAGCGCTTAATGTCGAAGATGAAGGGTACGTTGCAACGAGAGGATGCCTTGATTTACATGGACGATTTGCTGGTTGGAAGTCGAAACCTCGAGGAAATGAAGCTCAAGTTGAGACGGGTCTTTCAGGCAATAAGACAAGCAAACTTGACGTTGAACCTGAGAAAATGCGAGTTTATGAAAACGACTATAGAATATCTCGGGCATGAAATAACGCCTAATGGAATTCAACCCGGAACTATAAAAACGCAAGCAATAGTCAACTTTAAACGACCCGCAAATGTAACCGAAGTCAGGCAGTTCTTAGGTTTAAGCAGTTATTTCCGAAAATTTGTCTCTGGGTTCTCAATTTTAGCGAAGCCACTAAATAATCTTCTACAAAAGGATATAAAATTCGTGTGGGGTAACGAGCAAGAAAATGCGTTCATTAAACTTAAGGAGATATTGGGAACGAAACCGGTCTTGACAGCCTATAAGGTAGATGCAGAAATCGAGGTACATTGCGATCATAGTTACGAGCTTGAGACGCTAGCAATAGTAGCTAGCCTCGAAAGGTATAGATATTACTTACTCGGAAAAACATTTAAGGTTTTAACTGACTGCTCTGCGCTTAAAACGAAGATGAGTAAAAAGGAACTTATACCAAGGATTGCGAGGTGGTGGCTAAGAATACAAGAGTTCGACGCCATTTTAGAACATCGACCAGGGAAAGCAATGGGACACGTAGACGCCTTAAGCCGGGCACCGAATGAGCCTTCAGAAGAAATGGAACCAGTGTCGCAAGAAATATTTAAAATTACTATCGATGACGCTGATTGGCTATACACGATGCAACTGCAAGACCCTCAGCTGCGAGATATTATTTCCAATTTACGAGATCAAAAAAATAAGGATAAACAGCTCAGAAAAGATTATGAACTGGAACGAGGACGATTGTTTCGGAAAGTAAACGAGAAAAGATTGTGGGTTGTTCCCAGACCCGTAAAATGGCGAATAGTTCATAGTCTTCACGATAAAGTTGGCCATTTAGCGATAGAAAAAACAATCGATCGAATAAAGGAACTTTACTGGTTCCCTAAAATGCGTAGTTACGTAACGAAATACATAAAGGCTTGCGTTGACTGCACTTATAACAAACAGCCGGGAGGCAAAAAGGAAGGAGAATATCACTTTGATGAAATAGAACCGATTCCGTTTAAGACATTACATTTAGATCATTTAGGTCCATTCCCGAGAAGCAGTAAGGGGAATGTTCATATTCTAGGGATGATTGACCCTTTCACAAAATATGTTATGGTAAAACCCGTAAGAAATACGTCAACGAACGCTGTAATAAAGGCGCTGAACGAAGTGACGAGTTTTGTAGGAATGCCTGCGAGAATTATAACGGACCGAGGTAGTTCGTTTACTTCAAAAGCTTTCGAAAGCTATTGTATTGAAAACGGCATAAAAAGTATTAAAACGGCAGTACGTACCCCACGAGCAAACGGCCAGATCGAGCGGGTCAATAGGACCCTCATATCGATGATAACGACGATCACACGAGAAGATAGAAAATGGGACGAAAAGCTTCGAGATATACAGTGGGTGCTGAATACGATGAAAAGTCAAACGACAAGCAGAAGCCCGCATGAATTAGTGTTCAATTATAACCCCCGAGATATATTACAAAATAAAATAACGATGTGCTTACAAGACGAAAATCCTGACAAACTCGAAGATATTACTAAGATCCGTAGTGAAGCCGCTGAAGCTATAAATGAAAAACGAGCAGTATGGAAGATTAGATTTGACCAACATCATAAAAAGCCTGTAAAATATGACGTCAACGACCTAGTGATGATAGAAAACGAGCCTGCGAGTACTGGAGCACCTAGGAAATTGGAGCCATTCTACAAGGGACCATATATTGTGTCTAAAGTCTTAGACAAAGATAGATATCTGATTGAAGATATCTCGTATGCTAAAAGAACGCAGCGGCCCTATGTGAACGTTCATGCGAGTGATAAACTAAAACGTTGGTGTTTACTTCCCCCTGACGGTACTTTTGATGACGACGAATCTCTTGAGATGGAAGATGAATTGAGTGACTACCATGATTTCAGCGAGGTCGCTGAGGAAGCAGGAATGGCCGACTGTAAACCCACCATGGCAAATCCAATAGGCGAGAAGGAACTTAATGAAAACAACAGTAGTGGCAACACCCTACAACTGAGAGAAGTAGTCGAGACTAACGAGCGTGCGTGACAGACGTGATCTTTAACCGACATAGCCACTTCATAATCAATAAAGTTTTACAATTATATTATTATATTTGACGCTTTTCACTTAAGAACCCTTTTCCCGGTCCATTGGAAAAACCTATATAACAATAGTAAGTATAAATATAATTTTCCTTACTATTTCCAGAATGGGTAATTGTAATAGCAATCTAAAAGAACAAGAAATAATATCACAAATGCACGACAGCTGATTGTTAAAAGTAGCCACCTATAGTTCAAAACGATGAACAATTTTAGCCGTAAAAAAGGTTCCTGTTCGATTGCTGCTAAATATTTATCCGCTAAATGAACACAATACCGGGCTTTAGACGTTGCAGTGTTAACAAGTGAAAGTAATAAACAGGCGAAAGTGTTTTAATTGGATTGCGATAATTAAAAGTACAGTATTAGCGATAATTAAAGTTGAGTTGATTAATTGAAGGTTTGTAAATTGTATAAGATTAGAGTGAAATAATGAACTTGTAAATTAAATATTTAATATTGTGATTTAAATAACGAACCAAAGACTACGCTCGCAACAATATCCTAAGTGTTCTTATGATATAAGTGTGGGCTTCTTTTGTTATATACAAGTCTTCGTTCATGCTGGCATTTTCTGGAACTAATTGCCATTATTTATTTTTATTTTTTTTTATTTTTTCTGTGGAGATTGTGTGGTACGCCATTATATATAATAGAACTTAAAAACGTTGTCTCCCACACTTATTTGATAAAAATTATTTACCTCGAATATAGACCGGTTTCAGCTTTTCGGCTATCTTAAGTACACTAAAAATTTTATGTATTGCTGATGTAGTCTAATGTAATGGTTTGCATAGCGGCGAGTAATGAAGATCCGTTTGGTCGTTGAAGCATGCAGAATTTGAATTTAATAGAGCTCGAGATATTTCGAGTGATTCTAGCAAGTTTAGCTTTCTACCTTGTCACAAAAATGCAGAATTTCTGGTTCTAAGTCAGGAATGTGCTTATTTTCTAATAGGTGCTTAGCAAAGTTCGATTTGAAATTATTATTTCTTAGAGAACTGAAGTGCTCATTTATTCTTTCTTTGAAAGATCGTCCTGTTTGCCCAATGTATACCCCCTGGCATGTTGCGCATTTTAAGCAATAAACCCCATTTCTATTTAATTTATTGGTTGTATCTTTAACACTTAGCAATAGGCTATTCAGATTTTTTACAGTTTTGAAACCTACGTGTATATCACGTTTCTTTAGCGCCTTAACTATTCTGTCCGATATCTCTCCGTAATATGGTAATGAGGCCCAAGTTTTTTCAGTTGGTACAATACTGCTTAGACAAGTAATTTCTTCCATAAGTTTATTTCTTAATTTTCTTTTTAAAATTCCAACTATTAACTCATCATTGAACCCGTTATTACTTGCTATATTCTTAATTGTTTTAATTTCTTCTTCTCTATCTTTTTTATCCATTGGGATAAATACTGCTCTATGTACCAAGTTATCAAATGCTAAGTGTTTATATTTGAAATGTGTGAAAGAATTTTTGTGTATGACTATGTCTGCATATGTATCTTTTCTATATATCTTAAATTTGAGTTTGTCCTGTTTTTTCATTATTGTAAGGTCTAAGAAATTAATGTGTTCATCTTCTTCAATTTCCATTGTGAATTGGATTTTACTGTTGAAGGAATTCAAGAACTTTAAAAATTTATTGAGTTGTCTCAAACTACCTTTCCAAAGGCATAGTACGTCGTCTACATACCTATACCAGAATTGTACATTTTCAAGCATAGGATTTTTTGGATTAAAAATCCTTTGTTCTAGTTTGTTCATGTACATGTCTGCCATTAGCGGAGATATAGGTGAGCCCATAGCCAATCCGTCAATTTGCTTGTAAAATTCTTTATTAAAAACGAAATAAATTTGTTTTATGACTAGGTCAGTAAGATATAAAAGCTCTATTTGTTGGTTCGGACTCAAGTGTGAATTCTCAACAATTCCCTTACACACCAATGTGTAATCTTCTATTGGAACATTTGTAAATAGGTTTACCACATCAAATGAAACTAATTTGGCATTTTTTGGTATTTTCTGATATCTAACGAGTTTTTTATTGTGTAGGTAAACTGGGGTGTAGCGTTTTTTATATGTTGTTTAACTCTTTAGCTAGCTTGTAGTTTGGGCTATTTATACTAGATACTACTGGACGAATGGGTATACCTTCCTTATGGATTTTTGGGTAGCCTGATAACTTAGGTGTCATTGGGTTGTTTTCTTTTAAATATGCAATTTTTCTATCTGTCAGTAAGTGTTTACTATTGTCAAGGCCTATTCTAATATCACGGTTAAACTTTTTGGTTGGATCACAGCTCATGTCGTTTTCGTTTGAACATCAGTTTCGCTCAGGAGGCAACCTAAGTGCTGTCAAAGCGTTCGTTTGAAGCAAAAATGACGTCATGGGTTGCCTCTGGTGGCAACCCAAAAAGCATCAGTTTCACTCTGAAAATTTACTCGGGTACACTATGAGTTCACTCACACAAACAAAGTCTAGTTGTGATTTGATATTATTTAATTAATTTTAAAGTAAACAAATATTATTAAGACCTCTACTATTATTATATTATCCTTAAATATTTTCCGCAAACAAATTACCAACCAGTTTTCGCAAAAAGTTCATAGCTACTTTGACGTTAGTATACATACATAAGCGAACTTTTTCAGGTGCACTCTGAAACCGTTCGATTGAACGGGGTTGCCTCCAGAGCGAACCTGGATGTTCAAACGAAAACGACATCAGTTTGCTAAAATTATCACAGTTTAAAAAATCATTAACTTTACTATTATACATGTCTGCTGTCATTATTACGGATGAATTTCCTTTGTCTGCTTTACTTATAACTAGATTATATTTTCGGATTTTCTTATTTAACGTTTTAGCGGTATTGAAATCGTCCAAATTAAAAGTATTATTATTGCAGCTTCTAATAAGTTGTGCGAAAAGTGAAAAGCTCCGACTGAGGTGTTCGAATGCTATGAAAAGGAATATTTGGTTGGATATACAATATACTTAATCCGCGTGTATGTAGTGAAGGTGGATATGATTCCGTAAGGATGAATATAAACAGTCATAGTTGTGGTACTATATTATAGTTATCTAATCCAGTACATGAATTTTTTCCAAGGACGTTAATAGGAATTCTTTTATTGCTTACTTTCTCTCTTTACTTTCATATTGTGAATCTATTTTGATTTATACAATATATTTATCAATGACTTTGGTGGAACTCTCCCAACCATGTTGGGAGTTCACCTAAACCCATTCAGTAGAGTAGTCCCAACCTATATTGGCACTCAACTTGAATTTTTATATTAATTAAATAAAACCTAGCTTAACTCGTGTGTCGTGTCATATCTAGAAACATCAATTTTGTTCATTACCTACTACTGAGAAAAAATTATATTTTTTTATATATTTATTTACTAAAAACAATTATTTCTTTACATTGGTGACTTTTTGTTGCTGAATTGCATTTGCTAAATGTATGTTGGGCATTTCGTGCACTTTAAACCAAAGTAAAATCTACTAGCTTCATTTGACAATTGGTTTTTATATTATTTAAGCCAAGATTTCACAAACGTACTTAGAGAGATAATTGAGAATAAAGCCACCGAAAAAATTTTCAAGGTGCCAAGTGTCCGGTAATCGGGTCCAAGCACTCAAAACTTCCCGTTTGTAGTGGCAATCTTTTTCATCCTTTAAATGATTCCTTTCCAGATTCTCAAGTTTGAGCTTCCTGGGCTACTGCTACCACAAGTTCCTTTATCATATAATCTTTTTTTTTTATTCTCCATCACAGGACTACGCAATAAATAAATAATAATAATTCGGTTGAGAGTCGGGCTCGCGCAATCAGGATTCCGTACCAGAACTTTATCGAACAGATAATTTTATGAGTTGTATAAATTAACACAAAAAACTTTTTTTCCAACAACTATGAGACTGACGAGAAAAGCATTTTGACCTTTTACCTTCACATGATCTTTTTTCATTTCTTGCTATATCATTATCAGAGAGTTATCTTATTGGTCAATCCAGTGTACGGCAAGGGGATACTTCTGCTGACACTAGGGCGTCACTATGATAATAATATGTGTATAATACTTTTCAACGCTAAGAGGCGAAGCTTAGGATCGCCATCCGCGTGAGATGTAGATGCACTGCAACACGTGCCCATAAAACAACATGCAACATATCTATGAACGTCAGGTCCAGAAAATTAATAAATTTAAGTTTAGTCTTTAAGTGAATTTCAAGCGTTGTAAAGTATCGAGAATAAAATATATTATTTTTCAATTGAAATTGTTCTTTCTGTTTCTAAATTAAATGTGTGACATATTAAGGAAAGTACAGCAGAAGCAGGGCTATAACAACGGATATATTCGCGAATTTCGTGCAATAAAGTAAACATAATGTTCTCAAAAAATTCAAACTTCCGCATAGGCATTACAACAGGAAGAGTTCAGAAACTGACGTAATTGATTTTAACTTGTGTCATACTCGAGCATCACTAAATTATACAAATATATTTTATGTCATCTCTATGAACCAGTATGAACGTTCCCGTCAATCATACAAACTCTTTCCTGGACAGAATACGGTATGAGAAAGTAGTTTTGTTTCATTATGGAAATATAAACTCTTTCCTGGACAGAATACGGTATAAGAAAGTAGTTCTGTTTCATTATGAAAATACACTGTTTAGGTTTATTCAAAATGTTTATAATATAATAAATTTCTATACAGAACATAATTAATAAGTATAATTAATCATCACTGTCCCCACCACCAGCATCGCTTACATTCTGTTCTCCTTCATCATCTTCGCCACCGTCATCACCGTCCTTATCATCTTGTCCACCATCAGACTCTGAATCGGAATCTCTTAACGCCTTAAGGGCCTTGGTCTTATCAATCTTTTTACCTCGCCTTGCATCAAAATCTGAATCGTCATCATCGGAAGAATAAATAGCTGCACCTTGCTTTGTATCTGGCTTTTTATATTTATTTTTTATAGCATTCAGTGAAATAGCGTTTTCATCATCACTAGCTTCATCATGATCACGATACGAAGAATTTGGCCCAGTATGAGAGTCATTTGCACCTCCTCCTCGCCCGCTTCTTTTTGGCTTACTTTGATGTTGTTTTCGCATTGCTTGACGAAGTTTTTCTTCTTCTTTTTTTAGATGATACTGACGATCTGTAGTGGGATCCATTCCAACCTGAGTGAGAATTTTGATCCCACTTGTTTTCTGAGACCGATCTGCCAATGACATTGTCATTTTCTTGTGAGTGAAGGATTCCGTAGAATGAGGACGGAAAGTCAGCTTTGTTCTGAATACCGCTTGTCCTTGAAGACCAGTTCCTTGTCGAATAAACAAGTGATTGTGATCACCTTGCAATGGTTGTCGGTAAACATCGAATATTTCATTTCCGAGGTGAAGACTCATGCTTCCGTCAGACCACTTTACCATTCGAGCATTTGAATCTTTAATGATATCTCCAGAATTGTCCATATATTCCCTCCAGCGTATGGTATTACTCACTTTCAATTTTATTCGCTGCCTTCCTTCTTCGTCCATTGTTTCTTCTTCGTCAATTTCATCTTCGTATGTCTCGGGATCAAAAGGACGAGTTTCTACTGACAAAAAATTGGGAAGTTTCACAAAATGAATGTCCTTTCCTAAATCTGTCACAATTCGAGGAATCTCAACATCAATTCGTGTCTCGGGTATTGGCTCAGGTTCATCCTCTCTTTCCTCGTCTTGCTCCATTCGAATGTCTTTCTCTCTATCCTGAGATCTGCTACGTCTCTCATCATCTGTACTTTTCCTCTCTGAAGATCTTGATCTTGATCTCGATTTCGATCTAGACTTTGGACTATCTTTCTCCTTCCCCTTTTTATCTTCATCCTCATCAGTACTAATATCATCAGCGTCTCCAAAAAGTGCGTCTGCCGTTACACCCTCTTTATCACCTTTTTCTTCTTCACTATCAGAATCCACAAGCCTCTTTCTTTTTTTAGCGATTTCTGTACCTGCTTCAGAATCTGAACCACTCTGTTGTATAGCCCTTCGTTTTTTATTCACTCCAAAATCACTTCCAGAGCCACTCCTACTTCTTGTTCCTCCACTAGATGATCTAGATCGTGATCGAGATTTGGAACGTGATCTCGTTTTTGATCTATTACGACGAGATCCAGAACGACTCCTACTTCGCGATTTTGATAGTTTGCTCGTTACAGTACCCGACCGGGAACGACTTCGAGATCGTGATTTTGATTTCGAGCCATGACTGCGAGAACGAGAACGCGATTTTGATCCGTGGCTACGTGATTGTGATCGTGACCTCACTTTGGATTCTCTGCTATGTGAACGCGACTTTGATCTTGATCGTGATCGTGAACCACTTTTAGATCGAGATCGTGATCGAGAATTTGATCTGGATCGCCCAGATTCTGCCTGATCATCAATTTGTAAATTTGGTGATTGCGAACGACTGTCATTTCCATTCAAATTTTCACGATTTGGACTTTGGCTTGCACTATTACTACGTGATCGACGTACTACTTCTGAGTGTTGAGAGCCAGAACGAGAATGATTACTTCGCGGTGTCCCAGACAAAGAGCGATGCGAACCAGATCTGTTACTAAGTGGTGTTCCTGATCTGGACTTGGGAGAGCCGGAACCTTTACTTCGCGGACTTGCTGATCTTGAACGATTTGGGCTAGTTGGTGATCTGCAATTTTTAAAGTAAAATTAATATTTTAATGAAATAATAATTAAGAAAACTAAGTTTTTTTTATATTTTTACTTGGATCCAAGAGCATGATAATACTTTGAATTACTACTGAAACAAGTCAAAATGAAAGAAGGCTGCATATTTGTTGTAAGTGCACGGCATTAAATCATCAATAATTTTTTGAGACAATCCTGCCGAAATATCCCAACAAAAGAATTTGTATGCCAGATCAGTCTTTAGAAATATAATTACGTCTATAAAAAGGCGCTTGTCAATATTGTTGAGCATCCGTAAATTCAACGCATGCTGCCACCTTGCTCAATCTTGAACATAACATTTATGTAGATCATAAGAAGTTGCTCAAATTATAAATTTTTGCTCACCATCGCATAATTTCTCGAGTAAAATTGATTGCACTAAACCTACAACGTAAACCAATTCACGTTCAATATACTGTGCATCAAATAAAGAGCTTCAAGACGATAAGCTCAAATTTTATTGAGAACTTCCTTCCAGCCATCCACAAGTAGTGGAGAATCAACACTCCTGATAACATCAGAAAAACAATTTCAATTGGCTTTGTTTGAATGATATAAAATGTCAAAACTTTAAATAACTCAGCACAGTGCAACTGAGCTATGCTGTGCTCTACGTGCGACCTGCCCAAGAGCTTAAAAGGAAGCTTAAAAGGAAGCAATTCTATACTTTAAGACACATTATACATATTTGCATATGGGTACCATCAGAGTATCCAAGAATGAAAAAATAAAAAAAAGTCGATTATGAGAGTAAAAAACTTTTAATGGGGGGGGGGGGGGGGGTCGCTTTTACGAGCGTGGTCGTGAAGCAAAATTAAGGGTTTTCGACTGCGCGGAAAAGCATGCGTTTGAGATCTTTATTATTCATTCTGTAAATTATCGACACATATTAGTTTCCAGCTTTCAATTTTGACTAATAGATGTCTCTCCTACCCCAATTTTAAGGCTAAGTAAACAGCTGTTTGTAGAAAGTCCGTTAGAACGCTCAATAGTTAGAGTTTGGCTTCTCTAATGAAAATTATACTACTTGAAACTTTAAACGCATTTTCTCGAAACCATGTTTTTCAAACTGGGCGTATCAGTAGCTCCCTCAATTTTTATCCGATTGACTTGAATTTTTAACTGAAGGTTGTCGGATTTTTTTGATAAACTGATTTTTATAGATTTTATAAGTGATTTTCGCCTGATTTTTTCGAAAAAATGTTCCAATTGACGCCATTTTTCTTTAAATCAATTTTTCAAAAAAATCCGACGACGTTCACTAGATTTTGGACTATATTTTAAGAAAATTTTTGGTTTTTTGTTCCAGATTAAAAATTGTGACCTGTAGCGGTACGCCCATTTCGACCGTCTGAGATATTGTTTTTCCTTGTGTGCGCTGTTATGGCGCCATTTTGTATTGTAAAATTAAAATAAAATGTTTTTTGTAGTTAAAGTACTAATACTTTCATATGCACAAAGCCTCATATCTCTATATTAATTTGAATCAATCTGCCACCAGATTCGAATTACGGCTGCACATACACTATTGCAACTATTACTCAGCTGAGAGCTATCGAGCGTAAGGTTACTTTATGATTAAAACTATTTTATTATTTTGTTAAGTAAGGTATATAGTAAGTTTAGCCTTTTGGGAAGGTAAGGAGCCAAGCTTAAAATTAAATTAAAATCAACGTCTAGTCACTTTTCCATAGGAATCAATATGAAAGATTTTAGAGAATTGGACTAGTACGCACACACATAGATTTCTGTTTCATGGGCTGGGAAGTATTTCTTGAGGGTTTTCGCTTTTTGCCCGACATTTCTTCACTTCTCTGATTTCGGAATTACAATTAAGGGAAGGTTTACCGTTCATGACGATGAAAAATTCGATTTTTTTTACACCACTAAAGTGTTTAACAAGTGGGTAAAACGATATTTGCATATCAAAAGTATTTTAGAATTCCCAGCCTGTTGAGAACGAAATTGTCCGCCGGCTGGAAAACAGGCAGCTGAGGTGCTCGGAGCGCGCTTGCTGGGGAGACCTTTCCTCGCTAACTGAGGTAACCTCATAAATTTCGGGAAACCGTTAACTTCAGATTTAGCATAATCAGTTCTTGGAAGAAGAAGAAGGGCTTCTGTATGGTGTTGGAATAGCTGAAGTAAGTTGTCAAAGATTTTTTATAACGTTAAACTTTATATGAGTTTTTCTGGGAACAACATTTTTCAGCGCGCGGGTCGTTCTTCAGCTTAAACGGATGAACATACTCACATGAATTTCTGCGCAATTGAATCCGTTGAAGCAAAAAAAAAGTTTTTTTTTTAAACGAAAACCGGTAAGGTATCTAGGTATCTAGTTTAAATATTTTCAACCCTATTTATTTCGGTTGAACTAGCAGACCTGTGAAGCGCCCCGCGCAGACCAAACACGCCGTGCAGCATTTTGATTGAGGGGAGCAGGAGCCGCCATTTTTAATTTTTTTATAAATAAAATTGGAATTTAGTCTCCATTGATACAAGAATAGAATACGTTAAAACTCATTTCCAAAAGTATTTAATTTACGTTAAAAAAATTCCCAAAGTTCACGCATTTTTCATGTCTCTAGACGGTAACCTTCCCTTAAATGATCTAATCTAACATTGAATCTTCTGCGCGATTCCTTCGTTTCTCTGATTTAGATTTGTGACTTATCACTTTTTATATAGTATATGGCAGAACCAAGAAGAAGAAAATTCCCAAAGTTCACGCATTTTTCATGTCTCTAGACGGTAACCTTCCCTTAAATGATCTAATCTAACATTGAATCTTCTGCGCGATTCCTTCGTTTCTCTGATTTAGATTTGTGACTTATCACTTTTTATATATGTATATGGCAGAACCAAGAAGGGGTTGTCTGATTTCTGTCCATTTTTGAACTAGTATTTGCAATTTTAATGAAAACGTCTCTTATGAAATTTCAGCTCTCTATGTCGACGCGCTCTCAGGCAGTTTATAAAGTGAAAAACCCAAAGTTTTGTATGGGAATACCAAGAACGGGTTGCCCGATTTTTCTATTTTTGAAATTTTACTTAGTATTGCTATGAAACACTATGTACCAAATTTCAACTCTCTACGCTGAGGCGCTCTCGGGCAGTGCCCAAATATATAGAGAAAAACGAAATTTTTGTATGGCAACCCTACGAAGGCGTTGCCCGATTGGTCCCTTTTTCGAACTTAAATTTACTTTTTTTAAAGCCCGTATGCAAAATTTCAGCTCTTAAGCGAATGCGTTCTCGAGTAATCGTGCCGATAGGCGGACGGACAAACGGTCATGCAAAAATCAAAATAACTTTTAATATTATGCGGGGGTGTCCAATCCATTTTGCTTTACTATCATTAATTCGATGCGTTGCAAATGCTATGGCATGCTTAATATACCCTACGATTTCATTTAAGGTATAACAATATGTAATCAACTATTCTCTACACCCAGAAGTGAAAACAATTTTCAGTTTTTCTTGCTGTTGTAGTTCTTCGATGCAAGTCGATGCAGTTGCTCTCCAGTCATAAAAAAAAAAAAAAAGGCAAAAATATTCTCAAATATTTCTCTATATACTAAATACTTTCAATTCTTCATGTCAGAATATACGCAAGCGCATAAGAAACCAATATAGAAATTGGCAGCCAGATGACGGTAATGATAATAAGCAAACATATTTCTTTAATATAGTTTCAAAAATGCGGCGCTGTTAAACTCGGCTCATGGGGACAATATCTGTGAGAAGCTCCGCCATATATTTTCGGTCGCTATAGATTTCTTTACTGTATGACTATACCAATAAAAGGAATGACTTAAAACTTGGCATAATTTTGTATCTTATCTTTAGTAGACTGACTAAATAACTTAAAATAGATATTTCATGTATAAGATATCTACAGTCTATGTTTATATATTTCATGTAGGTATTATACCTCGGATCATGATGTTCCAGGGAATATCCCGGTGTTGGAGCTGTTTGCGGTGATGGACTCCTGCTGGCACTTCCTCTGCTTGAGCCCGATTCAGATTCAGATCCTAAAAATAAGATATTTTTATTTTTTACCAAAAAGCAATCGGGAATATTTTAATAATAACCAAGCTTAATGGTACGTTACAATCCTGTCAAAAAATATTTTTAAATGTGATGTAATGCTACACTAGTTAAAACGAAAAAAAAAATCATATTTATCACAAGAGCACCTTCCGGATCATTATAATTTACTAAGACACTAATTAACACATTTAAAACAAGAGAAGAAAATATAATTGGTGTAAAAGACCAATAATTTGCCCTATTCTGTTGGTAAAATTTTATAATTTTATGTTATTTTATGCATTAAAATAAAATAATTCTCTAAAATCCTATTCTGTACCAGAAATTTTATTTTATTTCATGCATCGTCACATAAAATATTTCCTGTTATGGAGGATAACATAAAAGATGCTAAGCAGCACATTTTAAAGGTATTTCGACACATTTTATGAAAATGGCATGCGTCAATTAACATTTGTTGTGCGAAAATAGTTTTAATTAAAAACTGAAATGTCCACCACTATACATAAAAATTATAATTTTGTCAGAAATTTTAGAAATTCGCACTTGGTGCGGTATGGTAAAATATAAATAGTTAATTATATTTGTCTAGGTTTTAATTTTATGCAGAATAGATCATAGGATACGATATCTTAGCGATTCCTACGATCCATGTGAGTTGCGCAACCTTAGGCTTCAAAAGTTCTTCCGGCTGGATAATTAATAAACTTATGAATAATTTTAATTTATACCCAAAATGTTTCGTTGTAAGAAGACAAATTCAAATACTTATAGAGTAACTAGAGCGTCATACCGGAAAGACATCCATTCCGTTCACTTTGAGTTAGGAATCTTAAAGTGAACGAAATGGATGTCTTTCTACTGCTTTGCATTTCTACGGACATGGTTGGTATCAAACTCCAGTCAGGTGTTGTCATATTTTAGTACTTTTACAGCCAAGTATCTCAAGAGTTATTAAGAAAGCAACTGCTTTCATAAATGATTATTTAGTGGGTGATTTGATAGAGTATCACGCAAATGTCAATTGACTAGCTGTCGACGACCCAGAGTAATTGGAAATCGGCCAAATCGTTTTATTGAGTGGGACGACGTTGATTTTTATGCTAGATTCTGTTTAAGTAAAGAACTTGTCACTTTGTCTTCGATTCTATACTTGTCCGTTTTCTTGCACTCTACTATTTCTTTTTTTTATGCACTAGAGAAAGCAATAGATCAACCTCACTTCTACTCAAATTTGCAGTACTTTTAGATGGTGGCATATTTAAAATTAATCAATATAACTACATATTTTCTATTTTTACCTTCTAGTCTGTTTACTTTTTCCGATTGATACTGATTGATAGAAAAATTGCTTCATAATGGCAGCGATAACTAAATTAGTTCACAAATTAACCAGTACTAACAACGTTACTGTGAATGCACTGTGAAACCAGATTTGGTTTAAGCTACGTTTAAACTCTATTGTAAAACTGGCCATTAGTATAGGGGTATAAAAATCGTTAGCTGATATGGTAGTTATTTATTCAATGACATTTACAAGGTGACGGCAGCTTACGTAGGTAATTTCATTTTGATCTTTTCATACAAATCTACTACTTTGGCTGGATTACTTTAACAACGCCGACGCCGGCGTGGTCGTCATCGTCAAACGCCGAACAAAACGGCGGGCAAGTTACATTAACACTGGGCGGCAGCGTCATACATTAATTTTCCTTACATTTTACACTTAAGTATTTGCTTGTAATCTATGCCTATTTGCAATAAAATTTTAAATAATAATAATAAAATTATTTTCTTTTCCTTCACGTCCACATTTTTTTAATATAAAATCATTTATTTTCAGAAATTCAAATATCGTTTCATTTTTTCATTTTTTTTTCATATTAGATGCATATTGGCAGCAATGGACCGCCAGCGTTAAAATAAGGATTAGAGATGGGTCCACAACGACGACGACGACGAAGACGTCAGCGTGGGTAATGTAATGCATTTCATACATGCAGTACTGTCTCTAAATATTTTTGATATAAAACTACCACCAACCCGGCGTCAGCGTAAGAAACTTTTCGCTTTTTGCACCCATGTAAATAACTGTCATTACAGTCGCAATATTTGATGCTGCAAAGTTTATTTCAAACTGAAAGTAAGATCGTTTCTGCAAATGAATGACACAAAGGAAAAAAGCTAAAAAACCAATTCTTACGATACTATAGATGAATACCCATTAGAGGTGGATCACTCATGAGTAACACACTGCGGTGTGCTCATAGAGCCAACACACCAAAATGTAAAAGAGAAACACACAACACACTCAGGTCAGCACTCTCAAATTATTTTGTGCGGAGCTGAGCTGCAAAGTTCGATCGAGTGCTGCTGTCAGCTGCCGGTCCGAGTGCGGAGTGCCGTGCGGAGTGTGCTGTGTACTCTTTCTTTGTCGTGTTGTATTGTAACTGTGTATGGTGTCGAGTCAGCTCTTTTTTGAATTTTATGACCCACACTCCGACTTTCCTGTCCTGTGCTGTATGCTACTATGTTGAAGTGTTGCACTTGGGGCGTGGGATGAAGAACTGTAGCTGAGGTACAATGCGAATGGGGTAGAATATGTGTGTGTGGTATATTAATTGTGTTGTGGGGGCGATTATAATTAGTGATGATACTGATTTTTAGAGAAACTTTGATATTTCTGTTAGGTGTTTATAATAATTTACAAAAATATAAAAAATTTCTTGTTCGTGCTCTTCTTCTTTTTTGCTACTTATTACACAAAATTAAATTTTATGGTATTACTGCTCGTCTTCTTAATTATTGTCACTAGTTTGGTGATGCTAAATATTATAGTAATGGAGTGTGTTATATTGCCCATGACTAATACCATAGATGGCAAAATTATTTATTATTATTTATTTTAAAATATTTTGTACCTATACAATTTACATCGAAGCAAAAGGTAAAGCAAATTGGGATTATGATTGAAAAATCGTCAGGTGATTTTTTCATTCAAAAAGCATCATTAACATGTTCCCGCCGGCATGTACTACTAGATGTGTATGGCGGACTGTCCTATGGGGCGGTATGTACCACTGGTGGTAGGTACAAAGGAAGAAATCAATTTTATGTCTTTTTTTGTTAATGGATCCAAACATTGTAGTCATCATTTTGAAAACCACATCGGTGTCTCCACATTTATCCAAGGTAAGAGTCATTAGAAGGACAAGAAAATTTTTTTATCGATGGATAGGCTCTTTTTGACTTGTGACAATGCGGAATTGAACACTTCCTACCACTAGGTCTTTTGGAACTTCCATATTAAGGTGAAAAAAAAGTAACGAATGGACGTTCAAAGTACTACTAAGTATAGTAGTAGTAATATATAATAAGATATAATAAAATAAAGAATAAGGAACGAAAAATATAAGCAAATAATAAATTTTAATTAATAATGGTTATAAAAATGGAAACAAACGACGATAACTAATATAATAGACTAAGTAATATTATATTATAAAGTGAATAATTCAATAGAAAATATAATAATAGTAATACATTTATTTTTTCCCGGACGGGAATCGAACCTACACTTGTTAGAATCAGTCAATGATGGATAAAGAAGAATTTTAAGAACTTTTATTTTTAACGATTCTAAATCAAATTAATAAATACAAGAAGAAAAAACAACCGCCTCGTCCGGGGTTTGAAACCGGGACCTTCCGCTTGCCGGGCGACTGCTCTTACCACTGAGCTAACGAGACAGATGATTTTCCCTCTTGCATTTATCAATTTGTTACTAGCCTACTAAGCCACGATTTGCTTTCAGCTGGCATTAACCAGTAACGATGAAAGCGCACAAATAAATTGTTTTTTCCTCTTGTATTTATTAATTTGATTTAGAATCGTTAAAAATAAAAGTTCTTAAAATTCTTCTTTATCCATCATTGACTGATTCTAACAAGTGTAGGTTCGATTCCCGTCCGGGAAAAAATAAATAAAAATTGAATTTACAATTTATTTGTGCGCTTTCATCGTTACTGGTTAATGCCAGCTGAAAGCAAATCGTGGCTTAGTAGGCTAGTAACAAATTGATAAATGCAAGAGGGAAAATCATCTGTCTCGTTAGCTCAGTGGTAAGAGCAGTCGCCCGGCAAGCGGAAGGTCCCGGTTTCAAACCCCGGACGAGGCGGTTGTTTTTTCTTCTTGTATTTATTAATTTGATTTAGAATCGTTAAAAATAAAAGTTCTTAAAATTCTTCTTTATCCATCATTGACTGATTCTAACAAGTGTAGGTTCGATTCCCGTCCGGGAAAAAATAAATAAAAATTGAATTTACAATTTATTTGTGCGCTTTCATCGTTACTGGTTAATGCCAGCTGAAAGCAAATCGTGGCTTAGTAGGCTAGTAACAAATTGATAAATGCAAGAGGGAAAATCATCTGTCTCGTTAGCTCAGTGGTAAGAGCAGTCGCCCGGCAAGCGGAAGGTCCCGGTTTCAAACCCCGGACGAGGCGGTTGTTTTTTCTTCTTGTATTTATTAATTTGATTTAGAATCGTTAAAAATAAAAGTTCTTAAAATTCTTCTTTATCCATAGTAATATATATAAATATATATATATATATGTATATATCTGTATTCATATATATAATATATATATATTATAATGATGTTGTAATTAAAAATATACGCAAACAACTACAAGAAACTATGGCTACAAATAATATAACTCTAAGCTGATAAGGAATACAATGGGTAAACAATAGGACAGATAATATTATAGTAAGGTAATAAGAGGATAGGTATAAAATAGGATTCAAAATTAAAAAAAAAATCTAAAAAGAACAACAACAGTTTCTTAGAACTTCAAAACTTTTGTAGAGCTCTTTGATCGCTTCAAATGCAAAAGATCGAATGACTAAATAAGAACAGAAGAAATAATGTTGATCCAAATTCCAGCGCGTATTTTATGACCATCAGTCAACGACATCTTGCATACATTTGCACACATTTAAAATGCATCATTCACGTACACAAACTTTGCGGTTCTTTCATTTACTTCTCTATTCGTAGATTATGCTCGGCTCCAGTCTCCACAGCGACCGATGCCAGCATCTATTGAATGAAGATCGCTGTGAGTGCGTTTACGCCCCACCCACCGCACCAAATGTGTTGTGCTGTGCATCATTCCTTTAGTTTGATCAGTACAGCAACATGAAAAGAGAAATGATGACAGATACTTCGAGTGATTCATATTTTCCCGCATCTATCATATTGAAGGGAGTCGACCAAATGTATACAAAACTGCTGTTAAAAAACATTTGTTCTCAGCACCTCTGAAACATTTGATGGTCTATTCCGGAATGGACCAGCGATTTAAAATCTGTATACTTTTCTCTGGTACTCTATGCGACACCTAGTGCATATACCATCTATGCTAATACCCATATGAAATTTCGTTCAAGTTTGATTGTTAAAATTGTTTTTCGCATCTATTTCCAGAAACTCCTGGTGCTGGATGCTCAATATGAACTTCTCTCAAAAATTTATTGAAAGCTCCCAAGTGAAAGCGTCATAAAATCCAAGTGCACACCTGTCCTACTTGTTTTCCTATAGTTTCTTTTGTATCGCTCAATTTCCTTTATAAATATTTCGATAGCTACATTGAGAGCGCAGGACCTAATATTATTTGCATACTTTCTGCTGATCACTAGGTACTTACGTAACTAACTTATTTACTTACATAACTAGCATTTTTAGTATATAAACTAATATGTAATGACAGTAATTGTCATAACATGTACTTACGTAAGTTGCTGTCGTCGTGTAGATGCAGCTATAGCGTAACCAAATGTGTCCGTTTGGAAAAAATGCACATTACAAAACAGAGCATTAAATACACGTTTTTTGCAAGGCCAATGCAAAAACACCCAATCTACATATTACAGTATTAATTAACACGCAATGCACATACATAGAGGGTCTCACTAATTTGACTATATATTGGCAAATGATTCCTCTCGTCCAGACAAGTAAAAAATTGTACGGCAGGGCGGGGCGGGGGGCTCAAAATGTCACCCTACCGAGTAACAGGGTGATTAGTAAAATATGCTCTTTTTTCATTAAACACCCTATATCTTGAAAAGTAGTGTAGATGGTCCATTTTAAGACTGTATTGTATGCAGAGCCTGGGGTTCTTTCATATGAATGTTAAACCACCCCGTACCCCTTCCAACTACAGAGTTATAACGCTTCAAATTCAAAATTTCGGTTTTAAATTTTGTTTTTTAAATAATAACAAAATCTGAATTGCTTATAAGAGTGCTTATAAACGATTAAAATATCAATTGAAACAAGAAAGATATTTTTTGAATGTAATTCGATTTTTGGGTGTAAAATTTCATCTGATTGGTTGAGTTTTACATGTTTTTTTATGTAGTAAACGTTTTAAAGGGTGCTCAAACGGATATACAGAAACACATTATTTGTCTTACATGAAATAGCAAATCGCTCAGCTCATTTTTAAAAGTCAGTGGACATCATGCAAACTGCCTTCTGCTGTCAAATTTAAAGAGGGGTTAACAGGGGGGCGTGCATGCAAGCTGTACTTCCTCGTGTAATCCCCAGGTAAAGGAACTCTAAAAGCGGCTACACATGCTCAAGCAAATCATACGACTGGGCCAGGTATGACTCAGTCGTATGATTTGCATGGACGTGTGTAGCGCAAGTCGGAGCTTGAGTGGAGACTGAAGTCTGCCATGAATGAAATCGGACGAAACTATTGAGTACAAGCAAACCTGACGACTTTGCTATAGAAATGAATTAAAGTTTGAATAAAATTCGTTGCGAGTGGAAGCAAAAGTTAATAGGCTTAACCACAATAAAAGTAAATAACTTTACGAAATTGAACGAGCCTGAGGTTTACTTACGAAAAATTGATATTTTTAGCCTAAATATATATCACATTCCGTAAGAGTTATTGTGTATCTTGATATTTAATGTTTTCAATTTTAAAAAGTGGTGAAAGTGAAGAAATACACAAATGGAAGTTGATGTAATTGAAGATTTGTGCCTTCTATTAATTCGCACTGCCCTAATAACATTTTGTGTTAAACTTTAAAAAGTGGTAAAAGTGAAAAAATTAACAAATGGAAGTTAATTTAATTGAAGATTTGTGCTTTCTATTAATTCGCAGTACCATTTGTATTCGATTTTAATTTTTACATTGCACTTTTAGTCATTTAGTAATAATTTAATTGTTTGGACACATCGCGTTCTCACGGAATGAGCGACTCTTAGCGCACTATACTTACGGAAAATTGGATATTTAAACGAAAGTTCCCCTCACACGAGTTAAAGTTAATTTGTGTACGCATGTTAAATTAAAAGGTGCCTTCGCTTTACGTAAGTAAATATACTTACGTATACATCTATTGTAGTTCAGCCTAATATCCGATTTTGTCTAGTTCGATTTCACTCATGCTCGCTAAACTCAAGTTCCGACACATGAAATTAGAATATTTCTTACCGCTATGTTACATCTACTACTGTTGTACTATTTAAGTCATAATTTTATTCAACACTGTACAGGTGTGGCTCACTCCCAGCTTATTTAAGTCAATTGCTCTCATGGAGCAATATTAACGGCACCAGACGTCCTTCAGAGGACACGAACCCGATTTGGGTCCAATGACGTTTTTGGACAGGGAGTTTACCTGTGGAACACACTTCCTGAGACGGTTAGGAAGGTCTGCTCCTGCAAGCAGTTCAAGGAGCTCGCTTTGCTTCACCTTATGGACCCCAATGCACGCTGAAGTATACTCCGTCGGCACACTAGCCCTCATTTCCGAGGCACTCTGCGCTTTGGTGTTCTTGTCCGAAATCGTATGCGAGGCGGTTTCCGGTTTCTAGTTTGTGGTCTCTAATTTCTAAATTCTAATTTTTAATTTTAGGTTAGGTTATATTTAGTATCTAGTATTTAGTATTTTATATTAGTATTTCATATTTGTACTTTGAATTTCTTACTCCACATTTTACCGCTGTATATTCATTTAATCTCACTACTGATCTCTTGTGCTAATTCCTTTTTAGCTTTGAATAATGCTTTTGTGATTTTATTACTATCATTATTATTGTGTTTATTTTGTTTCATTATCTTTGGCTGTAGTGTCTGACGTATGAGCTCTCTATTGCTTGAAGTCATTAACTTAATGTATAATACTAATATTAATTTCTACTGCAGTGAGTTTATTCGTTGCTCTTTTGTTAGTTTTCTTATCAACTTTGATTCTATCATTTATACCAACTAGATATTACTTACTCGATGTACCTAACGTTGTAACGTAGCGTAAGCTGAGGTTCTTCAATAAATGCTTTTCTATTTTATTCTACTGTTTTAATACCTACTCGCAGTTCCCAACGTTCACTTACGTGGCGCTTATGCCGGGGTTCGTAATAAATAAATTTTGAATTTGAATATTTAACCATTGTTTCTACTAGCTTCAGTATTTTCTGAATTTGTCGATCTATGTACCCACCGTGTATGGACTTGGCCTCGGCCAGGGTCTTTTAATAATTGTTTTGTACCATGAACTATGAACTTTTTGAGTTGTTTTCTGTTTCATGGCAATTTGCCTCCACCTGTTTAATATATTGATATTTTACTTCCTCAAATCTTTATTGTTTATTTTGCTGTGTATGTTAATCGTATCTACATATTTGAAGCTGTATATTGTCGTAGTGCCCAACGTTGTACGCTGCTTTAAGCAGGGGTTTTTTGAATAAATGCTGAATTGATTTGATTTTTTCTTGATGTTAACAAACTTGAAGAGGATTTAATGTCTGACACACAAGTTCTATTTATATCGAGAGTTTAAAAGAAATGTGATAATAATCCAACGACACTGATGACTTAAACATAAACATAAGTTATATATAGGTCTGTTCACGTACTCGAATTTGTGTGAATGCATTACAACATTTTCACCCAAAAGCACACAAACTCTGTTCACGTACTCAGAAAATTGGGGAAAATATGCAGACGTCACACTTCCCCTTCAATAAAGTTTTAGCCCAAATCCACCCAAGAAAAAACTCGGGGTAAATATGTAAAAACTGTCAAACATATTAAAATTTGAGATCGAGAATTGTCAGAAGTTTAAATTGTCAAAAGAAAAATGGAATAGGCGGCAAAATTTGCAAATGATGTGCACTGTTTGCCCAGGTCGTATAAAAATGTACAAAATAGTAAGTAAAATGAATAGTTATGTTATGTCTGGCATTTTATTTTCAAATTAAAGTTGTTAGCTTGACAGTTTGTAGTTGTCACTTTCGCTTTCTGCCCAAGAACACACAAAAGTTGTTCATGTACTTTCCAGATTTGATAGCTTCCCCTCCTGCACATTTTCACACAAAAAAGCCCAAGAACGAAAACACCCGAGAAGTACGTGAACAGACCTTATGTTACAATTTAAACATGACATTTCCTTATTTATTTTCAAATCTGTTTAATGTACCGAAAGTTATAATAACCGAGGATTTGCGCCAGGGTTATTAAAAAATGTTATTTTATTAATATGTAGACCTACAGACATAACGTTGTAACGTAGCGTAAGCTGAGGTTCTTCAATAAATATTTTTCTATTCTATTCTATTCTAAATTAGATACATTTATTGCAGTTTCTTTTCCATACCACCAGATACGCCATCATTAGTTCCCATATTTCACAAATTTAATCAAGTAAGGTTTTTATAAGAATATTAATTTCAACAAGACGAACTATATTATTATAAGCTAATGGAAAATTCACAAATGCAATCCACCGAATCTGCCAAACTTCTACTATCAGTTCTTCTTCTTGAATCTGCTGGTAAGGAGCGTGGACGCACAAGTTAAGGCCTAAGCACATTAGCATATTGCTATATCAATACGCTAAGACCATAACACTGGTTATAAATCAAATTAAATTAAAAATAAGAATTTTCCGGCTAACTTGATGGCGAATTTTCTTTTCAGATTTGTGAAAAAACTGTAATCCAAAAAATGTTTAAATTAAGCCAACACTCACCAACAATAGATACGTGCAATAAAATATTTAAAAAATAAAAGCTGACATTGTAAAAATTAAAAAGTTGTAGTTGACCGGCCAACTTGATTGACAATAAGTGAAATACTCATTATCTTTTCGGTGTTACTTAAGCTTCAACTACAAAATTAGAATTTGTTTAATATCAGCTATAGCTTCATGTGTAGCTAGCTTCACGTGTAGCTCAGGTAAATTATTTCTGCAATTAACAAAGAACTGAGTGACCAACAAACGATTTTATTAATAAAAACGAGTCCAACAAACGATTATGCATTGATTGAGCTGGTTGTAAATCAAATTAAATTAAAAATAAAAATTTTACGGCTAACTTGATGGCGAATTTTCTTTTAAGATTTTCGAAAAAAATATTATCCAACAAATGTTTAAATTAAGCCAACAATCGACCAGCAATCGATATATGCAATAAAAAATTTAAAAAGTAAAAGCTGACATAGTAAAAATTAAAAAGTAAAAGTTGACCGACTAACTTGATGGAGTTACAACAGTTGATTGTCAATGCATGAAAAATATGGCTTCACTTCATTATCATGTTGGTGTTAATGCAGTGAACCTGCAAATTATAATTTGGCTAATATCAGCTACAACTTCATGTAGAGCTTTGCTAAATTATTTTTTCAATTAGCGAAGAATTGATGGATCAACAAACGATTTTATTAATAAAAACGAGTTCAACAAAGATTACGCATTGATTGAGGTGGTTATAAATAAAATTAAATTAAAAATAAGTATTTTCCGGCTAACTTGATGGCGAATTTTCGTCTTAGATTTTCGATAAAACTATTATCCAATAAATGTTTAAATTAAGCCGACAATCACCAACAAACGACCAACAATCGATATATGCAATAAAAAATTTAAAAAGTAAATGACGTGATAAAAATTAAAAAGTAATTGACCAGCCAACTTAGTTGTATGTGTTGACATATATATATGATATGATTTTACTTTATTATTGCAAGGTAGTACCAGTCTTGTACTTACCTCATACTTAGTTTAGTACTATATATTCATGTAATCTATTATACAGCCATCAGCTGATAGACATTGATGTACACACTTTGTATTGTCATCTTGTGCTATGAAGACATATCGTAGCTTGTTTAAATTCTATAAATAAAGATCTATGAACTAAAAGTTAATCTTATATTTACATGGTGCCGAAACCCGAATAAACTAATAAATAAACGTTAGCCAATCTAACGAAACAAATAGTTTAGTAATATCAGAAGGATATTTTTCATAAAAATGACGGAAAACGTTGGAGCCAATCTTCTTCGTCCGCCAAAACCACTCATAATTGAGCATAATAAGGACATGTCAAAGGAATGGAAACTATGGAAACAACAGTATGGTTATTTCGAAATTGCAACACAGATTACAACGAAGCCACAAAACATCCAAATAGCTACATTCATGACAGCAATAGGCAGCACAGCTATACAATTATACAACACGCTGCAACAGCCACTTCCAGTAACAGGTGAAGAGGTAACTTTAGAACAGGTAAAAAGTACTTTTGAAAATTTCTTTCAACCAAAAATAAACGTAACATTTGAGCGTTATAAATTTCACAAAATTTCTCAAAAAGACGGCGAATCCGTAAACGAGTTAATTGCGAGAATACGTTTACAATCACAGAATTGCGCATATGAGCATTTAACCGAAAACATTATGAGAGATCAGTTAATTCTAGGAGTAAAAAGCGAAGAACTTCGTACAAAATTGCTAGCCCAAGACATAACATTAACAAAGGCAATACAATTGTGTCAAGCTACCGAAATTTCTCAACAACAAGTAGAAGAAATCTCAAGAGAAAATGAACGTTCCATCGAATTGATTTATAAATCAAAGCGTAATAATCGCACATTTGACTGTAGTAAGTGTGGTACGCGACATGAAGTACGTAAATGTCCAGCATTTCAACACACCTGCAAAAAGTGCAGTGATAAAAATCATTTTGAATCAATGTGTAGAAACAGTCAAACAAACAAACAAAAAGGCAAACGGTTGACAAAAAATGTTAACATATTAGATGACAGCATCATACAAGTAGGTTTATTGTCAAATGGTACAGCGAAATCTGACAATTGGACAGAAAATATCACAATCGCAGATCATAAATTCGACATAAAATTAGATACAGGTGCCCAATGCAATGTACTACCGAAAAGTGTAATTGATGTTGTGAATGCTAAAATCGATAGGTGTAATGTCAAAACGCTTATGTCTTTCAGCAATCATCGTCTGAAAGTTCTGGGACAATCAGAAATAAAATGTCTCATTACAAATCAAATATGTAAAGTTATGTTTAAAGTCGTAGCTGAAAACATAAAACCAGTTCTAGGTGCCAATGCATGTGAACAATTAGGTCTCGTTCAAAGAGTTCACACAGTAATGGACGATGATATTTTTGAAGGTCTTGGATGTTTAAAAGGATTTGTATATGACATGGACCTAATTCCAAATCCACAATTCAGGATCCATCCACCAAGACGAATTCCGTATAAAATCAGGGATGAAGTCAAAAAAGAGTTGGAAAAAATGATAGAAATGGACGTGATCGAACCAATAAAGGAGCCTACTCCTTCAGTTTCACCAATGGTAGTAGTGAAAAAACAGAACAAAATTCGAATCTGTATAGACCCAACGGACGTTAATGTCAATATTCTACGACGCCACTATCCAATGCGAACTATTGATGAAATCGCAGTGAGGTTACAAGGTTCAAAGTTTTACACGCTTCTCGATTGTAAACGAGGATTTTGGCAAGTACGTGTATCAGAAAAAACTAAAAAAATCTTAACATTTTCAACACCATGGGGAAGGTTTTGTTGTAAGAGGTTACCCTTTGGGATTTCATCAGCTCCAGAAGTCTTCCAGGAAACAATGCAATCATTATTTTCAAAGATCAAAAACGTAGAAGTATCAATAGATGATATATTAATCCACGCACGATCCATAGACGAGCTCAGACGAACGACAGAGGAAGTAATTAAAATCTTGCGAATCAACGGACTGAAATTAAATAAAAACAAATGTGTGTTTGAACAAGTTAAAGTTAAGTTCTTAGGACACATCATAAATAGAAATGGAATGACTGCAGATCCAGAAAAAACAGCCGCGATCTATCGTCTAAAGGCCCCTACAAATCGAAAAGAATTGCAGAGAATTTTGGGTAAGTTCACCTACCTCAGCAAATACATACAAAACTTTTCAGAATTAACAACGCCTTTAAGAACATTACTGTCAAAGTCAACGCCGTGGGTCTGGGATAGGTATCAACAAATTGCGTTTGATAAATTAAAGTCTACAATAGCCAAGCCACCTGTTCTTAAATTATATAACATAAATGAAGACATTAAACTCCAAGTAGATGCAAGTTCCACTGCACTAGGAGCAGTACTTCTCCAAAGAGAACAGCCCGTCGCATACGCATCAAAAGCCCTAACTGAATGTCAACAAAGATATTCACAGTTAGAAAAAGAAGCCTTAGCAGTGAAATTTGGATGTGAAAAATTCCATGAATATGTATGGGGTAAAAAGGTTATAGTCGAATTAGACCACAAACCTTTGGAAACAATTTTTCGAAAGCCTATACATTCTTCGCCTGCCAGACTTCAAAGAATCAGATTAAGTGTATTGACCTACAATCCACAAGTCATCTATAAACAAGGGATTAAGATGTACCTCGCAGATCCTTTAAGCAGAGACTGTGACAATCCAAGCCCAGATGACACCCACATGGATGAGGAATTAGAAGTACAAATGCTGCTTTCAATTTCTGATGAGGAATTAACATGACTGACAAACTTGACACAAAATGATGAAACATGTCAAATCCTTAAATCATTGATCCTAAAAGGATGGCCGGACAATATCAAATCCATACCGAATGTAGCACGTCCTTACTGGAACTTCAGGGATGAACTGTCTGTATATGAAGGGATCATCTATAAATCGCATAAAGCATTCATTCCAGCCAAAATGAGAGCAGACTTGCTGAAATATATTCAGAGCGGACATTTCAACTACGAAAAATGTGTTCGACGAGCCAAGGACTGTGTATTTTGGACAAAAATGAATAGAGACATATATGACTATATTCAAAGATGTGCATCATGTCAAGCAAACCAGAAAAGCAACATTAAAGAACCTCTTGGTCGAAAAGTTATACCGACATATCCATTCGAAATTGTAGCAACCGATCTATTCCATTTTAAAGGAAAAGATTATATCGTTATAACGGACAGCTACTCAGGATTCATTAAGTTTGAAAGTCTTGATGAAATAACTACAGGAAATATTATAAAATTCCTTAAAAACATATTCTCAATTCAAGGTATACCAAGAGTGTTAGAATCAGACAACGGTCCGCAATACTCATCACTTGAGTTTAAAAATTTTTCGAAAATGTGGAAATTTAATCATCAAACTAGCTCGCCATACCATCCAAGAGGAAATGGGCTAGCAGAAAAAGCAGTACAAACTTCAAAAAATATTTTGAAGAAATGTGCCTACGATAATTCAGATGTCCAATTAGGAATATTGAACTTCATGAATACACCTAGAGAGAACTTAGGAACACCAGCACAAAGACTTTATGCACGAAACCTACGTTCACCTATACCTACTACTACATTATCACTTCTACCAAATCAGCCTATAGTAGAAGACGTACCAGAAGCTTTGCGAGAAATACGTGAGCAACAAAAAAAGTACGCCGACAAGAGTTCCAGAGAAAGGGAGCAGTTAAACAAAGGAGATGTGATAGTAACAAGGACAAACAATAAAGCTGAATGGAAACCGGCTATTATTGAAAGTCAAGTTCATCCGCGATCATACATGATTAGGGACAGAAAAGGAAAAACATACAGAAGAAACTCTTCATGCATTAAGCGAACTCAAGCGCAAATGGAGTATCATACAAGAACGGTTCCCGAGAACAACGAAGACGACTCACATATACAACTAGAGTCAACGTTACCTTTGGTAGACGAGTCATCAGAAAAACATATGTCAAATAATATGACTAAGCCTGATCAGACACCGTCAATTAGCAATCACCGTCAAACAGTTATAGATACTAAACAGAACTTATCTGAAATAACCAGTACAAGGTCTGGAAGAATAATTAGACCACCGGAGCGCCTAAATCTATAGCTCTCATCATTCTGGAAAAAGGGGGATGCAAGGTAGTACCAGTCTTGTACTTACCTCATACTTAGTTTAGTACTATATATTCATGTAATCTATTATACAGCCATCAGCTGATAGACATTGATGTACACACTTTGTATTGTCATCTTGTGCTATGAAGACATATCGTAGCTTGTTTAAATTCTATAAATAAAGATCTATGAACTAAAAGTTAATCTTATATTTACAATTATCATGTTGGTGTTACTCGGGCCGGATTCTGTAGCACGGAGAATTTGGGAATTTGGGAATTTGGGAGATGAGAATTGCGTTTTCTTAGAATTTTTAATTCCCTAATTCTCCATTCCCAATTCACTAACATGGTTGGAGAATTAGGGAAAACGTAAGAAATGTGAAAAAGTGCGAATCGCCTGGGACGATTAAGGGTATCAATTTTTGTTGTAGAGGGTTGGACTTTTTTTCATATGTGGGGTACATCTGCCTATTACCTTCCACTGTCGAAATAAATTTAAATTTCTTTTTTGTTGGGTTAGTTTTTGAGGGATGTAGGAGAGTAGGTTTTCTCGAGTTTTTCCGGGATAACGAGAGAATGGAGAGTAGAAGGAGAATGTATGTGGTATCAAAAAAAATGGGAGCTCAGCGCGAACAAGATAGGTTTAGGAAAAGGGGCGGGGAGAGTGCGGGGTAGAAATGGGAGCTGATTAAGGGAAATTAAAAAAATTAAGACAATATCAGGAGCTGCAATAATTCGCAGGGGTAAGCTCAGGATCTCTAAGCCCAATAAAAAAAAAAGTAAGAATTCACTTTGGTAATTAGGCATGCATGGGTATTATAGGCTATATTTTATTTCGATTAACGGTAATTTGAAGATTTGAGCGGCCTCGGCGGTAAATTTTGCTATCGCAATATTCACGGGCGCCTAACTCTATGTGGGAGGGCTGTAGAGTATTAGAATTTTTTTGATAGATTAAGGGTTTAGAGTACAAAAATATGGGTGAACAATTTTTGGAGCAGGGTGTTTTGGGGGTTGGGGTTCGTACCACCCCTCATAGGGTGTTGCTAAAACTACGTCATGTTTGGTACCAAATTAAAGAGGGAGGAGAGGGTAATCGAGTGGTGTAGTTTGTCTTTGATTGTTTTAACGTGGTAGCTGACTTTTGACCGCCGAAAAACTATTTTTTTACACTACGGTCATATACACCCCAGTTTCCATATTTTGCATATATTTCTTCCGTTCTTTGTTTCACATCCATTAGTACTCCGTTGTGAACATTTTTGTCATGGGAAGTAAATTTCCAGGACTTACCAGTTCTTCGCAATGATGAGATGAAATGTGTCAATTTTTGTACCAAAACCGGCCAATTTTTCACCTTAAAAGGGACTGCTACATTTCTTTTACAGTTATTTCCAAAACGGTTTATCGGATTCAAAAATTATTTACATATTTAATTAGGGGACAAAATGTAGATGCGATTTCATCCTACACACAAGCTTTACCGTGTATATTTAAAAATTTTACAGCATCTCTTCTGTACTGGACGACGACCAAATTGATCATTTTCGCATGATTAATAATTTTTAGCGGGTACTTTGAGAGACAAAATCCTTGTTCCTCTGTTAGTATTGCATGGATTTCCATAATTTGTTTTTTACAATATAGCCAGGACACGCAGTGAATATATAACTAAATTTGAAATTCCTAGGTACCTCTATACCTTCACAAAACGCAACAAAAGCAGACAATACAATTTTTCCACTTACTTTTCCACTTGCAAAACACCGGAGAATTAACAAGTGGAATGGAGAATTTGGGAATACTCTACTTACTTTTCGTCTTACTTTTCCACAAGCAAACACCGGAGAATTAATAAGTGGAATGGAGAATTCGGGAATTCCGTACTCACCTCTCAAATTCTCTCTCAATTGAAAATTTTTCGTCTTACTTTTCCACAAGCAAACACCGTAGAACTTGAGAAGTGTAAGTAAGACGAAAAATTCGGGAATTCTGTACTCGCTTCTCAAATCCTCTCAGTTGAGAATTTTTTGTCTTACTTTTTCACAAGCAAACACCGGAACAAGTGGAATGGAGAAGTCGGGAATTCCGTACTCGCTTCTCAAATCCTCTCAGTTGAGAATTTGTCGTCTTACTTTTCCACAAGCAAACACCGGAGAATTTGAGAAGTGAAAGTAAGACGAAAAATTTTGAACTGAAAGCGAATTTGAGAGGTGATGAGTTGTATTTTTATTTGTTCTTTTAAGTTTGAAATCTTGTTATCTACTGTCAGCTGTTACTTTACCTTTACTTTTTTACTTTTTCATTTGTTAATTGGTGTTTGCCATTCTACTTTAAGTGCTTTAGGCTCTCTATTGTTTGACTTCATTATTTGACTATATTACTGTAATTGCTTTCTGCAGCAATGAGTCTGTTCAGTGTTTTTTTGGTTTGCTAAACAACTTTGTATTTTATCGACTATACCAGATACCTACTAGCTATTACTTACTCGATGTACATAACCTGAGGTTCTTTAATAAATGATTTTTCTATTCTATTTCTTTGCTACAATGTATTCCTATTATACTAATTCTATTTGAGTTAACGAGTTGTCCAACGTTGTATTATATTACGTAGCTTAAGCTGGGACATATCAAAACATGCTTTTGGTCTGATTTAATCAGTTTAATAAAAATAAATAACTTACCTTTCTTCGTTCTTCGGCAAGGGATATACCTTCGAATAGGATCCCACATCACATCCTTTAATGCATTTCCTGTGTCTGCCTTGGTACACTGAAAATGAAAATGTTGTGCATAAAAAAGCAATAAACATTGAATTACTTACTCGTTATTGTTTTTGGTTATCCACTGCCATTCACGGTCTTCAAAGAAGTGACTGTTATTGCCCCCAAATTTTTAAGGGCGCCAAAATTACTCCCCACTTGTGGTAACTATGACCACACTATGACACTGCATACGTCTATTTTAAAATTTTATACATATTGGGGGATGATCAAAACTATCAATAAATTATATATGTAAGTGAAATAAGATGATATTGATTGAAAAGTAGAAAAAAACCTAAGGTGACTTTGTAGATTATAATACAAGCCGCCAATAGAATTTCTCCTAATCAACAATCAAGAATTCTGAAAAATTTCGAATATTATTATGTTATGTAAATTTTAAACAATAATTAAAATTATGCAAATGTCAATATCAACTGAGTTCCAACCAGGCAGCTTCTTCAAATAGTTTAACTTACGCATTTTTTCAATTAATTTACGTTAATCATTGACGATCACATTTCAACTTTTTACAAAAATTATTTCTTGAAAAATTAAGCCACGCTACTATATAAATTATAATATTAATTGCTTAACTTAAGCACAACACTTCTAGTGGGTAAAAGATGACGTTTCGAATTGTCATATTGACGTTGATCACTCATCCAGTTCTCTCTTTCTTGTTCACAGGAGATTTTGCATATTGAAAATCTCTTTTTCCCACTTATTATTTAAATACACATCTTTGTGTTAGTTGAGGACTTTTTTCACCTTTTTTCTTCAATGGAATGTCTCCTGCCGGTGGATCAAGCCGTTTTGACATTTTGACAGAGCTAATCTACTGTAGAATATATATACTGTGGTAATAGGCAGATGTACCTCACATGCAGACAAGAACACAGCCTGCCGTCGCGCAACAGGCTGTAAAAATTTCGACATCGTGTAACCTTAAGTTAATAAATATTCGAACAATTAAAGTGTGTAAAGTGAATCAAAGACAAAAGTGAATTCGAGGCTAAAATTAAAGCCTGTACGTAAACAATTTCAAATATCCCGGGATATCGGTTCGGTTTAAAATTTCGACATAATTCGTTAAAATTCGTTAATCGCGTGTGAAGTGCACTTGACTTGACTTGAGATGTACCTCACATATGAAAAAAAGTCCAACCCTCTACAACAAAAATTGATACCCTTAATCGTCCCAGGCGATTCGCACTTTTTCACATTTCTTACGTTTTCCCTAATTCTCCAACCATGTTAGTGAATTGGGAATGGAGAATTAGGGAATTAAAAATTCTAAGAAAACGCAATTCTCATCTCCCAAATTCCCAAATTCTCCGTGCTGCAGAATCCGGCCCCAGCTATAATAATTGAATTTGGCTAATATCAGCTACAACTACATTTGTAGCTAGCTTCAGATGTAGCTAACTTCATGTGTAACTTAGGTAAATTATTTTTGCAATTAGAGAAGAATTGAGGAACCAACAAACGATTTTATTAATGAAAACGAGTCCAGCAAACTATTACGCATTGATTGAGCTGGTTATAAATAAAATAAAATTAAAAATAAGAATTTTCCGGCTAACTTGATGGTGAATTTTCTTTTTAGATTTTCGAAAAAACTATTAACCAACAAACGTTTAAATTAAGCCAACAAACAACCAACAATCGATATGTGCAATAAAAAATTAAAAAAGTAAAAGTTGACTGGCCAACTTGATGGAGCTGCAAAAACTACACCGTCTAAACTAGTCATAGGAAAAAGTCCGGTCGAGGTTCGAAAAGCGAGCACTATGTTTTCACGCTTGAGATTGGGATCGCAGCTAACTTCGTAGTGTTTAGTATTATAGAAGAATTGTCAATTTTTATTGGAGGTTTGGAATTGGAAGTCAAAGTTTCTCCTGAAAATTTACACTGATATCGATTCTCGTTTTTGAGAACCTATTTTATTAAAATAAAATTATAAAATTAAAAACAAACGGCTGAGTTAGTGCTAAATTATTTGTTTATTGTTCGTTTTGGTATAGTTGTATATATGTAATTGAAGTGGTAGGTTGTTTATTTGATTGTGGTTATGATCGCTAAAATTGGCGCCTCAAATTTTTATTAAAATTACATTTGTTTTTATAGAATATTATGGCGGATATGGATTGCTTGAAACCTTTTGTCTTGAATGCTGTGGAAGTAACTAAATTTAAACTAAGTAAGTAAGAGTACAATATAATTAAACTTAATATAGAAATTCACCGTTGGGCGACTGGCAGCAAAATCCTAATCCTAAATTCATATACACTGATTTGTGATTACTATTTTAGTCATTCTCAGTACACTTATTAGGTTTTATAAGGAGTTTTAGGCCTAGGGTAAGGGTAATTGTTTCTTTTATGTTATTAAACAATTCTAATATTAATTATAGTCCTATTCAAAGTCAAAGTGCATTTATTTTTTGAACCCCTGCTTAAAGCAGCATATAACGCTGGGTTCCACGACAGTATAAAGCTTATAAAATCAAATCAAGGTATATTTATTTCAAAGCCCCTGCTTAAAGCAACGTATAACGCTGGGCTTCACGATGATACATAGTCTGGTAATCAGTTTACATAAATAAATGATTGAAACAATCAATCAATAGCAAAATAAACAATATTAAATTAAAGAGAATTAGTTCAGAGTAACATAGATTAGTGTGTTTAGCGAATTTTTTTTTAGATTTTAGATTTATATATATATATATATATATTTATTTATTAGCATAATATAATACTATTTTTACAATATTAGGATTTGAAAACAATTCAAATATTACTTAATAAAATATTACAATTCATTATATCCAAATATTTTTTTACATTTGCTCATAATTACACTTAACATAATTTGTTAGATTTCTTTTATATATTATCATATTCCTTTCATTTTTTAAGCTCGTTGGTAATTGGTTAAACATCTGTAGGCCTCGATACATTATCATATTTTGTGCTCTCGATGTTCTCAATAAATTTATCCTAAAGTCTCCAACATTTCTTAATGGATATGGTTGCACCTCTCCGACGTACGCCACTGTTCGACAGATGTATTGAGTCTTATTTTCTATAACTTAATTAAGGCAGTTCAACTGCATTTGAACACATTTAGTTACATTAAGTCATTAACAAGGACTAAGATTAAGATTAGATTAGATTAGCCCTGAGTAGTGGTTAGATTAGTGGTTAAATTACCCTAGTATCATTACTAACAATTATATAATAATAATTATAATTAACACAATCTTAGACTATAACGACATTAGTAACCGCCCTATGGCTCAATCCCCAATGCGTCAATGCAGCCTGAACCTGACCTAGTTCAGAAATGTAGGATAGAGAGAAATATAATGGAATATAAAAGAATAGTGAAAGTATCCAATATACTCAATACCACACAATAGTACAGTTCATCATGCGAACAGTAGAGCACACAAGTACATGGAATGACCAGATCAGATCAGATCAGTACAAGCTCCCCGTAACGAAATAAAGAAATCAAGAAAGTAAAAGCAGAAAAAACAAAATAAAATAAGATACATTACAAAAATAAAGAGTAGATAAACTAAAATGATGTGACAAGAGATAGAATGAAAAGGTGAAATGCAATGAAATTTAGATAATGAGATTGAATAGAATTAAGTAAGTAAGAAGGGCAATGACAACGGACAAGGAGACATATCCAACCAATATGTCCATGATAGTGACACGACAAAAGATGTTATTTCCGTCATGCCGCCAATGTTCAGCCAGCCATAAAAGCATTCGATGAAAATGAAAGTAGCTGTAGAATTGAAGATAGATGTAGACTTCCCTAAGATCTGAGGGCGCACAGGGCTTTATTCACAAAATCACCAGGCATGCTGAGCTCCCTTATTTCGCCCGCCAGTCCATTCCAGCTAGTGACCCCATGAGCGAATATACTTCGGCTACCAAATTGAGTATTTACACGTGGATGAATAAGCCGTTTATTGTCCCTCCTGCTCCAAGAGAATCGGTTCTTTATATAGCTGGGTAGAAGACCAAATCTGGCTTTATGTATAAACGCAAGCGCTTTTAATTCATACATGCATTCCAATGAACCTGGTATTAATAATAATAATAATAATTATATTTATTAGCATGATTTGCCATTTGTATACAAGATTGTACAATATATACTTTTTAGCCTTATTTAGGTACTTGATACGTGAAAATAAATTATTACTTACTTCCTATCTTACTTAATATTTACTTTAACATATTCCGATATTCTTCTTTTAAATTCATCTAAACCTTTAATATTTTTAATATCCCTTGACAATTCATTATATATTTTGAATCCCTTATATATTAGGCTATTTTGCGAAAAAGCGGTCATTCTCCGGGGCAATCTAAAATCATTACAATTTCTTAAATAAAAATCATGTACATCTCTTACATAACTAATATGCTTAACTAAATATTCTGGCATCAACTTATTTTTAATTTTAAATACAAAAACATATACATTAAAATATATTCTTTGTTTCACACTTAACCATCTAAGAGCATCCAACATTCTTTGAATGGGTGTATATCTGTTACATCTCAAGATTGATCTCATTGCCTTATTTTGTAGTTTCTGTAACTGCGCAAGCATTTGCTGATTTCCAAGGAAGAGTACAGTGGAACAATATTCAAAATGTGGCTTAACGATCACGTTATATATATTAATTGCACTGATCATTGTTATGTTTCTTCTTATTCTACTTAAAAAAGCGATTTTTTTTGCAATTTTTTTAGTCGTGTATTCCACATGTGAACTAAATTTCAATTTATGGTCTATAATAACACCTAAATATTTTATTTCATTTACTTGTTCAATATTTTCACCTTCAATACTTATATTTATATCTAGTTCGCTATTTATCACCATACATTTAGTTTTTTTTATATTTAATTTCAACTTATTTATTTGAAGCCACTGATTAACACGATTCATATCTTCTTGTAAAATATAGCTAACTTCACTGATATTGTCCCCTTCGATGTAAATTAAAGCATCATCCGCGAAAAGTGCAAGTTTAGAGTGCTTTATGACCCTTTTCATATCATTAATATATATAAGAAACAATAGAGTTCCCAGTATTGATCCTTGCGGGACTCCATGCAGTACTTCTATGCTTTCTGAAAGTTTGTCGTTAACTTTTACTCGTTGACATCTATTGCACAAATAAGATTTAGGATTTAGGATTTAGGATGTTCAGCAATGGACTAACATGTGCTCTTCGTCGGAGATCATAAACGTATCTTGCACATGCTCTGAGTGCTCTGAGTAATTTGTTTAGACCTGTTTGCGAGATAGGGTATAGGACCACATCAGCATAAAGGAAGTGTGGCAGAATTAAGGCATTGAAAAGCCTCAACCTCGTAGTTTCATCAAAATGAGGAGAGGCTGCATAGAGACTTCGAAGCCCATGATAGACTCTTGCACACATCAGGTTAATGTGTGCTTTCCAAGTGAGGTTAGAGTCCATGATGAGACCAAGATTTCTGACAGCAGATGATAAAAGAAGAATATTGTGACCCATTAATGATATTGAGGTTATATTTGATGTCAGATGCGAGCTCCTTTCAGGTCTAATAGCATAACCAATTGCTTGGATTTTAGAGGGGTTTAACGCTAATTCATTCAGATCCGCCCAGCTAACTACCCTTTCCAGGGCCCCGTTGATGTTGGATACCAGATCGTGTAAATCATCAGTAGATGTGGAAACCTACACTGCTCAGAATCTCGCTAACGTCATTGATGTAGAGCGAGAAGAGCAGGGAGCAAGGATAGCACCTTGCGGGACCCCTGCTCTCACCGTCCTCAGCGATGAATGACTCTCACCGGACCTGACCATGAACATTCTCTCAGACAAGTAGCTATTGATCAGTTTGCATGCCATATGTGAGAATCCAAATTGGGATCTGAGCTTCTCAACTAATTTAGTATGCGGAACAGAGTCAAACGCCCTACTAAAGTCTAGAAGCACATGAATGACCGAGAGACCACGATCACACATGTCTCGAATGTCAGCCGTGACTTCCAAGAGAGCCGTGCTGGTAGAGTGGAAGCGTCTGAAGCCAGATTGTCTGCTGCTAAGGAGCTTATTTGTGTTGATAAAGTCAGTGATTTGATCCGTGATGATAATTTCTAACACTTTCGATATTACTGGTAGGATGGTGATCGGTCGCCAATCTGATATGTTTGAGGGGGATGCAGTTTTAGGAATTGGAGTTATCATACCAATCTTCCATCTATGTGGGAAATGTGAGCAGGTCAAAAGCCTGTTAACGAGGTGAGTTATTACTGGCAAGATGTATGGTAATATTAGTTTGTAGAATTTTAAAGGAGCGTCTTTGTAACCCATAGCGTTAGATTTGATACGCTGAAACGCATTAACCACCTCCATATCTGATATATTACTGATATTAAAATTTGGTCTGTTATTGATTTGGTCAGAATTGATATTTGAATTTGAGTAAATGGCTTCATTAGTTATACCAGTGCTGATGGATGCAATGTTAGATGTCCGAGCTGGGGAAGAGTGACCAGCAGGTGGAGAATCACCAACATTTGTAAGTCTAATACCCCGCAAATCGGGGCTCAGGCCTACATTAGGGGCAGATCTAGGAGAAACAGGTTGACTGATGGTGGTGACTTCATTTCTCGTTGAGTTTAAGGTGCTGCTCCTAGCTGGAGATGATTTAACCGTGGACAGAGGAGGCCTCGTTGAATCGGCCATACTGCATAAATAGTCTGCAAACTCATTAGGGTTTAAGTCCGATTCCAGTTTGGATCTGGAGCCCAGTCCCATCTCGTTCACCTTCCTCCAGTTAATTGCACTACCCTCCCTGATTCCCTTAAGAGTGTTAGAACGCAGCCTTGCTCTGATCATGTAATCTGCTAGTCTTCTGTGCTTATGAAAAGCTCTATAGTTAATGCTCGTCTTATTACCCTTCCAATGTCTGTAAGCAATGTCACGAATTTGACAGGCCAAAAGAATATCGGGTGAATTGAATATTAGTTCACTTGTTGGGCGAATCCGAATAGTCTTTATTGGAACCTGTCTATCAAAGACTTCACATACTGTATCAGTGAAGTGTATGGCTGCAGCTTCAGGGTCGGGCTCATTGTAAATTGGAGACCAGTTCGCGCTGCTTAAGTCCGCCTGGAGTGAATTCAATTGTACAGCATTAAAATTATGAAATGACTTAGTGAGAAATGGAATGGATAATGGTAGGTCTAATGAAGCGAATAGGATCTCATGATCAGATATGCCCGGACATTGACCTGTGGACGAAGGGCAGAATTGAGGTAGTGCGATTAAAAGATCAATGACTGAGGCTGAGCTCTGGCCATGCCTAGTGGGTACGTTGTTAAGTATAATCAGCCCTTTCTCAGATATCAGGTCTTTAAGCGCAACAGAGAGCGCATTTGTTGCTTCAATATTGATGTTAAGATCGCCGCCTATCAGCACTCGAGAGGAATGACTCAGAACCACATCCAGAAAATCCGAGAGATCAGCCAGATTCCAATCAGTAAAGGTGGTTGCACATCTATAAATAACCGCAAGTGTGATAGGTTCAATGTTATTATCAAAGCCTGAGATTTGGACAGCCATCATTTCCCAGCTATTATTGTTAATTCGATGTATAGTTTGAGATTTATGCGTGCTTGTTATATAGATTGCCACTCCACCACCTCTTTTCCTGGGCCTGTCGAGTCTGTGCAGTTTGTATTTTTGAATCTCTATCATTCGAGCTGAATGATGAGTCTTCGTCCAAGTTTCACATAACATTAATGCTCCTATATTATAATCATCAGCCAAGTGCCTAATTGATTGAAGATTTTTGGGTGTAGACCGTGCATTGAAAGACAGCACATTAAACGCAGTAGATGAGAGAGCTGATGTTAACTCATCTTGTGTGGACAGTACTGCATGAGTCCTATCCATAGTTGTTTGTGTGATTGGAGAGCGATGTGGAGGCGTACAGATGTGAGGCCAGTTCTAGAGAAAAGCGAGATGAAATGACGTTCACCGCGTTCTCTTGTGACTTAAAAGTCACATAGATTATTCTATTTCTGGTGGAGACACTGATCACCTTCCCGTTCCTTTTAAGTACAAGTGCCTTGTACAATAGTTCTAATTCTGTAGGGTTTAGATCCTCGTTAATGTAGATTCTTGAATCGGGACAATTAGATACTATTTTGTTAAGTGTGAGGGGAGCCGTGCTCAGCTTCTTAATGTAAGCTTGAAAAAATTTTTTGCAATCTTCTTCCGTATAAAATCTAATAAATGATTTAGGAGTAAGAATTTGCTTATTGGGAGATTTTTCTTTGGATTTGAAAGGTAGAGCAAGCTCAATACAACTTGTGAAGGAAGGATCTAGACCTAAACTAATGCAAAGGTCGGGAAGAAGCGTATCCCTGGCTTCACCCGTCAACAGTGCACTTGGCAAATTGCTGACAATCAGAGTCCTTTTTTTGTCAAGATTTCGAGCAGCACTATTGATGTTGGCGATAGTGCTAACTGATTCTTTCGTTGCACTAGTAAGGGAGTCAATTTTTTCGGTGAGATCAAGGATTTTTTTATGCAAGTCGTCTAGCAGATGATGTTTTTCATACACGATCAAACCATCCTGGTCATGTAAAGCAGCCTTTGGCGTTAGTTTCGGTGATTTCGTTTGAACGCTGATTGTGGGGTTTGTACTTGAGTTTGAGGGGGCCTCAATAGTTTCCACAGCTTTGATAACCGTAGGTTGACTCAGAGAAACTAATGCTTTCCCTTTACTTCGTGGATTTTGTTTAGAGTTGGATGAGGTTTGTATTTTATTGGATATGAATTGACAATTAAGGTATTTGATGCATGGCGAACATCCCATTTTATTCTTTTTTGCGAGTAGCAAGAGACGAAATCGGCTGTCGTGATGTTAGCACAGGCTAAGTGAGACCAGCCTTTGCATCCTGAGCAATCTATCCAGGTTACTTCGGACTCATCAGATGATATTTTCGGCGGGTCAGTTCCCGAATTGCAGTTGATGCAGATGTAAATTTTTTCACCAGTAGGAGTCACTGAGTCGATCGACTTATTTGAACAGGATTTAGTTCCAGTGATGGTACTCAAGATCTTATCATCCAATCCCTGGGTTGAGCCAATGGATTTATTTGTTTCTTTTGATAAGTTTCGTGAATCCTTTTGTCCAGGATTCAGTTGATTTTTTGCTTTAAGAGCGCCTAATGTCGAGTTATTACCTTTCGAGTAGGAAGATTGGATGTCAGCATTAATATTTGGCACTGTGCGACGTCTTGTTGAAGTGCGAGTGACTATATCCTGAGTAGATGCTTTCTTGTTGTTTTTATTATTCGCACCCTTAGGAGACATCTCACAATGTACAGCCAATATTCAGATTGGTAAACATCAATTTGCTGCCAACCTTCACTAAAAATTAGGTGGAACTATTCGTTTATCAGTTCAAGTATTATTTAAGTAAGTACACTAAGTATTTCAAGAAGAAATTACAGTCCTATATGAAAAAGGAACACAGTTAATACTTTAAACACAGGGCATAGCCAATGTCATGTCACAAGTCATGGAATGCGAGTCGGATTGAATTTGGTAGATAGTAGATTTATAGATATGGTGTAAATTAATGAAGACCTTAAAAATATAACTCTGGAAATTCTAAAAAGTAAGAAAATAAAATAAAGTGAATATGAATATAAGGATAGATATATATATATAGATATAAGCACACACTGAACAATAACTATACTCAAGCAAGAGTCTAGATGTTCCAAAAATATGAGCAATTTTAAAAATATGAAATATTGGAGAAATAGGAGAAATATGAGCTAAAGCCAACAAAAATAATATGAGACCCGGAAGAACTAAAATCCAATGCTTAATGCAGAAATATATACGATAATGAGATGATATAAGGAACTTGAGACCAAATATGAATCCGTATCAATCATTAAGGTGGTATGAGTGCAGTATGTACGATGATTATAATACATATATATATGCAAAACCGGTTCCGCAATAGGAGAATCAGTATTGTCTCCAATTTATAAAGAGGGTAATACCGAATTATGATGTTTAAGCCAAGAGCTAAAAATAGATCGGACAGGGAACCAGAAATCCAGTAGTTGAGCCTGCATTGACCACTGAAGCTATTTGCAACAGGTAATAATAACCATGCGAAACAGGTCGGAGTATTAGTCTAAATGTTAAAAAACAAAACAAAAATAAAAATATAAGATATTAAAGAAATCTTAAAATAGAGGCTATAAAAATACACAAGACACAAGTTAAATATACTAATGTGCTTCAAGTGCCTTAAGGACACTGTTAATATCAATACTATGTTCCGTCTTCAGCAATTAATGTTCAGCCTTAGCAAGTGGCCGTATGAAAATGGTCAAATGATAAATTGTTAAATTGAGTAACTATTATAAATAATCTAAAATATGTTGTCTTAAACTTCAAACCTGACATAGAATCTAATTTCCTTTCACTTCACTAGGAATTAGTATCCACTACGATCCATATTCGGTGCGGCCTCACGTTGATGAAAATTGTCCGAGTTTGTCTGATAATGATACCTTGCCGCCCAGCTTTGTATGAGCTGGGAGTATCTGTCTGAAGTAGGTTACAGCCACCAGAGTAGATTACAGCCAAAATATCAAATACTCGCGATCATGCCCTGATCATCAGATTTCGTCAGATGATGATACCAAGCCACCCTGATTTATATGAAATATCACCATGCAAGTAATATCTTCTTTTAGTAAAGCTGGTATTATAGGATGTGGTTTAACAGCCTTCGTCAATGGTGATAAATAACCGCACAGTCTTAAGTGAGATAAATTTCTTAGCTGCAAATTCAGACAGGAAATCACATGAAATGCATGCAATAGTTAAATGCTGATTTGCCGGGACTCACAAACTATATTTTAATATATATAGTGATTATTTAAAGCAAGTATTGTCAATTAAATCACTTTTCACCAGGTTTGCAATATGGCGATGGGACGCTGAGGTGGCGTCAGTCACCCCATATAATGAAAACTAGAAAACTTAGTTAAATCGGTCCTGTTTACACGAACTCCAGGAGATCCTTAAGCCCTTCGGAACCAGTAACTTTCTAGCGATTATAATTTTGGAAAATTTTGCACAAAAACCGGATAGTTATTGGAAAATATAAAAAATTTTACAAAGAATTTTGCGGAGCTTGAATTTATGTAACTTGTCAGATAACCTGCATGCAAAAGTTAAATGCTGATTTGCCGGGGCTCACAAAATAAATTTTAATATATATAGTGATTATTTAAAGCAAGTATTGTCAATAAAATCACTTTTCACCAGGTTTGCAATATGGCGATAGGAACGCCATATAATGAGAAGCTAGAAAACTTAATTAAATCAATCCTGTTTGCACGAACTCCAGGAGATCCTTAAGCCTTTCGGAAACAATAACTTTATAGCGATTATAAATTTAGAAAATTTAGCACAAAAACCGGATAATTATTAGAAAATATAAAAAATTTTTCAGAGCTTGAATTTTATGCAACTTGTCAGTGTTGCACGCAACATCGGCGTTTACATGATTTATAGCAAAAGAAACAATATAACAATTTAAACAGGATTCAATTAGTTTAAATTAAATTAAATTAACAGCTTATATAGTCATAATCTTTTGATTTCACAGTTGAATTACATTTAGTCGTTAATTATGATCTATCCGGAGTTGTACTGAGGCCAATGTTAGCCTAGACTCTGATTCTAACATCAGTAACAATAACAGCCATTACACAAACATTCATCACACATCACCAATCATCAGCCATCAATACATGAATACACCAGCCTATACAGTTAATCCCGACATAGCACTAAGATTCATATGGCTCGATCAGGGATTGGAAAACAGAACTTAAGAAAGTATGATATAATATAATATCAGGGAGTATGATGAAGTGCATTCGGTAGAGCAGATATATCCAGCAAAATAAATTAAAATGGGAAAATAGAATAACATATCACGTTAGTATTGTTAGCTCAATAAATTATGTCTAATGTGTTTGGTTGTCTATATGAACTTTCGCGTGCCACAGAAAGTCAGCTTAGCAGCAGGACTTCACATCTCAGTCCGACAGCTGTCACACAATAGGTGCCACACAATAGCTGAAGTAGGATATAGCAAGTATTTGCTATTGAGATACTAGGATATTGGGTTTTGAGATAATAACATAGGTGGGTACAAGGTTGAACTTCTTAAGAAGTGAGAGCGCCTAAGGCTTTTGTTATAAACTCACCAGGCCAGCTGATCTCCCGTATTTCACCAGACAATCCATTCCAGCTGGTGACACCATGTGCGAATATGCTCTTGCCACCAAACTGTGTGTATATGCTAGGATAGATAAGCCGTTTATTGTCCCGCCTACTCCAAGAGAAGCGATTCCTTCTATTTGTTTTTAAATTCTTAATTCTTTTAAATTCAGATTACTTAATTAGACTTATTTTACTAAAATACATTTCGAACTACATTGTAAATAATGTGCTTATTTATTTTCCTTCGTAGTTTGCTAATTTCGATTTGCTATTAAGTATCTATCTATATTTCTTTATACGCTGTCATTACAATCTATTTCTTGCTTATAATCTTGTTTATTCTGCTGTTATGATACTCTATTTTTTAAGCTGTCTAATGTCTTAGTGCCTAGCGTTATACGTTGCTTTGTGCATGGGTTTTATTAATAAATACTGATTTGATCTATTGACAATCTACGTATGCTCATAGCCCTGACCTTGGATATGGTCTTAAAAAAAATTTTGTGCTGTGTTGCATTGTATTGTATTGTAAAATGTACTCTGGATGAGGTGTTTACAAAAAAGCAAACATTAGCTGCTTTTGGCTTCGAAATGACATTTTAAAACTTACTACCGGCTTTTCATCATCAATTTTATATCGATCTTTTATATTTTGCTGTAATTTTAATGTTATTTACTCTTAATGAACGAGCTACTACGGACGCTCTAAGCCTCCACTGCTCTTACTTGCCTGTGTTTCGTTTTGCTTTAATGTGTATCTACTACTTTATATTTCGCTGTATCTACTATTTTATATTTTGCTGTAATTTTAATATTATTTAGTCTTAATGAACGAGCTACTACGGACGCTCTAAGCCTCCACAGCTCTTACTTGTATATGTTTCGTTTTGCTATAATGTGTATCTACTATGTAACTCGCTATGATGTGCCCAACGCTCGGCGTGCCTTTGGCAGCGGTGCTTAAATAAATTGATGTTTATGTTTATGACTTCAGTGCAACACCAGTGTTGCACTTTTCTAGCAGTGCAGAGCTGAAATTGGGACAACTTTTAAAGTAGAAATATTGATCCTAGATCCAAAACTGGGCTCGATACGCGGGCTGGAGTTTTTTCACAATGGCTTGACCCTGTAGGGTATAACGTCAAAAAACGTGCCGAGTCCGGCTAACTGTAGATTGCCATGCCGGACTAAAAGTGTAAATTAGCTGTTTGCTCCTGAGCTGAGCTGGTATCCATGTTGTCACTTTCAATGATTTTGGTTGATGTTCGCGATGGGTTGTAATTGCGATTACTACTGGTCAAGCAGTGATAGAGAGAACATATAAGACATCCACAAAACATCACACATAACATATAGAGATGAACATCCACTACAAGGGCAGTGGAATAGAGCAGTTTTTCAGCAGTGCGCTAAGAAAAAATCAAAGAGTTGTAGTATATGAATGGCTATGTTACACCTGCAGCAGTCCGGAGGCTGATGCAAAGCTCTTTTTTGAGTCTGCAGAATACACGGGTCCAGTAGGCTCTCCAGCGAACTGGCGCCTAGAATGATGGGAAAGTTACTTCTGATTGAACTGAACCGGGGGCAGGTATGAACGCTGTGCTCTATGACGTTCGGTGTGTTGCACGGATTTTCATATTGTTTTAAAAAGTTTCTCATTTTATCTGTGGCGACCATAAGGTCTAGGCATTGAATAAATAACTAATAAGGAAGCGGGGTATCGTGCGAATACAGTGTACGTGTTTAAGCATTTCAATGACAGTGTGACCTATGGTCGCGGGGGGGGGGGGGGGGGGAGAAATGACAAGAGGGCCTAGTGGCTATTTTGTGTCAGTTCAACATTCTGACATTTCATATTATTTCAAAATAAGTTTCGGATTTCAATTCGCGATATTGGGAAAAATAATTAATTAAACGTGATTTTTATGAATAGTAGTGTGAAATAAGTGCGGAATATTTCTTTTGTGAACGACATTTTGTGCAATAGAGACTCCGGAGTCCTAAATTAACATAATGAAGTGCGCTGTGCTGTGCTGCAGGAACGAACAGAGTTATTGTCGTGGGAAAGCATTCTTCAAGTAAGCTTAATAGCTTTACTTATTAATTATATTGTTTTAAACAAAATAAAAGTGCAATATTTATAAAAATAAACAGCCATGGCAAAAAATTTAACATTTTACCAATGCCGGTTTGTTTGTTTACAATTGAATTGTCATTGGTGGCTAAATTATGCCAGTCATACAAAGGCAACGCCAAAAAATATTATCTGAAAATAAGGGGGAGCTAAAAATTTGTTTATTTTACATAGGAATTTGGATTATGAAAAATGTGCCCTTTCAGAATGTCAGAATTTAATTACTGCCATGACGAAACGAATACAAACAGAGCACACTAATACATTTCGCCGAGATGCTTACGTTTTCACCCGATATGCCGTTTCCTTATTAGTTATTTATTCAATGGGTCTAGGCATAAGTAACAGTTAACCTATCAGCTACAAATTAACATTAAGTAAATAGCAATTTTAAGTACATGAGTTAAAGTAAGTCTTAAAGTAGTACAGGATAACAGATAAGAGTTAGCATAAGTAACAAGTAACCTATCAGCTACAAATTAACATTGGTAATATATATTCTGTGCAGACCATTAGCATTAAGCATTGTAATCTAAGGCTTCCAATGGCTGAATTAAAGCCTAACTTAGGACTAAGATTACAGTTATACAAACAAGTACAATGTATTAAGTATACAGAAATACAGACTAAAAGTAAAACCATGCACGACCTGCTACACTTAGACTATCTATGTTCTATTGTGAATAAATTAAGTGTAACGTGATCAGTTCATACATATCAGCTATACACAAACTAAATCTAATCACAGTTGTAGTAATTTTAAGTTCAAAACTCTAGAAACCAATAGTATGAAAACGCAATAGCGGTAATACACTGATTTCTGTTCAATCCGGTGGTTGATATTTGAGCGTTAAACATGTCTATGTCAAGATTATTGCGGGTTTTTCTATATGAAAATTAGTTTAAAAAAAAAAAGTGCAGTGCATCCAATCAATAAAAGAATGACACTGGATGGATGTTAGACAACGTTTTACGTACGAAGCAATGATGTTTATTTTTAAAATGAAGTATATTATACTACCTGCATATCTGCGAGAAAATCTTGTAACTGTTGCAGAGCCCCAACCATATAACTTGCGTCACAATTAGAATTTTAGACTCGGCAGATGGAATAGAAGCAGCACCCGAAATTCCTTGATGTACAAGGGATTGCAATTTTACAATAACTTACCACCAGAATTAAAATTGGAAACAAGAACTCGAGTTTTTAAGCATAAATATTCGCATAAACGTTAATTGAAATAAGTATAGAGAAGTAGTCAAATGAGTTATAATTATTATTATTATTAAGTTTACAAATGTGTAGAAAATATTTTGAAAACTATTAATTAAATACAATACAATACAATACTTTTCGATGAATTTCATCACTTGTTCAGTGAACTCAAACAACACCCTGACAGATTTTTTTCTATTGCAACTTAATCCCATAAATTGTTTGTTGGTTATAATAATTACTATTTTTCATATCCCATACAGCCGGTTACGAATACCTTCAGTTTACCACAGTATCCATATCCTCGAATATTTCCACAAATGGGGATTTATAAATGTCAGTCATCAGAATGCACAAAGGTTTCACTGGATTAAAATTAAAAATTTTATTTCTCATTTAACCGCCCCTAAACGCTTTAGAATGGGTTGTTTACCACAGTTGTGACTTTATCAGGCGATTGCACGCGTAACCACACTGCTTCAAACAGCTGCAGGCTGAACACCCTCTAATTCCTAATACAAATACAGGGTTTATACGCGTTTATAGAACTGGATGTCAGTCCTGACTTCGTCTGTTAAATTTTGCTGACTACAAACGCGTTGTTTTCGATCAACTGACTAGTCTGTTCATTTTAAAAATGTCAAACGGATATTCTTCTGTATGATTGCTAATAATCTCTTTCTTATTCAAACTTTTTTTTCGTCATTTTGCTCTAAAAAATAGAGATTACAATATATATTAAGCTGCTTCCACTCAGCTCCCAGTCCAAATAGAGAAGATGAGAAATTTTCACTAATATCATCTTACCTTTCAATTTGAGTTTTTTACTTTACTTCTGACAGTTTACCAGTCAGTACTACTGATGATATGTGTAGAAAAACTCGTTTATTTCTAAAAAAAAAAAAAAATATATGATGGTCTCAGACTCTTACCTAGACCATTGTGGGAGCTACTGGTTCTTTATACCAGAACTATAGGGTGGAATCGTTTTGGAAAGTTCTTTATATTTGCTGTTCAAATTGCCTTTCAGTGGTGGGGGGCGAATGAGCTTTGTAGTAGCCACAGTTCATTCAAAAAAATTTCGGTCAAATTAAAAATTTATTATTCAATATCTTATGTCGATTTCGATGGGACCATTTCAGTTTTGCACTTTTTCTGGCGGCGGAGAACTGCGAGAACTGAAGTCCATCGAACATATTTCTGTCATATTCCTTGTATTTGTGGACACACGTATTATATACACGGAACTGTCAAACGTAATAAATGTTGTTTATTGATATATAGAAACAAATTTTTTTTTAACTTAAAGCCAATTAACCAAATAAAAAAATTTAATTCATTTAACTCCAAAATTTCACAAATAATCGCGACAGTACACCTTGACAGAGCAGATGACAATTCGACCTCAGTATGTATTTGTAACACCAAGAAAATATCCGGTGCAAAGTAGGGGAAGTGAGTGCAAAGCTTGTGTTGCACTTCTGCTATAAAAATTGTCCCATCGAACATTTTGAGTGTTGCACTGCTGGAAAAGGTGCAATACTGGTGTTGCACCAAAGTCCCATCGAAATCGACATTAATAAAACTGCTTAGTTAGTTAAAACAAGTACCTACACCTACCTTAATAGTAAATTGAAATACATATGTATAACAATTACACTTGCGAACTCCACTGTTGAATCTTTTCCACGAAATTGCAGTGGTTCATGCCGACTGAAAATATCTTATCTTATGAAGCCTCGCTATAGCGTTAGCAACGTTGGTGCAAGATAACCGAAATAAGTATCCGTTTCTTTTTGTAAAAAATCTAAGCCCTCTTCGATTGCATAAATGTACAATATTCCTGCAAGTACTCGATTTCCGACAACTTGAATTTTGTATACCAAAAGTGGTAGTTATATCGGTCAGCTTATCCGAATATGATAGGAATTGTTTTTTGGCGTCATATAAAGAATTCCATCGCGTTGTCACGTGTTAGCAGCGACTTCAGCAGAATCTCTTGGAGCTGTTTTTGGCAGATTGCATTTATTTCAAATTTTTGTGTATTAAAGTAAAAGAAATAATAATAAAGTAAAAGAAATAAGGCTCAACTGCAGGGTTTCTTCGCACAGTCCAAAATCTTTATAAATGAAAGTGTTTCTCTAACTGTAGGAGCTCTTCTACGGGAAGCTGCTTAAAATCAGAGAAGAGGCTACACTGCATTCACTAGGGATGGTAGTGTGCGTGTCAAATTAACACAACATAGCCGTGCGCTCATAGTTCCAAATCGAGATGATGTCATTATTCTCCTCGCCGGATTTACAGTCTGGAGCCGAAACAGCAGCTGACGTGGAATGCTAATGTTGAACGCGAACGATGTTTGGTTTTTAATTTGTATTTCTGTAAATTCTCATTGATTTTAGTTTTAGTCTATCTGAATATCTCTTTTTAATTATTGTTATTGTTAGTGATTGTTAGAGTATTCTGTTTTAATTCTTCTTATTGTTAGCATACTTTTAGATTGTAATGTCTCGCTTAAGCTCGTCGTTAAATAGTCGTCCCATTTTCATGATCGTTTATCAAACTAAATTATTTTGCCATTGCCCCTACACCTGTTCATGCTCTTTAGAGGTCAGTTATCATGAACGTATTTAGTAATTCCTTGCTCTGGACAATTTGAGAGCCTTACTGAAATTTTTTTGTTGTCAGCGCCCTGGGTTGAATGTGTGCCTGATGAATGCTTATAGTCCGCAATAAGGTTGATGAGCTCAGCTTTATATATGCTAACACTGATATTCATGTCATCTGCGTCAGTGAAACCTGGTTAAATGAAAACATACCATCTTCATTAGTCTTTAGAGGTCAGTTATCATGAACGTATTTCGTAATTCCTTGTCGCTGGACAATGTGAGAGCCTTACTGAAAATTTTTTGTTGTCATCGCCATGGGTTGAATGTGTGCCTGATGAATGCTCGTAGTCCGCAATAAGGTTGATGAGCTCAGCTTTATATATGCTAACACTGATATTCATGTCATCTGCGTCAGTGAAACCTGGTTAAATGAAAACATACCATCTTCATTAGTCTCCATACCAGGGTTCCAGCTGTTTCGTAATGATAGAAAGTTACGAATTGGAGGTGGAGTTGGCATCTACGTGAAAGATCATCTGAAGGCCAGAATTATTTACTCCTCGATTAGCAGCGACACGGAATTTTTATGTGTGGAGTTGAATAATGGGATCGAGAAATGTATACTGTCAGCTGTATATTGCCCTCCGGAATGTTTTTCTGTTGATCGAGCTTCGGAAATGGATTCTGTGCTTAGTAATTTGTCTCGTCAATATAACAATATTATTGTTGTTACGACTTAACTACCTAGTGTGCGGAGCGCTCAAGTTACTTCTCATATAGAGACTTTAATAATTTGGACATGGAAAGCTTAATTGAGGAGTCGCCTGACCTGCCTTGGAATAGAATAAGAGCTCTTAGCTCTGTCGACGACCAAGTTGCTGTTTTTGAAAGCCTCTGTAGCTATCTGTTCGATAAATACGTACCTTTGCGCACCAAGAGGGTTACTTCAAATAAGTGCCCTTGGCATACAGCAGAAATTGGGATTCTTATCGCAGAGCGTGAATATTTCTACAAACAATTTAGGCGACTCAATGCAAATCTTTCTCCAAAAACGTTGTGGAGGAATCTGAAAAAAGCCGGTGTATGTGGTAGACAAGGCAATTTGCACAATAGCAACTTTGATTCTAACGATTTAAACGAGTTCTTTGTATCCTCTCCTGTGGCTTCGTCTAATTTACATAATAGCACTTCATTGCTTCACCTTTCACGGAATCGATTACCAAGAGCTCGCAATAGCACTATTCTCTGTCAAATCTGAATCTGAATCTCATCTAAATTCATAAAAATATTGCTCCCCTATATAAGTCAATATATCCTGCACTTACTAAATCATTGCCTTACGTCATCTACTTTCCCTACTAACTGGAAATTGGCAACGATTTTGCCTATTCCTAAAAAGTCTTCAGTCGCTACAGCATCTGATCTTCGCCCTATTAACATTTTGTGCTTCTTATCCAAAGTAAGAAAAGAAAATGTATGGGCAAATCCTAGCATATGTGCAAAGAAATAACATGCTGACACGCTGGCAGTCAGGTTTCCGTGCAAATCGCAATTGCGAAACAGCCATATTAAAGGTTACTACGGACCTGCAGAAGGGCCTGGATAAGGGTGAGGTCAGCATTCTTGTGCTACTTGACTTCTCCAAGGCTTTTGACAGAGTCAACCACTGAAGGCTACTCTTGAAGTTATTCAATAATTTTGGTCTCTCCCAGTCGGCCTTTAACTTGATCAAAATCTTCCTCACGGGAAGATGCCAACAAGTTTATAACGAGTGTGATTCAGACTTCTTACCTGTACCTCTTGGTGTTCCTCAGGGGCCTGTGTTAGGACCATTGTTGTTCAGCTTATACATCAGCGACTTGCATAGTGTTAGCTAACAAGTCAACATCCACTTATACGCCGACGATGTCCAGTTATACAGTAGTGGACCGATTGGGTTATTCGAGGATCGCTTGGAGTCAATAAGGATCTTGCCAGAATCTATGACTGGTCTCTAGCGAATGACCTAATCCTTAACCCTGACAAGTCTCAATGTCTAATTTTGGGTGGTGGTACCTTGACCAGACCTATCCCCTCCATATTTCTCGCGGAACAAGCTTTAACATATGTTGATGAAGTCAAAAATCTTGGAATAAGGCTCAATGCAGATATGAAATGTTGTGGTTATGTCAGATCAGTTCTGGGAAAGGTCTATTGTGGGCTACGCAGGCTCTGGTTGTCCGCACAAATTCTAAGTTCGAACATCAAGCTGAAGCTTATCAAAGCACTGATTTTGCCACATTTCACCTTTGGGAGCCTGATCTTCCCAAAATTAGACTATACCTGCCTACGCAGAATCAACGTTGCTTTCAATGATTGTGTGAGGCTTGCTTTCGGTCTGCGTAGATTTGACCACATTTCTGGCTTTCAGGCTAGATTAGTAGGATGTACTCTAGATATATACTTAAAGCGCAGGTCACTTCGCTTCCTCCATAACCTCATAATAGTTACCTCGGCACCTTCTATGTAATCACGAAATTCTGCTACAGCGCACACGATTGTAAGAGCCTCACGTTCTGTAGTCGAATAATTACGTTCTGCCGAGTTTAGCAGGCGGCTGACGTATTCTACCGATCCCTCTACTGCTCATACTGCGTAATTGCTAGCGTCTGTTTTTAAAGTATATGGTTTGGTTTCATCAGCTTGTTTTAGTCAATGCGTTTTTAAGATTTTGGAAAGATTTATTTTGTTTTTATCCCCAACACCATTCTACGTTTTTCTTAGTCAGCTCGTTTAAGTGTTTACTCTGTTGGGCGAAGTTAGGCACAAATCTTCTATATCATGAACAAGTCTGTAAAAACGACAGTAGATGCTTCCAATTTGATGGTTCTGGCATTTTATCTATTGCAGCGATTTTTCCAGGGTCTGATTGAATTCCTGTACTGCTAATATGTCCAAGATATTTTACAGCAAAATCGACACTTATTCGTATTGAGATTAAGGCTGAAAGTTACTAACCTCTCGAAGACTTTTCTAAGATCTACTACGTGCTTTTCAAACGTGTATTATAAGGTCATCCAAATATGAAAATATAGTACTATCACTACACAAATTACTTTTAAATTTGTTTATAAGTCTTTGGAATGTGGCAGGAGCATTTCGCAAGCCAAATGGGATTATTTTAAACTTATAAAGACCGACTGGTGTAACAAAAGCGGTTTTTTCTTGATCTTCCATTTTTACAGCCACTTGCCAATATCCTGCTCGTAAATCTAATGTCGTCATATATTTTGTCTGCTTTGCCTCATGCAAAAGATCATCCATTCCTGGTAACTTAAAGCTATCTGGTTTGGTAATTGTAGTGTATACAAACTCGTGTACCACCTCCTTTTTTTGGGTACAAGAACAACGGGTGCAGCCCATCGGGATTCGCATGGTTTAATTATGTCTATTGCCAACATATTTTCCATTTCACTCTCTAGCTCTTTTCTTTTCTGATACGAAAGGCGATATGGTGGAGAAGACGTAAGGTAACTTCGAAATCTATCATGGATATAGAAATGTCACAGCAAAACAATTTTCTAGGTCTTGAATTTTTCTTCTTTATTGGTTGGCTGCTACCAGATAGGTCTAAGTCTTTTCCTGGTGTAGACGGTAATCTGTTTTATTGCTAGATGAGGTGACGGGAAGGAGGTCGAATGCTCTGGTCCATATTCTACAACTCCTTCGATTCGAGTAGGTTTGTTTACCGGTGCTCTAGCTGACATAAAACTTTTTGCCTTTGGAGAGCTTAGACTTTTCATAACTGAACTCAAAGTGCTTGCTGGGATTGTCGACGAAGTTCCATGCTTTCTGAGGCAAATTTAAAACAATGCCAGCATCTTCTATGAAATCAACTCCCAGAAGTGTTTTGTTTTCTTTATAGTTTGATAATACTATAAACTCTGTATTGATAGTACGTCCCTTTATCTGAACCTCAGCTTTAGTGGTAAGAAGTTTTTGTGGTCTTGGAATTCCGTCTGCCATTATAATTCTGACATGGCTTTCCTTAAATTAGTGTCCCTTTTTTTGCAGTCAATCATTCAGGGTTTGCGAAGCTACGCTAGACTTTGCACCTGTGTCTACAAAAGCACAGCCCAAATAGTTTCCCATTCTTATTGTCATTCTAGGACATAGGCGTACTGCTACAGTTTGGATATTACCAATTTGCAGACTACAAAAATCTAATGCATTGGCTGAAATAGTAGTCTTTGGGTTACATGTCGGACACTTACTTCTTACTACATTAGGTTTGCCACAACCATAATAAGCAAGTTGTTGTCTTGACTTATCCAATTCTCGTGTGGGGGACGTTGTGGTGTGTGCATAAATAGGTTGACTTGGTATAGCTTTTTATTGTTGTTTATTAGTATTTTGACGCTTACGGCATTCTGCAAACTCATGACCGTAGTTCCGGCAAAAATAACATTGCTTTCGTGCACTTCTTCCGCTTGAAGAATCTCTGAAATGCTTCTTTCTAGCGTCTTATATCTCCCTAGCTCTTTTAATGATATCATCAAAGGTTGAAACGCTGTTGGAAGACATTCTGTCCCTAATGGATATATGGAGTAGACCAAAGATAAGATCTAGCTGTATTGTCTCAGTATGAGCTGGTGTTGGAAGCTCTGAAATTTTGGCTCTTTTACGCGTAATGAAAACTTCTGTCGGGGTAGTGGAATTTTGTTTTACCGCAAATATTTCTTCATAAATTTTGTATGCCACTTTCCGGGGTGTAAACGTCTTTCTTAGATTGTTGATTGCTTGCTTCCATGTAGGGGTGTTACTTTTTATGCCCTGCCACCAAACAGCCTTCGCAATGCATTTCTATTTGAGTATGTTCGATGTCCTTAATTAAACACACTGGTTTCAATAAACGCTTCTACTTTTGAGCGATCCCGTGTACCATCATATTGTGCCGTGCATGTCGAGAAACTTTGGTAGCACATCCTCCGTTTGGTGTACTAATGTTATCCATTAGTTTCTTGAATTAGACATCAGTAAACGCTATATTGGGACTGGTTCGGAGATCAGGAGTAGTGGACCGTTGTCAATTTCGACGCATTTTGTAAAATAATATGCATCAAAATACAAGTTTACAAATCTTGGATTTGACTACTTGAAAGAATTCGTCTGATTAATTTAAGAAGCGACTGTAAATATATATTCAGTAGCGAAGTAGGCGGAGTTTTGTTGACTGTGACTGCGACGAATACTAAGAGCGTTCCAATGGGATTATTTGTGAGCTGTGTATATGTGCTTCGAATGTACACGCGGTGTGTTTTGTTCAGCTTCCGAGAACAACAGTTTATATAAATGATGCGTTGTTTCAGGCGTAGCTACGTAAATTGACTTACGAGGAATTGAAGCAAGGAATTTGAGACCGTATATCTGTATATAGTGTTCTTGATATGTAGTACCAATATGTAGAGCGCGGCAAATACTGTATCCAGTGATTTGATTGGTTGACCTGCTAGTTGATGTGACTGTATTCAGTGCGATAGCAATTTTATTGACGTGAAATTGAGACTATTCAGTTCTCTGTGGCTTGCTAAGACTATGTGCAGTACAATAGCAAGTTGAAGTAGAATCTTGATGTAAATAGCTGCTTTGACTATATAGTTACAGTGCAATAGCAGTTTGTTGATGATTGAAATTGAGACTGTATTCAGTACTCTGAGTAAATTCCAACTTGCTATGACTATGTGTAGTGGAGTAAATTCTAACTTGCTATGACTAGGTGCAGTGCAATAGCAAGGTGAGTTGAGACTGTGTAAATAGCTGCTTTGACTATATAGCCATAGTGCAATAGCAGTAGAAGATATGGCGGTTTTGAGACTATATTCACGTCCGCTATATATTTTGATTCGTCTGTATACAGTGCGATTTAAAATGAAAGTTTTGATTTTTTTTTTTAAAGGACAAATAGTTGATACTGTCTAAATAGTGCTCAAAGTATTTATCTCTTTACTCACAAACTACGGTTATTGAGTCTGTATTCAGAGCTCAAGTTTTTTTTTTTTTTTATAATTAACTTTAATGTTTATTATTATTGGAGACTGTAATCAGTGCTCTGATTTTAATTTTTTTATATGGTCCTTTTGCAAGCTTCTAGTTGGGGGCCACTTTATAATAACTGGAATTTAGAAAAGTAAAACTCGCAATCTCAATGTTAAGAACTTTATTCTCCAAGAGCTAGAATTCCAAATGAATGAATTACAGTAAAATCAGATTATATTTATAGAAAAACATAAGTAAGGTAAACTAGAAATTTAAGTGGGGGAGAAGTAAATAAATGTTATGTACAAAAGGTACATAACCAAGTTGATAGTTCGTAGTCAATGATGTTCAGCATCCTCCAGTGGCGTCGAAAAACCAATGGTGACGTAGCTATGTAACGTTAATTTTTCAATATCTATTTCTCGTCTTCTTTCGTTTTTCCTGATAATTATATGTACTATACCGTTATTTACAGTGAGCGGTCAAGTAAGTATATAAAATTTTATAAAGTTATCTGCATTGATATCTCAAACTTACCATGTGCTTATGTAGAGTTTGTTTTATGCTGGGTAGCGAGTGCCGGCTGCTGGTAGCCCACGAGGCAAAATAGCGATCATTCTAATTCGGTCACTGGCTCTACGCGGCATTAGAAATATTTGCAACGTGATTAGTTCTATTTATAATAATAGGCTACAAACTTTGGGTAATAAATAAATAAATAAAAATAATTAATATTAATTGTTATATTATTAATAGTGGATTATTCAAACTCAAACTCAAAAATTTATCTGTAAAATGTCAAGACAAAGGAAATTCTTGGAAGAAATAAATAATATATATGGAACTGTTTGGCAAAAAATTCAAGAAGATTCTGAGCCTGGAAGATCCCAGATTCATACTATTTTCAGAGAAATATCAGGGCCAACGAAATATGCGACACGCAATATTATGAAGGGAGCATTTTCGTTGATACTTGACTATCGCATTATGAATCATATAAAAATTTGCACAGAATCAGAGGCACGTCGAGTTTTAGGATCCAAATGGAGTCTAACATCAGCTGATTTAAATGCTTTTATTGCAATTTTATATGCACGTGCAGCATATGAAACAAGAAATTTGAACGTTTCATATTTATAGAATAAGAAATGGGGTCCTGCATTTTTTTCATGAACAATGAGCAGAAATCGTTTCACAAAGATTATGCGATTTATTCGTTTTGATAGAAGAAGTGAGCTGAGCCAGCATTTACAGACTGACAAATTTGCTCTCATCGCGCAGGTATGGAATACATTTATAGAATATACTCAAAACTGCTATAAACCAGGTGCAAGTATTACTATTGATGAACAGCTATTTCCGACAAAAGCAAGATGCAGATTTACACAGTATATGCCCAACAAACCCGATAAGTTGGGAATCAAATTCTGGTTGGCATCGGACGTTGAGAGAGAGTAAATATATTGTGAATGGATTTCTATATTTGGGAAAAAGTAAAATGAGACCGTCACCAATACCACTTAGTGAATTTGTTGTTCTCAAACTGACAACCATTTACAGGGTGCGGAAGAAAATAACCACCGATAATTTTTTTACGAGTAAATCTTTAGTAGCAACAAAACTTCTATCAAAAAGAATTATCTTAGTAGGAACTATTCGAGCAAACAAGAGGGAATTACCTAAACCTGCGAAACTGAAGAAAGACAATATGGCACGTTTTTCTACACATTTTTACAAATCTAATAATTGTACGCCGACAATTTATAAAAGCAAACCAAAAAAAAATTTCTTACTAAGTTCGAAGCATAAATTGGTAAAAATTGAAAAAAAAAAAAAAACATGTAAATATATACCTGAAACTATTGCTTTTTATAATAACACTAATAACACTTTGAAGTAGATATGACGGCTCAATTGGCTACAAAGTACAGCACAAAATCTAAATCTCGTAGATGGCCTGTACAAGTATTTTTCAACATTCTTGATTTAGTTGTGGTAAATGCTTGGATTTTTTTTTATATAAGCAAACAACCGGAGAAAGGATATCGCAACAAGAATTTATATTTCGGTTGGCAGAGGAACTTGCCACCGAATACCGAGATTGAACAAAAAGTATGGAGAGAATTTCAGCAGATTCCTCTGCGATTTCTGAAAAACGAAAGGCTTCGAATTGGATTTTGCAAAAAAAAAAAAAACAAACATCTGCTTTTTATGTAAAACATATGTTTGTGGAAAATGTTCACGGGAGAGATCTTCCATCTGTAAAAAATTCAACGACGAATAAGTTTGATTTTAATTTGAATGACGATATAACGATATAATAAAATATAATTTTCTAGACTTCTTTCTAAAAGTGTATATGCATAAAATTTAAAAAAACAAGTAAAAAATCTAGAATTGGTCTAAGACCAATTCTTAGGATACCCTAGATGAATGCCCGTATTAAATTTCGTATGGTCACCGATCTATTAAAGTATTGATTTTGAAGTTGTTTTTCGCATATATTTCTAGAACGGTTTGTCGCACAGAAAAAATGATTATAACCAATTTTATAGGATTTCGTATTCTGCAGAAGTTTTTAGTACAATAAAAACGTCTTGGACTGATCGTTTTCAAAGTATACGTAAAAAACCGAAATTTTTATATGGCAACACCAAGAAGGAATTGCCCGATTTAGTCCATTTTTGACATTTTATTTGCTAATGTAGCAAAAACATCATGTACGAAATTTCTGCTCTCTACGTCGACGCGTTCTCAGGCAACCCCACGAAGGAGTGCCCGATTTGTCTCATTTTCGAACTTAATTTTACTTTTTTTTTTAAATTCCGTGTACAAAATTTCAGCTCTCTAAGTATACGTGTTCTCGAGTTATCGTGCACACGGACGGACGGACGGACGGACGGACATGCAAAAATCGAAATAACTTTTAATATTATGAATGGGTGTCCAATCCATTTTGCTCTACCATCATTATTTCGAGGTGTTACAAACGGAATGACAAACTTAGTATACCCCTATGATTTAATCTAGGGTATAATAAATGTTTTCTAATTAATACATGACAATTATTTTGTGTTTTATTGCCCCTACAAAATTCTGTATTATTTATAATCAATTGGAAAAAAATATAACACATATTTGAAAAGCGGTCATTTGACCGCCATCGGTATATAGAAAATGTCGGTAGGTTTAAGGCCGGAACACAATGTGGCGCGGTAGCTCGTAGCTGGCGCGGTAGCTGGTGCTGTAGCTTACACTGGCGCGCGCCATGTAGCTAACATTGGTTACAATTATGCAGCTTGTAGCCAATGGTACGGACGGTGAAATACCTCATTATTTACTTTTACTTTGATCTATGGAATTTGAAAATATTATTTAATATGGAAGAATTACAAGAAATGGCCTTTTTAAAATGTGTAGTTCAATTGTGCTTTTTCACTTATAAATATTTAAAGACAAAAAACGCAGAAATGGTGGGTTAGACCTCTATATGAACAGAGGATGAGTTCAGGATTCTACGAAAAAACATTTGAATATATAAAGGAGAATGATGACGAACTTTTCAATAAAAATATTAATTTCCAACGACTCAGATTTGGCGCGCGCCAAAAATTAAAATTTAGCAAAAATGAGCTACAGCGCCAGCGCTAGCTACACACTGGAACGCCATCATAGACTTTCCGTGCTTTCAAATTTTGACAGGTCTGGCTACCGCGCCAGCTACGAGCTACCGCGCCAGCTACGAGCTACCGCGCCACATTGTGTTCCGGCCTTAAGTGTTAAAAATGGATAAAATTGCTTTCAATATATTAATTAATTCTCCATTAGAAAGAAAAACATTTTTAAAACGAAGGAAACTAACTCTAATAAAATCATTACAAAGTCGAAGAAGCATACCAAAATGTAAAAATTATTTCGAATTAATAAAGGAATACCAGAAGGATGTTTTTAACGTCATTTCCGAGTGAGAAGACAAAGTTTTAAGCTAAATATTGGATAAGCAAGTAAGTAAATAAGAGCTGCAATTATTTTTATACAGGCCTTACAGAGCAAACTAACCGATTTGGAAATCCTCCAAAGGAAGAACAGCTTTCTCTTTGAAAAAGTGTCTATATATCACTATATGAAAACTGAGTATTCGTACAAGTTTTTGGGTGCTTTCTGATAGATTTAATATAGCTAAAGGAACGACTTACAATGTTTTTATAAAAACAGTAAAAGTTATTTGTACCTTATTAAAAAATGAGATAGAGTGGCCTATGACATTACTTGAGCAGAAAATTATCCTGGAAGAATTTCAGACATTCAGGAAATAATCGTTTCCTTATGTAATTGGTTGTGTTGATGGGAGGCATATCCGAATACCAACTCTAAAAAAGATCCCAGCAGCTATTATGATCGTAATGGACAGTATTCTGTAATTGGATAGGTATGAACATCTATATATGTATGTGTTTAAGATTTCATTAAGCGTGAATTACAATTCCGACTGATCTCTCGACTGTGACTTTATTTTAAGTTGAAGTCGACGCTGAGGTGAAATTTGTAATTAAATTAAAGCTTCAACTGCTTGAACAAACCAGAAGTCACGACTTCTGTGATTGAACTGAAGTTGGTCGCAGCCAACACCAACTTTGCACTTGGAGCAAAGTTCAATTTCAGTCGGAGTCGAAGTTGAAGTTGCAATTGTATGTAGCCACATGCATTTAGCATTTGGGCAAAGTCGTAGTCGACTGATCAGTTGTAATTGTAATTCAGGCCTAAATCTTTAGTTTTTGCTGGCTATATGCGTTAGTAAATTCCGCTTCATCGATATCTTTGTGGGCTATCCAGGCAGCTGCCTCGATGCGAACGTGTGGCGAAATGCATACAGGGATAATGGCCATCTAACGACAGAGCACAGGCACATTGAAGTGAGGTGTCTTTGCCATGTGAAGTCGATAGTCGTGGAATGCCTTTAAACTGCTAATTTTATGTTAAATTTCTTAAGACGACATGAACAGTACCATCCCTGCTAATGTTGGAAATGCTGATGAAGATAACAATTCTGAAAGTAATTCAACTGGAGAAAAAGAAAACAATACAATGTTATTTCGCTCTTTATCAACTTATAGTCTAGCCTTTTAAAGTTGCATTAATTCACTGTGGCGGGTTTCGTCCTTTATGGCTTCCTCTTTTAAGAATTGGAGAGTTTCGTTGCTCTCTGTTTTCTTTAATTTAATTTAATTTAAACTAGTATATATCCTACATATAATATAAAGGGCGAAACACAATTCCACCGTTTCGATCCGATTCGTACAAAAGCCAAATTTGCTTATATGAGACGTGCGTGCAATTGGACACATTACACCGAAATGGATTGAATCGAAACGGAGAAGTTGAGCAAATTTCAACTTTTACGGATGACATAACCTAGAAAAATCATCTGTAACAATTTCTTTATACTAAAGATGCATGAAAAGGCTTTTGTTAAGGAAATAAAAAAAGACATGAATTATATGACAAAAAAAGAATGTTTTCATGGATGAAAGACAAAATCTGGCAAAATTTTAAAGTCAAGTGTTTCAAACCGAACGGAACAATTATGCTCATGCCATCCGTTTGGATCGAAATGGGTTGGATCGAATCGGATCGACACGTCGGAATTGTGTTTGGCACTTAAAGCTATAATTATATCTACGCACTCGGGTACTATGCTCATATGGCGCTATTGTTTGCTGGGGTATTTCTAAACTTTTTGATAGTTCAGTTTCCTTTTTGTTTATATGCTACTTATGTCTATTCTTATCTAGCTAATCTTATTTACGTTTATTCTTGTAGGCTAATTTACTTATCCATAAATTTTTTTTTCTATACCTTCTACTAGTATCATTGACCAGTTCTTGTTCTTGCGGTCCTCTTGCTAATGCCATGAGGGGAAATAGTGTCAGAGTAATAAGAGCGGCAAAGAAAGATGAGATAGGTAATGGCTTACTTTTTCTTGTTTCATATGTGCTTTATTATTTGCAGCTGTGTAAGGAGTTTGACAAGGGGATCGGGATTCACGGGAGACAATAATTCGGGAAAGGCTGGGAGAGGTCCGGTATTTGTCCGTATTGTTTTTGTACATGTCGTCAGTATGTGCTCCATTGTCAGTGGTACTTGATATTCTTCACAGCTAGGTTTTGGGGTCCTGGTTATATAGTAAGAATGGGTGGGTCGGGTATGACCTGTTCGCACTCTTATTATTTTGACACCTTGCCATCTGGGTTGATGGGATTTGTGTTTTGGTGGGACAGTATACCCCTAGTGTTTTGCCAGAAATGTTGATGTTGGTCTGGTAGTTTTTTTGATAATTTGTCGGCAGCCTCATTGCCTGGGATACCGGCATGTCCCAGTATCCAGGATGTCTTGGTTTGAGCCTTTGCTGTTTGGAGCAACCATTTTATGATTTTATTGAGAGGCTCATGAGGTGTGGGGTTCGTTATTGCCTTCAGAGCTGCCATGGCGTCTGTGAAAATTACTGCCGATTTTTCTTTTTCCGTTTGTGGTTCTCCAGAGGAGTGGATTCCCCTGGCCTGTAATTTACAACCGCACTGGATACATGGCTTTCGTTTTTTGACAAGTCGATGTATATATGGAGGTCATGCTTTGACGCTGCGATTTCTTCTCTATGAATAGTCGGTGGCGGGGACTTTTTGGGGAGCCTGGAATTGGTGTGAGAATAGATGAGGCTATTTGGAGGTGGGTAGGATCTTTCGTACGGAGGAGATAATGGATTAGTGGGTAGTGGGATTCTTAGTGCTTTTGTGGATTGGAGGGCAATGTATAATGCCGAAAAATTTTACAATGGAGGCCTTTCCGTGTATCCCCTCAGCGTCGTATGATGTGGATCTTTATTGGAAACAGCATTCTTGGCAACTAGTCGCGATTGAGCTAATTTTATTCTTTCTTTTATATTTTTTTGGTTTTAATCCATAGAGCTTCCGCAGGTGTTGCACGATGGGCTCCAGTTGCTGTCGTGAGTATGTTGTTAATGGTGGTCTGTAGTTTCTTTAGTTCAGTCTGTGCTGCTGTTCTGTAGAGGGTAATTGCGTAGTTAGTTATACCATTCACCACCGTTTTGGCTATGCTAAAGGAGCTGGTCACAGATGCTCCTCTCTGTTTGGCGGCAATGGATTTCACCATGTAGGTGACTCTTAAAAGCCTGTCTCTGATACTCTTTACAGACCCGTTCCATTTTAATGTTTTAACGAGGGTGACTCCAAGGATTTTATACTTATCCTGTGCCACTATCTCTTCTTCATCTATTTATAGATAGTCGGGTCTGTACGTCCTGGTGGATGGTATCAACCTTTTCGCTTTAACCGTTGGTATCAATGCCCCAGTTTCGCGGCACCAAATTACGGCTTTGACTACTGCATGTCTTAGCTCTTTGTCAGCTTATATGTAGTGTTGTAGACCGTCTATGTGGTTTAATTGTGCTGACAATTGTATTGAAAAGAGAGGTGGATAGTGGAAAACCTTGTGGGATGTCGTTTTCTAGTTTGTATTTTCCTGTAGTAAAACCGTTAACTCTAACTTGGAAAGTTCTGTGGGATAGGACACTTAGGATTATGTGGATGAATTTTGTATCAATTCCCCATATTGCAAGCTGTTGGACAATTTTTTGCTTACACACCCGGTCGAAGGCCTTTTCCAAGTCGAGTGAGATGATATGGGAGTCCAGTTTCTGAGTGCGTGCTGTTTTCAGCTGATCCTTTAGCTCCAGCAGGAGTGACGTAGTATCCCTGCCAGGGCGAAAACCATGCTGTGCTGGTGTAAGTAGCTCTTCAACCATTACTCCCAGTCTCCTCCAGGATATAAGCGATATTGGCCTATAGTCCTTGAGCATATTCTCGATTCGATCTCTTTTGGATAGGAACCTGTATCCCATTTTTCCAATTTTGCGAAAAGTTGCCTTGAAATCTTCAGGGACTTTTTCTAACATTCCATAGGAGATTTTTGCTGAGCCCTTGCAGAGACTAAGTGTATTATTTAATTCGTGGAGGGTGATAGGCTAGGTTAGTATTCTGTTTGGATCAGGTGCGTATGGCATTTCCGTTAAGGAAAAGTTTCTGTTTTGAAGGGTCTGTTCCTGAGTGAAGTTTTTATCTGACGAATAGTGTGCCCATGTCTTGGCAAATACGTTGGCTATGTCCGTGGAACATGTTAGGGACCTGCTTTCTGTTGTCAAGTTGGCAATCAGGCTTGCCGGAGAGCGATTTGACATTGTTTCTCGCGTCGGCGGATTAGTGCTGGTGTCGATTGACTGCGCGAAGGACTCCCAGGATAATCTCTGCGCCACCTTAGTTTCTCTTTTGATTTTTGCCAACTCGCTATGCGAATTTCGCAGATTTCCTTCTGTAGGGTGCCTTTGGAATTTGTAGGCCTTATTTTTGCTTCTGATAGATACGAGGATATCTTCATTCATCCAGATGAGTTTGGATTGCTTTTGGGATTTGACACTGATGATTTTACTGAACTGAGCTGCCTCTTTGTTCAAGTTATTGGAGGGTGGTCTTTGTTTTGAATTTTTTCTAATAGAACCAGCGAAAAGGTCCCATTTTGCCGCCGCATCTGCAAAGCCTACGAGCGAATTGTAAGCAGCTATTTTCACGCTAGATGTTATTACTATTGTAAGGTGGTCATTGCCTTCGGGGTTAGTATGGGCAGACCAGCTAATGGACGGGGCTAAGTTAGGGGATGTGAAAGTGAGGTCGACCGTTGTCAGAGTATTTCGAGAGGAGTGAAGTGTAGGGGTGGTATCGTTAAGCAGACATAATTCTTGCTCCTCTACCCAGTCCGCAATCAACTTTCCACCACCAATGATGGCATTCAGTGGGAGCTAAGTTGACATTCGCTCTAGGTCACGAGGTAACAATCGGTATCCATGCTCAAGATACAAGCATAGGAGAGATATTTTGGGATTTGTGTCTATACAGGCTCTTCACCTAGTAAGATGTACTCTTTAACATAAGCTTTCACGAACCCTACGTTTATCTGTTGAGGAAGTGAATATGAGTCGACAGTTAGTATTAGTCTGTAGGAGTTTCTTTTCCGTCCATTTTTCTTGTCAGTTTGACCACTTCTGTGACTCCTTGATCCTGAAGCCCTTCCTGTATTTCTTGCTTGTTTAGTGAAATTAGGTTTCTAACATATTGTATACAGTCCTCTTTGAGCTATTAAGCCTACTGTGGAGTGTGATCTCTACTGGGATTCTAGCAATTTGTTTACGTTTTATAAAACCCTGCAATTATCGAATACTTGCAAAGTAGCAAACTTCCATCACGCAAGAAGCGGTAGTGTCCCTTCGATATTGCGTCTACTCCCTTCCTGATAAGGAATACATTGTATTTGTTTAATGTCTTTGTAGTGTGTGTGGTTGTAATTACAATGAATTTTGGTTCTTGCGATTTGGCTTGTTTAATATTTGGTTATTATGGATACAGTTCTTCGAAGGTGTTGTTCCTTCTTTTTGCCCTCTTCGCCGCTGTTGTCACTTGTGGAGGGTCCCCCTCAAGGATAGCAAAAGGGTTATTATTGGCTGACCAACGGGCCGCCATTTTGCTGGTTTTGCCTCTAAAGTTTCTAAATTTTTGTTTCTTGTCCTAGTGAAATTTTTATATCTGAGAAATATGATCAAAATCCTAATTTATTTTATATTTGACAACTATGATCTTTGTCTAATATATTACAATGTTGAATTAAGTAATAGAAAAAAAAAATTGTGTTTTACTTTGCTGTTTCTCCAGTCCGGCTGATCCCGGTTGTTTGCTTGAGTTTAAGGTGTGAGCCCAACTTTTGTGTCTATGGTTAAGCGTCTGGCTACCTATTGGCAGGTGGCATTGATAATAAAGTTTCCTGCTTATTGTGAATCTTTGTATGGGGTTTGGTATGCTCCTTGGTGAGCTTTCTGCACTCTGTGCCTGCACCTAACCTCTACACCATGAATCGCACGTGCGGCCCGCACGACTGGTCGTGGTGTAATTCCACTGTTGTGATTGTCTCTGGTTCACTTTTGTTTTTCTTTTCCACTTAAGTTTTAATGCTCGGAGCTTTTAAAATTTGATGTGATCGTTTTACTGTGAGAATTCGATCGTTTTTTTAAAATTTATTTTCACAAAGTTTTCTGCTAATTCGCTTTTAACTACGGGGTTTTCGGCAAGACGTCTGTGTCGATTGCGTTCTTGCTTGACACTGTCTGTTTTCCTTTTGGGACGATTATTTATTTCAATATTTGAAATATTTCCTGGACGGATGTATCACTCCCTTCTTCGTTTGGTTGACAATCGCTAACAGTATCGTACGGTTGATTATCTGAAGGCGTAGTATCTTCCACAGCGAACGAGGATATTAAGATTTCCATGGAAGGGTCTACTGCATGCTTTGTCCCATATACTTCATCTAATATATTGAAGTATTTCCAACATGTCGCGTCCTGCCTCTTTCACGATTTCTCTTTTAGATTCTTTTATAAGTCATAATCCAATTTAGATATTTTCTTGTTATTTCTGCCTTGGAATGTGTAAATTTGTTGTCTATAAGCTTCATTTCCTGTAACACTTTTCCTTATAACACTTTATTTTTCTTCCCACTGCTGAAGTGTTCTTTGTTCTTCAACCTAACATTTAATAATAATTTAATATGGTCGTCCGTCCAATTTACTTTCTGTCCACTGAAATCACAAGTCAAAATTAATTATTAAATTAAAATTTTACATTATTTACAATTTACCTCTCCATTCTGTTGTTATTTAAGCACTTAGACGCCGAAATGACAGCTGCATCACAACAAAAGCATCACCTGCGCTCGTTTCTTAATTTTGACGCATCAGATGAGCTTGGGATGCAAAACTGAACTTTGATTCAAGTCAAGAGTCAAGAGTTCTTCACACGCGATTAACGAATAAAACGAATTATGGCGAAATTATAAACCGAACCGATATCCCGGGATATTTGATAAAATTTACGTACAGGCTTTAATTTTGGCCTAGGTTTCACTTTTGTCTTTGATTCACTTTACACTATAATTGTTCGAATAATTATTAACTTTAGGTTACGGATGTTGAAAAATTATTAACAGCTTGTTGCGCGACGGCAAGCTGTGTTCTTGCCTGTTGTTTAGCGGTTCTGGGATTTAGAGGAATAGGGAAGTTGAATGGGGGTGGGAAGTTTTGGAATGTTAGAGATTCCTTTACCTTGCTGAGGGTTGAAGACTGGCGTTTCTTCCAATATGGTGAGAAATATCCCGAAAGTCCAGAATGGTCCAGCGTTGATAAATCCCACGATGATCGAGATGGCAGTATGGTGTCCTATCCACGATGGTGACTTCCTGTACTAGTGAAGAAAGTAATTCTTTCGCCCTGGTAATAAATGTTTCTCGTTTCCGAGTTGATAAGGTGAAGAGGTGATAAGTAGTGGAATTTTTCAACTTGGAAGTTGCGTTGAAAGCTGGCTGATGAGGGGGTTAGGATGTTGAGAGATCTTCTCAAGTTGTTTGACCGCGACAGAAAGGAGATAGTCCTCGATTACAGTGATGTTTGCACTGTCATACAAAAAGGTGTTGGGAAAGTAGTGTCCGTCAGGTTTCCTGTACACTCCTGTACAGGCCCTTAGGATCTTTCTTTCGAGGGCGCTGATTTGCTTCATAGCAGATGATTGGGCGGATGAGCTGTTTATACATAAGCAGCTTTGTATCTTTCGGGAGACCGTTTCTCCTTCTGATAATAGAGTTGAGTAGGGAGTAAGCGTAGTTGGCTTTCCTCATGGTCAGCTTGGCGTGATTGTTGAATTTCAACAGATTATTGAAAGAGACACCAAGGTATTTGGTGTTCTTTGAAGGCTCGAGCTTTTCGTTATTGACTTCAATTTCGATGTTGTTGGCTCGTGTGGCGAGGTTGGGTCTTCCCCTTGTGGAGGGGCTTCGGATGCAAATCATTTCAGATTTGTTAAGGTTAATTTTGATGCCCCACTTTCTGTAGAACTCGTCGAGTTTGAGGACATGCTACTCCACTTTGGTAGCAGCGAATTTGGCTGACATGGAGTGGGCGTACGTAAGGGAGTCATCAGCATAAAGTAGTGTGGTGGAATTTGAGTCTTTGGCAGGCTGGTCATAGGTGAAAAGACTGCAGAGAGTTGGTCCGAGGACCGAACCTTGGGGGACACCAGCGCTGACTGATGTTGCCTGAGATTTGACATTCTCAATTTCTATGTAGAAATTCCGGGATGACAGAAAGCTATGTATAACCCGGGTGAGATAAGGCGGGACTCGAGGTTTATAATTTTGAATAGTAGCCTGTTTGTCCGGACTGAGTCAAACGCTTTCTCTATATCAAGGAAGCAGCCTACTCTCTGCTTCCTTTTGTTGAGGGCGTTTGTAGAATCAGAGAGGAATTTGAGCACAGCGTGAAAAGTGGAGTGCTGGGGTTTGAAGCCGAATTGGGTATCTTGCATTTAGGTCGAGGCAGATATTTTCAATGTGTTGGCGGACTATTTTTTTCGAAAAGTTTGCCCAGGTTGGACAGAAGAGAGATTGGGCGGAACTCATTAAGGCTTTTCGAGTTTCATTTTTTGGGAATTGGAACTATGCGCGCGGTTTTCCAGACATCAGGAAAGTAAGAATTATTGAGGCAATTATTGAAGATAATTGTCAGAAATTCTATGGCGACAGGTGGGAGGTTTTTGATAACTTTGTTTGAAATGCTATCTGGGCCAGCGGACTTTTTACCTCTGATAATCCTGATTAGGGCGAAAACGTGAGCAGGATTTGAAAAGATGCTTAAATCATCCGGATTAATGATGTGTTTGTGGAATTAAAGATTGTGGCGGAGGATCCCACTGCCTGCGCAGTGAAATCATCAACGGTCGAGTCTACAGTGGTCCTAAAATTTGCATCGCTTAGAGATGAGTTGTCTTTGAAAGTGGATTGGAAGTATTCCGCGAAGGCGTTGCATTTTTCGTGGGGAAGGTTGTAAACGTTCGAGCCACTTAAAATGGTTTTGGGAAGTTTTGCTTTCCTGTTGCAGATCCTATTTATGTCCTGAAAGCAGTGTGGACCGGGTTGAATGGAGGCCAGTTTCTTCTGAAACTCTTGATCGAGAAACATTTTCGTTTGTTCCTTAATAATTGTTGACAAGCAATTAATTTGCGATAACACGGTTTTGTAGGCTGGGTTGTGGCTATTAAGGGTTCGGTGAAAAATACGGTTAAGTATTTTTCGAAGTTTCTGCCTAAATTTATATAATTTTTGCAGTTGAGGCGGAAGATTTTTGTATTTGTAGTGTTTGCTCGGCACTACACTGGAAAAGAAGACGACATTTCCTTCAATGGCGTTGTTGAAGAAGTCAATGTGGAAGTCAATTTCCAAGTTCGTGAGATTTCGTTGCGAGTCAGGGAGATTTCCTGCGAGGAATTGAGAGAGCCTGTCTTAAAATTGTTGCCAGTCAACGTCTTTGAGTGAGGTTGAGGCTTGAGGGTCAGAAGTCAAAATATTTAAGGGTTCTCTGGAGGTGACTGCCAAGTGATCAGATTCAGCCATATGCGCTGTACAAACGTAATTTGAGAATTGGGGAAGGAGATTAATAAAATTATAGGTTGCGAAGTCAAGAATTGACCCAGAAGGTCAGAGTATCCTGCGAGACGACGACGAAATCATGGGAGGTGTTAAACAGAAGCCAGTCATGTACTGCCTTGCCTGACGGACTTACGACAGAGTCATTCCACAGTGGGTGCCTGGCGTTGAAATCACCACCAAGCACCGTGTAAGTGAAATTGTCCGAGATTCGAGCAATGCTGTTCATGTTATTCTGGACATCAGCTCCTGTGGCGTGGCATCTATTATATAGGGCGATTAAGAGAAGAGACTAGTTCTCACGTGGTTCTAACTTGACGGCAGTGCATTCCATATTGGAAAGGTTACTTATCTTCGAATTTAAGGTTTTCCTTAATCAGAAGGGCAGTGCCTAAGGTGGTTTCAGATTTGTCCTGACGGACGAGGTTGTAGTGCTCAAAAGCTAACTTATGTCTCTCAGTGAGGAGAGCTTCAGAGAGGAACATAAACGTGGGTTTATGCTTAATGAGCAAGAGATTTAGTGCTGCTCTTTTGCTGTGCTTTACCAGCGAATTGCAGTTAAGTGACATGATTTTCAGCTTACTTAATTGCATAGACATAGTCCAAATGCAAATTGAAGGTAAGCTGTTTGTTTTTCCGAGATGGAAGAGAGCTTCCTGTATTTAGGAAGGAAATTATTGATTTTGCCCATAAGGACGAAAAGGTCGGAGCCAAATAGAGACTTGGCTTCTTTGGTGCAGAAATTGTCAATTTCAGTCACTCTGGGCTTTCGAGGAGCTGCCTTGGGGGCAGACCGAGGTGCAGCTTGGGGCCTGCGAGCTGTGGGCTTAACCGAATTGTTATTATTAAACGTGTTTTTAGAGATTACCTGGGCGAAAGATTTACCTAGTTGCACGCAGTTCCTTGTGGCTTCCTTAACGAAGTCTTCACATTGGCGACGCTCCTCGGTCTTTTTGGCACGTTGTTGTACTACCTCCTTGTACTTGGGGCAGCCTTTGTAACTGGCTGGATGTCCTTCAGCTTTACAGTTGACGCAGTATGGGGCACCTTCCTTCTCGTTATTCCTCTCGCATTGTCCTGGTAAGTGTACATTTTTACACTTCACGCATCTGTAGTCGACCGCGCAGTTCCTCGAGACGTGGCCGAAAGCCTGGCAACGCTTGCACTGGGAGATTCCAGAAGCGCGGTATTTTTCCCAGTAGACAATTTGGTTTAATAGGCGATTTGTTGTCATTATGTATTATACGTCATAATTTCCACCGAAATTTATGACGAAGGAATTAGATTCCTTAGTCCTAGGCGTTTTAAAATGTACAACTAAATTGATTATAAAACCACGAAGTTTTCCCTCGAGTGCTGCTTTTACATCCTCTGCGTGGTATGTGTGCTGAACTCCTCTCAGCAGAAGTGTCGTCGTCCTGTCACACTTAGGCGTAAACATGTAGCTCTGCACGCCGATGTCCTTGTTAATGCTGAATAGCGCCTTGTGGTCGTCCTGTGAGATTGACTTAATAATGCACTTGGTGCCCTTTGTCGTCTTGATGAAAAATTTGGGTCTGCTTTCTAGCTTATCCAGCTTGCTGTTGAACGCTCTGACGTTCATATTCTGGCATACATTTGGTGGGGGTCTCACCGCCTTTACTACCTAGGCCGCAGTTTCTTTGGGCTGGATCTCAAATTCCTTCCGGTTTCCGAGAATTTGGTAGAATCCACCAGTGTTCTCCTCCCTGGGTGGTTGCTGCTTCGATCCTGATGGTTTCCTCTTGGCTGGAGTTCCGGAAGATTGAGGAGACGTCTCTGGGCTATTCCTTGCTTTTCGCTTGTTGTTTTCCACGATAGTGAAGTTGTTACCATTGTTTTCATCCTCAGACAAGTCCGAACTCGATGAAGATGGCTCGGTTGAGTTATTGGACATTTCCACATCGTTGGCTGTTTCGTCTGTAACATCATTATCGTTGAACAAATTTCTGGATCCTTCCTGTATGGTGACTGCCGGGAGGCCTAGTTCGTACTTATTGTACAACTTTTTTAGGCTGCTGTCAATAGCGGCTGTAAGTGCCCTTTTTTCGGCTTCAAACGCGAGATTTTTATCATTTGAGTTGATTTCACTCATTATGATACACAAAACAAGGTGTCCTTTATCACCGCAATTTGTTTAATTGTGTTTGTCTGTCACTAACTTATAAATGTATGTGTCTATATCACAATGTGTCTCTATGACAATCACAACACTTAAAACTTTAGATATAATAGTATGTGTCTCTATCACCTTACTAATCACTAACAATATACATATGTGTCTGTATTTGGTTATCACACACAGCTTACACATCTACACGGGCACACGCGCACTGTGAATTGTGGGAATGCCGTCGGCAAATCCTGTGTATGCGGATGGATATTGAATTTTACCTGATTACAATGTGCCCTATTCTGTCGGTAAAATTTTATGTTATGTTATGCCTTAAAATAAAATAATTCCCCAAAATCGTATTCTGTACCAGAAATTTTATTTTATGCATCGCAACATAAAATATTTCCTGTTATGAAAATTTTTATGAAAATGACATACGTCAATTAACATTTGTTGTGCGAAAGTAGTTTTAATTAAAAACTAAAATGTTCACCGCCATACATAAAAATTACAATTTTGTCAGACATTGTACAAATTTGCACTTTGCGGTATGGTAAAATATAAAAAGTTGATTATATTTGTCTAGGTTTTAATTTTATGCAAGAGAGATCATAGGATACGATATCTTCGCGATTTCTACGATCCATGTGTGTTGCCCAACCTTAGGCTTCAAAAGTTTTTCTGACTGGATAATTAATAAATTTCTTACATTGTGATTTGTAAACTAATTTTGCTAACTTATGAATAATTCTAATTTATACCCAAAATTTTTCGTTGTAAGAAGACAAATTCAAATACTTATAGAGTAACTAGAGCCTCATACCGGAAAGACATCCATTCCGTTCACTTTGAGTTAGGAATCTCAAAGTGAACAGAATGAATGTCTTTCTGTTGCTTTGCATTTCTACGGACATGGTTCGTATCAAACTCCAGTCAGGAGTTTTCATATTTTAGCACTTTTACAGTCAAGTATCTCAAGTGCTATTACGAAGGCAACTGCTTTCATAAATGATTATTTAGTGGGTGATTTGATAGAGTACACGCAAATGTCAATTGACCAGCTGTTCAAAAAGTAATAGAAAACATAGCTGAATGTACTAAATATTTTATGTTACGTGTTCATATCTAGGCTCAATTTCAAATTTAGGTAGATAGATAGATGTGCCTTTTAGTTTTTAACAATTTTGTAGGTGTATTCTTTTCTTAGGGTATGGTTTGGTTCTAGCTCTAATCTTTAGTTTTCTGATGTATGATGTTTTTTTTTTTTTTTGCATTTTACATACTAGTTATTCTATCGTTTCTTTGTTTACTAGTTAAGAGCGGGCTTACATATTTCTTATTTTATAAATTAAAAGTAGGGCTTACATATTTATACTTTATCAATTAAGAGTAGAGTATATGCACATATTTATATTTTTATATTTGAATATACATATGTAGGTATAGAAAAATTTTTTTGCTTCTGTTAGGAATATATATTTATATAATGTAAATATATATATATATGCAGTTTATTCATCACTCTTTCTTTCTTCCCTTTTTTTTTATTTTAGAGGAATTTTACTGATTTTTGTTGGTTCTCTTTTATCTTCCATATCGGTTTCCTGAATAGGAGGATTTACATTTTTTTGAGGAAACAGATTCTCTGTAACTCTATGTCTTTTAAACTTAAGGTATGGTAGGGCTACTTTAATAGCACCTATAATTATAGCAGTTACAAGTATTGTATAGATAAGTGAATAGTGGTGAATATCGTGAGGTGTCGCGTTAATTAATTTTTTGTTTTTTGCCTTTACTAAGGTCTTTATATCTTGGGAGTTCAAAAAGGGTCTGACGTACACTATTCTTTATAGTGATTGCATTTGGAGGGTTAAACTTGATTTTATGGTTATCAAAGATAATATTTGTAAGGTTAATAGATGGCAAGTACAGTACCTTGCCAAATTATTAGACCCATTGTCAACAAATTATTCGTTTTACTTTGAATTTGATATTTTACAACTGCTTTTATGGATTATTTGTTGTTGTTTTTAATTCTTTGTTGTGTTTTGTAGGCTGGGTTGTGGCTATTAAGGGTTCGGTGAAAAATACGGTTAAGTATTTTTCGAAGTTTCTGCCTAAATTTATATAATTTTTGCAGTTGAGGCGGAAGATTTTTGTATTTGTAGTGTTTGCTCGGCACTACACTGGAAAAGAAGACGACATTTCCTTCAATGGCGTTGTTGAAGAAGTCAATGTGGAAGTCAATTTCCAAGTTCGTGAGATTTCGTTGCGAGTCAGGGAGATTTCCTGCGAGGAATTGAGAGAGCCTGTCTTAAAATTGTTGCCAGTCAACGTCTTTGAGTGAGGTTGAGGCTTGAGGGTCAGAAGTCAAAATATTTAAGGGTTCTCTGGAGGTGACTGCCAAGTGATCAGATTCAGCCATATGCGCTGTACAAACGTAATTTGAGAATTGGGGAAGGAGATTAATAAAATTATAGGTTGCGAAGTCAAGAATTGACCCAGAAGGTCAGAGTATCCTGCGAGACGACGACGAAATCATGGGAGGTGTTAAACAGAAGCCAGTCATGTACTGCCTTGCCTGACGGACTTACGACAGAGTCATTCCACAGTGGGTGCCTGGCGTTGAAATCACCACCAAGCACCGTGTAAGTGAAATTGTCCGAGATTCGAGCAATGCTGTTCATGTTATTCTGGACATCAGCTCCTGTGGCGTGGCATCTATTATATAGGGCGATTAAGAGAAGAGACTAGTTCTCACGTGGTTCTAACTTGACGGCAGTGCATTCCATATTGGAAAGGTTACTTATCTTCGAATTTAAGGTTTTCCTTAATCAGAAGGGCAGTGCCTAAGGTGGTTTCAGATTTGTCCTGACGGACGAGGTTGTAGTGCTCAAAAGCTAACTTATGTCTCTCAGTGAGGAGAGCTTCAGAGAGGAACATAAACGTGGGTTTATGCTTAATGAGCAAGAGATTTAGTGCTGCTCTTTTGCTGTGCTTTACCAGCGAATTGCAGTTAAGTGACATGATTTTCAGCTTACTTAATTGCATAGACATAGTCCAAATGCAAATTGAAGGTAAGCTGTTTGTTTTTCCGAGATGGAAGAGAGCTTCCTGTATTTAGGAAGGAAATTATTGATTTTGCCCATAAGGACGAAAAGGTCGGAGCCAAATAGAGACTTGGCTTCTTTGGTGCAGAAATTGTCAATTTCAGTCACTCTGGGCTTTCGAGGAGCTGCCTTGGGGGCAGACCGAGGTGCAGCTTGGGGCCTGCGAGCTGTGGGCTTAACCGAATTGTTATTATTAAACGTGTTTTTAGAGATTACCTGGGCGAAAGATTTACCTAGTTGCACGCAGTTCCTTGTGGCTTCCTTAACGAAGTCTTCACATTGGCGACGCTCCTCGGTCTTTTTGGCACGTTGTTGTACTACCTCCTTGTACTTGGGGCAGCCTTTGTAACTGGCTGGATGTCCTTCAGCTTTACAGTTGACGCAGTATGGGGCACCTTCCTTCTCGTTATTCCTCTCGCATTGTCCTGGTAAGTGTACATTTTTACACTTCACGCATCTGTAGTCGACCGCGCAGTTCCTCGAGACGTGGCCGAAAGCCTGGCAACGCTTGCACTGGGAGATTCCAGAAGCGCGGTATTTTTCCCAGTAGACAATTTGGTTTAATAGGCGATTTGTTGTCATTATGTATTATACGTCATAATTTCCACCGAAATTTATGACGAAGGAATTAGATTCCTTAGTCCTAGGCGTTTTAAAATGTACAACTAAATTGATTATAAAACCACGAAGTTTTCCCTCGAGTGCTGCTTTTACATCCTCTGCGTGGTATGTGTGCTGAACTCCTCTCAGCAGAAGTGTCGTCGTCCTGTCACACTTAGGCGTAAACATGTAGCTCTGCACGCCGATGTCCTTGTTAATGCTGAATAGCGCCTTGTGGTCGTCCTGTGAGATTGACTTAATAATGCACTTGGTGCCCTTTGTCGTCTTGATGAAAAATTTGGGTCTGCTTTCTAGCTTATCCAGCTTGCTGTTGAACGCTCTGACGTTCATATTCTGGCATACATTTGGTGGGGGTCTCACCGCCTTTACTACCTAGGCCGCAGTTTCTTTGGGCTGGATCTCAAATTCCTTCCGGTTTCCGAGAATTTGGTAGAATCCACCAGTGTTCTCCTCCCTGGGTGGTTGCTGCTTCGATCCTGATGGTTTCCTCTTGGCTGGAGTTCCGGAAGATTGAGGAGACGTCTCTGGGCTATTCCTTGCTTTTCGCTTGTTGTTTTCCACGATAGTGAAGTTGTTACCATTGTTTTCATCCTCAGACAAGTCCGAACTCGATGAAGATGGCTCGGTTGAGTTATTGGACATTTCCACATCGTTGGCTGTTTCGTCTGTAACATCATTATCGTTGAACAAATTTCTGGATCCTTCCTGTATGGTGACTGCCGGGAGGCCTAGTTCGTACTTATTGTACAACTTTTTTAGGCTGCTGTCAATAGCGGCTGTAAGTGCCCTTTTTTCGGCTTCAAACGCGAGATTTTTATCATTTGAGTTGATTTCACTCATTATGATACACAAAACAAGGTGTCCTTTATCACCGCAATTTGTTTAATTGTGTTTGTCTGTCACTAACTTATAAATGTATGTGTCTATATCACAATGTGTCTCTATGACAATCACAACACTTAAAACTTTAGATATAATAGTATGTGTCTCTATCACCTTACTAATCACTAACAATATACATATGTGTCTGTATTTGGTTATCACACACAGCTTACACATCTACACGGGCACACGCGCACTGTGAATTGTGGGAATGCCGTCGGCAAATCCTGTGTATGCGGATGGATATTGAATTTTACCTGATTACAATGTGCCCTATTCTGTCGGTAAAATTTTATGTTATGTTATGCCTTAAAATAAAATAATTCCCCAAAATCGTATTCTGTACCAGAAATTTTATTTTATGCATCGCAACATAAAATATTTCCTGTTATGAAAATTTTTATGAAAATGACATACGTCAATTAACATTTGTTGTGCGAAAGTAGTTTTAATTAAAAACTAAAATGTTCACCGCCATACATAAAAATTACAATTTTGTCAGACATTGTACAAATTTGCACTTTGCGGTATGGTAAAATATAAAAAGTTGATTATATTTGTCTAGGTTTTAATTTTATGCAAGAGAGATCATAGGATACGATATCTTCGCGATTTCTACGATCCATGTGTGTTGCCCAACCTTAGGCTTCAAAAGTTTTTCTGACTGGATAATTAATAAATTTCTTACATTGTGATTTGTAAACTAATTTTGCTAACTTATGAATAATTCTAATTTATACCCAAAATTTTTCGTTGTAAGAAGACAAATTCAAATACTTATAGAGTAACTAGAGCCTCATACCGGAAAGACATCCATTCCGTTCACTTTGAGTTAGGAATCTCAAAGTGAACAGAATGAATGTCTTTCTGTTGCTTTGCATTTCTACGGACATGGTTCGTATCAAACTCCAGTCAGGAGTTTTCATATTTTAGCACTTTTACAGTCAAGTATCTCAAGTGCTATTACGAAGGCAACTGCTTTCATAAATGATTATTTAGTGGGTGATTTGATAGAGTACACGCAAATGTCAATTGACCAGCTGTTCAAAAAGTAATAGAAAACATAGCTGAATGTACTAAATATTTTATGTTACGTGTTCATATCTAGGCTCAATTTCAAATTTAGGTAGATAGATAGATGTGCCTTTTAGTTTTTAACAATTTTGTAGGTGTATTCTTTTCTTAGGGTATGGTTTGGTTCTAGCTCTAATCTTTAGTTTTCTGATGTATGATGTTTTTTTTTTTTTTTGCATTTTACATACTAGTTATTCTATCGTTTCTTTGTTTACTAGTTAAGAGCGGGCTTACATATTTCTTATTTTATAAATTAAAAGTAGGGCTTACATATTTATACTTTATCAATTAAGAGTAGAGTATATGCACATATTTATATTTTTATATTTGAATATACATATGTAGGTATAGAAAAATTTTTTTGCTTCTGTTAGGAATATATATTTATATAATGTAAATATATATATATATGCAGTTTATTCATCACTCTTTCTTTCTTCCCTTTTTTTTTATTTTAGAGGAATTTTACTGATTTTTGTTGGTTCTCTTTTATCTTCCATATCGGTTTCCTGAATAGGAGGATTTACATTTTTTTGAGGAAACAGATTCTCTGTAACTCTATGTCTTTTAAACTTAAGGTATGGTAGGGCTACTTTAATAGCACCTATAATTATAGCAGTTACAAGTATTGTATAGATAAGTGAATAGTGGTGAATATCGTGAGGTGTCGCGTTAATTAATTTTTTGTTTTTTGCCTTTACTAAGGTCTTTATATCTTGGGAGTTCAAAAAGGGTCTGACGTACACTATTCTTTATAGTGATTGCATTTGGAGGGTTAAACTTGATTTTATGGTTATCAAAGATAATATTTGTAAGGTTAATAGATGGCAAGTACAGTACCTTGCCAAATTATTAGACCCATTGTCAACAAATTATTCGTTTTACTTTGAATTTGATATTTTACAACTGCTTTTATGGATTATTTGTTGTTGTTTTTAATTCTTTGTTGTGTTGGCAATAATTTAATGCTAACATTGTTGTCTAGCAACTCGAATAAAGGCAAACAATTTCCTGTTAAGTGGAATAATATACCCGGTGCGTTTATTTTGAATAATCGCGTGTTATACCTAACTGTTATGAACCTAAAAACCATAAAAATGTGATCAATAAATTTTTCATATAAACTAATAATACTTAAAGCATGATTAGCTCATCTTCCTAAGAAAAGAAGAAATTGTGTCAGCATGCCTCGTCGTATGTCTGTATTTTTTTTTTATCTAATAAATATTTATTGAATAAGTTTGGTGTTGTATTTTATTTCCTAAGGAACAGGGAAAGTGATTAATAAAAAAAAAAGACTGGCAAACATTTCAAGTTATCATAACTTAAACTGGAAATATGGCAAGGTACTGTAGAGCTTTTCAGATATTGAGATTTTTTCTGAGTTTCCGTAGAGCGTTTATGCTTCACTTCTTATACAGGGTGTCCCGTAAGTGGTATGATATCCAAAGGCTACGGATAGGTCATGCTTAGACGAGTAAATGGGGGGGGGGGTCCTAACGGTTTCCGAGATAAGATATTTGGGTATATTTTATAGATCATCCTGAACGTTACACCCTATGATAGAGATGGGTAAAATTGGAACAACCTGTTACTTTGGAACAGGTACAGCCCTGTCCCAATGTGTACCTGCTCCAATTTTTTCAGAAAAGCTGTGACAGTACCAATACTAAATAGTCTCATATTGCTCCTTCAGAGTAGCTGTGACAGTACCAATACCAAGTCCCATATTTCCCAATTATGTAGTTTAAAAATTCTAAATAAATTTTTGGGTTTTTAACATTATACAACAGGAAGTTAAGAGTGCAATATCATAGGGTAGGGTGGTTTGTCTAGTGAGTGAAATGTATTGTAGGAAGCCAAAACTGACTTCCTCATTCAGCTTGACGTTTAAAAGAGCACGTTTATTTCTCAAATTTTTGGTTTCCAAAATCTCGCTGATTTGATCTATTTCATTCAAGATCAATTTTTGAGTGTTTATCTGATTTTCACAGTTGTTTTTGTCTGAGAAATTTGTAATGTTATGACATAAGCCTTCCGCTTGCTCCGCTTGATTTTCAATAATTTTAATTCAAAATAGAAATTGTCTAGATTATAATCATTGAATAAATAACTAATAAGGAAGCGGGGTATCGTGCGAATACAGTGTACGTGTTTAAGCATTTCAATGACAGTGTGACCTATGGTCGAGGGGGGGGGGGGGGGAAGAATTGACAAGAGGGCCTACTGCCTATTTTGTGTCAGTTCAACATTCTGGCATTTCATATTATTTCAAAATAAGTTTCGGATTTCAATTCGCGATATTGGGATAAATAATTAATTAAACGTGATTTTTATGAATAGTAGTGTGAAATAAGTGCGGAATATTCCTTTTGTGAACGACATTTTGTGCAATAGAGACTCCGGAGTCTTAAAAAACCGTAATGAAGTGCGCTGTGCTGTCCTGCAGGAACGAACGGAGTTATTGTCGTGGGAAGGCATTCTTCAAGTAAGCTTAATAGCTTTACTTATTTATTATATTGTTTTAAACAAAATAAAAGTGAAATATCTATAAAAATAAAGAGCCATGGCAAAAGATTTAACATTTTACCAATGCCGATTTATTTGTTTACAATTGAATTGTCAGTTGGTGCCTAAATTATTCCAGTCATACAAAGGCAACGCCAAGAAATATTGTCTGAAAATAAGGGGGAGCTAAAAATTTGTTTATTTTACATAGGAATTTGGATTATGAAAAATGTACCCTTTCAGAATGTCAGAATTTAATTACTGCCATGACGAAACGAATACAAACAGAGCACACTAATACATTTCGCCGAGATGCTTACGTTTTCACCCGATATGCCGTTTCCTTATTAGTTATTTATTCAATGATTATAATACATAATTAATTTCCATGGATTGCTGTAGAGCTGTGCATTTCCGAATTCCTCAAAGTAGATCCCGGGTGTGACTTGAGTTTCACTACTTTGTATGCATCGGACAAACATTCATAAAGTCAATAGTATTTTGAACCCATGGGTGGATGAGTTGATGCTTGGACTCATTTTGATCTAGGGGGAGAAGTGAATGTTTTGGTGTTAGTCTAAGAATAATTTTAGGTTGTTGTTGTGAGCTCCCTTAATTTTAATTTTGATTTTCACAATATAATTTTCTGTAGCAGTGGTGTCTTATCACTTCGTACGAGCCTTCCCATAGAGGTGCTAGCTTATTTTTCCTAGTGTGGTTTTTGATTAATACTTGATCGGAAATTTCCATTGTTTTTTACTTTGTTGCTTTGTCATAATAAGACTTAGAATTTTCTTTATTCTTTATAAGCTTTTCTTTTGCCATTTTGTGGGAATATTGAGTCGACCTTTTAACTCATTTTCGTAATTATCCTAGTTATATGTGACTTGGAGGTCCTTTTGTATGGAAGATGGGTTTTCTACATGAAATCCATAAACTAGTTCATGTGGCGTATAGTCAGTGCTCGAGTGGGTAGAATTATTATAAGGGATCCAGATATCCCATGTTAGAGGATCATTTGACACGTAGTGTCGAAGGCATTCGGCTAGAGTACGATGGCTTCTTTCTAGTGCTCCATTTGTTTGTGGATGGTAAGGAGATGTCTGTAACTTGTGAATTTAATAATTTACAAGTTTCGCTAAACACTGAGCTCACAAAAAACTGGAACCTTGGTCGGTTAGAATAGCTCAGGTAGTCCATGTCTACAGACAATATGTGTAACGAATGCAACAGCTACCGTATTTACTTCTGCTTGATAATGGAATAGCTTCCGAATATTTTGTTAAATCGTCTTGGAAGGTGAGCAAATACGAATTTTTTTTCGAAAAGTTAGTTGTAGTAATTTTCATTTGTACCTTCTTGTTAGGTCTTAATTTGTTCACTTGACACGATGAGCATTTTTTTATAAATTCCTTAATATTTTTTATCATGTCTTGCCAGTAATAAACTTTCCTTAATTTACTGATGGTTTGTGTTTCTCCTTGAAATGACATGCTTAATAATTTTAGGGTCTTCCATTTGAATTATTTTATTGAGAAAGAAGATAGGCTTCTTATTGGAATTTCGGAATTCTTTAGCGCATAGCAATTTGAACTCGAGATGACTTGGTGTAATGATTATAGGAATTGAAATGGAAACAGTTTTGTCAGTAAAAATGTATTCTTTTAATGTCTTGAAAAGGTTTCTGATTTCATCTCTAATGGCTTCGATCCTAATAAGAATAGGTAAACGTCCAGTTATAAACGAATCTTTCTTAGTTTTATATTCTATTATATCTCCGACTGTTATTATTAGATCTTTGGGTAGATATGTTTTTAACAAATTTTCGTGTTTATTGTTATTTATTGGTAGAATGAAATATTTATTTTTTATGCCTCTAGTCTGTAGTAAGTTGTGAGAGTTTTCGTCTATGATAATCGGAGTAGGATTGTGATTTGTGTTGATTGATTGAGTCTTTTGTTGACTTCTAGTTACAGATTGTATAGGTTTAGTTTCTGGTATATCACGACTGAGTGATTATGATTTGATAGTCATATTCTTCTAATTTGATTCTCCACCTCATCAATCGGGAACTGGGATCTTTTAAATTCATGAGTCAGATGAGGAACTTATGGTTGGTGACTATAGTAAACTTGCGACCATATAAATAAGGACGAAATTGTTCAACTGCAAATATTATTCCTAATTACTCTTCTCAATTGTTGAGTCTCAGCAGGGCTTAGTGTCCTGCTGGCGAAACAGATGGGTTTTAAAAGAGTAGTGAGAGGTTTAGCCAATTTGGCAAAGTTAGGGATAAATAGGCGGTAAAAATCGACAAAACCTGGAAAAGATTTTACATCCTTTTCTTTTCGAGGTACTGGATAATGGTGAATTACTTCGAGCTTAGATGGATCCGGCGAAACTCCAACTCCGTTGTCGGTGACATGGCATTAATGGCATTTCTCAGGCTGCAGCTTCAGATTATGTTCTCTGAGCCACTTGAAAACGTGCTGGAGTCAAGAATTATGTTCTGTTAAGTTATATCCATACACGATGATATTGTCCATGTAAATAAGACACTCGATGCCTTGTAATCCTACCAATACATTATTCATTAGCCTCTGAAAAGTGGCTGGAGCTCTTTTTAGACCAAAGGGCATCCTATTATGATGGTAATGCCCCTAAGGTGTACTAAATGCAATCTTTTCCTTATCGATTTCGCTCATTGGAATCTGATGGAAAGCATTAGCTAGGTCTAAAGTCCTGAAGTATTTAGCTTTTCCTAATTGGTCCAAGATGTCAGTTATATTTTGTTAAGGGGGAAGCGTCTCCTACGGTAATATCGTTGAGGTGCCTAAAATCAATCACTACTCTCCATTTCTTATTACCAGCTGCATCTGGTTTTTTGGGAACTAACAAGAGTGGTGAGTTCCATGGGCTAGGGCTTATTATTTCATCTTCAAGCATTTTATTTATTTGTTTGTTTACGTTCTGCTTCTGGAAACCTATATGGTCTAACGTTAACGGTGGGTTTTCCTGGTAACAAAGGAATTTCGTGCTTCACCACACTGGTAAAAGTTAGAAAATCTCCTACCACATATAATATCTCGTTATACCTACGACAAATATTTGGAATGGATTGATTCTCTTCAGCGTTACAATGCGAGGGATCTAATGGCAGAAACACATCCAAGCCTCGAGGCTTCCTCGAGGTGTTGTCAAAATTTCCAACACGGCTTATTAAATGGTGCAACACAAAACCAAGCCAGCAGCTAGCCTCAAGGCCTAGCCTCAAAGCTCGCTTTGCTAAATGTTCGAAATTTTTCTCTCTCAGGCCTACTTCTGTCAACAGATGTACTAACAAAATTAAAATGACAGCACCGAGCCACAGTATATTGTACGGAGGCCGGTGGTATCATTTTGTTTTCATTTCTTTGAGGCAAGCCTTGAAGCGAGCTGCGAGGAGGCCTGAGAGAGGCCAGGCCTGAGGCTTGCTTGGATGTGTTTCTGCCTTAACTCAGACGAAAGTTTAGTGAGTCTCTCTCTCTTGAACAGGATCATTTTGTGAGTTTAATTTTATGATTTCAAAAATTTCTTAACTCATGCAAATAGGGTCGTAATTCTGTTTCATTAATTATAACATCTTGCTGATTGGAGTTGAGTAGGAGGATTTTGATATGACTTGTTTGGTCAGGTTCTATGAGCGTACTTCCAAGTAACAATCCTGACCTCAACTCCTGATGTTCACAAATAAAACTGCCTCTTTGTGGTATTTTAATTTTGGCTACCATTTGAGTGCGAGCCGGTATCTAATTTTGCTAACTTCGCATTTATTCGATCTACTTTCATTATTTCTGGAATATTAATACATTATTTTATTTATTTATCTGCTCTTGCTTGAGACTCGCTTTTCTTTGAAGTGGTCTGTTTATTGAGCTTATTATTTAGGCTTCGGTCTTTAAACTTCCGTACCTGTTATCTGTTCTTGCTTCAGAATTTGTATAATCGAGATTCGCCTTTCTTTGAAGGGGTCTGTTTATTGAACTTATTATTTAGGCTTGGGTCTTTCAAACCTCCATACCTGTTATCTGCTCTAGCTTGAAGGGATACCTCTGAGCTTGAGTCTTTCAAACCCCCCATACTCGATAAGTGTATCTACCTCTTCAGGAATATTATGTGAATACATATTATTAATGGGTATTTTTATACCCTAGATGAAATCTAAAGGGTATACTAAGTTTGTCATTCCGTTTGAAATAATGATGGTAGCGCAAAATGGATTGGACACCCACGTATAATATTAAAAGTTATTTTGATTTTTGCATGTCCGTCCGTCCGTCTGTCTGTCTGTGCACTCGATAACTCGAGAACGCGTTCGCTGAAATTTTGTACACGGACCTTAAAAAAGTTCGAAAATGAAACAAATCGGGCAACTCCTTCGTGGGGCTGCCATTACAAAAATTTCGTTTTCCACTATATATCTGGACACAGCCTGGGAACGCGTCGACATAGAGAGCAAATATTTGGTACATTGTGTTTGTATAGTTATAAAATATAAAATATCAAAAATGGACTAAATCGGGCAACTCCTTCTTGGTGTTGTCATATAAAAATTTAGGTTTTTTACATATACTGTGAAAACTTCTTCAGAATACGAAATCCTATAAAATTGGTTATAATAATTTTTTCTGTCCCACAACCGTTCTAGAAATATATGCGGAAAACCACTTCAAAAATCAAACTTACATAAATCGGTGACCATACGAAATTTAATACGGGCATTCATCTAGGGTATAATAAGAATTGGTCTTAGACCAATTCTAGCTTTTTTACTTGTTAAGGATAATGATTTGTTATTATAATTGATTTTACATAAAAATTTGTCAAAAAAATCGTGTCCTAGTATAACATCGTACTTTAATTTTAAATTTCCTTCTACCATATGAATGCGGTGAGTGAATTCGTCGCCGTTTATTTTAAAATTGCATTCAGCTGTTCCTAGCGTAGACAATGAGGAAACAGTAATACTTTCATTTTTATTTACTAGAGTGCTATCTATTTGCTAGGCGAAAATCGTTTCCAGGTTGTCTGTATTGTTGTTGCTGGAATAAAATCTTTCTACATTCCAGAAAGTGATGATTAGGAGTTTTGCCGTATGAGTAAACAAGTCTTGGGCTTTCTGTTCTTGTTTTAGAAGAAAAGCACGTTTTAGAAGTGTACCCTCTTTTGTGACATTTCAGCAATTGAGACGCTCACTGAAAGTACTGCTTCTTTCAACTCTTTTTGGCTTTTGCCTTTTGTGAGGAGACAAATGTAAGCGTCCTTTAAGCCATCTCAAAAAGCTCTGAGTATCATTTTTTTTATTTTCTTCTAATAAGAGATTCTTTGGAGGTTGCTCGTTAGTGAGGCTAGAAGTGGCGTCGTTATAAAGAGACAATAATTTTTGTGCTCTGAAAGCATATTCTTAGTCTCTTCTTTAGAACTGTACTTTAGATATAGAATTTCATTCTGGATGGAGATACGAGAACGTGACTTTAAAAACTGTTCTTGGAAGGCTTTTTGAAGCTCCTCCCAATTATTAATATCGGCATATTTAACGACGTCATATACCCTTCCGACTAGTTTAGCTTTTATCACCTGTAGATAAAGATCTTTTGAGGCTTCCTCTCTCTGAAACATTTAGCATAGGTTCAAAAATTTAAGCAAATTTTCTGAATTCGCATCGAATTTAGGTATAAATGAATTGGCATCATTAGTAGTGAGCGTTTCTGGCTCCGCGATTTGGCTTCTAACTGATCTGTTTCGTGGTAATGTGTTTCTTTTTTCTTTTTTTTGGGTTTCCTTCTGTGGGAAGTTAAGCGTGATAGGAGTGTATCTCGAACGCGCCTTTGCGACCTAGTAATGATTTTCTTTGTACCTTCCACTTTTGTGGAAATTTATTTGATTCTTCTTTAATAAGGAAGTTCGCTAGTATGGGAATTTACTTGATTTCGCTTAAGTTAAAAATTTATTAGAATGTCGATATTGCTTTCATTTAACTATGTAGTACTAACGTGAGCTTTCGTACAAAGCTTTCGATTTAGTGCCACACGCAGAAGCAGTACTCGCTGTATATACCTTGTTCTATCAGCAGTACATAATCAATGATGAATTGACATGGCAAACATTTTTTCTTCTATATTTTTTTGGTCCTTTGTACAGTACATATGCACATATATACACAACGGCTAGAACAAGTTGGGTTAAATATTTGCCATAATATTTTCTTATAAATATATTCGAAATTTTTTTTTTTGTATTTGTGTATTGATTAAAGGTAGTTTTGATTAAAAAGTAATCTTAATTAGATGTATTGTTTTCAATTTGACAAAACCTTTTCTAATCCAAAAAATGTTAAAACAAATCCATTCGTAATTGTCCATTGTAATGCAGTGTGTTTCTTAGAAACAAAAGATTATCCCAAGCTAATAAAATCAGCAATAATACTCATAAACTAAAGTACAATTCAAAATTATGCACATATGTGTCCATAGAGAATGTACCCAATCGATAACTTTAATTATTTTCCGAACACACCTAGAGCGAAAAAACCGATTACAAAACAAATTCCCAATCTCAAACAAATATGCAATAAAAATGTGAAAAGAGAAAAAAATTCCAAATTTCCCTCGGCGTATATTCTAAATAAATATCTTTCGTCTCTTTTTAACTAAACCATAAACGAAAAATATTAACAAATATTCTCCCTTTTCTCTCATTGCATTCCTAATCCACTTGCTTGCTCCATGACTCGCCGTAAATATACATTATGTACATACGTGTAGGATAGATACTCATTTTTATAGGCACAAAGGAAAAAAATGTTTGAAATTTTGTACTGGAGCCTATCGCCATCTCAGAAAGCTTTTGAGAATTAAAATGAATAAAAACCAATTTTATCATTCACTTTTTATCACGATAGAGGTTTACAAATTGATTTTTATAAAATTAAGTAATTTCGGGATTAATCCAGTTTTTGGACCACTGAATAGAATCACCTCAATATTCATTCTCGTGTTAAAATAATCATGTAGCAATAAATTTTATTCAAGTTACAAGGGTCTCAATCTTATTGTTATGAAAGTAATCATAACAGGAAAAATATTAACAAATTTGAAAAAAACAGCTCCGGTAGCATTTACAAATATGTATAGGTATGTTTGGAAAACCTATGTACGAAAAAGTTATTTTGGGGGCGAGGAAAATAACACGGGTTTTGAGGTTTTTGATTTAAAAAAAAAACCAACATCTTTTTCAAAAATCTAGGCCCGGTAGCATTTGAACTAAAGAGTTTCTATTATTTGGTCGAAGGTTTCAAATCAATATCATAAAAACTGGAAAATAAAAAGGGGGAACAAAATGCTTACAAATTTATTCGGCCTTAATACCTGAGAGAGTACCTTTGTGAAAAATAAGTTGAGAAAAAAGAAGGTAGAATACATGTACATACATATATAGTATATGTATTTTACATTTTTTCTACTAAATAATTAAATTATTAAATTTTCTCTTATCTACTTTTGTTTTGAAAAATAATGTAAATCAAGGTTTTTGTTTTGTGTTATAGTAATATAGTTTAAATTTAAATACTATATAAAGTGTTTCAAGAAATAGTGTCAAGCGGAAGTACAGAAGTAGCGAACCCTTAGGGGTACCCGAATCACCCATACGTATGTTCTGGGATTTTTTGTAGTTTACGAGTTATGATTTTTCACGAAACTACAAATTCGAACACATTTTTGGTCTAGTGACTTAATAATTGAGATAAATTATTATTTTTTGTTTTCAATTTAGCTGAATGTTAGGCCCATCAATGTAAAAAGATTTGAGTCCGTAACTCATACCATTGCGCCAAAGAAATTTTTAAATTCTATAAGGTTCAAAATAATAAAATGTACCAAAAAAAAAAAGTCATAACTTTTTTCACCCAAACCTATTTTAAAAACTTCCTCATTTCATTGGATATTTACCGTGTAAATTTTATTGAGATATTTCTATGGCATCATACCTAAAATTCAGTTCAAACGTACTAAGTCTTTAATCTATTCGAACTGGGGAACTAAATTTTCCGCACCTTAGATCGGACCTAACTTGGTAGATTTATGTCCGATCGGAAAATGGGTTGCACTGTTCGGCTCAGCTCATTACCACCCACCATTCGTAGAAGAAAATTTTTCTCTGGATATACAAGATACACAAGTAAGATAAATCTAATTAGTAGGAATTAAAAATTTAAAAACAAAGAAGAAAAGAAAAAGCCAAACCAAATTTGTTATGGTCGTAGCATACTGCATGTAGCAGTATACTACACTGAAGCTAGCAGCAGTACGCACCGTGTGCTACACGACGATTGTGCTGCCACTCTGACCAGACTACTACGCGAGTGAGCCCTGGCTGGACAGAGTTAGGAAAAACTTTTTCGATAGAAGAAGAAGAGAATGGAGTTTGACTTGCATTCCGGGAATACGGAATTTTCTTCTCGTGTTCTTCCACCAGTTGTTAAATAATTTACCGTTTATTTCCTTTAAAAACTATCGTCATAAAGGTTAGCGTTTTTATCCCGTTATTTTCTACTTAGCTTGCATTTAATAATATTATTAAAGTTTCGGCCTTTTTGTTAATATTGGTGGACGAAGAAACTGGAGAGTGATAATCCCTCAGTCAGGTATCACATCATTTAGAAACATTTGTAATTGTCTGGGAGAATAGGCGTCACAGGCGCCAGGTGGAAGTCTTATGCCCCGGCAGGGTGAACGCTATACGGTGGAGACACACATTTTACTAAAGAAAACGAACAGACTGAGAAATACACATCTGAAAGTCGTGTTCAATATCCCCACTGAGCGTAGAAATCATAGCTAAGGGGGATCTTCAGGTAGTTCCAAACAAACCAAGAGGATAACTATCCAACAACCGATCAAACAAGAAAATTAAAAAAAAAAAAAAAAACTATGTTTAGGCGAGAATAAATTGGCCTCTGAGCCAAGAGCCGTCCTCTGCATCCCATTAGGCACATAATTCACGGCTTGAGACGAAATCCACACTGTCAACACACGCACCTCGGGGTTAGACATGCATTATCAAGTAAAGAATTACCTTTACCTCAATATATTTCAATTATTTATTTTTTCCCGGACTGGAATCGAACCTGCACTTGTTAGAATCAGTCAATGATGGATAAAGAAGAATTTTTAAGAACTTTTATTTTTAACGATTCTAAATCAAATTCATAAATACATGAAGAAAAAACAACCGCCTCGTTCGGGGTTTGAAACCGGGACCTTCCGCTTGCCGGGCGACTGCTCTTACCACTGCAAGTTTCATAACAAATTTCTTAATACATAGAAGAAAATATGTAAAATTAAAATTTCCATTTTTAATTAATTCCGGATGAAATAGTGGTATAAAAATAATTTTCGCAAAAAATGAGATAATAATAAAGGTATATTTCTGTGGTACAAAAAAGGTCTTAGTAAAAGATGATAATCAAACAGATTTTTGGAGTACAAGATCTCCTTGCGGCATGTTCTTGCACTAGAAGGTTTTCCTTTGTAATAGATTATTTCCCAGATATGAATGGGCTGAATATTTTGTCATTTTAGAGTACTGAAAATCTCTGAACTTTCTAGTGCGAAATAAGTATGCAATTTTTTCTTTTAGATCTTATATCTTTGATATTTATACGAAAAGTGATATTTTAAATCTGCCAGAAATCACTAGAAAATTTGGAAACAAGATTTGTTACACAATTCACTATTAGAAATCATACATAAATAAATGGAAATCACAAATTGACTCTTGAACTATGTATGTTCGATGAATACAGAGAAAAATAAAGTTAATTTCAATTATTTAATAATTGAATTTTTTCTAGTTCGCGCTAGAGAAGATGTCAACGATGAAACAATTTCATTTCGTCCAGATATGGCTCATCAAATATTCGGAGAAAATGAAAATATATTCGGTTACAAAGATGCTAAGCTAACAATTATGTATACGGCAGGAGAAATGTACAATTTCATAGATATGAAATATACCAGCAAAGTAGAGGACAGAAAAGGTATAAAGGCCGATGATGTAATTGAGAAAATTGTTTCAAAACTCCCTATTGGGTGCCATTACGATAATATTGATGATTTCCTAAAAACACTGACTACAGCAGAGGAATTTAAGCCTTTTGGCGAAAAAATCGATGAATACATTGTGCCCGATTCATTAGGAAATAAAAGACATTTTGAAATTTACCAATGCGACGGTACGAATCAAAAATTTATAAATTTTTTCTGTAGACTGGAATCATTGGTGTTGTGGTTTGTTGATGCTGCATCATATATTGACATCGATGATCCCAAATGGATTTATTTTTTATGGTAAGGAATATGCTGCATGTTTGCTTTTATAAATTTATAAGAACATTTTTGCTCTTGCACAGCTATGAGAAATTTAAAAATTCCAATGGCAACTATCAGTACGCTACCGTTGGGTATAGCACTGTATATGAGTTTTATGCTTTCCCTGAACTTATAAGGCCACGTATTAGTCAAATGTTGATATTGCCGCCATTTCAGAAGCTTGGCATAGGAACAAAGGTTTTTGAAGCGATTTATCGACATTTTTCTAGAAGTAATGTCATTGATATAACAATTGAAGATCCTTCAGAAGAATTCCGCCGTATTCGTAATTATACTGATTCAAAGCTGTGTATGAGTTTGCCATCATTTAGAAAAGATGTAATTAAAAAAGGATTTAATGGACAAATGGTAAGAGAAGCCCGATCAAAATTTAAGGTAATTTTGCACAATTTTTATATTGATAGAAAAATTTAATTTCAAAAATTTGTTTTATTCTAGATCAACCCCAAACAATGCCGCATTGTTTATGAAATTCTGAGACTTTATCATACAAATATTAATGACCCTGATGATTACACAGGGTACCGTCTTAGCGTTAAGAAACGACTTAATTTGCCATACCATAAGCAACAACACGAGGTAAAAATGTTACAGAAAGCAAAAGTTGATACACAATGGATAATAGCGACCATGCCTTCTGTTGAAGAAAGGATAGAACAGTTGAAAGAAGAATATGAAAAGTTGGAAGAAGATTATAGAAATATTGTCGAAAAATTAAAGTAAAATTTTGAATTCGTGTTTTAGAATGTATTTATACAGTTGTGTTTGTATGTCTTATTTTTTGAATTCATCACTTTCTTTACTCAATAATTATATAGTAGTCCTTTTGTAATACTGTTTTATTATACCTTCGCTCTTCTAAATTAATAAGTAGATAGTTTAAAGTGAACAAATTTTTTTTTTTTTTATATTAGCTGGACTTGTTTTCAGTCTATACACTCAACTTTTTAGCGAAGTGGAGCCTGAGGAATAGTCAAGTTGAGATTATTTTCTGCAATTGGAACTACTTCGTTTTGATATAGGTAGTCATTTATAATATCAGCTGGTGTGGAACTTGTGAATTGTCAACACTTTTGTGTTTTGGCTTGTATGCAAAGAGAGTGTTTTTATTTTCATAAATTTTCATAAATTTAAAAGATAATATTATTCCTCAGCAAATGTACTCACGTTTTCTTCTTTCCTAGAATTTTCTTCTTTGCAATTGCTCTTAATTACATTGTTGCACAATTTGCGACATTTTCAATATTTAATTTTTGACTTGAAACCAATTTTTGTAAAAAAAATCTGTTCACATTTCACAAGTTCCACACTAGCTGATATAAATGATTACATACATCAAAACGTGTACCAATTGCAGCGATCGGGTGTTTGATATTTGTGTAAACCCGGTTTAGATTAGTCAGGTGAGGTGCGCTTTGAGGTACCTCAAAATGTCCTTCATGACTACCTCAGTCAACTTGCTGCTTTACGGTTGGTGGAACAAATATTTCGACAAAATATGTAAAGTAACAACACACACAATTTTAAATTGCACATCATTCCTGCCCCAGCCAGCATCCTACCCACAAGTTTGCGGCAGAGGCAGTATACGGACTCATCTAAACCGGCTCATAGCCGCCATAAAAATGTAAGTAATTTTCTTGCTCATATTCATATTCACCATTAGATATGGTATAAACAAATATTCCCAAGATTTTTTTTTAAACTCCATCAAATTTACAATTAAGCTGTCAAATGTTATCGAGAAATTGCTCCGAACACATCGAAGCTTGTTAGCATCAGCACCATCGGACTTCAATATGGCTCCGAGGGTTTGGGTGTTAGAAATGCCGGAAGAAGAACGGTCAGCCATTTTGGGTTTTTTTTTTTTTGGTCGAGAGGAGTTGAGGACGGATCAGCAAAGTGTGGAGGAAAAGAAAAAGAAGCGGCTGCCATTAGTAAAAGTTTTATTTTAATCATAAATCAGCGAACAAGTTATTAGAAATACCCTGATTAAAACAAAAAAGAAAGAAGATATAATAAGTGCTACACCGTGTTTAAATTAGATTAAGACCCGGTAGCCAGCGCATTGGCAAAAGCAGAAAAACCAAAACAGAAGAAAGAGGGACAAATTCCCTAATCACATATAGCGACGAAATATGCCGGCACACTCAGTGCCTGTTCTGTCACCGAAACGCCTGCAAAGATTACCAAAGTAAAATAAAGCTTTCTCTGATAGCACGATTTCAGGGGTTACCACTACAATCATTATTCTTTTATTCTATCGGTGAAACTGCATGTACTTGAGCGCGTAAAAATAGACTGAATCACTACGGAAAGTTCGGTGCATGAAATGAAACAAAACGAAAATCGAGATATATTCCATCTCGCTCATTATTTTAGCATCTTTTCACGGTTGATTCAGTACTCACAGCAGCGGTTTAGTTCAGCATTCATAGAGAGATAAAGTATATTGATAGATTTGTCTCATTCTAATTATTTTACAGCTTTTCAGGGCTTGTAAAGTAGTTTTGAAGTACATTGCATGAAGAAATTCAGAACTAATTTCCAATTAAATCCATTTAAAGTGCGTCTGAGTTACACACATTTCACATATCAGTAATAAACTGGTAAGAATTGAGAAACAGATTTTTAATTATATCAAAAAAAAAGTTTTACAATTACAGACAATCTATCATTTTAAAGGTTCATCAAAGTAATTGACTAGACATATATATATATATATTTTATAGCCAATGAAAAGGCTATGACTGGTGAGGTACTGCTGTTAAAAGAGTTCATAACTTACTAAATTTAATTAAAAGAAAAGATATTTTCTTATTTTGGATAAAATCTATCTCCTGAATTATGTTTGAATGGTGTGATTCTCTTCATAAGTTCAAAACTACTGAAATATGCCCGAATATTGTGGTTCTCTTCACTACTTCAAAACTACTGAAATATGCCTGAATATTGCGGTTCTCTTCACTACTTCAAAACTACTGAAATATGCCTGAATATTGCGGTTCTCTTCACTACTTCAAGACTACTGAAATATGCCTGAATATTGTGTGTGCATCTCTTCACTGGTTCAAAACTACTGAAAAATGGCTGAATATTGTGCCTCTCTTCTTTGGTTTAGAAGTACCGAATAAATCCCCCAAAAACTACAGCATAAAAGTAATAAAAAACTGATGCTTCCCTCCTGAAAGTTCGGGTTTTTCAGTTTTGGTAGCGCTACCTGTTCTGCTCTTACATACGCAAATAAATCATTAAAAAACGCGACAGTGGTTATATGTGTTAGTGTTTACCCCTGAATTTTTTCCCGACTGCCTATCCTTTTTCACTGGAGCTGGAAGGCTTCGGTTTAGGCCTCCCGAAGTACAATTTCAGTACTTTTGTGCTATCAGGGTGCAAGAGATCATAAACGATTTCTTTAATACAGTGTTAGTCGCTGAAAACAATATCAGAGGTGGGCTTTACTGGCCTAATCAGCTCAGCCGCCTCCAGCAGCCATACTCGTAAGGAAGGCGGAAGCTAACCTCAAATGTTAGCGACGTTAAAGCCGCGTAACCCATGTATATGCGTGCTCGCCCAACTGACTGCGTAATCAGTTAGCAGTAGCACCTGAAATAAATAAAATTTATTTTAAATTCTTGCAATTTTGTGGTGAAATATTTTAATATTATTTCAAAAAATTTCGATGAACGCTTTATTTAACAGTTTATGAACTTACCTGGTGCAGTCCTTTAGCAGGAGCACCTGAAATAAATAAAAATTTTCTTTGTTCGGTGATCAAAAATCATACGATCACTATAATGCTCGTCGAGGTATTGGATCAGGAGGTCAAAGAACTCACCGGCGCAATCTAAACGTGGTGCCCCCGACAGGTGAGAGATAGTGCTAAATCGCCGCGAATTATCGTCCCTCGTATTACACAGCAATGAACTCAGGAGTGTGGTAATCAGAAAGCACTCGAAGTGTAGAACTATAATCAAAAGCGATCTATGCATTGTATCGTCATTGTCAGGTAATAGAGTTAAAGTACTCAGCCGTGTAAGCAAACCGTGAAGCACCCGAAAGCGAGGAATTGCGTTCAGCCGTCACCAATTGCCGTCATTAGAATCATATTGTATTGAATGTACGAGTCTTATCCATATATAAGCATCTATAGGATTAGACTTATTGCTGGGTTGATAGAGATAGTTTTCGTTCGAGCCGTAATGTTTTAATAATTGTTAACTTCGAATCATAATGTACATTTGAGTGCTATCCATCCTATGAGCACCTATAGAGTAGATATATTATCGAAGTATTAGCTACCATTTATTGGATTACGGGCGCAGATGGGAGAACCTCTTCCGACGCGGGCGTTATCATATTGAATGTAATTCCCAAAAAGGCCTTTTGGCGGTTCCTAATAAACTGTTCTTGGAGTTAGCCAAACCCATGTTATCCTGCCTGCCTGCCTGCTACACTGTCACTGGGTGAGCAGCCAGCTATTGTTGGTAGTAGGACTATACGTCTCTAGATCTCACTCGCTAAATGCTCTTAGTACCATAGCATCCTGATGTTGTAAAGAGATTTGGATTTCATCGCTGTTTTTAAATGATGTTAGAAATGGTGAATAGGGGTGATGTTCAAATTTAGTAACACTGTCTGATGCAATATGAAGTATTCCTTTATTCATTGTTTCAGCGTTAAGCCTATCGATTGTAAATATGCTGTATTTGCAGGTGTTAATGTAGGTCTTGATCGCTTCAAAGTTGTCCGCTGACTAATGTGTGTGGCTTCAAATGTAACCTGATGGTTACAGTCTCTTCTCTGAAGTTGATTAAGTCACCGTCTTGGTCAAGGAGCTTCAATGTTACAGAGCTTATACGTTTGGTGTTCACAGGCAAATAGATTACATTTTTGGGTACCTCCACTATTTTATGCCCTAGCCCCACGTTCGGGGAAAACTCGTGGAGAGTGTGCACTTGCATATTGTTGAAGAATGATTTTGATATAGTATTACATTCGATGTGTATAGTATTTACTTTAATGATGTTGACTGGCAACTCTGATGTATGCACTATATTAGCAGATAATTTTCTTTTACTGAATCCAAGCAGAGGAGCTATGGATCTCTGTCTTTCAAAATGTATTTCTTCAGTTGCCTTAACTTCACTCTTCAATGTTAGTCTTTATCCTAACCTTTATCCTTTTCCCTTCTTTATCCAAGTATCCTTGTACATATTTTGCTATATCATCAATCTCATACATGAACCAGATTATTGCTCACATCAATATTGGGTATAGAGTTGTATGTTTGAAAATCAATTAGTCCACAAACATAATCCGTTGCTAGCTCCAGCGTGAGTAGAGGTGAATATCCCGTGAGAGTAAGTGTTAATGACATTGTGGTTGATAATGAATTGTCCCAATATCAATATAGATACATTTATTTATAGATATTAATAATCAATGGCTATAACAATTATATAAAAAACTCTAAACATAAGTGACCACAAATTACTGCATCATAGTTCTGATAAGAACTGTAGTTGTACGTTATATTACTACCCAAGTAGCTTATGAGTTACCTTGGTGGTTGGAGATTGCCAAAGCTATCAAAATATTCGATGTTATCATCTTTCTTTTAGTACGCTACCCAGTGTGAACATGCTCCAGTGGAGATGTCCAAGTTAACAATACCGATTTCTTGCTTTTTAGGTAGATTATCGCGCATAAATACTCGTCTGAAGTGGGGCAAGTGGTCTTTTGGGTATCGTCTTTATTAGTTTTTTGGTTGAGGTTCTAGATAGAGTCCAAGTCCTTTTCCATCTTAATGAACCGCTATAGTTTCCATTGCTTGGTTATGACGTTTGCTTTCTTCAAATTTTGCCTTTGCTGCACTGGTATCATTTACTGCTTTAGCTATGCCTGCTGGAAGTGGAGTTTTAATAGATTTCTTCTTTCTTTTCACAATATTTATAGCTGCACTAAGAGCTCTTTTTGTAGCTTCCATAAAGTTTTTGGTTTTCTGACTTTTAAAACCTTACGTGCATTTCCTACTGCTTCTCGGAATGTGGGTTGACGTTTATTTTTAACCTTAAGGCCCATACCCATCTTAATTTTAGCCTTCATTGCGTTTGTTATAAGCCAGGTGTTGGCACGTTCACTTAAATTTGCGTCCGTAGATTTTGCACGCAGCCAGGGCTTTTCAGCTAATATTTTATCAGTTATATGTCGATCACTCATCTTTATGTCGCGAGTATGCTACATCGTGTTCCTTGCAGGCTGCGTCTAGTGGATTAATGCCCGGATCTCCTCTCGCCAATCTTTGTTGTAACTTTGTTCCTGGTCCACAGTACTGGTATCCCGGTAGATGTAATTCAGCAGGTAATTTGTTGATTGAATTTAATAGTCCTCTGCCCCCTTTCAAAGCTTTACATTTACTGGAGCGTTTCGATTTGTAATCCGACATCTTATAAGGTTCTGAGGTGAAATGTAATATAAACAGGTGTATTTATAGGAATCCCGTTAGTCTTCCATATGCGGTTCACTAAACAACAACAAGCTTTTCCTGTTCGAAATGCTGATGTAGCTGTTATGAAGGTGAAAAAGCAGCATGGCTCCATATTGCCTAATAGTATAAGGAGCATCATTGTTGGACCATTTAATTGTGGAAAAACTCATGTTATGATAAGTTTGCAGGAACATCCCAACGGTCTGAGATATGAAAATATTTACATATATTCCAAATCTTTACAACAACCAAAGTATGAATACTTGAAGCGAGTGATGACTCCCATATCAGGATTGGGGTATTATACATTCTCAAACAACTGCGACGTTCTACCTCCAGAGGAAGCCAAATCACATTCAGTGTTTATTTTCGATGATGTAGCATGTGAAAAGCAAGATAATATGCGATCCTATTTTTGCATGGGTCGTCACGAAGTTATTGACAGCTTCTATCTCTGTCAAACATATACGCATATACCAAAGCACTTAAACGTGACAATGCTAAATTAATAATCTTATTCATGCAAGATGAAACATATCTATAATGATCATGTGAATACAAACATGAAATTCGATAAATTTCAAAGAGCCTGTGCTGCATGTTGGAAGGATGAATATGGTTTCTTGATGATTGATAACGACAGGATTTGACACCTTTATTGTACTATAAAAGGATGAAACGTACGAAATCTACATAAGTCGAAGTTGTAACTCAGCCGAAAGCACATCGAAGCTTGTGAACCTGCTAAGTTGCTTACTATTAAATGGATTAAAGCTGTTAAGCTGTTATCAGATTTGCTCGAAAATCTATTCACCTGTTATCAGACCTGTTCAAAAAGCTGTTCACCTGTTATCAGAGCTGTTCGAAAAGCTGTTCACCTGTTATCAGACCTGTTTGAAAAGCTGTTAAGCTGTTATCAGATCTGTTCGAAAAGCTGTTCACCTGCTATCAGACCTGTTTGAAAAACTGTTAAGCTGTTATTCAGTTAATATCGAAGATGAATGAAAATCTATTAAAAGAAATATCAAGACTATGAATGCAGTGCGAAGGAAATTTAAGGCCCTAAAGACGGGAAGGATTGAAGCAGAAGCTCAACTTGAAGAAACTTTTAAGCCAATCACTAAGCCCTTAAAAGAGTTTGTTAGAAGAGCCAAATATGAGCCACCGAATATAGCCAAATTTGAGCCAAAAGAAGAAGAAGCTAATGAGATTCTAGAGCCTTTTACCCCTCCCAAACGGAAATAAGTTAAAATGGAGGCTAGTAGCACACCTAAAAATTATGGAGATTACTCTTTAACATCTGAAGAAGAAGAATTCGCAACACCCAAATATTCAAGAACATTGATAGGAAGATAGCCTGGCACCTCTTTGCATACGTTTGGATACATCGTTTCAAACTATTTAAAGCTATTCATTGCTAATAGTCCTAAGATTGACTACACCTATGGAGTTTACTATGATGACAGTTCTAATAAGTGGGGAATTGGTAATTCAACGTTTGATGTTATGATGAAGGTGAAACAACTTTGGGGCTATGTGAGCTGCTATTTATCCTGTAAAAAGTCTATATACTAAAGGGGATTTAACTAATTATGGATCTATTTTGAGAGATACCAATGCATATAAACGTGACTATGCCGAAGATGGGCAAATAAAAGGCACTAAAGCGGCTAAGTATAAAGCTATAATCAGTAAATTTATACAACATAAAGGTATGAGGCTAATGCATCTGCCTATGGAAAACATTGATTGGGATGATCCAAATGCATTAGTGGATAGGCTGAGTCTTCTAATGGCATCAAAACACACTAGAGGAGTTACGAGAAGCGGCTATTATAGTTTAAATACTACTGAATTGCCATACTTCTACACAATATACAGATGAGCCTCGAAAAGCGAGGATATCTCGGGAAAGCAGGTGAACGTGGACCTCCAGGAGCAACAGGATCTCAGGGACCATCCGGTGAACAACGGTCAGCTGGTAAACAAGGAGCTCAGGGTCCAGCTGGCGAGCAAGGAGAGCGGGGTATTGGATTTAGTTTAAAGATAAACGGAGACTACAATCTAAACTCAAAGTGTATAAAACGACTTCGTGAACCCCTTGAAAATGATAATGCTACTACCAAAGACTATGTTGACAAGAAAATTAAAATAAGTGTTGAAGAAATAAAAAAAATATTAATATAGAGGTGACAAGTTTAACGCTATATATCAATGACGAAATCGCGAAGATTGAAAACTATCTGTTTACTTCAGTAATAAATAAGAAGGACTTGACACCAAAAGAATACACCATCAATAGTGGAATGATTTAACCGAACTCTGAAGGATATGATGTGGAAGGAATTCAGCTTTAATGGAACTTATCAGTGGATTGGTATGGTAAAGAAACTGCTCACTGAATACAACTCAAGAATACATCGAACTACGAAAATGAGACCACGTGATATAAACACTTCCAATGAGAACCAATTGCTTTCAACTGTATACAATCACATAAAAATTGTTGTTCCTGCAAAGTATAAAGTTGGAGATTTTGTACGCATCAGCAAATATAAGCATAGATTTGAGAAAGGCTATACACCAAACTGGACAGCTGAGATTTTTAAAATTATTAAAGTTCAAAACACAAGCCCCATCACATATCAGCTGGAAGATTATCAAGGAAATCCAATCACAGAGGCTTTTACGAATTGGAGCTGCTGAAAGTTAAACATCCAAACCTGTATCTCGTAGAAAAAATCTTAAAGAAGAGTGGAGAGTAGTATTGGTATGCCGGTTCGGCCCCAAATTCTCATGTAATTTTGTGATATTATGCAAATTTAATTGGGTGAAGCAGCGGTGGCAACGAACGATGTGATGTGCTGTTCTTGTTTTGCGATAAATCGGGTTTAATAAGAACTGCAGCTACTTACTGAAGCAGCGAGAGTGAATAACGTTTTGTTTTGATAGCTTTTGCATATTGTGCAGTGTTATCAACCTTTTAAGACGAGTCATAAGCATAGCCTAGAGGAAGCGGCTGAGGGGGCCCGGGACACTAACCTATGCTCGTCCACTTCTACGAAGAACTTTTAAACGCACTTTTGAGAATTTAGACCTCCCCTTTAAAAATACATGAGAATTTGGCGCCGAACCGGCATAGCATATAGCTTTTATACACACTTTTGGGAATTTAGACCTTCCCTCTTAAAAATACATGACAATTTGGCGCCGAACTTTAAGCTTTTATACACACTTTTGAGAATTTAGACCCCCCTGTAAAAATACATGAGAATTTGACTGCCAGTGTACACGCTTTGGTTCTGGGATCGTATAGAGCTCTGATTAACAGTCAATATTCGCTTGTTATTCAAACATTCGACGTAGTCTTCGAAATTGGACTACATTAGTCTTTACTATCGTTTATACGCAAACTGTACAAATTCGCTCATGATTTTCGCATTCTCATCCTTCATAAGACCAGGAATCTTTTTATTCATGAGCGGTATATTGAACTGATTATCTTATGGGTAATCACTTGTATCAAATTTGTTTATATTTTCGGCCATAAGCTCATATGCATTTTTCTCTTCAAGTTCATATATTAGAGAATCTGTATCTCTATACATGACTTTACACTTATCTTTAAATTCACGCTGCATAAAACTGTAGTGGAAATCGTAGAGGCATATCTTTGAAATTTCCATAACTGCCATTCCAATATAGAGAGGCTTATTGAATAAGATTTTGAGTCTCCTTAATTCCACAGCAACTAAATTCGCATCAAATATTGTTGCACTGTGGAAGTTGGGTGCCTCAATCCGAGCTTTTGCACCATAGCTACCTTTTCACTTTACGCAAAGCTTGATATCGCTATACTTGCGAACATTTTCCATGGTCTTACCAAAAGCTGTATTATTCATCTTCTTATAGCTGTCCTTCTCATGATCGCTTGTGGCCTGCTTCCGTTTGGTGGTATTTCAGTTAATATATGGTTTAAGCCAAGCTGATCGGTCGAATTGAAGAACCCGGTGCACTTTTTTCAGGATGGGGCCATGTGATAAGCATTGCTTCAAGTTTCGGTAGTGTATAACATATTTAGTTTTTGGATGTAATGTTGTCAAAAGCTTTTCTAATTTTGCTCCAGGTGGTGCTGCATGCTCAGAGCAAAACGGTAAGTCCTTATGCCTATCATGTAGATGTTGAGGATAATCCAAGTCGACTTCGAATATGTATCCAGTTGGAGAATCATCAGGAATTTCGGAAACGACAATATTGGGAACATCAACCCATTTGAATCCTCTGGTTGGTAAATGCTGTGACATGGCCCATCCATAAAGGTTATTCACATCATAATACATCAAGTATTTCTCTTTCTCCTCTGGCTTAAAATCATCCATATATTTGTTATTGGCTTTACTATATCTGTTCGAACATTGACTTATACCACCTCGAATGCCTCTCTCTAGAGAATAGCTGTATATCTACGTCGGTTATCAGCTCTAATTTCACATTAGTGTATTTTAACATAGCATCCCATGTTAGGCCCTGCATGGTGTATAATATGCTGGATCTAAATTGTATGTCTTCATGCACACTTCTCGAAAGTTCTCAAACACATCAGCCAATAAGAGAACATCAGTCTTAAGGTATAGATCTGAATATTCACCAAGTGTTTGTATTTCAAATTTTTGCCAGACCTCTTCAGCATGATTGTAGTCCTCAGGAGATATAGCACTGTCAGTCAGTTTATTATAGAACGCTTCCTGTGTTGGCAAGTTCCGGAAATCCAATTTACCCCAGTCATCAATAAAATCATATGGGAAGACACCTTTGCGCGTAAGAAGTTTAATAGTGTCATCATCCAATCCCTGCCATACTGATCTTATAGTATTTAAGTTATGCATTGGCAGCAGTGATGATAGCTTATCTAAAGATTCTGCCATATAACGGAAGGAATCGATGAATCTGAATTTGATATGACTGTCCTCCATCTGCTTGGTGAATGAGATATATCTTTCCTTGTTTATTGGTAAGAGATCAACTTTTCCTGGGAAATATGTAGCTATATCCTTAATTATGAAATGGGCATCATATCCGGATAAATTATGAAAATCTACTGGAACTATGGAGCACTCTTGATACATAAGATTGCACGCATTCTGCGCTGGTCCTAGGTATTTTCCTCATTGGATGCAAACGTTTTTTCGCAGATATCAAGTATTTTACATATGCGAACGCCGTTCCTCTTTAGTGAGGGGCTGCATTGGCCTGATGTTCAGCTTTTCCTGTACAGCTATGGAAGCAATTTTTTGCAAACCATTGTTGGCAATTCTTGCCTCGATATGCTCGGTAATATGAAAGCTTAGCATCATGTTTGCAGTGGAAATAGAATCCTATGCTGTGAACTTCATGTTGCTGAATTCGCTGTGTATTTTGATCGTTTCCCTGAATCGGCTTCAATATTGACTCAAGATCAGCATACACGCAAAACGGGACGGGATTCTTATGGTTATAGCTCTTGAATTCTAGACCGTTCTTTTCCTCTGAGGGAAACATAATTTTGCAATCATTTTGATTCTCACATTCAGGAGTGTGTGATGCTAATTTTTGTTCAGAGTAAAAGTAGAGCAAACACCTGTTGCATATATACATTCTACCATCATCTTTCGAAGTTTGCGTCGATACGAGGCGCGAAAGATCTTTAATCCAGCAGAAATGATATCTGCCAACATCACCATCATCATCATCGTCATCATCTTCCATATGATCATTATCCATTGCAATATTATTAGTCATCTTGTATAATTCAGAGATTTACATGTCGCTCCATCCTGCGTTTCTTAAGTTTAACTGGAACTGTGGTGAAGGAGCGCTCTTTGTCTAGGATGAATGCGTTTATTGATAAATCGTTTTGGTCTTCAAATTGCGTAATTTGCTTAAGTGTTATGCGAAATGTTATCCTAGTTAAATTAAGTACATTTGAATAATGTGGATATGATGAGGATATAGCGCTGATGTTACGGCCAACGCAAAGTATACTTCATTATTATTTTTCACATTAATGCAAGCTTTCTTGATGCAATCTCCTTTGGCAGAGGTATATAAAACGATCCTCGAACCGGCTCAAGCTTGTTGATAATGTACCGCTAAATGTATTACAAAATGCAGTGCACAACCACTATCTTTCTCTTGAAACTCTTCTATCTAAGTGAGTATTGGGTCGTAAGTATTTCATTCAAACCACTCATTTAAATTATCCTCCACACTTATTGGAGCAGTTCTTGGTCGAAAATACTTAATGTCTTTAATAACTTCATTATCCAGCAGTTTCTTTAATAAATTCACCACAAAAATTTATAGCAATTTTAATATGATATTGTTGTTTTAAAGTATTTTTAATGAGGCGAGTAAGTAATTTGGAGGCATCTTGCATAAATAGCTTAGGATCTAGGTGGCTTATATTTACGATAACACCTGCCCTAATTCTACCTGCGAATGCTGTTTTTATTTCTTCCCACTTAACAAAATCACTTCTTATTACACGTTGATTAATTTCTCCACTTCGATGGGGAGCTTTGATTAACACTCTCAACGATTTAATTTGAGCAATACTGAATGTTTCTGTTGCACTCTTTAACAATATTGGTTTTATTCACAGAATTTGTATCACTTAAACACTTCAACACATATTCTCGTAATTTCTTAATTAATGAAAAACTTTCATTTACTACTGTGATAGACATTTTTAATTTTTTTTTATTAGACACTAACACTGAGACTCACTTAGATTGACTGGTCCTCCCCAAAAGTTTGTTTGCGCTTTTATAGCAACGGTTTGTAAACATGAATTATCCTGCTGCTACAGTAGTGATTGCACAGGATGAATTCCAACGAATTTGCTTACAAGCTGAGATGATATCGAATTACACCATAAACAAAAAAACATAAATCACTCAAATTAATTGCTTAAATTTGATTACTTTATTCTGCTGGTCGAATTTGCAAATGTGAATGATATCAAATGAGATTGTTTATATGAGTGCATTTCAAGAATTTCTTATGTAAATAAAAGAATCATTCAACTTAATGTGCTGATATTGCTTAAATTTTTTTTACAACAGGATGTGAAAATTTGTTTACTTTATGCGAATTCCAGTGAAACGCTTCGATTGGTTTGCAACAAAAAAATTCTTGGAAATGGGTTGCTTACAGGAAGTGTGATCTAAAATTATATTATGGAAAAAAACATGAGTCATTCATTTATTAAATCAGTTTGCTGATAAATTTGTTTACAACAGGATTAAAGCGTGGCTATAAATTGAGGAGCTGAATCAGATTCACTATCAGTTTCATTTTGGAATTCATGGAAGCAACAACGAATTAGAGTACAACAATAGCTGGCGCAATGGATGAACTAAAGAAGCTGGGGCAGTATTCACCACTCCTGAAAACATCGCGAATGGAGCTGGGTCAGGAATATAAGGTTGTTGCAGCAAGGCGATGTAAAACTAAATTTGGAGATCGTGTGGTTCTCGCGTTGGAAAACTACCATCTTTTTCTTCCTTCGAGGTACAGCAGAATTTCAGAGGATTCTTTGAATGAAATAAACACTAATGGCCGGTTTCACAGTCCAGGCTTAAGCCAGAGCTTAGTTAAGCCACGGGTGTGGCTTAAGCCCAGAACTTAAGCCTACTCGGTTTCACAGTACTCAGTTAGCTGAGGCTTAGTTAAGCCGCGGATGAAAATTTTTAAGTTGTCAGCACTGCGGTAATTGTAAATTTTTTTAAAGGAAAATTGCCATTGTGGATTAAAAACTAAGCGAAAAGAAGAAGGTCTTTTTATTTACCAGTTTGTTGTGGTTTTTTTCTGGAAGGATATCAAATCCAAAATCATTGTTGCAGAATGTTTCGGCAACGTAAACCATCAAAGCCGAATGTATCTACAGCCGGAACCGAGAATAAAAATCAACGTCATCCCATTTCTCGAAATGTTGCGGGCGACTCTTGGTCTCTTATATCCTCTGCATCAGATAAATAACTCTTTTTTGTCCTAAACTGTTTGGTTTCTTCTTAAAACGTCAAATGGAATGCTGACACTAGCTGCCAGACAGTAATAAAAACTGCTAATTAGATAACTATTTTTCGCTTGGAAAACTTCAATTTAGTTTTAAAAGATAACTTTTGAAATATGCACGTTCATTTAATAACAAAAATTATAATATTTAGCAATAATTTCTTATGTGTTTCACAGCAAAATCTGAGGCTTAAGCCTTCGAGATGACGGGCTTAAGTTAAGCTTTCCTTAAGCCAGTGATTTCACTTAAGCCTTGACTGTGAAACCGAAATATTTATTAAGCCTTGGCTTAAGCCATCGCTGTGGCTTAAGCCTTGACTGTAAAACCGGCCATAAGGGAGACTTCTATGTAATTAATAAAGGAGCAATCGGACGTTCATACAAAATTGAATTTGTTCAGCATGACACAAATTTGTATCCAATTACATATTAGCTGTGTTCTTTTGTGTACCTTGATACATACAAAATACAAAATACAAAATTGAATTTGTTCAGCATGACACAAATTTGTATCCAATTACATATTAGCTGTGTTCTTTTGTGTACCTTGATCTAGACCTCACATATACTGGAGAGAACAAATTGTTTTGACGGTTGAAGCGAACTATTTGTACTGTTCGCTTCATTTAAAAATCGCTAATATCTCGAAAACTAAAGATTTCTGATGAAAATTTCGTCCCCCCCAGAACTAAGACCCCACCCCCACCACCTAGAATGCATTGGCATCAACAAAAATATCCTAGTGTTAACTTTAATTATTACTAATATTAATTAAAAACCACAGCCCATGGAGGATTTCTGATGAAAATTTCGTTCCCCTTAAAACTAACATCCGCATCCCCACCACCTAGAATCCAGATAAGCTTTACGGAGTGCAGTACGAGTGAGAGCAATTTCAGTGAAAGAATGTACTTGCAAAACGGAGTGCAATCATCACAGCCTTCACGTGGTGTTCTTCGATGCTGGAATTGTAATAGACCAGGGCACTTTCAAACAGACTGCAGAAAACGTCGACGAGTGGAATTACCAGAAGAAGAGGCGAAAAAAGACTGCCAAAAATGTCGAGCCAGGGAACAAGCTATTCGTGGATATACTAGATATCAAGCAGCGACTAGTCGCACCACCTCTCCTGTTGAGCAGTCGGAAAACAAGTAAAAACCAACTTTGTGAGGCAGAAGTTGGTTGGTGAAATCGACAGCCCCGAACTCATAATTCAAGTAGGCCAGTTGCAGAGAAATAATAACAGTCTTGTTATATATGGAAGTGTAGGAAAAAATGACTGCGCGGTCACTATCGATACTGGAGCTTCGAGATCAATTATTAGAGCAGATCTTGTTAAGAACAAATGGCTTCACAAGACCACCAAATATCTACTTGGAATAGCAACTGGAGCAGCAGCACAGGTGTTTGGAGAAATAACTTCAGATGTTAAACTAGGCGAAGTACTATTTCCTCACACTTTTCTGGTTTCGGACAGAATAGATGAATGTATTCTTGCAATAGACTTCATGACCACATACAAAATAAATCTGGATATCGGAGAGCGGGTTCTCAGATATGGGAACATAGAAATTCTTATGAGACTAGGAGAAGGAGCAGATGGTCTGCGAAAATATTACTCTTTCGACATTCTCCGAGACACTAATATGGACAAAGCTTACTGATGACATTGGGACCTGCCGATTCTATCTGGTGGAGCCTAACCCCACGAAAGTTACATTGAGCATCATTGTTGGCAAGACTTCAGTGAAGACAGAAGGTGCAACATTAATTCCAATCAGAGTGCTTAACTCATCCGAAAATGAGGTACAACTAAAAGAAGGTGCTATAATTGGAAATTGAGAACCCGTTTACCAAATCGTCAATTTGGATAATGGTAGTAATGTCAAGGATACCAAACCTATACCAGCTACTACCCAACAGGTTTAGAAACTTCTCTCGTCCAGTGCCTTAAGTGAATAACAATACAACGATAGATGTGATCGACGAATTTTCGGAAGTATTTGCAATGAATGATGATGATAATGACAACTCTCGTCCAGCTTCCGATCGATACAGGAGATTCCAGGCCCATTCGAAAGACACCACAAAGATTGCCATTGGCCAACAACCAGATGTTGTAGATATGGACATCGCCGATTGTTCTGGTCAGGAAAAAGGATGGCAGCACCCGATTCTGTGAAGACTACCGCCAACTAAGTAACGTGACGATAAAAGATAGTTATCCATTACAAAGGATTGATGACACGTTGGATACCCTTTCCGGAGCGCAATGGTTTTCCACACTGGATTTGAAGAGCGGTTACTGGCAAGTGGAAATACATCCCGAGGACCGAGAGAAAACGGCTTTCTCAGATGTCAGCGGCTTATGACAATTCAAAGTAATGCCATTTGGGTTATGTAATGCTCCAGCCACATTCGAACGGCTAATGGAATGTGTTCTACGTGGTTTAACTTGGAAAACATGGCTTGTCTACTTGGATTACAAAATAGTAAACGAAAGGATATTCAAGCACATAAAAACAACTTACGGGACGTACTTCAAAGACTAAAGGTGCGAAATTGAAGCTCAGTACGAGTACATGTGCTCTATTCAAAAATGAAGTTAAATATTTGGGGCACATAGTTTCATCACAAGGAGTAAGAACCGATCCAGAGAAGATAGAGTTCGTCAAAAATTGGCCAGTTCCAAAGGACAAACATCAATTACGGAGTTTTCCAGCTACCTAACACAGGCAATTCGTCAAACGTTTTGCAGATATAGCAAGGAGCCTACACCAACTTACAGAAAAGGGAAAACAAGCAACAGCTCTGTGATACTCCAGTACTTCAACATTTATATTGGACACGGATGCCAGCAATGTAGGTATGGGTGCAGCGCTTTCCCAGGAGGAGAATGGTCAAGAAGTTCCAGTAGCTTACTATAGCAAAGCACTTTCAAAGTCAGAAAAAATTATTGTGCTAAAAGAAAAGAGCTACTTGCCATTGTAAATTCAGCAAAGCAGTTTCATAAATATTTCTACGGGCAGAAATTCATCCTTCGCACCGACCATGCAACGCTGAAATGGCTTCTACAGTTTAAGAACCCTGAGGACAAGTGGTGAGATGGATAGAGCGACTCCAGGCTTATGATTTTGAAATCCAACAGCGAAGAGGTGATATCCATGGAAATGCAGACGCGCTTTTACGACGTCCATGCAAACTTGAATGCAAACATTGCTCCCGGGTGGAAGAAAAGAAACAGCAGCAACTATACAGTTGGTAACCGTGGAACTATCTACAGGTTGGGACAACGAGGACCTGCGCACAGCCCGACGGGAAGATCCGAACATTTCACCTATTCTTGCTTGGAAAGAAGACATGGAAAGACCAGACTGGAAGGATATTTCGTAACGGAGTGAGAAGCTGAAAAGTTACTGGACTCAATGGAACTCTGTTCATATTGAATGTGGTATATTAAAACACAAGTGGGAAGAACCTAACGGCGAATCATTCCGAATGCAGATAGCCGTGCCAGCATCAAACGTCAAAGATGTTTTAGAAGAAATACACTCTGGAACCTCTGGAGGACATTTGGGAGTGAACAAAACAATTTCCAAAATATGAGAAAGGTTTTATTGATTACATATGTGAGAAGATGTGGAGGTGTTGTGCCGCAGATGCTGCTTGCAAAGGGCCGCAACACAGAAGCTGAGGAAAAATGCACAAGTATAATGTCGAAGCCCTCTTTGAAAGGATAGCTGTAGACATCACTGGACCGTTTCCAGAAACGGATGGCAGTAACCGTTATATATTAGTTACCATTGACTATTTCAGTAAATGGCCTGAAGCTTATTCAATCCCTAATCAAGAGGCAACCACAGTTGCTGAAGAAATAATAACTAATGGGGTCAGTAGGTTTGGTATGCCTCACGAACTTCATTCGGACCAAGGACGGAACTTCGAATCGCGGACTTTCCAGGAGATGTGTAAAATGTTGGGAATGAGAAAAACCAGAACAACTCCTCTACACATACAATCTGATGGCATGGTAGAGTGCTTCAACAGAACATTGATCAAGCATTTAAGGAAAGTAGTTGACTATCATCAAAGAGATTGGGATCGACATATTCTTATATTCCTAATGGCTTATAGATCAGCCGAAAAAACACTACCGGACAAACCCCAGCTAAGGTCATATTCGGAAGAAAAATGCGTTTACCTAGCGACATCAAATTCGGTATCCCCAGAGGTGAGCAAAAGTTACCAGAAGACTACTTATCGGAGCTCAAACAACAATTAGCTGAAGTGCACGAGGCCACAAGAACGAAATTAGCAGCACATACTGATCGGATGAAGACCCGCTATGACTTACGTGCTAATTCCGAAGGATTTAACAAAGGTGATCTTGTTTGGCTGTACAACCCGAAAAGACAAGGGACGTTTTCCAAAACTACAACAACAGTGGGACGGACCGTATTCAGTAGTAACTGGAATTAATGACGTGGTATACAGGATTCAGCGTGGCACAAGAGGCAACCATAAAATTGTTCATTTGGTCCGCTTGTGTCAATAATACGAGCATCAAGGCCGTGGACCACCTGTTTTAAGAACGGGGCAGTATTACGAGCAACAGAAAGAGACAAGCGGTGACATCTACGGGAAGGTTCAGGAATAGAATAGTTAAGAAGATTCTGGAAGAGAACGCTCCAGAATAATCTGGAGAGTTTCTACGGTATAAATATAACAGTTGTCACCACCAAAAAAGAGGCACCTCAAAGCGCACCTTATACTGAATCGTCTAAACAGGTTCTATTAAACTGGTCAGAATCACCATGTTTAGACGGATGAGTATAAGGTGCGCTTCGAGGTGCCTCAAAATGCCCTTCATGATTACAACAGTCAACTTGCTGCCCTTGCTGCCTTCAGTCGGTGGAACAAATACATCGACAAATCATGTAAAGTAACAACTACACACTGCAATGCTTGAAACTGGAATGATCACATGACTCATAATACCCAATAAAAATACGTGCTGCCTCAAGAACTGCCTGTGAATTTTAAGTTGCACTTCATTCCTACGCCCAATCATCATTCCACCCACAAGTTTCGTGCGGCACTGGCATCATACTGACCTATCTAAACAGGCTCAACATGATATTGTTACATGCAACAAAAAGAGACCAGTGACATGTACTGGAAATGGAAACTTTGCGTAAGATGAATAATAATGTGCGGACAATAAACAACTTAAAGCTCGGAAAATCGATGGATCTCGAATGGAATCACCGGGAAGGTTCTGGACAATGTGAAGAGTATAAATAGAGCACTTGTTACTGCTAGGAGCTTGTCTTGCCTCAGAGAGTGAAGTGAAAGCGTATAAAGTGTTCTAATTAGATTGCGATAATTTGGAAGTACAGTACTAGCGATAATAAAGTAGATTTGATTGATAATTTGCGAACTTTATAAAAGTTAACAGTATAGTGATGTAAAGAGAACTTGTGAATCATACATAGCTGAAATATTGTGTTTTGAATATCGAGCTAAGGCCACGCACGTAAAAACAGGTGTCAGAAGTGGGATCAATTCGCGAAATGAAGTGATGGCATTTGACTTTTAAATTCAAAGTGTGAATAATTTTATGAAATTGTTTTAAATGTTGTACTTTGTAATCTGGAAAATAATTTATATTAAACTGTGAATTACTAAAGTAATGCGGCGCAAACTGGAGGAGCTACAGGATTTGAAAGTGGAGTTAGGGAACTGGTCATTACATACGACAGGTGCAAAGAATGTTATACTCGAGCGATTTACAGAAACTTTAATAAAGGAAGGAAATAGTCCCGAGACATTTGCTTTCGAAGACATTCCGCAAGAACCTGAAACTGAAGAAAAGTTTGCGATGAACATGGAACAACTTTTGGGTACTTTAATGAGCAAATTGGAGCTTTCATTAGATCAGTAGATGAAGAATGTTTTTGAGGAAATAAAAAATTATCTTCAGAAACAAAGAAATTTCTGGAAACCCGCTTGGGCGAACAAAAAAATTCTCTCGAGGAACAAAAGAATTCTCTTCGTTGATTTGGAGCTACATACATAGTTTAGAAAAGTCGCCATTATTCCCGCTATTTCTTTTTATATTAGCTGGAATTTTACCACGAAGTCCAAATAATCAGCGTATCTAAGCATCTGTTTGCATTTGTTGTAGATAGTCCATACACCTGAAGAAAATGTCGTGCGGTCTTCCAATTTAATTCCAGATTAAATTAACTAACGGAGCGCATAACCTTTTCTTAGAATTTTGGTGGGTAGGAACTTCTTTAAAGTACATATTATCTTTGTGTATATATTATATAGTGGTCGTAACTTCACCGAAGGGCTGTTGGGTTAACTTCTCACTCGCGGCGCTGCAGTAGATAACTCTTAGGCCAATGTCACCCGAGCTTCAAAATGACCGCGCGTCCAATTATCCGCAGGTAGGGACGAAAATATCGTTATTGTTACACGACTTTCAAAACGACCGCGTGCCAGAAGATTCGAAAGATTCGTTGTTGTCACATGAGCGTAACTTAATTCGTACAACGGAAAATTATGTTGCTCTTTTCTATTAGCTACTTAGTTTAATTATAGCATTTGATCAAAATGAATGTTCCATATAAGTCTTATTTTTATATTCTGTTGGAAAACTTTTAAAAAATCAAAAAAAGGAAAGAACCTTTGCATGCACTAAACAGCGAAAGATATTTCACCAGGCATTTCTCTTTGAAGCATCCTAAATTGAAGGAATTTTCAGAACTACTATTATCAACTATTATCGTAAGTCTTATTATGATCTTTGTATATTTCGTTGCTAGTACCCCAAAGATCTGGTCTCTGGGGTATCTCGTTTATCCACATCAATTTTCCTATTCATAAATTAAAAGTTTTGCAACATATCAAAAACACTACGGTTCTAATTTCAAATGATGCGCGACCATTTAGAAGCTCTTATTACAATGCAGATGCCTAGCAGTAGTCCTCATGATGCTCTACAGTTCGCAAGTTATGAGGGGAGAACGCCAGACCAAATTGGTTCGTTCGATCACAGCTCAGCCTTTTGGCCGCGGGGTGTAGATTTTGTACATTCGGAGGTAAAGATCCACGATTTGGCGGTGGAATCGTTAATGGAGGCAGATTGAATGCAGGCACGGACTGTCGAAATTCTTGATTTACAGGCTTCGTAAAAGTTTTTTTCGGAACGGCGCGCCTGTATAGACCGTGAAATTGTACTGTATGAGACGACACCTACAATTGGGCATTTTGATTGTTCACCTATCCACGTGCGTAAGCACGCCTTGTGGAACACATGTCCGCAGATGGTCTCAACTGGTTTTCTCTAGGCTGACCACTCTCCATCCTGATGGATGGTGCACTGTTCAAGCAACTTTGTTTGAATGTCCGTGGCGGCAGGTGGCGTTCGCATGGTAATCGTTGTATAAAATGTTCCGTGCTACAAGGTCTAATAAAAGTGTGATTGTATGTCCAAGTTGGATAATTCTGCGACCTGTGCAGAGGTCGAGCAAAAATCCGGGGTGAAAACTATAAGTACTGTCGACTACTAGAACCAGGACAACAAGTCTTTAAACAGGACGAATGTTCAAAAATTTTCCATCAACGAAAGGTTGATGTGCAACCCAAGGGTTGGTGTGCAACTTCAGTGTTGCTGCTTAAATATTTAAAGAAAAATTAAATGCTGAATTCACTTTATACGCTAACGTATGTGCTAAGTTTTTCAGCAAGAAGTCAGAAAAATTCCAAAAAACAATCTTGCCAAAATTATTTAAAGTTTCTACGACCGTTCAAAAATAAAAGGACTAACTCCCAGATGTTACAGGTATTTCATGCGCAGAACAATGATCAAGGGCGCGATGAAGGACGATGCTTAATTTCAAAATTGCCAACTGACTATGCATCAGCAAAATCTCTCAAAAACAAGGATACTGTAATCTATAATTAAAAATATCAAATATTCTACAACGTACAATAGTCCCGATGTTCCTGAAACGAAAATCAAAAGATTAATAAAACAAATTCTCTCCTTCCTTTTCCAAGAGCTTACTCTCCAAGTCAAGGGTCTCCCAAGTCTACTCTCTCAAAAATTCAGATCAAAACTAAAGCAAAAGCAGGTGATGTGGAAGTGTGCATGAAAAATTTGCGTTCTCAACGAATTCTCAGAGAAGGCGGGTCGGACATGGCAAAGACTGAAAATGCTGCTGGAGATTCTTCAGCAGTATGCCAGCTCCTGATTACTGAAGGTCTGCAGCATCACTTACATCCTCCAACAATTCCTTCCTTTCTCCTCGGTTGATTGCAATGTCCAACTAGCCCTCCAGCCAGGTAAAACCGTGAATCTGGTCAAGTAGTTAGCTCAAAGCCAAAAAGTCATCTCACAGATTCATGACTCTTTCCAGTCGGATGACCAGCTTCTACTGTCTTCTCACGGAGGCATGTCTCCTCCGTGAGAAGACAGCAGAAATTGCTGTGAGGCCACCTACCATTTCCATAGCAGAAGGCCAGCGGAAAAGATCTCAACAAAACTCAAAAAAGTCAAAAGCATTTCAAAAACAACGTCAAAAACTTTACTTTACTCAGAACAAGCTTTCAAAAACCTTAAACTTGAAAAAACGTTAGTTTACTTTACTCGAAACTTCCAAAACATTACCAAAATACAAAATCTCAAACTCGCGAAAACTTTAACTTTACTTGAAACTAGGAAAACATTGTCCAAATCAGTCAGACCCAGGTCCGCATATAACTTCCACTGGATATGAGACTTGAGGTCAATCAATTAGCAAAATACCAAATGATCGTCTCACTAAAAGTCCCAGTCCCCAGTAAAATTTACAATTAGACCACAGAAGTCTGCTGAGGTGGCCCCACGTTGAGCGCCATTTTTTTATGAAACTATAACACTATGCAAGCGCACAACTTGTCAAAACCACAAACTCTACTCTACAAAAAGTGCTTTAGATAACAACAACAGTTAGACTCAGGCCCGCCTGTAACTTCCACTAGACTTGAGACTACCGAGTCAGACAATTAGCTAACAGCCAAATGTCCATATCTCCAAGCAATTTCAGTCTCCCCAGCATCAGTCACATTTAGACACCCAAGTCCAACTGAGGTGGCCCCATGTTGGGCGCCATTTTTTATTATGGAACTATACTGAGCGATTGACTTGGACGTGAAGTCCAGACTGTCAGCATGACCTGACAGATCACATGTAGACAGCGTTGAAGTGCAGGGTGGTACGCTAGCTCGCCTCGGCTATTGGCGGACAGTGCGGGGGGATTCCACGAAGACCTTCCGCTGTCACCTGGCATATACAAAAAATGTCCGTGCCAAAACAAAAAAAAAGTGTACGGGACCTTTACATCATTTACCATTACCTCCTGTGAAGGCGCAGATGTTCCGCCTTCTTTCTGCTTACAGCATCCAACCAACGACACTGAGGGCAGAGTATTTTCCAGTGTCCCTATATGATCTGAAAGTTTAGAAGAGGAGCGGACCTAATCAACCTTCATTCTGATGAGGGCTCCAGGAGAGTGAGAGGAATTAAAACTCTATAAAGTTCCATCACATTATAAAACATTTTTCAATAAAAATACAAAAATTGTACAAAGCTAACTCTTCGGACTCTACCTCTCCCTGAAGGGTATCCTACCCGAGTTTATAATAGTGAGCAAAATAAGAACTGTGAAAGCCCTTCTCCATTAAGGTTAATGTGGCTGATTTTTTTTTCTTTGTTTAATTATCAACGAACTTATTCCATTTAATAGTTAGTCTTACGGTTAAAAGGTACTTTTGAAACTTAAATCGGGTGTTTAATCACTTTCTTTCTGTTCTTCTAAAAATTAATGCTGGAAAGTAGGAAACTGTGTTATACAATTTATGCAAAACGAGCGCAAGCATGACTCTACCAAAAACTATTTCATTATTTTGTTTTTATCAGCTAATTGCTATCAGATATTTTTACTTATTTAACCGAACTAATGCACTTGCTCCCACCAAGAGAAAAGGAAATCTGGTCTCATTTTTTCTTTTTGAAAACAAGGAGAACAAAAACTATATTTTTACAAAAAGAAATATTAGAATAAAACTACAACTTACATGGTTTGTAGAGGATCCCATCCACCGCAGAGCCGGCTCCGAGGATGTCCGCTTTGCCAGAATTCGAACTAATTTTGCTTATATGTATAAATACAATTCATCTTATGGAACAAACAGAAACTATTAAAATAATACTGGAGCTAACGAATTGACCAACGTGATTGCTCAAATTAGCTGATGTTTTAGTAAAACTTGCAGACGGTTAGCAAGAGACATCAAGCCGACCACTGTGTTTGATTTCCTTAATCCGCTTTCATCGGACACTGGTAGGTTTATAAGCAAAATAACTTCTCGAAACACCATGCAAGTGTTGGCAGGAAGGCTTGTATCCATCTGAACGCATTATACACCTTTAACCTTTAACGATGAACTTTTGGGCACGCCACCCAGAAACTGTCGGGATGGCCAACTGTATTACCCTTATAAATTTCGAAAAAAAAGACTACGAGGAATCCAGTACAACCGACCAATGTGTATGCTTTTAATTCGGAAGGTCTGATGTAATGATGATCCAGTGAAATCGGTTACCTTGTAAATATGTTTTGATTGAACAAGAAACTGCGAATATGAGATAATCCAGTGAAATCATTCATCTCAAATATTGTAAAAAAGAACTGTGATTAGGAGATAATCCAGTAAAATTGATCATTGTACACATTTAATAAAAAAACTGAAAACGCTGCTATGCGGAGACAATCCAGTGATGTGGGTCACTCTATATATTTGAAATCCAAAGTGCTGCTGTAGTGAAATCTATCTTCTGATATCTTCTTACAAAAAGTTTTTCATCTCATTTCTCCGGTCATACAAGTCATCCGCTACCTCGCTAAATTTTTCTTTGACACGACAATCGTCCGCCAGGGCTTACTCGTGCAGACGTTTCATAGGTGGCACAATGGGCATACTACTGCTAGCTTCAGTGTAGCATACTGCTGCATACAGTATGCTACGACCATAACACTTTTCCTTATTCTAACCTTGCTTCTTTTATATGATTTTTATGATTTGTTGTGCATCATGACAACAGGCAGGTTACTTTCCATAATTTATCCCAATACTCTCCGCTATTAGCCGTGGTAAGAATGCCAGTTTGTCAAAACCAAATGCTGCGTTCCTTTTCTCGTTCTGAATGAATCTATATGAATCGACAGAACAATGTCATAATTTAATTCTGTGCTCATAGAAAAGGAACGGAACAGAACCATTTCAAGTGTTTGACATTTCTTCCATTTGATAAAAGCAAGTATAAATCCATAAAAATTGCTGTTTATGAAAAATAAAGCTATTTTCCAACAAACGCAACTTAAACTCAACTAATACCACTTCGACCAAATTGTAAACAACACATTCACGAATACAAATTAAAATCGTTCTGCTTGAATCCAGGAAAAACTCAGGTGCATTCAGAACGATTCGGAGTCGGAAAAAAGCGATGACAGATTGAAACTAAATCGTTCGGCCCGAGAAAAAGAACGACATGGATTGAAAAAATTCATTCTGAATGAGAAAAGGAACGCAGCAACAGACTTCAATAATATAGACTGATGACAGCTCGCAAAAAGTGAAGCCAGCATAAAATATGCTTTGATGTTGCGAGCGATTTGTGCTGCCACAGAGTAAGAATAATATTTCCAGAAGGGAAATTGTTATGTACAAAAGGAAGCTATTTATTACAATAATATGTTATTAGCTTGATAATTTATAGTAACTCTTGAAGCTAATAACAAAAATTGTGTGCTTTAATATTTATTTTTAATACGGAATTGGTTTTTATTAATTTAAAAATAAATATTAAAGGTGATTATATGCATTATAACCATGAAAAAGAAAAAATATAAAAATATGAATATTAAAAATTTACGTGTCCAGACCATTTTTCATTGGAATATGTTCTTATAAGGTATGTAGGAATGATTCATATTAGACCAAGCATTATTGAGATATCTAGATTAGTGCATAGATACTTGACCGATATGATAGGTAAATCGCCTTTTTCCGTGGGATGTGAAAGTGGCGGCTATAGCAGCTAAATTTATAATAAATCTAAACACTTATTCGGAAGTTAAACAAGTAAAAAAGCTAGAATTTATTTAAGACCAATTCTTATGATACCCTAGATGAATGCCCTTATGAAATTTCGTATTGTCACCCTTCTGTGCAAGTTTGATTTTTGAAGTGGTTTTTCGCATATATTTCTAAAACGGTTTGTCGGACAGAAAAAATTATTATAACCAGTTTATAGGATTCTGAAGAAGTTTTTAGTACAATAAAAATGTCTTGGACTGATCGTTTTCACAGTATACGTAAAAAAACTAAATTTTTATATGGCAACACCAAGAAGGAGTTCCCGGATTTAGTCCATTTTTGAAATTTTATTTGCTGGTACAATGAAAATACCAAGTACCAAATTTCAGCTCTCTACGTCGATGCGTTTTCAGGCAGTGTCCAAATATAAGTGAAAAACGGAAAGTTTTGTAAGGCAACCCCACGAAGGAGTTGCCCGATTTGTCTCATTTTCGAACTAAATTTTACTTTTTTTTTAAAGTTCGTGTACAAAACTTCAGCTCTCTAAGTACACGCGTTCTCGAGTTATCGTTCGCACAGACGGACAGACAGACGGACGGACGGACATGCAAAAATCAAAACAACTTTTAATATTGGCTGTGTTCTTTTGTGTGCGCAGAACAGGGCAGAACAAAAGATACACAAAAGAACGCCTCATACATTTTCATAGAAGATTTATAAAATCGCTTCAATCGACAGAACAATATGTTCTCTCCACTATATGGAAGCTCTAGAACAAGGTACACACAAGAAAACAGCTATTATGCGTGGGTGTCCAATCAATTCTGCTCTAGGATCATTATTTCGACGTGTTACAAACGGACTGACAAACTTAGTATACCCTATAGATTTCATCTAGGGTATAAGAAGGGGTATTAATAACTTTAAATTAAAACTGTATGCTCACCACATAAATTGTTGGAACTCTTAATTTGATTTAAAAAAAGTACACAGAGTACTAAAAATTTTCGCAATATTTATTTCTCAAGTTTAAAAGGAATTACATGAAATAAAAATTCGTGAAGAAACATATAAAACAGATTCTTAAGATTCTTACTTTTCTTATAAAATACAAAATTTATTAGGCATTGTCGTTGTAATTACATATGAAGCGTAGTTTTAAATTTGAAACGAGAAAAACGTCGATACTTAAATATTTTCTAAATATCTAGCAACAACTTAATTAAGAACTGCGTACAGAATTAATTTTTAAAATAAAATTGAAAATTTCCCTTAGGCCTGAATTACAATTACGACTATCAGTCGACTATGTCTTTGCCCAAATGATAAATGCATGTGGCAAGATACAATTGCAACTTCGACTTCGACTGCGACTCCGACTGAAACTAAACTTTGCTCAAAGTGCAAAGTTTCGTGTTGGCTGCGGGACTTCTGGTTTGTTTGGGTTTGATCAGGCAGTTGAAGCTTTAATTTAATTACAAATTTCACCTCACCGTCGACTTCGATTTAAAATCAAATCACAGTCGACAGATCAGTCGTAACTGTAATTCACGCTTAATGCTGGCTTCAAAAATGTTGTATGAGAAAGGCCTGCTGCTAGCAGTCTATATTATTGAAGTATGTCGTCAAAACCTGTTACGAGGTGAACTTTGCTGATTTCGGTTGGCAGACATGACTGTACGTCCTTCAGCACTTATCAAATGGAGACTAGTTACATAACAATCACCTGCCGCATTAGTGTGGAAGCGGTACAGATCCCGCTGACAACAAATATAAGTTTCAATTAAATTAGTCGATTTTGATTTATATTCCTCACTAATTAAAATTAATAAAAAAATAAAAATACAAATGGTTGAATCTTATAATCTTGAACGTTTATTGTCCCCGTATTGGTTAGGTCACGTATTATATGAAAGCCCCAAAATAAGCTAAGAGTTAAGAAATTTATTTTGATAAGAAAAGTTACAGGTGCCTTATAAGAAATGGAATCGAAATTCTCTCTTATGACTGAATTTGGTAATACGGAACCTTGTTATGGAATACGAAACGAAATCGTCTCATTTAGTTGAATTTTAATTCAGTTTCGTTTGAAATTATTACCTCGTCGTCTATCAACATTCTGTGAAACTATTCGTCTATTCGTCTCGTCTTCCGTAATAAGGCACCGATCAAAGTTTTGTTTTCATTTTTCAAATGCTTTTGCTGCCTTGGACTTTTTTGCTATCGTAGATGATGCTGATGACATAGAAGTTTTTGTTGACTTGGCCGTAGAACAAGGCGTCACTCTATCATTAATCGGAAAATCTATTGAAACAATGCTGGGGCAAGCTGAACCGGTCATTTTGCAATGTAAGGAGGAAGAACACACTGTAGGTGACGAAGATTGCGACGAATTCGAAGGTGAGGAAAATGACTCTGGAAGAAAAAGTAATCATACGGTCGAACAACATACATACTTATTATATACTAATACCTCTATCAGAGTTTGTAAACATTCTCATGTTAGTCTCACCGGACATATCAGAGCACTCGCTACGCCAAGTTCCTTGGTTTTTAGTCCGCCTAATTTGAGGAACTTTTAAACCCTTTTCATATAAAAGTCTAGAAATCTCGGGAGCTAATTCTGAATTCGTATCAACCAAGTCTGCAATTGATTGAAGCGCTGTGGTGTTTTTTTCTTCTAATTCGCGAAGATTCAAATCTTTCTCGATAAGATTTGAGTATTCATGACCGAAACATTTCTGATGAATTGCCTTTTGGGCTAGCTTCAATTCACGTTCAGCTCGCTGAAGTTTGGTTTTCTGATCCATAAGCTCTTTGTAAACTTTCATTAGAATTTCTTTGTGGTCTAATCTATGGAGCAGTTTTTAAAATCTTAAATCTCTGAAAAGCTTTTCTTACCTTATACGAATTTTATCTTCCATTTCTTTCTCGAGAAATTGTCGTCTTTGATCACCTTCTTCAATATTTTGTAACCGCAAATTAATGTTATTTTGTATTGTCCTCATTCTCTGCAAGGCGTGGCAATAGTTTTCTTGGTGAGATTTTAATTCGATATATTCTGGATCTGATAAAACAAATTTTCAATAAAACGAAAACAAACGGAAAATAGATATAAACGGTAAGTCTTACTTTCATCATCTAGTTTCTCAAAAGTTTTTTTGTAGGAATCGTTTGAAAAGTTAATTAAACATAGGGTGTTCTCCATAGCTTTGATATCATTTTCAGCCTTAAGAACCTTTTCATTAAGCTCATTACCTTCTTGGAGAAGCATTTGTTTCTCTTGTGCCGCTTCAATTTTAAGTTGAGTAGTTGTTACCACAGTACCATCATCATTTTTCCCCAGCAATTCAACTGAAAGTGAATATCTTTTTTTCAACGCATCAATTTTAATATGTCTTTCTCCAAGGTCTGCCCTTAAAGCGCTACGCTCTTCTAACAAATGTTTTCGTTTCATTAGAAGCAAATCTAGCTGTGATTTTATGTCAATCAATCGTTCTTTAATTGACTTCTCTAGCTCCATGCGATGTTTTTCTAAGTTATAAGCTTTATTGTCATGCTTTTCGATTCGTTTTTCCATTTCGTGAGTGCGCATTTTTAGAATGCTTAATTCAACAATTCGCTCTTGATTTTGTTGAGTTGTAGCTTTCAGTTGCTTTTCTCCACCCTCACAGTATAAATGAGCCTCTTTAATCTTGTAGTTCTGAAATATAGAGAGGGTACATAAAATTAATATGCAGTACATAGTCCCATAAAAAAATTGCAAAGCGTTCCATTGCAGGACAGCTATTCTATTAGTATTCTATAGGGGATGGTAGCCAAAAATGACATACCTTTTTGTCCCGGTGTTATTTGTATTGTTACGTGCAATAGAAAGGGACAAGTGAACTCTATTGAAAATGGAAACTTTGCGTAAGATCAGTTATAAGCAACTTTAGATTCGGAGAATCAATGTTTCTCGAGTGAATCTGGGAGAAGATTCTGGAGAATTTGTAGAGTATAAATACAGCATTTGTCAGGAGGGAGTTTTTCCTCACACAGTGAAGTGAAAGTGTATAAAAAGGCGAAAGCGTTCTAATTGGATTGCGATTATTTAAAGTACATTGCTGGTGATAATTAAAGTAGAACTGAGTTGAAATATTCACTGCTGCTGAGTAGACGTGTTTCGTGTGGGCTCCTGAATGATCGTAATATTTTTTCATATTATCCAGTTGTTTTCCACCGCGTGAATAGTACAAAAGTGATCGCTTCTTTTTTAATTGCTTAAATAGTGGCTACAGATTACCTGAAGTTGAATTTTGAAAGAATCTGCTGTTGCATAGCCGATTCAAGAGGCCAGTTAGTTTTCTCCAGTTTTTGATTCACCAATTCATAAATCTTGTCATCAGTATGGGTAAGCCAACTACACAGAAAAGTGGGCTTGAGAGTAGGTCTGAGCAGGAGAGAACCTCCGTAAATATAAGGAGCTCTTCTAGAAATAAGGGGCAATCGGATAGTTCTTCTCAGCCGCTGACAACAGCACATAATATCAGCCTAATCATTGAAAACCTCGAGAAGCGCTTGATGTTAAACATTGGGAACCTGTTGTCTGAGAAGTTCGAGGAAGTCGAGAAACACATTACGGCGAAAATTGGTAGTGCCATAAACAACATAAATACAGACAGAAATGTCTGATCTAAAAAAAATTATAAAGAGCAGCAGTCTTCGCTTCGACTTTTGGAGAGTAAAATTAACGACATATGTCGGGTACAGCGATTAAGTGACTTGGTGATTACTGGTATACCTGAAATAAGCGACATCAAACCCAGCGAAATATTAAATATCATTGCTGGTATCATCAAGCACTCTCTTTGCCCCTAATCACGCGTTTTTCGAATAAAGTATGTCAGCAATAAAAGAGTAAAATATGCATCACCCGCTCCAATAATTGCTCGTTTCTCCAGTCAAGCTGAAAATTGTGCGTTCCGTATAGCATTGTATAAGCATGAAAAAATCAAACTCAACCAACTGGGTGTTTGGTTCACGTCGGAATCTACCATAATATTTGCTGAGAGTTTCACACAATCCAATTACTGCATATTACGTGAAGCAGAGAGAGCGGCTCAAACATCAGGAAAAAGCCCTACATTCTTCACACAACGGATATGTATGTATATATCAAACCTATCATGGAGAGAAACCCAATTAAAAGTTCGCAACTGGACAAACTGTTAACATATCGTTGCCAGAAAGAAGGTTTAGGAGCCAAAACTAATCAGAATTAAAACAATTCTTCTTTCATTTTATTTTGTTTCGAGATAATTTAGCTATGTATACTTTTTGCTTTTTCTTTTGCATTTCTAATTTAATAGTATCTAGCTAAGCCCTGTTTGAATTTCTATTATTATACCCTAGATGAAATCATAGGGATATACTAAGTTTGTCATTCCGTTTGTAACACCTCGAAATAATGATGGTAGAGCAAAATGGATTGGACACCCATTCATAATATTAAAAGTTATTTCGATTTTTGCATGTCCGTCCGTCCGTCCGTCTGTGCGCACGATAACTCAAGAACGCGTATACTTAAAGAGCTGAAATTTTGTACACGGACTTTAAAAAAAAAGTAAAATTAGTTCGAAAATGAGACAAATCGGGCAACTCCTTCGTGGGGTTGCCATATAAAAATTTCGTTTTCCGCTATATATTTGGACACTGCCTGAGAACGCATCGACGTAGAGAGCTGAAATTTCGTACATGACGTTTTTACTACATTAGCAAATAAAATGTCAAAAATGGACTAAATCGGACAACTCCTTCTTGGTGTTGCCATATAAAAATTTCGGTTTTTTACGTATATTTTGAAAACGATCAGTCCAAGACATTTTTATTGTACTAAAAACTTCTGAAGAATACGAAATCCTATAAAATTGGTTATTACCATTTTTTCTGTGCGACAAACTGTTCTAGAAATATATGCAAAAAACAACTTCAAAATCAATACTTGAATAGATCGGTGACCATACGAAATTTAATACGGACATGCATCTATTAAAAACAAAATTGACGAATTGAGAGAGTGTTTTTGTTTTGTTAGTTCTAATATACATGTGATTTTCGTCACGGAGACCTGGCTACATAAGGACATTGCCTCCACCTTAGTTAACATTCCCGGATATTTATTGCACAGAAATGACAACTGACTGTGTTGTGTGGTGGGGTAGCTATTAATGTACGTGACTCCCCATAATCGTCAATAATAAAATTATCTGCACTTTCGCTACCTTTTGAATTTATATGTGTAGAATTGAAAACGTATAATGATCAATGTTTCTTGTCCTGTACTTACAGTCCACCAAACAGTTTCAGTATCGATAATTCTGCTGAATTCATGAATGCTATCTCGCAATGCACGCTTCGATATAACAAGATTGTGATAGGTGGAGACTTTATTGTTAACCTCTTACGACATTCTGGGTTTCAATCTATGGATCTTAAAACAGTAATACTTTACCTACTTACTACAATACAACACAACCCTCGCAATTAAATCTACTATTAGTAACTGATTTACACTCAGTACTTTTTCACAACCAATTAAGTCCGCCGAGTTATTTGGATCACGATATATTGTTTCTAACCTATGAGCTACCCACCAGCGAACGGCCTTATCCTGTCACTATACAATTCCGTGATTACAATCACCTTAACATCCCCGCTCTTCTAGGTGATGGTTCATCCTTGTCGTATGAGGCAATATACCACTGTACAAATGCTGACGAACAAGTGGATATCTTAAATACCAGCTTACATTATTTACTAAATAGGTAGGCTCCTTTTCAGTCACGTCAAATTTACCCTAAATATTGCTGTCCTTGGTTTTCGACAGAAATAAGAATTTTAGTAAGCGCCGCTATTATCATGAAAAGCTTGATCCCAATCTACTAAATATTTCTGGGCTAATTTACGCAAACTTCAGATAAAAGGAGACAAAGCAGTAGATGTCTGTAACTTCAATGCAGATGAGTTAAATAGATACTTCATCAATGCTAGTAATACGTTATCGTCAACCAGCGGATCTTCTGTGGAAAATGTTGTACCTCCAATGCTAAATGGTGACGGCTTTAGTTTCAGAAATGTCGACCAAGATGAAGTACAAAGAGCCATATCCAAAATAAGATCTGATGCTACTGGTCCCGATAATCTATCTCCCCGCTTCTTGAAGCTCTTGCTCCCGATCATATTGCCATTTGTAACAAATATTTTCAACACCAGCCTTACATCCGGGCTTTTTCCCACCAAATGGAAAATAGCAACTGTACTTGCTGTTGCAAAAAAAGAATTCGCCGGAATTGCCATCAGATTTCTGTCCTATCAGTCTTCTCTGCTTTTTATCAAAGGCTCTGGAAAAGCCCATGACATCACAAAGGCTTGGTCGTCTTGATACTTCATGTTTCCTGTCATGCTGGCAATCTTGTTTTCGTCGTGGGCATAGCTGCGAGACAGCTTTGTTAAAGGTGACTACAGATCTTCGATTTGCACTTGATAAAGGTGAAATTGGTTTGCTGTCCTTGTTGGACTTCTCGAAGGCTTTGTACAGGGTGGGCCAATAATTTTTGCACTTTTAAAACATGAATAGAAATAAAACTACGACTGTTATTTTGTTGATTATATTTTTAACGTTTTGACAATTTAATGATATTTATTTTTTAAAAATAACATGTGCACCGTCTCGTCGTTGGCACTCTAGCTGCGGGGGATCGCGGCTATCTCGTAGTGGATGTTCCGTTTTAATTGGGATATATTCGTCGGTTTATTAAGGTAGACTCGACTTTTCAGGTATCCCCATAAGAAAAAATCGCATGGTGTAAGATCCGGGCTTCTCGGAGGCCATGGGATATCACCTCTACGAGAAATCAATTTATTCGGAAACATTTCTTTGACTACCGGTAAAGTCACATTTGACGTATGGCATGTTGCTCCATCTTGTTGCATCCAGGTCCTGCTGTTGTATCCTTGAAATTCATGCAACTGCGGCGTCAAAAACGATCAGTCCAAGACATTTTTATTGTACTAAAAACTTCTGAAGAATACGAAATCCTATAAAATTGGTTATTACCATTTTTTCTGTGCGACAAACTGTTCTAGAAATATATGCAAAAAACAACTTCAAAATCAATACTTGAATAGATCGGTGACCATACGAAATTTAATACGGACATGCATCTATTAAAAACAAAATTGACGAATTGAGAGAGTGTGTTTGTTTTGTTAGTTCTAATATACATGTGATTTTCGTCACGGAGACCTGGCTACATAAGGACATTGCCTCCACCTTAGTTAACATTCCCGGATATTTATTGCACAGAAATGACAACTGACTGTGTTGTGTGGTGGGGTAGCTATTAATGTACGTGACTCCCCATAATCGTCAATAATAAAATTATCTGCACTTTCGCTACCTTTTGAATTTATATGTGTAGAATTGAAAACGTATAATGATCAATGTTTCTTGTCCTGTACTTACAGTCCACCAAACAGTTTCAGTATCGATAATTCTGCTGAATTCATGAATGCTATCTCGCAATGCACGCTTCGATATAACAAGATTGTGATAGGTGGAGACTTTATTGTTAACCTCTTACGACATTCTGGGTTTCAATCTATGGATCTTAAAACAGTAATACTTTACCTACTTACTACAATACAACACAACCCTCGCAATTAAATCTACTATTAGTAACTGATTTACACTCAGTACTTTTTCACAACCAATTAAGTCCGCCGAGTTATTTGGATCACGATATATTGTTTCTAACCTATGAGCTACCCACCAGCGAACGGCCTTATCCTGTCACTATACAATTCCGTGATTACAATCACCTTAACATCCCCGCTCTTCTAGGTGATGGTTCATCCTTGTCGTATGAGGCAATATACCACTGTACAAATGCTGACGAACAAGTGGATATCTTAAATACCAGCTTACATTATTTACTAAATAGGTAGGCTCCTTTTCAGTCACGTCAAATTTACCCTAAATATTGCTGTCCTTGGTTTTCGACAGAAATAAGAATTTTAGTAAGCGCCGCTATTATCATGAAAAGCTTGATCCCAATCTACTAAATATTTCTGGGCTAATTTACGCAAACTTCAGATAAAAGGAGACAAAGCAGTAGATGTCTGTAACTTCAATGCAGATGAGTTAAATAGATACTTCATCAATGCTAGTAATACGTTATCGTCAACCAGCGGATCTTCTGTGGAAAATGTTGTACCTCCAATGCTAAATGGTGACGGCTTTAGTTTCAGAAATGTCGACCAAGATGAAGTACAAAGAGCCATATCCAAAATAAGATCTGATGCTACTGGTCCCGATAATCTATCTCCCCGCTTCTTGAAGCTCTTGCTCCCGATCATATTGCCATTTGTAACAAATATTTTCAACACCAGCCTTACATCCGGGCTTTTTCCCACCAAATGGAAAATAGCAACTGTACTTGCTGTTGCAAAAAAAGAATTCGCCGGAATTGCCATCAGATTTCTGTCCTATCAGTCTTCTCTGCTTTTTATCAAAGGCTCTGGAAAAGCCCATGACATCACAAAGGCTTGGTCGTCTTGATACTTCATGTTTCCTGTCATGCTGGCAATCTTGTTTTCGTCGTGGGCATAGCTGCGAGACAGCTTTGTTAAAGGTGACTACAGATCTTCGATTTGCACTTGATAAAGGTGAAATTGGTTTGCTGTCCTTGTTGGACTTCTCGAAGGCTTTGTACAGGGTGGGCCAATAATTTTTGCACTTTTAAAACATGAATAGAAATAAAACTACGACTGTTATTTTGTTGATTATATTTTTAACGTTTTGACAATTTAATGATATTTATTTTTTAAAAATAACATGTGCACCGTCTCGTCGTTGGCACTCTAGCTGCGGGGGATCGCGGCTATCTCGTAGTGGATGTTCCGTTTTAATTGGGATATATTCGTCGGTTTATTAAGGTAGACTCGACTTTTCAGGTATCCCCATAAGAAAAAATCGCATGGTGTAAGATCCGGGCTTCTCGGAGGCCATGGGATATCACCTCTACGAGAAATCAATTTATTCGGAAACATTTCTTTGACTACCGGTAAAGTCACATTTGACGTATGGCATGTTGCTCCATCTTGTTGCATCCAGGTCCTGCTGTTGTATCCTTGAAATTCATGCAACTGCGGCGTCAAAAACTCTCGCAACATCTTGACGTATTCCGCTGAATTTACAGTTACATTATTTCCTTGATTATTTTCAAAGAAATACGGACCAATTATGCCCTTTGCTGATATGGCAGCCCATACTGTCGTTTTAGGTGAATGAAGTGGCTTTTGGTGTTTAAGGCGAGGGTTTTCCCTGCTCCAATATCGACAATTGTGCTTATTCACGTGCCCGTTGATGTGAAAGTGGGCTTCGTCCGTAAACAATACATTCTCCAGGCTAGAGAATTGCTCCAGCATTGTGTCAGCCAATAACTTACGTTGAATGTAATCATTTGGTTTCATCTCCTGCACGATTTGAAGCTTATACGGGTGCAGTTTGAGGTCTAGATGCAAAATCCACCGTAGACTGGTTCTCGGTAATGCCAGAATCGCCGAACGCTTACGCGTAGATAATTCTGGATCGTTCCGAACGGAAATTTCAACCTCTCGAATGTTCTCATCGCTTCTTCTTGAACGTGGCCGGCCTGTTTGTTTAATATTCGTTGTCGATCCTGTTTGCTCGAACTTCACGACCCAAGCTTTGATTAAATTAACACTTGGACACTCGCTTACACGGCGTAATCCATATTCGATTCGAAACAGTCGTCGTACAGTAACGTAGGAATCGTTGTTTTTGTAAAATTGTTTAACACAAAAAGCACGCTGTTGTCCCGTGAAGCGCTCCATCGTGACTAAAATTGCATGAAGCGACGCATAGTTTCCCGCCACCCGCGCGCCCCTTTCTCCAACGGTATTCGAGAAATTTAGTGTTGCTATTTGCAAAAATTATTGGCCCACCCTGTATAACTTTTCTTCGTCAGCCATTGCAAGTATAAAAATGTTTTCTGTCTAATAGGTTCCAACAAGTAAAACTAAAGAATGATTGTTCTAAGCTTTTACCACTAGTCTGTGGATCAATTTTGTGAAACTGTATAAAATTTTGTGTTTCACGAAAAAATTCTGAAATAATTTATATTAAACTGTGAGTAAATTACTAAAGTAATAGAACGCAAAATGGAGGAGCTTCGATTACACGATTTGAAAGTGGGTTTGGGGTAACGGTCATTACAAACGACAGGTACAAAGAATGTTCTACTTGAGCGATTTAGACAAGCTTTGGAAATGGAAGGAACGAGTCGTGAGGCATTTATTTTCCACTTTTCGCAAAAATCTGAAATTGAAGAAAAATCTGCGATGAACATGGTACAGCTTTTGCGTACTTTAATAGTCAAAGCGGAGCTTTCAGAAGTTGAACAAAAGAATGCTTTTGAGGAACAAAAAAGTCCTCAGGAATCGCGTTTGGATAAACAAAAAAATTGTCTGGAAACCCGATTAGAGGAACAAAAGTATGCTCTGGAATCCCGTTTGATAAACACAAGAAATCTCTGGAAATCCGTTTGGTCGAACAAAACAGTTCTCTGGAGAACAGTGATAGCAGATAACCTTGACTTCAAATTACAAATAAAAATAGCCCAAAAGCGCGCAAAATAAATAGCACAATTTTAAGTACGTATGTGTATCCAATCCATTTTCTCTACCAGCATTATTTATATGGTTATGGTTATATATGATAGGAAATATTTCTAGAGCATAATAAGGTTCTCTATAGACATTAAGTTAAACCTCTTACTATTAATCTTGAGACACATATCGTAATTTGAAATAAATATTGGACTTATTGCAACATATTTCATTGACCGATGTACATATGTATTTTTACACAAAGTATCGAATCTATACTTTTTGGATTAGATTTCTTATATTAGTTTTTAACGTATTCACGATTGAAAGAACAGCATTACTAACAGGTAATGAAAGATGAGACACGAAGGTACCTAATTCAGCAAAGCAAAAATTACCAATAGCGTTTTTCGTATTTTGAACTATCATCCAAAATTATGCAGAATTTTCGGGTATTGTGCTATTAGGAAATTCATTTTCCCAGTCGTAATATCCCACTGAACCTTTAGAATATTTATATTATCATCAAAAATGAGTGCTTTCAATATTTCAATTTCATAAATTTCTTCGCGCCCATGTAATATAAAAACAAGCCTAATTGGGCGGAAGGGCTTTTTATTTAATTTTAACTCCCTGATTTTTAAAGAAAGATAGCCCAGCGGACAGAAAAGCACCCAATCTGGGAACACTGCTGGAAAATTGCCTAGAAACTCGTCTGAAGGAACAGAAGTTTTTTCTGAAAAACTCGTTATACGAACCAAATTTGAAAATTGAAGGAATCGAGCAGGAAGTATTGGAAGTTCAACGAAAAGTCACCGAGCAGCTTGACAACTTGAAAACAGATCTGGGTAGGCTAAAGCTTCGTCGGCCTTTGAACGTAGGAGCCCAAATATCCGGTACAGATAAAATGAAACCTCTAATATATGATGGGCAAAACTTGGGAGCATATTTTCAAGAGACAGTTTGAGGCAGCTTCTGAAGTAAATCGATGGAATGATGAAGATAAAGCTACAGCTCTGGTGTGGCCCTTCGAGAAACGTGATTACACTTCCTTGGTAAAGGCGTTAGAATTACCCTGTGGGTATGAGCACATGCAGAAACTAAAGGTTTTCCAGTAAGAGGTGTTATTTTGATATTCAAAGAAAAATGCCATTTTTTGAGATAAATGATCGGATCTTTATTTCATTGTAAAGAGGAAGGTATGCCGTTAATAATAGAAAATAACATCATCCAAATGACCACCACGACCACGCTACAGGACAATATCCTTTTCATGAAATTTTCCATAACCAAATCGCAAAGTGGCTGCCCTATGTCCTCGATAGCCTCACGAATTCCATCTTTGAGGTCTTGAATCGACGCTGGGCTGTTGGCGTAGACCTTCTCTTTCACGTGGCCCCAAAGGAAGAAATCGCAAGGTGTTAAGTCACAAGATCTCGGTGGCCAATTGTGATCACCTCTTCGAGAGATAGCACGGTCCCTAAACTTTCCCCGTAAAAGATCAATGGTTTCGTTGCTTGTATGGCACGTAGCGCCGTCTTGCTGAAAGTAAACGTTATCCAGATCAATACCATCCAATTCCGGCCATAAAATATCATTAATCATCTGTCGATAGCGCAATCCATTCACCGTAACTGTTGCTGTTGCTCATTTTCGCAAAAAGTAAGGTGCAATGACCCCGCGGGACCATAAACCGCACCAAACAGTCACACGTTGAGGATAGAGAGGCTTTTCAACAATAACTCTTGGGTTTTCCGAGCCCCAGATGCGACAATCTTGCTTGTTGACGAAGCCATCGAGGTGGAAATGGGCCTCATCACTCAAGATGAGTTTTCGATTTAATTCCGGATCATTTTCATGCATTTCAAGGACCCAATCAGCAAAGACTCGACGTTGTTGATGATTGGCCGGCTTGAGTTCTTGTGTTAACTGAACTTTATAAGCTTAAGACCCAAATATTTATGGAAAATACGGTGTAATGACGTTTGTGGAATTCCTAATTCCAAAGAACGACGAGGAATGGACAAACCTGGGTTTTCTTCAACACTTTCGGCTACAGCAGCAATATTCTCGGCTGCTCTTGAGCGACGTGCACGGGTTTTATTCTTCACATCACTAACTTGTCCCGACAGCTCGAATTTTTCTACCAATTTCTGTATTGCGGTCCGACAAGGTGCTTCACGACGACCCAAAAATGTTCGAGTTTTACGAACCGTCTCTGCCACATTTTCACCATTTTAATAGTGAATTTTAATAATTTCAATGCGTTGTTGAATCGTGTATCGTTCCATTTTTATTAATGGCGTAGTTTCTACTTGTCAAATGTCAAAAAATGACAGCTCCAAAAGTGAAATCTACCGAAATAGCGGGCTAATTAAAATAACACCTCTTATTGGAAAACCCTTTATATCACCTACAGTTACGTAATAGGATATCACAATGGACCGCAAATAGTCTAAGTGAGGCTAATCGCAGGGGTTCGCACAACCGTCGCCACTCTAACCTAACCTACCCTTACGTAATAGGATCCAAAAGCATTGAGAAGCACTACACCAAATGCAGGCTGATGTGGAGAGTTTCATAGTGTAGGTTAGGTTAGAATAGTGGCCATCGTAAGAGCATGTACGACCAGCGACACTTAAGGCACTTTAAAACAAGATTTTTGATCCAATGATTAATAAAATCATGGGAAATAGGATTAACTAATAATAGTACTAATAAAATAGTATATTTATCTCAGATATTTAAGAAAACACAACTTTTATGTTTTATCAACCGAATTTTTCGGCCGCAAAGGTTTTTCGGCTAATTTCCCCAGTTCACAGGAAAAGTAGCTACCAAGCGTATTCCTTCTACGCTTAACAAGGTTAGGGCATTCGCATAGCATGTGCTGAACGCTCTGAACCCCTTTCTAGTCCATTCAGTTTCAGCAGAGGTCACTGTATGGAGCTTACATGCGCTGTGCATGTTTGTCAAAGAGGCGGTGTTCCGTAAAACTCTTATCTTATCTTGAAGTCGCGCATGTGGTCAATTCTTCTTCTCATCTGCGATTTGCCGGCTCACATCTAAAATTCTATTCACTGATTCTATGGATTCCTCTGGTAGACATATATTCATAGCGGAACCTTTCTGGCCAGAGTATCAACTGCCTCGTTTCCAAGTATGTGACTGTGATCAGGCATGCAGCAGAGAATAACTCTATGGTTGGCATCCAGTCTCCCGACCTCACAGCGACACCGTTGCACTAGGCGCGGTCTAATGGTGCTCGAGTCCAGATCTTTGATTGCATCGCTAGGTACTCCATAAGTTGTAAGCAGCAGCCTTGCTGCTTTGCAAATAGCCAGAATTTCTACTTGGAACACACTGCAGTAGTCCGGTGCGATACGATTCCTGTATTTGAAAGAGTGCTGAGTACATCCCGACTCCCACTGGCACACCCATTTTCGACGACGTTGCTACAGGGTGGCACGCTAGTTCGCCTTGACTAATGGCGGATAGTGTGCGGGGGGGGGGGGGGAGCTCCGCGAAAACCTGCCGCTGTCACATTACCATTAAAAAAAAAACGATATCGTGCCTGCTCACACAAAATAGAAGCACACATCCAGCCCTGAAGGGTCCTTTACACCACTTACCTTACCTTGTGATGAAGGCGCAGATGACCTGCTTTCGATGCCATTGCCCCAGTCCACTATGACGCTGCGGGCAAGATTTAGCAATGTCCCTATAGATGACCTGAAATGAATGAAGTGATCAACCATGCCAACAGAAAAGGGCTCCGAAAAAAAAGCCTTAGAACGTCATTACGTTATAATACTTTTCCATATATTAACTGGCGATTATCAATCACACAAACTTTCTTTGTTCTTATTAAGGCATACTGTACAGCTAGTTTTACAAAACATTCTGGACCTAGATGAAATGCTTATCGCAATTTGACTACTATCCAGTATAAGAGACAGATAACTAGAGAAGGTCCTGTACTTGTTTCCTTTTTCTTTTTGTTAAAATTTTTTCAAATAACGTTATTGCAAAAAAATAATTAGTTAATAATATATACGGAATATTCCTATAAAAACCTAAAAATATTCATCGTTAAGTGTGAAAGAATAATATGAAATTATCTCTTTCAGCACAATGCAATAAGGCAAAACTCTACGAAGGAGTTTCCCGATTGCTCCCATTGTCGAACTTAAATTTCCATTTTTTTTAAGTCCATGTACAAATTTTCACCTTTCTAAGTGAACGCGTTCTTTTGTTAGCTGGAAACAAGAAAGACGTTCTCGAAGACTTGATATTAAAGCTCAAGGAAAGATTTCCGATAAAACACTTAGGGGAACCAGAACACTTTCTTGGAATAAACATTGTCAGGAACAGCGAAAATACACTTTTGAGTCAACTAGTTTACTTTAATTAAAAAAAAAAAAAAATTTCATATATACCTACTTAAGTTTATTAAATACTTCTATTATTTTTATTGTGAAGTTGCTTAAAGACCTAGAGAAATATTTTAAAGAGAAATCTTTATGATTTTCTCAATAAAATCCCAAGATGTTTTAGCATAGAATGGAAGATAAAGTGCTACACGCACTAAGTCGATTCTTCACAGGACGATAGAAGAAGCCTCCTCATTCCTCAACAAAATCCCCATCCCCGTACTCCTCAAATCCCACTCCGCTCCCCACTCCCTGGAAGATCAAGACAAATAAAGCAATCACCAGCAAGCAACAGTGCCATGACCTTGACAATCACTCCAAAGTCAAACTGCATAAATAACTATGTGACGGCATCTGCGCAGACGCGGTGATCTACACAGACACCTCCAAATCTGAGAACTCAGTACCCGTGGCCGTCATTGCCGAGTGCGCTAATGGACAGACGCAGATCTGCTACAAACTCCCTGCATGGTGCAATGTCTACACGGCCGAACTTACGGCCATCTGGGAGGCAGCCAAGTGGGCAGCCACCCAAAAGGGCACCACTGCAACCTTCTCGGATAGCCTATCAGCTATAAAAGCGATCCAGAACCTTTCCAACAAGAATGCACTAGTTCACAGCATAAAAAACTATATCCAAAACGATAAGATCTGCATCGCGTGGTGTCCTAGACGTGTGGGCATTCCTGACAACGACAGTGCGGATTGTCTGACCAAAAACACACCCACAAGCGAACAACCTACCATCTTTCCGCCGGCATGCAGAGTGGCAGTTATGCACAGTAAGCGCCTTCGGGAAGCCTGCGGCCAACTGGCCTGGAGAGGCTCATACGACCTCCTGGCGAGCCACCATTAAACAATTCACTAACCTAATATGGCGAATTTCCCAGACGCGCTATGAATGAAATAGCCGAAGTCATTCTGGGACATTTCCTAGCCATCAAATAGCACATCTTTAAAAGGCAACCGGGCCCGAGCTGCAATCACTGCGACGGAAACCTTCGTCCTCTTCTTCGAGTGCGGGGAGCTAACTAGACTACTTAACGAACGAGGTATTATGACTAGACCAACGGACCTCCTGAATTACTGCAGAGAGGGTACGAATGTACTCATCACTGCACTCAAACAACTCCTATCGGTTAACGGACTAACGACTAGACTCTAATGGCCGGATTACATTAACAACGCCGACGTCGGCGTGGTCGTCGTTTTATGTCAAAAATATTTAGAGACAGTACTGCATGTATGAAATGCATTACATTACCCACGCCGGCGTCGTCGTCGACCCATCTCTAATCCTAAATTTAACGCTGGCGCTCCATTGCTTCCAATATGCTAGATCTAAATCTATTATGAAAAAACATGACAAAATGAAACGATATTTAAATTTCTGAAAATAAATGATATTATATTAAAACAAGTAAAAAGGCTAGAATTGGTCTAAGACCAATTCTTATGATACCCTAGATGAATGCCCGTATTAAATTTCGTATGGTCACCGATCTATTCAAGTATTGATTTCGAAGTTGTTTTTCGCATATATTTCTAGAACAGTTTGTCGCACAGAAAAAATGATTAAAACCAATTTTATAGGATTTCGTATTCTGCAGAAGTTTTTAGTACAATAAAGATGTCTTGGACTGATCGTTTTCAAAGTATACGTAAAAAACTGAAATTTTTATATGGCAACACCAAGAAGGAGTTGCCCGATTTAGTCCATTTTGGATATTTTATTTGCTAATGTAGTAAAATCATCATGTACGAAATTTCAGCTCTCTACGTCAACGCGTTCTCAGGCAGTGTCCAAATATATAGCGGAAAACGAAACTTTTATATGGCAACCCCACGAAGGAGTTGCCCGATTTGTCTCATTTTCGAACTTAATTTTACTTTTTTTTTTAAAGTCCGTGTACAAAATTTCAGCTCTCTAAGTATACGCGTTCTCGAGTTATCGTGCGCACAGACGGACGGACGGACGGACGGACATGCAAAAATCAAAATAACTTTTAATATTATGAATGGGTGTCCAATCCATTTTGCTCTACCATCATTATTTCGAGGTGTTACAAACGGAATGACAAACTTAGTATACCCCTATGATTTCATCTAGGGTATAAAAATGTGGAGTTGAAGGAAAAGAAAATATATTTTTTATTATTATTTAAAAACGCGGCGTCGGCGTTGTAATGTAATCCAGCCATAAAGCCTGAATTAGATTGGCACGCAGCAGCAGCGACAGCGCCAGCAAATTGTTTTCATTGGTTGAAAGCGATCAGCTGATTGAGATAAAGCAGTCATCTCAAATTCAAAATTTGCTGCCGCTGTCTTCATAGGCAGTGTGGATATTCTGTCATACGCATATCAAAATGTCAGAATATTCTGCTTGTTGGCTAGTGCTGCTGTAGTGCAATCTGATAAACTCAACAGCAAAAAAAAAAACACCCTTGGTCAAGGAGAAGAAAAGCCAAAACGGAAAGACGAAAAACAATGTAAATCAAAGTTACCTAATGACAAGTTAGGAAGCTGGCGAGATATCCGAGTGTTTTACATTTAAAATGCACACGGCAAGAAAAGGAAGAAAGAAAGAAAAAAATCGAAAAAAAAATCAAACTCTTTAAAACTTTTATGAATAAAGATAAAAAATGTGAAGGCGCAAGTTGCATGCAACGAAACAGAATGACAAATGTTTCATTTTCGTAAATAAACGAGAAGGGGCGGAATTTTCAAGTCAAATATCTCAGCTGATGAGCATGGAGGGATGTATGTAGCAATATATACGCTTTCGCGTGAGAGCTTGAGAGCTACACATATAAACTCCAGATCGCAACAAAATTGATTAACGTGCAGGGAAAGCTGCGACGAACGGCACAAAGCACTTCACCTCCAACAGGAGCATCCAAAAACAGACGATGGCGATCACGGCGAAACACCAAGAACTCGGGATCAAAAAGCCTGCATCTGCAATCTTTCCACATAGCCATGTCTCGGTCAAGCAGACCTCGTCAAAACCCTATATGAGAAAGTTGAATTTTTATACACGGCGTTTTCATAGAAAAAGCAAATATAATTTTAAAAATTGGGTAAATCCGGCAACCTCTTCTAGGTTTAGCCATTTAAAAATTTAGGGTTTTTCGTATACTGCGAAAACCATCAGTCCTGTGGACGTTTTTATTTTGCTGAAAAATTCTTTAGAATATGAAATTCTATGAAATTGGCTATAATCATTTTTACTCTCCGACGAACCGTTCTAGAAATATGTGCGAAAAACTAGTTCAACACTCACAGAGAGGTGACCATACGAAATTAAATACGGGCATTCATCTAAGGTTATAATAAGAGTTGTTCTTAGACCAATTCTAGCCTTTTTACTTGTTAAAAAAAAAAAAAAAAAAAATGAACTACAATTTGCTGGTTTCCTGAACCACCTCTCGACATGAAAGACTGAGCTTACTAGTTGTTATTTTCAAATGATCTTATCATGCAATTGAGCATTTCCTCTATAGCAAGAGCATTAACCGTGAAATGGAACTCGAGAGTACATCAGCAAAGCTATGAATTAGAACAAAAGTAACGGAGTGATGAAAATTAAAACATATCTCAGAGGCACTGCGGCTTAATACAAACTGTATTAGACAACCAGATAACAAACTTAAAATCTAAACTCTTCGTCAATGCCCTTGGCAATATTTAGGACAAAGATTTCAGATTTGAAGAGTCAAATTGAAAATTATTAATAGAGTGCTTAGGTTGAGTTAATTTTTTTATTAATGATGGATTGACTTTTGATAGAATCTAAATTTTAGCAGTTGATCGATAATTGGATCGTCAATCTTTCATCTCGAAATCGGCTGAAGCTAGGCTAGCTCCCAAGAGGTTGGAAAGAGTCCCGACGAATAAAATAATTCAAAAAGATTTAGCCAAATAAGAGCCGCCAATTTTCATAAACTAGGACGACATACCATCAGGAACTGAAGCTTTGAAGCTTCCAGTCACGTAAGGATCTTGTAGACATTTCTTCAACCGGGTATAGGCTTCTGAACTCATTTGAATGGGAAACGAAAAAGGTACATATGTTATGAAGATTTACTGTCTAGTTGACAACTGATTTGTGGTCTTTTAGCTGTCAGAATTTCGTGGAGTTTAATATAATTTTTCTTTCGTCAATCATTCTGATAGATTCGCATTTATATTATAGGGCTTATTTAATTTATACAACTTACCATCTTTTCAATTTCATTCATATCACGATTATAGCTGCAGGTGAACTTCTTCATATCATCTTCAATTTTATTAATCTGATTTTGTAACATGTTTATCTCTTTTAAACCAGCTTCAGCTTCTTTTTCCAGGTTCATAAGACGTTGCATCTTAAATACATCTTCTTTTGCATGTCTTCCGTCAAGTTTACCAATTCTCATTTCCAGCATTTGAACTTTAAATCCCTAGGCATTTCAATTAATTTTTATGAAAAGATGTGAAAACCTTATGAACATACCGTGTTGTATCCAATTTCTATTTGCTTTTGTAACTGCTTTTCTGATTCCTTGATACCATTTCTCACACTTTGAATACACACTTCAATTCCTTTATTTTGCGCCTAAAATGACTATATCAGAGCAGCTACCAGATAACAAATAGAAATAATTTTTACGCCAAGCAATTTTTCTTCATCCTTCAATTTTACAAGTTGCTGCTGAGCCCGATACAAAATTCCATTAAGTCTATTTAACTCTTGATTGGCCTGCTGCTGGCTCTTCTCTTCAATTGCAATAAGCTCCTCCAGTTGTTGCAGTCTTTCTTGAGCGCTCATTGTTTTGCTAATGAATTTCTGGGATCGCTTCTGAAGTGCTTCATATTCTTTTTCAGCCCCCAAAATTTGCATTTCCTTTTCCTCTTTGTCCAGAAGTATTTGTCGATTTCGTCTTCTTTGTTGTTCGACCTTTTGCGATAGGCCTTGTAACATCTTTCTATTGACGGAGACCTAAAACCGAAAAATATTTCAGCGCAATCACATCGCAATTCTTTTTCTGAATATCATACCTCATTTTCTCTCAAAGAAACTAAATCGGAGATCTCTTGAAGACGTCTTTTGGAAGTAGAGATCTCTTCATTGAGTTCACTAATCTTCAATTCAACTTCTTTATTGTTTTCTTTCAGCTCGTTCAAAAACTCATCATTCTCTTTAAGCTCTCTAGCCTTTTCTATGCAATCAAGTTTTGTTTGTTCAAGCTCTATTTCCGATATCTCTATGTCCTTTTCCCGCTGATTCATCTGGTTTACGGCATCCTTCCAAGTGCTCACCAAATGCCGACGTTCCTGGTGAGCCTGGCGATAGAGGTCAGCCGTTCGATTAAGTTCCTGTTCCAAAGATTTTTGCTCTTCATAAGATTCTATAAGAATTTTTCTTTGCTTGATAATTGTATCTTGCAACATCCTCCGCCTTGACTCAAGGCAAGTTGCTCGTCCCTCATCTTCTTTACAAAACTTTTCTATCATTTTGTTTACTTCATCCCCTTTGGCCATTGCTTGACGCCATTCTGCTAAAGCTAGCTTAGCCCACTCAATTTTTTCGGAAAGCCCCTCGATATTCTTCGTAAGTTTCTTAATTTCTTCTGCAATTAAAAAAACAAATAATTATTTAGTAAACATTTTATATTCAACTATTTTGCATATTCTAGAAAGTGTAATTATAGTCTAGTCATTATAGACTTGTGAAAATTTGATTTATAAATATTGAGGTGGGGGGCTTAGTAAAGCTTAACTTGAAATTGTCGACCAAGATTTCCAATGAGTTTTCTCCGCTCAGTTTGAAAGAAGGGGTAAATTATGTTTTTTGCGATAACTCTGCTCTCCGTCATGATACGAAAAATTTTGTTGCAATTTAGGTCATATGAATTTTTCATCGTTGATCGGTGTTGAAATATCAGACGAGAAAGTAACAAATTAAGAAACTGAAACTTATTTTTTGCTGTTTTCTTCTTTCTCGTGATATGTACATATATGTACATACATATATCGAAAAAATATCCTGCAAAACGATACCTATGTTGATGACATCCTAATAGGCTCTAATTCTATGCAATCAACTTTGGATCAAAGAATCAGTTATTCACACTACTAAAAACAGTGAATTTTGAACTAAGAAAATTCTGTCCCAATCATCCCAATATTCTATGAGATATTCCAAAAGAGCATAAAGAAAGAATGCTTATAACTCATGAAAATGATGTCATTAAGGCATTAGAAATGATGTGGCAACCACAGGATGACAAACTTCTATATCGAGCGTCAACCGAGAATACTGATAAGTTTAGTAAACGTATAATACTATCTTATGTCGCCAGAATCTTTGATCCTTTAGGATTAATCTGGATCGATACTGTTCTAGGAAAACTATTCATCCAAGAGCTCTGGAAATAAGGGCTATCATGGGACGACGAACTACCGATATCATCTCATGAAAAGTGGCAAAACTTTAACAACAAACTATTTGCTCTGAAATTCTTAAAGATAGCACGAAATATACAGTTTTCATGCGCAGTCGACATCCAATTGCACTCCTTTTTAGATAGTAGTTAGTCAGCGTATGGAGCTTGTTGCTCTGTGCGATCAACAAACCAACTTGGTCAAACTCGGGTGAGATTGCTGTGCGCCAAATCCCATATAACCCCTCTGCAAACAGTAGCACTGGCAAGGTTAGAGCTTTGCGTGGCGGAGCTTATGGTAGAGCCCGTAGAACTAGTACTTCAGTGTCTTCCCATTGGTATTTCAAAGATTCATTATTATACGGACTCCATTACAAATCGAGTAGCCAAAATACAAAATCTGACGCAAACTGAACAGTGGAGCCACATTGACGATCCCACTAATCTAGCAGATATAATATCACGGGGCATGATGCTCTAGCCCAGTTCACCTTATGGTTTAGGGGAACAAGCTTTTTGACCAGCCAGGATTAAAGAAATTTGTAAAGTGCCTAATGGAGTCAGAATGAACGGAAGTCCGACTCTAATAGAATTGGACATGGCCTTAAATGCTATCTTAAGACAAGTACAACAATCGGCGTTCTCGAAGGAGATTAGAAGTGTGCAGTCAAATAAGGAATTAGATAACAAAACTACCTCTACAGGCCTTGAGCGTTTACATTGATCCAATTTAATTTAGAAGAATAAGCAAAAAATCAAATATTTTTGCCTAAGAATCAGTTCGTTGAAATGTTGTTCGCTCATCTACATTAAAAACATGTGCATAAGACAAAGGTTTTGGGTCATAGATGGAAGACGAATTGCACGAAAAATTGTTCATGACTGTATACGATGTTTTCGCTTTAAGCCAATAAATTACCAATCAAATAATGGGAAAACTTCCGGGAGAAAGAATAAGACCGTCTCGCCCATTTCATACAACAGGAATTGACTTTAGCGAAAAACTTTTTCGGCCGAAGAATTCGTTTTTCTTAAAAATATGAGATAGATAAATATAAATAATTTTCTCAGTAAAATTCTTAGTTTATCCTATTTCCCTGGATTTTATTAATCGTTGAAGCAAAAATCTTAGTTTAAAGTGGAATAAATTGAATTTTTCGATTTAAATTTTTTCGGTTCATGTTTTTTATGGGCACTCTCACAATATTACCGAAAATCAAAAAGAGGTATCTTCATCTTTATTATCAACTTAATCAACAGCCCAGGATCCTCACAGCTCACAAAAAAGCTGCAATAACCAGGTTAAACCACCCTTGAAGCTTCCGCAAACTACGCCATCGCGTCATCCAAATAAGGGAAAACTCTTACCTATAAGACAATGGGGAAGACCATCTTCCTTGATATCTGAAACGCAAGATACCAAAACCTGCCATGACTCAGCTTCCAAGAAAGAAAGAAGAATTAATAGAAGCACTAATTGAAGCTCCAAGCCCCAAACGACAACGGTAGTGTTTTATGACCTAAAAATTTACTGCACCGAATTGCACAATTTACAGCAAACCATGCACAAATTGGAAGAATTGTGTCACAGTAAACTGCTCCATGGCGTATGCGAACAAATCGTTGACTAATTACGGCACCAGTTGGACATCCTCCACCATAACAATGAGCTTCTTATATCAACAAATAATCAAAGGCTCAACCGAACAATAAAGATATTACCTTTGGACATATCGGGCACTATCGCCAATGTTGTACATATACCTAAATTTCCTAAAATAGGTAATTTAAAAATAATTATAATCGATTTAATTTAATTATTCATACATAGGTATAAGCTTATTATGCTTAAAACATGATTAGCTTATCTCCTAACAAGGCGAAGAAATTGCCATCAGCAATAAATATGTTACAGAAAACCTAAGATCACTGAGCGTTTGGATAAATATTGGCCGATTTAATGGTGAGTCCCAACTACCCCTATAATATATAACACCAACAAGTTAGTTGGAGTGATTGACCAGGAATATGCCACAAAGCTTGAGCCTATTATCAATAATTTGAGATACAATGAAGATCACTTATTGGCACTGGCACGGAATCAAACATCAGTTATAGATGCGACTCTGAATATCAGTAAAAGGAACGAAGACCACGTTAACAAACAACTAAGAGTATTCGAAAAGTGCCTAGTTAAATTATTGGAATACCAACAAATAACAAATAAAATCATAAGCGAACAATGGATCTTACAAGCCTTCAACGCACTAGCCATTCCTGCTCATTTGAGAGTGCCCAAACAGCCCTTATTGATGACCTAACGGATACACATAACGGGAAAGTTAACCCACTCATTCTAACACACCAAATCAATTGAAGCAAGAATTGCACAACATTTTGAAAAACTTGCCGCCCAACACTATAGTACCTCAGCAGTATGGTGAGAGCAAACTGCTACAGCTTTACCATCTCATAACTGTCAAAGAAAGAAGAGTGACAATGACGAATGCTGTGTTCAGTATCAGTGCTGTCGTTTGTACTCCGATCGGAGTATTTGTACGCCGAAAACTAATAGCGTACTCCGGTACTACACCTTTTATAAAAGTACTCCGCTTTTCATTTCTTAATACTTAAAACTCCTATATACGTATGTTGTTAGCTTGAAAAGTTGGTTTGGTACTACATACTCTGATTTGTTTTATGGCTGGAACAGAATGCATCGCAGCCACCCCGCACACAGGCCGCGATGAAGTGTCAAAATCGTAGCCACCAACCTGCTGAACAGAATGGGCATTGGTGACTGCGTTAAGTTGACACTTAAAATAGTTTCATTTACTGTCACACTGTGCCAAGCATTTTGATTATTAACTATTTAATTAATTTTTAAAAGTATGGATGATATCGAAATTTGCATCATGATGTTCATGATGATGTTGTGTTATATTATAATACAACGTTCCAATAGAAACCCTAGACGATGGTGGGTTAGAGAAGCTAACTTGACGAGGGAGATTGATGGCTACTTCAAAACCTGCTATCAGAGAATCAAAAATAATGACCCGGAACAATTCTTCAAGCACACCAGGATGACAAGACCAGTGTATGACCTCTTACTGAACTTATTAAAAGAGGGCCTGGCAAAGAAATCAATACGATCATCAATTGATCCTGAGTGTAGATTAGCCGTTACACTTTCGTATGTAACTTGAACGTGTAGAATAAAGTCATAATCCTAATGAAACTGTTGTAGGTATCTTTCTCAGGGAGTCTCTCACCAATTTCTGGCGTGGAGTTATAAGATGGGGAAATCCACTGTAAGAGAAATAATTTTAGAAACGTGCGATGTTCTGTGGAATATTTTATCCCCAATTTATGTTAGCCCATTAATCAATCAAGATTATAACGACATAATGAAGGATTTCCAAAACATTTGGGATATGCCCAACTGCATAGGTGCTCTAGATGGGAAGCATATTCACATCAGATGTCCCCCCAAGAGTGGTTCAAATTTTTACAACTATAAGAACAGTTTCAGCATTGTGTTGTTGGCAGCGTGTGATGCTCATTATTGTTTTACTGCTATAGATGTTGGTGCGTACGGCAGCCAGAGCGATGGTGGTAAGATGCTGAGTTTTAACAAGTTTGAAGTAAAACGTAAAGGTATTATTTAATTTTTAGGAGTTCTACAACATTCAGAATTTGGAAAGCTGCTTCTAGAGGATAAATTGCCTTTGCCAGCGAATTCTATTCTCCCTAACTCGGATACAATATTTCCTCCATTCTTCGTTGCAGATCCGGCATTCCCTCTCAAAACAAATATAATGCGCCCTTACTCTGGAAAGCTTTTAGAAAAACGAAAGAGAATTTTCAATTACAGGCTTTCTAGGGCTCGCGTAGTAATTGAAAATGCATTCGGAATTCTTGTTTCCAGATGGAGAGTGCTTCAAACAAATATGCACTGCATTCCAGAAAACGCTGAAAAAATTGTTCTTGCTACTGTTGCTTTGCACAATTTTATTATGCTTAATAAATTAAGCACAGCTTACAACCCACCACGTTTTGCTGACTGGGAAGATGCGGAAGGCATTCTTCAACCGGGAGAATGGCGGAAGGAAGTAAACCAAACTTTCGAAACAATCAAAATTGGCTCAAACAACGCAACCAGAAAAGCATTCCAGTTGAGAGATACACTGATGGAGTATTTTATGAAAGAGGGGGCCATTGAAAGGCAAAACAAAATAAAATAAAGCTGTCCTGTCAGCACCTTCAAAACACATCTACACATCAAAGTATTATTTAAAAATTAAAAATTTATTGTATTAAATACACATAAAAATACACACATAAAAAAAAGGTTGGCCTATAATTTCCAAGTTGACCAATTTTCAAATAAAAATAATAATAATAAAAAACATTGTATGGTTTAATTATTTATTTCTTGCAGTTGGACATCTGCTAAGTATTTTAAAATTTCGGCTTTTGCCCTTTTTTGATTTTCCGCATTTAATGTAGAAATAATGGCTGACACCGATTTCCCAAACACATCATTTGGTTCTTGGGGTGACTGTGGCACAGAGCTCTTCGAATTTACACTTGCCAAATAGTCTTTGAAGACACCCATTGTCTGGAAGAGCTCACTGTTTAAGTCCTCCTGTTTCACTTTCCTTCTTTTTCCTAAAAAACTGTGTTCACTATCTATAGCATCAATCGAAGTAGATGAATCCAGAGCGGGGTCTACTTCCGAAGAACCTGTGAAGGTTTCATCTAGGGATAGATCAATGGTTTCGTCGGTAACTACTTCCGAAAAATTTCCTCTCCCTCTGAAAATTGTTTTAAATATATAATTATTAGCAATCAAAATTTATATTTCTATAATTACTTCCTAGGCTTAATGTGGTCCTTAAGAAATAATAGGCAAACGTAGTGTTCCCACTCTCCCACCTTAACTGCCGCACTACCTGACGGTAAGTCTTTGCTGTTGGCCTCCCTCGTAAATCTGTCCCGTAAAGATTTCCAGCGCCGTTGGCAGTCTTCAGCTGTATATTAATATTTATTAAATTTTCTAAAATACCCCTGTATTAAGCAAAATTTCTACCTGTTGAAGACAAGCATGTCGCAATCTCGTCCCAGATTCTAAATTTCGTCTTTATATTTTTATACCCTCCCGAAGATTTTGCGTACAGCACAGGGTATTTCTTCACTTCCATGATAAGTTTTTCCTCAAAAGTACTCATTTCCAAGCTAAATTTTAAACGATAACAGAACTCAAAACAAACAGAAAATGAATCAGCTGGCAATCTGACATATGTCAACGCAGAGTAATTGCTTCAAAAGTTGAAAGTTGGTCAACTTCTGCGTTATGGCTCCGTTGGCTACGTTCATTGCGGTCACTTAATGGCATTGCCTTATAACTTACTCCTGCGTGACGTTTGCCTGCGTGATGGCTACGACCATTCTGTTCCAAGGGTTAGCCTATTACACCTATCTAGTCATGTCATTATGATTCGTTCGTTAAACGCTGTGATTAATGTTTATGAAGTGAATAATCAACGCTCTCTACTTGAAGAACCCCAGAAATTCTATTCTAGTCCAGAAAACGTTTTTTTTAATCGCTCTTTGCCTTTTCGTTTGTCTTTCCTATTTTCTTCATTTTCCTTCTCACAAAAGCTAAGTCCAGTGGTTTTTGTTTATTATTCGGCGAAGGTATTTAGTGATTTACTTTAACTATATCATTTGTTTATTTTAATTCAAGTGTTGTAAAAAATGTTGAGTTTTTGTAATAAAACAATATAAAATTTGTGAATTGTGACACAAAGGAAAAAACTTGAGAATAATTCCCAATTTTTAAAAAACAAAAGTTCAAGGAACTTACAGCTTACACCATCTGTATGGAAATTTTTAGGGACGACGATTAAGATTGTGTTCTTTTGTGGAAAAAATAAGGAAATATTTCGACAGTAAAGTTGATTTTCGGGGCGGGATAATTTTTTTTTATATAATGGATTGTTAATGTGTGACATTTGAGAAGACAAAAAATTATGTTTTTGGTGAAAAGTTCTTATCAAGGATAACAAAATAGATTTGTATTACATTTTTTCACAAAAAAAACCAGACCTAAAAAAAAATTCTCGTCTCCAAACCCATTAAGATTCCAATTTAAAAATTTAACCATTTACTAACAACATTATTAGCATTAATTTAAAAATAAAGCAAGGGAATGCATTTGAAAATATTCAAGGATAAAACATATATATTTAATATTCTTAATTTTTTCTTCTTGTAAAAGCCATCTATTTTTATAATTTTCCCTCATCTTTAAAATAACCTAAAGGTCATGGCCTCTGTGATAATCAGAACCAAGGTTATAATTTTTTTAATATAACTCAGCAGAGCAAAAATCGGCGAATATTAAGGATTTCAGAGTCCTTTACTTCAACCAGCATGCGGCGCAGCACAAAAATAAATAGTTGTATTCTTATCTCATAACTACTTAACTTTCAGCAAAAGAAAAACGAGATTGGTGATGGTTGGGTTGGGAAAGTGCGATTTTTTATTGATTTCTTGTGGAATGATCCTAATGAGTGTCGACTAATGACCTCAACGTTCTTTCAGATATATAGATTACTAACTGTTCCATATTTACCAGGGAAACAGAACTTCATACAGAACTGTGAAGTGCACAGTAAAGATCTAATGTGATCAAAATCACTTTCGCTAATGGAGAAGAAGTGTCAAGGCATCCAAAATGTATGTCTATAGGTAAAGTACTAAAGTCAATTCTTGGCAATATTGCAGACACAGTATTAAAGTTTCTAATGTAGTGGTTGTAGTACAAGCAATATAAAAATGGCAAATGTATCCGAAGATCAAAGGCAATCTAGAACAATTCCTAGAAATTCAACAAACATAAATAATAAAGAAAACATAATTTCTAGTATAACGATAGATTTAGAGCACGACGGGTGGATATGTCAAGAAACTATTCTTGGAAATTCTGTGGAATCTATTTTGTCCCCAACAAAAGGTAATACGTACAATAAACAAACTAAGCGTGTTAAAACATTTTGCTCTGTATGCACGCAGCCTTATAAATAACAGGCGGTTTTGTAAAATATGTTTTAAAGTTATTGCAAACAAGCAAAAAGCTCGAATTGGTAAGACCAATTCTTACGATACCCTAGATGAATTCACATATGTAATTTCGTATGGTCATAGACAAATTAATAACATACAAAGACTGGACACGTATGTAGAACAAAAATATGCAACGCTTTTCTAGAATATAAAATTAGCGATGCCTCGAGTTGGCACTTGATGACGTGCCCAAAGGGTGAGCTACCAATGCCTCGCTCCATACAAAATCAATGTTGCCTCGATCCGATGAAGAGAAGGCCACAAGTTTTTCTTAGAAATTTACTGGAAATTTCTTCCTTGGAATTTTAATGCATTGGCTGAAGCCGAGAGCAGTGCCTCGCTCGAATATAAAATCTAACAACGATGTACATGCTGTACGTGTACGCCTGAAAATAAGTCTAGTCGGCCACCACAATGAATAAAACTTCTACCGAAACATTTTGTGTAAATTTCTAAAAAAAAAAATTGCTTATTGCTTGTCTAGAGTGTCTACGCTCATAAAAATTGTTGTCGCCCTCCAAAAGTGCGTATGAATTCCAAGGAAAAAATGGTGGCTTACCCTTTGTGCACGTCATCAAGTGCCAAGTCGAGGCATCGTCGAGGCATCGTTAATTTTTATGTTCTAGAAAAGCGTTGCATATTTTTGTTCTACGTGTCCAGTCTTTGTATGTTATTATTTTGTCTATGGTATGGTCATCCATCTGTGCCAGTTTGATTTTTGAAGCAGTTTTTCGCAAATATTTCTAGAATGGTTTATCGGGCAGAAAAAATGTTATAACCATTTTATAGGATTTCATATTCGGAAGAAGTTTTCAGTACATGAAAACTATATAGGACTGATCATTTTCATAGTATACGTAAAAATGCTACGAAGGATCTGTCCCATTTTCGAACTTAATTTTACGTTTTTTTAAGGCCATAGGCAAAATTTCAGCTCTCTAAGTGCACGCGTTCTTGAGTTATCGTGAGGATGGAGGGACGGACGGACGGACAGAGGACGGAAAGACAGGACGGACGAACGGACATGCAAAAATGAAAATAACTTTTAATTTTATGCATTTACCTCTACCAGAATTATTTCTATGCATTACTGATTCAAATATTGTAAAAGATTTGAAATGCAGAAAACTAAAGCGACTGAAGTTGTCAATACAATTTTGCATTAATGTATTAAAATTCTTACTAATATTTTGAAAATTCAAAAGTTTTCAATAATTAAACTAATGCTAAAATTTATGTATTTTATTAGTATATAGTATATGTTACAGTCAAAACAAGAAATTCGTCAAAACCCGATTTTAATAGGAAATCCTAGTTCTAACAAAGCGCTCTCGGTAATTCTAGTTTTAACTAATATAACACAGTTAAAACTAGAATTAACGGAATGCAGCTGATACTACTATGTAGTATTAACTAAAGAATATTTTGTTAATTCTGGTTGGGGAAGAATTCTCGCGTAGCTCTTAGTTAAATCTACAACGGAATTCTCTCGCAATTAAACCTTGATGTTTATTAAGGATGTGGCTATTTATACATACAGTATGTATACGCAATAGGTGAAGGCGGGGGGGGGGGGGGGTGGGGGCGTACAGATCAGTGACACACACGGCCCCGCACACGTCGCCACACACACACGCCCGCTACACATCCGATCGCGCATACACACATATCCGCGTAGGGATGTGTGTGTATGGGGCTACGTGTGCGGGGGGCGTGTGCGTCACTGACCACGCCCACCGACTACGCCCATGGTACAAAGAATATATACGGTATGCTAGTATGAAATGAAAGCTCTTTAAAGCTTTCTGTGGCGTCATAACGAGCCACATTTTCAAATGAACATAGGAATAAATGAACTAAATACCATTTTCTGTTCAAATGATTATTTTATTTTATTTCTTTTCCTTTCATTCTTCCTTTCTATTTAAATGCTTAATACGAAAGTAATTTAGCCTTCCTTCTTGAGTCTCTATTTGTTCTGCTAATTTAATGATCTTCTTCAAAAAACCTTTAGATGTATAAATAAGTTCTTTCAAGAATATTTATTTTGTATCTCCTGTATTTCTTCTTTTGGATAAGTCTTTTTAAATTTTTTTTCCAAGCGCTATCATGTTTGAAATCATCTATTTCTCCAAATTCAAGATCCCGATCCCTGCAAGTATTGCCCTGTTCTAATCTACAGGTTTTAATGACTACCTACTCTTAAAATAAAATCTTCATTTTGTGAAAACCAACCTAATGTTGAGTTTTCAGAATCAACTTCTTCAAGGATACCCACTGAAAACAGACCATTTTCATTACATCCCTTAAATATATAAATATGTAGTCTAATTAAAAAAAAAAAAAAATTAAACTCAACGAAAATATTAAATTAAAGTAGGAGAAATATATGTAGATAGTTTACGATAACAAAATGTTAAAAGTAAATTACAACTTTTCTAAGATTTTTACACGTTTTTAAATGGAACTAATTCAACATACCTAATAAGTATGATCTTAATCTATGTATACTTAAAGTCTGTAGTAGTAGGGAGGTCATTCAAACCACCTTTAGATCTTATGGCACTAAAGAAATTATCTATGATATTTTGATTAAGTCGGCTTGCATGTAAGGATATAGTCCATTTTAAAATACCCCGTTAAATATGTATGCAAATCCGATTAATTTGTTATTAAAATGACTTTTATGCATTCATTCACTGTGCACGTTTTAACCTAATGCCCTCGACAAGAAAAGTGGCTCGTTTTGAGGTCATAAAAAGCTTAAAGCTTTCAAGATGGCAAAAACACGTTCAAATACCAGCATACCTTATATTCCTTGTACCATGACTACGCCGCCCAATACGAGACCTCTTGAAATGGCAGCAGAACAAGACCAGACAATACCACCAGAACTGACAGCGACACTCAATAAAAGACCCATTCTAGATACCATACAACCAGAGCAGACCACACCATGCAGATTGAGTCCACCACCTGGATTGACCGCGTCACCTAATAGAAGATCTGTTGTAACTGCCATACAACCAGATCAAACCATGATATCTTATGCTTGTATACTTCGTACTATATATCCTTTACCTCAACAGGCAACAAAGAAGATAAGGAGAAGCAGAAAACTACAGAAATCTGAAATTTTGACTGCTATAACGGTTACGACACAACAGCAACAAAAACTCAAAATATCTACACCAAAAATAAAACTTGAGAAAAGATCCAAAACCAAAGGAAATATAATAAAAAACCCAACAGCTACAACCTCTGGACTGAGAAGCAAACAAAGAACTTAAAGAAAACATAGATAAAGATTATTAAAGAAAACATAGATAAAGATTATTATTGCTTAGTCTGCAACGGAGGTCTGGATTCAGTGGTCACAATGTCAGGATTGGACACATGAAGCTTGATCATGCTATTCTGGACAAGAGTTAAATTTTTGTGACTTTTGTTTCATTTAAGGTGACTATACTGGCCAAAATTATTAAATTTGAAATAATATCCCTATTGCCCGCCAGCGATACCCGTTTTACCCTCCCCCATGGGGCAAAACGGGTATTTTTCCCTTCTTTTTGAATTTCCTATTTTGTGCAAGAACGCAAGTTACGAGTAGTTTTTATTTTCCATAATATAAGAACTGTATAAAAGAAAATTTATTTCGTTCAATTATATTATAAAGTCGATAAAGATTATATCGAATTTTTATTATCAAACCCTAAGATATCCGTCTTGCCATATCGTCCCCTACATTATTTTCTAACCATGAAAGCATTGACAGTGGGTTAAATTAAAAGCTTTGATGGTTGGTTGGTATAACTAGTAGGATATGTTGTCTTAATCGAAATCACGTAATTTCGCTGTTTCAGCATGATTTTGACGAAATCACGTACATTCCGGTACAAAAACCTTAATCGAAATCATCTCATTTTGCGTAATTTCAATGAAATTACGTCGGAAATTACGAAAATTTGCCCGAAGCACGCATTTTCGGTTTCCACTTTTTCGCAAACTGTATTACGAGTATGTGACATTTGTTGTATACATTTGCCAAAAAAATTTTAAGAAGAAATTTAAAATTAAATTTAAATATTATATTAATGTTGCTGGCAGTTATGTGACAATATATACTTTTATTTACAAAAGTTTCGCTTATGCAATTAATTATCTTACTTGCCAATTTGGTATATATGTATGTATGTGTAGCACCTGTCAAACGAAATCATCTCAGCGGTAGTGAAAACACCTGACAGTGATTTCGAAACCACTTCATCAAAATTACGTGATTTCGATGTAGTGAAAACGCCCTATTAGATGAGTAGAGGAAGTTGCACAGGAACTACAAATAAGCAGTAAAAGTTTATCAGCATTTTTTTATACCCTAGATGAAATCTATAGCGTATACTAAGATTCTCATTCCGTTTGTAACGCTCAGAAATAATTATGGTAGATCAAAATGGATTGGACACCCACGCATAATATTAAAAGTTATTTTGATTTTTGCATGTCCGTCTGTCTGTCCGTCAATGCGCAGGATAGCTCGAGAACGCTTTCACTTAGAAAGCTGAAATTTTGAACAAGGACTCTAAAAAAAAAGTAAAATTAAATTCGAAAATAAGATAAATCGGGCAACTTTGTGGAGTTGCCATACAAAAAATTCGGTTTCCACTATATATTTGTACACTGCCTGAGAACGCGTTAACATAGAGAGCTGAAATTTGGTACATGGTGTTTTTATAGTAATAACAATTAAAATTTCAAAAAAGGATTAAATCGGGAACCCCTTCTTGGTGTTGCCATATAAAAATTTAGGTTTTTACATATACTGTGAAAACGATTAGTCCTAGACATTTTTATTGTAATAAAAACTTCTTCAGAAAACGAAATCCTATAAAAAATTTTATAATCATTTTTTTCTGTCCGAGGACCGTTCTAGAAATATATGCGAAAAACCACTTCAAAAATCAAACTTGCATAAATCGGTGACAATACGATATTTTATACGGGCATTCATCTAGGCCCTAGATTCTAGGGTATCATAAGAATTGGTCTTAGACCAATTCTAGCTTTTTTACTTGTTTATGTTTAAGGTTAGTTGACAGGCAGTATGTGCTTAATGTATATTGAAATGTTTGATCATTTTCCTCTGTATTCAATTTGATTCAACGATTGATGCTGATGTCACCGTTTAACGCCGTTTGTAGGCAGATTATGCTGCTATTTCAATTTTTAATTATAAAAATTTCAAAAAGGCTACGAGGAAGGCTAAATAAATGTTCACATTACATTTGGATGGACGGAAAGGATTGCAAACCAATTTTCTGCCAATTCGGCCAATCGTGGCAGTTTTGAGGGAATCAAAAAGAATTAATAAAAGAATGAAAGAGATAAAAAAATTGGTATTTTAACGCGAAACTTGGTAGGATGGTAAATTGCATACCCAAGATAGAAAAATAATCTTGCGTCTCCAAAATCAGCCATTTTGTTGTTGTTGTGTATAAGTTACGGAGAGATAGCATTTAAATTCTATTTTAAGGTGGGAAAAGACTTCTGTACTGGATATACATATTTATTCATATATAAAGGGTTTTCCAATAAGAGGTGTTATTTTAATTAGCCCGCTATTTCGGTAGATGTCACTTTTGGAGCTGTAATTTTTGACATTTGACAAGTAGAAACTACGCCATTAATAAAAATGGAACGATACACGATTCTACAACGCATTGAAATTATTAAAACTCACTATAAAAATGGTGAAAATGTGGCAGAGACGGTTCTGTTGATTGGGTCCTTGAAATGCATGAAAATGATCCGGAATTCCATCGAAAACTCATCTTGAGTGATGAGGCGCATTTACACCTCGATGGCTTCGTCAACAAGCAAAATTTTCGCATCTGGGCCTCGGAAAACCCAAGAGTTATTGTTGAAAAGCCTCTCTATCTTCAACGAGTGACTGTTTGGTGCGGTTTATGGTCTCGCGGGGTCATTGGACCTTACTTTTTCGAAAATGAGGCTGAAGCAACAGTTACGGTGAATGGATTGCGCTATCGACAGATGATTAATGATTTTTTATGGCCGAAATTGGATGGTATTGCTCTGGATAGCGTTTACTTTCAACAAGACGGCGCTATGTGCCATACAAGCAACGAAACCATTGATCTTTTACGGGAAAAGTTTCCGGACCGTGTTATCTCTCGAAGAGGTGATCACAATAGGCCACCGAGATCTTGTGACTTAACACCTTGCGACTTCTTCCTTTGGGGCCACGTGAAAGAGAAGGTCTACGCCAACAGCCCAGCGTCGATTCAAGACCTCAAAGATGGAATTCTTGAAGCTATCGAGGACATAGGGCAGCCACTTTGCGATTTGGTTATGGAAAATTTCATGAAAAGGATATGGTCCTGTAAGCGTGGTCGTGGTGGTTATTTGGCTGATGTTATTTTCAATTATTAACGGCATACCTTCCTCTTTATAATGAAATAAAGATCCGATTATTTATCTCAAAAAATGGCATTTTTCTTTGAATATCAAAATAACACCTCTTATTGGAAAACCCTTTATATATATACATATATAGTTTAGGTATGGAGAGGTCTCCATTAATAGGCATGATATTCCGCGCATAAAAGGTTTGCGCACGCAATTTTCAATTTCATTTTATTCTATATTTAACAAGAAGAGTACACAAGATTTACAATCTTTTAGAGTACAATTAAAAAAAAATAGGTAATATGAATTCAGATAAATAAAAGAACTAATTAAGTACACAAGGACTATTTAAAAGGATAATCAAATTAAAAAAAAGAGCTAAAAGTAACTAAGATTACAAAATAAAATAAGAAAACAATGAAATGGAAGAAATAATATAAGAGCAAGTAAAGACAATTACACAACTAACAAAAGAAATCTACTATTAATTACTTACTTACACACTTTGCAGGTAAATTTCACTTCCAGTAGATCGATCTTAGCATAAAATGATATTTCCATATTCTACACATCGAGATGAATGATTTGATCTTAATATCGCCCATGGACACTGATTTTCACGATTTCAGTTTTTTCGTTTTTCTTTTTTTTTAATTTTGTCGAAATTGCCATGGTTGATCGAATTAACGAATTGGCCTCGTAGTTAATATAACGTTGGGGTCACGAAATGTTTATAACGCGACAAGTTCTTTTACTTGTCGCCGAGTTTGGTTCTCTGTGCCGAGATTTTATTCATCACCTTTTGTTTTTGTTAGTACAGGAAGAAAATGTTGGAATCTAGTGCACTACCCATGCAACGCAAACAATTAATTATAAACGCTAGGGTCGAATTCAACAAATAGGTTGCCCTTTAGGCCATTTTTAAAATTCTATTTATTATTTTTTTGAAAACAGCGTGTAGAAAGTTTCAGCTCTCTTCACTCAAAAAAGTTTGTCAAATCAACTAAAACTATGTAAATTCAACAATTTACGGCATTGATTTTTAGCCAAACGGAAAATTGTCAAAACGATCTTTATGTAATATAAACGAACGCATTTCGATTTTATAAAAGCAACGATTAATTTGTTAATTTGAATAGTTCAAGATTCTGGTATATTTGACAATTTTGTTGTATACTTTCTTTAATTGTAAAATACAATAATAAATAGCTAATTTTACAATCCATTTATATTAAAAAACAACTAGGAATTATTACCATTGAGCTTTATTTAGTTAGCAATAATTAATAATTATTATATTAATTAATTAATTTTTACACCATTAGCAAGCGCCCCGCAGTTTAGGAGTTTTAAGCCATTTATTGAAAATGACAGCGAATTCCTAGCCGAGATTTGGTATTTCGTCTATAGAAGCTTGTCTCATCTATAAGCGATTTTCGTGCTTGTAAGTAGATTTCAACGATAAAAGTAAGTAGATTACACCATAAAGAAGTAATAGTTGGTAAATACACAAATGAAATCATTTGTATTATATTTGAATGTAGAAATTCACAATTTTTTTTTATTTGAAACAAATCCCAATGATACATATTTAAAAGTTCAATTACATAAACAAAAAATGGTACAGAAATGGTAAATGATAATTTTCAAACTGATCAATACCTATAAAAAGGTTGTAACTAGTCTCAAATATAGTCTTTTTTACGTTGACACGTTCACAGTGTCCAAATATATAGTGAAAACCGAAATTTTTGTATGGCAACCCTATGAAGGAGTTACCCGATTTGTCCCATTTTCGAAGTTAAATTTAATTTTTTTAAGCTTGTGTGCAAAATTTCAACTCTCTAAATACATGCGTTCTCGAGTTATCGTGAGGACGGATGGACGGACAGATGGATGAACGGACGAACAGATGGACGCACGGACGGACAGATGGACGAACGGACGGACAGACGGACATGCAAAAATCAAAATAACTTTTAATTTTATGCGTGAGTGTTTAATTCAATTTTGCTGTAGAACTATCTATGTGTTACAAACGAAATGACAAACTTATCATCTAGAGGGTATAAAAATATAGTTGGTGAAAAGATCATAATAAATGAGAATATTTATCTTAACGAAGAACTAATGTGAGAAACTCCTTGAAAGAGCAGGTGGAAGGGGAGAAATTATATAGGACCCAATATCAATTTAAAGAAAAAAACTTGAAGAAAATTCTGCGTCAAGAGGATTTCAGAAGGCTAAAACGGTGTACATTTTCCATCAAATAAGGATTTAATTAATTTAAAGTCATGGAGGAGAGCATAGAATACAAGTCCCTCAAAGCTTTGCTTTAGTTGTGTATGAAAAAAACTTTCGACTTAGTATAAATATCAAACATATTGAAAGCTGATACAAAACTCTACCAATAAAATAAAATAAATAAATAAAATCCCGAAGTTATACTTCTTTCGTTGGTACTATTTCTAAAAATCCATAACCGATGTGGCATTGATTGAATGTTTCGTCAATTGTGATTATGCTGATGATTATTGTTTTAGCGATTCGACAACACAGGAAAAGAGACGTTCAAAATTTTGTAGCAGAAAGTAGTCTAACCGATTTAAAACTTAATCTTAAGTAAAAACAAAACAAATACTGATCAACTCGAAAATAAATACACCGCACCGCTTACGTAAATGCCAAAGATACCACTGTAGTAAAAGTAGATATTAATTCATTTATGAGTAAGTTAAGAGTATCTTTTCTCAGTTACCGCGATATGCAACACCACTAAAATCTAAGTACAGACTGCAAACCTCTGTAAATAAATATTTACTTGCAATCCTTTTAATGAAATCAGAGTTAAAAACAATGATCGTGTTCCAAACTGAAGTTAATAACAAGAAGTGGTCAAACTAGCAAGGATTGTGCCTAGAGTAAGACTCAGAAGTCTACTTGCAGGTGTACATTTTCAACACAAGCAACATCAACTGTGTGAACATTTTGTGTACTGACAACTGTCACATGAAATCAGATTCAATGGAGCGCTCCTATTTTTGCAATCAGGACAAATTTAAAGAGATGCCAGTAAACACTATATTTATTTATATATAAATATTAAAATCTGTGCAAATATTTTCCATCCTCGTTCTTATCATGGGGACACGTTCTTATCATGTAATGCCCGGCGAAATATGTGTAAACCAATCCAAATTTTGTACCCAACACATCGACTTATAATCAGTGTTGCCACTCAAAATTTATTGTATCTATCCAAAAGAGTTCAAAAAAGCATCAAATGTATCCATCGCTAATTTTAATGTATCTAAATTATACTTTGTGGAAAATTATCAAGAAAATCCCAACATTCTCATCACAAACTAAGTTTATTTAGAAAAAATTCAATAGAAACAAAAATTAAACATCGAATTTTATAATTATTAAGTTTTTAAAATAACAAATAAATTAAATAACTAACACATAGCTAATAACAACAAAAAAAAAATCACAAGTAAGTTAGAGCTCACTTCTGTTAAAAAAACAAAAAAACACTTTTCCAGTGAAGCAAAATATTCTGTTTCAATCTCTTTCGCTAACATTATTGAATCAATGATTGTCAACATAAATCTATTCGACATTTCATAATAAATATATGTATTGAAAAGCCCAGACTGTCTGTAAGGACTTCGACTCCCAGCATGTTTTTTTAAACCAAAATATATTTCAAAAATAAAAATATATTAAAAAAATTAAAAATAAACAAAAATATACAAAAAAAGTTAAAAAAACTAAAAATATTAAAATAAATTTAAAAAACCATTGAAAAGTTTAAAATAAAAAAAAATAAAAAAAAATGGACAAACAAGAGAGAATCTTCTAAGAATAGCCAACCTTAGCTTAGTTTTTTATTAGATTGAGTTAAAAAAAACCTGTTCAACTACCCCTACTTGGAAACTAGCTCACGTTCAGCCTATTGCCAAGAGACGAGCGGGTAGCGATCCATAAAATTATCGACCAATTGCAATCACTTTGATTCTTTCAAGGCTTTTGAATATCATTAAGTGGAGGCTTGCTTACTTCTTTTACGGAACGTTGGAACCGTAGTCTTTACAATTTTGGTTAGTCCAAAATCGTTGTTCTACATATTTCAAGGCATTTGATAGAGTCTGGCATCTAGCACTTTTAGCCTCCTCTTACTATAAATTATAGATTGAAAGTTTTCGATCTAGTCGCCAAATATGTATGTGTTGTACTATTATTATTATTATGTTGCCTCAAGGCTCTGTTATCTCTTCAACTCTCTTTTTAATTTTCATTTATGATCTGCTTTCCCTTACTTTCAATCCTATCCATAGCTTCGCTGATGACAGTACTCTTGATTTCGGTTATTCCTTAGCTTCATTGGATATTGTCCAAAAGAGAACCTTCAAGCTCATTGGCGATGTGGCAATAACCAGCACCGCCCCAATTTGGATGCTTTTCGCTCCCTCATTGCTACATGCGTGGTCAATGTTCTGATGAAATATCTAGTCTAATCCCTTGTAGAATTGTTCCTGCACGCAATACTCGCGCTGCAAATCGCGCACATTCTTTTACCCTTCAAATTACTTTCGGCCGTACAGTAAATTTCCGTGATGCTTTTTTATCCCGAACAGTGCGAACGTGGAACAGTTTACCATCTTCTATTTTTCCTCCGGCATACAATCTGCGGAAATTTAAGGGCGACATACATAGGCACCTCCGCCACTCTACTCATATCCCCTAATCCTTTCCATATCTCCTTTCTGTTATGCTGTGCTTTGCATCATAGGGTATCCCCTGAGCTTGGCTTAATAATATAAAAAAAAAACCTGAGCTATGGGCAAACTTCAAATACGCAGAACAAAACTACATAAATTTTCAAACGCTGGTTTTCCGTATACGTATACCTGAATGTTTAAATTTTGGCAAAAATTTTCGATATCGTCGTAAATTTTTTTTTTTTAAAAATAGCATACGACATTTATTAGCGAGCGCTATTACGGCTTTCGTGTTGGCCGCTCTACTGGAGATTTACTAACATTCCTTACTATGCATTGGAATCAATGTCTCCATAATTTTGGTGAATCTGAAATCATCGCATAAGATATCTCGAAGGCGCTCGATAGAGTGTGGCATCCTGCTTTTTTAGTTAAGCTCCAGGCATTGAGTCTAGACCATGGTACCAGGAATATAAGGTATGCTGGTATCTGATTGTGTATTCGCCATCTTGAAAGCTTTAAGCTTTTTATGATCTCAAAACGATCCACTTTTCTTGTCGATGGCATTAGGTTAAAACGTGCACAGTGAATGAATGCATAAAAGGCATTCAAATTAATCAGATTTGCATGCATATTTAAGGGAGTATGTATTTTAAAATGGACTATAACCTTACATATAAGTTGACTAAATCAAAATATCATAGATAATTTCTATAGTCCCATAAGATCTAAAGGTGGTTTGAATGACAAGCCTACTACTACAGACTTTAAGTATACATAGAATAAGATCATACTATTAGGTATGTTGAATTAGTTCCATTTAAAAACGTGTAAAAATCTTAGAAAAGTTGTAATTTACTTTTAACATTTTGTTATCGTAAACTATTTATATTTCTACTACTTTAATTTCCTATTTTCGTTGAGTTAAATTTTTTTTTTTTTAAATTAGACTACATATTTATATATTTATAGGACGCAATGAAAATATTCTGTGTAGAGTGGGTATCCTTGAAGAAGTTGATTGTGAAAACCCTACTTCAGATTGGTTTTCACAAAATGAAGATTTTGTTTTAAGAGTAGGTAGTCATTAAAAGGTTTAGATTTGAACAGGGCAATACTTGCAGGGATCGGATCTTGAAATTGGAGAAATAGATGGTTTAAAATAGGATAGCTATTCAGTACGTTACCGGATACGTTATGAAAAAGATTTATCCAAAATGAATATTCTTGAAAGAATTCATTTATACCTCTAAAGGTTTTTTGAAGAAGAACATTTAGCAGCACAAATAGAGGATTAAGAAGGAAGGCTAAATTGCTTTCGTATTAATCATTTAAATAGAAAGGAAGAATGAAATAAACGTGCAAGGAAAAAAAGTTAAATAAAATAATCACTTGAACAGAAAATGGTATTTAGTTCAGTTATTCCTATGTTCATTTTAAAAAGTGGCTCGTTATGACGCCACAGAAAGCTTAAAAGAGCTTTCATTTCATACCAGCATACCGTGTATTCTTTGTACCATGGCCTAGACCAGCGGTTATCAACCTTTTTTGGTTTGCGTACCCCCTGACAATTCATTATCCTAAATTGTACCCCTTTCATTTGAAAAATGTTTATAATTTAAATACTTGTAGTTGTTATTATTTTAAACCTGTTCTATTAATAAATAAATAGCAATAACATTTCAAGGAGTATGCCCAGAATGTTTATTGATGAAAACTAAAAGATTTTTTATAGATACATAACTTTTAATAAAAAACAACATACTTAATAAATATAGACTATTATAAACATAAAGTTAAATATTCGCAATTTTACATTAATTTTAACTTAACTTATTATATGTGAGATCCTTGAGCTTGCTTTGAGGCAGACTGTTTTTTGAGCTCAGGTTCGATTAATGCAAGGTATAATCTTAAATCTGGAGCTGCATTCAACTTATTACGGTACTTGTTTTAATAAAGAGATACGAAGAGAATGCTCTTCCCACCAGCACGGTAGTACTTGTAAATGGCAACAAAACGTTAAGAGTTTTAGAAGAAAGCTCTTTATATTCGGTGTTGATATGTGACCAAAAGTTAATAAGACAGAGTCCTTTAAATTCGACTTTCAAAGCAGAGTCATTTGAAAGTTCAATTAAGTTCTCTTTTTCTTTGATAGCTAATTTAGCTACTCAAAAGTATTCTTCATTTAAAATCCAATTGTTTCCTTTATCAATGCTCAATTCTCTGGAGAGGCAAAGCTTATTTTCTAATAGAGAATTATGCAAAGTTTCAAATACCTCCGGTTGTCCATTTTCAATACATCTCCTCCAAAAATCAATTTTTTTAATCATTGATTCAAATTTATCTTATTTGAAGAGATAAATTTAGATTGCTTATACGTAGGAAAATATCTGATAAATATGCAAGCGTCTGAAGCCCATTACAGTCGTGTAACTTGGAAGCAAGTTGGAAAGGATGTTCTTGGAAGAAAACCTGTACTTCATGTCTAAGGACCTTGCCTCGAAATAGCCATCTTACTTCTGTATGAAAGAGCAGAGTGGAATGAGAACTATTCAAATCTTCACAAAGAGCTTTAAAAATTTTCGATTTGGTTGACCTAGATTTTATAAAATTAACCACTTTCGTAGCTTCGTCAAGAGCAAGTTTAATTTGCACTGGAAGGTGCCTAGTTGCCAAACTTTGCCTGTGGATGCAACAGGACTCCAACTTACATTGGGAGCTATCTTCATGACACGACCACGCAGATCAGAATAAATACCTGACATAGGCTTGCCACCATCGGTACATAGCCCACAACAATTAGACCAATTTATGCCTTTTTCTTTGAAATAATAATCGATAGATTTAAATATTCCTCACCTGTTGTGTGTTCTGACAGAGCATGACAAAGTAAAAGGTTTTCTTCGGCTTCATTGTCCTTTAAATACCTCGCAATAACAAGCAAAATAGAAAAATTAACAACATCTGCGCTTTCATAAACTTGTATAGCGAAAATCTTACTATTTTTAATTCGATCAATCACTGTTCCTTCTTCGAGATATTGTACTGTTTGAAAGAGGAATTTATTTTTATTTTTTGCACATGTTCTTTCCAAGCATACACCGAACAGCATCTATTATACAGGGTTCAATTAGATTCTCAGCAATTGTATGATTTTTACCGCATGTAGCAATACGGTAACTAATGCGGTAACTAGTTTCAACGGCACACATTGTATCTGAAAGTTACTCCAGTCGGCCACCAGCCTGAATAAAAATTCTGACGAAACATTTGCTGTAAATTTCTAAAAAGCAATGAATGCTTATTGCTCATCTACGCGTACGCGTCTATGCTCATAAAAATTATAAGTGGTCCAAGCATCCGTTGTCGACCTCCAATAATCCATAGCAATTCTAAGGAAAAAATTTCCAGTAAATTTCTAAAAAAGAATTGCGGCTTTCCCTATATTATGTCGAGGCATCGTTGGATTTTATATTGCAGCAAAGTATTGCTGGCTTGTTATGACATCAAGATGTTGAGGAATCGTTGATTTTATATTCTAGCGAGGCGTTCCGACGAGAGGAGATTAGTATATTTTTAAGATCCGCCATTACTAAATTTTTTTCGCGTACCCCTAAGATATCAAACGCGTACCCCTAGGGGTACGCGTACCACGGGTTGAGAATCACTGGTCTAGACCATCTTTTCTTAAAATGGATTGAAAGTTTTCTCTTCCGCCGTTCAGTTCAAGTTATATTGAACAGAGCAACTTCTGATCGTTTTACAATCCATGCCAGTGTATCGCAAGTCTCAGTGCTCTCTCCTACTTTCTTCCCCATTTTTATTAATGATCTTCTAGCTCTAACTTTCAATCCTATTCATAGTTTCGCAGACGATTTCGTGTACTCGTTTAACTGTTGGCGTAGACCTTTTCTTTCACGTAACCCCAAAGGAAGAAGTCGCAAGGTGTTAAGTCACAAGATCTCGGTGGCCAATTGTGATCATCTCTTCGAGAGATAACACGGTCCGGAAACTTTTCTTGTAAAATATCAATGGTTTCGTTGCTGGTATGGCACGTAGCGCCGTCTTGTTGAAAGTAAACGTTGTCCAGATCAATACCATCCAATTCCGGCCATAAAAAATCATTAATCATCTGTCGGTAGCGCAATCCATTCACCGTAACTGTTGCTCCAGCCTCATTTTCGAAAAAGTAAAGTCCAATGACCCCGCGGGACCATATACCGCACCAAACAGTCACAAACTTTGAGGATAGAGAGGCTTTTCAACAATAACTCTTGGGTTTTCCGAGCCCCAAATGCGACAATTTTGCTTGTTGACGAAGCCATCGAGGTGGAAATGGGCCTCATCACTCAAGATGAGTTTTCGATTTAATTCCGGATCATTTTCATGCATTACAAGGACCCAATCAGCAAAGACTCGACGTTGTTGATGATCGGCCGGCTAGAGTTCTTGTGTCAACTGAACTTTATAAGCCTTAAGACTCAAATCTTTATGCAAAATACGGTGTAATGGCGTTTGTGGAATGCCTAATTCCAAAGAACGACGAGGGATGGACAAACCTGGGTTTTCTTCAACACTTTCGGCTACAGCAGCAATATTCTCGGCTGTTCTTGAGCGACGTGCACGGGTTTTATTCTTCACATCACTAACCTATCCCGACAGCTCGAATGTTTCTACCAATTTCTGTATTGCGGTCCGACAAGGTGCTTCACGACGACACAAAAATGTTCGAGTTTTACGAACCGTCTCTGCCACATTTTCACCATTTTTGTAGTGAATTTTAATAATTTCAATGCGTTGTTGAATCGTGTATCGTTCCATTTTTATTAATGGCGTAGTTTCTACTTTCAAATGTTAAAAAATGACTGCTCCAAAAGTGACATCTACCGAAATAGAGGGCTAATTAAAATAACACCTCTTATTGGAAAACCCTTTAGTTGGCAAACAAAGCCGCAATTGTTCAGTTCACTAAACTACGACCTGGCAATAATATTCACTGTGACAGAGCGAATCGGGCCTTGCTTAATGCTTCCAAAACGCGATGATATCTGCTATCACTCAAACGTACTCCGCGTTAGACAAAATCCAAAAGAAGGCCTTCCGGCTGATTATTAACGATGACAAATCAATAGCATCTATTGATTCTCTAGAGCACCTGCGTCATGTCGGATGTCTATCTCTCTTTTGTCGTTACTTCTGCTAGACGAAATCTCTAGCCTGATACATTGTAGAATTCTTCCTATGCGCACCACACGAGCTGTAATCCGAACTCACCCTCTTCATAAGTAGAACAGTATGAATGTTGAACAGTTTGCCATCCTCTGTTTTCTCCCGCATCTATGACCCACAAACATTCACGCATAATGCATACAGGCACCCCCTTGGTTCAATCAAATAATCCTCAATTCCTTTCCGCTTCTTACTTTCTTGCCAACGCTGTGCTACGGCAACATAGGTTATCACCTGAGCTTTGGCAACATCATAAAAAAAATTGCTTCCCGATTTGTAGCAATATTTGGAAAAATATCAGTTAAGTAAGAATCAATTTTTTCATAGTGCAAGGTATTTACTTCATTAAATGAACATTTAGTAAATACTATTTTGAAAATTGTGCATATAAAAACATGTTTAAAATTATTTTAAAATAAAAAAATGTATTCATCTATAAAAAAGGGTATCAAAGTATCCAGTAGAAGAATTTTTAGTAAAATGTATCCAAGTGGCATCACTGCTTATAATACTTATTATATTTTTCTTATTCTGCAAAGACTATGGGCCCTTATACATGAAAATGTTTGCTGCTTTTTAGATACTTAAATCTGTTTCGAATTACAATCAAAAAAAGATTTTGGACGGTAGTCTTATAATAAAACAATCACATGCAATCATAAGTATATACATCTCAGTTTTCATTTGGTTCATTAAACAAAGAATATAAATCAGTAAAGAAGCGCCACAACGAGTTTTGAGACATCCATTGCTCATTAGCTATCTATTGAACCCAAACCCAGCACTCAGCAATGAGACACAGATTGGCGCGCATATAGAAAATGTTTCACCTGAAGTAGGAACACCGATCTCTTCCTCTTATTGTGACGCATCTTTACTGATTTATATTCTTTGATAAAAGTATTTAAAAGAATCTATATTAGTAACTTACTGTCGGTGTTATCCTCATATTTTTGTCTTTCATGCTTCTCCTTTTCAATTTCTTTTAATTGTTGCTTCAATCTGGAATCGTCATGTTCGGCCAATTTCAGCATATGACTTTCTGCAGTAAGTTGAGACCTATGTGCATTAAGCAGTTTCTAAAAATCACTTCTAATTAAAAATTTAGTATAATGGAAGAACAAACAAAAGCCTACCAAATTCTGCTCGATATCCTGTTCAGCATTTTTGTAATGTCCCCTTAACTTATCCAGCCGCTCATCGGATATTTGAAACACTGCAGTCTTATCATTTCTTTCCCTCAGCAAATTATTGATACTTTCCATTACTTTCTTGTTCTCTTCATTAGCTATTGGGATGTAAGTTCCATCCATCCATCCCATGGATTCCATGACTTCTTTTACATATAATGATTGAGCCATGTCCGAATATTTCTACATAAAAATTTCTAGGGAAATAAACTATTTCGCAACAAGAGTTACTGAATGACAGACAGTTATCGAATTTGTCGGATTTTATGCATGCTCTGAAAACTCGATAAATCCAGTCAAGTAAGTTTGATCGATAGAAGGACCTTATCGTGACTGTATATCTATTGATGCGATATACAAGCGCTACTCGAGGGAATAATGTCCATTATTAGTTTTGTTACATACACATAAGTATATATATGTACCTACTACCTACATAGTAAGTATACTTACTAACTCCTTGTTGAAATTTTTGAAGAGATTTGGATTTAATTGGAATAGTTTTAGCTAATTGAAATAAAATGAGATGAAATCGAACATGTGATTTAGAACAATCCGACTCTGCGGTGCGAAGAACCTTTTAAAGTCAAAGCTGCATGCAAATATTATTATGTTTATGTACCTACATACGGCTTATATTCATAATTTACCCATTCTTTAGAGTAGAAGGATAAAAGGAAGGAACATGTATCGTAGGTGGATTTCAGATATGCTTAATATTACGTTAATTTATAAACCATCAGTATATTCTGAACAATGGCTGGTTTTTAATTCAAATTCATTGGTTATCTACTCGGCAATGAAAACTCTTTCTAAAAGCTTCACATATACATGCACATGTAACCTCTTCACGTATACACAGTGTTTCCGCCATGGTGGTCCATAAAGCAGGAGGTGATAGTACTCACCTAGCCAAACAAAAAATTGTATGGCAGATTAGGAGGTTGGGCTGAGCCGTGTTGGCGGTGGGTGGGGGGGGGGGGGGGGGGGCTGAGCGGGGGGCATATCAACCGAATGAGTTTACAACTGCCATGCTAGTGATTAATAACAGTTTAAGTAAATACATTTGCATTGTATACGTGGTAGTCTACTGAGAAATGCATAATCTGAATACAAGTAAAGTTACATTACGTTTATAGGTAAATATGTGTGGTATATTAAAGTATAGTTTAAAGTAAAAAGTAATATATTATTGAACTAGGTTCTTAGGAAATATGATGATTATCGCCTTAACAACCCCCGCCCGTTAAGAAAGCTATTTCTCAACTAATAAGAAGTCTTTCAACACGGTTGATTGGCCTCTTGAAGCTCCCCTTTACGGTGTTTACTAGAAAACCGCGTACCAGCTTATGAGGGCCAGGCTATATTTGCAAAATTCGACCCAATGGCCATTGGGTCGTATGTTGTCTTCTTTAAGCACTACGAGCGTCTTCTTGTAGCAACGGTTGTTGGGAAGTCCATTTGTCGCGCTTTTGAAGCGATGATAAATAGGATGAACGCCGCTGAAACATTGCTTGGATGATTCGCCAGCGATGCAAGTATGGGCTTCTTGAAGGTTCTAATGCGCCCTGAGGTAAAGTCGTGGGAGCCTGGCTTATCAAAAAATGATCAGGAATAATTGCATTAAACAAGCAGTATAACATGATAGGGCAAGTTTGTGAAGTTCATATATACTCGTATGTGTTTGATCGTTTAAAATAGGTCCCATTGTCCGAGTGAGTATCATTTAGAACGCCACAACGTGCTGCAAATCGTAGTAATGCGGCCAAGAATGTTACGCTGCTGAAAATACTAACAAACTCTAAATTTAGAGCTTTCGTTGCGAAACAAACATATAGTGCTATGTATCCTTTCACTATAGTCTCGAACCTCTCCCTGTCGTTGAACTGAGCATTAAAGCTCATGCGTGGTCTACGCCTACTTTCGAAAATAGTCGTGATATGTTAACCCTTGATTTTGGTAAACTGTCCAATGTAGTTGCTCAAACCGTACTTTTATTTCCTAGATACGTCTAACCAATGCCAAAAACATTTCTCTTTGTACCTCTACTTTTAAAGATAGCCCCACTTTTTACGAATTTTCACTACTCATTGTTACGCTTCTTCTATAGTAACGCAATATAAAATATAAAAAGAGTCGCTTCTGTAAAACAAGCTTATTATCTTTATAAAATTTTCTTATAAATTTCTGTTGCCCTTGCACTTTCGGGCGATTCGTCGATTTTACACTTTATATAATTTTAATACTTTTGCAAACACTTTTTGGTTCTTTAAAGAATCTTTACTTTTTAGTTAATATTGTTTTGAACTTAGGAGGCCTTATCTCTGGTAGGGGGACTCTTCTAGTTCGACTGTAGAATACTCTCTAATTCCCTAGTCCAACCATCATCATATTTATATAATCGATTTACACGGGGATGATACTCCCCTCCACAAACTTCTTAATATTCAGCAGTTTTATGAAGGAAAATTGATGATTGCTCAATTTTCTATTTTGAATAACAATACCAGCAAATTTGAGTAGAGAGTGGAAATAATAAAATACCAAAAATAAAAAAAAAAATAATAATTTCAGTGATTGATTCCATGCATAACAATTTTTCAGGGTCAACGTGAATTTAAGAATTTTCATGTCACCTTATCAGAGCAATGAAGTGCAACCATACGAAGGAGCACCTGTTGGGTAATTTTGCCGGTCTTAGATCTTTCGGTAATACCGTAGACATACTTGCAATTTTAATATTGAAATTTGCGCTAAACCGCAAGTCTGTCTCGATATACGCTCGGTGTACAATCAGTGATTACCGCAAAATTGCTCGCCGACAATTGCTCGCACACAGTTGCTCGCCCACAATTGCTCGCCTGGACCATTGCTCACCACACAATTTCTCGCCACACAATTGCTCGCCAGGAAAGTTGCTCGCAGATGTTTTAAATCTTTTTTACATTAATACAGATAATATAAATTAAGAAACACGTTTATTGCATAACATAAACATATATTTTCAGTTATTATTTACAAAAAATTGTAGTCAACTAAAAGTATTTATAAAAACTTATAAAGATTGTAATAAGTCGGCAATAAATTTGTATTGAACTCGTGGCAATAAGCTTGCCGACCGTTGCTTTGACGTTTACCTGCAAATGCAGGTAGGTACATTCCTTTCTACAACTTTTCCAGTCCTTTTGCGCTCCGGGTATGGAATTTAATACTGATGCTAGCTTTTGTCACAATTCCGTGGCATCTTTTGAACTGAAAGAATTATCATATTTACCAAATTTCAGTTTCGGGTTTTCCTCTAAAAACTCAATTATTTTAGTTTTTTGGGCATATGATATTTTCGCACATCTTTTATCTCCCATTATCATCCGTAAAATAGCAGCTGATTCACTCTTCCTTTTGGCATAATGAATGGTTGAACCCACTCGTTAAATAACGAAGGGTTTGCGTTCGGTATATAACGAATGCGGATTTCCAGAATACCACATGTGTCGATTCCGAATGGTTTTGACAGTATAACGAATACGGAATGTGCCTTCGTTATTCAAGAATAATCCCCCTGGAGTCTCTATTACATAAAATATCATTCACAAAAGAATACTTTACACTTATTTCACACTACTATTAAGTAAAAATCCTGTTAAGTTATTTATTTATTACCATATCGCAAATTCAAATTCAAGAAATTCTTTTCAAAATTATGAAATGTCAGAAATGTTGAACTGACGCAAAATAGCCACTAGGCTCTCTTGTCATTTTTCCCCCCGACCATAGGTCATACTCATGGTATAAGGACTACAAGGTAAAATGGAGAGAGAATGAAATGCCGCCATTATTGTTTTTCTCTGACGTCAGTAAATACTTGCGAATTGACATTTCGGTTATGCATCACTGAGCCCGTTTAGACCGTGCCATTTAGGACTAGTTTTACGTAGTTCGACTTACGTAGTACTAATATTAAGTGGTCTAAACATGCCGTATTACGAAAAACTAGTTCTACTTTAATTCGGTTTCTGATGCTTTATTGACCTACAAAAATTAGTATTAAATGTAGACATAACCTCACATAGGGTAATGTTTTTGTTTACAAAGTGGAATGCTTGCGTTTATCGGTCGAGTGGATTTTAATTATATTTTCGTGTGCTCATTAGTAGAGGTGTTTTTTATTTTATTTTCGTGTGTATTAGTAGAGTGGACTTTAATTTAATTTAAAATGAGTGGAGTGAAAAAAGAAAAAAGTGCGAACTGGTCAGAGGGAGAAACTGATTCCCTTATAGACTTCTGTATTGAAGAAAATATTCCGTCCTTAATTGGAGTGTAAAAAATTCAGAAATGTGGACATTTTCGCAAAAATAAGGGAGCAAATGCTGCAATTGGGGTATGAGCGGAGTGTATCTCAATTACTTGTGAAATAGAAACAATTGAAGGGGAAATACAAGGAAGAGACTCTAAAATTGGGAAAAAGTGGTGGAAGCTCGACAAGCTGGACATTTTTCGGCAAAATGAAGGAATTGCTTCATAATTCAGTTGAGTGTTTTCCGGATCAATGCGGAGTAGATCCGAAGCCCAAGATAAGCTCAGCAATATTTGTTGATGCAGTGCCCGGCACCTCTAAAAATGATGAAAGATCAGCAGATCAACTACTTTCCATTGATGAATTAATCATCGAAGAATTAAGTATGAACTATATCTACTTTATTTTACAAAAATCATACAACTCTTTTGTTCTTTAATTAAAGGTGAAACTGATGACATCGTGGAGGAAAACCACAAAAGGAAACTTCGAAATGAAGCCATTCCCAGGAAACCCAAACGGAAGCCTTACAGCACTGCATTAGCGGAATTCTCCAGTAGTTTTTTTGAGCAACAACGAGAATTAAACAGAGAAATTTTATTGGAACAAAAGGCTATAATAAAAGAAGAAAAGGAATACGACGAAAGGGCAAGGAACGAAGACAGATTTTTTTCAAACGCTGTTAATGCATCACGCTAATAATAATAACAATATATAGAAAAAAAAGCAAAGCAATAAATATTAAAATAATTTAATCTAGTTTCTGTGTACAATTTATTCACGAAAAACCTATAGAGCTTGACCCGTCCTTTTTTCAGCTCAGAGATTTTAAGAACCTTGACTTGCCTTCGCTTTGTGCAGAATGTGAATCATTTCCCTGGGATCACATTTATAATATTGTTGACATAGATGAGCAGGTATCGTTTCTCAATAATTCTATTGAGTATATTTATAACAAGCATGTTCCTCTTCGAATGAAAGTATCAAAGCCAGATTCCTTTCCCTGGGTTAGTACTGAAATTGAATCAATGATCGCAGAACGTGAATATTTGTATTTCAGGCATCGAAGATTTAGGACTGCTATAAGTCGCAAGCAGTACACGTTACTAAGAAATAAGGTTAATCTTAAGATTCGCGAAGCCAAGCGAGCGTATTTTAAACAGAAATTTGATCTAAACGCTTCTAAGAAAGTGCCTTGGCGTAAGCTTCGAAATATCTCCGTATATGGAAAAAAAGCACTTAACTGCAACCTAAGCCCAAGTGAGCTTAATAAATATTTCGCCGTGATCATAATTTGCAAACTTGTAATCAGTCCGCCTTAGAAAGTTTAAATGTATCGCCCAGGTCAGATGGCTTTAGTTTTCGCGGTGTGGATCCTGAGGAACTGTTAAAGGCAATATTCTCTATTAAATCGCATGCAATTGGCCCTGACAACATGTCTCCGCGGTTAGTGAAGTTAATATCTCCTTTTATTGTCGGCCCTATTTTGCATATTTTTAATTGCTGCATCACTAAGTCAGTGTTTCCCAAGATCTGGAAAATTACCCTGTGATCCCTATCCCAAAGAAAACGACAGCAGATATTCCTGCCGACTTCAGGCCTATAAGTTTACTTTGTTTCCTTGCTAAAGTGCTCGAGAAGCTGTTGTATTGGCAGGTTCAACAGTACACGCCCCAAAATGATCGTCTTAGCCGATGGCAGTCTGGATTTCGACCTAAACATAATTGCGAAGGTGCTCTCGTGAAAGTTACAACAGACATCCGCTCAGCACTTGATCGGCGGGAAGTGGTTATTATGACGCTTCTGGACCTCTCCAAGGCTTTTGATAGTGTCTGCCATAGTAACCTGCTGAGAAAAATGTGATTTTTCGAACCGAGCCACCCTCTTAATAAAAGAATTCCTTCACGCTCGTTCGCAGAGGCTTACTTTGGGGCAAAATAATTCCTCCACCCTGCTTCCCCTATCTTGTGGGGTTCCAAGCTCGACTCGCATTGTTCAAGGAAACTGAATGTCGTTTTCACGACTGTACTAGATTTATCTTTGGTCTGAGGAGGTTTGATCATGTAGCTCACCTCAATTTCACCTTGCTGGGCTGCTCGCTTGATATATATTTGAAGCAGAGAGCTTTAGTGTTCCTGTTTAACTTGCTTCGTTCTTCCCAACCGGTATATTTGAGTACCTTCTTTCAGACCTTAAACTGCACGAGGGGGCTCCTGCTACTCGCTCGGCAACTTCAAACGACTCCTAAAGTCCTATCTTGACATTGCCTTGCGGTGACCTGTACGCGCAGCTTTTTTCTCTTTTCTTTTTCTCTGTTTTTTAATCTTTAATTTTTTATTCCTGTAGATATCTTTTTAAGATCTCTTTAATATTATGTTTAATTAAATATGTATTTTCGATATTTTAATATTAGCTTAATTTAAGTTAGGTTTAGTTTTATTTAGCTCTCTTGCCATTTTGTTCGATGTTTGAAAAAAGATTGTAAATCTTGTAGCATCAGTACCCAGGAAATAAATTAATTGAATTGGATTGAATTGACTGAGATATTCACTTAAAATATCTCGAATCTCTCTTCCCGTTAAGGAATCATAAACACCTAAATGTCGAAAAGGCTGTTCATACAAAGACTTCTCAGGGTCATTCTCCAATTCATCAATCCATTGTATTGTGAATCCACCATTTCCTTCTTCAATGAAGTTGTGTAATATGCATCTAGCTACCCCAACTGATGGCATAAAAAAATGATTAATATCACTTCTTTTTGATAGCATTCTCCAACGAGCCTTTAGTCTTCCAAAGCCGATCTCCACTGACACCCGGCAGCTGTTTAAAGCTTTGTTGAAAGCTTCTTGTTGCGAAGGAATTCCAGTTCCAGCGTAATCCTTCAATAGCCATGTCATCAAAGGATATACAGGATCTCCCACTATTACGTAGGGAATTTCTTCACCGCAAATATTTTTTGTTGCCTAAAATATTAAAACATACCTGTAAGTTGCATACAATTGCTATTCTATTGAAAAATACCTGAGGAACAAAATCCTTGGGTTTTCCAATAAGAGGTGTTATTTTGATATTCAAAGAAAAATGCCACTTTTTGAGATAAATGATCGGATCTTCATTTCATTATAAAGAGGAAGGTATGCCGTTAATAATGGAAAATAACATCAGACAAATGAGCACCACGACCACGCCTACAGGACCATATCCTTTTCATGAAATCTTCCATAACCAAATCGCAAAGTGGCTGCCCTATGTCCTCGATAGCTTCACGAATTCCATCTTTGAGGTCTTGAATCGACGCTGGGCTGTTGGCGTAGACCTTCTTTTTCACGTGGCCCCAAAGGAAGTCGCAAGGTGTTAAGTCACAAGATCTCGGTGGCCAATTGTGATCACCTCTTCGAGAGATAACACGGTCCGGAAACTTTTCCCGTAAAAGATCAATGGTTTCGTTGCTTGTATGGCACATAGCGCCGTCTTGTTGAAAGCAAACGTTGTCCAGATCAATACCATCCAATTCCGGCCATAAAAAATCATTAATCATCTGTCGATAGCGCAATCCATTCACCGTAACTGTTGCTCCAGCCTCATTTTCGAAAAAGTAAGGTGCAATGACCCCGCGGGACCATAAACCGCACCAATCAGTCACACGTTGAGGATAGAGAGGCTTTTCAACAATAACTCTTGGGTTTTCCGAGCCCCAGATGCGACAATTTTGCTTGTTGACGAAGCCATCGAGGTGGAAATGGGCCTCATCACTCAAGATGAGTTTTCGATGGAATTCCGGATCATTTTCATGCATTTCAAGGACCCAATCAGCAAAGACTCGACGTTGTTGAGTTCTTGTGTTAACTGAACTTTATAAGCCTTAAGACCCAAATCTTTATGCAAAATACGGTGTAATGACGTTTGTGGAATTCCTAATTCCAAAGAACGACGAGGACAAACCTGGGTTTTCTTCAACACTTTCGGTTACAGCAGCAATATTATCGGCTGTTCTTGAGTGACGTGCACGGGTTTTATTCTTCACATCATTAACTTGTCCCGACAGCTCGAATTTTTCTACCAATTTCTGTATTGCGGTCCGACAAGGTGCTTCACGATGACCCAAAAATGTTCGAGTTTTACGAACCGTCTGTGCCACATTTTCACCATTTTTATAGTGAATTTTAATAATTTCAATGCATTGTTGAATCGTGTATCGTTCCATTTTTATTAATGGCGTAGTTTCTACTTGTCAAATGTCAAAAAATGACAGCTCCAAAAGTGACATCTACCGAAATAGCGGGCTAATTAAAATAACACCTCTTATTGGAAAACCCACGAGTTCCTGAATCATACTCCACTCTGCAGTTGTAAGATTTGAGGTCCCGTTAAAATTTTCTTCTCGAAAGCTTTTATATTGTAAGAGCCGATTCAACATACTGTGTGCAGACTTCCACCTAGTGGAGGAATGAAACTTTAACCTTGTACACTGCATTGCCAAGTTATAGACCCACCATGCAATAGTGCGTTACCCCATCTCTGTATCAAGAAACAGAAAAATGTATGATGAGAAGACACTTCTGCCTTCTTTTTATCACTAATGCTAAGAAAAGATTTGACGTTAGAACGGTAGGTACTTGTGGAGTAATTCGATAAAAAGTTGCAAAATGAGTGTTGCATTGTTATAGACGTAATTAACTTTATTTATTTTAACCATAATGAGATTGCACAAAAATTAATAAATACTTTTTATTAATAATTTGTTCAGAAGCTTTTTGGCATTGATTCTACGAAGGAGCTAAACATTCTCGAGTCAAGGTAAGCCAAGCAGCTTCAACGGTATCTCGAAGCTCACTGATGGTGTTAAATTCCTTGGCATCTTTATAAACTGTTGGAATTAACCATACCCCATAGGGTTAGCGCCAAGAGAACGGGTCAGATAGCCGAGAAAGTTTATATTGTACCCCAAGAACCATATTTTGCGGACTGTCTTATGTGGATCGTAGCGTTATCCTGTTGATAAATTAAATGGTCGGCACGATAGTGCGCAAGATGCGGAGGGAGTTTCTGTCTGAGCACTTTCCGGTACTTTAGGCTATTCATATTACAGGAAGAAAGGACCGATTCTACGGTTTCATGATCCTTTAAGGTGTCCCATGCGTCAATTACATGCCTCAACAATTTCATATTTGAAAATTGCGCGGATATCTCCGCAGATCCGTCCAATATCCGCACAGACCATTAAGGGTAAGCGCTTTGTCATCTGAATAAATTATCTAAAGGGGAAATGACAGTTTCATATATATTTTCTTTTCGTATAGTAAACTTTCAGTTTTCATTTTATTTTGCATTTCTGTAAGTTTATTCATTAGCTTTAATTCAATACATTTATATATTCAATAATTTTAGGTGCAGTTAAAATTTTTTTAATTTTTATTGTACCATTAGCTAGGAAATAAAATTAGAAAAATGTGCGTTATGCCCGCATTGGACCCTAAAAATAATCTTAGTCTGATAAAATTAATTGATTAATTGAATTGAATTGAAATTTAGTTGAATCATTATTTGTATATATCACAAACGTATAAACAGACTTAGTGCACCCTGTGATCTTATTTAGGGTATATACTGGTTATGTCCGTTTTAGTTACGTTGTAATTCGCCGATGGTCGGAATAATCGTTTAAAATAAAAGAGATACAAATTTCTGTTTCATTGCCGTCCGTTATTTTATTGGCAACCAATATCATTTGTTCTGAATTTTAATTGAAAGTAAAATTGGACGCCTACATAGCATCGACTCGCCTTTCGGACAAATCCCAATTTAAATCTAAACCCAAATTTAAGTAAATGCACCAATTGCTGCGAATGTGTTCGATTCCTTTCCGGCCCTCTGTATGTCAGGACTGAGAACCGAAAAAAAGTAGGGGAAGTTCCTTCTGGAAAAAAAAGAGAAAAAAGAGGAAATTGAACGTAGGCTCCTTCTTCTGGGCTTGGATACGAAGTAGTGTAGATTTTTGTAAATGATCTAAATTTAAAATAACTAGTGATAAAGTTGTAATTTATTTTATACAGCCAAATGGCTAATTATTGACTGTATAGATGCATACTTGTAAAAGTGAAATAAACTTCGAACAAGAGAAAAGTAAAACGTTTACCCAAAAGGGAAGTGTGTAATAAAAGTGGAAGGTGGCCAAGCAATAATAAAATAAGGAAAACAACAGAGTTAAAACTATGCACAAAAAATAGGCAAAGCAGAAACTAAACAAACAAACATAATAAATAAAAGGACACGACACGCAAAATTTCGAGACCGGACCACGTTGGACAAAAGAAAAAGAAAGGTGAATAAAACAAAGAAGATTAGAATCCAGATAATTGAACGCATGTGAAATGATTTGATTAGTTAGTAAGGTGCATAATTGGTTAGATACGATAGGCTTTCTCATATTTATTTAATTCCTTTTAGTTATGTATGCATGCATTTTCTTATAATAAGTATTTATCTATTCACTGATTCCTGTGTATTTAGAATATATAAATTAGGTGGAGGCCTCCGGAGATTAGGTAGTGCTAAGGTAAAATTGTGATGAAACCGTTAATATAGAGCTCAAGCACTAACTCCAAATCTTCTTTTTTTATCTCTGGGCCTAAGAAGAAAGAACTCAGTTCAACAACCTAAAAAAATGCTTTAAAGTAAATGCTATTGCTATAAATCGTATTCTCATTAGAGGGTCAGAATATTTGGTTTCGTCGCTGAACAAAAAATAGCCTTACGAAACGACCCCGCCTGGGAGGCATTAAACCAGACATTACATGATGTCAAAATCACAACTGGACGTTAGCGCTTTCACGCATTCAAAAATTTACAACGTAAAAATAATTTTGTCCATATTATAGTGTATTTAGTAAAATTCAGTGAGGAGCCAATATGGTGGCAAATATATTTCGGATTCATCCAAATATGTTTCTGAGCTCATCTTGCCAAATGTCGCGTAGTATATAATTGAATGTTATACAAATAGTTGAGCGAACATTTTTTATGACATTGTCAGCAGAAGTCAGACCTCCTATAAAACTTTCGATGTTATATGAAGGCGACGGCTGTGGTAGATCGGCCTTTCAGCAACATACATAAAGTAAAATGTAGATTAAACTGTCTTGTACCACAATTCACATCTAATAGTTATTGGTCCGATATTTCGCAAGCATCTGGTGCTGTAAGGATCAGATTTGAAACGATCAATAATTGGATTTAAATTATTTTGTCGAAGTCGTCTATACGATCTCTTTTCAAATTTCGCACTTATATTACTTTCAGATAACACGCCGATCATCAAAATTAGCTTAAAAGAGACTCCTCGTATAAAAATATATATATATATATATTCCTTTTCTTAAGGTACGAATGTGAGTAGCTATTATGTTATGCATAATAATTGCAGTTGATTAACTGAAATTCAAAGCAAACAAAGTAAATTTTTGAAAAAGAGCAAGGTATTAAAATATATGTAGGTATCTAGTTACCTATGCAATGCAGCATTTCCCAAAGAATTGGAAGTTTTGAATGCTCTTACATTTTTTCATTGCATCTTTATAGGCAACTTATTTGAAAAATGATACATTTGTAATGAAAACCATTGAGTTGGATGCTACTTGTTATTAACAGAAATCTCATTCCGATATATTTATTTTTATTGTAGACCTATACATACATAACTTTATTTAATCTTGTAAAGAAAGGTCGATTTTGTCATATGAATCTACATAGTCTGTCATTTTAATTTTCCTCAAAGGCCTGTATCGAAATATATAATTTCATTATAATTGCCAAATAAACAGATTTCTTAAAATATGCTCTGAGATGATTTTATAAACAGAGAGTTTTCGTTTGTATAATATCAGAGCTCTGTGTATTATGTTGTCTCTATTCTGGCTATGGTGATCTGCGCTTGCGCCAAGGAACTATTTTTATCCAAAGTGTTCGACGTAAACTGAGAAACACATGTTAGTGAAATATATGTATAAAGATAAACCTAATTTCTGGGTGAAAGCAATATTTTTATCAGACTTCATACTACGGGAATTTTTTTTTATTTAATTTTTTCGCATAGAAGTCCAGACTTATTGCTACGCAATTTCGGAAAATTAGTGAAAATATTTTGAATTTTATTAAAAAATGTGTTCAGTTTCTGTTGCATGTCCGCTTTGTTCTCAAACAAGTTTTCCAAGTATCGATTCGCTTCGAATAAGTTTGATTAAGGCAGCAAATGGCCCGCTAATGTGTCCGATTTGTAGAGAAATACTTCTTGGCTTGGACAAGCTTACAATTCATCTCTTCAGTCATACAAGCTTAATAGAGGAAAATGATAGCAGGGATAATAATTATATAGCTGTATCATCGAAAGAAATTAAAAATGAAATAAATCTTCAGGAGGAAGGATGTTCTAACGATATCAACCCCCACGCAACTTATCCAAACTGTGTAAATGCACCGTCCGAACCGTACGTCAGTCAGCTAAAATGTGAGACTTGTGGGCTGACATTTAAGTCCACTTATTTACTACATATGCATAACACACTTGTCCATCTAAGTTCGGACGGAATTCCTAAAATATCAAGTGACGCTCACTACCAATGCCATTTATGTGCAAAAGTTTTTAGAATGAAAGGTTCACTTCGAGTTCATATGAAAGTTGTACATCTCGTTGGACTTCCAAATATCCATAATATACCAAAATTAGGAATTTGTAGTAAAATTAAACATCATACCTTAGATAGTGCACCGGACACTTCCCCTAAATCGCCTCTGCTGCAGCTACCCATAGCCGGGTCACAGTTTTTATGTAGTAATCAAAAGGAAGTATCCTCAAAGCCTTCGACTGAAGAAAATCACTTAGAATACAGTGCAGATAAGAAAGCTGAAAGTGATTGTACCAAAGGAACTGAATCATCAAAAATTTGGGAATGCGACATTTGTTCAAAATCGTTTACAACTAAATATTTTTTGAAGAAGCATAAAAGACTACACACAGGTATGTTATCGATTCCTATCTTAAATTCATTTAAATTTAAAAAAAAAAATCAAAACTTTCCAAATTTCTGTTAGAAACTAATAATCTCGACAGGCAGTATAAATGATCATTCGTTTCTAGTGAGAATTTTTTAGAATCGCTTTGCTTTCATTCCAATTTTTTATTTTTACGTACATATAAGAACTTGTTGCGAATTTGATTTTAATAAAAAAAAAAAGAAAAACATTGATAATGGATAATTAGATTCTTAAAAATTGAATTACTATTGGGTGATCATTGATTTTACCCACTTGTCAAAGATATAAATTTCTTTACTGAATTTTACCGAGGTCATAAAGTCAGCCTGCAGAAACATATTTCTGAGCCCATTTTTGTCATTCACACAGTTTTCAGGTTTGATAAACAGCACAATAGATATAAGATAAATACAACATAGTTACTGTTATTTATTGCTCATAGTACGGCATTATTGGTTGTTTATCTATAAAACGTTGCCTTCAGCTCTGAATAGTGTCCCTGGTATGCATTAGGTCCTCACTTCTTTTATTTACTCTTCTGAAGTTGTTTACTAAACATACAAAATAAAGTATATACCTTATTATGCAGATACATAGAAGGATTTAAGAGACCAATCGTGCATTAAATCCTTTCAGCTGCAATTTTTATGGATGTATGTTTCCAGAATAAAAAAATCTATTTAAAAACATTACGGCCTAACAACTATCGGTCGAAAGAGCATTCAGAGGATGAGCATTTTCAGATCACACATTTCTGTTTAATCCCACCGAGACCAAATAGTAATATAATAATATCTAAAATATAATGAGTTCTCAGACGAAATTAGGAGGAAGATAAGAAACAACACTTCTTGTGGTCCTTCGAATTTAATAATATATTTTGGCTGCATTGATATTCAAACTTTGGCTACCGAGATACTGAAATCGAATACCATATTTAATTATTCCTAAATGTTGGCTCATTATTTCTTATTTTGTCTGCTTTTGAGCGGAAACAAACTGGTGACACATCAAGAAATTTCCTTTTTTGATCATATGCAAATAGGATTTCCACTAAAGTACATAATCCGAAGTCGAACAACTTCAAGCAATAGTAATGATAACTATTTCTATTTCTCATGTAAATTATATCGGAGCAAATTGCACTATCCTTGCGTGTATATGAAAGCATAAATATAATCACATAATTTATAAAAATTACATTGCGAGCGAATGTTTTCTAGTTTACTTGTGGATGCCGCCACAGGTAAGATTTGCAATTTTGCGGAATCTTTTTATATATTAAAGTTCACCTAATTTTGTTTTAAATTTATTCTTGTATACTAATTAGTTTTTAACTGCGTAACTTTTTATAAGAAACGTTAGAAATATGTATTAAAATAAAAATTATACACCCCAGCTATAGCAGAATAAATAACCATCCACTTGCAACCACAATACGGGGTGTCCCGTATGGGGTCTTCCCCCGAAGGCTATGGACAGGTCATGCTTAGGCAAGCAAAAAATTGTGTGAGTGAGTTAGGGTCAATCCTAACCGTGTCTGAGATAACGGGACTTAAAGATATTTGTGATGATGCTTTAAAATTTGTTAGATAGGTAGTAGATAATCGTTGGACCTTTCCAATTGTCTACAAATTTTTCCCCTTAATACATATACTATTTTTATCAACACCAATTTTACATTTCAGATTTAAAAAGCTCAAAGGCTTAACTTTAAAATAGCCACATTTTGTACCCAAATTGTAATTCTTTCTGCGATTTTTGCACTTTTTCTTAAGCATATCCGGCGAAAAAGTTCAATAAATGCCAGAAAGTAGGCAATTATCTTGGGTATGAGCTTTTTAAACCGTTTTTGCTGAATATGTTCAAATCGAGTAAAAAAATTTCTAAAATTTAATTTTGTTGAGGCATAACTTCAAAATGGAGAAGATGAGAGACCATAGACCATTGCAAAGGTCCAACGGTTATCAATCTAACAAATTTTCAAGCATCAGCATAGGGTTAACGTTCAGAAATTACAAGGTGATCTAAACATACCGATGTATCTTTAAGGACCGGTTTCACAGTTAAAGTTTAAGCTTTAGATGTGGTTTAAACTCAGTTTATCTCTTCAACACAGTTTCACAGTGGTAAGTTAAACCTCGTTTAAACTTAGCTTAAACCGCCAAAATTGAGCGTTTAAACTCAGTTTATCTTTAAATGTGAATGAAGTGACATTTCGACACTTGCTCAAGTAGATTGGTTTTTAGACAACAATTTGTGTAATGAATTCAGACCAGGAAGAAATAAGCGATGAAGAAATTTCAGTCGTGTTAACTATAATATTCAGACGACAAAGATGAGTGGGACGAGAAGGATTTCATAACAAGATTTCGTCTCAGTAAGGCATCAGCATATTCAATTCTTGAGTTAATAGCACCCACCAATATAGCATTATTGTAGCTACAGCAGTGCTGCATAACCTTTGTTGCATGCGTGGAGAAATAGAAATGCAGTTAACTTTAACTTGATATTTTCCGTAATCGTGAGAGCATTTTAAAGAGTCTTTCCCAATTTTTATACGCTTAATTAATTTAATTTTTTCTCATAATGATTTGGCGGGAAAACTTTGCAAATAATTTGAAACAATAAAATATAAGCAATATTTGGAAGTAAATGAATCAAAATAGTTTGTTAGTTCACAATTCCATAGTCCTGTATATTAAAAAAAGTCGAGCACTGTGAAACCTCGTTTGGTTTAAACTCAGTTTAAACTACGAACGGAGTTTAACTAATCCTGAGTTTAAACTCGAACTGTGAAATCGGCCCTAAGTTCCTTTTAGTGGAAAATTTTATTCTAGAATAGAGTTATATATTTGATGTTTGCAATTTTTCCAGCTCTCGTTTTGGGCATTCTGTGAAATTCATAATTAAAACACTCTACTCATTGAGTTTCTGTACAGTGTATTTTGAGATAGCAAACATACTTTCTCCCATTAAAAACATTTGTGTTTTTCGTTCATATCCTCAATAAACTGGATTTACAGTGATATTGAAAGAAGAATGCTCTAAAAATTTCTTCAGGGTGGAAGGAGCAACTTTTGTTTAGAACAGGATGTACAATCGACAGAGTTGAAGATGCTACTGGAATGGCAATCTTCACAAATTTTTACTGATCCCCTAGAACGCTCTTGATAAATTCAATTCCATACCAAAACAATCACCATTGGACCCGAACCCCTCCGATTTCGATGAAACTTTCAGAATTAGTTAAGTTAAGTTTGTTTAGTCTTCCGACCTCAGTTCTTGGATACAGGGTGACTCAAATTTTAATGTTTTCACTGTGGACGTTTTTTTCATTTGCTGATTACTGAATACAAAATCGTTAACAAATTAATACTGAACAACCGCAATAAGTCAACGACCGTTATTTCATTCTACCTACACGGAAAGAAAAATTTACTGATATTAAGAAAATGTTGATAAATATCTAGTAAAAAAGCTGTTGATTTTACGCCAAGTAAATTTTTATTTCTTTCTAGAAAACATATTCTTGATTCACTTTTGGTTAGTTGTACCATTATCAAGTAAATAATACTAAATTCAAGGGGTCGTATTTTCTTACTTTTAGCATTAAAATAATAAAACTAGAAATGTTGAAAATTCATATTGATGTTATCTTTCCTATATTCTGAAAACCTTTATGCCAGTTTCAAGCACCTGTTTACTTCAATTAAACATTGAAAGATTCATATAAGTAAACGAAATGTTTATAAATATCATATTTTACCAATAAATTGAATTTTAGTTTTGCTAAAATGTATACCATGAAACATATAGATTAAGAAAACTAATGATAGATTTTATTTATCGTATTAGTAGGTGTGCTTTTCTCAAGAATAGCTTTTCATGACAGAACCTTATGCTTCGTACAGGTGTGATTATCTGAAGCAAAGCTATTCATTATTGAACCTTTTAAATCAACAGCTGTTAACTGTAAATTTTAAACTGAAGAAAATCTTATTGCTGAAAAAAAAATCGTGGGAAAATTTAAAAATAAAAAAAACCAGTTGTTTCCATATAAATCAATCATATTATGCAGTATATTAAAAAAATATATATTACACGCATAGATTGCTCTCTACACACAAAACACACACAATATATTTAAAAAACGTAAATATTTTCCCCCAGTGCGAAGAAGAACAGTATAGGTTGAACTACAATAGAAGTATACGTAAGTACATTTACTTACGTAAAGCGAACGCATCCTTTAATTTAACAGGTGTACACAAATTAACTTTAACTAGTGTGAGGGGAATTTTCGGTTTAAATATCCAATTTTCTGTAAGTATAGTGCACTAAGAATCACGCATTCCGTAAGAACGCGATGTGTCCAAACAATTAAATTATTATAAAATGATTAAAAGTGCAATGTAAAAATAAAAATTAAATAAAAATGGTACTGCGAATTAATAGAAAAGACAAATCTTCAATTAAATTAACTTTCATTTGTTAATTTTTACACTTTTACCACTTTTTAAAACGTAACACAGAAAATGTCATTAGGGCACTGCGAGTTAATAGAAGGCATTATGTTCAATTACATCAACTTCCATTTGTTAATTTTTTCACTTTTACCACTTTTTAAAGTTTAACACAAAATGTTATTAGGGCAGTGCGAATTAATAGAAGGCACAAATCTTCAATTACATCAACTTCCATTTGTGTATTTCTTCACTTTCACCACTCTTCAAAAATGTAAACATTAAATATCAAGATACACAATAACTCTTACGGAATGTGATATATATTTAGGCTAAAAATATCAATTTTTCGTAAGTAAACCTCAGTATCGTTTAATTTCGTAAAGTTATTTACTTCTATTGTAGTTCAGCCTTATAACTTAGAAATTTGGACCAATTCAACTTCTTTACTTGCATAATGCCGGAGTCCAAATGAAAGTAATTGTATGCAGTTAGATTCTGAGAACAAACTTACTTGTGATTTGTTGTTGTTTAAATACTGTACAAGAACAACGCATAATTGAATTCGTGTTCAGGAACCAACTGTTGCAATTTATTTTCAAGTCAACAAGTATTCGTCTTAATATTCTTAAATATTTTGTAAAATGTTGCTGACTATTTCCACTGAACACTTGCATATTTTTGAAAGTGTTGTTATACATGTAAATTAACAGTTCGATTTTATCCCAACAGCAAAAAACTTATATCATGTATTTATTGAAATTAAGGAAATGATTCCTGAAATTTAATAAACGGTTGCGAATTGAGTATTGAGTTCTAGAAAATAATTATTGATTCTAACTTTTAAGTTTAAATTTTTATCACATTTTCATACAGAAAGAGATATTTAATAAATAATTATTCAGAAATAGTTTTTAGTAAATTAGAATAAATTTTGAAAACATGATCTTTCTCGATAGTAGACAACATTTTTTAATATTTAGAAAATTTGGATTAAATTGATCATTTTTTGAATTGATATTAAAAAAAATTATTTACTATGTTTAATAAATCGAAGATTTAATATTATTAAAAAATTCTTTCCGTGTATGCAATTTCTACCTTCACCTATCTATGCAATTCTACGTTCACCAAATTTTCTATGTCAGCAATTGCAAGTGAAATTACTTTTGGTGACATTGCCTAATCATGAAATTTCGTTGATATAAATTCTTTTTGTTTTGTTTTGTTATGTTTGTAGTTTGTCATCATATATGTATGTAATTAATTTGTATATACAGTTTATTTTATACGCGTCAGTTCTCATTATTAACATTGGTCCTTCGAGCTTGTTTTGTTGAACTTAATATATTCAAAATATTATAAGATAATTTCTGTAGAACTTTGTGTCTGCAGTTATTTGTTATTCAGTACAAAAATTCCTGTCGAACTCAGTGTCCTCAGGCAATTTATTTACTAATAACAGAGATTTCTTCCAGCCTTAATAACTAAAACTGAATCGGGGAGAAGCGAAGAATTCCATTCAACCGAGCAATATTGACTCATCAGTTACTCGAAGATTCAACGAATAAAAATTACCATGGAGCAGTTAATTAAAGCAAACAAGGCAGACGCTCTAAAAGTAGTTACAAACTACAGCAAAAGAAGATTTTTTTTAAACCCGTTTGGTTAAAATAAGCAAGCTCTGGGGCAGCTTTGACAAAAGAAATGATGATCTGGAGCTATACCGTGAAACTAATTCAGACCAGCCATACTTCAAAGACTATTTTAATGACACCATGGAAAAAATGTATGAAGAAACACGGAATATGTTGGAAAATTTCTTGACGGATCTAATGACAAGAGGAAAAAACACTGAAGTATTGCAAAATCAACTGAAGGCAATTAAGAAGAAATATGCCATTATAGAAACTCTACAAAAGACAACAGTTTCAATTAAAAAAGAAACTAAACAATAGGTAGCTGTAGCTTACTGTTTGCAAATAATTTTAATAATGAGAACTGACGGGTATAAACGGGGTATTCGATTCTTTTGTGCGATATTTCAAATTAATGGTATTAAATAAAGCTTTCCAAAGAAATACAAAAAAGAAAATTAAAAAAAAAATGCTTTAAAAAAAAATAAACAATTTTTTTAATTTTGCATTTTTGACCCCCGCCGGAGAAAGCCCCTTTAAACATAAGTATGTATTTTGTTTTAAATGCTCTAACATTAATACATAGCTTTTAGTTTAGGAGATACGATTTTTTTATTAGCGTCTCTGCAATATTTAATATGAAAATTTTAGAATTTACTCCAAAAAATTTTTTTTTATTGTTTGTAAATACTTCATTAAATATGCGTTTAAAATATATTATAATAATAAAATTCAGTTTTATTATTTCATAAATTTTATAATTTTATTTTTAGTACAAAACACTAACATTAACACTAACACTGTTGTTATTTACAGGTATAAAACTGTGCTACTATTGAGTACCTGCTATTGCCTTGACACGATTATATCTATTTATTTTAATGTTAGTGCTTTTAAAACAAAACATTTTTCAGGGGGTTTCTCTTCCGGAGAGAGTCAAAAATCCAATATTAATAAAAATTGTGTTTTTTTATTTTTTTCAATATATTTTTTTTTAATTGCTGTTTTGGAAAGCCCCATTTAATACCATTAATTTCAAATATCACACAAAGGAATCGAATAACCCGATCCAATATTTTTTAATACATGACTTATTCTGAGAGTTTCATCGAAATCGGAGAGGGTCGGATCCAATGGTGATCGTTTTGGTATAAAACTCCATATCATATTTAGTTTTGTTTTGATTTGCAGATTTCACTTTTTTATATTCTTTGTTAATTAAATTCTAATTTTGCAGGTGAGATGCCTTATACATGTGAGATTTGCGGGAAAACTTTTACATTTCAACAATCCTATCATAAACACCTTCTCTATCATAGTGATGAAAAGCCTCATGTTTGCCAGACATGTGGTCGAGCTTTTAAAGAACTTTCAACGCTTCACAATCACGAAAGGATCCACAGTGGAGAGAAACCTTTCAAGTGCGAAACATGCGGTAAGTATTAGTAAATAAGGAAAATTTTATTGTTTTCATTAAAGATCGCTCATTATCTTTCTGTTAGATAAGTGCTTTCGGCAGAGGGTTTCATACTTGGTCCATAAGCGGATTCACACAGGTGCCATGCCGTACAAGTGTACTGCGTGTCTAAAATGCTTTCGATACAAAGTTTCGCAAAGGACGCATAAGTGCAATATACAACCCTCGGAAGTAAATTCATCTTCTTCAGAAGATATTCTACAAAAGCTCCTTCATAGCACTTCAATACTGCCAGAGGATAACAATAATATTTCTGAAATAGCCGATGAGTTACCAACATCATCATCTAAATCAAGTCCAAAGCATGACTTTAATGAAGAAATGCTTACAAAATCAATTGATGAAATAGTCGCAGAATCTTGCAATAAAATGGGTATAGGTCATAATGGTACCATGCACAGTATCATCCCTGTAAACGACATTGAGGAAAGAATAGCATCTCCATCGGAAGGATTTCAAAATTTGTGTTTGTATTCTCCGTCAAATGCGCATTTGGAAACCATAAGCGAAGAGTCTTTGAAACAATTTCTTTATGGAGTCGAAGAGCATTTGTAAAAATATACTACAGACAAACAATTGTTTAACTACTCGTAAATTCATTGTATTTACTTAAAGGTTTTGCTTTTTACCTAATTTTGATCTTAGCTGATACGGCGATGATCAGATGCTATCCAAATCACATCAAATGCGTTGATTGCAGATGCAGACTGCGGTTGTAGTATTTCATCGTCAGACTTCAATATAAATTAGACTGCTGACAGCTCGCAGACATGCTACAAAATGAAACATATGCTGTCATATTGCAGAAAAGCAGTATAGTGTTGTTGTCGGTTTTGTTGTAAGCATCCGATAATTTTACGTAGGTATATTGTTTTTGTAATTATGGAACATACCTTGTCTCCTGTATACCGATACCAAAAGTGCAGCTAGCATAAAATATTTTTATTATACTGCGAACGATTAGTACCTACCTACTGCCAGAAAGAGAAAAATGTTCTCAGAAAGAAAATTGTAATATAAAACATTAAAGAATTTATTGCAATGATATCTTATTAGCTTGATAATTTCAAGTTAATAACAAGAATCGTATGCTAAAATGGAAATGTGTTTCATTATATATGTAACCACCAAAATGTAATACGCGCACTGGCACCACTAATTTAGGAGCCGTCATTGAGTTCGACGAGAAGGAGAAAGAAGAAGAAGTAAAAGATTACGTGAGTAACTCGAGCCGTGTACAGACGTGTTTATAACCTCGCATCTCGGAATAATAAATGTTTCAATCTATTTAATCTGTGTTATTAGTTATTTTGCTGATTCCCAATTATCCTTACTTTACCATTATTAGTTACGCTTACCTTGTGTATAACAATTTCAGAAGTGGAATCGGTTTCGCTGTTCAAACATCGTAATTCACCTATGCTAGGTGCGGAAAAAATTAAACGGGGAATCAGCATTATGTATTGTAAAATTTCCTACGTTTGAGAAAATTAAAACGTTATTCCGCAAATCGTATAAGTTTACATTGCATTCGATTAATTAATTTGTGGAAAAACAAAACGAAATTTCGCGAAAAGTGTTTAGTATTAGTGGACGACGTCATAAATAAGTTTTATGTACATAAAAAAAAACAAAATATATATAAGCAAAGGAAAAGAATCAAAAATTTAATTAATTACGCGTAATGATTTGCACATGGAGTGGCACACAGCTGTAATTTTGCTGTAAGGTTTGTGATAGAACACAAATGTAATAAATACCGCTCGTATGTAAGTCGACGAAATTAGTAAGAATTAATAATTGCAATTAATTCTGTTCCGACAACAGGAGCGTTTGGTTCTTCTTGTAAAATACTATAAAAGGAAACAAAAGAAAAAAAAGGGGGGGGGGGAGAAGAGATTATTCACGTATTAAAATTAAAATTGTTTAGATACGCTAGTGGAAGTAGAAATAATTAATACAACATGAGTACGAAGAAGTGAGTAGTTATCAATAAGGCACCCTCTATCCGATCCTTGCCGTGGTGATAATGTCTGTGGCTACACAGTTTGTCGAGAGTGACGTGACCAAGCATAGCCTGAGGAGTACCTTGTCATTGACAGTAGTTCGGTCTCGAGCCCTTTAAAAAAGAAAGAAAATGTTGTACGCGAGTAGTTGGGTCAAGTCATACTGTGGTGAGGCCTCAGATTAGATGGAGAAGGACGTAGAGCTACTAGTGGGTTGTCGGGTCATAAGTAGTGGAGGTAGGAGGTTTGTGAATTCATTGCGCACCTGCCGCTTGTACCCGGTCTTCCGCCCACACCCATCCGACGAGCTTAGACAGCACCAGTTTTGGAGGTCGAGTAGGAGGGTACAGGTGGAGGTCGTGCTGCTCTGTCTAGTGGTTCGGTACGATGTGCACTGGTGTTGTCTAGGAGATCTAGTAGACGAATAGGATAGGCAGCTGCCGACCAAGAAAAGGTAATTGGATTTCCGTGTCTTAGAGGTATCAGCCTAGTGGCGGCATCTAACAATGGGGGAGGGGGGGGGGAGAATTAGCGAGCGTAAAATGGTAAGGTTACTTTGTAATTAAAAGTATTTTATTATTTTATTAAGTAAGGTATATAGTAAGTGTAGCCTTTAGAAAGATAAGGAACCAAACTGTAAATTACTAGAAGACTATTTTCTTATAGGAAGACGATACGCACTCTTCGGAAACAACTGTGTTATGAAACTATGTTGAGTGATTGGATTAGACCTTATAAGCGATTAAAATATCACTTGGACACATGAAAATATATTTTATTTTTTTTTTTTTATTCGATTTTCGGGTGTAAAATTTCATCTGACTGGTTGAGTTTTACATGTTTTTTATTTAGTAAAAGTTTTAAAGGGTGCTCTAACGGTGATATACAGAAACACAATATTTGTGCCACGTGCAATAGCAAACCGCTCAGTTCATTGTTATAAGTTAGTGATGCCACCTGCCATATACAAAAAGATATCGTGGCTGCTCACACAAAAAGAGACGAAGCACACCTCCGATCCTGAAGGACCCTTACCACTTATCATTACCTATGTGAAGGCGTAGATGATATGCCTTCAGCTGCCTTGCCCTATCCACCGAATAACACTGAGGGCAGCCAACAATTTTGTTCAGTGTCCCTTTGATGACCTGAAACAGTGAAAAAGCGAACCTATTCAACCATCAACTCGAGGAGGGCTCCGGGAAAGTGAGAGAGCGGAATAACAGCTTACCACGCCATTACGTTACAAAATTAGTTTATCTTTTTTTTCTTGATAGAATTTAAAATTAATATAATATTAAAACGTGTGGACAAAATAGTACATCCTAGTAGAGTCTACGATGCAGGATAACTTAACTCAGTAATAGATATACGTTAGTGTTTAAAAAAAAAGCATTCAAAATATTCTAATAATATATGCGACAGTATAACACATCCGAATCACTAAAATTTAAAACTCTTTAACTCATTCTATATACTATGATATGACACCTTGGCATTTATAAAAAAAAATTGAGATCATATTGTTACGAGCGTGGCCTTAGTTCGTTATTTAAAACACAATATTTCAGATATCATTAACAAGTTCTTTCTTTATTTAACTTCACTGTTTACTTTTATAACATTTACAAGCAATTATCAAATCAACTCTTTATAGTTATCGTTAGTACTGTACTTCTAATTATCGCAATCCAAATAGTTCACTGTCTGAAATAAGACTCGCCTCCTGGATATGAGAAGTGCCGTATTTATACTTTATAATCTATTCTAGAACCTTCCCGTAAATTCTTTTCTCCGAACCCAAAGTTGTTTCTATTTCCAGCAGATATCGTGTACATTCGTACATCAAACTGACAGGAAATCATAACAAAAATAAATTAAATTCTTTACCAGGACTGTCCAGACAGTTTTATCCATCAAAATATTTCCCTATGACCAAACAGATGGCGCTGCATCAGACAACCAAAGCATTATCGAAACTTCGATGAAATAATGAATATTTCGAGAATGTAACCTTCGAGAGTGTCTATAAAAGCCGAAGCAGCGCTCTAACAATCACCATTCCTTTCCCAGCCATTATTGGTAGCGCATTAAACTGCCAAGTTCCTTTCCGCTTTTATACACCGCATTAAGGTATATAAAAATTATTAGATTGCAAACCGCACTAACGTTTGCAGTTATTGTATCTCTACTTTTCTATACACCGCATTAAAGTGTATAGAAAATATCAGACTGTAAATCGCACTAACGTTTGCAGTTACTATTACATCTACCCCAATTCTATACACTGCATTAAAGTGTATTGAATCCATTTGTATATTGACCGTAAACCGCATTAACGTTTACGATTCTTTCTTCTACGTATTCTAATCTTTTCTTTCTCTGTCTCATTTCAGATTAAAACCAAAGTATTAGTATTAAGTTAAAAGACTGAATTGTTATTGTTTTTATATTATTTTCTGTTCTGTGAATAAATAAGTTTTGTATTGTTGTATGCATTGTTTTTTGTACCAGTAGACACTTGTTGAAACTGATTGACTATTTTTTGCAACTAGCACCCTCTACTTTACTCCACAATTTTTAAGACAACCTAACCGCAGGTTCGTACATATCGCTTGTGTCACTTTTTTGCGCGTAACACTGCCCCCTTCTTAAAATTGTACGCCCCGAACAACAGGTGGTCCACGATCTTGATGCTCGCAGTAATGACATAAACGATCCATGTGAACGATTTTCCGTTTGCCGCTTGTACCACGCTGAATCCTGTATACTACGTCATTAATTCTACTTACCACGGAATACGGTCCTTCCCAGCGTTGTTGTAATTTTGGAGAACGTCCCTTTCGTCATTTCGGGTTGTACAGCCAAACAAGGTCACCTTCATTAAATCCGGCTGAATTAGCACGTAAGTTATAGCGGGTTTTCATCCGATCGATATTTATGGCTAATTTAGCTCCCGTGGCCTCGTGCACTTCAGCTAATCGTTGTCTAAGTTCCGATACATAGTCGTCTGATAACTTTTGTTCACCTGTGGGTGTACCAAACTTGAGGTCGCAGGGTAAACGTATCTCCCTTTCGAATATGACCTTAGCTGGGTCTTGTGAACAGCTGATCGAGAAGCCTTTAGGAACATAGGAATATATCGATCCCAATCATGTTGACAATAATTGACTACTTTCTTTAGATGCTCGACCAATGTTCTGTTGAAGCGCTCTACCATGCCATCAGATAGTGGATGCAGAGGAGTTGTTCTGGTTTTTCTTATTCCCAGCATTTTACACACCTCATGAAAAGTCCTAGAGAGTTTTGCTATGAATATTCATAGCAAAATAACTCAATCTGAAATTTACTCAGTTTGCTGCTAAGTCTGCAGCTCGAGAATTGAGTGGAAAAACTCTTTCTGCAAACGAAAAATCTTAAAAAAAAAAATTCATTGCAAAAAGAGGGCGTTTCATATAAACAGGAACCGTAAAATCATCAGTTGGGTCTGGTTCCTGCCTGCCGTATACGCCAAAGCAAACAGCCAAGCTGACCTCATATAAAGACTTAAAATAATTTTTAAGTGTGAATTATATGAGGCGAAATACTACGTATTTACTTGAATGCCTAGCAAGATTAGCCCTATGCGGGACTAGCATTTTATAGAGAGTTTTGCTATGGAAATTCATATCGAAATAAGTCAATCTGAAAATGACTCAGTTTGCTGCTAAATCTGTAGCTCGAGAGTTCTGCAACAAGCAATCTCTTGAAAAAAGAAATTTCATTGTCCGTGATTCGAAGTTCCGTCCTTGGTCCGATGGAGTTCCTGAGGCACACCAAATCTACTGACCCAATTCATTATTATTTGTTCCGCCATTGTGGTATTAACGGTTTCCATTATCCGTCAAATCGGGCCCCTACATTATACTTCTTCATTTCTCCTCTGCTTCTGTGTGGCGGCTCTTTGGAAGAAGCACAGATAGTTCATATGCGGCACCATTCCTCCACATCTTCTCTCATTTGTAACCATTTGTAGTCAATAAAACCTTTCTCGTATTTTGGAAATTGTTTTATTTACCCCCAAATGTCCTCCAGATGATCCACTGTGCCTTTCTTCTATGACATGGTTGACCTTTGATGCTGGGACGATTTTCTGCATTCGGAATAACTCGCCCACCTGCGTTTTAATATACCGCCTTCAACGTGAAGAGAATTCCATTGAGCCCAGTAGCTCATGAGCTTCTCGCTCCTCTCCGAAATATCCTTCCATTGTCTTTCCATATCTTCTTTCCAAGCAATAATGGGTGAAACGTCTGGGTCTTCTCGTTGTGCTGTTCGAAAGCTCCCGTTGTCCCAACCTGTGGATAGTTCCACCGTTATCAACTGTACATTTGGAGTTGTGTCTTTTTTTCCACCCGGAAACAATATTTGCATTCAAGTTTGCATGGACGTCGTGAAAGGGGTCTGAATTTCCATGGATACGACCTCTTCGTTGTTGGACTTCAAAGTCATAAGCTTGAAATCGCTCTGTCCATCTCGCCACTTGTCCCTCAGGGTTTCTAAACTGCAAAAGCCATTTAAGCGCTGCATGGTCAGTGAGGAGGATAAATTTCTTCCCGTAGAGATATTTATGGAAATGCTTGGTTGAGTTCACAATGGTAAGTAGCTCTTTCCTTGTAGTACAATAATTTCTCTCTGATTTTGAAGGAGCTTTGCTATAATAAACTACTGGCATTTCTTGACCATCCTCTTCCTGTGAAAGCACTGCTTACACTACTTACACTGCTGGCGACCGTGTCCAATATAAAAGTTTTTCCCAGCTTTGGATAGTGAAGAGAGCTGTTTCTTCAAATTTGCGAGACTCTCGTTACATTTCTCCGACCATATGAGCGGTTTTCCTTTTTCTGTAAGTTGATGTAGGCTTCTTGCTATATCTGCAAAACCTTTTACGAATCGCCTGAAGTAGGTAGCTAGACCAAGAAAACTCCTTAATTGGTGTTTGTCTTTTGGAAGTGGCCAATTTTTGACAGCTGCTATCCTCTCTGGATCGGTTCTTACTCCTTGTGATGACACTGTGTGTCCCAAATATTTAACTTCATTTTTAAATAGAGCACATTTATTCGTACTGAGCTTCAGTTTTGCATCTCTCAGTCGTTGAAGTACGTCCCGTAAGTTGTTTTTATGTTCCTCGAATGTAGTTCCGATTACTATTATGTCATCTAAGTAGACAAGACATGTTTTCCAGGTTAATCCACGTAAAACACATTCCATGAGCCATTCGAATGTGGCTGGTGCATTACATAAGGACTATTAGATTCCTCTATTATGCCTTGTTCCGTCATGTAGTTAACATATCTGCAACTTCTGGTTGTTTGGCTAATGGTAGTTGTCATGGTGTCTGCCGAATGGGCCTAGAATCTCCTGTATTGATCCAATGCTGGACAAGATTTGTTTTACCGCAATCATCATCATTCATTACAAATAATTCCTAAAATTCATTGATCACCTCTTTGGCATCGTTATGTTGTTGTTCACTTAAGGCACTTGACGAAACAAATTTCTGAACCTACTGACTAAAAGTTGGTATAGGTTTTGTCTCCTTGACATTACTATCATTATCCAAATTAACAATCTGGTAAACAGGTTCGAAATTTCCAATTATAGCACCTTATTTTAGTTGTACCTCATTTTCGGATGTGTTGAGCTCTCTAACTGGAATTAAGGTCGCACCTTCTGCCTTCACTAAAGTCTTAATTACAATGATGTTCGATGTAACTTTTGTCAGGTTAGGTGTTATAGATCATACCATGAAAACCATAAAAAACGTAATATAAAATCTATATTAAATCATAAAAGCCATAAAGGGCGTGGTATAGAATCTATATTAAATTTACTGCGCACTTCTTTCATTATATTTCTGCCAAATCAACAGAATCCAATTTACATTTTCGTTCAAGTTCACATTTGACAAAAAATAATTTCCGTTCCCGTGAGAACGAAGACATAATATTAAATTCACCTTTTCCTGCGCGGCAGACGCGAAGTCAGCAAATTTATTAAGGTAAAAAGCGCACAAATGAGCAATTGAAGTATGAAAAACATATTCACAGTTAGTCTGAAGTTCGGAATCAAAAGTAAATGGTCGCGCCCTAAAAATTCGTTCGTCGTATATACATAAGTCGCCAATGTAATTCCAAAATCTTTTTTTATTAAATATTTTTCAATAAAGAATTAATGAATAGTTAAAGTTGGTGTTCTTATTTATATTTTTTTTTCTTAATAATAAAAATAGATTATTAAACTGGCGCAGTCGGTAGGATGTGTCAAGTGCAATCCACTTATGTCTTAACATTTAATGGCACATCCAATTAACCTACGTACATATGTATATCAACAGAAGTGATATAAAGTGATATAGGATATTTCTAATATCAGCAGAAGTGATATAGTAAATCCTTCAATGTAAAATATCAGCAGAAGTGATATAATAAATTACCAATAACGATTTGAAATATCAATAGAAGTGTTATAGTAAATCTTTCAATGTAAAATATCAGCAGAAGTGATATAATAAATTACCGGTAAAGATTTCAAATATCAGCAGAAGTGATACTTATATATATATCTTTAAAGTGACGTTCAAACACACTTCCTAGATGTGATGTATAATATTTCTGAAATCAACTAAATACTTATAAATTAATTTGCATCAGATCTATTAAATTTCATCAGAAGTGATTTTTAAAAATTTCAATCAGCAAATGTGATGTGGTTTTATCATATAAATACAAACAATAAATTAACAAATCACCTGAGTAATACCAGCGAAATTTATGGTAAACTTAAAGGGCCTAAGTAAGTAGAGAAGAAATCCAACACAAGAATAAGAAAGGAAGACAACATCTATAGGATATCTAAATCGAAACTTGAGACGGTACATAATTGCATAATTGGAACAATTCCGTCGTAATTTGCAGAATTTTGTATAATGCAAAGAAGCCGACAATCAAAGTGTTATCTTAAGGTATGTTAATATGAATGAAGTTCCATCTACTAATTCAGAAGATATAGATAAACTAACAGAATTAATAAGTAGTATTCAATTAAGAAATTCAGCTATAGAAGGTTCTGATATTCCAATAAATTTTGATGTAACAGAAAATTTGAACCCAGTGGAAAATTTTAAAATAACAGAATATCCAGAATTAAAAGAAGGAAAAAATACGATTAATCCTTATTTTGTTATCACTCCAAACAGTGAAAGTGCAAAAGATTTTAATATCTCTGAAGTAACTATGACGACACCTTTGACTTTAAATATAGATCCCCTTAAATACCTCAATAAACTACCCGAGTTCTTCGGTGATTATAAAGATCTCCAAAATTTCACTAACCTTATCGACAGAATTCACCCACAGTTACTACGCTACGATACGCTTAGCCAAACTATTCTTTCTGACATTATAAAATCTAAACTAAAAGGTAGGGCAAGAGAAATTATAGAAATTAATAATCATGTAACATCCTGGTTAGAGATAAAAGAAATTTTAATAAATAATTTCGGTGACCGCTCTAGTCTAGAAGAATTATTTGACCAACTGAGAAGTATCTCTTTCAGAACAAACTGTGTTGATTTTTATAGCGAAATAAAAGTTGCATTGAGAAGGCTCAATGTAAAAACAAAGCTCACCCTAACAGGAGGAGACGACTTAAAGATCGTAGAGCAAACTATTACCAATAATAAGACTTCTGCCTTGACGATATTCAAAAATAAACTCCCCGAACCAATGCGATCAATTCTGTATTGTAGAGACCCAGAAAGCCTAGAAACAGCAATGGACATATTACATGAAGCTGGCTATGCATACTATAACGTTAGTTCGCCTAGAATAAATGACCCCAGCCTTAGAAGTAATAATAGGATTAATAATAGAAATAGTTTCCGCAATAATAATAAGTCAAATAACTTTAACGGTAATAATCTTAGTGGAAATAACAATAGAAACAATGGTTATAATAACCCCAACAATGGCAGGAATTTTGCTAATGGAATCCAAAATTTTTCGCAACCTCATAATTATAGAAATAATACATTCCAAAACCAACAATTTTTGCAACCTTCGAATTATAGAAATCATTCATACCAAAACCAACGTATTCCACGTACCAATTCATCATTTAGGCAATCAACCCCTCCTCATAATAATACAACAAATGATACTTCTTTTCAATATAGACCCCAACAGGTTCCAGATAACCCATTTAGAAATCCATTATTCGGAAATAGAAATAACCACGAAAACCAACAGTATCAACGGCTACCACCACCTGAACCGATGGATATAAATTCTAACGAAATGATAAAAACGCAACTACCCCAGAATTCTCAGCTCCAAAATTTTCATTTGATAGCCTCACCCACCAATTACCATATATCATAGTCGATAGTAACATAAGACCTCTTAAATTTATTATAGATTCCGGCGCTACACATTCAATTATAAACCCTGGACTCTGTAGCCCGAACTTATTAGAGACCCTTAAGGAAAATATTTTTATTAGAACAATAAGTCAAGAAGTTAAAATAACGCAGAGGGCAGTAATCCCCTTGTTCAAAGAATTAGGTGATTCAAAGAATAAAGTAGAATTATATGTATTTCCTTTTCATAAAAATTACGACGGCTTAATCGGAAATAATATTTTGATCCCACTAAAATCTAAAATTGATTTCGAAAATCAGACTCTAATTACTAAAGGTAACGAGACAAAATTGTACTTCTCACTCAAACAAGAAAGTTTCAACTACGAGTTGGAGAGAAATGGCAATTTCGAGTTAACCATTCCCGTGCAACAAAGGGAAGGCCTAGCTTATCTGAAGGAGCAGAAGTCCTCAGATGGCAATATAATAGTACGCGAGGGTATTTATAATGTAGAAGATTATAAAATAAACGCGAAAGTACAGGTAAAGAATGAAGGTAATAAGTATATCAATTTTAGCCCATTACAGACTCAGGTAGTAAACGACCAGAATTTTAACGTTCTGCAAGAGGACATAAACAAACCCTCCTCAGAGCAAATTCGTACCGATCACCTAAACTTAGAGGAAAAGCGAAATCTCTTGAAAGTAATTAGAAAATTTTCTAAGATATTCTATAGAGAAGATTCAAATCTGACCTTCACCAACGTTATTAAACATAGAATTCGTACGACAAACGATGTACCAATATATGTTAAGTCCTATAGGTATCCATATATTCACAAAGAGGAAGTGGAAAAACAAATGGAAGACATGCTGGAAAAGGGTATTATCCGACCCAGCAACTCGCCTTACTCTGCTCCAGTCTGGATAGTCCCGAAGAAGACGGACGCCAGCGGCAAATCTAAATGGCGAATCGTCATTGACTACCGCAAGTTAAATGACGTAACTATAGATGACAAATATCCTATCCCCAATATCGATGAGATATTAGGAAAACTAGGAACATGTCAATATTTTACAACGCTGGACCTTGCAAAGGGGTTCCATCAAATTGAAATTGATGAGAACGATATACACAAAACAGCGTTTAGCGTGGAAAATGGACATTACGAATTTCTCCGTATGCCTTTTGGTCTTAAAACGGCGCCTGCCACTTTCCAGCGCCTTATGAATAATGTTCTCAAAGATTATATAAATAAAATCTGTCTGGTCTACTTAGACGACATCATTATTTACTCCTCTTCTTTAGAAGAACATCTAGACTCCTTAACTAAAATCTTCAAAAGACTTGAAGACGTAAATTTGAAGGTACAGCTAGATAAATCGGAATTTCTGAAAAGAGAAACCGAATTTTTAGGACACATCATTACACTCGAAGGCATAAAACCTAATCCGAAGAAAATCGAATGTGTCAAGAACTTCCCAATCCCAAAAACTCCAAAACAGATTAAGCAATTTCTTGGACTCACTGGATACTACAGAAAGTTCATCCAGGATTATTCAAAAATTGCCAAGCCCATTACTAAGTATTTGAAAAAGAATCAAAAGATTAATATAAATGATCCAGAATACATAAATAGTTTCGAAATTCTCAAAAGACTACTTATCTCGAAACCAATATTAAAATATCCGGATTTCAGCAAATTATTTACATTAACAACAGATGCGAGTCAGTACGCACTAGGCGCCGTACTCTCACAAGACGGGCATCCAATATGTTATGCTAGTCGTACTCTGAATGATCACGAACAAAACTATAGTACGATCGAAAAAGAATTGCTAGCTGTGGTATGGGCAACGAAATACTTCCGCCCTTACATTTTCGGAAGAAAGTTTCTGATCGAAACGGACCACAAGCCTTTACAATGGCTATCCTCCATAAAAGAACCAAATTCAAAATTAGTGCGTTGGCGATTGAAGTTATCGGAATATGACTACGACATTAAATACAAGAAAGACACTCAAAACAGTAACGCAGACGCCTTATCACGTATAGAGTTAAATCTTGCACAAGAAATGGATACTAACGAAATCCGGCTTAGTAAATCCCCGTTAAACGTATTCAAAACCCAAATCGCAATTTTTAAAAGTAATTCCGGTTCTCTGAGAATTAAAAATTTGAAAATCTTTGATAAATCCAGGAAGTCAATTTATACTAAATCATTAGACGACGATACTGCAACCACTATACTCAAATCGCATTGCAATCCCAAATCCCTGAATGCAATTTATGTGAACGATGTCGGATTTCTCCAAACACTAGAAAAAGCATTTCACACACATTTTTCGGGCAATAATCAATTCAAATTAATAAAATGTGATAGAGTTTTAAAAGATATTACGGACGAAGAGAATTTAGCTAAATTAATAGAAGAAGAACATCTAAAGAATAACCACAGAGGCATCATAGAGGTATGTAAAGAATTACAGTTAAAATATTTTCACCCAAAGATATCCACTCGAGTAACCCAGTTCATTAATAACTGTGAAATTTGTAACATAGAGAAATACGAAAGAAAACCAATAAAACATAAATTTCAAATAACCGAAACTCCAAGTAGTCCAAACCAAATCATTCACATAGATGTCTTCTATACCTTAGAGAAAAATCTGTTCTTAACATTTATAGATAAATTTAGCAAATTTGGTCATGCTATTAAAATTCAAGCAAGATCTTGGGTAGAATTTAAGAGATCAATCCTACAGTACATATCCGCAGTAGGAAAGATCAGAAAAATCATAGTAGACAACGAACTAGGTTTTAAAGCTCTCCCCTTAAGAGAATTTTTACAAAAAGAAAACATCGATATACATTTCACTTCAAATAATAATCATACATCCAATTCAGATATCGAAAGGCTACATAACACAATCAACGAGCATTTGAGACTCTTAAGACACGACGAAAATAAGGATATTGACACCGTCGAAGAAAAAATTCTAAAAATTATATCCTTTTATAATAATACAATTCATTCCACTACGAATAAAAAACCGATAGATTTTAATAACGGGAAGATAAAGGATCACGAATATAATGATATCCGCGAGAGGATCTCGAAAATTAAAGAAAAAGTCATTAATAAATTAAATCGCGGTAGGGAAGAAGTACAGGTAGATTCAGGCCCAAATTTCATTAAAGATATAAGAGGTGGGAAAAATCATGCCAAATTTAGAAAGGTAGATATAGAGAAAAAAGACGAAGATCATGTAATAGATAAAGGAACAGGGCTCAAATATTATGTATCGCACGTAAAAAGGAAGAAAAAATTCCAAGATAATAATTCACCTACAATTCAAGCAAAAAAATGTAAACAAAAAAATAAACCTATAAAACCGACTTTTGTTTCAGGTCAAAATGATACAGACAATAATCGTCACTGCTCTAATAATCCTCCCTCCAACACTCTCTCAAACAATTGAGGTCCAAAACCTTAATAGCAACAATGGGTACGTTACGATTAAGTTAGAAGATGAGAAAATTATTACAAAGTTCAAAAAGGTCTTACATATTATAAATATAACAGAATACGAAAATACCAGAGATTTGATTCGCGACAATATTATAACAATCAAAGACAAAGCCAATCTCATAGAACCCATGTACAGCACGCTCACTCATAACTTTAACTTACTAGACAGAAAAATTAAGAATTTAAAACCGCATACTAGACAAACGAGAGGACTAATTAACATACTGGGAACAGGACTAAAATACATAACTGGTACAATGGATTACAAAGACGAACAGGAAATTAAAAGCAAACTAGACGCGTTATCAAAAAATAACAGAAACTTGATAGACGAAAGTAACAAACAAATTATAGTAAACAACGAAATTTCAGACCAGATAAGAAACCTAACGAAACAGATTAAGACACAACAAAATACCATATCAAAATATCTAAACGACTTTAGTGAACAAAACGGGAACAGAATACTAAAAATAGAGGACGAAGTACAATACATGCAGCAGGTATACCAAATTAATTATGACATTACTTTACTGAAAAATCACATAGACGACATCGAAACAATCATGCTGACCAGTAAATTAGGGTTACTTTCCAGAAACATTCTTACGGAAACAGAGTTAAATTTGATTCCAGACCTAGAGAACTTCAAAGATATTAAAATCGTAATTGCATTCCACAAAGAACAAATTATTGTTATTATACTAATCCCAGAGTACAGCGAAAACCCGTTGTCAAAAGTTCTTATAGAACCAATCCCTAACGATAAGAATAAATCCATATATTTGGATGAATACACAGTTTTAGTAGACCGAAATAATACTGTTTATAGTATAAAAATAAAGGACAACTTAGAGAAAAATTTAATTAAAATAAACGATAAATGTGTCCATAATATCATCAATTTTAACGAAGCTTACTGCCCTATGCAGAACTTTTCAAAAGAAGAAATAAAAGAAATTACTCCAGGGATAATTTTAACGAAAAATATTGCAAGAATGAACATATACCAGAATTGTAATAATTTGAAATTAAATATTTACGGCAATAACCTAATTAAATATGAAAATTGTAAGGTAGAAATATATAACGTATCATATGAAAATTTTTATACTAGGATAAAGGATAATATTATCTTACCACATTTTGTTACAAAAATTACAGAAAACAAAACTATAAGTTTAATCAGTCTTGAAGAAATCCATATAAATAATATTAACAATAATAGAAAGAAAATTAACGAAATAATAGACGAAAAATTTATTAAACATACCTATAAATATCATTATTGTAATAGCCATTTTAGTTATAGTTTTTGGCATCAAAATCATATTACCTAAAAATAAAGGAAAAATTGTAATAAATGCTTCGTCGGAGCCTCAGACTAACGGTGGGGGTGTTATAGATCATACCATGAAAACCATAAAAAACGTAATATAAAATCTATATTAAATCATAAAAGCCATAAAGGGCGTGGTATAGAATCTATATTAAATTTACTGCGCACTTCTTTCATTATATTTCTGCCAAATCAACAGAATCCAATTTACATTTTCGTTCAAGTTCACATTTGACAAAAAATAATTTCCGTTCCCGTGAGAACGAAGACATAATATTAAATTCACCTTTTCCTGCGCGGCAGACGCGAAGTCAGCAAATTTATTAAGGTAAAAAGCGCACAAATGAGCAATTGAAGTATGAAAAACATATTCACAGTTAGTCTGAAGTTCGGAATCAAAAGTAAATGGTCGCGTCCTAAAAATTCGTTCGTCGTATATACATAAGTCGCCAATGTAATTCCAAAATCTTTTTTTATTAAATATTTTTCAATAAAGAATTAATGAATAGTTAAAGTTGGTGTTCTTATTTATATTTTTTTTTCTTAATAATAAAAATAGATTATTAAACTGTTAGGCTCCACCAAATAGAATCGGCAGATCCCGATGTCATCAGTAAGCTTTGTCCATACTAGCGTCTCGGAGCATACAGAAAGATTAATATTATCACAAACCATCGTCCTTATTTTTGCAGGATAATCTGCTCCTCCTCCTAGTATCATGGGAATTTCTATGTTCCCATATTTGAGTAATTGTTCTCCGACATCTTCTTCAAGAATGCATTCATCCATGATGTCTAAAACTAGGAAAGTGTGAGGAAATAGTAGTTCGCCTAATTGAACATCCAAAGTTATTTCTCGAATAACTTGTGCTGCTGCTCCAGTTGCTGTTCTTAGTAAATATTTGGTGCTATTGTCAAGCCATTTGTTCTTGACAAGATTCGCTCTAATAATCAATCTCGAAGCTCCAGTGTTAATAGTGACAGCGCAGTAATTTTTTCCTACACTTCCATATATAACAAGACTATTATTATTTCTCTGCAACTGGGCTACCTGAATGATGACTGCGGGGCTGTCGACTTCGCCAACCAACTTCTGTCTCCCGAAGTTAGTTTTTACATGTTTTCCGACTGCTGAACAGGGGAGTTGATGCGACTAGTCGCTGTTTGGGTTCTAGTCTCTCCCTAAATAGCTTGCTCCCTGGCTCATCTTCGGAATTCTATTCTGTCCTCCTCTTCTGGTGACGATTCCATTCTCCGGCGTTTTCCGCAGTCCCTTTAGAGGTCTCCGGTCTGTTACAATTTCAGCATCGCAGAATACCACGTGAAGGAGTGCTTTTTGATGGCTGTATTCTATTACAAGTAGATACCTCCACCGAAATTTCTCTCAGTCGTACTGCACTCCGCGAAGCTTGTTTAGCGGATTCATACTCCAATGCATAGGCTAGTGCTTCTGTTGTTGATTCCTTTCTTGCTAGCCTTAACGCTTGTTGTAAATATGGATCTGCAATAGCGTTCACAAATGCCTCTGGTGCCACTTCATTAAGGAAATCCGCATTTACGCTAGAGTATGATAGATAAGCTAATTCTTCCACATCATCCTGCAGTTGTTGTAGTGACTCGCCATGCTTTTGAGTCCTGTTGCGTAACTGCAGGCGATATACTTGCTCCATGTGCTCATCTCCATAACGTAATTCTATCACCTGTACTAGTGAAATGTAATCGCGTTGCTTTTCAATCGGTATAGTTTGTAATAGCTCTGGCACAGGACCTCGAAGTGCTAATACCAGAGTTGGAGCTTTGTCTGCATTAATGCATCCCTTTACTTTGGAAGCTGCCTCGAATTGTCTCTGGAAAATATGCTACGAACTTCGTCAAATATTGAAGGTTTCATTCTGCCTGCACCGGATATTTCAATTCCTTCATGCCGAGGCTGTCGATGCTTTATCCTCTCCAAATCTACTTTAAAGGTATCAAGCTGCTCCGTGACATTTTGTTGTACGTCCGACACTTGTTGTTAAACTTCCAACACTTATTGCCGAAATTCCGACTGTTCCTGCTGGATTTTTTCAATTTTCACATTTTGTGCGTCTAATTCTGAAAAGAACTCTTTTGTTCATCCCAACGGAATTCCAGAGAATTATTTTGTTCGTCCAAACGAGTTTCCAGAGAGCTCAATTGTACCTCAAAAGCATTCTTTTGTTAGTCCAGAGATTTCTTCTGCTCATCTAAACGGTATTCCAAACAATTCTTTCATTCGTCCAAACGGGTTTCTAGGGAATTCTTTTGTTCCTCAAGAGCATTCGTCATCTGCACGGTTGAAAGCTCAATTTTGGTCACTAAAATACGCAAAAAGTAGTTACGCTATGCCGATACGAGACCACTTTTTCCATACAAAAAGTGCAAGGTAGATTCCAACTATTTTGGTGGCTCTGGGGTTCTGGGCCACTGAGGGGGATTGCGTCTAGTGGTACACGTCACAGGGCATCCCTGGAGAATTCCTTTCCTACCGTCTGGCTGACCAGGAGATGACATTAACTTTTTAGTAATAATTCAAGTTTTATTTTTTTTTGCCCATGGTGTGCTGTGCCTAAGTGTAGGCTTTTTTATTATGATTTTGCTGTTTTCAAGTGTTGCGCCTAAATGTGGGCTTTTGGTTTTGAACTAATATTAGTAATAATTAAAGTTAACGCTATGCTATTCTTTTTCATACCAATAGATTCTAGGAGGTGCCAGTGGATAGGATATTGGTACTGTTGGGAGAAAAATTTTCATCAGAAATCCTCTACGGGCTATGGTTCTCGAGATATTAGCGATTTTACCTTTTTAGATGTAGTTAATATTAGTAATAATTCAAGTTAACCCTATGCTATTCTTTTTCATACCAATAGATTCTAGGAGGAGCCAGTGGATAGGGTACTGGTACTGTTGGGGGACACAATTTTCATCAGAAATACTCTACGGACTGTGGTTTTCGAGATATTAGCGATCTTGCCTTTCAATATTACTAATAATTCAAGTTACCCTGGGGAGTTGTAGATATCAGCATAATGTCGCCTTGGATTTGCTGTTTTCTTACTTAAATATTTCTTAGCGAGGAATTTGTGGATATCAAAAGTTCTGGATGACTTTCTATAGGCGTTCTGGGGCAGTGGGGTTCTGAGCATCAAATATTAAATGTTTACTAAACATTAGACATGTTTCCCCTGTTTATGATGTAATTTGATATCACCGCTGAATGGTTCATACACACCTGTGCAAACTTCCTTTTTAAAAAATTCACATTTTAGCTGAATGAGTCATGCACACCTGTGTAAACAAATTTAAGCAATATCAGCACATTTATTCTTTTCACGTATTTTGATACCACACTTTTATTTTATTGTTCCAAGAATTTTACCGATCATTAGAATTCTCATAAAGTAAACAAATTTTCACATTGTCTTTTATCTTGAAATTCATTCATGTATACAATCTCATTCGTATTTGCAAATTCAACCAGCAGAATAAAGTACTCAAATTAATTTGGATGATTAATGTTTTTTTTTTTTATTGTTTATTCGATATCATCTCAGACTGTAGTAAGCAAATTCGTTGGAATTCATCCTGTGCAATGATTATTGCAGCAGCAGGATCATTCATGTTCACAAACTGTTGCTATAAAAGCCCAAGCAAACTCTTGGGGAGCATCAGTCAGTTTTAGTGAGCCTCAGTGATGGTTTAAAAACATATAAAAAAATTAAAAATGTCTTCGGTGTTAGTAAATAAAAGCTTTTCAATAATTGAAAATTTGCGAGAAGATGTGATGGAGTATTAAAAAAATTCAGTGAATAAAGACTATATTGTTCAAAAGTGCAATAGAAACATGCATAAATTTCAAGTTGCATTTCGCAAGTGCAATAAGAGTGCTAGGAAACGACATTTCGAAAGCTGTCCAGAGCAAATTAAAGCATTGAGAGCACTATTGAGAACTTCCCGTAGAGGTGGAGGAATTACTCGCGTAAGAAGAAGTGATTTTGTAAAGTGGGAGGAAATAAAGACAGCGTTCGCAGACAAAATTCGACAAGGTGTTATTGCAAATTTAAAAGATATCGATCCGAAGCTATTTATGCAAGACGCTGCCAAATTATTTATGCGCCGCATTAAGAATACATTAAAACATTATTTTAATATTAAAGTTTCTACAACGTTTTGCGGTGAATTTGTTAAGGAAACTGGTGACAATGAAATGAATATTTCCAAGCTAGAACTTCTGCAATTAGTGCAGATGACAATTTAGAGGAGTGGTTTAAATCAAATATTTTGATTCCAATAAATACTCAGCTGGAAGAATTCCAGGAAAAAGATAGTGGCTGGGCACTGCACTCTATAATACATCTAGCAGTATACATCAACAAGTTTGAACAACTCCGAGGATCTTCGTATATACCTCTACCGAAGGAGATTGCTTTAAAGCAAGCTTGCATCAATGTGAAAAATAATGATGAAGCATGCTTCGCGTGGGCAATAACATCAGCGCTATATCCTGCAAATGTTCACTCCGATAGGACCTCATCATATCCACATTATTCTACTGTGCTAAATTTAACTGGAATAACATTTCCCATAACGCTTAACCAGATTAAACAATTTGAAGACCAGAACAATTTGTCAATAAAGATATTCATCCTGGAGAACGAACGTTCCTTCACCACTGTTCCAGTTAGACTTACGAAACACAGGATGGAGCGACATGTCAATCTCTTAATGCTACAAGATGACTATGACCAGGCTGGTGATCATATGGATGATGATGACGATGATGCGGGCAGATATAATTTCTGCTGGATCAAAGATCTTTCACACCTTGTATCGAAGCAAACTTCAGAACATGGCCATAGAGTATATATATGTGAGAGATGTTTGCTCTACTTTCGCTCTGCTGAAAAATTAGAATCACACACTCCTGAATGCGAGAAACAAAATGATTGCAGAATTATGTTTCCATCAGAGGAAAAGAAATGGCTAAAATACAAAAATTTAAACCATAAGAATCCACTCCCGTTTTGTGTGTATGCAGATCTTGAGTCAATATGGAAGCCGATTCAGGGAAACGATCAAAATACACAGCGAATCCAGGAGCATGAAGTTCATAGCATAGGATTCTATTTCCACTGCAAACATGATGCTAAGCTCTCATATTACAGAGCATATCGGGGCAAGGACTGTCAAAAATGGTTTGCACTAGAATTGCAAAAGATTGTCTCCATAGCTGTACAGGAAAAGCTGAACATCAGGCCAATGCAACCCCTGACTAAAGAGGAACGGCGTTCGCATATGGAAACTACTTGCTGCCATATATGTGAAAAAACGTTTGCAACCGATGAGAAACGAGTTCGGGATCATTGCCACTTAACAGGTAAATACTGAGAATCATGATTCAAATTATTTTTTCATAATTTCTTTTAACAGGAAAATACCGAAGGCCAGCGCACAATTCATGTAATCTGATGTATCAAGATTGCACCATAGTTCCAGTCATTTTTCACAATTTATCTGGATATGATGCCCACTTCATTATTAAGGATATAGCTACAGTCATTCCTGGGAAAGTGGATCTCCTACCAATAAATAAAGAAAGATACATTTCGTTCACCAAGCAGGTTGAAGGCAGTCATATCAAATTCAGATTTATCGATTCCTTCCGTTTTATGGCAGAATCCTTAGATAAGCTATCATCATTGCTGCCAATGGATAAATTAAATATTACAAGAGCTGAATGGCAGGAATTGGATGATGATGACTTTAAACTACTTACGCGCAAGGGAGTCTTTCCATGCGACTTCGTTGACGATTAGACTAAATTGGATTTCCAACACTTACCGGCGCAGGAGCAATTCTATAATAAAATGACTGACAGTGGTATATCCGCTGAGAACTACAATCATGCTGAAAAGGTCTGATAGACATTTGAAATACAGACACTTGGCGAATATTCCGATCTATACCTGAAAACTGATGTCCTCCTATTGGCTGATGTCTTCGAGAACTTTCGAGAAGTATGTATGAAGACGTACAATTTGGATCCAGCACATTATTACATCATGCCAGGTCTAACATGGGATGCTATGCTAAAATACACCAAAGTAAAACTAGAGCTGATAACCGACGTAGATATACTATTCATAGAGAGAGGTATTCGAGGTGGTATAAGTCAATGTTCGAACAGATATAGCAAAGCAAATAATAAATATATGGATGATTTTAAGCCTGACGAGAAAGAGAAATACCTGATGTATTATGATGTAAATAACCTTTATGGATGGGCCATGTCACAGTATTTACCAACCGGAGGATTCAAATGGGTTGATGCTCCCAATATCAACGTTTTCAAGATTCCTGATGATTCACCAATTGGATACATATTCGAAGTCGACTTGGACTATCCTCAACATCTACAAGATACACATAAGGATTTACCGTTTTGCTCTGAGCATGAGCACCACCTGGAGCAAAATTAGAAAAGCTTTTGAAAACATTACATCCTAAAACTAAATATGTTATACACTACCGAAATTTGAAGCAATGCTTATCACATGGCCTCATCCTGAAAAAAGTGCAGCGGATTCTTCAATTCAACCAATAAGCTTGGGTTAAACCATATATTGACTTAAATACCATCAAATGGAAGCAGGCTACCAGCTTTTGGTAAGACCATGGAAAATGTTCGCAAGTATAGCGATATAAAGCTTTGCGTAAAGTGGGAAGGTCGCTATGGTGCAAAAGCTCGGATTGCGGTACCCAACTTCCACAGTGCAACGATATTTGATGAGAATTTAGTTGCTGTGGAATTAAGGCGACTCAAAATCTTATTCAATAAGCCCCTCTATATTGGAATGGCAGTTTTGGAAATTTCAAAGATATGCCTCTATGATTTCCACTACAGTTTTATGCAGCGTGAATTTGGAGATAAATGTAAAGTCATGTATACAGATACAGATTCTCTAATATATGAACTTGAAGAGAAAAATGCATATGAGTTTATGGCTGAAAATATAAACAAATTTGATACAAGTGATTACCCAGAAGATAATCAATTCAATTTACCGCTCATGAATAAAAGGATTCCTGGTCTAATGAAGGATGAGCTGAATGGGAAAATCATGAGCGAATTTGCAGGCTTGCGCTCGAAAATGTACAGTCTACGTATAAACGATGGTAAAACTTTAAAGAAAGCAAAAGGAGTAAAGACTAATGTAGTCCAGAGGCATATCAATTTCGAAGACTACATCGAATGTTTGAATAACAAGCGAGTATTAACTGCTAATCAGAGCTCCATACGATCGCATAACCATAATGTCTACACGATCAGCCAAAAGAAAATTGCATTGAGTCCATATGATAACAAGCGGTATATTATGAGTGGGACAACGGATACTCTACCATGGGGACATTACTCTATTCAATCAGAACAGCAAGGAGCAGACGCAGAAAACATATAATCTAAGGCTAGTCTAAGATATGCATTGTAAATACAATTTGTATTGTAGCTAAAATACTATTTAATGAAATAGTTTGTTTTAATTGTATTATAGTCTAAGATGATATACACTATTGTAAAATAAAGGAAAATATTATAATTATAGGGTAACCGATTTAAGGAAGCCTAATATAGGATGATACCTTAAGAATTAAATCTTAATCTAGAATGATACCTTAAGAATTAAATGTTAATATTTTTCAATTTATAATAAATCAATACTAATATTTTATATATGGTATTCTTTTTATTCAATTTCCCTACTAAGTCCAGATCTCCCGAATAATATTTGCCCACTACAGCGAGCTCCTAATCGGGCGGTTGAGCGTTTTACCCAGAATGTTAGGACGGCTTGAGCAAAAAAATATTTACACGTGGGCTCGACCTTGACCCCTGGCATCACTTTTGAAACCAGAAGGGAGTCTGATCCTTGACCTTCATCCGGAAGTGTAATATATAAAAATAACAATATACAAGTCAATAGGGACAAGAAGATAAGGTACAAAAAAGCATAAACTAACACAATGTTCTCGAAAGAGACAATATATACGGTTACAAGAATTTTTGAAATTACCTAAAAGATGAAAAACAAAAAAAAATTTCACTTCTCCCTATTTTGACAATAGGGTAAGTGGCAGTTCCAAGCAGATCCAAATTTCCCAAAAATTATGCAATAAAAATTATTTCCTAAACGAGCGAATTTCAACAAAAAATTTTGCAATTTAGCACCGAGATCGAAACCAAATTAAAAACTTAATAGCCGAACGAACGAGAAATTAGCGCGATACCATTATAGAGTCCCGCGAGGGCAGCCTGCAATATCATAGACCTCTACAAACTGCCCTCATCATCCTTCCAGCTTAGCATCTCTAACAGAGTACTTGTCCTTCCCACAGCACGGGGAGAGGCCCCGTGGACTAGTGTTGCAAATGCTGTGGCCTGCTATCACCAGCGAAAGACAAGCGCTCCGCACCGACGATAGTGGCTGCCATGTGCAGTTGAATGTGTCTGCGCTCGTTGCCAGATATTCAAGACGTAAACGTCTCTTCAATCTGTCAACGAAGTCGCGCTTAAGTGCTTGTGCGTAATGTTGTGGGTCAGTGTTCTGATTCCCATCTCCGGCTCTCATGTAGTATAAATGAATTGTAGATTTGGCCAGTGTCAACACGTAGCTAATCAAACAGTTCACCTGAATACTATCCTTTGGTCACCATAGAAACGATGTCCTAGATATGCAGAAATTCGGGTGGATCAACTGACACATATCGCGCACGAGTTCCATTAGATTTTTCAAAGCTGGGCAAGTGAAGAACTTGTGAAACAGGGTGCCTTCACCAGCACAAACTGTGCAAATCCTCTGAGCTCGCCAGTCAATATGTGACAACTGATTAGGACGTATCAGACTGTGATGCAGCAATTTGAATGCTACATCAGCATCTTTGTAACTAGAAGGATAACTGTAGACTACTCTGCAAGTTATCCCTCCCATCGCGCCCATATTCACCCCGAGGTGTGTTCGTCATCTGTTGTATCCTGTATACTCCGGAGGTCTTATCGACATAAGCTCGTCACAGAGAACACGTGTTGTAAGTGTGCTGAAAGGTGTGTGAGGTGGTCTGTTCAGAACGAAAGCATCTTCCAACTTAGTGCCAGGGCTACCGGTCCCAAGTTGGCGAAATCTCTCCCGCGCAGAAGCAGCTAGGTCGTGTAGTTGTGGAGTGTTAGTGTTTATTCGACAGCTTTCAGAGATATCAATGATATATCCGAGAGCTGTCAGTGTATACGTGTCAGCTTCAAAACCTCGAGCATTACTGAACACTGAATCTATTAATACAGGATTAAACCTAATAGGAAACGACGCGAATTGCGTGTACCGTAGAGCATTCCACTTAAGGTGAAATGCTGGCCTGATTCTGCCCCAGGTCTGAATCGTTGAGATTAGATCCTGTGGCCAGTCACGAGGATAGGGTGGTCGAACAGAGAGCAGGTAGTAATACTCCCCTATGCCGATCCCTCCCAGTACATTCACCCACTGCTGAGAAATCAAGGTGTCTCTCTTGCAAAACACTCGTTGGAATGCACGCACTTGGAGACACCTTGATTTCACAACCAAGTTAGTGAGACCTAATCCACCTATCCTGACTGGCAGACAGAGTATGCTTTCAGCAACCCATCGTGTTCCGCACCAAAAGGCGTCTGTCGTCTTTGCTTGAAGAAGACCTACAAAAGCCTTCATCAAACGTCTCAGACTTTAGCAGATGAACGATGGACGAGGTAATCAAATAATTTATCACGACTGACCTACCCATTAAGGATAATGGAAATGGTCGACTATGCCATGAGTTAACAGCCCTAGAGAGTTTTTCTAGAGCGATGCGACTATTGTTTGATTTACTCTAGCGTCCGATATATACACCTAAGTACTTCAGGCAAGTATTATTCCATTGGATGTTCAGTGGAGTATCTGTACGATCTCTTCACCTTCGACACCACAAGCCTTGACTCTTACTAAGGTTGATTTTAGCGCCCGCTATACGCTCGTACTGTTCGAAAACAGCACGAGCGACCGGAAAAGCTTCTTCTCTTGTCACGAAAATATAAAGGTCATCCGCATATGCCAACATAAGTGGCCTCACATTAGTATATGGTAGATGCACTGAATATTGTCCGAGCATTCGACGAAGATTCACCAGTAGCGGCTCCAACGAAAGATCATAAAGGATGCCTGACAATGGACAGCCCTGTCTGATGCCTCGATAAAACGAGATAGGAGCCAGAACTTGTCCTTGATGCTTAATCAAAATCTCTGAATCTCTATACAGTTTCCCGACGATATCGATCCACGTGGGCGGAAACCCAAATGCCCCGAGAGCAGTCAAGAGATACTCGTGCGAGACGTTATCAAAAGCCTTTTGTTGGTCAAGAGAAATCATGGCCATTTATGTACGTGTCTGTTCATGGCAGGCAAACAAATGCTTGCCTACCGCGATGTTGTCGTGGATGCTACGACCACGTACACAATAGGACTGTTCCGGTTGTATTACCGAAGCAATCACTGAGCGGAGTATCGCCTCTAACGCTTTGTAGATGATAGGCAAACAAATGTTTGGCTACAACAATGTTGTCGTAGATACTACGACCAGCAACATAATAGGACCGTTCCGGGTGTAATACCGAAGCAATCACTGAGCAGAGTATCGGCCCTAACACTCTGCAGACGATTTTGTAGTCCACATTGCATAGGGTTACTGGCCTCCAGTTCCCCATCCTCTGCAAATCTCCTTTCGTTGGAATCAATCGCATAACAGACTTCCTCCAACTAGAAGGAGAGTCTGAATGTATCTCAACCGCTGAAATGAAGACTTCCAAAAGGTCAGGAATTAATAAATCCCTGAAACGTATGAATAATTCTGCAGTCAAGCCATCATAACCAGGTGAATTGTGTCGCCTTAGATCCTTTATAGCAGCGATCATATCCTCCATTGTGATTACTGTGTCTAGGAGCTCCTTGCAGTCTTCAGAGAAAGTGGGAATATTCTCAAGAAATTCATGAGTGGTCGAGGATGTTGTCGACGTCGATTCAGAGTAGAGACTACTGTAGTAGTCTCGAATAAATTCTGATAGCTGTTGTCCGTTGAACACTTGTCCAGATTCATCAACTATCGATTCGACTGCACAAGAAGCAGTACGTCGTCTAGTTGCCTGGAAGCAGTACTCGGTTGGAGAATCGCCTTCCCTCAGCCAGCGTGATTGGCTGCGTAGCACAAACTCCAAGCTGTGCTTGTAAGTTTGTGCTACCCAGCGTTCCGTTATTCTGTTAAAATAAAGAGTCAACTCCGGTTGAGTTGGGAGAAGAGCTGCCACCCGAGATACTTCGGCCGATAAGCTAGAAGCTTGATACCCATTCCAATTGAACGTCGTTTCGATAAAAGATTGAATGTGGAGCTTTTCAACATCCCACCATTGACTAAGGAAAGAAAAGTCAGCTTTCCTCTCTTGCTAATCGTGCCAGAATTCAATGAACTCATTGATGAACTGCTCGGAATTCAAGAAATAGTTGCTAAATATCCAGTATGCAGTTCTTCTTTCAACTAGAGTGCTGGTTGCCACTACAAGGAGATGATCACTAACGGAACACACTTCATGAGTGTCACCAGCGAAATGTTCTATTATTCCAGGTGAGACGTAAAGTCTATCAATTCTGGAGCCTGCGAGACTTCCATGGATATTTCGCAAGACCCACGTGTATGATCTAGTCGTAGGATGCATCCAACGATAGATATCCACGAGTCTGGAAACACGGTCAAATTCCTCAAGCGAGTAGCATTGGCGGAGTTGAACTCAACTCCGGAATGCCGATCCATTGAGGGATTCAGCGTGCAGTTGAAATCACCTCACTATCAAGAACTTGTCTTGTAATGTCGTGGTCATGAGGAAGGTACACGTTTACTACCTTTATGTGTTTGCCTTGAACGACAAAGTCCAAGGAAGGAGCGAAGCCTGGGAAGATATCTGTATATACAGGAGATAATAGTGTAAGTTTGTTGGATACAATGATTGCCACCCCTGATCCTCGGCGAGGCCCAGGTGTGGCAAACATTGCATAGCCAGTGTGTAAATAACCATAACGCTCAAGTTGTGTGTATATGTCTTGTGTAAAATTCGTCTCGTGTAGAGGCGCGATGTCTATATCTAACATTTTGACATGTTCGATAGTGCTGTGTAACCTTGTTTGTGCACTTAAACCACCGGTGTTGATAGAAGCTATCTTGCACATTCAAAGAGATGAAAAGCTCAAACGATGAGTGTGCGACCTCTACTGACGAGTAGAATCGGCCAAGCAATGTTCCTGGATGAGCTTCTCCATCTTCCTATGGAGCCGCTCACAGCGAGCTGCATCCTGTTGTAGGAGATGAAGCTGAGGAAGTAACAACTCTGGCCTCCCCAGCTCCCTTACAAGAATACGCCAGATTTTTTCTGAGTTCTTTTTGTACTGGAGCTGGGCAAGAATTTCGGAGATCTTCTTCCTAGGAAGGGTTTCCATCCCCTTCGAGACCCCGAATTGGCTACCAGTCGAAATGGTGCTACCACAGGACTCGTAGTCACTGAAGCTCGAGAGACCAGTCTCATCCAAACCGGTCAATTCACAAACCGAAAACTGTTTGAGAGATGCTTCCGCCTCTTTCATAACAACCTTCGAACCGCGGGCTCCACTACCGTACTCCTCCGAGTGGGGCCGTTTTGGAGCAACTGGCTTTACTGGCTCTGGAGGAGGCATCATCGCCCGGTCCACTTTCGTCTTCCTCCTCGTCCTCCTTTTTGCCTACATGGCTACTCGACTCCTCGGCGGAAGTAGCCGTGCTATCACGTGCTGACGCGGCACCGTTTATAGCCTTAACGGTTTCTGCCTCTGCGACAATTGCAGGCATCTTAACTACTGGCTGCTCCAAAATAGCAAGCTGAGCACTGTGAGAAGGTTCCTTCTCCGGAGCCACTACTGTAGTAGTGGTTTCCTTCGAGGGAACCCTCGCTTCAGCCTTATTCCCGCTTCTCTTGGCAATAAAATGCCATACCAAATGGCAAGCATGGCATTTCGCTTCAGTGCCCACGTCTATCCAGTACCTCGAGCCGGATATTCTTAGGTAAAAGCCTGACGGAAGCGTACATCTTTTATTCAAGGTAATGGCCGCTTCCCGGTTGGTACCGAAAATATCCCGCCCGAGACCCTCGTCCCCAATTTTAATGGAAATTGCGCGAACCTTTCCATGAACTTTCCCGAACCTCCCAAGGAAATTCGAGGGGTCTTCATGTTGGGCTCGCATAGGGACCCGCGAAAACACGACCTTCGTGGGCTTTTTCTTGAGTGGGAATGGCACGAGGTGTCTACCATCCATCTCGATGCCCTCAATCATGAGTTCGGTAGCGCTTTTGAAATCGTGCTGTACACGTCGACCATTCCCCCAGCTATAATTCCCATCGAGAACAGCTGCTCACAGGAGATGACGCGGGAAATTGCCTTCAGCTATGCGCTCTGAGGACATCCTCTGATGGGGTCGAGCTGCATACCGTAGCTCTCGTCCTGCCATCTCCCGTTGAAGAGGTCCTGGAGACCCACACTAGTCTTTGGCCGCGGCTTACCTGCGTCAAATGGGGCTGGACGAGGAGTGATGCCCCTACTCTGAATTTCTATTGTGGAAGTCTGCTTAGAACTGCCACTTACCTGCGCATATGACATCCCTAACTCCGGGGATCGTAGTGCTTCTGATGTCGTCTTCACTGCTATCGTTGCTGGTGCTAATTGTTGCTTTTTAGCAATGTTGTCATTCGAAGAAAGCGTCGGCCCCATTATAGCAGTAGTAGGTATTGGCGCTGTGGCTGATGCCAGCGTGACAACTTCCACCAAGCGTGGACGTTGTTATGAATCCACTAAACCTACCATGCCTAACTACCTAATCTCGGATTCATAACTTAAATCAAAACACAAATCTCAAACGCACGTCATGCGTCTAGCAAAATCACGTTTTTACCTTTTATCCCAAAAAAGGCATTTCAAATCTTCTAAAATTCAATAAACTTGTTGCATAATCCTAAAATTACGAATTCCTAACGTAAATGCAACAAAGTATACTTCCACAAACAATAAACAACAACCATCAGGTGTCAGATATTCTATCCCATTTGGCGCGTGCCTAAAATGATCATAAATTCTTCTACAAATGAAATGTAATATGATCCGGCGCTAGTATTCGCTCAACGTAATGATTCATTCATGAAAGCAGACGAAGAAAATCGTCACCAGGCAATTAAGCCCAAATACGTGACTACGTCACCGACCGATCTAAGACCGGCAAAATTACCCAACAGGTGCACCTTTGAATGGCTGCACTTCGTTGCATTTGTAAAGTAACATGAAGTTTCATGAATTAATGAATTATGATGACCCTGAAATTTTGTTATGCGTAGAATCGATCACCGAACTTACAGAAAATTGTTTTTCGATTCGATTTTTTTTGGAATTTGTTATTTCCGCTCAATTTCCTGATTTTGTTATTCAAAACAGAAAATTGAGCGATCATCAATTTTCCCTTAGAAAATGGCTGAATTTTAGAAATTTGTGGAGGGGAGTATCATCCCCGTGTAAATCAATAATATAAATATGATGCGGTTGAACTAGGGAAAGCAGAGAGTATTCTTGAACCAACTAGGAGAGTCCCCCTACCAGAGGTAAGGCCTCCTAAGTTACCTAAAAATTGTTAAATTGCAAGTAAAGTAGTTAAAGTCTAAAAATTAAGTTGAGACCTGTAAAGAATATAGCCCAGACTGAGGAACCAAGGAAACTAAATAAAATAAATCTAATCTTTAAAAAGTTATTCCAGATCTTTTATATTTTGGTATATTGTGTTACCCTGAAGAGGGGTATCAGTTATAACAAAATTTTGGTGGCAGCGGTGCAGATTTTGTAAAGGTTTGTAAGACCTGCAAAAAACCCACAAAACCCAGAGGAAGCAGCAAGATTTAAAAAACAACACGAATGTGCTGGCCCAGAGCAGAATCGCCCCTAAGAATAGAGGAGCCCCTCTTTATTGACGGCATATTGGATGACTTCGTCTATTTTCCTGAAGACAGCGAAGACTTTGACCACCTAGAAAGCTACCTGGACGACTCCCTGGAGAGTTATTCTGGCCCCCAGGAGCATCTGAGCTACATCAGCCCTCCGGACGACAACGCCACGGACGGAGACAACTTGGTGGACCTGCTGATTGACGTCCTCATCGAAAACACCGACCGGACGACCGAAAGCATCTACAGTGAAATCCACAGAGACATCCTGGAGCGAGAGGAAAAAGATACCTGGGACTTCGACACCTTTAATAAAGTGTGGAACAAATACCACAACAACAGAAGTAATGTAAGTTAGATTAATTTTAATTTCAATAAATATATATATAAATTTTGATTTTAATAATTATATTTAAATCTAGGCTAGATAATAAGTTAATAAAAAAAAAATCAAAATCCTATATGTAAGTAGACAATGTAATATATATATATATACATACACTCTACCTTTTTTGTCTCAGACCCAGTCACAAATTTCTCTTCTCCTCTAGTCTAAATTTCTATAGGTAAAGGTACTCTCTCTGGTAATTTTTTTTTACAATTCTTTTAACATCGACAAACTCCTATATAATTTTTTTCTTTTGAGGAATATCAAATAAATTCCTATCGAAGTGGCAGATAGAAAAAAAGTTATAGTCACCACATCGCAAAGAAGCGTTCGTGACACACTTCTATCAGGGTTAACTTCACACCGAAGGAAACCCACTAAGAAAACAACACAACAAAAGCGATCAGGGAATAGGAAAATGGCTGAGCCAGAAACACTCACCCTTAATGACGCCAAGTCATTAATACCCGAATTCGACGGGAATTCTGAAAATTTGCATAGGTTTCTGAACCTATGCGAAATGTTTCAAAGAGAGGACTTAACAGAAGCCTCAAAAGCTCTTTATCTACAAGTGATAAAAGCTAAATTAGTCGGAAGGGCATACGACATTGTTAAATATGCCGATATTAACAATTGGAAGGAGCTTCAAAAGGCCCTCCAAGATCAATTCCTAGAATCACGTTCTCGAATCTCTATTCAGAACGAAATTCTATCTCTAAAGCAAGATTCTAAAGAAGAGACTAAAGAATATGCTTTCAGAGCACAAAAATTATTGGCTATTTATAACGACGCCACTTCTAGCCTCACAAACGAGCAAACATTAAAAAATCTCTTATTAGAAGAGAACAAGAAAATGGTACTTAGAGCTTTTGAAGACGGTTTAAAAGACGATTATATCCGTCTCCTCACTAAAGCCAAAAGCCATACAGAGCTAAAAGACTCTATGAAATTCGCTATGGAGCAGGCTGAAAGAAACAGCGCTTTCAGTGAACGCCTCAATAGCTGTTCTAAGTGTCATAAGAAAGGGCACACTGCTGATACTTGCTTTTCGTCCAAAGCAAGAACAGAAATCCCCAGACTCGTTTGCTCATACTGCAAAACCCCAAGCCATCACGTTTTAGAATGCAGAAAGCGGCTATTCCAGCAACAACAGTACAGGCAACCTGTACACAATTCTGCGCCCAGACCGCAACAATATCCGCAACAGAATAGAGCTTTCCAATATCAGCAGCCGACTAGAGCTCCCCCGCGCCAAATTCCCTCTTATCCGCAAAACAATAGGCCTCCACAGTAATCTACATACTTACCACCTAACACGAATAATCCTAATAGAAATCCCAATATTAGGACCGCGAGCAATTGGAAAAATTCCAAAAAGCAAAGACCAACAAACTCCAGAAATATGGAGAAATCGGAAACCGATCTTCGGCGAGACGAGTTAGCGGAGTCTCAGTCTCGCCTAAATCAAATGACTATCTCAGCAGATATTCATTCCCAACCAACAAATCTACCACAAAATTAAATCTCCCTTTAATAAGTGATCACCATTCGCTAGTAGTGACGATCGCTAATTCAATTACTGCATTTCATACTAGCACTTTTCTTATTGATACAGGAGCTGAAATATCAGTCCATAAAGCCACTAGAGCACTAGGTGATACCCTAGTAAACAAAAGAGAAAACATCCCTGTATCCTCACTAGCAGGAAAACCCTTGTCTACGCTAGGAACAGCTGAATGTAATTTTAAAATAAATGGTGATATATTCACGCACCGTATTCACATGGTAGAGGGAAATTTTAAATTAAAATACGGCGGTATACTAGGGCATGATTTTCTTGACAAATTTTCATGTATAATCGATTATAGCAACAAATCACTAATATTAAAATTACCCTTTTATCAAAATGTGGATTCAAATAAGAGGATAGATACACTTATCGAGTATGGAGGTTTGAAAGACCCAAGCTCAGAGGTATCTCCTCAAATAAGAGCAGATAACAGGTATGGAGGTTTGAAAGACCCAAGCCTAAATAAACAGACCCCTTCAAAGAAAGGCGAGTCTCATCATATCCAAGCAAAAACAAATAAATTAAATAAACAGACACCTTCAAAGAAAGGCGAGTCTCAAAATAATTCTACAAATAAAGAAAGTAGAGCAAATGAATGCAATGCCAGCAGTATTAAAGTACCGGCTCGCACTCAATTGGTAGCCAAAATAAGAATATCACAAAGAGGTAGTTTTCTTTGTGAACACCAAGAGTTGAAGTCAGGATTGTTACTTGGAAGTACACTCATAGAACCTGATCAAACAGGTCACGTGAAAATCCTCCTACTCAACTCTAATCAGCAAGAAGTTACAATAAGTGAAACAGAAATTCGACCACATTTGCATGAGTTAAGGAATTTTGATATTATTAAATTAAACTCGCAAAAGGATCCTATTCAAGAGAGACTCACTAAACTCACATCTGAGTTAGACCTCTCACACTGTAACGCTGAAGAAAATCAGTCCATCCTAAATATTTGTCGTAGGTATGACGACATATTTTATTTAGACGGGGATTTTCTAACCTGTACCAGTGCAGTTAAGCACGAAATTCCTTTGCTACCAGGAAAACCTACCGTTAACGTTAGACCATATAGGTTGCCAGAAGCACAACGTAACGAGATTAATAAACAAATTAATAAAATGCTTGAAGATGAAATAATAAGCCCCAGTTCAAGCCCATGGAACTCACCATTATTGTTAGTTCCCAAAAAACCAGACGCAGCTGGTAATAAGAAATGGAGAGTAGTGATTGATTTTAGGCGTCTCAACGATATCACTGTAGGAGATGCATTCCCCCTCCCTAATATAACTGACATTTTGGACCAACTAGGGAAAGCTAAGTACTTTAGTACCTTAGACCTAGCAAATGGTTTCCATCAGATTCCCATGAATGGAAACGATAAAGAAAAGACTGCGTTTAGTACACCTTACGGGCATTATCATTATAATCGAATGCCCTTTGGTCTAAAACGAGCTCCAGCCACTTTTCAGAGGCTGATGAACAACGTGTTGGTAGGATTGCAAGGCATCGAGTGTTTTGTTTACATGGACGATATAATCGTTTATGGATATAATTTAACAGAACATAATTCTCGACTCCAGCATGTTTTTGAGCGGCTCAGGGAACATAACCTGAAGTTGCAGCCTGAGAAATGCCATTTTCTCAGCAGACAGATAGCCTATCTTGGCCATTTAGTCACTGAAAACGGAGTTTTGCCAGATCCTTCTAAGCTCGAAGCAGTCGAACATTATCCAGTACCTCGAAAAGAAAAGGACGTAAAATCTTTTCTAGGTTTTGTCGGTTATTATCGTCGATTTATCCCTAACTTTGCCAAATTGGCCAAACCTCTCACTACTCTGTTAAAAAAGGACATTCCTTTCAAATGGAATGCTTTTTGTGACGAAGCGTTCAAATTATTGAAGGAAAAATTAACTAATTCTCCTATTTTACAATTCCCACGTTTCGACGAAGAATTTATTGTAACATCGGATGCAAGTGAATTCGCAATCGGCGCAGTACTATCGCAAGGAAAAATTGGTATCGATAAACCTATATGTTTCGCCAGCAGAACTCTAAACCCTGCTGAGACTCGATACTCAACAATTGAGAAGGAATTATTAGGAATAGTATTTGCGGTTGAACAATTTCGTCCTTATTTATATGGTCGCAAGTTTACTATAGTCACCGACCATAAGCCCCTCACGTGGCTCATGAATTTAAAAGATCCCACTTCCCGATTGATGAGGTGGAGAATCAAATTAGAAGAATATGACTACCAAATCATATATAAACCGGGCAAAGCAAATTCAAACGCCGACGCACTCAGTCGTGCTATACCTGAAACAAAAGCTATACAAGCTATTACTAGAAGTCAACAAAAGACTCAAGACATTAAACAAAGTCACGATTCTACTCCGATTATCATAGAGGAAAACCCTCACAACCTACTGCAGACTAGAGGCATAAGAAATAAGTATTTCATTTTACCTATCAATTACAGTACTCAAGAAAATTTGTTAAGAACATATCTGCCCAAAGATCTAGTAATACCAGTCGGAGATATAGTAGAACATAAAACCAAGAATAATTCTTTTATAATCGGGCGTGTACCTATTCCTACTAGGACTGCAAGCGATAGAAATAAAGTCAGGAATATTTTCAAGAAATTTAAAGAACACATTCCTACTGATAAAACTGTGGCCATTTCAATACCCATTATTAATGCGCCGAGTTATCTCGACTTAAAATTACTATGCGCCGAGGAATTTCAAAATTCCAATAAGAAGCCTATCCTTTTTTTCAACAAAATAATTCAATTGGAAGACCCCGTAATTATCAAACAAGTCATTTCAGATTATCATATCACTCCTTTAGGCGGTCACCAAGGAGAAACAAAAATCATCAATAAATTAAAGAAAATTTATTACTGGCAAGGTATGAATAAAGACATTAAGGAACTCATAAAAAAATGCTCTTCGTGCCAAGTGAACAAATTAAGACCCAACCAGAAAGTTCCTATGAAGATTACTACAACGAGCAGTAAACCCTTCGAAAAAATTTTCTTGGACATTGTAGGTCCCTTACCATCTAGTTACCTGAACAACAAGTATTTGCTCACGTTCCAAGACGATTTAACAAAATATTCGAAAGCTATTCCATTAAGTAACGCTGAAGCAAATACGGTAGCAGAAGCATTCGTTACACATATTGTCTGTAGACATGGCCTACCTGAAGCTATTCTGACCGACCAAGGTTCCAATTTTTTGAGCTCAGTGTTTACCGAAACTTGTAAATTATTAAAAATTCATAAGTTACAGACAACTCCTTACCATCCACAAACAAATGGAGCGCTAGAAAGAAGCCATCGAACTCTAGCCGAATATCTTCGACACTATGTGTCAAAAGATCCTCTAACCAGGGACACTTGGATCCCCTATGCCATGTTCACCTATAATAATTCCACTCACTCAAGCACTGGCTATACGCCACATGAACTTGTGTACGGATTTCATGTAGAAATTCCTTCTTCCATACAAAAAGACCCCGAAGTCACATATAACTATGATAATTACGTAAATGAGCTAAAAGGTCGACTCCAATATTCCCACAAAATGGCAAGAGAAAGGCTTATAAAGAACAAGGAAAATTCCAAGTCTTATTATGAAAAGGCTACAAAGCAAAAAACAATCGTAATTGGTGCTAAAGTATTAATCAAAAACCACACTAGAAAAAATAAGTTAGCGCCTCTATGGGAAGGCCCATACGAAGTGATAGATACCACTTCTGCAGAAAATTCTATTGTGAGAATCAAAAATAAAAATAAGAAAATTCACAATAACAATCTGAAACTATTCATTGACTAACTCCCAAACATTCAATTCCTCCCCTCAGATCAAAATGAACTCACTCATCAACTCATTCGTTCGTGGACTTATTGTATTATTGGCTTTATGCGTCAGCCAAACTAGTGGAACTCAAGTTACACATTTCTCAGCAACACCCGGAATCTACTTTGAGGAATTCGGAAATGCACAGCTCTACAGCAATACATGGAAATTAGTTATGTATTACAATTTAGACAATTTTTATTTTGAACTAGAATTATTGCAAATGCAAGTCATTTAATCAACTCGCGACAGATGTCAACGAAAATTTCGCAATATTAGACCTAGAGAACATTCTATCCATCACAATATTGTCTTTGATGAGATACCAAAATGCCCAAAAGGCCATTTTAGAAATGTTATTAGACATAAAGCACGGAACTCCCAATCCGCTCATAATAACCCCATATCAACTTGAGCATCTCTTATCCACTATTCGGAAGAACCTTCCGTCGGGTACTACCTTACCTGTAGCCACTACGCAGAACCAACTCTTAGATCTATATAGAGTTAGCCGTACAAGTACCAATAAAATTAATAATTTAATCATAATAGAAATTAAAATACCCCTACCCTTAAATACAGAATTCCAAATGTATAAAGTAATCCCCTTACCTACCATAATTAACGATTCATTCATTTATATAAAACCCACTACCGAATACTTGTTAGTCACACTAAATAGGGAAAAACACTATCCCTCCAGTAGTGAAGATATTACAAAATGTTTGCAAAAAAACTCCTCATAATTACATTTGTCAAATAACGCATCCAATCCATAACTTAAATGCGAAGGACAACCAATGTGAAATGGAGTTATTAAGGCACTCTCAAACGCCTCCCCTATCATGTGGAATGAACATCTTAAACATTTCCACCTTATGGATACAATTATCCAACCCTAACAAGTGGTTATTCAGTTTGAAATCTCCTCGAACTGTAGATAATATTTGCGGTAACAATATCGAACCAATTACGATAAAGGCAACCGGCATTCTAGAAATATCGCCCAATTGCTATATAAGAAGCGATGATCAAACGCTCTATGGACACTCCGAAAAAATTTCAATCGCTGAAAAATTCTATTTGCCATCGATCAATCTAACAAACATCACCCTCGATTATCATAAAATTAAGTATAATCCTCCAAATACAATCACTATAAAAAATAGTGAACATCAGGCACTTTTTGAACTAAGCCAAGATATAAAGACCTTAGAAAAGGCTGAAAACAAAAATCTAATTAACGTGACAGCACACGATATTCACCATTATTCCATTATCTATATAACGATAATGATCATTATAATCATATGCGCTATAAAAATAGCCCTACCCTATCTAAAAGCTAAAAGACTTAAAGCGACGGACATTCCACCACCATCAATTCAAGAGAGTGATAACGAAAATGAAAATAATAAAGAAACCACTAAAACTAATAGATTTCCTCTAACCAGAGCATTACCTTAAAAGAAGACAAGGTAGAAGAGAAAGAAAAATACAAATTTCCTTTTATTATTAAAAATGAGTATATATATATATAACAATCAAAAAAGAGAGAGGGCTAAAGCTAAGAATTATATTTACTCAAATACTATTAATTTGAAAACCTTTTGTAAAGCTAAGAATTATATTTACTCAAATACTATTAACTCGAAAAATTTTATATATTATAAGAAACATAAATTTTGTTAATCTAAGAAATACATTTACCGAAATACTAGTAATTTAAAATATTTAACATTTATGTTGCTACATGAACATAATTATAAACTAAAATTTGTACTAGAATCTATCCTACATTAAGAAAATACGTGTTAACCAAAAAACTTCTATAAGCACAACTATCTAAAATTATAAGTCAAAGAACCTAGATAATAAATTATAGATAGAATCTAGAATATAACCAATTACTATCCTAAGTAAAATAAATTACCATGTAAACTGCAGATACCTAGTTCAACCAACCTAACCTACGTGTAATTTCGATTCTCTTCAAGAATACGAAATTCCTCATTAGGGGGAAGGTGTTATGAATCCACTAAACCTACCATGCCTAACTACCTAATCTCGGATTCATAACGTAAATCAAAACACAAATCTCAAACGCACGTCATGCGTCTAGCAAAATCACGTTTTTACCTTTTATCCCAAAAAAGGCATTTCAAATCTTCTAAAATTCAATAAACTTGTTGCATAATCCTAAAATTACGAATTCCTAACGTAAATGCAGCAAAGTATACTTCCACAAACAATAAACAACAACCATCAGGTGTCAGATATTCTATCCCATTTGGCGCGTGCCTAAAATGATCATAAATTCTTCTACAAATGAAATGTAATATGATCCGGCGCTAGTATTCGCTCAACGTAATGATTCATTCATGAAAGCAGACGAAGAAAATCGTCACCAGGCAATTAAGCCCAAATACGTGACTACGTCACCGACCGATCTAAGACCGGCAAAATTACCCAACAGGTGCACCTTTGAATGGCTGCACTTCGTTGCATTGGTAAAGTAACATGAAGTTTCATGAATTAATGAATTATGATGACCCTGAAATTTTGTTATGCATAGAATCGATCACCGAACTTACAGAAAATTGTTTTTCGATTCGATTTTTTTTGGAATTTGTTATTTCCGCTCAATTTCCTGATTTTGTTATTCAAAACAGAAAATTGAGCGATCATCAATTTTCCCTTAGAAAATTGCTGAATTTTAGAAATTTGTGGAGGGGAGTATCATCCCCGTGTAAATCAATAATATAAATATGATGCGGTTGAACTAGGGAAAGCAGAGAGTATTCTTGAACCAACTAGGAGAGTCCCCCTACCAGAGGTAAGGCCTCCTAAGTTACCTAAAAATTGTTAAATTGCAAGTAAAGTAGTTAAAGTCTAAAAATTAAGTTGAGACCTGTAAAGAATATAGCCCAGACTGAGGACAAAGGAAACTAAATAAAATAAATCTAATCTTTAAAAAGTTATTCCAGATCTTTCATATTTTGGTATATTGTGTTACCCTGAAGAGGGGTATCAGTTATAACAACGTTGTCCTTGTCTTGATGTAGTCATTGGTGGTTCTTCTGCTGCTGTTGAGGCTGCACTGGCTGTTGCTTTGGCTACTGCTACAGCTATTACTGAAGCTGTAGCTACTGCTTCTGTTGCTGCTGTGGTGGTAGTGTTTGGATCTATTGATCCAATATCTGCTGCCTTAATTGCAGACTTATCCCCTGAAATTTCTCTGGCCTCTTCATTTGCGCCCTTACCAGCCTTTTCTGTGGGCCCCTGGAGATTTCTTTTTGAAGAAGAAGAGGCGCTTGTGCTCTTCTTCCTCCTTCCATTGGATTTGGGCGGGATCATCAGGCCCCCAAGAATCGCTGCTGCTCGCAGTCATTTTGACTGCGGCAGAGATGATTTGATTTTTATTTGGTCGGATGCTATTTTTATTTTTATATTTGTATATATATATATATATTTTATTTTAAAACAATTTTATTTTGTATATTTTAACTTTACAGAGATAATTTAATTCCGCATTACAAATTTTTTACGGTTGCCATGTTGTCAAGTCCAAAACTGTCACTCACGTTTTAAATTTTTCTCAATTTGTTTACACTAGTTTTGTTATGATTTTTTCCCATAAAACTAATTAAATGCACTTCTTAATCCCAACTGGTGTCGCTAATATCACTTATTCGCACTTTTACACACTTTTCGGACGAGCCTCGCTATTTATTAATATTTTTTGATTGGAGCACAAATTGGCGTCCGCTCTCTTCAGAATAATACTAATAATATCTCTTTTTTATGTATATAAGATCTTTATTAAACGTTATAAATCGACTCTTAAAATTAAAAAACAAACAAAAAGTGGCTCTGTAAAGGGGAGAAAAGGCTCTAACTGACTAATATAAAAATAACAATATACAAGTCAATAGGGACAAGAAACATTTAAAGGTACAAAAAAGCATAAACTAACACAATGTTCTCAAAAGAGACAATATATACGGTTACAAGAATTTTTGAAAATACCTAAAAGATGAAAAACAAAAAAAATTTTCACTTGTCCCTATTTTGACAATAGGGTAAGTGGCAGTTCCAAGCAGATCCAAATTTCCCAAAAATTATGTAATAAAAATTATTTCCTAAACGAGCGAATTTCAACAAAAAATTTTGCAATTTAGCACCGAGACCGAAACCAAATTAAAAACTTAATAGCCGAACGAACGAGAAATTTGCGCGATACCGTTATAGAGTCCCGCGAGGGCAGCCTGCAATATCATAGACCTCTACAAACTACCCTCATCATCCTTCCAGCTTAACATCTCTAACAGAGTACTTGTCCTTCCCACAGCACGGGGAGAGGCCCCGTGGACTAGTGTTGCAAATGCTGTGGCCTGCTATCACCAGCGAAAGACAAGGGCTCCGTCCTGCACCGACGATAGTGGCTGCCATGTGCAGTTGAATGTGTCTGCGCTCGTTGCCAGATATTCAAGACGTAAACGTCTCTTCAATCTGTCAACGAAGTCGCGCTTAAGTGCTTGTGCGTAATGTTGTGGGTCAGTGTTCTGATTCCCATCTCCGGCTCTCATGTAGTATAAATGAATTGTAGATTTGGCCAGTGTCAACACGTAGCTAATCAAACAGTTCACCTGAATACTATCCTTTGGTCACCGTAGAAACGATGTCCTAGATATGCAGAAATTCTGGTGGATCAACTGACACATATCGCGCACGAGTTCCATTAGATTTTGCAAAGCTGAGCAAGTGAAGAACTTGTGAAACAGGGTGCCTTCACCAGCACAAACTGTGCAAATCCTCTGAGCTCGCCAGTCAATATGTGACAACTGATTAGGACGTATCAGACTGTGATGCAGCAATTTGAATGCTACATCAGCATCTTTGTAACTAGAAGGATAACTGTAGACTACTCTGCAAGTTATCCCTCCCATCGCGCCCATATTCACCCCGAGGTGTGTTCGTCATTTGTTGTATCCTGTATACTCCGGAGGTCTTATCGACATAAGCTCGTCACAGAGAACACGTGTTGTAAGTGTGCTGAAAGGTGTGTGAGGTGGTCTGTTCAGAACGAAAGCATCTCCATCTTAGTGCCAGGGCTACCGGTCCCAAGTTGGCGAAATCTCTCCCGCGCAGAAGCAGCTAGGTCGTGTAGTTGTGGAGTGTTAGTGTTTATTCGACAGCTTTCAGAGATATCAATGATATATCCGAGAGCTGTCAGTGTATACGTGTCAGCTTCAAAACCTCGAGCATTACTGAACACTGAATCTATTAATACAGGATTAAACCTAATAGGAAACGACGCGAATTGCGTGTACCGTAGAGCATTCCACTTAAGGTGAAATGCTGGCCTGATTCTGCCCCAGGTGTGAATCGTTGAGATTAGATCCTGTGGCCAGTCACGAGGATAGGGTGGTCGAACAGAGAGCAGGTAGTAATACTCCCCTATGCCGATCCCTCCCAGTACATTCACCCACTGCTGAGAAATCAAGGTGTCTCTCTTGCAAAACACTCGTTGGAATGCACGCACTTGGAGACACCTTGATTTCACAACCAAGTTAGTGAGACCTAATCCACCTATCCTGACTGGCAGACAGAGTATGCTTTCAGCAACCCATCGTGTTCCGCACCAAAAGGCGTCTGTCGTCTTTGCTTGAAGAAGACCTACAAAAGCCTTCATCAAACGTCTCAGACTTTAGCAGATGAACGATGGACGAGGTAATCAAATAATTTATCACGACTGACCTACCCATTAAGGATAATGGAAATGGTCGACTACGCCATGAGTTAACAGCCCTAGAGGGTTTTTCCAGAGCGATGCGGCTATTGTTTGATTTACTCTCGCGTCCGATATATACACCTAAGTACTTCAGGCAAGTATTATTCCATTGGATGTTCAGTGGAGTATCTGTCCGATCTCCTCACCTTCGACACCACAAGCCTTGACTCTTACTAAGGTTGATTTTAGCGCCCGCTATACGCTCGTACTGTTCGAAAACAGCACGAGCGACCGGAAAAGCTTCTTCTCTTGTCACGAAAATATAAAGGTCATCCGCATATGCCAACATAAGTGGCCTCACATTAGTATATGGTAGATGCACTGAATATTGTCCGAGCATTCGACGAAGATTCACCAGTAGCGGCTCCAACGAAAGATCATAAAGGATGCGTGACAATGGACAGCCCTGTCTGATGCCTCGATAAAACGAGATAGGAGCCAGAACTTGTCCTTGATGCTTAATCAAAATCTCTGAATCTCTATACAGTTTCCCGACGATATCGATCCACGTGGGCGGAAACCCAAATGCCCCGAGAGCAGTCAAGAGATACTCGTGCGAGGCGTTATCAAAAGCCTTTTGTTGGTCAAGAGAAATCATGGCCATTTATGTACGTGTCTGTTCATGGCAGGCAAACAAATGCTTGCCTACCGCGATGTTGTCGTGGATGCTACGACCACGTACACAATAGGATTGTTCCGGTTGTATTACCGTAGCAATCACTGAGCGGAGTATCGCCTCTAACGCTTTGTAGATGATAGGCAAACAAATGTTTGGCTACAACAATGTTGTCGTAGATAGTACGACCAGGAACATAATGGGACCGTTCCGGGTGTAATACCGAAGCAATCACTGAGCAGAGTATCGGCCCTAACACTCTGTAGACGATTTTGTAGTCCACATTGCATAGGGTTACTGGCCTCCAGTTCCCCATCCTCTGAAAATCTCCTTTCTTTGGAATCAATCGCATAACAGACTTCCTCCAACTAGAAGGAAAGTCTGAATGTATCTCAACCGCTGAACTGAAGACTTCCAAAAGGTCAGGAATTAATAAATCCCTGAAACGTATGAATAATTCTGCAGTCAAGCCGTCATAACCAGGTGAATTGTGTCGCCTTAGATCCTTTATAGCAGCGATCATATCCTCCATTGTGATTACTGTGTCTAGGAGCTCCTTGCAGTCTTCAGAGAAAGTGGGAATATTCTCAAGAAATTCATGAGTGGTCGAGGATGTTGTCGACGTCGATTCAGAGTAGAGACTACTGTAGTAGTCTCGAATAAATTCTGATAGCTGTTGTCCGTTGAACACTTGTCCAGATTCATCAACTATCGATTCGACTGCACAAGAAGCAGTACGTCGTCTAGTTGCCTGGAAGCAGTACTCGGTTGGAGAATCGCCTTCCCTCAGCCAGCGTGATTGGCTGCGTAGCACAAACTCCAAGCTGTGCTTGTAAGTTTGTGCTACCCAGCGTTCCGTTATTCTGTTAAAATAAAGAGTCAACTCCGGTTGAGTTGGGAGAAGAGCTGCCACCCGAGATACTTCGGCCGATAAGCTAGAAGCTTGATACCCATTCCAATTGAACGTCGTTTCGATAAAAGATTGAATGTGGAGCTTTTCAACATCCCACCATTGACTAAGGAAAGAAAAGTCAGCTTTCCTCTCTTGCTAATCGTGCCAGAATTCAATGAACTCATTGATGAACTGCTCGGAATTCAAGAAATAGTTGCTAAATATCCAGTATGCAGTTCTTCTTTCAACTAGAGTGCTGGTTGCCACTACAAGGAGATGATCACTAACGGAACACACTTCATGAGTGTCACCAGCGAAATGTTCTATTATTCCAGGTGAGACGTAAAGTCTATCAATTCTGGATCCTGCGAGACTTCCATGGATATTTCGCAAGACCCACGTGTATGATCTAGTCGTAGGATGCATCCAACGATAGATATCCACGAGTCTGAAAACACGGACAAAATCCCTCAAGCGAGTAGCATTGACGGAGTTGAACTCAACTCCGGAATGCCGATCCATTGAGGGATTCAGCGTGCAGTTGAAATCACCTCACTATAAGAACTTGTCTTGTAATGTCATGGTCATGAGGAAGGTACACGTTTACTACCTTTATGTGTTTGCCTTGAACGACAAAGTCCAAGGAAGGAGCGAAGCCTGGGAAGATATCTGTATATACAGGAGATAATAGTGTAAGTTTGTTGGATACAATGATTGCCACCCCTGATCCTCGGCGAGGCCCAGGTGTGGCAAACATTGCATAGCCAGTGTGTAAATAACCATAACGCTCAAGTTGTGTGTATATGTCTTGTGTAAAATTCGTCTCGTGTAGAGGCGCGATGTCTATATCGAACATCTTGACATGTTCGATAGTGCTGTGTAACCTTGTTTGTGCACTTAAACCACCGGTGTTGATAGAAGCTATCTTGCACATTCAAAGAGACGAAAAGCTCAAACGATGAGTGTGCGACCTCTACTGACGAGGAGAATCGGCCAAGCAATGTTCCTGGATGAGCTTCTCCACCTTCCTATGGAGCCGCTCACAGCGAGCTGCATCCTGTTGTAGGAGATGAAGCTGAGGAAGTAACAACTCTGGCCTCCCCAGCTCCCTTACAAGAATACTCCAGATTTTTTCTGAATTCTTTTTGTACTGGAGCTGGGCAAGAATTTCGGAGATCTTCTTCCTAAGAAGGATTTCCATCCCCTTCGAGACCCCGAATTGGCTACCAGTCGAAATGGTGCTACCACAGGACTCGTAGTCACTGAAGCTCGAGAGACCAGTCTCATCCAAACCGGTCATTTCGCAAACCGAAAGCTGTTCGAGAGATGCTTCCGCCTCTCTCATAACAACCTTCGAACCGCGGGCTCCACTACCGTACTCCTCCGAGTGGGGCCGTTTTGGAGGGTCTGGCTTTACTGGCTCTGGAGGAGGCATCATCGCCCGGTCCACTTTCGTCTTCCTCCTCGTCCTCCTTTTTGCCTACATGGCTGCTCGACTCCTCGTCGGAAGTAGCCGTGTTATCACGTGCTGACGTGGCACCGTTTATAGCCTTAACGGTTTCTGTCTCTGAGACAATTGCAGGCATCTTAACTCCTGGCTGCTCCAAAATAGCAAGCTGAGCACTGTGAGAAGGTTCCTTCTCCGGAGCCACTACTGTAGTAGTGGTTTCCTTCGAGGGAACCCTCGGTTCAGCCTTATTCCCGCTTCTCTTGGCAATAAAATGCCATACCAAATGGCAAGCATGGCATTTCGCTTCAGTGCCCACGTCTATCCAGTACCTCGAGCCGGATATTCTTAGGTAAAAGCCTGACGGAAGCGTACATCCTTTATTCAAGGTAATGGCCGCTTCCCGGTTGGTACCGAAAATATCCCGCCCGAGACCCTCGTCCCCAATTTTAATGGAAATTGCGCGAACCTTTCCATGAACTTTCCCGAACCTCCCAAGGAAATTCGAGGGGTCTTCATGTTGGGCTCGCATAGGGACCCGCGAAAACACGACCTTCGTGGGCTTTTTCTTGAGTGGGAATGGCACGAGATGTCTACCATCCATCTCGATGCCCTCAATCATGAGTTCGGTAGCGCTTTTGAGATCGTGGTGTACACCTCGACCATTCCCCCAGCTATAATTCCCATCGAGAACAGCTGCTCACAGGAGATGACGCGGGAAATTGCCTTCAGCTATGCGCTCTGAGGACATCCTCTGATGGGTTCGAGCTGCATACCGTAGCTCTCGTCCTGCCATCTCCCGTTGAAGAGGTCCTGGAGACCCGCACTAGTCTTTGGCCGCGGCTTACCTGCGTCAAATGGGGCTGGACGAGGAGTGATGCCCCTACTCTGAATTTCTATTGTGGAAGCCTGCTTAGAACTGCCACTTACCTGCGCATATGACATCCCTAATTCCGGGGATCGTAGTGCTTCTGATGTCGTCTTCACTGCTATTGCTGCTGGTGATAATTGTTGCTTTTTAGCAATATTCTCATTCGAAGAAAGCGTCGGCCCCATTATAGCACTAGTAGGTATTGGCGCTGTGGCTGATGCCAGCTTGACAACTTCCACCAAGCGTGGACGTTGTCCTTGTCTTGATGTAGTCATTGGTGGTTCTTCTGCTGCTGTTGAGGCTGCACTGGCTGTTGCTTTGGCTACTGCTACAGCTATTACTGAAGCTGTAGCTACTGCTTCTGTTGCTGCTGTGGTGGTAGTGTTTGGATCTATTGATCCAATATCTGCTGCCTTAATTGCAGACTTATCCCCTGAAATTTCTCTGGCCTCTCCATTTGCGCCCTTACCGGCCTTTTCTGTGGGCCCCTGGAGATTTCTTTTTGAAGAAGAAGAGGCGCTTGTGCTCTTCTTCCTCCTTCCATTGGATTTGGGCGGGATCATCAGGCCCCCAAGAATCGCTGCTGCTCGCAGTCATTTTGACTGCGGCAGAGATGATTTGATTTTTATTTGGTCGGATGCTATTTTTATTTTTATATTTGTATATATATATATATTTTTTATTTTAAAACAATTTTATTTTGTATATTTTAACTTTACAGAGATAATTTAATTCCGCATTACAAATTTTTTACGGTTGCCATGTTGTCAAGTCCAAAACTGTCACTCACGTTTTAAATTTTTCTCAATTTGTTTACACTAGTTTTGTTATGATTTTTTCCCATAAAACTAATTAAATGCACTTCTTAATCCCAACTGGTGTCGCTAATATCACTTATTCGCACTTTTACACACTTTTCGGACGAGCCTCGCTATTTATTAATATTTTTTGATTGGAGCACAAATTGGCGTCCGCTCTCTTCAGAATAATACTAATAATATCTCTTTTTTATGTATATAAGATCTTTATTAAACGTTATAAATTGACTCTTAAAATTAAAAAACATACAAAAAGTGGCTCTGTAAAGGGGAGAAAAGGCTCTAACTGACTAATATAAAAATAACAATATACAAGTCAATAGGGACAAGAAACATTTAAAGGTACAAAAAAGCATAAACTAACACAATGTTCTCAAAAGAGACAATATATACGGTTACAAGAATTTTTGAAAATACCTAAAAGATGAAAAACAAAAAAAAATTTCACTTGTCCCTATTTTGACAATAGGGTAAGTGGCAGTTCCAAGCAGATCCAAATTTCCCAAAAATTATGTAATAAAAATTATTTCCTAAACGAGCGAATTTCAACAAAAAATTTTGCAATTTAGCACCGAGACCGAAACCAAATTAAAAACTTAATAGCCGAACGAACGAGAAATTTGCGCGATACCGTTATAGAGTCCCGCGAGGGCAGCCTGCAATATCATAGACCTCTACAAACTACCCTCATCATCCTTCCAGCTTAGCATCTCTAACAGAGTACTTGTCCTTCCCACAGCACGGGGAGAGGCCCCGTGGACTAGTGTTGCAAATGCTGTGGCCTGCTATCACCAGCGAAAGACAAGGGCTCCGTCCTGCACCGACGATAGTGGCTGCCATGTGCAGTTGAATGTGTCTGCGCTCGTTGCCAGATATTCAAGACGTAAACGTCTCTTCAATCTGTCAACGAAGTCGCGCTTAAGTGCTTGTGCGTAATGTTGTGGGTCAGTGTTCTGATTCCCATGTCCGGCTCTCATGTAGTATAAATGAATTGTAGATTTGGCCAGTGTCAACACGTAGCTAATCAAACAGTTCACCTGAATACTATCCTTTGGTCACCATAGAAACGATGTCCTAGATATGCAGAAATTCTGGTGGATCAACTGACACATATCGCGCACGAGTTCCATTAGATTTTGCAAAGCTGGGCAAGTGAAGAACTTGTGAAACAGGGTGCCTTCGCCAGCACAAACTGTGCAAATTCTCTGAGCTCGCCAGTCAATATGTGACAACTGATTAGGACGTATCAGACTGTGATGCAGCAATTTGAATGCTACATCAGCATCTTTGTAACTAGAAGGATAACTGTAGCCTACTCTGCAAGTTATCCCTCCCATCGCGCCCATATTCACCCCGAGGTGTGTACGTCATCTGTTGTATCCTGTATACTCCGGAGGTCTAATCGACATAAGCTCGTCACAGAGAACACGTGTTGTAAGTGTGTTGAAAGGTGTGTGAGGTGGTCTGTTCAGAACGAAAGCATCTTCCAACTTAGTGCCAGGGCTACTGTTCCCAAGTTGGCGAAATCTCTCCCGCGCAGAAGCAGCCAGGTCGTGTAGTTGTGGAGTGTTAGTGTTTATTCGACAGCTTTCAGAAATATCAATGATATATCCGAGAGCTGTCAGTGTATACGTGTCAGCTTCAAAACCTCGAGCATTACTGAACACTGAATCTATTAATACAGGATTAAACCTAATAGGAAACGACGCGAATTGCGTGTACCGTAGAGCATTCCACTTAAGGTGAAATGCTGGCCGGATTCTGCCCCAGGTCTGAATCGTTGAGATTAGATCCTGTGGCCAGTCACGAGGATAGGGTGGTCGAACAGAGAGCAGATAGTAATACTCCCCTATGCCGATCCCTCCCAGTACATTCACCCACTGCTGAGAAATCAAGGTGTCTCTCTTGCAAAACACTCGTTGGAATGCACGCACTTGGAGACACCTTGATTTCACAACCAAGTTAGTGAGACCTAATCCACCTATCCTGACTGGCAGACAGAGTATGCTTTCAGCAACCCATCGAGTTCCGCACCAAAAGGCGTCTGTCGTCTTTGCTTGAAGAAGACCTACAAAAGCCTTCATCAAACGTCTCAGACTTTAGCAGATGAACGATGGACGAGGTAATCAAATAATTTATCACGACTGACCTACCCATTAAGGATAATGGAAATGGTCGACTACGCCATGAGTTAACAGCCCTAGAGAGTTTTTCTAGAGCGATGCGGCTATTGTTTGATTTACTCTAGCATCCGATATATACACCTAAGTACTTCAGGCAAGTATTATTCCATTGGATGTTCAGTGGAGTATCTGTCCGATCTCTTCACCTTCCACACCACAAGCCTTGACTCTTACTAAGGTTGATTTTAGCGCCCGCTATACGCTCGTACTGTTCGAAAACAGCACGAGCGACCGGAAAAGCTTCTTCTCTTGTCACGAAAATATAAAGGTCATCCGCATATGCCAACATAAGTGGCCTCACATTAGTATATGGTAGATGCACTGAATATTGTCCGAGCATTCGACGAAGATTCACCAGTAGCGGCTCCAACGAAAGATCATAAAGTATACCTGACAATGAACAGCCCTGTCTGATGCCTAGATGAAACGAGATAGGAGGCAGAACTTGTCCTTGATGCTTAACCAAAATCGCTGAATCTCTATACAGTTTCCCGATGATATCGAGCCACCTGGGCGGGAATCTTCGAGAGCAGTCAGGAAATACTCGTGCGAGACGCTATCAAAAACCTTTTGTTGGTCAAGAGAAATCATGGCCATTTGTGTACCTGTCTGTTCATGGTATGCAAACAAATGCTTGCCTACCGCAATGTTGTCGTAAATGCTACGACCAGGTACACAATGGGACTGTTGTAACAAGGCTCCGCTCCGTGCTCCGAAAGGAGTGAGCAGTCGCCGATATCAAGGAAAGGGAAAATTATTCTTTTTTCTATTTTTAATATTACTTTTTGTTTTATTCCATTTTTCTTTGCACTCAAATTGCTTCGAGTATTAACTCAATACAAGTTATTTAATTATATATTCCTTTCAAAATTACTTAATTAAATTTTCTTTTCACTCAATTAATAAGTTTAAAATGGATTTTGAAAACGTTTTCAACTCGACGGGATTAAAGAACGAACTCCTGGAGGTTTGGGCTTGCTGCCCCCAGGTACCCACGTATTCGTGAAAATCTTCTTTTCTTTTTTTGCTTTCTTGCGACGATCCAAGATCGTACGTGAAAGAATGCAACTTATTTTATGTGCATTATCATATGCACAAAGAAAATGAAAGATGACGTGCACTGTATGTTGGTAGGTATACTGTGCGAATAGAGTGCATGACTGATAACGAAATGCAATTTTATGCTTAATTGTATTTTGTTGCGATATGCAAATGCATTTTTAAATGCATTTGAAATTTTTGAATGCGTTTGAATAATTTTAAATGAAAATTTAGATTTGAATGATTTTTTGTTTTCAGGGTCGGACTTGCAATACATCGATATATTGTATAGTACAATATATTGATGTATTGACTATATGGTTGTGCTGCGGGGCAATAGGTACCTGAGACACAACATCCCTCCCCCTGAGGAGAAGAAAGTTTTATTCTTTTGAGAAGAAAACTTTCTTTATATTATCGAAGGAGTGGTTTAAAGGTTATCTTATAATATATGTATTTATACCTTAAAATAAAAATTTGTAACTTTAGAGCTCTGAAACTTAGGATTAATCTATTTTAATTTATAAAGGGTTTTATATATATATATATATATCTCTATTTGATATTTATTTATTTATATATTTTTTTCTTATCTCCTCTATATTGTACATTAATTTACAAATTGTGGAAAATTGTTTTTTTTCTAATCCGAATTCTTGAAATTCATGTGTTGCTTTTTTGAGAAGGTGAGGAAATTATTAGAGGGACAAAATTTAAGGAAAGGGAGAGGTATTACTTTGTATATTTGTTTGTGCCTTGTGTGTGTGTGTGTGTGTTTTTTTTTTTATGCACAATTCGAATTAGTCCACCGAGCGTCGGGCGATTTGTTTTATAAATAAAGATAAGAAGAGAAGAGAAAAAAGAAATATTTTATTGGTACATGTATTTAGTATGTCTAATTTCTTATGCGCCCTTGTCGTTTCATCAGTTGTAACTGTATACCTACGTTGACCTTTTTATTTTGTTTTGATTCTTGTTGATCATTTTCTTGTTGTCAAGCTATGGGATTTTGTATGTGCGTTTGTAGGAGTTGTGTGTGGGCGATGTTACTTATTTTGTCAAGTGTTATGTGCTTATCGCGTAGCATTTTCGATATTGGGTCCTGGTAATTTTCTTTGCTAGTTTATCTGCCCGTAATTGTTTTAAGCCATTTCATTTCATTTATGCATGTTCTGTTGCGTATAGGACCACTCGTACAATTTGGGGCACTCCGGCCGAGGTTGGACGATACCACATCGTAAACTTCCACCTTTGGTCGGACTACAACATGTCTATCTCCGTCGCTGGTAAGTTAACTTTTCTCACATTTTTCTTTCTTTTACCCCTCTTTTTTGGAGTAGTAGAAATAAAAAAAAATTTCTTTATTTCAGGCGGGGCTTTGGTGCTGACAGGGCTCTCCTGCCTTCATGGCTTACCAGTGGCGGATCCTGAAAGGAATGGCTATTTTCCCATCAGCCTGATCGAACAACCTGTAGGAGAGCTGCCTCGATATGTATTCGAAGACTAGTAGCTGCTCAGCTGGACCTACCGATGCACCACACCTCTTTTTGCTTTAAGCAATTGTTTCGGTGAAGTGCCTCTTTTTTTATATATAAAAAAAAATATAATAAAAATTTTTGAAAATTTAATAAATGGTGGATTTTCCTTTTTTTGTTTCTTTCTCTCGTTTTTTTGCAAATTTTGTGTTTGCACTGTTTTCTGGGTTTTTCGATGGTGTTTATTTGGGATGAGTGGCTGAGTAAAAAAAAATTTCTATTCTGTCGATTAATTATTACGTTGAGTTAAATGTGTACATATACCTATTGCTCAGTCAGAAGGCATGAAATTTAAAACCTTTTTTTTCTATTCTAGAGTGCGTTTTATTGTCGGGGTGAGAATTGGGGTTATTGAAAATGATTAAAAGTCGGAAGAAGATATTACTATTGGTCTTCTGTCCACCGTACCATTTCTCTGGGTAACTGTTTGGTTTGTTATAGTATTTATTTTTGATTTCTGTTGACTCTAGAAGCATGAGCTCATTGTATGTATGCTACTGTACAGTGCATGCATTTAATATACTACGTTAATTGCAGAGTTTCTATACCGTCCTTCTGATGGTAGCAGAGGTAATTTTAAAGTTTATCTTTCGTGATGCAGCTCTGGAAATGTTTTCCAGCTCGGGTTCGAGGGTTATGTTTTGGGATTTTTGGTGCAGGCGTAGGCATATCTTCCAGTTCTTGTTCTGGAAGTGTATTTTCAGACTCTCGGGTTTTTCGATTGCATTTAATATACAGATAAACGCATAGAATAAAGATAATTAAGGCAATTGTCAGGTACGACAATGTATAGTGGTGAATATGGTGATTGTTTATAGGATTTAAAGGAATTAGTTCATGATCTTTTTGGAAACGAATGGATTCTAGAAGTTTATTTAGATCCATGTTGTTCGTAATATTTAAAGTATGTATTTTTATATGCGATCCTATTGCGGAGGACGTCATATTCGAAATTATACTAGAAATGTTGATTGTTGGGATAAAATGAGAATTAAATTTAGAACCTTTTACGCTATGTCCGTGCAAGATGAATTCCTTGCTTCGTACATAGCAACCGGGATAGATATACATTGCTCCTGCTCCTTGCAGGGTATATAAACTAATGAAATCTTCACAAATAATATCTATGTGTAGGGATTCTTTTAAGGAGAAAACCAAAGCGTTTTGCTGCGATAATTGCGTCCAATAATAATCCTGCAACAAGATCAGAGTTTTACACTTTTGTGTAATTAGGTTCCTTCTTTAGTAGATTTACTTCACATTGGTTTGTTCTTGTATTTGTGTTTAGGATAGGGGATGAAATTTTGCAGTAGAAATGCATATGGTCCAGCGTTGCGCAATTGTTGATATCGTGAAGACTTAATTCAACAAGGTGTTCTCGATTGTAGTTCAACAGGATATATTCATTTGATGCTTCAATATATATGAGCGATCCGTTAAGGATTGTAGGCAATGGCATTGTTTTAAAGATTTGATATGGTTCTTTGAAAGGAATGGGGACTCTGACTTCTATGATTATTTTATTCTTGAAGATATTCACAGAAATTGTGCTTAATTTGTAAATTTGTGATAAGGTACTGTCTCACCCACTATCCTCAACACGAGAAACACTCTCACGCATATAGACCTTTCCCTCGTACCCCCTACTCTAGCACACAAGACAGACTGGCGAGTTGTCAACAACCCCAAAGGAAGCGATCACCTTCCAATCCAAATTACCATCTCCAGTCTTCATCCAGGCAGGGCACACATACCTAGGTACGTGGAAGGCCGTGCGGACTGAAACAAGTCAGAACTGCTGTCCCAGAATTCCTTCAGCTACATCCATCAAGCCACATAGTAGACAAGGCGGCAGCTACACTGACAAAGGCTTTAAGATTCGCTGCCAACAACAGTATACCACTGAACACTCCAGTTGCTAAAAACACAGCCCCCGTGGCTCACAACTCAGGTCCGACAGTTTATCCATCGCAAGGACTCGGCCTGGAAGAAGTTCAAAAGACTCCCTAGCAGTGCAAATGCCATTGCATACCGCAGGGCAAACGCACTCATGCGCCGGGAGATCAGGCTAGCAAAAAAATAAGCTTGGCAGGACTTTGCGGATAGCATTAATGCAGAAACACCGATGAGTGATAATTGGCGGAAGGTCCGAGCTATTTGTGGACGTCCCTCTAAGGCAGGCATCACAGGCCTTTTGATAGATGACTAAATAGTGCAGGACCCGAAGCTTATCGCTGAGAACTTAGCCTCACACATCGCCAGCTATTGCAACTCCCAACTTCACCCAACCTTTGCAAATATTTCAGACTCGTGCGCGGAGACCAGCCCCGGGACAAGAGCTACCCTCCAATCCAACCCCCTCGATGATCCTTTCTCCCTCCAGGAAATTAAGGATACCCTTAATTCCTTCCACGGAACCACTCCCGGTCTGGACAATATCTCCTTTGGAATGCTTAAGCAGGCTCCACCAGCCTGGTTTCAAAGAGCTGGATCTGGTCCTTGATCTAGGCAAATCTCCACATGTTGGGAAGATTGCAGAGATCAGATCCATTCCAAAGACTGCCAAAAAGATTCCACGCCCATCCGAAACCAGACTAATCTCACTGCTATCCACAACATCCAAAATCCTTGAGAAGCTGATGGCCAACAGACTGTCATGGAGGCTAGAGCAGTTGCTGCTGCCACAAGTTCAATTCAATTCAATTCAATTCATTTATTTCCTGGGTACTGATGCTACAAGATTTACAATCTTTTTTTAAACATCGAACAAAATGGCAAGAGAGCTATATAAAACTAAACGTAACTTAAATTAAGCTAATATTAAAATATCGAGTTGTGAGCTACAGACCTGGAAGAGGTACGCAGTCCCTCCTTCAGGAGTTGGAGCATAACTTGCCATGTGCGCTCTCTAGGGGAAAGCATTCTGTTGTGCTGTCCATTGACCTCGAAAAGGCATTCGATCGCATACCATAGAACTCAGTTCTCCGGCAGCTGAAACAATGGAGCATGAGGAAGAGATTTGTTGATACCGTTGACTCGTTTTTGACGAAAATAAGGATTAAGGTTAGAGTGGAAGGACATTTCTCCACAGCCCGCACCCTACAAAACGGACTCCCACAAGGGTCGCCCCTCTCGGTCCACCTTTTCAACGTATTCATCCACTATCTGTCAGAGAGCTTGGATAAGGTTCCAAATCTCTTCTACCACATCTATGCTGATAACATCATCTGCTATGCTTCCGGTGAGGTCCCATTTGTCAACCACGCGCTCAACAGAGCCCTGAGAGCAATCTCAGTCTGGGCCGACACAAATGGAGCCAAAATTTCACTCAGCAAGCTCGAAGCTCTACATGTTTGCCGGAGACGCAAATGTGCAGAGAATGCCTTTGAGAGCGACGTAGCTTCTATCCCGCTACTAAAGAGCCTCAAAATCCTTGGACTTGTTTTCTCAAACAACCTGAACTGGTCAAAGCACTCGGCGATCGTTGCAGAATCGATTAGAAGCAGGAATAACCTGCTAAAGATCATCTGCGGAAGAAATGCTGGGCCTCCGCTAGAGACGGCCACCAAAATAACGAAACAGTTGGTAGTTGGCAAGGCAGACTACTGCATAACAACCTATGGCTTTACCACGGTCATGAACATTCGCAAAGTCCAGGCATCCATAAACGCCACCGCCAGAATAGCCCTCGGCGCACTTCGCACAACTCCCATCAATAGTCTCCTCATTGAATCAGGTTTCCCTACAATCACACAAAGAAGAGACGAGCTCGCTGGCAACCTGTTTTTTAAGACCCTCCATATTCCCAGCTCACCACTCCGCATCTACACCTTAGACATCCTATCCCAGAACCCTATTCCCACCAAGCGCACCTGCTCTAGCTTGACTAGAATCATTGCTAACATCCCAGAATCCCTCAAAACCACCCCTTTTAATCCCGAACACCTCAATCCAATGCGCACCGTTCCTCCTTGGAGGGTTCTTACGGGAAGAATCCTATTAAACGCAAAGAGCTATGAACACCTAGACACAACGAACAAAATAAGACTGCATACTGACACCTACCAACGAATACAAGCTGACATAAAGATCTTTACGGATGCCTCAAAGGATGAGGAAGACGTAAGTATAGCGATCTGGACAGAGTACAAAACTTCCGAACTCCCATGCGCTTACAAACTGCCAACGTGGTCAGATGTCTTTACGGCCGAGCTGACGGCTGTCTGGGAGGCTGTCAGAGGGGCCTCCAGACAGGAGGGTACTTGTGTCATCTTCTCGGACAGCCTTTCCTCGCTCAATGCCACTCAAAACCTCAAGAACACGAACCCGTTGGCAGTAAACATAAGAAACTCCCTTCACTGTGGAATAATAATATTAGCGTGATGCCCAGCCCACGTGGGGATAGAAGGGAACGAGAGAGCTGACGCGCTCGCAAAGAGTGCGCTCCGCTCTCAACGTGAACTTATAAACCTACTAGGCTATAAGGCGGTTAGAGCACAATTAAGGAAGACACAGCATGACAGCAGAAGTTCTACCTGGCGCGAATCTGGTACATTCCTAGCAAGCCATTAGAAGGAAGTGAACAAACCAGTAATGCCTGACCTTCCAAGGCGAAAGATGATTGCGGTCGCTAGACTAAGACTGGGTCACTTTTTGCCGGTCAAGCTACACCTATTTCTCGGACAGCCGATCCCTGCTTGTCACTACTGCCGGAACGCGACAATGACTGCTGCCCATTTACTGCAACGGTGCATCGAATTACAGAGACTACTAAACGAACTCGGGACTACAAAAACTCCAACAGAACTCCTCACCTATAGGGAGGAGGACACGAACATACTACTCGATGCACTCAGGACCTACTTACGAAACGCGAACAAGGACACTAGACTGTAACTACTAACATATGAACCCTACCAGCCCTGGCTGCAACGCACCCTTTACACAGACAACAAACTAAAAGGAATACTGAAAACAAATATAGTTAAATAATTATAAATGAATTTGTTAAAATTATCATTAAAAAAAAACAGAAAATGAATTTGTTAAAATTATTATCAAAACAAAAATGAATTTTGTTTAAAATAAAATTATTATCTTAAAAGGAAAAATAAACAGAGGATAATTATACAAAAATAGAACTACATAATGTTACATTAACACTTAAAACTATAAAATATGAATTTTTTTTTTAGTTTAAAAAAATGAATTTTTTAAAATAAAATTATTATCTAAAAAGAAAAATAAATAGAAGATAATTATACAAATAGTACTACATAATCTTACATTAAAACTTAAAACTTATGATACATTTCACAAGCTCGCTTACACTAGTCATAAATATATTACTATAATGTAACAGCACTTAAATTAGAGCAGCTTTTGCTTTCTCCTCTTTCTTCTTGTTGCTCCATTTTGTTCCTTCTCCTGTTTCTCTCAATCAGTTGAACGAACATATATTTGATGTTAAACTAGTTATTTCGGTTCCTCCAACAAACGGAACACAGCCTAGAAATTAAGAGAAAATTTTATATATCATAGGATAAGTAACCCATCAACTGCCTTATTACCCTTCTTCTTCCTTTATTTTTTCCTTTTTCCTTTTCCTTTTTTCCTTTTTCCGTTTTCCTTAATTGTTAACATTTTAGCTCCGAGTTTCCACATAACATGCCCACGATTTGTAAATTTTATCAGTTAGTATTACCGTAGATGAGCCAGCTCCAACGTATAGCACCTAAAAAATAAGTTTCTGTTACAAAACCAACTAAAAATGAATTGTCATACACTTTAAGAATAATTAGTAGTAATTTTAATTAGACTGTCAACTGGGCCCTCAAACATTGGTTATAAATTGGTATAGCCTTATTTTAAGAACTATGTTAATTGCAACTAATGTATAAATAAATAAATAAAAGTTCCTTTATTTATTTAGGTGATATATGTAAGTGTGGGATGAAATTTTCCTTGTCTTGAGTCTGTTAGAATATCAATTAAGTCTGTCTGGGTATTTTGATATCTGAATGCCATTAAAGAGACTAGTGAAATGAGTGATTCAATTTCAATTGATATTTTGTTATCCAATGTTCTGTTTTCCATTAATGATGTAGCTATCTGTATTGAAATTAACTTTTTATGCATAACCATGAACTCTTTTTCAATTGCGGCTTTAGTTTTGTTGAAAATGTTTGTGGTTGCTTCGACTATCGCGGTTTGGCTTTTTATAAGTGATAGGAGGGAGTTTTGGTTAAGGGTGAGATTGCGGATTTGTTCATCATATAGCTTGGCATCATCTTCGTCTAATGTGTCGAAAAGGGCTTTGGAGATTGAGCCTATTGCATTAAATAGTGTTCTTTGTTTCCTATTTTGGGTCACAAGTAACATATTCTTATATTCTATGTTTGCTAATATAAGATTTATTTGTAACAACGTACCGTTACAAGTGTGGGCTATCACTGAATTGCTATTGAGTTTCTGGCAAGTTGCTGTTATTTGCTGTGCGATGAGATGAACTGGATATTCCTGAATTCTGACTTGAAATTTTCCAGGTCGTAGAAAGTCACTGATTTCCACTCGTTGGTGTAGATATTGGCTCTGCCAATTTCCTCGAAGTAAATACCTGCACTGGCATTTCCTGAGCCGTAGGCGAAAGGGATGCAAAGTAGAAAGAATGTAATTTGCAACATTTTGGAAATCTGGAAGATGACACTATGTTCATATCTCTGAATGATGTTTGAAGATGATGAAGTTGTTACTCTGAGAAAAGTTTTAGGTCATTGTTATGGACTCTTTTGTTTTTGTTATTGTTTTAATAGTGGAATTTTCGGGGGAATTATCGCCATTATCTCATACGGACCTGACCATAATGGTGAGAACTTATTATCTCTCACTCTGCTTTTCACCAGTATTAAATGATTTTTGGACGGAGTTCTTATCGTTTGCAATTTGGATTTTTCTTTGTTGGCCATGGCTATGTCTTTAGCTATTTTGAAGCTATACTGTAGACGCACTTTTAACTCGTTTGCATAATTGTCGTAATTATAGCAAACGGTTGGAGAAGATTTTAAATTATTTGGGATTTCGGCTGGGAATCCGTATAGGAGTTCGCGTGGAGTATAATTAGTACTCGAATGAGGAGTGGTATTGTAGACAAACATGGCATAAGGAATCCATGTATCCCAGTCTTGTGGATCTTTTGCTACATAAGATCGGAGATATTCTGCTAAGGTTCTGTGACTTCTTGCCAATGCATCATTCGTTTGAGGGTGATATGGAGTAGTTTTAAGTCGTTTTATTCTCAACAATTTAGATACCTCGGCGAACATGCCACTTATGAGGTTAGAACCCTAATCTGTGAGGATACTTTCTGGAATACCATGTCGACAAACTATTGTTGTCATGAAGGCTTCCGCTAATATCTTAGACTCGGTGTCGACTATGGGAATAGCCTCAGACAATTTTGAGAGGAATTTTTGGATTTCTGGATACTTTGTTTACCTGACAAAGTTTACATTTTCTTACATATTTTATGATATCGTCTGACATGCCAGACCAATAGAATTGCTTTTTGATTCTTTTAATAGTACGGGAAACGCCTTGATGGCCTCCCGTCGATAATGAATGAAAATCCTTCAAAACTTGTCCGATGTCATCTTTATCGGATAAATATTTTATTGCATCTTGATGGAGCTTTATGTTTATTTGTTTAATAGGGAAGATCTGGGTAAAAGCGTTTTTAATAATTATTAGATTCTGTGGGTCTAATATTGGAAACGAGATATAGGCTCACGTTTAGTTTAGTTTATAAAAGTGGAGATTATCTGAAAATTTTAATTTCGAACCAAACACTCTTTCAAGTTCAGTATCTTGCATAGGCAAAATGAAAAATTTAGGATTCGCATTTTTAGTCAGTAAAAGAGGAAAATTAGTCTCAGTTATTATGACTGAGTAATTGTTCGCTTGTGATGGAGTTGAATTTTGATTAAAGACACTCGTGTTGGGAGTATTCAAATTCGCCTGAGCTCTAGCTTTATTCCTCGTTACCACATTTACTCAGGTGGTAGGTTCTACGAAATTTTCGCTACTATCCGGAATAGCTCTACTGAGAGCGTCTGCATGTGTGTTAGCTTACCTGATTTATGGACTATCTTGTAGTCATATTCCTCAAGACGTATTATCCATCTCATCAGTCTTGAGGAGTGATCTTTCAGATTCATGAGCCATACTAATGGTTTATGGTCAGTTATAATTGTAAACTGTCTACCATAAACGTATGGTCTGAATTGCTCAACTGCGAAAACGATAGCTAAGAGCTCTTTTTCTATTGTTGAGTAACGAGTCTCTGCACCATTAAGAACTCGACTCACATAGGCGATTGGATGATCTCCTTGATCATCGACTTAGCTCCGATGGCGTAGTCACTGGCATCGGAGGTGACAAAAAATTCTTTGTCGAAATTGGGATAAGATAGGATCGGTGCTGAAATTAATTTATTTCGCAATTCGCAAAATACTTCATCACAAATTGCATCGAACTTGAAAGGCGTATCTTTTTTCAAAAGGTTTGTAAGGGGCTTCGCTATCTTGAAAAAATTTGGAATGAAGCGGCGGTAATAGCCGGCGAAACCAAGGAAGGCTTTGATATCCTTTTCCTTCTTGGGTCTGGGATATGACTGAACTAATTATATTTTTGCAGGGTCTGGTTTGACTCCATTTTCTGCAATTATGTGCCCTAAATACATAATTTCTTTCCTTAAGAAATGGCTTTTGTCGGGTTGAGGTTTCAAATTAAAATTTCGGAGACGACGAAATACTGCTGTGAGTGTAGAATTGTGAACTTTGAGATTGTATCCATGGACTACGATATCGTCCATGTATACGAAGCAATAGATGCCTTGAAGTCCAGATAGAACATTGTTCATGGCTCATTGAAAAGTAGCAGGGGCTCATTTTAAACCAAATGGTATACGATTGTATTCGTAGTGGCCATATGGTATGCTAAAGGCAGTTTTCTCCCTGTCCTTCGAGTCCATTATTATCTCGTGGAGTCCACTGGCTAAGTCGAGTGTGGTAAAGTATTTCGACTTCCCCAACTGGTCTCATAGATCAGTGATATTAGGCAGTGGGTACGCATCGCCAATAGTAATGTCGTTAATACGACGAAAGTCTACCACAACTCGCCATTTTTTGTTTCCAATATATCAGTGATATTAGGCAGTGGGTACGCATCGCCAATAGTAATGTCGTTAATACGACGAAAGTCTACCACAACTCGCCACTTTTTGATTCCATTTTCATCTGGTTTTTTAGGAACCAGGAGAAGTGGAGAATTCCAGGGACTATGTGAAAGTCTGATGATGTCTGACTCAAGCATTTCTTGTATTTGCCTCTTTATTTCAGTTCGGCTTGCTTCAGGAAGTCTATCAGGCTTGGTATAGATGGGCGGTTTGCCTTGGAAGGTCTCGATCTTGTGGGTTATAGCATCTGTATATGAAAGGAAATCCCCTTCTATGAAGAAGAGATCGTTGAATTCCCTACAGATGTTGCGAATACTCTCAGACTCCTCTGAATTACAGTGATAAAATTTTATAAGGTTTTGCAGTTTAATTATTCTGCCATTAATTGGATCTCTTTCAGAGTCTGTGGAGATGACCGCAAAGTCGTCCAAGTCTTGGTAAGCTGGGTTCACCTCGTAAGGGGCCAGATCGGTGTCCTCCTCATTTTTATTGAGGATTAGGACTTTTGCCATACCATTGACTGGTTCGACGATTGAGTTTCCGAGAAATAAATCTGGCCTTATTTCCTTCTTAAAACAAACCGATTGATGTTAAATAGAAGGAGTTGGAATTTCAATAATGAACTCTGATCCAGCTGGAATTTTAATTTATCCGATTCTTTCGGATTTTTAATAAGAAGGAGATATGATTCCAACTCTTGTGGAATTTGGACAGAGTTATTCGATGATTCCGGCTCAATAGGATTTCTTTTCTGATTTATTTCTGGAATTCACTTTTTGTGAATTTATTGATGAAGGAGATAGAATTTTACTAGATGCAGCCTGCTGTGCGGCTGTTGATGGAGTTTTACTTTTATGTTCTTGCTTCATATCTTGTGAAGCTTTGGATGGAGATTGGTTTTTATTTAATTCAGCCTCTTTATTGGCTATAGATGGAGATAGATTTTTACCTTTATGCTTCATTTCTTGTGAAGCATTGGCGCTGGAGATCGATGATTTGCATTGCTTTTGGAAGCAATTGATGGAGATGGAATTGTATTAGTATTTAAATCGGAGAATGTTATCTCTGTATATAATAGACGTTTTGTTTGAAACCTCTTTTCCGGGTTTTCGCTTTTCAAATACACATATGGATAATTTGAATAGTAATCCTCACATGGATAAAATTCATTTGAATCATTAATTTCTAGAGAAACATATTTATTTTTATAATCGATACTAGCATTGTATCGGGATAAAAAGTCATGACCAAGTAGGCCATCGTATGAGAGGATGGAGTTATTTCCCACTATTTGAAATGGGTGTTGTAGGATGGAGTTATTCTGCTCAGATTCCAGAGATAATTTCGCGAAGATGAGTCCTTCTGTAGAAGTGGACTCTGTAAATAATGTGTTTATGTTGCAGACAGCATCTCTATAGCAGATGCTATCTGGCTTCAATGGATGGAGTTTAATTAGACTGATCTCTGCTCCGGTATCAATAAAAAAGGTAAGTTTTGGAGCAGAGCAGATGTCGACAGACAAAGAAAGCGTTAGTGGATTTTTATTAATTTGGACGGGGATACGAATTAATTTACTTTTGTCTACTTTCCTGTCGATATTGCCTCGGGCTTTGTATATGCGAGTGGTTGCCGAAATTGACCCCCGCTGTATCCAGTTTCCCTGCCTGGATGCCGATGAAGTTCGACTATTTTTCCTATTTGGAGAAGGTGATCTTGCCGAGATATTCGCATTATTATATCTCGGCGGTCGAGTTCGACTTTCTCGGAATACTGGCAGAGGCGGATTAAGGCATTTTTCGCCCCTGGGCGATCAAAACCATTTTGCCCTTTCCCGGACTCTCCTTTCAATTTTTTAATATGAAGATACTTGAGGAAAGAAAAAACAACTTAGGTTTTTTTATTAGGAAATTCAAGACTATATTTGTGACTAATACTGATACAAGACTATAGATTTGAACTAAAAGTGAACATTTGCAAAAATGCTTATGCAGCTTAACAATTTTTTCTTTGTTTTAATGATACAAATCTATTTATAATTTCATCTTCAGAAATAGAATTCAAAACCTCATGAGAAACGTTGATTAGTGCCAGGTCAATTGTTTTCTGATCTGCAAGTGTGTTTCTGAGATAATCTTTAATCCTTCTTAATGTGGAAAAAGACCTCTCTCCAGAGGCGTTGGTAGAATAAATAATTCTCAGTACTACCTCGATATTAGGAAACGTCGAGATTAGTTTTTCAGATTTTAAACTTTGTAGAAGTTCTCCCAAATTTAGGCTGCCATCGTGACCACTATGAATCAAAAAATATTTATACTGCACACATTCCTGAGGAAAATAATCATCCAGATCCCTTTTATATATGTCTTTAAGTTGCTGCGCTTTTGTTCTTATTTTCTCGTCAGATGATGATATAATTTTTTCCAAAAACCCGAAAAGATTCCAAATTTTGTCATATTCTATTTTTCTTTTTGTTAGCTCTATAACAAGTGCGTCTACAATTGTAACGAAAACATTTACTCGAATATTCTCCCTTCCATCAAATTGTGCCTCATTTAATCTAGTTTCGTCGTCTTGAAGCTTTCTTTTCTTGGCCCTTTTGTTATTGATTTCATAATCCTGAAACCCAGTAATTTTTCCCCCATTTTTTCAAAATCATCGAAATTATTTCTCAAACTTTTTATAAATCCTAGTGATGATTCATATAATTTCACAACTAAAAGGACGTCCGTATATATGTTTTGTAGGGTTTTACTGGTCTTATTGAAATGTATGAGAATGTGGTTCCAAAAAGCTAGCAGAACTCCAGTTTCTAAAGTTTCCATCGTTTTTATCATGCCTCTTGTTTGAGCTTGGACACAAGGTGCTTGTGAGGATTCATTGTTATACTTTTCCAAAGCAGATTTGAAAGCTTCATAGCCGTCATACATTGCCTTTACTGCATCTGCTCTTGCTGACCATCTTGTCGTCGAAAGTTTTTTTGGCAGACAAGTAGCAGTATTTGAAGATGAAATTGCATCCCTCAGTATTTTCCAACGATATGTTGAAGCAGAAAAGAAGGTATAAAACTCGTTGACAAACATAAAAAATTGTGTAGCACTCAAGCAGCATTCGGCAGAATAACTTCCTACTAAATTTAGCGAATGTGCAGCGCAAGGAATATAGAAAGCTAAATTATTATGTTCCTTTATTCGTGCTTGTAATCCTGCGTATTGACCAGACATATTGCATGCATTATCTTAAGCTTGCCCTCTGCAATGCTTTATATCTAGATCTAGTTCTTTTAAAGTGTTTAGAATAGTTTCCTCCACATCCGAAGCTTTGTGCCTCTGACTCTGCTTATGAATTTAACAAAACGTTCAGCCACTTTACCATTCTGATCGGTGTATCTAATTATTAAAGTCAACTGGTCTGTTCGGGATATATCAGGGGTTGAATCAACACTTATTGCATAATATTTACTTTTTTTTTATTTCAGTTTGTATCTTTTCCCTGATCATTTTTCCGATACATGCAATAAATTCGTCACATATAGTTTTGAAAAGATAGGATACATTTCCTCTTCCTTGATTGGCCTTGAACTCCAGGTGGTTTTTCAAAAAAGGATCAAACTGGGCAATTAACGTCAGCGTAGCTAAATAATTTCCTGATCGTTCTGCATCAAAATGTTCTATCCTTCCTCTGAATGCCAGTCCTTGTCGATATAAGAATTTCACTGCTGCTAGAATGCTCTTTAAAACATTCTTCCAGTAATCTTCTTCAATCCAGTTTTGTCTTTCTAGAGTAGTGTCCATCCTTCCTTGTGCCTTGACTCTTAGAATGTATGTAGTGATATTATTTTTGTGTTCAAGTGATCGCTCATGATCAACTATTCTCTCCAAATGCCTCCAATCATTGAAACCATAAATAAATGCATTCACATTCCGACGCTAAATAATTTGCACTGTAAGCAGTATACCTTGTTAGTAGATGAAGAATACAAGAGCCACTCACGGCGAACATTTTCGCCATTGACGAGTTGAATATAAAACATTTTTATTGTTGCATATCTGGATTCATGTTCATAAACTCTTTTTGAATCTTTGAAGTCAAGCTGATCTAAATCTTTAACTGAATATGATTTTATAATCATATCAATAAAATTGTCGCTAACGTTCCAAGTTGCAGGATCAAAACGGTCAAAATCAGAACAGTCACAATCGGCTGCAATTTGAGATACAAATGTTTCAGTGTTTGTTGTGTTTATTTGCTCTGTTTCTTTTGTTTTTGAGAAAGTAGGAGTATCTACTGAAGCTGAGGATTCACTGTTGTCTACATCTATTTGAACAGTTTGCCCTAAAAATATGGACTTTAAATTTGAAATCTATGTTTTCAATCTGAGTTTAACTTACCATTTTCGGTCTTGTCCTTAACTGGAACTGGAATAAGAATATTTTTGTTCTTATCAACTTCTTTTACAAAAAAAGTATCTAATTTTCGAACTTTCTTGAGAACTTCTTCTTCTCTTATCTGTTTTTCCTTTTCAAATTTTCGCATTTGCGCACCACTCAATTTATTGTAATACAAACTGGACATCTTTAACTGGACACTTATTTAGCGTTTTTTTTTTAAATGTTTTTTTTTTTCACTTTTAAATCCGTATTGTATTTTTCAATATCACAAATACAGTAAATATATTTCACTGTTTTACACTGCTCTAACAATCACTTTCTCTGTTAATTTCTTTAAATTTATTTAAACACTCTCCTTTCGACATAATGATGTTGATACCGCAAAATAAATTGAGAAATGTTAGGAATAGTTCGTATTTATATGAAATAGGGCAACATGACCATGTACCTATATAATTAGAACAATAAGCACTCTGAAGAATACAGAATTTTTCCATAATATTCCATAAAATACAAATATTCGTTATTGGCTAACAGAAAAACCTCTGCGCCTACGCATGCATTTTTAATGTGCGCGTATTGAAACAAATATCCATTGAAATATGTTCTTAATCTTATAAGGTATGTAGGAATGATTCATATTAGACCAAGCATGATTCAGGTATTTGGATTAATGCATAGATACTTGACCGATATGATAGGTTATTCGCCCTTCTACCTGGGATGTGAAAGCGGTGGCTTTATTCCGGCTATAGCGACTCAAATTTATAATTAAGCGAAACAATGGTTTAGGTATTCTGACATCGGGGTATTAACTATTTCGCTACTTTACTTAGGAAATTATAATGCATTCGACGTCGACAATTTTAGAAACCTATTCCGGTACTCATTTATTCCTTTTTTATGATGCCAAGATTGCCGCCCCTCAAGAAAAATTAAGAATCTTACAGTACCTCTACTTACCTTTGCTTTTCTGACTACCTAATGATATATAAAGATTTAATAATTTTGTAAGGAAAGGACCTGCAGCTGCAGTCCATATTATTGAAGTCTGTGAATTTGTCTATGGCTGTACTAGTTTTCGCCCTAAAGCATGCAATGGAGCGCAGGGCTGCCAGACGAGTTAATTATTCCTAATTATATGTTGAATTTACAATTGGCGGTATTATCAGGTGATCTGTATAATTTTTTACTTTCTGTTTTACTTTTTTACTTTCCATTTTCGGTTTCGTCCCCTTTGACTTTTCGCCCCAGGCGATCGCCCAATCCCGCCCTATGGTTAATCCGCCCCTGAATACTGGCTGCTGCCAGTTCCTATTTTGTGGCTGTCTATTAGCCGTGACTGTTTGCGGATCTGTACTTATTCTCTTGAAATCGTTTCGATTTCCCTGATTGCTGTTAAGTCGTGAAATATTTGTCGCTGTTGTGCGGCATTCTTCAATATAATTTCCCATGCGATGCCAATATCGACATAAAGAGGATTGTGATGGAGATATAACCTTATTGGGACCCGGAGGATGTTATAATTGCGAACTGATTTTTGGAATTGTGTTAAAATTTTGCGTTGAGCGTTGTATGACTGGGCATCTTGAAGCAGCATGCCCCAGTCTACCGCATATAAAACAACGTAGATTGCTATTCTGTTGAAAGGGATATTGATTTACCTTGTTGTTCGTTTGAAACTATGTTGAGTGATTGGCTTGGACTGCTAGCATGAGCTGACAGATCACTCGATGGACAGCGTTGACTACAGGGCAGCACGCTAGCTCGCCGTGGATATTGGCGGAGAGTGTGGGGAGGTTTCACGAAGAACCTGCCGCTGCCGTCTGCCATAATCAAAAAAAATTTCGTGCCTACATACTAAAAGAAAACGCCGGCACACATTCGGTCCTAAAGGGACCTTTACGTCACTTACCTATATTCACATCAAAGGCGCAGATGTTGTGCCTTCCTTGCATGCCCCAGCCACCCAGGGGACTCTGAAAAATCTTGACCTTAGAGTCAGATGGGTGGCTGGGGCATGCAAGGAAGGCACAATATCTGCGCCTTCGATGTGAATATAGGTAAGTGACGTAAAGGTCCTTTCAGGACCGAATGTGTGCGGCGTTTTCTTTTAGTTTGTAGGTACGAAATTTTTTTTTATTATGGCAACGGCAGCGGCAGGTTCTTCGTGGAACCTTCCCACACTTTCCGCCAATAGCCGAGGCGAGCTAGCGTGCCGCCCTGCAGTCAAAGCTGTCCGTCGAGTGATCTGTCAGCTCATGCTGGCAGTCTGGACTTCACGTCCAAGCCAATCACTCAGCATAGTTCCATACAAAATGGCGCCCAACGTGGGGCAGCCTCAGTTAGACTTCGGTGGTCTAAGTGTAAATTTTACTGGGGACTGGGGCTTAGAGTGAGATAGTCATTTGGCACTTTGCCAATTGACTGACCTCAAGTCTCATATCCAGTGGAAGTTATATGCAGACGTGGGTCTAACTGGTTTGTTATTAGTACATTTTTTATATAGTAACGTTAGAATTTTTAAAGTTTTGCTATTTTGAGATTTGATGAAAGTAAAGTAAAGATTTTTGAAAGTTTTGAGATTTTGATTTTTGGAAGTTGATTTAGTAAAGTAAAGTAACGTAACGTTTTGAAGTTTTTGTTGAATTTTTTGAATTTTGTTTGAATGATCTTTCCCGCTGGCCTTCTTACATGGAAATGGTAGGTGGCCTCACACAAATTTTTTGAATGAGCTCTCACGGAGACATGTCTCTGTTGTCCAACTGGCCGGACAGAGTCGTGAATCTGTGAGACGGCTTTTTGGCTTTCAGCTAACTAGTTGACCAGATTCATGACTCTGCCCAGTTGGAAGGTTAGCTGGACATGACAATCAGGTGAAGAGGAAGGAAAGAGTTGTTGGAGGATGGAAATGATGCTGGAGACCTTCAGTAATCAGGAGTTGGCACACTGCTAACTGCCTGGCTGAAGAATTTCTAGTATCATTTTCAGTCTCTAGCTTCTCCAACCCGACTCTTCCCAGATTTCTATGAGAACTCAAACATTTTTCATGCACACATTCACGTCTCTTGCTTACATTCTCTTTCTGACCTGACTAGAGGGAGTGGCCTGGAGACTTTTATGTTTGGAGAGTTAGCTCCTGGAGGGTGGGGGAGGAATTAGTACGATTTTGGATTTCTGTTCTTTTTAATTGAATTTAGCTATTAGAATCCTTTTTGATACTGTAGACTGCAGTGTCTGTTTGGCTTTGAATACTGTTAGTAATTCGTACCTTGTTACTGAATGGGAACTTAAGCATCGTCCGATATTACTGCTTCGACGAATTAACTTGAATTCCCCGTTTGATAGGATTTCGCCCATGTTGCAAAGTTTGGCGATCTCGATTATTTGATTGTATTTTCTTTGAAATTTTAAATTGATCTCCCTGGTAACTCGATCTTTGAAGACTTAGCCGTCTTCTTCGATCATTCGATTTTTTTTCTTTTTGAACTTCTTGGCATTCCTTCCAAACCCTTGAATTAGTTTTGAAATCTTGACTGTACGATTGAAAAATTGCATCATGGTGGGGACCGTGAGAATACCCCCTTCCACGACAGACAGTGTGAATAGGTTGCCTGAACCGTGCTCTATCTGTCAAGATAGAGACTGGTCAGGACAGAGGAAGCCAGTGAAGACGGTCTGTGGACATGTGTTTCACAAAGCATGTCTGAAAACGTGGATTAGACAGCATTCAAACTGCTCGAACTGCAGATTCCATCTCACTCCATATGATTTTACTGAGTATACAGGCGCTGTCCGGAAGATGACGAAGCCCGGAAAGTCTGTCAGTCACGATCTATTGCCTCCTATGTCGACATTAGATGTACCACCTTCAACGATTCCACCAACTAGTCAAAGATCCCTATCACCCGGAATGCCAGATCAACATTCCATTACCTTCACAAATCCCAACTCGCGACGAAGTAGCCCACTGCCTTCTGGCAGTGGACAGAACTCAGCAGAGACTGAAGCCCTGCTGGCAGGTCTGCGCATACAGCTGCAGGACTTAGTTCGAGAAGGCCTCGAGCAGAGCTTGAATGCATTACGGACTGAATTGACAAGTAGCGTTAGGCAGCAAATAGTAGCTGCAATGCCACCAATCGATTTTTTACGGCCACCTGCTTCTACGGGTGAACCGATACCACCGCACGATTTCAACGACACGCATAGACATTCGTTTAACAGACCAGTGAAGGACTGGTACTGGTCACTATTAAGACACAACAACAAGAATTCTTGGAAATCGTCAAGTCTCATCTACTGCCTGAGATTCAGGAGAAGATATGTCTGCATTCCACCGATACTATAGGATAGGTAAGATCGCTCTTTACTCGAATTCAAGCCACGCAGCTGCGAATTGCGACAGCTGGTAGCTGGAACCTTTACCGGAACCAACGAGTAAACGAGATTGACGACTTCCAGTCCTTAAACCCCGACTTGTCAATAGCAACAGGCAGTGACACTAGCTTAGGCGACGTGTCAGCCATTTCGACCAGACACACAGTTGTTGTGACTCAGGTACTAATGCCCTAAATCACAACCATAAGGTCAATACATCAATATATTGTCCTATACAATATATTGATGCACTTCATAAATGACCCTGAAAATCCAAATTAATTTCATTTAAAATTCCAATCTAAATTCAAAATGCATTTAGAAATGCATTCCCATATTATAACAAAATGCAATTTAGCATAAATTGCATTTTGTTATCAGACACACATTCCACTCACACGATATGCAGACTTACCTACATACAGTGCCCTCTTACTTTTTTTCCGCATGTACACTCTACATACGTACAGTACCTATTTTCTCCAATCTAATTGTATGTACATACATACATACAATTATCAGAATTATTCGCGCCCTCTTAAAAATTAATATTTCAAGACGGGCGCACAAGTGCATATCGGATTACCGTTTTGCTTAGATGCATATAGCTTGCATCAAAACTTTTGTACATTTTCTCACGTACGATTTTTACCGTCGTGAGAAAACAATAAAATATAAAAAAGCTTTTTGCAAGATATCGTGGGTACCTGGGGGCAATTTGCCTAAACCTCGGGGAGTTTGTTTTAAAATCCGTCGAGAGAACAAGATCGCGGAGTTCTATTCTGAATCGCGAATTGCCATTACATATTACTACATTATCATAATTTCTTTTATACAAAGGAAAAGTGTTATTATAATTTCTATTACGAAAAGGAAAATTAAGTGCAAATATAATTTATGTTTCAAAGATAAACCATATTATAATTTCTATTGCGACAGAAGTGTTATTAAAATATCTATTTAAAAAAAAGAATACACGTTATTATTATTAAAAAATTATTAAAAGAAGTATTAAAATAATTCCTCCCTATGAAAGGTTGTGTGCTCTCTATCCAGAGCAACGAATACAACAACACAACAAATTGGTGGCAGCGGTAACCGAACCCATAAAACATAAAATCAGTGCCTATAAATTAAAATTATACCAAATAAAACAAAAAAATTCATAAAACTAAAATTTAATAGTTAAAAATATACAAATAAACTAAAAAGAAGTAAATAATAATAAAAAAAAAAAACGGGTACATTGTACTTAGAGGACGTAACAAAATATATAATAAAATTTTGTTTAAGCGCCATAGCGCTCAACGAGGGACCCAAGGAGGCTTCGTCCCTGCCTCACAAAGACGATCCCAAGAAGGAAGTCTACTGGAAGACATCAAGCCAAACTCCTGACGTAAAACAGTAACAACAACATCATCCCCATCAATATACAACCTTCACAAGTACCTACAGCCCCAGAAAATCAACATCATCACGACATAAAAGCCGAAATACTAACAACAATAACACCGTTTGTGGATAAGGTTAAAGGTAGCGTAAAAGGTTGTTTTGTATTATAAAAAAAAAAATTTTTATTTCCTTTGGCAATCCTCATACATGTTTTTCTTTTTAATATAAAGTAATTTATGCCATAAGAACACAGCAATACAAAACGTATTTTTTCATCTACACAAGTGAATTTTTTTTTTTTATTATAAATTACTCTCAAAGAAAAAGTGAAAAATTTTCCTTACGTCTTCACCTATACAAACCAATTTTTTATTATTAATTACTGTTAAAAGAGGAGTGACAAGTTTCCCTTATTTTTTCATCTATACAAGTGAATTTTTTGTTAGTATTAATTACGGTAAAAAAAAAGGAAAAAGTGCTTTGCTTGTCACAAGTCCCAAAAATGGCAGAAATTAGACAAATTCTGGCCGATTATCACAGAACGAATAAAAGTAAAAGGACTGCAGATTTTACTTCTGGAAAACTCCAACAGTTGGAAGAACTATGCGCTTCATTCGAGAAAACGGAAACCCTGATTGAAGGTCATGAAAATTTTGATGAAACTCATGATTATTTTAAGCAGTCATGCTGTGACAAAACAGAGGACTGGTACAATCTTACAAAGGCAACTCTGTCTGATAGGCTGAAGTCTATATCAATCCACACAGAGCGCACAAATAACCCCTTTTACATTCCACCCCCCAAAACTTCTCAGAAAACAGCTACAGCCGATAACCAGAACAGCACAGACAAAGATCTATCTAATATAGTACGGTTTAGGTTACAAGATCATAGACAGAAGTCAATATCACGAACTATACAATCAATCAATTTTAATTCATTATCGACTACAACCCAGACATATGTTTTGTAATGTAGCTGCAATCGATAACTACAGCTATATTACGGCATTTAGGTGGACAGTGTAGCGGTATGAAAAAAAGATATGTGTGCTTATGTTTAATGCTGTATTTATTGAATAATTCTAATGCGAAACACTCCAATTTATAATTTCACTAATTTAATTCTGTTTATTAATTGCTCGATTGCATATGTAGTTATTATGCCGTATTTTGGCATATATTTAACTAAATGCAATTTGTAGCATTTTCTAGTTTTTACGCGTTATACACTTATTTTTTAATTCACTTTGCGCTTATTTTAACTTAACTACTTAACTAATTTGTTTCGTTGCATGTATCATTAAAATACCGAAAGCTGGCATATATTTAATTTTTATGCAAGAAACTTACTAAATCTACGCACTAATTTAACACAATACTTATCTTTAGAACAAAAAGAACCCAAAACTTCCTGTCCTTTGCCAACACCCACTGCATACAAATTTTAAGCATGTAAAATATTGTACCTTCAATATGGCACTGCTTAATTTCTGAAAAATGAAAAAATATTTGTTATTTGATCTGATGCTATAAATTGCATGTAAGATCAATTTGATGAACTGAGAAAAAAACTTGGTTGAAATTACACTGGTGATCGCTGTCGAAAAACTGAGAGAGATCTTAGGAATTGCCCCCTTTTTATAGGCTCTAAGCGGCCATTTTGACATACGTTCTACAATAAAAATGCAAATTAAGCATATTTTTCGACTTTGCTTGACTTGTATACTTATGTCAAAATGTGCCAATTTCCTTCAACTAATTTATTTAAAATTATCCATGAATTTTCGTAATTTATTTTATTAAATATTTTAATTTTTCTGAAATTTATCAAGATGGCGGCTCCCTGCCATATATGACAATTTCCACTGTGGAACGCAAATATTTCTCATTTTTCTTGCATCTCGTTTTCGCATCTTTCTCTTTCCCACTTATTATGGGAATTAATTTTACCTTTTTTCGCGAATATTTATTTACCTGTTAACTTTCGCGGTTTTTAAGCATTACCAACAGGTAGCGCGTAGCCAACTTCGTGTAATCAGCTTTTCACCGTGTCAAGTTGACAGTCGCGATCGCGATATTTTTATGTGAAAGTGCCGTGTTGTTTTGTGTGTTTTTCAAGGCAATTAAAGGATTAATTCTTAAGGTAAGTGCATAAATATTATCTTTAATTCTTTAATATTAGTTTGACTATGCATAATTTGCAAGAAATCTGCAAATTATGCAAATTATTGTATATTTTCAAAGTGAATCATGAAATGTCAACAATGACAAAAATTGTTGAATTTCGTAAATTATAGTATGTATATATGCTGCGACTTTATGTTGTTTGCATGTATGAACATAATTGCATATTTTGCAATAGTTCATTATGCAGGGAACAGAATTTCGCTAAGAATATCGCATAAGTACATTCACACAGTGTTGTTGTTGTGCTGCCAAGAAATTTGTTTCTTGGCAGTCTGCATGTATGTACTTAGTTTTCCCTTTGTACTTAGCAATATTCAATCTAATTAGTTTTATTAAAGTAATTTATTTATATATTCTTTATTGCAGATATTTCTAGGACGTACAAGAGGCAGGTGCTGATTGGACACTGGACCATTGACTTTAAGAAAGTATTGAATACTTTGTTTTATTGTATTTTCATTGTTTTTTTATTCATTTTCAGCTGTGTTCAAACATACAACCACCCCCCCCCCCCGTTGAACAGTTTGTTCAACTAAAGCATTTTTTATTTTACGTATACCCCTCTTATGGTAGTGATGGAAGGTCAACTTGCCATCCTCATTGACTCGTAGTCGAACCTGGTATTTGTCGGGTAGGTTAATGACCTTTTCCCGATTTCTTCGCTGTTGTATTGCGCTGACGTCAATGCGCTGCAACACGTATCGAGGCAAATATATATCTTCGCGTTCTCGAATTAGGAAACTTTGAAAGCTGTTATTTGCTCTCATTTCGAATTCCTTAATGGTTGTAGTCAGCAGAAGCTTTGTCAAAGCAGTAATGCGGCTGCCATTGTTTGTTGTGCATGTGGATCCGTGTAGGGAGTCGGACCCACAAACGGTCGAGTTGTCACCCTGGTCGCTTGACTCGTCGTTGCTTGGCTTGTTGATGCTCTGCTCGTTGATGCTCGGCTTGTTGATGCTCGGCTCGTTGATGGTTCTCCTCTGTCGCGTGGTATCAATTCATGAGCCAATTCTGGTCGAGGCATGCCGAAGACATCGCACCCTGGGTCACGAAGCATCCTGCGTTCTGGACTTCCTGGTGGGCTAAACTGGATATCCCCTAAAATGTATAGCATATCCTCTTGCTCATATGTGGATGACATCTGAAATAGTAGCTTGTTAGTATGGTGTATCAAAATGATGATGACCCTCAGCCAACAATGTGACACTTTTGGACAGACACATGACGACACTAATAACAGGCAGTTAGTCTTATGCTAGTGGTAGAGGACTAATTTTAGCGATTGGTCGTAAGAAACTACCATTTCGCGTTTTTAACAAGGACAACATCTCCAACATGCATGTTCGGTTGCCTTGTGTACCATTTGGGTCTGTTCTGCAATTGGTTAAGGTAGTCCTTTGACCACTTATCCGAAAATTGTTTATTCAATTGTTGAATGTACTGCCATCTTTTGGACAATACTACAGGTTCATTTGTATAATCAGGTTCTGGAATCGCGTTTAGTGTTTGGCCAATTAAGAAATGTCCAGGTGTAAAGATAAATAAGTCCGCTGGATCATTTCTAACATAGCATAGTGGCCTAGAGTTTAAACACGCTTAGACCTGAGCTAATAGGGTTGCATACTCTTCAAACGTACATTTGGAGTATTGTAGTGTTCTTCGAAGATGATATTTTACTGACTTTACTCCCGCTTCCCAGATTCCTCCGAAATGTGGAGAGGCTGGAGGGTTAAAATGCCAGTTGATTTGCTTGGAGGACAAATATTTTGCTGCTTCTGGTGTTGAGGCATGAATGGCTTGTCGTAAATCCTTTTCCAGAAGTGATTTTCCACCAATGAAGTTGGTGCCACAATCTGAGTATATGTCAGTGCACAATCCTCTTCTAGCTACAAATCTCTTTAATGCTGCGAGGAATGCTTCAGATGTGAGATCTGACACCAATTCTAAATGTACAGCTTTTGTGGCCATACATACAAAGATACAGAAGTATGCCTTTTGCAACTTGGCGTTGCGTAACTTTGAGCTTCTTATCGTTACAGGTCCGGCATAATCGATTCCCACTTTAGTAAATGGCTTCGTTTCATTTACTCGCGGGGTTGGTAAATTTCCCATCAACTGGCTTCTAGTCTTAGTGCGATATTTGAAACATGTAATGCACTTATGTAATCGACTGGTAATGCAACGTCTAGCATCTAATATCCAGAATCGATTTCGACTAGTGCTGAGAACCAATGAGGGACCGCCATGTAGAGTTTCTACATGTAGTTTGTCGATTAAAATTAATGTGACATGAAGATCACGTAGTAAGATGACTGGGTGTTTCCTAATGTATGGAATTGAAGCATTATCGAGTCTACCACCCACTCGTAACAAGCCATTGTCGTCCATAAAAGGATTAAGTTTAATCAACTTGCTATTTTGCGACAACGGATTCTTGTTCAATATACTTTTGTACTCATCTGCGAACGCAGTTTGTTGTACCAATTTAAATATTGTTAGTTCTACCTGGCTTCATTCGAGCGAATCGATATACTGTGAGCGTTTATTATGAGGATGCCGACAATTGTATATGAATCGTTGCATCATAGCTACTATACGAACGAGGCGAGTATATGATGAATATCGTAGAAGGAACTGGTTATCTACTTTTGCTAAAAGATTTATCGCAATAGGTTCTTTAGCCTCTAGATTGGTTTGTTCCGAAATATCCTTAAATTTTGGTCATGCATCTTGTTCCGCCGATAGCCATGATGGGCCGTGCCACCATAGCTGATTATTTATTAAATCCGCAGCAGACACTCCTCTTGAGGCCACATCCGCAGGATTATGATTCGTTGACACATGACGCCATTGCTCAAAGCGTACGATGTCCTGAATCTCTACTACACGATTTGCAACGTACGTTTTCCATCGTGAGGGATGTTCCTTTATCCATTGCAGGACAATCGTGGAATCTGTCCAAGCAAAAACTGGAACCTGTTGTAAGCGCATGTCCTTCATTGTAGCTTGAAGCAGTCTTGATAATAATAGAGCTCCATTTAACTGGTATGATCGTTGGCTTTATAGAAGCTACCCTCGTTTTGGCAGTAAGCAAAGTAGTTGTAAATATGCCATTCTCATCTCCTACACGTAGATAGACTACTGCAGCGAATGCCTTTGTTGATGCATCGCAGAAGCCATGTATTTGGATATGTGCATTTGATGAATAGTTAATCCATCTAGGAATTTGTAAGTCGATAGACTTCAAATTATGTTTGAAACTATCCCATTGATGTTCAATAGCTTCGGAAGCCTTATTGTCCCATGCGCATCCCGTGACCCACAATGATTGCATAAGCACCTTTGCTGTAATTACAACTGGTGCTAACCAACCCACAGGATCGTACAGTGATGCAATATCTGACAAAGGTTTCCTAACGTTTTTACGGATTCCGTGTCCGAAATCATTAACGTATCCTTGAATTCGAGCTGTTCTGGGGGAAGATGTTTCAACAAGTACGAATTGTTACTTGTCCATTTCCTCAGATTGAATCCTCCTGCTTACAACATGCTAATTAGTTCATCTAATAGATCCTTCGCATCTTCTATGCTCTCACATAGAAATCTGTGGCTGTGACCTTTGAAGCTAGAGGCCATCTTTGTTGTTCATCACATGCTAGTTGTTGAAGTGTCTGAATGGCTAAGTATGGCGCTGAAGACGTTCCAAAGGTCACCGTATTCAGCTGAAAATCTTGGATCTCCTTAGTTTTAGGATGTGTCCAAATGATTCGTTGAAAGGTACGATGATCCGGATGCATGGTTATCATACGGTACATCTTTTCAATGTCCGCGTTCATAGCAATCTTGTATTTACGCCAGTTGAGCAACGTGGCGAATAATTCAGGTTGTAAAACTGGTCCCTTTAATAGGAACTCATTGAGTGAGTTGCCATTTGACGTTTTCGCTGAAGCGTCAAATACTACTCTCACCTTTGTTGTCGTGCTTTCCTTGACAACTGCATGGTGAGGTATGTAGTAGTGTGGCTCGTTGTTGTTGTTGGGTGGAGGTATTTCCTCCATGTGACCCAACTCGAGATGTTCATCTAAACATCTCTTATATTCGGACTTCAAAGTTTGATTCCTTTCAAGTTGACGTTGTATTCCTTGAAAGCGTTTAATTGCTTGTGGTCTTGATTGCCCTAGGTCAGGCACTTAATCATTCACAAATGGTAATTTCACCTGGTAAGTACCATTGTGAAGACGTTGATGGGTGAGTTGATATCTCTGTTGACATTCTCTGTCTTCTTTGTTGAGAATCGGATTTGTGGGAAACTCTTCTGTTTCCCAAAACATTTTAAGTTGTTCAGCTAAGTCATTAGTTGTGACGGTAAATGCTGATGTATTGTTTTCTACAACATTTGTTGTTGACCCTAGTAAAATCCAACCAAATATTATCTTAATGGCTGTAGGAGTAGTATTAGATCCTTGTTTAATGCCGTTTAAGACTGTCTGAGCATAAACTCTTGCTCCTAGTAAAGCATCTACCTTTCCAGGCTTCCAAAATGTGGGATCAGCTAGTGGCAGTTTATTGAGATGTAAACATTCCCTTTTAGAGATTATTCTGGAAGGTAAAGGATATGTGATTTTGTTCAATATTAGAAAATTTTCTTCTAATATTCTTGTAGACTTCGCTTTTCGTGATCGAAGTGTAAGTGTGGTTTGCTGCTTTGAGATTGCTGTATGGCTAGTGTTTAAGCCAGTAATTGATACTGCAGTTGGGCTGCGACATGCTCCCAGTTTCCTGCAGGCTTCCTCTGTAATAAAGGATGATTGCGAACCACTATCTACGAGACATCTTAGAATATGTGAGTTCCCGCTTTTTGTGCCACTACTAACGCTGTTGATAGCAGGGCATTATGGTGCTCTCTAGTTACAAAGTTTTGACTAGTGTTTAAGTCGCCAGTGTTGTTCACTGACTGTAACCGTGGAGAGCGTTTATGAATAGTATTGCTAGCTTGATTGACTTGACTTGAGTTCGAGCTAACGTTGTTAGTATTTGACCTATGCTCAGTTCCGACAGCTGCATGATTGGGTTTGTCCCTGTTGTGTTCTTCATGCAGGGTGCTATGATGCTTTTTGTTGCATCTTTGACAGCTATATTTGCTAGTGCAATTGTTGACATGATGCAAGCCTAGACAATTGGTACAACGGCTTGATGCCTTGATTATCTGATATTTGGATGGTATGTCCATCCTACGATAGTTCGGCCATCTTTGTAAAAAGTGACTTGCATTTCATGCTGAGCATTTGATTCCCTTTGTAATATGGTATGATTTGGTTGTATCAAGTGTGCAGCTTGATTTGGATTGTGTGGACTTAATTAAACTATCAGCTAACGATTCTAAAATTCTTAAACGCGTACTTAAAAACTGCTTAAATGACTTGAATGTTGGGAGTTCTTGTGTACCTCCCTGCTCTTCCTCCCACAGTTTGAGGGTAATGAAGGGTAATTTCTGTACTAACAGATGTATTAGAAGTACATCCCACGATGTTGTATCAACTTCTAAACTTTGTAATTGTTGGATACATTCGTCTGTTGTATCAATTATTGATTTGAGTTCTTTAGCAGACTCTGAATTTAGTTTGGCTTGGTTTACTAAGACTTTTAATTGATGATTAACTAAAATTCTCTTGTTCTCATATCTAGCCTTCATCTTGTTCCATGCTGGCATGTAATCTTCATTTGTTACTGGGGTGTGCCGCAACAATTTCTCAGCATCACCCACTACACAAGATTTCAGATGATGCAGCTTTTGAACTGGTGTTAGCTTTGTATTGTCATGAACAAGAGAAATGAATAGATCATGAAATGATCGCCATAAATCGTAGTTGCCGTTATACTTGGGCAACTGAATGCGCGGAAGGAAGGATTCCTGTTGAACAACAGTTGTCGAATGAATTGGTACTTGTCCCGAGCTTGATGCTTCAGTAGCTGGAACGAATTTCCGCAATCCTTCTACTAATTCTCCCATATATTCGGAATATTTTAACTCTGTTGAGCTATGATTATCTTGGGCTAAATACTCATGTTGCTTTTCATCAGAACTTTCTAATAAAGCCTGATTTATTGCCATATCTGTATCACTATATACTTCCCATAGTTTCTTCAACTCTGTGATTTTAGTCTCATATAAGCCTTGTGTTCGTTTAACAAGGTTCGTTTTCTTTCCATTTTCGATTAACTTTTCAATTCGCGCACGCAATATGCTTTCCGTAAGGATTAGTTTATCTACTGAATCCTGTTGATTTATATTCTACTATTATAGTTAATTAACCGTGTGGGTTAAATGATGAAAATAATTGAAGGAAGCAATTTAATGCCACTTGTGGGATAAATGGAAAATTTAGTCGAAGAACGTAAATTGATGCCGTGTATGACAAATTGACGTGAAAAATATTTAAATAAATTTTTGTTGCTAATTCTAATTAATTTAATTAACCAACTATTTATTAAGAGTTACTGACATGTAAGTTCAGCAATTAACTATTTAACGCGCTTTCCAATAAGGGGTGTTATTTTGACATTCAAAGAAAAATGCCATTTTTTGAGATAAATGATCGGATCTTTATTTCATTATATAGAGGAGGGTATGCCGTTAATAATGGAAAATAACATCAGCTAAATGACCACCACGACCACGCCTACAAGACCATATCCTTTTCATGAAATTTTCCATAACCAAATCGCAAAGTGGCTGCCCTATGTCCTCGATAGCCTCACGAATTCCATCTTTGAGGTCTTGAATCGACGCTGGGCTGTTGGCGTAGACCTTCTCTTTCACGTGGCCCCAAAGGAAGAAGTCGCAAGGTGTTAAGTCACAAGATCTCTGTGGCCATTTGTGATCACCTCTTCGAGAGATAACACGGTCCGGAAACTTTTCCCGTAAAAGATCAATGGTTTCGTTGCTTGTATGGCACGTAGCGCCATCTTGTTGAAAGTAAACGTTGTCCAGATCAATACCATCCAATACCGGCCATAAAAAATCCTTAATCATCTGTCGATAGCGCAATCCATTCGCCGTAACTGTTGCTCCAGCCTCATTTCCGAAAAAGTAAGGTCCATTGACCCCGCGGGACAATAAACCGCACCAAAGAGTCACACGTTGAGGATAGAGAGGCTTTTCAACAATAACTCTTGGGTTTTCCGAGCCCCAGATGTGACAATTTTGCTTGTTGACGAAGCCATCGAGGTGGAAATGGGCCTCATCACTCAAGATGAGTTTTCGATGGAATTCCGGATCATTTTCATGCATTTCAAGGACCCAATCAGCAAAGACTCGACATTGTTGATGATCGGCCGGCTTGAGTTCTTGTGTTAACTGAACTTTTTAAGCCTTAAGACCCAAATCTTTATGCAAAATACGGTGTAATGACGTTTGTGGAATACCAGCCCTTGGCTGTCTGTGAAGATGCCCAAAGAAAAAAAAATAATAATAATTTTTTTTTTATGTATATAAGATCTTTATTAAACGTTATAAATTGACTCTTAAAATTAAAAAACAAACAAAAAGTGGCTCTGTAAAAAGGAGAAAAGGCTCTAACTGACTAATATATAAATAACAATACACAAGTCAATAGGGACAACAAGATAAACTAACATTTAAAGGCACAAAAAAGCACAAACTAACACAATATTCTCAAAAGAGACAGTATATACGGTTACAAAAATTTTGGAAAATGCCTAAAAGATGAAAAACAAAAAATTTTTTTCCCTTGTCCCTATTTTGACAATAGGGTAAGTGGCAGTTCCAAGCAGATCCAAATTTTCCAAAAATTATCTAATAAAAATTATTTTCTAAACGATCGAAATTTCAACTTATAAATTTTACAATTTTGTACCGAGACCGAAACCGAATTAGAAAAAAAGAAACCGAACTAACGAAAAAATTTACGCGATACCGTAATAGAGTCCCGCGAGGGCAGCCTGTAGTATCATAGACCTCTAAAGACTGCCCTCATCATCCCTCCAGCTGAGCATCTCTAACGGAGCGCTTATCCTTCCCACAGCACTTGCAACGGTTCCAAAGCGAGGAGAAGCCCCGTGGACTAGTGTTGCAAATGCTGTGGCCTGATATCACCAGCGAAAGACAAGAGCGCCGTCCTGCACTGACGATAGTGGCTGCCATGTGCAGTTGAATGTGTCTGCGTTCGTTGCCAGATATTCAAGACGTAAACGTCTCTTCAATCTGTCAACGAAGTGGCGCTTAAGTGCTTGTGCGTGGTGTTGTGGGTCAGTGTTCTGATTCCCATCTCCGGCTCTCATGTAGTACAAGTGAATTGTAGATTTGGCCAGTGTCAACACAAAGCTAATCAAACAATTCACCCGACTACAGACCTTTGGTCCCCATAGAAACGATGTCCTAGTAATGCTGAAATTCGGGTGGATCAACTGACACATATCGCTCACCAGTTCCATCAGACTCTGCAAAGCTGGACAAGTGAAGAACCTGTGAAACAAGGTGCCTTCACCAGAACAAACTGTGCAGATCCTCTGAACCCGCCGGTCGATATGTGACAACTGATTAGGATGCATAAGACTGTGATGCAGCAATTTGAATGCTACATCAGCATCTTTGTAACTAGAAGGATAACTGTAGACTACTCTGCAAGTTATCCCTCCCATCACGCCCATATTCACCCCGAGGTGTGTTCGCCATCTGTTGTATCCTGTATACTCCGGAGGTCTTATTGACATAAGCACATCACGGAGCACACGTGTTGTAAGTGTGCTGAATGGTGTGTGAGGCGGTCTGTCCAGAACGAAAGCATCTTCCAACTTAGTGCCAGGGTCACTGGTCCCAAGTTGGCGAAATCTCTCCCGCGCAGAAGTCGCCAGGTCGTGTAGTTGTGGAGTGTTTGTGTTTATTCGATAGTTTCCAGAGATATCAATAATATCGCCGAGAACCGTCAGTGTATGCGTGTCAGCTTCAAAACCTCGAGCATTACTGAACACTGAATCTATTAATTCAGGATTAAACCTGATTGGAATCGACGCGAATTGCGTGTACCGCAGAGCATTCCACTTAAGGTGAAATGCTGGCCTGATTCTGCCCCAGGTCTGAATCGCTGAGATTAGATCCTGTGGCCAGTCACGAGGATAGGGTGGTCGAACAGAGAGCAGGTAGTAATACTCCCCTATGCCGATCCCTCCCAGTACATTCACCCACAGTTGAGAAATTAAGGTGTCTCTCTGGCAAAACACTCGTTGGAATGCACGCACTTGGAGACACCTTGATTTCACAACCAAGTTAGTGAGACCTAATCCACCTATCTTGACTGGCAGACAGAGCGTGCTTTCAGCAACCCATCGTCTTCCGCACCAAAAGGCGTCTATCGCTTTTGCTTGAAGAAGACCTACGAAGCCTTCATCAAACGTCTCAGACTTTAGCAGATGAACGATGGACGAGGTAATCAAATAATTTATCACGACTGACCTTCCCATTAGGGATAGTGGAAACAGTCGACTACGCCATGAGTTAACAGCTCTAGAGAGTTTCTCAAGAGCGATGCGGCTATTATTTGATTTACTCTCGCGTCCGATATACACACCTAAATACTTCAGGCAAGTATTAGTCCATTGGATGTTCAGTGGAGTATCTGTACGATCTCTCCACCTTCCACACCACAAGCCTTGACTCTTGCTAAGGTTGATTTTAGCGCCCGCTATACGTTCGTACTGTTCGAAAACAGCACGAGCGACCGGAAAAGCTTCATCTCTTGTCACGAAAATAGAAAGGTCATCCGCATATGCCAACATAAGAGGCCTCACATTGGTATATGGTAGATGCACTGAATATTGTCCGAGCATTCGACGAAGATTCACCAGTAGCGGCTCCAACGAAAGATCATAAAGCATACCTGACAATGGACAGCCCTGTCTGATACCTCGATGAAACGAGATAGGAGCCAGAACCTGTCCTTGATGCTTAATCAAAATCGCTGAATCTCTATACAGTTTCCCGATGATATCGAGCCACCTGGGCGGGAACCCAAATGCCTCGAGAGCAGTCAGGAGATACTCGTGCGAGACGCTATCAAAAGCCTTTTGCTGGTCAAGAGAAATCATGGCCATTTGTGTACCTGTCTGTTCATGGTAGGCAAACAAATGTTTGGCTACCGCGATGTTGTCGTAGATACTACGACCAGGAACACAATAGGACTATTCCGGGTGTATTACCGAAGCAATCACTGAGCGGAGTATCGCCCCTAATGCTTTGCAGACGATTTTATAGTCCACATTGCATAGGGTTACTGGCCTCCAGTTCCCCATCCTCTGCAAATCTCCCTTCTTTGGAATCAATCGCATAACAGACCTCCTCCAACTAGAAGGAAAGTCTGAATGTGTCTCAACCGCCGAATTGAAGACTTCCAAAAGGTCAGGAATTAATAAATCCCTGAAACGTATGAAGAATTCTGGAGTCAAGCCGTCATAACCAGGTGAAGTGTGTCGCCTTAGATCCTTTGTCGCAGCGATCATATCCTCCAATGAGATTACTGTATCCAGGATCTCCTTGCTGTCTTCAGAGAAAATGGGAATATTCTCAAGAAATTCATGAGTGGTCGAGGATGTTGTCGACGTCGATTCAGAGTAGAGACTACTGTAATAGTCTCGAATAAATTCTGATAGCTGTTGTCCGTTGAGGACTTGTCCAGATTCATCAACTATCGATTCGACTTCACAAGAAGCAGTACGTCGTCTAGTTGCCTGAAAGAAGTACTCGGTTGGAGAATCGCCTTCCCTCAGCCAGCGTGATTGGCTGCGCAGCACAAACTCCAAGCTGTGCTTGTAAGTTTGTGTTGCCAAGCGTTCCTTTGTTCTGTTAAAATAAAGAATCAACTCCGGCTGAGTTGGGAGATGAGCTGCCACCCGAGATACTTCGGCCGACAAGCTAGAAGCTTGATACCCACTTCGATTGAAATTCGCTTCGATAAAAGATCGAATTTGGAGCTTTCCAACATCCCACCATTGACTAAGAAGAGGAAAGTCACCTTTCCTCTCTTGCCAATCGTACCAGAATTCAGTGAATTCATTGATGAACTGCTCGGAATTCAACAAATAGTTGTTGAATATCCAGTATGCAGTTCTTCTTTCAACTAGAGTGCTGGTTGCCACTACAAGAAGGTGATCGCAAATGGAACATACTTCATGAGTGACACCAACGAAATGTTCTAGTATTCCAGGTGAGACGTAAAGTCTATCGATTCTGGAGCCTGCGAGACTTCCATGGATATTTCGCGAGACCCTCGTGTATGATCTAGTCGTAGGATGCATCCAACGATAGATATCCACGAGTCTGAAAACACGGACAAAATTCCTCAACCGAGTAGCATTGACGGAGTTGAACTCAGCCCCGGAATGCCGATCCATTGAGGGATTTAGCGTGCAGTTGAAATCACCTCCGAGGATAGTTTCGCCACTAAAATTCACCAGACAGGATTGAACACTATCAAGAACTTGTCTTGTAATGTCCTGGTCATGAGGAAGGTACACGTTTACTACCTTGATATGTTTGTCTTGAACGACAAAGTCCAAGGAAGAAGCGAAGCCTGGGAAGATATCTGTATAGACAGGAGACGATAGTGTGAATTTGTTGGATACAATGGATACAATAATAATAATAATAATAATAATAATGAATAGCCTGACTAGAGAGATGGAGAGAGTGGTGGAAAGGAGGATAATTCCAAAGAACGACGAAGAATGGACAAACCTGGGTTTTCTTCAACACTTTCGGCTACAGCAGCAATATTCTCGGCTGTTCTTGAGCGACGTGCACGGGTGTTATTCTTCACATCACTAACTTGTCCCGACAGCTCGAATTTTTCTACCAATTTCTGTGACAAGGTGCTTCACGACGACCCAAAAATGTTCGAATTTTACGAACCGTCTCTGCCACATTTTTATAGTGAATTTTAATAATTTCAATGCGTTGCTGAATCGTGTATCGTTTTATTTTTATTAATGGCGTAGTTTCTACTTGTCAAATGTCGAAAAATGATAGCTCCAAAAGTGACATCTACCGAAATAGCGGGCTAATTAAAATAACACCTCTTATTGGAAAACCCTTTATTTGCCGGTCTATCTCTGTTCGACTTGCTTCAGGAAATCTATAAGGCTTGGTATAAATTGGCGGTTTGTCTTGAAGGGTCTCGATCTTGTGGGTAATTGCGTCTTCTCTCTGGAATCAGCGTCTAGTGGGATCTGCCAAAATGCATCTTTCGGGTCCAGGCTTGTAATGTAGTTTGCTGGAGGAAGTCGACTCAGAAGCGCATCTATCTGCGGCAGCGGATAGACTTCCTTCTTAGTAACGGAGTTGACCTTCCTGGCGAACCTTCCCAGGCTTCCGTACTAGTACAACTGGAGAGCTCCAAGGACTCTGGCTCTCCTCTATCACACCCAGTGATAGCATTCGCTCTAATTCAGCATTCATCAAACCCTGTACTGCCGGTGAAACCTCTGTTTTATCGGAGTCGCCTCATTCGTTTCAATCCTGTGACTAACCAAAGATGTTTTTCCCAGGCATAAAGAGGCGAAAGAAGGGAAAAGCTGTTTGGTAGCTTCTAAAAGCTGTTGGTCTAGACTGGAAAGAATATGGCAATCGGTGTCAGAGGTGTTCAGTGAGGCAACGAGGATAAATTCTAAAAGCAAATAAAATCAACAACACAAAGAATCATTCACAATATAAACTAGTCAATGTTACTTATCTGAGAGGATTTCCGATAAGCCTTCGTTTCTTGTAGCGGCTAAAATAAAGACGCCAATTTCTCTCCTGAAAACCTGAAAGAATAGTAAACACACAATTAGCAAGTAATCACATAATTATTTTATTTATATCAAAACTCACATAATTTGTAAACCTTACACGGCGATCATCGAACACTGGAGAACTTTATTGAAATAGTACCACGCATAACTAATATTGCTAATTATTTTGCTAATTATTATTATGTGTGCAATGCTTGAATGACTGTCAACATGACAATACATTATGAAAGTCCTTCCTCAAGTCTCCAGGCGACGTTCAGCTAGCGCGAAAGAAATTTGACATCGTTAGAAAGAGGCAGCTTTAGGTGTTCGGTAATCAGCTATACCATGCGGGTCAATGCACTCAATATTGGAAGATAAAAAAAAGGTGATACGGTTAATGGAATACAGATAGCACTGGAATTCTGGAACTCATTGTGTATAATAGAATCGTAGAAATCAATTTGAATTGTTATTAAAATTAATTTTTGTTAAACAGAAATTTCAGTAGTTTTTATTTCTCACCGTCCATATATCACATTTAGAACCCATTTTTATTAAATTAGAACTCTTGGATATATCAGAGGTAGCTATTAGACCTAGAGTCACTTCTGCAACGATACCCAGGACATCTGGAGCCAACCCAAATAGACGCCAGAAGTCTATTCCTAGATACAGTGCCTGTGTGAGCCCAGGAACCACGTAAAAACGCACGTTTTGGGTCTTATCACGGAAAGTGATGTCCAGGTTCACATGACCATGTACAGTCGTCATGGCACCATTCGCTACTTGTACCTGTGTCAGATACCTCTTACATTCAACCTCTGCTTCTGCAAGCTTCTCTAGAGCTCCATGGCCTAGAATACTGACAGTGGCACCACTATCAAGTAATCCAGTCTCAGTTCGCCCGAGTAGTCTTACTTCGGCATACGGTCGAATGTCGTCTGTCTCATTCGTCGACAGTATTCCCGCCAACGATCGGTCGATCGTTTCTTCCTAGTTCCAAGGTCCAGGTCAGGGTATATAATTTCAGCTAGCTCCGCCACTGAAGAAAGGATGCGGTCTCTTACTGCATTGTAATTCCGCAGATGCTTATGATACGGCATCAGCGGATGTAAAGCATGCTCACGCCCACTCGTCATAACAGAACTTGGTGGCCGTTTTAATACAGTAAAGCCAGGAGGCCGAATCTCTTGCTCAGTGACATTGCCAGTGAAAAGTGCTGTCGGTATTATCGGGACGTCAGAGATTAAAGACTCTTCCAGAGAAGTGTCTAGTAGTGTCAAGGGCTCCTCAGGGGTGGAAACAGGAGCTGGAAGATCTGCGGAGAAGTCTATTAGATTCTCCGTCTCTATCAGTGGAATATTCGTACAATCGAGGGCTGGTATCATCAGAGTCACTGAATAATATCAAAGGACAAGTCAATGTTTCGTCGTCGGGGCCTGCTGATGGAGCGGACCCTCCTCCGTGTTCAAAGCTTGAACTGGAGTGGCCATAGCAGTTGCCGTTGTCATGGCCTGTTTCTAATGACAAATCTGGGTGTAAAGACTGGCAGTCGTTAATCTCGTTGACTCGCTGTCTCCGGTAAGGGCTCCAGCTACAAGCCGTAGCAATTCGCAGCTGTGTGGCTTGTATTTGACTGACAAGTGATCTCAACTGGCCGATAGTATAGGTGGGGTGCAAACATATTTTGTTCTGGATGTCTGGCAATAGATTGGATTTGACTATCTCCAAGAACTCATTATCCAACATTGAAGTTTGCAGTTGGTCACGCAACTGCACTAGGTTCTGGTGGTACGCTGCGAAACATTCTTCAGATTTTGCCTGCGGAACATTAGCTGGACCCGCACCTTCAGATCGTCTTTGGGAACTCCCCATTCAGCTAGGAAAGCTGTTTTAATATATTCCCAGGTTGGTGTGGAATTCAGTCTAAGTAAGGACCAATATCAATCCATGGCCGGACCTGCGAGCAACGTGCTCATATTCCTCACTATGAGGTCAAAATCTCCTTCGAGAGCTGAGTAAGTGAGCGCTTCAACTCGGAAGACAAACTCATCCGTTTGGAATTGTCTCCACTATACGAGATGTTCCATCTTCGTATAGGGCTTCCAGAACGTCTTGACCATGCATTTCGTTGAGGTCTGTCATTCTGAAACGCCTGTGCTTGGGGAATATGATTAGGCCCTGGCCTCTGAGGACTATCGGGTCTATTCTGATTGCCTGATGCGTGATGTTGATCATCAACTGGTCTGGGCCGTTCTGTCGAAGGTCTAGGTTGTCCTATACGTGGTGGTGGTCGAGAAGTGTCTAGGAGAGGCATTGCATCTGTATTCTTAAGCCAGCCATTACCGCTTCTGACGCTACCGAGCCTTGACCATTGGTAGCAGGCATCGGACTATTCATGCGTGAACTAACGTGAGACGTCGTTACTAACTGTAAGCCAGGAGATAAGGATCTACGAATCGAAGCTGGATTTGTCGGTGGTGGTAGATTTAGCTGCGGAAGCTGATAGGACGTATTACTCTGGCTATCCTGTCGAATCTGACTTCTTTTCGGAACGGTGCCTGTGTGCGTGGTGAAATCTTTTTGTGTAAGGGGACACCTACAGTTCGGGCAGTTCCCTTGCTCGCCTATCCATGTACGCAAGCACGCTTTATGGAATAAGTGTCCACAAAGGGTCAGAACTGGTTTCCTGTGCGCAGACCAGTCTCCGTCTTGGCAGATGGTACACTGATCTGGTCTAGATACATGAAACTCACCGAGGGGTGGTATTCGCACTTTAGCCATTGTATAACTTCAACCGACCTGTCGTAAACACAATATGTTCCAAATAGTTCGGAAGGAATGCCAGGAAAATTAAAAAAAAAATATCAAAAGTTCGGAAAAGGTACCAAAATATTTAATGAAAATCACCAACAGTTCGAAGGAATTCTTGTCATAATTACTACTACTATAAATGTACTCAAAGGGATAGTTAAATGTAGAAATGGAGAATAATCTAAATTCCAAAAAATCGAGGCTCTAATGAAGGCCGACACTAAAAATCAAGTCCACTAGGCAGTACTTAGCAGTATCATGTAGAAAAACGAATGCTAACTTATACTCACAAGTATGCAAAAACTTCGTATCTGGACGTTAAAAAAAATCAAAAGAAATTTCATCAAACTTTTCTCCTCTAACCTCCAAGAGCTAACTCTCAACACAAAGATGCCTCAGGCATACTCTCTCCAATCAGGTGAGAAGTCAATCGAGAAAGGTAAGTGTGAATGTGTGAATGAAAAACTTGGGTTCTCACAGAAATCTGGGAAGAGTCGGGTTTGAGAAGCTAGAGACTGAAAATGATACTAGAGATTCTTCAGCCAGGCAGTTAGCAGTATACCAACTCCTGATTACTGAAGGTCTCCAGCATCACTTCCATCCTCAAACAACTCTTTCCTTCCTGTTCATCTGATGGTCATATCCAGCTAACCCTCCAACTGGGCAGAGTCATGAATCTGGTCAACTAGTTAGCTGAAAGCCAAAAAGTCGTCTCACAGATTCACGACTCTATCCAGCCAGTTGGCCAACAGAGACATGTCTCCGTGAGAACACAATCAACAAATTTATGAGGCCAACTACTATTTCCATAGCAGAAGGCCAGCGTGAAAGATCGATTCACAAACTTCAAAAACTTACTCTTGTTCAGACTTGAGGCTTGACCAAAGTCAAACCTAAAGTCGAACTTACAAACTTTCACAAAAAACTTTCAAAAATTTTCAAAAAGCTGTTACTCTACTTTACTTTAATCAACAAATCAAAAATCAAACTATCAAAAACTTTCATAAACGTTACTTTACTCTACTTTAATCAACAAATCAAAAATCAAAATTTCAAAAACTTTCATAAACGTTACTTTACTCTACAAAAAGATTGATTCAAATAACAAACCAGTTAGCCCCAGTTCCACATATAACTTCCACTGGATATGAGGTCAGCCAATTAGAAAAGTGCCAAATGACCATCTCACTCAAAGTCTCAGTCCCCAGTAAAATTTATACTTAGACCACCGAAGTCTAACTGAGGTGGCCCCACGTTGGGCGGCATTTTGTTATGGAACTATAACACTATGCAAGCGCACAAAGTGTCAAAGCTACAAGCTTTACTTTACAAAAAAAAATTAATTTAGCTAACAACACCAGTTAGACTCAGGTCCGCCTATAACTTCTACTGGATATGAGATTACCGAGTCAGACAATTAGCTAACAGCCAAATGTCCATATCTCCAAGTAATCCCACTCTCCAGCATCCGTCACATTCAGACACCGAAGTCTAACTGAAGTGGCCCCACGTTGGGCGCCATTTTGTTATGGAACTATATTGAGTAATTGACATCTGGATGTTAAGTCCCGACTGCTAGCATGAGCTGACAGATCACTCGGCGGACAGCGTTGACTGCAGGGCGGCACGCTAGCTCGCCTCGGCTATTGGCGGAGAGTGTGGGGAGTTTCCACGAATAACCTGCCGCTGCCGCCTGCCATACACAAAAAAATCTCGTGCCTTTAAACCAAAAACGCCGGCACACATTCGGTCCTGAAGGGACCCTTACATCACTTACCTACATCCCGTGGGAAGGCGCAGATGTTCTGCCTTCCATCGCCGTTGCCCCAACCACCCTGCGATACTGCGGGCGATATTGAACAGTATCCCTTGTAGACCTGAAAAGAGAGAGCGTAGTGGACCTAGACGACCTTCATGTGAGAGGGCTCCAGGAAAGTGGAAGGAGAAATAAAAGCGTTCAGCACTTAATTTTTACGTTATAATCCAGAATCCTAGACTACCTTTCTTGCTTCTGATTTTAATACTTTACAACTTTCTACAACAATTCAATTTTTAAGTATATGCACTTGCAAAAGTTTACAATTTTGCTATTATTATTATTCTAACCTATTCATTGTTAGATTTTCCTTTCTAACCTTCATGTCCGTATTATTATTAATGAATGTAAATAAATCTTTGTTTTTTTCGCTTTTTTTTGTTGCTACCACTGATATATCAATATATCACCCAGCTTTTCAATGTAAGCGAAAGTGTCAGAATAAAAATGTTTAATGTATTGGCGACAGGTATGACCCCAATTTCCGTAAATTCTTAACATTTCAAAAAAAAAATCATCAATTTCAATTTCGGATGAAGCATGCACAAATCTTGAGAAAATTAATAGTTCATGCAGCAAAATTTGATTCATGTCTATAACTTATCGTAATAAACTAATTAAAAAGAATTTCAAATAAATAATTATCCAACTAGTTCTCGAAATAGCGTCTTCATGAACAACTTTTGCAATATATTCAGTTCTCGTGCATACACGTCAAAATCTTGTAACAATCGTATGTTCCACATAAAACCTTCTTAAAAATATTGCGAAATGTGATTATTAGAAATATGTGTATAATATAATATATATCGCCCAGATTGGACTTCATTATTTATAGAGCTCGAATTATTCGTTCATGACTTTCACTAAACACATCTGGATAAAAATTTAAATAAGCTTAAAACATTTTGACGTGACTAGTTCTATTATTTAGCAACTGTTGAAGTCTGATTGATGGCTTGTTCCTCAGCTGTAGACAGAGAAACTCTAAACTACTATTTATATCACCGATAGTGTTCTTGGAACTTTTATCTCTAATCTGATTTAAGAAGTTACACTACTAATGCTAGTTAAATTAGAATTTGTACTACTAACCGTGCGGGTTGATGTGGCCGCTACCGAATTTCCACTGGGGATATCAGCTCTATTCCAGAAATTTCTTCTGCTACTGCTACGGTTCCAATTGGTAATTTCTGGATTGATGAAACTGTTGTGGACATAGGCACTGATAATTCCGTAAAACGTAATCTATGTATGTCTCCCGTCCACAATATTACTGGAACCACTACTGTTGTTTCCGTTTTTTTATGTACATGAACAACTGTTGTTGTTATTTTTTTGTAACATAAATATTACATGCTGCGATTGTTGTGGATTTGATAATGTCACAATCAAATTATTAGAGTGCCTATGGTGCCGATATTGAGGTTGTTGCAACTGTTGCTTTTGCAGTAGCAGTTATCGCAGTTGTTGCGGGCCTATTTTCCCAGCATTAGAGAAATGTGGATACGAGGAACTTTTATATTGTTGGTGTTGTGGCTTTGGCGTGATGGATTTTTGATTGAGAATAATTTCCACAACTTGTGATTATAAAAAATATGTTTTAATTCACAACTTTGCAAGTTTCACTGTATATATAATTTTAACATTATGAAGCGAAATTATATGTTTATTAATCCTATGTCGAAATGTGGTGGAACGTTTAGTGGCAACTATATATATACTTCTGTACTCGCCAACCAGCAAAAAGAGAAGAAGGAAGTAATCTTTCATTTTCGCTGCTTCTTCTTCCTTGTCACGGCCTGTTGACGTTCCGTCGTCCAGGGTTGTATATTAAGTCTGATTCACATTAACATGTGGTAATATGTTATTTTCTGCCCGTACTGCTGCGTGTATGTTTTATGCCGCCACAGTTGGCAGGAGTTATTATTATATTGGGAAGGCTATCGCAGTCGTTTGAGGGACTTGCTGCTGCTGGAATTTTGCTACTTCCCTTTTTTCTCCGGATTTCTTGAGAAGAGGGGTTGATTTGTTTGCTGATGTCTTTGGAAAATTATAGTTTCACTTTTCGATGTCTACACTGCGTGAAGGTTTGACAAGACAGAGACGATTGTCTTCTTCTTCCTTTTCTCAATTTTTTTTCCACTTGTCCCAGTCAGACTGGAAACGTGTGGTCGAGTCTCGACAATCGCACGTTCGTCGTGTGGCTCACGCTAGGTGCTGCTGCTAGCCGTCGTGTAGCATACTGCTGCATGCAGTATGCTACGACCACAACAATAAAAACCGTAGAAAGTAAGTATTATATTTTGTAAAGAAATGCACGAAGGAACAAGGATTTTTGAGACGACTTTAAAATTAATCAAGTTGTACAAAAGCTTTAAATTTTTGATGGTAAATACGTTCCTATTGTGTAAGACAAGTTTAATTACTAAGATCCATTTCTTATTTTTATGTACATAATTGAAATTCTTGTTAATTTTGTGTTTTTCATTATTTTGAGATATTTTTGTGGTTTCTGGTTTTATTTCGTCTCTTTGGAATTAAGTTTCTTATTCCTATTGTTCTTGTTATTAGAAATAAGATCTCTAAAATGTGGTTCCCTTCGCCTTTTCATTTTCTACCACGCTTTTCCCCTTTCTTCCACTCCTTTTCAATCGAATCTTCCACCGAATGTTTAAAGGAAGTGGTAACAGTACTCCAGTGCTAGCAAAAGTGCAACACTGGTTTGGTCCCATCAAAATCGACATTAATTTAGCTTTTCAGCAGCTCTAGTTGTTATATATTATAAGGAATAAAGTAACTTTAGTGCTGCTTGCCTGAAAAAATAAATTTTATTCAAATTTCAGTTTAATTTTGTCATATTTTGCTGATTTACTCTGTTTGACCAAACACATGTTCTTATGCGGTAAAAAAATCTCTTTTCTTAAAATCACTTTATTACTGTCCTAAAAACTAGTTTCAAAATATAAAATGAAAGGGATGCACGCTCAAACGGATATTATTGGTGCCTTTACATCGTCAATTTTATTCTTGCGTAGTATTTTAGAATTCGCACTATTATTACTATCATTCAAAGCATCTAGTTTTAGGGCGAAACTAGCTTCTGGTTGACCTAATTCCGAAGCTGTAACAAAGCACTTGCGAGCTGTTGCATAATCCTTCTGAAGACCTCCAAGGCCCTGTGCATAAAAAACTCCTAAATTATATATAGCTTTAGAATGACCCATCGACGAAGCAATCTGATAACATTCCATGGCACGATAAAGATTTTTTGGTACTCCTAATCCTTTTTCATAACACAAACCAAGATTAAAAGTAGCTCCTGGGTGATTATGACTAGTTGCTAATTTCAAATGAGCAACCGCCGCTCTGAAATCTCCTAAAGCCAGACTTTGAACTCCCATTTTAAATTCGGTTTCACCCAAATACATAACAAGGTCGCCAACAGCATCTTGAACGCTTTGTTTCTAAATGAAAAATCAAAATTAATTTTAAGGATTTACTTACACTTTAACATACCTTGGGAGTCTTCTCAGATGAATGCTGACTTCCATTGTTTACTTCAAAAATTCGTTCTTTTAAGTCACTATTAGTGATATGAGCCGAAGAAGAAACGAAAGAAAAATTCTCCTTCAACGCTTTTTCAGTTAGAAATGATGGTTGTATTGGCGATGTAAAAACCAAGTGTAATTGCAAATTTGAATGTAATGCTCTTGAGGGAACATTAAATATTTTGGAAACGTGACCCCCGTTTTCCCAGCTATGACGTAATCGATAGCGATGTAAACATAAAAGTTGACTTGCATACCAACCGCATACAATCGCACCACTCTGATAAAAAATCATAGTAAAGTGTTGATTACTTACAACTAATGAATATTTACCTTAAAAGTATAAGTTAACTAATTTCATTTGCTTTTCATTGCATATTTTTATTCAACGAAAATTACTTACATTATGTTCAGATTATTCATGGTAATCGCTCATTAAGTAACAAGGATTTGAACTTGTTTTTATTATAATCTTTATAGTGTTAATTTTATTACTTAATATGTAAAACTTCTTGCTACGGTTTAAGTTTAAGTTTTATTCAATATCACTTATTTTAATTATGTATACACAATCGAAAAACAGAACAAGCATAAGCTCATAAAACACCACGCAATTGACTGTACTTCACTCTAGCAGAAATCGCAGTTGGTACATCCGTTTAGAATGTTTTCTTTTTTATATGTTTTATACTTCTTACTAACATGGAAGACCAAACCATATGAAAGGACCGTAAACACCAACCCGAATAATCCATATTCACGTGTAATGCACAAACACCAGCCAAGATTACTCGAGATATAATCCATCGTACTACACCGGTGTAATATTTTATCCGAGATTTTCCGGGGATATAATTTTTATTCGAGGATTATTCCAAATATGTGACGGATGAGCCAATTTGAAATTTAAGCTACACTTTCACTGAAACTTGGCTGCATCATGGCTTTCGCGATGCTGAAATCTTTGACAATTCTTATCAAACTTTCAGAAGAGATAAACATACTGATTCTGAAGTGACATACTCCTCGCCTGTAAAACCAGTTTAAGTTCAGCCAAAGTTTCTCAGTTTCCCAGTTTCTCCAACACTCTCGAAATTAAACTTATAGCTCTTAAAATATGACTTATACATACTTTGTTGCTATTTATATCGTCGATGACAAAGGTCAGAATATTTACGACCTACTCATTTCAACATCTAATTTTATCCATGTTAAGATGGAGCCTCTTGACGAATTACTACTTATTATACAATGGGTACTAAATAAAGATGACAATGACTATCTTCATTTTAATAACTTGACAATAAGGGAATCACTCGTCCTGGACACTATTTCATCTCTTGGTGTCAGCCAAAACAGTAATGTTAAGAATGACATGGGTACGAAGTTAAACTTAGCCCAGTTATAATGTCTACTCTTGCCAAATATACCCTCTCTACTAATTATATATTGCTATAAAACCGAAAACTCTTGTGACGAAACACAATACTTTTTCAATTTTGAAATGATGACTTTTCGGAACTCCCCAGTAGACTTACCTCCATTAATTTCAACACATTGCTGTCTTGCAATGGTGTTGATGAACATGTTTCTAAGTTTTACATAATTCTTTTCGATTTGTTTTTCTTCTCATGTTCCTCGTGAGCATCACTGGTTCTCTAAAACTTCTCGGCTATGGTTCAATAAAGAACTGAAACGTCTTAAAAATAGAAAGGCATACAGTACGTTTACATGAATACTTGAAGTATACTTCAAGTATAGATCAATAGTCATCAAAATATCATGTAAACGCGCATTGACTTCAAGTATATTTGAGTCAAGTAAATCACAAAATTTTGTTCGATTTACTTGAAATAATTCGTGTAAACGCAACTTCAGTACTTGAACATTTTTCATTTCTGCTAGTATGAAAACGGCAACGAGGAATAAGAATAAGATCATTGTTGATGATTCAGATTGTGTTTTTTAACACTTTTCTCAGGATATTTATCTAAAAATCCGTACCTATGTATTGAACCTAATACAGAGTTGTTAAAGGTAAAATGTCACTTCAAGTAAATTTCAAGAAACTTTCAATTCAAGTAATTGGAATTAATTCAACCAAACAACACCCGTACTTGAATTTCAAGTGGATTTAGAGTCAAGTACTCAAGAATTCATGTAAACGTACTGAATGTCTTTGTCCCTATAATGAGTTCAAAGAACTTTCCTCTACACTTTATGATGAGTATATAAATTCAAAGCATGCATACGAAATTATTTAGTAACCCACGCATCTCCTTTAAAATTATTAATATGAAGAAATAAAAACGGACAACTACCCCAATACAATGAGGTACAAAAATTGTTCTAGTGATAATTCGTCGGAAATTTGTAATGTTCGCTTCATTTTTTTTACAATGCATTTGCCTCGTCAAATTTGCAACCTCAAAATAGCAACTTCAGTCATATGAACGACTCCCATAACGTTTCATTCACTATTCCTTCAATTGCACATTAGGATATACTCGATCATATTAATGGGCTTCCAAATGACTTGACACCATTAGGATCAATGGGATCCGTCCAGTCTTTTTTAAGTCATGCTGCCTTTCCATGGCAGCTCCACTGTGAATTATTTTCCAAAAATCGCTCGATAATGACTATTTCCCGCAGATATAGAAAAATTCTTTAATGTACCTATCCACAAAAAGGAAGTAAAAGTGAAATTTCTAACTATAGGGCTATTACAAAATTATCTTACATGCCCAAATTATTTGAATCTATTATTTACTCTCAGCTATCAACTTCATGTAAGAATTTGCTTTCTTCAAGGCAACATGGGTTTAATTCGGGCAGGTCTACAACCACTAATTTGTTGAAATTTGTCTCGGATACCATTGGCGGGTTTGCTAAGGGGTACCGACAGATTATATTTATACAGACTTTAGTAAAGCCTTCGACAAAGAACAAACGGCTCAAGTGACTCCCTTGAGGTACGGAAGACGTAGCTTTGCAGACTCTAGGGATGGAATGGCGGAAATAAATTTGGCATGTTCTGTTAATTAAATAAAACTCCAACGATTTTAGAAATGTTGTGGGCAAACCCTTACTGATACGTGACACTGTTTAAAATGGAAAAGTATGGGTTTCCCCCAACATTTCTAAAATGGATGGAGTCTTATTTAGATAACAGAACATACCAAATATTTTTCCGCCATCCCAAGTAACAATTTTCCCAATTTTTGGTGACTGAAGGTGATGGGTAGTTTTATAAGGGGTATATAATGGTTACTCGGTTATGTAAAAATTTCAGTGGTTATATAAGAGTTTTATAATATTACCAATTGGTGACGTAGTTATATTAGAGTTTTTTAAGGTTACTAATGGTTATCGTGGAAGTAGGTTACTAAAGGTTTTATAACTTGGTGATGGAAATGTTACAATCACCGGTCTATATAACTTAGACTGACCATTACTAGAAGGTATATAAAAAAGTGTTGTAATTGTTTTGATTACCACGTTATATAACTTATTGGTAATAAGGGTTTATTGCGGTATCCGTGGTTACCCTTATATAACTCGACAACTTTCAGTAATTTCGGTGACTTTAATAAAAATTGGGAACTTTCGGTAATATATATACCCACTATAAAATATCGCAAAATTTTTTGGTGGCCCTTTAGTAACTACGGTGATCGTTATAAAAACAAATTACTTTTAGTGTCGAATGGAGCCATTATAACACTACACGGCGCGCCCAACAAAACTTATTTTAAGAATAACTTGACACATCCTTCGGTATTACTTTAAGATATATAACGTTACCAAGGTAACACAATATAACCAAAGGATATATAAGAACAGTAGACTGATTTTCGTTACTATAAGATATATAATATTACCAAAGGTAACACAATATAACCTAAGGGTATATAAGATCACGAACGTCTGATTTTTGTCACTATAAGATATAAAACATTACCAAAGGTTACATATTATGACTAAAGGGTATATAAGGATCATTTTCGAGGTATGGTAGTTTCTTCAGTTTATATAATATTTCTAGAAGTTTTATAAGGGTCATTCAGTTTATATAATAGAGACAGAGTTTATATAAAACTACTTGAAGTTTTATAATGGTAATTAGTTCATTTAAGTAAAAGCCGCCATTTTTTTCATCTATGCATTGCAGATAAAAAAGAAAATGTCGGATTAGTCAATTTTTTATATTGCAGATATATGGCTTCCGTTTTATTTTTATATAAAGAAAATTCATCTTTTTAGGTATATAACATTTCTAAATTATGTTATGTTATTTTTATGAATTAATATCACCTAAGTGAAAATTTTTAATTTTGTCATATTTAATTAAAATTATTAAAAATTGCTTATTTTTGGAGGGGTCTGTATTTTTTAGAAGTATCTATGATGATATTCACAGTAAAATTTCAATTGCAGCTTAATTTCACCACATATATGCCGAAAAATTGTACTTCTGAAATGTAAAAATATTAAACCCATCCATTATAAAAATGCAATACAAAAAAAAATCAATTCTATGTCAAGATAGGTTTCGTAAGTATTTGCATATTATGGTTTTATAAAGGTAACGTAAAATAATTTCCCTAACATTTCAATCACTGAAAGTAATCGCCTGAGAATTCCAAGCGTTGTGGAAACGTTACCATCACCATTAGAAACAAAGTTTATAAAGGTAACCGAAACATTACCGCAACCACTGCTATGACCAAAATAAATTAATCGAGAGCACCTTGGGTTATATAAGGGTTTTATAAGAAGTTATATTAAGGTAACCAGAATATTTTGGTTACTCATTTTATAAAACTTTTAGTTATATAACGTTACCTAAATCAAGTCACGGTAACCTTTATATAATCCTCCATTTAAGCTCTATAAGGGGTTTATAGTGGTTACAAAGAGGTTTCGAGTACTAGTCTATATAACTCAAGTTATATAATTTGGTAATGGAAACCTCACCGTTACTACTATATAAAAAAAAATTGTTTCTTGGGATTCCATCACTAGAGTATGGAAGGCTTCGTCTAGCGTACCTCAACGGAGTTACTTGGGCCCGTTGTTCTTTATTCTAAAAAAATCATCCTCAGGACTAAGGAGAACGACGACACAGTATTTTGCCGCTAACTATCAGCCAGCTTGGGCGGGTTCTTGACGCCCTCATCCCTTGGATATTAGTATTACTGTATCATTAAAAGAAGGTCAAACGGACGGACGGACTATAATTGCCAGTTACTATGACATAACACAGACGAACAGGCTGAAGATAACCAAAAACTTACGTTGAAGATGGCATGGCTGGACGATTCTGCTGACCGCTTTTTGCACATAAAGATAAAAAGACATAATAATAAAAAAATTTGCAAACTTCTCACCACCGGAGAAGCTTCTTGGTACGGCATCAAGTGCTTAGAGGATGAAAGAGAAAGAGGAGCGGAGGAGACCCCTGCTGTTGTTGGAGTCTCGGATCGCTGCCCTGAGCCCAACGCTCCCTACCACCCAAATAGTCAAACAGCAGACGACACCCATTTTCATGTTTGACAAATGAAAAACACAAATCTAGCACAAAATCCTTATTAAGAAACCACCTAAAGGAAGTGAACGAAATACAGGGTTATCACTTTCGTATTATTATTGCCACACTCCGAGCCAATGCAATTACAGTATCCACTCAAAAACAAAACAAAATCAAAATCTTTCCTTCTTTCAGGAGCGCAATTCCTTCGTTAATTTACCAAGATAACCTTAAGTGTGTAGAACAATTATTTAAGGGAACACACCCTTCTTCCGTTAGGTAATAATGGGCCCTATTCTGTAATTTTTCATAAAATAATATTTTATGTTATTTTATGGCGAAAAAATCCCTTCTTCATAAAATGAAAATAAAATATTTTAAAAATTCGTATTCTGTCGTGGTTCCATAAAATTATTTTATGAATTCTTTTATGAACACGTAACATAAAATATTTAGTACATTCCGCTATGCTTTCTATTACTTTTTGAACAGCTGGTTAATTTTATACATATTTATGAAAGCAGCTGCTTTCTTAATAGCTCTTGAGATATTTTGAGTGTAAAAGTTCTAAAATATGACAACTCCTGACGAGTTTGATACGAACCATGTCCGTAGAAATGCAAAGCAGCAGAAATACATCCATTCTGTTCACTTTGAGATTCCTAACTCAAAGTGAACGGAATGGATGTCTTTCCAGTATGAGGCTCTAGTTAGTTAGTTAGTTTTGGGTATAAATTAGAATTATTCATAAGTTTGCAAAATTAGTTTACAAATCATAATATGTATAACAAATTTATTAATTATCCAGTCGGAAAAACTTTTGAAGCCTAAGGTTGGGCAATTCACATGGATCGTAGAAATCGTGAAGATATCGTATCCTGTGATATCTTCTGCATAAAATTAAAACCTATTTAAATATGATCAACTTTTTATATTTTACCATATTGCACCAAGTGCAAATTTCTACAATTTCTGACAAAATTGTAATCTTTATGTATGGCGCTGAACATTTTAGTTTTTAATTAAAACTACTTTCACACCACAAATGTCAATTGACGAATGTCATTTCATAAAATATGTCAAAATACCTTTAAAATGTGCTGCTTAGGTTCTTTTATGTTATGCTCCATAACAGGAAATATTTTATGTTATGATGCGTAAAATAAAATAAAATTTCTGGTACAGAATAGGATTTTAGGGAAATATTTTATTTTAAGGCATAACATAACATAAAATGATAAAATTTTACCGACAGAATAAGGCCCAATAAAAAAAAAACTGTTTTCCTTGACAACATCAACACTCAACCAAAGTTTATTTAAGTGAAAAAACCTTTTTCCTCTTTCCGGCACACAAAAAAAAAACTTTTCCAACCAATTATTCAAACCAATCTATACTTCTTACCTAGTACAAGCAATAATAAAAATTTGTGCCCAATTATTCAAAACAAATATATACATATATACTTTTTTTTTCCTTTACCTAGTTCAGGTAATGATAAAAAAAATGTTAGCAAATTATTTCAAACAAAATCACTTAAACCAAATATCTGGCTCTAAATATTTTTGAATGAAAATGACGACCACGCCGTCGGCGTTGTTAATGTAATCCGGCCAATAGACTGACGATGGGCCCTATTCTGTCGGTAAAATTTTATCATTTTATGTTATGTTATGCCTTAAAATAAAATATTTCCCTAAAATCCTATTCTGTACCAGAAATTTTATTTTATTTTATGCATCGTAACATAAAATATTTCCTGTTATGGAGCATAACATAAAAGAACCTAAGCAGCACATTTTAAAGGTATTTTGACATATTTTATGAAAATTATATGCGTCAATTAACATTTGTTGTGCGAAAATTGTTTTAATTAAAAACTAAAATGTCCACCGCCATACATAAAAATTACAATTTTGTTAGAAATTGTAGAAATTCGCACCAGTGCAGTGTATGGTAAAATATAAAAAGTTAATTATATTTGCCTAGGTTTTAATTTTATGCAGAAGAGATCATACGATACGATATCTTCGCGATTCCTACGATCCATGTGAGTTGCCCAGCCTTAGGCTTCAAAAGTTCTTCCGGGTGGATAATTAATAAACTTCTTATATTTTGATATGTAAACTTATTTTGCAAACTTATGAATAATTCTAATTTATACCCAAAATGTTTCGTTTTAAGAAAACAAATTCAAATACTATAGCCTCATACCGGAAAGACATCTATTCCGTTCACTTTGAGTTAGGAATCTAAAATTGAACGGAAAGGATGTCTTTCTGCTGCTTTGAATTTCTACGGACATGGTTCGTATCAAACTCCAGTCAGGAGTTGTCATATTTTAGAACTTTTACACCCAAAGTATCTCAAGAGCTATTAAGAAAGCAGCTGCTTTCATAAATATTATTTAGTGGGTGATTTGATAGAGTATCACGCAAATGTCAATTGACCAGCTGTTCAAAAAGTAATAGAAAACATAGCGGAATGTACTAAATATTTTTTGGTACGTGTTCATAAAAGAATTCCAATGGGCCCTATTCTGTAATTTTTCATAAAATAATATTTTATGTTATTTTATGGCGAAAAAATCCCTTCTTCATAAAATGAAAATAAAATATTTTAAAAATTCGTATTCTGTCGTGGTTCCATAAAATTATTTTATGAATTCTTTTATGAACACGTAACATAAAATATTTAGTACATTCCGCTCTGTTTTCTATTACTTTTTGAACAGCTGGTCAATTGACATTTGCGTGATACTCTATCAAATCACCCACTAAATAATCATTTATGAAAGCAGCTGCTTTCTTAATAGCTCTTGAGATACTTTGGGTGTAAAAGTTCTAAAATATGACAACTCCTGACCCTAGGCTCTTGAGATACTTTGGGTGTAAAAGTTCTAAAATATGACAACTCCTGACTGGAGTTTGATGCGAACCATGTCCGTAAAAATGCAAAGCAGCAGAAAGACGTCCTTTCCGTTCAATTTTAGATTCCTAACTCAAAGTGAACGGAATAGAGGTCTTTCCGGTATGAGGCTATAGTTACTCTATAAGTATTTGAATTTGTTTTCTTAAAATGAAACATTTGCAAAATAACTTTACAAATCACAATTTAAGAAGTTTATTAATTATCCAGCCGAAAGAACTTTTGAAGCCTAAGGCTGGGCAACTCACATGGATCGTAGGAATCGCGAAGATATCGTATCGTATGATCTCTTCTGCATAAAATTAAAACCTAGGCAAATATAATTAACTTTTTATATTTTATCATACACTGCACTGGTGCGAGTTTCTACAATTTCTAACAAAATTGTAATTTTTATGTATGGCGGTGGACATTTTAGTTTGTAATTAAAACAATTTTCGCACAACGAATGTTCATTGACGCATGACATTTTCATAAAATGTGTCAAAATACCTTTAAAATGTGCTGCTTAGGTTCTTTTATGTTATGCTCCATAACAGGAAATATTTTATGTTACGATGCATAAAATAAAATAAAATTTCTGGTACAGAATAGGATTTTAGGGAAATATTTTATTTTAAGGCATAACATAACATAAAATGATAAAATTTTACCGACAGAATAGGGCCCAATACGAATTTTTAAAATATTTTATTTTCATTTTATGAAGAAGGGATTTTTTGCCATAAAATAACATAAAATATTGGGCCCTATTCTGTAATTTTTCATAAAATAATATTTTATGTTATTTTATGGCGAAAAAATCCCTTCTTCATAAAATGAAAATAAAATATTTTAAAAATTCGTATTCTGTCGTGGTTCCATAAAATTATTTTATGAATTCTTTTATGAACACGTAACATAAAATATTTAGTACATTCCGCTATGTTTTCTATTACTTTTTGAACAGCTGGTCAATTGACATTTGCGTGATACTCTATCAAATCACCCACTAATAATCATTTATGAAAGCAGCTGCTTTCTTAATAGCTCTTGAGATACTTTGGGTGTAAAAGTTCTAAAATATGACAACTCCTGACTGGAGTTTGATGCGAACCATATCCGTAGAAATGCAAAGCAGCAGAAAAACGTCCTTTCCGTTCAATTTTAGATTCCTAACTCAAAGTGAACGGAATAGATGTCTTTCCGGTATGAGGCTATAGTTACTCTATAAGTATTTGAATTTGTTTTCATAAAACGAAACATTTGCAAAATAACTTTACAAATCACAATATAAGAAGTTTATTAATTATCCAGCCGAAAGAACTTTTGAAGCCTAAGGCTGGGCAACTCACATGGATCGTAGGAATCGCGAAGATATCGTATGATCTATCTTCTGCATAAAATTAAAACCTAGGCAAATATAATTAACTTTTTATATTTTATCATACACTGCACTGGTGCGAATTTCTACAATTTCTAACAAAATTGTAATTTTTATGTATGGCGGTGGACATTTTAGTTTATAATTAAAGCAATTTTCGCACAACGAATGTTCATTGACGCATGTCATTTTCATAAAATGTGTCAAAATACCTTTAAAATGTGCTGCTTAGGTTCTTTTATGTTATGCTCCATAACAGGAAATATTTTATGTTACGATGCATAAAATAAAATAAAATTTCTGGTACAGAATAGGATTTTAGGGAAATATTTTATTTTAAGGCATAACATAACATAAAATGATAAAATTTTACCGACAGAATAGGGCCCATTATTTTATGAAAAATTACAGAATAGGGCCCGATAGCACGCAAAAGGTGAAGCCAGCATAAAATATGCCCTTTATGTTGCAACGGATTTGTGCTGCCACAAAGTATGAAAAATATTTCCGGAAGGAAAATTGTTATACATAAATGGAAATTCTTCATTTCTATAATATGTTATTAGTTTGATAATTCATAATAATATTTGAAGCTAATAACAAAAATTTGATGCTTTAGCCTTTATTTTTAACACGAAAATGGTTTTTATTAATTAAAACAAATCATATAGAAGATTAAATGTATTATACCCATGAAAAAAAATAAACAAAAGAATGAATATTAAAAATATATACGATATTCCACACCACCTTGAATTTATCGTAATTGGCGCGTTAATAATTTATTTAATGTTTTTTTTTTCTTTTTTACTTTAAAATCATTGTATGCGCAAATTTGAGAAAAATTTAAACGTATTTATTTCACGAATATACACTGCTGTAATAATCAATCTCTCTCGAAATATGACGTTGACACCGCAAGCTAAAGGGACAAATTTTGGGACTACATCATATTTATATAAAATAGGAGAACATGTACCTAACTATATAATTATAAAAATAAGCACTCTGAAGAATACAGAATTTCCCATAATATTCTATTAAATACAAATATTCGTTATTGAATACCAGAGAACTTCTATGCAAACAGCTTTAATGTGGACGTATTGAAACAAATTTCCATTGAAATATGTTCTTATAAGGTATGTAAGAATGCTTCAAATTAGACCAGCCAGGTATTATTCAGGCATTTAGATTAGTACCTACATAGATATCTGACGGATATGATAGATAATTCGCCTTCCAACCTGAGATGTGAAAGTGATGGCTTTGTTCTGGCTATAGCGACTAAATTTATAATAAAGCGAAACAATGGGTTTTGTATTCTTAAGCCCGGTATTGTGTTCATTTAGCGGATAAATATTTAGCAGCAATCGAACAGGGACCTTTTTACGACTAAAATTGTTCGTTGTTTTGAACTATAGGTGGCTGCTTTTGACAATCAGCTGTCGTGAATTTGTGATATTATTTCGTGTTCTTTTAGATTGCTATTGCAATGACCCAATCTCGAAATAGTAAGGAAAATTATATTTATACTTACTATTTTAATTTTTTTTAAAAGAATTGTCTAAATGAAGACGGAATTTTTTTATCAGAAAAAAATAATAAAAATACAATAACACTCTTGCATTCCAATTTCTTTCAACTTCCAATGTCAAAATTTTAGAGTGAAAAAAAGGTATTGAGCGGATAAATCTGATGTTAAATATGTGATTGTGGATATTACTGCCATCTACTTGTCAAAACTAAACAAACTTTTAGCTGATAAAACACAATACCACTTTCCGTAGCGATTTGGCTAAATATTTCGCAACTATATTATTGAAGTCTGTGGCTTATACAGTGCACGATGCTATGCGAACAACGAGGTAATAACTAAAGGAGATGCAATCATATGTACGATCCGTGTACATGAGCGTACCCAAAATTGCCCTGTGTTTGTGTATGTTTCACTCCGCCATTTTTGGTCTTCGCTGTCAAATCCATACTTAGGTTTGGTTGGTTTTGTACTTGGTGCATTGACGCAGGAAAACCCGTGAAATAACTGTAGGGGCACGAAGCAAATGTTACTCAAAAACTTTTTACCACTGAACTTTTCTTCTTAATAGGTCTGTCTGTTTACTTTTGAGTAAAAATCTTTGTGTAAAAATCAAGTAAAAACTTTTATGTGGTAGAGGGGATAAATCAAGAAAAGTTACCAGACACTTTTCGAGTAAATTTTGTTTAGCTTGTCATGTGTCAAAATTTTGGCTGCTACCTTTCCGTCTAAAACAGAAAAAAATTAATTAATTTGAAATACGTTTTAAAAAACCCACCCTCTTTAATATTTTTTTTTTTAATTTCGACTCTTTAGATTATCATTTTACATTCTTTCGATAACCCAACAAACGGCTTAACCTCAAATTTAATACTTTTGACAGTCAGCTGATTGCATATCAAAGTTACACATCCTCTTGATCATGAGTAAAAATGTGCAACTTTGTGCAAGAGGGGAAACGTATAAATTTACTCGATTTTTACTAGTTAAAAGTAAACAGACGGTTTGTGAGTAAAAATGCGTAAAAGTTTTTACACCGAGTAAAAACTTTCGAGTAAACAGTGTTATGGAAGTATGTTGAAGGCGACTTGACCAGGACGTTAAGTCCAAACTGCCAGCATGGGCTGACAGATCGCCTGATGACAACGATAGCACAGGGCGGCATGCTAGCACCTCGGCTAAGGGTGGCGGAGAGTGTGGGGGAGTTCCCGAAAATACCTGCCGCTGTCATCATCCATAATCAAAAAAATTTCATGCCTGCATACAAAAGAGCCGACACACACTCGGTCCTGAAGGGACCCTTACGTCACTTACCTACTTACTGTGGAAGGCGCAGATGTTCTGCCTTCATGGCCTTGCCCCATCCTCCCTATGACTCTGCTCGGCACTATCTGCAAAGTCCCTTTGGCTGACCTGTGGAAGAAATTAGAGCGGACCTATGCGACCCCGAATTGAAAAGGCTCCAGGATGTGAAGGAAGAAAGAAAATATTCAATCCATATTTACGTTATAATGATCAAAATAGGCTCATATATAAACATTGTTATTAACCTACAAATAGATACATTCTCTATTATTAATTCAATTCCATAAAATTACATAAGTAGCTAGGCGTACCCATGAAGTTAGACGTATATGTATGTAATTATAAGTTTAAGTTCAAGATATATATATATAAAACGCACAAAACTTGACCATATCAAAAAGGTTCTGCAATGCTATACGTATATGTATGTACTTATAATCTTAAGTTTAAGATAGATATATATAAAACGTGCAAAAATTAACTAACCATATCAAAAAGGTTCTGCAGTGCAAGTCACTGCCGGAACCGAAGTGTAATACATATGTATGTTAAAAAAACAAAGTGTAATATTTCAAAATTACTCACATGTGAATCCTCGGCACGATGAAGCGCTTCAGCATTGCCTCCTGGATAAGAATTAACTGGAATTTTAATAATTTGATTACCCTGCTCTATCGCCAGAACACTTTTTGGGGGATGGTACTAGGGTTATGTCGCTTGTTATATGAAAAATTTTTTTCCTTATACCAAAACATATTTCTCGGTGATCAGATGGATCCTGGTGAAGTTAATATTGTTTCAATAAAATTTTCCCCGCTTTTTCTGCGTGCCGTAGGAATGAATCTCCTGCTGCGCGGGTTGAAGGTTAGCTCGAGTTCGGGGGCCTCCAATATGGGAGGAATGTGCCCTCCTACTTCTTTTCCCTCTTTTAGAAAATGTAAATGCACCAGGTCCGGTACCAAGCTCAAAACTTTATCAAATTAGAACTTGCCCAGCAAGTGGAAATAATATGCCTTATTATGAAAATATCCCTCAAACATTTGCTTTTCATACGTCTCTCTAATAAGAGATATTATTTAACACAAAACGAAATATAAATTAGTTCTTTTAACTACCTTTTCGAGGTTTTTCCTGACGTACGCCACACCAGATTCGAATTCCAACAGATCCTTTTTCTTATTTCATAAATGGGGCTCCGGAGGGAGACGCCAAGTTTTATGGGGTGCCGTTGGCGGATTAATCTTTGGTTACTGTGCGAATAATGTACCAGGTGGGGATGTAAATTTATTAATAACTATAAGTATTCTTCGAACTTACGTGAGGGTTTTTTTTTTCTTCGTCGGATTGCGGCGAGAAATATTTGATCTTGCGGGATTTTAATCTTAACGACCTTACTTTCCTGCTAGCAAACTATGACAGACCGATATCGATGGTCTTCTTCTTCTTTCTGTCACTGAACATGACACCGAGCTTGAGAAAGCATTTCTCTCGGTCGGGGCGCGTTTTGGTTTCATGCTGTAGTCGACAACAAGCCGGGCATACACGCTTCAGTCCGTGGTGACATATTGCTATATGCAATATGCTACGACCATAACAGGGCAGAGTGGTCTGCGCCACCCGTGGTTCAGACGACGCTGAAAAATGGTCGACTGAGCTAGCCGGTCTTACACATAGGCCTCATCACTGCGGGCGCTCAATGTGTGTCACGACCCACGACCCTATGTTTTCCTCATCCTCAGACTCTACTTCCGATGACACGTCGAGGACACATCCTTGAAGTTAATCGTTGCGCAAATAAAAGGGTCCCAGCAATAAAAGATTCAACAGGTGCGAACATTGAAATAAATAAATGTATATATATAGACAGCACAAGTGTATATATGGACATCACGAGTGTATATATGGACATCACGAGTGTATATACCTAATATCACAGCTGAATGAAGTATCACAAAAAGACTAATGAAAATTCGGAAAAAAAATTCTCATAACATGAACGAAAACTCCAAACATAAAAATCTACCAAAAGGTATCGTGGCATTAAGCCAAAAAAAAAAAAAAAAACAATTCCTAAAAGAATTGATACAAAGGGGGATCTAGTAAACGATGCTTCCTCCTCCCACACTCCAAGAGCGAACTCTCAACATAAGAGGTATCCAGGTCGCTCCCTCCCTTTCCAGGTCAGAATATCTATACAAGCAAGTGACGTGAGTGGTGCATGAAAAAACTACATATTCACGATTCTCTATGGGAATCTTTGGAGAAAGTCAGCTGGAGAAATTGGGGGCTGGAAAAGTTGAATGATATCCCTCAGTCAGACAGTTAGCACATGCCAGCTTCCGGGCTCCGAGGGTATCAAGCAACCATTCCAGTCCCATCCCACGAGACCTCACCGAGTATTGTATTGGTCGCTTCAAGTCGGTTACCAAACTAAGGAATGGTGAATCGACATCCTCCTCTTGGTATGAACTAGCCATACCGCGGGGCCACCAGGCTAAAGAGATGCCGACGCAGCCACCATTCCCCCGTCGAACCGACCAAAACAATCCCGGGTCAGCTCCACGAGACAGACATTTCCTCCCCCCTTCCTCTCCTCCGATTGCTCCGTCTACCTAGTCACACATCTGGGCACAGCCATGAACGAGGTCAACTAATTAGCTATAGGCCAAGAAGTTGTCTCACAGGCTCATGGCCCTGTCCAGTCGCACGATCAAAATGGACAGGCTCAATGAGAATCGAAATAAAAAACTTTCGTGAGGCCACCTTCCATTTCCATGGCTGAAGGCCAGCGGGAAAGATCAATTTCAAAAAAATTCAAAAAAAATTCAACAACTGTTCAGGCTTGAGGCTTGACCGAAGTCAAACCTAAAGCCGGATTTCAACTTTCAAAAAATTTCATTAAAAACTTTACTTTACTTTAATCAAAAAATTCAAAATATCAAAGACTTCCAATAAAACTTTCAAAATATTTCGTTACTTTACAAAAAAAATTTTCAACAAAACCAATTAGACTCAGGTCCACCCATATCTTCTACTGGATGTGAGACCTGAGGTCAATCAACTGGCAGACACCAGATGATCATCTCTCTCAAAGTCTCAGTCCCCAGTAAAATTTATATTTAGACCACCGAAGTCTAACTGAGGTGGCCCCACGTTGGGCGCCATTTTGTTATGGAAGTATGTTGAAGGCGACTTGACCAGGACGTTAAGTCCAAACTGCCAGCATGGGCTGACAGATCGCCTGATGACAACGATAGCACAGGGCGGCATGCTAGCACCTCGGCTAAGGGTGGCGGAGAGTGTGGGGGAGTTCCCGAAAATACCTGCCGCTGTCATCATCCATAATCAAAAAAATTTCATGCCTGCATACAAAAGAGCCGACACACACTCGGTCCTGAAGGGACCCTTACGTCACTTACCTACTTACTGTGGAAGGCGCAGATGTTCTGCCTTCATGGCCTTGCCCCATCCTCCCTATGACTCTGCTCGGCACTATCTGCAAAGTCCCTTTGGCTGACCTGTGGAAGAAATTAGAGCGGACCTATGCGACCCCGAATTGAAAAGGCTCCAGGATGTGAAGGAAGAAAGAAAATATTCAATCCATATTTACGTTATAATGATCAAAATAGGCTCATATATAAACATTGTTATTAACCTACAAATAGATACATTCTCTATTATTAATTCAATTCCATAAAATTACATAAGTAGCTAGGCGTACCCATGAAGTTAGACGTATATGTATGTAATTATAAGTTTAAGTTCAAGATATATATATATAAAACGCACAAAACTTGACCATATCAAAAAGGTTCTGCAATGCTATACGTATATGTATGTACTTATAATCTTAAGTTTAAGATAGATATATATAAAACGTGCAAAAATTAACTAACCATATCAAAAAGGTTCTGCAGTGCAAGTCACTGCCGGAACCGAAGTGTAATACATATGTATGTTAAAAAAACAAAGTGTAATATTTCAAAATTACTCACATGTGAATCCTCGGCACGATGAAGCGCTTCAGCATTGCCTCCTGGATAAGAATTAACTGGAATTTTAATAATTTGATTACCCTGCTCTATCGCCAGAACACTTTTTGGGGGATGGTACTAGGGTTATGTCGCTTGTTATATGAAAAATTTTTTTCCTTATACCAAAACATATTTCTCGGTGATCAGATGGATCCTGGTGAAGTTAATATTGTTTCAATAAAATTTTCCCCGCTTTTTCTGCGTGCCGTAGGAATGAATCTCCTGCTGCGCGGGTTGAAGGTTAGCTCGAGTTCGGGGGCCTCCAATATGGGAGGAATGTGCCCTCCTACTTCTTTTCCCTCTTTTAGAAAATGTAAATGCACCAGGTCCGGTACCAAGCTCAAAACTTTATCAAATTAGAACTTGCCCAGCAAGTGGAAATAATATGCCTTATTATGAAAATATCCCTCAAACATTTGCTTTTCATACGTCTCTCTAATAAGAGATATTATTTAACACAAAACGAAATATAAATTAGTTCTTTTAACTACCTTTTCGAGGTTTTTCCTGACGTACGCCACACCAGATTCGAATTCCAACAGATCCTTTTTCTTATTTCATAAATGGGGCTCCGGAGGGAGACGCCAAGTTTTATGGGGTGCCGTTGGCGGATTAATCTTTGGTTACTGTGCGAATAATGTACCAGGTGGGGATGTAAATTTATTAATAACTATAAGTATTCTTCGAACTTACGTGAGGGTTTTTTTTTTCTTCGTCGGATTGCGGCGAGAAATATTTGATCTTGCGGGATTTTAATCTTAACGACCTTACTTTCCTGCTAGCAAACTATGACAGACCGATATCGATGGTCTTCTTCTTCTTTCTGTCACTGAACATGACACCGAGCTTGAGAAAGCATTTCTCTCGGTCGGGGCGCGTTTTGGTTTCATGCTGTAGTCGACAACAAGCCGGGCATACACGCTTCAGTCCGTGGTGACATATTGCTATATGCAATATGCTACGACCATAACAACAGACAGACCTAATTATTAACTTTTTTACGTTCACGTTTGCAAATTCAGTAAATACTTTTGAGTATATGAAAATAAGAGCGATTAAAATTGCGCATAGGCTGTACAATTGTGTACAGGTGTATAAATTTGACGGCGCTTATGTACAAACAATATCAGTGTCATTGTGTTAGAATTGGGTACGCGATATTTACTATGTTTCCATGAGCCAGAATTGAGTTAGGATTGAGTTAGCGTTAAGTTTTGCTGGCTGAGTTAACTCGATGCTGTTTCCATGAACGGCTTGAATTGAGTTGACATATAATATATTTCATACAAAGTTTCTGGATTTGTATTGAATAAGCCACCCATCCGCACTACTCTAACTAATACTTACACAAAATCCAACTCAACCCGACTAGTTTCGTGGAGTTAATATGGATTGAACGAAACTCAACTCAATTCTCGTTTCCATGAGAGCTAATTCGGATCCAATTCGGATTGAACTCTGCATGGAAACATAGTAATTTTCTCATTTGCATCTCCTTTAGTTCTTACCTCGTAGTGAGAGTAGAAAAAGAAAGGGTAGAAGGAAGATCTGATTCTGAGGTTCTTCCTACGACTTCTGATTGGGCTTGTAAGTGTGATTCGAAAAGGTGGAAATTTTGTTGAGGTGCAGTGAAACGAAAATTATAAAGAAGCGAAAAATAATCGCTGTATCCGCAAGGGATTTTAATAAAATATACAGAAAGTGTGGATGGATAAAGTATAGGACTAAACGACAGGGATATAAAAAGGCTCCAGCGTGGTGATGAAAAATTTTTGAGGTTTTAAGTCATCGCGTGCCGAAAGTCTGGATAGTTGAAAAATGTTTATCTGAAGTCCTTTAATAACTGACAGGAAATTCGTTTGATTTCTGTGTAAGGATTGTGCCGACCACTTTTTGAAGTGACTACGACTCATTCCCAAAGTTGTAGCAATCAAAATTTTGCCTAGACTAACGGCGGAAGGAATTTGGTAAGGAGATTTGTTCGAATATTTGTGCTGCAAGAAACTGAAAAATTTTTCTAAGAAGAATAGAGTGCGGAGATAATTAGCTTAGCTAAAAAGTGGCTAAAATAATGGCTCCGTACAAATTTATTGGTTTGAAGAAGTTGATGTTCATTATAATAAGTTTTGCCAAAAAAATGGCTTAGTATTAATTTAAAATAATTAAGGAATTTATTAAAAATGGAAGCTCACGTTTTGCAAAAACGTTGGCTGTAGGAATTTGCGAATGAAACTTACCAAAATAGTCTATTTAAAAGCTTGTCTTTAATTTTAGTGTTGAAGCTAATTGATGATTTAGTAGAAGTCATATGAAAAATGAATTTCAGAAATTTGCTAAAACATTGACGACAGAAATTTGCTAATGAAATTTACTACAATAATTTTTCTACAAATTTTTTTGCTAAATAGTCATGTCAAAGATAATTAAATAATTTATTAGATACTTATACAGCAATTCCATACCGAAACGATCAAAATTTTCATTCTTTGGACCCTTATAATATAGAGCAAACAGGAATAGTTGAATCGTGTAAAATTCGTGTACATGAGCGTAATTTGTCAAGAGCAGGAGGTTATACATACATAGGAGTAAGTGAGATGCTGGGAGGAAAATTTGTCAAAGCTGGGTGCAGAATTGTCAAATGTGATTTTGTTTTGTGAACAGGTTTTGCGAAATTTAACAAAAGTACGGAAGTAATTCTTTTCAAAACTATTTATGTTTGAAGTTTATTTTGTGCAAAGTTTGATAGTGCCACTAGTGCCTGTTAAAATCTTCATATCAATTAAAAAATCAGAAATGAAGTGCTCGGTCAGTGCTTGCAAATATAAATTGGATTATAAACTAGGGAGTCCCGTTTGAGGCAACTGCACTATCTAAATTATCTTTTTTTGTTAATACAAGCAAAGTTTTATATTAATTAATTATGTGAATTGTTTCAAAATAAAGCAGAAAAAGAAAATTTTTTACCACAGATGCTCCTCTCAAAACCTTTGTTTACTTTTTGCAAATTGACAAGTTGCTTAGAATAGGGATGGCGTGTAAATACATGTAAAAATGGACTACCAACACAACCAGAAATTCATTACGCAAAATCTGGCTTATCACCATTCCTGTTTGCTCTATATTCTAAGTTTGGAAGTATTAAAAAATATTGAACCCGGATTTTTTTGTTAGCCTGCCGATCTCTGGTCTTGGATACAGGGTGACTCAAATTTTAATGTTTTCACTGGGGACGTATTTCTCAATTTACTGATTACTTGGGATCGGCTTATTCGATTCTTGTGATATCTCAAATTAAAGGTATTAAATGGATTTTCCAAAGAAATAAAAATAAAAAAATAACAAGTATTGAAGAAGAAAACACAATTTTTATTAATTTTGGATTTTTGACCCCCTCCGGAAGAAAAAGGCCCCCCCCCCAAGCTTTCTTATTTCTCCCCTCACTCCTGGAGCCCTCACATGATGAAGGTTGAATAAGGTCCGCTTCTCCACTCCGCCTTTCAGGTCACGTCTTAGGGACATTGCATATCATAAGTACACTTCATCAAGTACTCACAGTGATTGCAAAATAAGTGGTGTAAAGTCCCTTCAGGACTGGATGTGTACGACGTCTCTTTTGTGTAGGCACAATTTTTTGGCTTTTGTAAAATGGTGCGTGACAGCGGCAGGTGTCTTCCTGTAACCCACCGTACCCTCTCCGCCAATAACCAAGGTGTGTTAGCGTGCCGCCCTGCATCCAACGCTGAACACGGAGGGAGCTATCAGCTTCAGCTGATAGACTGGATTTAACGTCCAAGACACTCATCCACTTGTTACCATAAGAAGTCAATTCATTCATCTTTAACTACCTTGGACTACAATTTGTCAAATTGACATTGTCTCCAATTTTCAATTCATTATTTAATTCAGAAAATATGCAACTGATGTAGGATGATTGCGCGTATTCTGGTTCTGTTATCCATAAATTTTATTGTGTTGTAATCTCCCAAATAAGTTCCTAACAGTAAACTGAGGTTCCTTAATAAACGTTCTTCTGGCTGGTCTTCATAAGCAGTTCAAGGAACTTGCTTTGCTTCATCTTATGGGCTCTTAATATACTTTAACTTTAGCTCATGGTCTCTTTACACATTGGCTCCTAAGGTGGTGGAGCTTTCAGTGCTTCGGCGGTTAATCCCTTGCTCATTTCCGATCTTTTCGTTTTGTTTGGGTCTTGTATAATTTGATATCGTTCATTGTTTTGTCTAGATATATAATATGTTCCATGGGCACACCTGATTGTTGGGCCTACCCATTTGCTTTGTAATTAGGTATATCAGTTCCTAAGCTTTCTTTTTATAGTTCCTAAATATTTTCTGTTATGTAAGGCAGTTGATATGCCAGACACTGGCTATATCTACTGTATATTTTATCATATTTCGCCCATTATTTCAAAATTTACATTTACTTTTGTATTATTTCAAAATTTACATTTACTTTTTTATTATTTCATATATCATTTTTTGGGCTTCGAATTAAGCTTATTGTTTTGGTCCTTCATCTTTAATATATAGTATTGGAGCCTGTTCGCTGCTCCTACATTAATTCGCTAACAATTTTGTAGTCTACTAACAATTGTTATTGTTACTTTTCTGTCTTATGTTAATCTGCATTTGAGGCTTTACTTTAAGCTCGTTTTATATGTCTTCATTATCCTAATCTATAGTGCTAATATTATCTTCTACAGCAATGAATCTGTTCATTGCTCCTTTATTAGTTTGCTCGGTAATTCCAATTATTACTCACTCTGTACTTATCATTGTCACGTAGCGTAAGCTGTGGTTCTTCTTACGCTTAAATTTGAAATCCATCCCAAGGGTTCACTTTCTTTGTTTTTACACAGTCAATTTAGTAATAGATCTTTCTCATAGTTCTCATAGTTCCAATTACATAAATTCTTTCATATTAGAATCAACCATCAATAACATTCAATTATCAAACATATCAACAAACATATTCACTAACCAACCATTATTAGCTAACCTGCATTTCTGGTATGCTCGCTGGTCTCGGTAAACCCTGCATTACTATATCTTCCTATTTTTCTATACCAACATCATATGCGCTTATTGTGGGTGGGTTCATGTTCAGTCTCGGATCCGCTACATTTTGCTAGGGATGCTAAAGGGGACTTCACTCGGCCACTAAATTAAGTTAGCAGGGCTTGTGCTATTAATCAGGGGTCTCATAAATAAATGTACTTTGACTTTGAATAAAAGATTTTCTATTCTATTCAAATCAAATCGAAAAGCATGTATTTTCATACCCCTGCTTAAGCTACGAATATTCTTTGATTACATTTAAACGCAAATTAAATTGAAGGAACGATTTCCATATTGATTCCTTACTAATGAAAAGCAAATGAAATTTTACAAACAATTTTATAAACATTTATAACATACCCATGTTATTGCTCCAAGCAGATCGTTTTGCATAGAATTTTCCTCGCCATCACCTACATTTTTCCGATTATTCCTTCCTTGGCCGCCACTCTTTGAGGATCCACTTTGTTCGTGGCATCGGACAAACCATGGTCCAGGAGAGTTTCCTGTCAAAAGTTTACACTTTACTGTTTTCTTCGCAGTAGAATCATTATCCGATGATGTTCTAACCCCCGGAACTTGTTGGGTTCCAGTTCCCCAATGCCAATTTTTAGAAACGTCTAACACATTATAAGCGCGTTCAATGCTCTCTCTTAAGCGGCGGCTAACATATTTCCACATGTCTTAGCTATTAATTACATTAAATGTTATTATTTCCTTTTAGTTATCAATATACCGCAGTTTGAGTATTATACAAAATTAAATGACGTTTCAATAAACTCTTGACACTACGCGATATTGCCAGATTCCAGAAAAACAAAGCTAGAAATACAATCACAGACTTTAGAAGCTGTGGGCGTGTATCTTTATTCTGCTCAGAGCACTCCGCGCGCTCTGAACACCGATTTTTTGTATCTTTATTTACTTTCAGAGTACTCTGAGCGCTCTGAACGTGTATCTTTATTATTGCTCAGAGTCATTGAATAAATAACTAATAAGGAAACGGCATATCGGGTGAAAACCTAAGCCACTCGTCGAAATGTATTAGTGTGCTGTGTTTGTGTTCGTTTCGTCATGGCAGTAGTGAAACCGTGAAATTTTTTAAGGGGGACATTTTTTATAATCCAAATTGCTATGTAAAATAAACAAATTTTTGGCGCCCCCTTATCTTCAGATAATATTCCTTGGCGTTGCCTATGATAATTTAAGTGACTTGTTAAGCAGAACTTTCAAATAAGTGACCAGCCCTCTTGTCGTTTCTCCCCCCGCTCCCTTGTTTTGACTGTCATTGAATTGCCTACTCACGTACACTGTATTCGCACGAAACCCCGCTTCCTTATTAGTTATTTATTCAATGCTCAGAGTGCTCTAACTAATCGTAGATAAACCTCGGAGCATTTGGAGCAATCCGTCAGTAATACCAATAGAGCGCAAAAAAATCCTATTAAAAATGTGAATACTTTTTTAAATTACATATTTCCTTCACCCCTTATTTATTTTTATAACTTTATTATTATTATTTATTTATTTTTATAAAGAATTTTGTATTTTCAATAGATATTTCACAAATCATAAGTGCTGCCAATATAAAGAAAAACTACCAGAACACTCAGAGCACTCCGGATTTGTATCTTTTTTCCAGAGTGCTCTGAACGTTCTAAAAAATCTGTTCGATCTACGGAGCAGAAAAAAGTTACACACCCTCAATTGCTGCATCAAATTAATTTTTGAATACATGTTGCCATGATACAGATTAAGGGCTTGTTCACAAGTGTGATTTATCGCATGCGACAGAGCTCTGATTGGCTGTAGTAATGTTGTTGTCGTTGAACATGCTTACTCTTTCTACGTTTCATGCGATACCAAAATTTATCGCAGCAATGCTCTTAGTTTGGTGCGATTTTCACCTTAACCTTAACATTTATGTTTGTTTACATTTGTAATCGGATGCTAAAACTCCGCAGTGATGTCGAAATTTATTATAATATGTAAATACATAAATATAAAAACATAAATATTATGTAAATTTCACACATTTCTGCTTGCCACTACAAAACTAAGCAAATTAAGTTGTAGCCTCTGTCAACCTTGTGAACGTATCGTGCGATAAAAACCAGTCGCAAATAGAGATAGATTTATAGAAAGAGCAGGACATCACCAAAATATCGCACGTATCGTATCGCTCTCGTGAACAGGGTTTAATATATCATGTATCATGACATGTTGCTACATTAGGGCAAAGCAACGATGCGACGCGATAAAGTCGTCGACAAAAGGCAGAGAAAATTTCTAAAATCGATCGTCTCGCCCTTAGAATATAGAGCAAACAAGAATTGTGATAAGCCAGATTTTGCGTAATGAATTTCTGGTTTTGTTGGTAGTCCATTTTTACATGTGTTTTCACCTTAGTAATTTGTCAAGAGCAGGAGACTATACGTAGGAGTAAGTGAGATGCTAGAATGAGGAGCTGTTGGTTGCATAATTGTCAAAGCTGTTGAATAATTGTCAAATGTGCTTTTGTGTTGTGAACAGGTTAATACAATCTAAAATTCTTTTCAAAACTATTAATGTTTGAAGTTTATTTTGTGCAAAATTTTATAGTGGCACTAGTGCCTGTTAAAATCTTCATATCAATTAAAAAAGCAGAAATGAAGTGTTCGGTCAGTGCTTGCAAATATAAATTGGATTATAAACTATCTTTTTTGTAATAGTATAGGGATTTGAAAGTATCCCCAAAAATAACAACACTAATATATTTTTGATTTATTTTTATTTTTAATTAAAAATACACGTAACAAAACTAATTCTCGGTTCTATTTTTCAGTAATATAACTAGACTCTTTATTTCTATATTTTTTACAAAATTTTTATTATCTATCTTTATTCAAAATCACAACGAGAATGACAATGGACGAAAATTTAAAAACAATTTAAAAAATCTGGCCTACTCACAAAACTTCGAACACGTAACGCAGTGCTTAACGAAATAATTTTGATTGCGAGGTAGTGCCAGAGGAATCGGAGGAGCTCTAAAACATATTTAATACAAATCGCCACAGTACTCCCCCACCAGCGAAACCGTGACGGTTTCAGCGAAATCGAGCGGGAACTATGATGAGTTGTCCACTTCGAGAAGTTCGTTCTGCACGTGCACAATCATCAACTCCAGTTTCGGCAAAAGTAACTGCGTGGCTGCTTCGTGGCGTCCGGCTGAGCAACGTGTTCTTCTGGAGTTTTACTACGAGACGAGGAAGGGGTTTGCTCAGTTGAGCTAACCTCATCGAAGACCTCTTCGTACCAAGATTTCAAACGATCGACGGAGATGTTGACTTCTCTATCCTTAATCCGCAGCGTGAAAAATTTGTAGGTTCGCTTTAGGACCTTGTAGGGACCTTCATAAGGAGGTTGCAGTGAGATACGAACTGCGTCCGTGCGTATGAAAACGGAATGGCAGTAATCCAAGTCTTTGAATCTGAAAAATTTTGTTAAAGAGTGGTTTGAAGCAGGAATGGGTTTGATTTGGTCCATAGAATCAGGCAGACTTGCTACAAAATCGTTTTGGGTTTTGAAAACTTTAGAATTTTGAAAGAAATTGTAAGGTAATCGATTATTCTCTCTGTAAACCATCTCTGCTGCCTTAGCACCGAATTCTTCCTTGAAAACGGATCCGTTTGACTGAGGATGGTATGCAGTGGTCCTAGAACGCTTGAAGCCGTACAATTTAGCTAATTCGGTAAAAAGTTGCGATTCGAACTGAGAACCTTGATCAGTAATAATAATTTTAGGGATGCCAAAACTTGCTATCCACTTTTGTCAGAGAGCTTCAGCAACAGTGACGGCGCTAATATCCGTAATAGGAATAGCTTCAGGCCAACGTGAATACCGATCGATGATGGTTAGGCAGTACCTAAAATTTTGTGAAGGTGGTAAAAGGCCAATAAGATCAATGTGGATTACTTCGAAACGGTTTGAGCACACGGGGAATTTACTAAAAGAACTCTTAACGTGTCTAGACACTTTGCTCTTCTGACAAGAGAGGCAGTTTTGAGTCCAGTTGCGGACGTCATTCTTAATGGAGGGCCAGAAATATTGAGCAGTGGTCATCTTGGTTGTCGATCGAATACTTGGATGAGAAAGAGAATGTACCAAATTAAAAATCTGTTTCCGAAAAGTTTCAGGAATGAAAGACCGTAAACCTTTGGGAGAATCCTCGCAGAAAATGTCTGAACCAGAAATGAGGACCTTTTTGAATTTGAGGGAGGAATTTTGAATCAGTTGGCTAAGTTCCTGATCTGTAGTTTGTTTCTCAGCAATGCCTTTAAAATCGATGGCGCTGGATACCTGAATTTCGTTAACACGAGACAAAGCATCGGCGACTACATTATCCTTACCGGCAACATGCCGAATATCGGTGGTAAATTGGCCGATAAAGTCCAGGTGTCGCAATTGGCGTGGTGATGCTTTGTCTGAATTTTGTTGAAAAGCGAAAGTTAAAGGCTTCTGATCAGTGAATAACACGAAACTTCTTCCTTCAAGGAAAAATCGAAAATATTTAATGGCACTGTATGCTGAGAGAAGTTCTCGACCGTAGGCGCTGTATTTGGCCTGAGCTGCAGAAGTTGAAGGATGTGCCAGCAGAGTGGCATGGCTCAGCTGCTGTTTGACCAACTCAAATGATTTCATAGAATCCTCCGACCAATCAACTTTTCGAGCGCCGTCCTTCTTGGAACCAGTAAGATAGGCGTTAAGTTTAGCTTGGTGAAGTGCGGTTAAAGGAAGGAAACGACGGTAGAAGTTCATCATACCAAGGAAACGTCGTAGTTCCTTGACAGTGCCTGGCCGTTTAAACTTGACTATTGCTTCAACTCGTTCGGGAGACGGTTTGATACCATGCTGATTTATGATATGGCCTAGAAAAAGTATTTGTTTTTGAAGAAATTTACATTTGTCCAAATTAATAAATAGGCCATGCTCCTTAACACGACTGAAAATTTTCCTCAGGTGATCCAAATGATTTTGATGCAACTTAAACATCATCAACATAGACGAAACAGAAAGGTAAATTGCGGAGCACAGAGTGAATGAACCTCTGGAACGTTTGTGCTGCATTGCAAAGTCCGAAAGTCATTCGAACGAACTCGAACAAGACGAAAGGTGTGCAAATTGCAGTCTTAGGGATGTCTTTAGGTTCAACTGGAATCTGGTGGTACGCCTTCGCTAGATCCAAGGTTGAAAAAAATAAGCACCCTTCGAGTTGATGTGCGAAATCCTGTATATGGGGTATGGGATAACGGTCTGGGACAGTACAGGCATTCAAACGCCTATAATCTCCACAAGGCCTCCATTCCCCGTTCTTTTTTAGGACCATATGCAACGGTGAGGACCAGCAGCTGTAGGAGGGTCGACAAATGCCTTGTTTGAGCGGAAAGTCGAACTCTTTTTTGGCAGCAGTAAGTTTATCTGGAGGTAATCGACGTGCCTTCGATACCACTGGTGGTCCAATGGTAATAATGTGGTGGGTTACCTTGTGCGCCACGGATCTCGTAAAGCCATTGTCGATGGTGATCAAACTAAATTCCTGCAGCAACTTTTGAACCTGCGGAAAAACTGTGGATTTAATTAATATTGACAATGAAGAATTTTCCGCTTTGACAAGACGAGCAGGAGCTTTTAGTGACGTTAGAGAGTCAACGAGATGACGCTTTTTAACGTCCACCAAAAGTCCGTAGTGGCCAAGAAAATCAGCACCCAGGATAGGCTTAGGAATATCCGCTATAATAAATTGCCATTGGAAATTTCGACGTAAGCCCAAATCTAAAGTTACAAGTTTTTTTCCATAAGTAAAAATGGGGTCGAGTTTGTCGAGTTTGCTGCCGAAAGGTAAAAATCACACGAAAGTTCTTGTTAAATTTTGTGGCCGGAATGACTGAAACATCGGCTCCTGTATCAACCAGGTAATATTGCCTAGAAGATTGGTCGAAAATGTATAGGCGATTGTTGTAAGAGGCCTGCCTTCCACTCGCCAAAGGAGAGGGGCCGATTAGTTTGACGACAGATTAGGATTTTCCTTACCTGCATTAATTTTGTTGAAGTTGCACGGAGGAATGCATTTGCTGGCCTTGCTAGCGAAACGCTGATGATACCAGCATAAGCCCTGCCGATTGGCAGAACTTGCAAAACCATGATGGTCTCGCTGACGACTTGTAGACCTACTACGGGGTTTGCTGGTAGAAGGCCTGCGATGAACAATGACTTTATCTTCGATTACTTGCATCAAGGCGTTAATCCGGTTGACCAACAAGCCGAGCGATGCATCGCCAGAATTTGCAAACGGGTTACGCACGGAACACATTTCTGGAGATGGCCGGACTTCTGAAATTTTGTCGGCGCATGTTGCAAGTTCAGAGAGAGATCCAGGGTTACAGGCGAGGATAGCTTGCATCTGTGATGACAATCGTTGAAGCCACAGCGTGACTTAATCGTTCTTGATTTTGAGACTGCATCTCACGAAGCAATTGCGAAGGCTTGAGATCTTCAAGAGACATCTCTGTGAGAAATTGTTGGATCTTCTGTTGCTCGCTACCGGACAGGCGAGAAATCAACATCTCCTTGAGCATCTTGTATCGATCCACAGACGGCGGGTTGAAGACCACGTCACTCACCACGCGTACCACATCCACATCCAACGCACTGACTGCTATGTTGAACTTGGTCCTGTCTTGTGTAATAGCTGCAAGCACAAACTGAGTTTCCAGCTGACAAAACCATAGTTCCGGTGCTTGCTTCCAGAATGGAGTAGGCCTCACAGCAACCGCCCCGAGATTCGTCGGTGGAGAGGCGACGACCTGTGAATAGTTGGAGACGATCGACGAATCGTTGGTCAAACTCATGATTTGAAATTAGCACTTCCTCCAACTCTGGAACCACAACACAACACTTCAAAAACTCTACCCAAAACTCGCGATACTTAACAAAAAATAAAAACGATTAAAATTGCGCATAGGTTGTACAATTGTGTACAGGTGTACAAATTTTACGGCGCTTATGTACAAACAATATCAGTGTCATTGTGTTAGAATTTGGTACGCGATATTTTCTCATTTGCATGTCCTTTAGTTCTTACCTCGTTTGTTAAAATATTGGAGAGATTGTAGCAGAATTAGTATTCTACATAAATTTTTGTGGAGAAATATTAACTTTAAGGAGGGTTTGGAGAGTCTTTCAGTCAGCCCAGCGTGGCCCAGCTATTAAAGACATTTACTTTTTCAGGAGGAATAAGAAGAAGTAATGCTTTTGGCGAGGCGATAGATAAATTTGTGTGCGGCTTTAGCCAAGTTACAATTACGGATATAAATAATAATTGTATGATAAATTCACAGCACGTAATGATAATAGAATTATTATTCTAATACCTAAATCGCAGGTAGAGTTCCACAGCCGTCGCTACATCTAACAGGATTTTCGTATAAACCTGTAGCAAAACTATTTATTGTTACTAAAACTTAGTTACGATAATATTGTCGAGTACCTAATGTTGATTATTGTAAGGCTCTGTCATTTCTATCACTTTAAAGGCAAAAGATTTTAGCATTTTGAAATTCTATACAGGCTCAGAAATAGCACAGTGAAGTCGTCACTCATATTCCTCAGATCTATCCTCTGTGCATGGCTCAAATTGTATAATTTTTTTATATTTTGTTATGGAACTATGTTGAGTGATTGACGACTGGACGTTAAGTCCCGACTGTCAGCATGAGCTGACAGATCACTCGGCGGACAGCGTTGACTGCAGGCATCGGGGCGATCGCCCCCTCCCCTAGAGCTCTAATAGTAATAAATCGAAATTTATATTCTAATCCAATGAAATAGAAAATACAAAAAAAAAATTTTTAAAAAAGACCGTTTCTAAAACGGCGTTAAAAAAATAGAAAATAATCTCTCCCTTCACTTAATGAATATATCACAACAGTTCTCCAGATTTTCCCTTCATTTTGCATTTAATTTAATTTTTAAATTATATTACATTTGTATATGAATTTTAAAATTTTCTAGGTATACAGAGAAAACAAGATCTGGATAGCTCAAATTACACTACAGTGAATAACAATTTCCCGAAATTTAAATTTGGAACTCCTAATGTTTATCAAAATACTTAATTAAATTACTTTCCTTTGAATATGCTTTCTTTGTGTACCATAAAAATTTTAAAATTTGTATACAAATGTAATTTGATTAAATTGAAAACTCTAGATAGTTATTTGATATATTTATTGTTTTTTCCTTTTTAGTCATAAATTATTCTCAAAAAATGTAAAATTATATCACTAAGGAATTTTCAGTACAAGCATTTTTGCACTTTTTTGTGATCGAAAGCTCACAAAAGCCGGGTATTTTGATGAAAATTAGTATGTTGGGAAAATTATCATAGCCGAGGTAATTAATCTCAGATTCAGTTGTCCTGCAAATATTTAATTTAAGGCAAATAGGATAATATATATATTAACCCTACCTAATTAGCATTCCTCGAAAATTTCTTCCACCATTTAAGTTGCAAGAAATTGCAGTCCAGCCCAAGAAATTATGGTGTTTGAGCGAAATGCAGGTGACCTATGTATGAAAAACAGCAGCAGTAAGGCAAGTAAGAAGTGTGTAATGTCTATTTTATGTGGGATTAAATTTACTATGAAATTTTCATGCCAAAACGAAATGAGAAAGCTATACAGAGCGGTCCACAACTGATGGCAAGTGCGGGTATAGGGGGCGATGGGGGTGATCGCCCCCCCCCCCCCTAGAGCAAACGTCTGAATCCGCCCTTGATTGCAGGGCGGCACGCTAGCTCGTGTTGTATATGCAAACCGCAGTATACATACAACGCCTTAGCGATTGGCTAAAAGCCCCGAGAAGGGAGCACCAATGTGCCTAATAAAATTTCATACATAAAATTTTCACATAAGCTAACCATGCTTAAAACATGGTTGGCTTATCAATTTAATCAGTGAAGAAAATTGCGTCAGCAACTTTCTTCACATTCCATAGAATTCAAACAAAATTATTCCCATGGCAAATTTTGCCTTCAGCAAAATTTGCCAGTAGAGGTATTTAATTTGAAAAATAAAAGACAAATCGTACCTTCAGTACGATTTGTCGTGAAAATTGCAATATGTATGTACGAACGTACATACATATCACAAAAAAAGCTTTCGCGATAAGAAGAGCGCGCCGCGAAAATACATTGTATGTATACGCGCGCGGCAATTCTAATCGTCATGGCAGTGGCTGATGTTTATCAAAGCATCAAATTTCAAGCCTCCGTCCAACGAAAAAATATTCTGGACTTGTTTAATCAAGTCCAGAATAAATGAAAATTGTCTCAGGGTGAAAATGCAACTATGCATTTTCTACCCTGAACGAGGGCTCTTGATCGCGACGAAAGTGATCAAGAGCCGAGTTGGACTTTGCATTTTAAAAACGGCGGTTGGCAGTAACCAAAAAAATTAGAGATCTGAAAAATTCGGTGGTTCGGCGGTTGAAATCAGTAACAACGAGATTGAGTTTGCTTTGGAAATAGAGTAACCAAAAAAAAATTAGGGATCTGAAAAATTCGGTGGTTCGGCGGTTGAAATCAGTAACAACGAAATCGAGTTTTTACTCTTTTTTCGGTTTTGGCAATTAAAAAGAAAAACGCTGGATATATGGTGTTGACGTGTATTATGGATGTAAGATAAAATCACGAAAAGGTCAAGTTTTAGTGTAAAGAAAAATTGTAATACCACAGTTAAGAGAAAGTTTCAGTGTATAGAATAACAACCAAGATAAAATAAATAAACGGTGGAAATACATAACAACGCAGTGGCGTTTTAATTTGCCCTCAGTGAATGTTCCTCGGACCAAAAAGAGGTTAGTATAACAATTGGCGCAGCCGGTAGGATAGAGGAAGCCTACTTTAAACCAACGAAGTATAAGCGCTCGAAAACTCTCCATCCTACGAATCTAAAAGGAGTTTAGGACGAGATCAAATACTGGGCAAGACACCCTACCCTTCGCCTGAAGTTGAGTCTGGCTTCAGGAATATTTCGATCTTGTCGGCTCCCAACGCTCGGGGTCGGACAGCTTTAACTGCCTCTGTTTGAAAAACACGCAGCCACCCCCTCATCAAAGCACAAAATGCCAACGTGGACAATAGCGGGCTTCATCCCAGCCCAGGAACGTAAGACGTCCATAGCCGAAAATTCCAACGCGAAACTTGAAGGAAGAATCCTCAACCGACAATCTGCGATCCGGAGCTGAAAGGGACTTCGAAGTAGGCAACGCGCCCCCCTTTCAGCTTTTATCCAGGGGAATTTAAGAAGGCCACGGGCCCCCCGGCAGCAAAAGAACTTCAATCACAAAAACCAGCGATCCTGAATTGAGAGGGACCTCGAAGAAGGCAATAAGCCCCACTCTCAATTTGAACCAAGGGAATTAAGACGGCAGAGGCCCCCCTAGCTGCAAATTTTACACCCGGTGGTCCATGAGCGAGGAAAGCTACCACCAAGAGACGCCGCAGGAAATATTACCATCTCTACCAACTCCACAACAATCTTCCTCACCGGGCGACGCACAGGAAGTTCCGTCTCGGAACGAAGGAGGCAACGAGGGAGCAACATCCGCAACAGAGGGTGGAGAACAAACACCCCCAACAAATTCAACAACAAGAGGAGTAGTTAAGCTATGCGGTTTCTGGATCACTTTTTCCATACAAAAAGTGTTCGGAAATTTCAAACTATTTTGCTGGCTCTGGACTGGGTTCTGAGCCACTGAGGGGGATTCCGTCTAGTGGTATACGTCACAGGGTATGCCTGGAGAATTCCTTTCCTACCGTATGGCGGACCAGGAGATGACGCCAGCTTTTTGTTTGATCTGGTCTTGGAGGCTACAATTTGACCTTTGACCTTTCCTGTGTCTGGGTGCTGGAGGTTGTCTGAGAGCTTTAGTGACAATATGTGATATCGGGGATGTATACTTGTCAGCTTGAGTTTGTTGTTAGTTGTTCACTTTAGTATGAGTGCCTGTGGTATGTTGGGCTGGGTTACTTGGTGGCTGAGTCTGGCTCACTTTTTCCATACAAAAAGTGCAAGGTAGATTCCAACTATTTTGATGGCTCTGGACCGTGGTTCTCGTGAGGGGAGAGGAGAGGGGGATGGGGCTGAGGTCGCTTTTGTACTGAAAAGTTGACATCATCTTGAAGTTTTCTTTTAGGAGGATACTTATGCCATCAACAACAGCCAATGTAGGCAGGTATGTGGACTTGGATATGTCCGATAATCAAATTCTGAATAATGTAAACAAAATCGCATCCGAGTAAAGTAAACAAATTGGGCGATATTTACACACACCACCCATACACACACACACACACACACACACACATACACACACTATGTCATACCAAAATGTTTTCAGTACCATGTTATTAAATTAGCAACAACAACAACTAACGTAGGTAGATATGTTGGCTTAGATAAGAAATGGCCTAATTTTTGCTCTTCAGGTGTAATGCTCCTAATTTGATTCATTGCATAAACAATTCGAATAATGTAAACAAAACCGCAGTCGAATAATGTAAACAAAATTCTCACAGAGCCGAGTAAAGTAAACAAATTTATGAAAGATTCTCAATAGCTGAAAAAAAACAACAACTGATATGATGTCTTAGATGAGTATTGAAAATTTCTATTGCTGAAAAAAAAACAACTGCGGATTAAAAGCCAAGAGTGATCATGATATCTAAAAATAGATCACGGCTGCTTGTAAGAAGTAGTGGAAATTAAAGCCTCGGTGGCCAGGTGGCTGGTAATTTGATACCGCCAAGTAAAGTAAACAATGGTTTTTGCATCTAGGAGTGTGTATTGAAAAGTCATAAGTTTTATGAAAAATTGTTTTTATTTTAAAGTTTCTTTTTACAAAAATTTGTTTTTATTTCCAATAAAATTTCTTATTACAAAAGTATTTCTTATAGCACATTGCCCAATATGAACTTGGCAAGATGGAGCATTTGTGTTAATCTCTATTAGTTTTCCACAGTTGTATTCATCTTCGACGTTGATAATGATTTCACCCTCTCCAACTATCTTCTGCATCCAATGAACTTTTTCAGCTCCCTTTACATATATGATTTTATTTCGAAGCAGTGGTTCAACTATAGTGTACAGCTTGTGATACGGTATGTAGCCATCATCCCAGCGGAATCCATGAAAATTGTGCTGAAGCCATTTTACTTGTCTCTTTTTCGCTGAAGTCAAATCCTTGTATCTGAACGGTGGTTGAAATATAAAGTGCTGTATCTGGTTTTCATTGTTTAAAATTGCCAGTTCTTTAGTGATAAATTCATTGAGACTAGTTTTGAATCCTTGAACGTCTACGATGACAGCCATCTTCTTAATTTAACTTTCTAACTTCACTTGTCAGCGGACTGTATTCCACTATTCGATCGTGTAGAAGCAGACAATATGCTGTTGTATTAGCCGGTATATTTTTAGATGTCTTGAATTCTAGCCTTATGTCAACAGGTCCAGTTTTTATTGTTTCATTTTGATGTGAGCAATCAATGACAGCGATCGGAGCATCGGTTTTGAACTTCTCCCATGTGAGGAACGGCTGATACTGATGACCATAGTATGATTGTGTAAACTTTAGATACATCTCATACAGCAATGCGTATCTATTCAAATCAAATTTCAAATTCAAATCATCATAGGGATATGATTCTGAGTTCAAATGAACTGTAACATCGGTGAGTTTGCAGTGATCAAACTTGCTTGCATCTTTGGTTTTATCGTTCCTTCGATCCGTTTGTAATGCTAAGATGATAAATCGAGGTTTCTCCAGTTGAGTGGAAGTCTTAACTGACCAGGTTTGATGCGTGGATTCCGGTAGTACTGGATACTCATATATGTCCCAGCTACGGAATGGTATTTGTATCGGGCGACCTCTCCCGATAATTTTAAATAGTTGCAGCTTTTCATCATCGGATACTGTAACATGTGGAATGCTCCATTGAAGTTTGGTAATTTCAATTTTCACCTCATCTGTGGGTGATATAATGGCATTATCGTCTGTCCTGCTCCGGATCAATATGAGTTCATGTTTGGAATTTATCAGAATATTCTTGTAATCTTCAGCGAATCTCAATAAATATTTCAGAGGTACACAATAGTTAAACAGTCCATTGGCTGGTATAACGGATGAATCTGGTGACCAACTGCCGTTGAGTAGTATCCTGCTTACATTTGCATTTAGCGATACGTAGTTTTTTAATGTTGTCGCAATCCCAAGATTTCTTGTACGATCGATGTACTTGTGTGTTGTTGAAGAATGATCCTGATATAATATTACATTCGATGCGTATAGTATTTAATTTAATGATGTTGACTGGCAACTCTGATGTATGCACTGTATTAGCAGCCAAGTTTCTTTTACTGAATCCTAGCAGAGGAGCTATGGATCTCTGTTTTTCAAAATGTATTTCTTCAGGTGCCTTAACTTCACTCTTCAATGTATTATTGTTAGCCTTTATCACAACTTTTATCCTTTACCCTTCTTTATCCAAGTACACTTGCACATATTTTGCTATATCATCAATCTCATAGGATCCAACAGGTATCTCAACAACCTCATTCCCTACATGAACCAGATTATTGCTCACATAAATATTTGGTATAGAGTTGTATGTTTGAAAATCAATTAATCCACAAACATAATCCGTTGCTAGCTCCAGCGGAGGAAAGTACTCAGCAGTGAGTAGAGATGAATTTCCCATGAGAGTAAGTGTTAATGACATGGCGGTTGATAATGAACTGTTACAATTTCAATATAGATACATTTATTTATAGATAATAATTAATGGTTATAACAATTATATAAAAACTTTAAACATAAGTGACCGCAAATTACTGCATCATAGTTCTGATAAGAGCTGTAGTTGTACGTAATATTACTACCCAAGTAGTTTATGAGCTCCCTTGGTGGTTGGAGATTGCCAAAGCTATCAAAGTATTCGATGTTATCACCTTTCTTGTAGTACGCTACCCAGTGTGTACCTGCTCCAGTTGAGATGTCCAAGTTAACAATACCGCTTTCTCGCTTCCATGGCTTTTTAGGTAGATTATCACGCATAAATACTCCTCTGAAGTGTGGCAAGTGTGTGGTATACTTGTGAAGATCCAACTCGTTTAGCGGTCTTTTGGGTAGCGTCTTTAATAGTTTTTTGGTTGAGGTTGTAGATAGAGTCCAAGTCCTTTTCTGTACGGCTTCAAGAACAGCCCGTTTCCATCTTTACCAACCGCAATAGTTTCCATTGCTTGGTTATGACGTTTGCTGAAAGCCCAGCAAACAGCGGGATGAGGAACGGAAGTGCTCCACCAACCTTTGGTATAGGTATCACTCGTGGAGTTTTAATTGATTTCTTCTTTCTTTTCACAATATTTTTAGCTGCACTAAGAGCTATTTTTGTAGCTTCCATCAAGTCTTTCGGTTTTTTTACTTTTAAAATTTTACGTGCATTTCGTACTGCTTCTCGGAATGTGGGTTGGCGTTTATTTTTAGCCTTAAGACCCATACCTAGCTTAATTTTAGCCTTCATTGCGTTTGTTATAAGCCAAGCGTTGGCACGTTCACTCAAATTTGCATCCGTAGATTTTGCACGCTGCCAGGCCTTTTCAGCTAATATTTTATCAGCTATATGTCGATCACTTGTGTCTTTATGCCGCGAGTATGCTATATCGTGTTCCTTGCAGGCTGCGTCCAGTGGATTAATGCCTGGATCTCCTCTCGCCAATCTTTGTTGTAACTTTGTTCCTGGTCCACAGTACTGGTATCCCGGTAGATGTAATTCTACAGGTAATTTGTTGATGATTGAATTTAATAGTCCTCTGCCCCCTTTCAAATATTTTCTAGAGCGTTTCGATTTGTGATCCGACATCTTATAAGGTTCCGATGATACTGTTGAAATGTAATATAAGCAGGTGTATTTATACGAATCCCGTTAGTCTTCAATATGCGGTTCATTAAACAACAACAAGCTTTTCCTGTTCGAAATGCTGATGTAGGTGTTATGAAGGTGAAAAAGAAGCATGGTCCCCTATTGCCTAATAGTATAAGGAGCATCATTGTTGGACCATCGAATTGTGGAAAAACTAATGTTATGATAAGTTTGCTGGAACATCCCAATGGTCTGAGATATGAAAATATTTACATATATTCAAAATCTTTACATCAACCAAAGTATGAATACTTGAAGCGAGTGATGACTCATATATCAGGATTGGGGTATTATACATTCTCAAACAACTGCGACGTTCTACCTCCAGAAGAAGCCAAATCACATTCAGTGTTTATTTTCGATGATGTAGCATGTGAAAAGCAAAATAATGTGCGATCCTATTTTTGCATGGGTCGCCACGAAGATATAGATAGCTTCTATCTCTGTCAAACATATACGCATATACCAAAGCACTTAATACGTGACAATGCTAATTTAATCATCTTATTCAAGCAAGATGACTTGAATTTGAAACATATCTATAATGATCATGTGAATACAGACATGAAGTTTGATAAATTTCGAAGAGCCTGTGCTGAGTGTTGGAAGGATAAATATGGTTTCTTGTTGATTGATAAGGACAGCTCATTAAACAAGGGGCGCTACCGTAAAGGATTTGATACCTTCATTGTACTATAAAAGGATGAAACATGCGAAATATTCATAAGTCGAAGCTGTAACTCAGACGAAAGCACACCGAATCCTGTGGACCTGCTGAATAGATTAAAGCTGTTCACCTATTATCAGACCTGTTTGAAAAGTTGTTAAGCTGTTATCAGAGCTGTTTGGAAAGCTGCTAGGCTGTTACCAGACCTGTTTGAAAAGCTGTTAAGCTGTTATCAGAGCTGTTTGAAAAGCTGTTAAGCTGTTATCAGAGCTGTTTGGAAAGCTGTTAAGCTGTTATCAGAGCTGTTTGGAAAGCTGTTAAGCTGTTATCAGAGCTGTTTGGAAAGCTGTTATTGAGTTAATAACGAAGATGAATGAAAATCTATTAAAAGAAATTATCAAGACTAGGAATGCAGTGCGAAGGAAATTAAAAGCCCTAAGGATGGGAAAAATTGAAGCAGAAGCTCGACTCGAAGAAACCTTTAAGCCAATCACTAAACCCTTAAAAGAGTTTGTTAGAACAGTTAAATACGAGCCGCCGGATATAGTCAAATTTGAGACAAAAGATGTAAAAGAAGAAGAAGAAGAAGAAGAAGAAGAAGAAGAAGCAGAAGAAGAAGAAGAAGCAGAAGAAGAAGAATCCAATGAGGTTGTGGAACCTTTTACCCCTCCAAAACGAAAATATGTTAAAATGGAGGCTAGTAGCACACCCATAAATTATGGAGATTATTCCTTAACATCTGAGGAAGAATTCGCAATACCTGAACATTCAAGAACTTTGACAGAAAGGTCTCCTGTCACCTCCCCCGATACGTCTGGATACATAATTTCAAACTATTTAAAGCTATTCACTGATAATAGCCCTACAATTGATCCAACCTATGGAGTTTACTATGATGATAGCACGTGGAGAATCGGTAATTCAACGTTTGATGTTGATGATGTAGGAAATATTGTTATCAAGGGGAAGAGATATAAAACAACTTTGGGGTTATGTGAGCTGCTATTTATGAAAGATCCTGTAAAAAGTCTATATACTAGAGAGGATTTAACTAATTATGGATCTATTTTGAAAGATACCAATGCATATAAACGTGGCTATGCTGAAGATGGACAAATAAAAGGTACTAGAGCGGCTAAGTATAAAGCTATAATCAGTAAACTTATACAGCATAAAGGCATGGGACTAATGCGTCTGCCTAAAGAAAACATTGATCACATTTACTGGGATGATCCAAATGAATTAGTGGATAGACTGCGCCTTCTAATGGCATCAAAGCAGGCTGGAAACACCAGTCACAACAATGAAATTGTATCTATACTGGAGGAGTTGCGAGAAGCAGATATTATAGTTTAAATACTACTCCATTGCCATACTTCTACACAATCTACAAATGAGCGTTGACAAGTTTGGACGTTTCTCTAAGCGGGGATATTTTGGGAAAGCAGGTGAACGTGGACCAAGGTCAAGGACCAGCCGGTGAACAAGGAATTCAAGGACCAGCTGGTAAACAAGGAGCACAAGGTCCAGCTGGTGAACAAGGAGAGCGGGGTATTGGATTTAATTTAACGATAAACGGAGACTACGATCTAAACTCAAAGTGTATAAAACGACTTGGTGAACCCCTTGAAAATGATGATGCTACTACCAAAGACTATGTTGACAAGAAAATTAAAATAAGTGTTGAAGAAATGAGAAAAACTATTAATATAGAGGTGGCAAATTTAACGCTATATATCAATGGCGAAATCGCAAAGATTGAAAACTATCTGTTTACTTCAGTAATAAATAAGAAAGACTTGACACCGAAAGATGGTGTATATGAGTAAAAACTCTTGAGAAATCGGTTTCATTTATAATTACGATGAGTAAGAGACAAGTGGTAAATGAGCTGCATAAACCAGCGAGAAAAAATTTCAAACGGCGTCGTGTGATCATCAAAGGACTAGATGACTTGTGGCAGGCAGACTTGGTTGAAATGGATCCCTACAAGTATGTGAACAAGGGTTACCGCTATCTGCTGACAGTAATTGATACCTTCTCCAAATATGCATGGGCAATTCCAATTAAAAGAAAAACTGGTGCAGAAGTAAGATATGCCATGCAATCTATATTAAGCGAGGGACGAATACCTAAAAACCTGCAGACTGATGATGGAAAGGAATTCTACAACAGCCTCTTTAAAAATCTAATGCGGAAGCATGCAATTAATCATTACTCTACGTACAGTTTCCTCAAAGCATCAATAGTGGAACGATTTAACCGAACTCTGAAGGATATGATGTGGAAGGAATTCAGTTTTAATGGAACTTATCAGTGGATTAGTATGGTAAAGGAACTGCTCACTGAATACAACTCAAAAATACATCGAACTACAAAAATGAGACCCCGTGATATCAACATCTCCAATGAGAAACAACTGCTTTCAACTGTATACAGTCATATAAAGATTGTTGTTCCTGCAAAGTATAAAGTTGGGGATTTTGTACGCATCAGCAAATACAAGCATATATTTGAGAAAGGCTATACACCAAACTGGACAGCTGAGATTTTTAAAATTATTAATGTTCAAAACACAAACCCCATCACATATCGGCTGGAAGATTATCAAGGAAATCCAATCACAGGATGCTTTTACGAATTGGAGCTGTTGAAAGTTAAACACCCAAACCTATACCTCGTAGAGAAAATCTTAAAGAAGAGTGGAGATAAAGCTTACGTTAAATGGCTCGGATTTTCATCAAAACACAATTCTTGGATCAATAAAAAAGATGTTTTATAATTTCTTGAAAAACACCTATAATACAATTTCAAAAGAAAGTTAAATTAAGAAGATGGCTGTCATCGTAGACGTTCAAGGATTCAAAACTAGTCTCAATGAATTTATCACTAAAGAACTGGCAATTTTAAACAATGAAAACCAGATACAGCACTTTATATTTCAACCACCGTTCAGATACAAGGATTTGACTTCAGCGAAAAAGAGACAAGTAAAATGGCTTCAGCACAATTTTCATGGATTCCGCTGGGATGATGGCTACATACCGTATCACAAGCTGTACACTATAGTTGAACCACTGCTTCGAAATAAAATCATATATGTAAAGGGAGCTGAAAAAGTTCATTGGATGCAGAAGATAGTTGGAGAGGGTGAAATCATTATCAACGTCGAAGATGAATACAACTGTGGAAAACTAATAGAGATTAACACAAATGCTCCATCTTGCCAAGTTCATATTGGGCAATGTGCTATAAGAAATACTTTTGTAATAAGAAATTTTATTGGAAATAAAAACAAATTTTTGTAAAAAGAAACTTTAAAATAAAAACAATTTTTCATAAAACTTATGACTTTTCAATACACACTCCTAGATGCAAAAACCATTGTTTACTTTACTTGACGGTATCAAATTACTAGCCACCTGGCCACCGAGGCTTTAATTTCCACTACTTCTTACAAGCAGCCGTGATTTATTTTTAGATATCATGATCACTCTTGGCTTTTAATCCGCAGTTGTTTTTTTTTCAGCAATAGAAATTTTCAATACTCATCTAAGACAACATATCAGTTGTTGTTTTTTTTCAGCTATTGAGAATCTTTCATAAATTTGTTTACTTTACTCGGCTCTGTGAGAATTTTGTTTACATTATTCGACTGCGATTTTGTTTACATTATTCGGCTGTATGAATTGTATATGCATTGAATCAAATTAGGAGCATTACACCTGAAGATCAAAAATTAGGGCATTTCTTATCTAAGCCAACATATCTACCTACGTTAGTTGTTGTTGTTGCTAATTTAATAACATGGTACTGAAAACATTTTGGTATGACATAGTGTGTGTGTGTGTGTGTGTGTGTGTGTGTGTGTATGGGTGGTGTGTGTAAATATCGCCCAATTTGTTTACTTTACTCGGATGCGATTTTGTTTACATTATTCAGAATTTGATTATCGGACATATCCAAGTCCACATACCTGCCTACATTGGCTGTTGTTGATGGCATAAGTATCCTCCTAAAAGAAAACTTCAAGATGATGTCAACTTTTCAGTACAAAAGCGACCTCAGCCCCTCCCACTCTCCTCTCCCCTCACGAGAACCACGGTCCAGAGCCATCAAAATAGTTGGAATCTACCTTGCACTTTTTGTATGGAAAAAGTGAGCCAGACTCAGCCACCAAGTAGCCCAGCCCAACATACCACAGGCACTCATACTAAAGTGAACAACTAACAACAAACTCAAGCTGACAAGTATACATCCCCGATATCACATATTGTCACTAAAGCTCTCAGACAACCTCCAGCACCCAGACACAGGAAAGGTCAAAGGTCAAATTGTAGCCTCCAAGACCAGATCAAACAAAAAGCTGGAGTCATCTCCTAGTCCGCCATACGGTAGGAAAGGAATTCTCCAGGCATACCCTGTGACGTATACCACTAGACGGAATCCCCCTCAGTGGCCCAGAACCCAGTCCAGAGCCAGCAAAATAGTTTGAAATTTCCGGACACTTTTTGTATGGAAAAAGTGATCCAGAATCCGCATAGCTGAACTACTAAGAGGAGTCACGTTAAGGAGCGGGACAATCCTGACAGGTCCCCACCAAGTAAGAAACACTTTAAATTTAGAAATATATTTAAAAAATTTGGAAGTGCGAAACTCCTCCGAACTCTCTGTGAATCAGTGCGACTCAGTAGAAAAGTAGATCGAAAAGTCGAGAAAAGAAAGATTGGAAACAATCGAAAAATTTAAAATTAACACAGAGAAGTTCAAAAAGAGCTTAAAGGAGTTTGGAGAATTTTCACACTCTCTCGGGATAGATATCAATAAAAATAATAGGGTAGATTTAAGTGAAAGTGCCATCGACAGTGTCAGTGATTCCAAATCGAGTGAATTCCTTTTAAATTGGCTGGGCGACTCCCTTCTAGAAACCAGCATAGAAGAAACTAGCGCCCTAAAAGTGTCAAACTCTAGTTTCAAAATCCCCAAATTAAACATGGCAGATTACGCTAAAATCGCCAAACTGACTGCCCAGCTCGTCCCCCTATTCTCGGGAGAGCAGCATCCAAAATTGAGCCTTGAGCTCCAAACGTTCCTAGGATGCTGCAGGCAGGTAATTCAGTGCATTTCGGTGGATGAACTAACAGCATTTTTGCAAATCTTCCCCACCAGACTTCGAGGCGAAGCTTATCAGCTTTTTGCCTCAAATATGCCAACTACTTTTAAAGAAGTAGAAGAACGGTTAAATCGCACGTACCTATCTAGAGAAACTTACCAGGAACTGGTAAATAAATTAATCACTACCAGGCAGTACCCTTTGGAAAACCTCACAGCCTTCACGGCACGAGTGAAACAGATGCTGGCACTATGTAATGAAGCAGCAGAGTCCAAATATGGAGCCACGGCAGCACCAGCTGTTAAAACGCACCTCGAGGACTTTGCCAAAAACGCACTGAAAACAGGCGTCAATAACCCATATATGTGCCAATACCTTCTGACCATGACCGACGGCACTGTAGATGAATTAGTACAAAGAGCACTTGACATGGAACGTCTCCAGCAAAGTGCCCTATTCCTGCAACCTCCAGGACAATTCCAAACAAATACGATGCAGAATACATTGCCAAATTCTGCCGGTACCAGTGTACCAAATAACGCACATTTAACTCAAAATAGTACTCTAGTAAATCAAAGCTTATATAATCCTGGCATCATATCCTACACACAAGATCCCCGGCAACACAATATAACCACTAACCCAAGCAGTCACATACCAACGTCACAGTTCACACAGGCTGGCACAGCATATATTAAACAGGAACCAAGATCGCCAGAAAAAAATTATAATGTAAAAAATAAAAATACCTATTTAAATAAAGTGACTTGTAGTTTTTGTAATTTAAGAGGCCACACATATGCCGATTGCCTCAAAAGGAAAAATACACCTTATTGTGTGAAAATGTATAATCACGACGTACGTGACTGCAGAAGAAACAATAACAGTGTCCAGAGACCACATAACAATACTATAGCATCAAATCAACGACCAAGAGACCCACCAGGTTCCAACAACTCAAGGGTCTATAATGTACGTAAGAAATGTGAATTTTGTGGTCGTTCTGGACATGCAGTAAATAATTGCCAACAAAAACGTAAATGGGAAGCCCGGAGTCAGGGAAACGACGTACAGTCGACCCAAAACACCCCGGCTCGACTATAAAACTCCCTTCTAATAAAATAGGGTCACCTCAGCAGCCCGATTCCAGTGTCGCTACAGTAAAACTTCCCTTAGACATAGGCCTGAACGGCCAAACTAAACTAGTAGTAGACACAGGCGCAGAGGTAAGTATAATAAAGAAAAGGTCATTAAAAGATCTCAAGGAAATTAACCACAATGAGGCATGCACACTTCAGACCCCATTTGGTACCAGAAAGACGCTGGGAAATTGCCAGGGAAACTTCGTTTTCAAAAACACCCTGCAAGTTTCAAGCCCGGCCTTTCCGATGATGGACTTCTAGGAAATGATTTCCTAGCAAAAAACTGTAACGTTGAGGGTCCTAAAAAGGCACTAAGGTTTCCTCGCACGGAAACTAATCCAGACGAATTTGCTTTACCATTAGAGTTTGAAACGGACAAGCTACATTCTGAAAAAGCCGTCGAAGTAAGAACACTTGCAGAAGAGGTAGAGTATAAACAGGCTGAACTATCCACCTGCAGTGTCTTCAAGGCTTCTCAAACGAGAAAAGCTGGCTGCCAAGCTCCAAAAGGGCCCAAGGAATGTGAAAAAAGCTGTCTGGGCGAACAAGAGACCGATGAAGGCAGGCAGTAATTGGTTACCTTTAAGGAACCAATCTGCATACCTGCGCGCTCTCAACTAGTTGCCCCAGTGCCGTTACAAACTCAAGAAGAAATGCTCTGTTTATCCCAAGAGATAAGCGATGGAGTCTTCTTGGCAAACAGTTTGCTGTCATCTGGAGAAGAATTAGTGCTGGTCAGTATTCTCAACGCTAACAGTCATCAAGTAGTCATACATAGCTTAAAGTTACAGCTATTTCCAATAAACGACTACACACTAGTCCCATTGACACACACAAAAGACCACAACCAAGCGCACATTCCCATACCAAACAAAGAGGCAATATCAAACAACACAAGAGACGGAACTGAGTGTCTAAAGCCTGCCAAAAAGGTGCATATAACTCTTCCGTCCAAAATCCCGAGGCATAAATCACTCTTAAACAAACAACGGCCATATAAGAATGGTAGCGAGTCGCTAAAGCCTATATTAAAGGTGCATATTACTCCACCGTCACACAACACAAAAAACTCTACATGGTCAAAAAGCAGTAGTACTGACGCGCATGAATATCCCACACAACCTAAGGCAAAGACCGCACAGGTGTATCAAACTCAGCCGTCGGCAAAGCAGGAAGCAAGTACCCTGTTACATGCTAAATACAATAAAATAAAGCCTCATAAGGAATTAACTAAATTCAATCCAATTTCAGGACACAAATCTACAAGGAATAGTAAGTCAAACCAAGGTTCAGCTGAAAAATCAGCAATTTTACAACATGTACGATATCTATACCCGGATAATGAGACTCCTGACGATCCAAAACAATACCCGCGTATTTCTAGGCTGGAGCAAGAACTCAGCCTAGACCCTAATTTAACCGCGGAAGAAAAAATTTCGATATCGGAACTCTGCGAAGAGTATAACGATATCTTCTTTCTCAAAGGTGACAAACTCACCTATACAAATGCGATAACGCATAATATTCCATTGGTGCAAGATCAAGCACCAATCAATCAAAAGATGTACCGCTTACCTGAAACACAGCGGAAAGTAATTAACGAGCAGTTAAAAGAAATGCTAGACAGCGGGATAGTCCAGGCTAGTAAAAGCCCTTGGAATTCACCTCTACTAGTTGTCCCCAAGAAAGCGGGACCTGACGGTGAAAAAAGGTGGCGCGTCGTTGTCGATTTTCGTAAATTAAACGAAAAGACAATTGGAGATGCATTCCCGCTACCCCGAATCGAGGATATTCTCGACCAACTAGGTCACGCAAGGTATTTCACCACACTCGATTTGGCCAACGGTTATCACCAAGTTCTTGTCGACAAAAAAGATCGACATAAAACTCCTTTCAGCACAAGTTATGGGCACTACGAGTTCAAGCGTATGCCATTCGGGCTCAAAGGAGCCCCCGCCACATTTCAACGCCTACTGAATTTCGTCCTAACAGGCCTACAAGGCCTCGAATGTTTTGCCTACCTAGATGACATAGTCATCTATGGAAAAAATTTAAATGGCCACAACGAAAAGTTGGGGAAAGTCTTCAATAAGTTGAGAGAGAACAACTTAAAACTGCAGCCAGAAAAGTGCCAGTTTCTAAGAAGAGAAGTTGTTTACCTAGGACATAAATGTTCTAGCGAAGGAGCCCTACCAGACCCAAGTAAGACGGCCTGCGTCCAAACATTTCCTGTTCCAAGAACAGTAAGGCAATTCAGTCATTTTTAGGACTTGCCAATTACTACAGGAAATTCATTCCAGACTTCTCCAAAATTGTACGTCCAATTAAGAATTTAATCCGAAAGGATGTAAAATTCACTTGGACAGAGAAATGCCAAGAAGCATTTCAGAGCATAAAAAGTGCTTTAATTTCTCCACCACTTTTAATTTACCCCGATTTTTCGAAATCTTTTAATCTTACTACAGACGCAAGTAACGAGGCTCTAGGAGCTGTTCTTTCTCAAGGAGAAGTCGGAAAGGACCAGCCCATTGCCTATGCAAGCCGCACATTAAACAAAGCCGAACGAAATTACTCTACTATAGAGAAAGAGTTATTGGCTATTGTCTGGGCTACCAAGAATTTCAGGTGCTATCTTCAAGGCCGGAAATTCACGGTCTATACTGACCATAAACCTCTCAAAGGTGTATTCAATGTGAAAGACCCCACTTCCCGTGTGGTGAGATTTCACCACAAATTATCTGAATTCGATTACAACATCGAATATAAACCAGGGAAGTACAACACTAATGCAGATGCACTAAGTCGCATCCCTCAAGCATTTAAGGAAGACAGTTTAGGCAATACCTTAACGGTAGAAGCCCTAGTCCACCACACGATGGACTCAGATGTGGAGGAAGACGTTTCCACAAATAATAAAAAAAAAAGAAATCCGCTCATTGTTTAGTCGTGACTCGAGCTCAGAAGCAAAAGGCTCAGGAGACAGTAAATAGCTCCCGTGTGGAGACAGAAGAGCCCACGAAAGCGGACCAAAACGAAATTCAACATACGGAGGCAGAAACACTAAACCCAGCATCGCTTGATCAAAAAGTAAGTACTGGTAAGACACCCGAAGTTATCACGAGCCCTACGGAAATCCGAACAATCTTAAAAGATTATCACGATTCTCCATTTGGTGGCCATCAAGGTGTCATAAAAACTTACAAACGCATAAGACGCAAGTATTGGTGGAGACACATGCTTAGCGACATCAAGAAATACATAAAAAAATGCCCAAAGTGCCACACGATGAAAGCTTCTCCACAATATAAAATGCCAATGGTTATCACGGACATCGCAGAACAACCGTTCGACAAAGTTTACCTCGATATTGTAAGTCCATTAGAAGAGACCACATCAGGTAACAAATATATCTTGACCTTCCAAGATAATTTAACAAAATTTGTCGACTGGTATGCAATACCTAATGCAGAAGCCGTCACAGTAGCGCAAGTTTTCTTTGATGAAATCGTTACGCGCTATCGCATACCCAAAAGAATACTCACCGATCAGGGAACAAATTTCCTGAGTGAATTATTCAAAAGAGTATGTAAGCTTCTAAAGGTAAAGAAGTTACAGACTTCGGCATACCACCCACAGTCTAACGGAGCACTAGAGCGTGAGTTACAGGAACAGCATAACATATTCATAAAATAATATCTTCAAAGATTAATCATTACCCATTTAATTTACAAAAACATCATAAAACCTTTTTGCTGACATAGTTGAGAACGGCTCACATAAGTAAGCCGACACCACAAAAGTTCCATAGACAGTCAGACACGAGTTTCCTGTAAAATCACTAAACTTGCATTTTTCGTATTGTAAAGAAGTAGAATTTAGATTTTTGGAGAGAAGTTTAAATCAGTTGTAAGAAGTAAGCGGTAAATAAAAGACATTTTCTTTAATATCAAAAGCGGGTTTTAATTTTTTTTTTTTTTTATAATCAACCTTGTGAGTATCAGAACTGGCGCAGTCGGTAGGATGAGATAAATCATCCTCACGGAATTATTCGATTAATACATTTACGTTAATAATAATCGCGACGGATTATCGTGAGCATTATTGTTGTCAAAGGAAAATTGGCAAAAAATCGTGAAATTAATTCGATCAACCGTGAAAGAATCTTAGAATTTGAATTCGTGTTCGCATAAGGCAAAACTAAAACGAGAGTATATCGTAAATTAGAATTTCGCTATAGTTGACGGGTAATTGACGAAAATCGCGAGAAGTTCAAATTACTAAGACAGAATAAGTCATATTAACGAGTGATACTATCGAAGGCAAATCGATAAATAATCATTAGAACACAAGGAATAAACCTTGGTGAGTTTTAACTCTTCAGTTCAAGGACCTACTCAACCCGATCAAAGGAAAATTTATTGAATACAACAACATACACGGTTTCCTCAATTATCTTCATCCACGCTATTAAATCGAAGAAATGTGGAAGTACTTTATTGTATGGCATATGTAAGTCAAAAGTTCTGAATATCTTTTTATCCTTTACATATTATCATATTCTATGTCCAATTTTACTAATAAAGCCTTTAAGCCAAGAAAGAACTCAACAACTCCTTATCCAAGAAATTCTAGTATAAGTTTTTTAAAATATAATATCAGTGAAGGTGATAAATCCGATAATTTGTTGCAAAGTGAAAATAAAAATACCAATACGTGCGAATTAAATAATTTTCGTTACAATAAGATTAAATTACAAGATAGTGCGGGAAAATTAGATACAATTTTTGAAAATTCTGTTTACTTTAACAAACCAACTAACACAAATCTAATAATGGAAAACGAAGTAAATGATGGTGTTCCTCAAATCACCCCTAACAATGCAAATAGTGCAAATAACAATAATCCCGTTGATATCAATGCTATATTCAATTCACTTACAGACGCTATTAAAGATTTGCCGAGATTTGACGGCAATCCCAGATTGCTTTATGAATTTATAAGTAATTGTGAAGAAATTTTGTCGGTAGTTTCTAGACTCGACGGTACACCCCAAGCGCGAATTTTGCTACGTGCCATAAGAAATAAAATAGAAGGCCAAGCAAACGAAGTGTTGAACATGTACGGGACGAATCTTGATTGGAATCAAATTAAGAATAATTTGATTCTACACTATTCAGATAAACGTAACGAGACATCGTTAATTAGAGATCTCCATAATTTAAGGCAAAATAGTAAAAGTGTTGAAAAATTCTACAGTGAAATCATTGAAATTCTTGCAACAATGTGCAACCATATACAAATTCATGAAAGAGACGCTAACGTAATAAAAGCAAAAAAAGATTTATATACGGAAATGTGTTTAACCACATTTCTAACTGGTCTAAAAGAGCCTTTAGGGTCCACCATTCGAGCTATGAGACCCGAATCTCTACCAGTAGCCTTTTCTTATTGTATTAAAGAGCAAAACATTTTCTATGTAAAGACAGAATCGAATCATGATAGGCAGCCGATAAATAGAAAACCCATACGACCAATTATTCCTCCAGTTAGTAATCTTTACTACGGCCCCAGAAATTTTGCATCACAACAACAGTTCTCACGCCCTATACAACCAGTTCGATAATTTACCAATTTCAATACTCATGCTTTTACACAGCGACAACCGAATACATTTAACAGACAACTGCCTTCACAGCAGCAAAGGCAGAATTCATTCTCTAACCAGACTAGATTACCTAGACCTGAGCCTATGGATACTAGTTCTGGCTATACCCAACAAAAAGCACAAAATTCAATGCACTATCATAAACCCAACAGCAGTAAATTTTTCAAGCAAAACTACAAAAATTTTGCGAGTGAAGAACTATTCAATACTACAGAAGATATTGTCGATATAGACCAATTTGAAGACTCTGGAAACGATAACGATACTCAACCTTGCTACCAGCAACACTTAGACAGATATTATGAACAACTTCATAACCAACCGGTTGAAAACGGAGAATTGGATGACGGAAATTTTCCTATAACCGCCTCAGCAAACCAATCGGGTACTTAGATATTAACAAACACGGTTTTATACTGCCATACATTAATATATCTTCCCCATTTGGACGACCGTTAAAGTTCTTAATCGATACAGGTGCATCCTCCTCTTTCTTAAGTCCGGAATTTATCCACCAAAAGGATTTAATATATACAGAGCCCACTGTTATAACCACCGTTTTGAATAAACATATACTAGATAAACAAGTAACACTACCCAACTTCATAGAATTTAACCAGCCAGGAGAAATTCGATTTTTAGTTTTCCGTTTCCACGGATATTTCGATGGCCTATTGGGATTGGATACACTCACTGCATTAGGCGCAAAGGTCGATCTCGCCAATCAAGTTTTAATAACTAAGAATTCCACTATTCCAATACAATTTAAACCAAATTTTATGTCCCAGAAATACGAAATCCCAGCCAATTCGAAATTGACGGTCAAAATACCAGTAGACATACAATCTGGAGACGTTTACATTAAAGCAATAGAAATTAAACCTAATCTATTTATTTCTGAAGGAATATATCGAGCAAGAGAATGGTACAGCATAGTTGAAGTAATGAACTATTTTCATAATACCCAAACGTTACTCGTCGAACAACCGCTAAAAGTAGAACCAACGTCCTCCATTAAACTCACAGAGATTAATACCTTCGACATTCATTATGGCAACTCAGTTCATGTCACTACCCCTACAGAGAATGTCACGAAACTCATTCGTACATCTCATCTTAATTCTGAAGAAGAGAAAACCCTGTTTAAAATATGCAGAGAATACGACGACATCTTTTACAAGGAAGGACAACAATTAACGTTTACAAATAAAGTAAAACATTCTATCCCCACGGCCGACGAAATACCCATTCACACAAAATCTTATCGGTACCCTTATATACACAAACAAGAAGTGCAGAGACAAATTAGCGATATGCTAGAACAAGGAATAATCAGACAAAGCTATTCGCCTTGGAGCTCTCCTGTCTGGATTGTTCCCAAGAAAAAAGATGCCAGTGGCAGACAAAAATGGCGTCTTGTTATAGACTTTCGTAAACTGAACGAGAAAACCGTTAGTGACCGATATCCACTTCCTAATATCAACGAGATATTAGATAAACTAGGAAAGTGCATGTACTTTTCTACCCTCGATTTGGCGAGTGGATTTCACCAAATTGAGATGAATCCTCTTGATATCGAAAAAACTGCCTTCACGGTAGAAGGAGGTCACTACGAGTATGTTAGAATGCCTTTCGGCCTGAAAAATGCTCCATCGACATTTCAAAGAGTGATGGATAACGTCTTAAAAGAATTACAAGGGTAGATATGCCTAGTATACCTAGACGATATCATAATTTTCTCCTTCACTGCAAGAACATGCAGAGAATTCAAGAAAAGTTTTCGATAGGCTACGAGAAGCAAATATGAAGATTCAGTTAGATAAATCCGAATTCCTTCACAAGGAAATTGCCTTTTTAGGACACATCGTCACAACAGACGGAGTAAAGCCAAACCCCGATAAAATTAAGGCAATTAAAGAGTTTCCAATACCTAAAACCCAAAAGGAAATAAAGTCATTCCTTGGACTTCTTGGGTATTATCGCAAATTCATAAAAGATTTTGCAAAGCTTACCAAACCTCTAACCGAATGCCTAAAGAAAGGAAAAAAATAGAGCTGAATGATCGTTACACTAGAACGTTCGAACTTTGCAGAGATTTACTAATAAATGACCCCATCCTTCAGTATCCGGACTTCAGTAAACCCTTTATATTAACAACCGATGCTAGCAACTATGCTATAGGAGCGATCTTGTCGCAAGGTCCCATTGGCAGTGACAAACCGGTGTGCTATGCTAGCAGAACCCTAACCGATTCCGAAACAAACTACTCAACCACTGAAAAGGAACTCTTAGCGATTGTATGGGCTACAAAATACTTCCGCCCTTATTTATTCGGAAATAAATTCAAAATCGTCACAGACCATAAGCCACTAGTGTGGTTGATGAGCCTCAAAGACCCTAATTCAAGATTAGTACGATGGCGACTCAAACTTGAAGAGTTCGACTACGAAACAGTCTACAAAAAAGGGAAACAAAACACAAACGCGGATGCGTTGAGTAGAATAATACCCGAAAACAGTGAAACTCCTGAAAAAGTTGAATTAAATATCAACGAATCAAGAACTCACACCTCAGTACAGGGAACCAGCGGGTCAACTATACACTCCGCAGAGGAAAACCTCGACGATGGTATACCAATCTCGGAACGCCCCTTGAATGAATTCAATGTCCAGATAATCTTTGAAAAATCTAATAGACAGCCCCCGACATCCTTGGAAATGCCATTCAAGAATAAGAAAAGACGTACTATTCGTATGAACAGCTTCACAGAAGAGAGCGTAACGGCCATTTTTAAAAAGTATCTACCACCCAAACGACTAATAGCAATATACAGCGACGATGACACATTTAAAATAATTCAAACAGTCTATTCTAAATTTTTCGCAAGATGTAAGACTATGAGACTACTTCGCTGTACCGAAAAATTGCAAGAAATAACCAACAATTATGAGCAAGATAAACTTATTAACGATTACCACCTTAATAACAACCACAGAGGAATAACCGAGACCTTAATGCATCTAAAACGAGAATATTTCTTCCCTTTCCTAAAAAATAAAATAACCCAAATAATTAATAACTACGATAAGTGCCAAACTTTGAAATATGATAGAAATCCTCCAAAAATAAAATATTCGATTCCAGAAACCCCTGAAAAACCGCTAGACATCATACACATTGATATTTATAGTATCAACCATAAATTAGTGCTCACATTAATAGATAAATTCTCGAAATTTGCAGCTGCATACACACTAAATGCTAGAAATAGTCTCACAGTAATCAAGTCCCTAAAACATTTCCTCAGCCAACATGGAATTCCGAAAAAACTAGTGTCAGACCAAGGTGCAGAATTCACTTCAACCATTTTTACAGACTTCTGCAAACAATACAATATAAACCACCATAAAACTTCCTTTAACCAATCTAGTAGCAATTCTCCTGTCGAACGTATGCACTCTACACTAACCGAAATATACAGAATAATACATGACAAACAAAACAGCAGAGATCATGACGAAATCTTAAACGATGCAATCATAACCTACAATAATGCCATACACTCTGCGACAAAACATACTCCGTATGAACTTTTCACTGGTAGAACGCATAAGTTCAACAAAAATTTAAAGTATAACAATAATCACGACTACTTAAGTAAACTAAACGAATTTCAAGCCCAATTGTACCCCTTGATTAAAGAGCAACTAGAAAAACAGGTCACTAAGAATATCGATAGACTAAACGAAACCAGGGAAGAGTCCCCAAACCTTAAAGAAGAATCCATTATATTCCGAAAGGAATGTAGGCGCAACAAACTAGACTCTAGGTTTAGCAAACATAGAATTAAAAATAACAATAAAGTAACAATTATAACAAGCCAAAACAAAAAATTACACAAGTCTAAAATTAAGAAAAAACGCAAATTACAGGCTGACGGTGACGCAAGGACAAAAAATGGAACTACTAGACCTTAACAACAACCATGGGCTTCTCCCAATGAAATTAGGACAAACGAAGATGATACATACATACCATAACTTACTCCACATAATAAGGCTCGAAACCTATCAACAGACTATAGACAGAATAACTATCCCAATAGACCAACTACATCATTTGGACGAACTGAAAGATTCGCTAAGTATAACTTCACATACTAACACCTAAACTAAGAACCAGAAGGGGAATAATAAATGGATTAGGAACAATAATCAAAACAATTACAGGAAATATGGACGACAACGACGCCATACGCCTGAACAAAGAAATTGATAATATACTTTCAAACCAATCTAATATCAAAAACGAAGTTAATAGACAGACATTAATTAATAAACAAATGATTGACAGATTTGATAATATCAGAAATCATATTAACAGTCAACAGGAAGTCATAGAAAATTATTTAAATCACGCACAAGATAAAATAAGGAATAAAATTAGAATAGAAGAGGACATAATCAAACAAATGCAATATTTTAACCAGATTAATTACAACATAGATCTATTGAATAATCACCTAACTGATATAGTAGAATCCATAACACTTTCTAGAATAAATATAGTACCAAAACAAATTTTAAGTCCGAATGAATTAACAGAAATATCCCAAATTTTTGAAAATCAGTCCATAGATATTAGATCAGTCGAACATATGTACGAACTTCTTGGCCTTCAGGCTTACTATAACAATACCAACATAATATTTAACATAAAGATCCCGATATTGCACAACGAAACATATTCCTTCTTCCACTTGATCCCGTTACCAATAGAGAAAACCAAACAGATAATTACCAAACCCTATACAATCCTTAACTCAGAAAATATTCAGTACTTTGACGAAAAGTGTCCATACATTGAGGGAACATTCTATTGCAAAGAATCACCACATAAGAAGAAAATCAACGAATCTTGGTGCATAGCGAAAATCATCAACAACCTACCTGCAGAATGTCAATTATCAGAAGAAACCGAGATTAGCCAAATATTTCAACCGGAACCAGACTACATCCTATTAGTCAATGTGCCAGACACAACACTACAGACAACATGTGAACCAGGTCCCCAAAAATTCAACGGAACATGGCTAGTTCATCTTCAAAATTGCGTAGTAGAGATCAATGGTATAACCTACGGAAGTCAAGATAATATCCACTGGGACGACGTCTACATCTACCCATCCACATTTAGCAGAATAAATACAACAATAGCAATAGAAAAGTTAAACTTACAAAAACTCAAAGCTTACCATCTACAAAACAGAGAAGATTTAGAAATCTTGGAAGTAAGAACACAACAAAAGGACTTCATTTCATATACAATAATTGCCACCTTCAGCTGCACCATAACTAAACTATCATCTTGATGTACCTAGTAAAACAGAAAAAGTCAAATCCTACCAACATCCTACAGGCACCATCCAAAGAAGGAATCACCACCGTCGTATTCGCTCCTGCAGAAGAAACCCCGAAAATCAATTTCCTCTGGCAGTCGCTTCATCCTAAGGAGGGAGGAGTTACAGGAACAGCATAACATATTCATAAAATAAAATCTTCAAAGATTAATCATTATCCATTTAATTTACAAAAACATCATAAAACCTTTTTGCTGACATAGTTGAGAACGGCTCACATAAGTAAGCCGACACCACAAAAGTTCCATAGACAGTCAGACACGAGTTTCCTGTAAAATCACTAAACTTGCATTTTTCGTATTGTAAAGAAGTAGAATTTAAATCAGTTCTAAGAAGTAAGCGGTAAATAAAAGACATTTTCTTTAATATCAAAAGCGGGTTTTAATTATTTTTTTTTTTTATAATCAACCTTGTGAGTATCATAACTCGTGCCCACAGACCACTGATTGAATACCTGCGAACAATCGTAGACGAAAATTCCAAAACATGGGACCAATTCCTACGAACCGCTGCATTCGTGTATAATAATAGTGTACACGAGGGTACTAAACTTACCCCAATGGATTGAATTTACGGCTTCACAGCGGATGTCCCATCAAATTTAAAACGGGATCCCGAACCAGTTTACAATCACGAGAGCTATTATCATATACTAAAGTATAAGCTCCAAAAATCATACGCCACGGCAAGAAAGAATTTATTAGCCAGTAAACAACGTTCAAAGGGGTACTATGATAAGACAGTACGACCCCTAACTTTTCACATAGGAGATAAGGTCCTCATTAAAAACGAAAGCAGGAAACATAAGCTTTCCCAAATCTGGGTAGGACCTTATCAGGTAACTGCTATACCAAGTGGAGTGAACACCACAATAAAAATTGGTAAGCGTATTGTAACGGTACATAACAACCGTCTAAAACCATACTTCGAATGAAATAAACATGTTGTCACAGAACCAGGTTGAGTCAAATTCCTACTCTGTTTGTTTCAAATTAATCCCATTTTAACGGCTCTCAGGAACACTTGCGGTGGAGCCACTCCACTGCCTGGTCTAATAACGGCCCGAAATAAGTAAAGTCATACTTAAAGGATTATTTTCATCCTCCGAATTGTCCACAGAAATGGCGCTACAAATTATTGCAATTGCCATCCTCATCCAGTACCCGACAGGAGAAATCGCCGACAAAACCCTATGCTATAACCAAGCTAAATAGCTCGGGCATATTTTTCGAGGATCTAGGAAGCCTCATAGTGTATCATAACACTTAGAATGTTCTCACGGAGATAGACTTGGATGAGTTAGACACACAGATAAAACTAACGGAACATGCAGAATATTTAGTGCATAAACTCTGCATAAATATCACGGACAAAGAAGACTTGTGCAACGTGCAGCAACTACACATACACGCTATAATAGATAGCGTACAAAAGCGCACGAGAACCATTAAGGAATTAGTTCCAGGAAGGCGTAAGGCCAGATCACTATTCGACGGAATAGGCAATGCTATGCACTATTTATTTGGTACCATGGATAGTAACAACGAGAAGGAGATATACAGCCGCTTAGATGAAATTGAATCGAACACACAAGCCCTAGCTGAGCTAGAGAAACAACAAATAAGTGTGGTTAAAACTACCTTGGAACAGATTCAAAAACCATTGGCTATGTTAATGGATCGTCAGCAAAACATAGCACACCAGATTAACGATCTGCATACTGTGACCGAGGACCTGACCAGAAGGCAGCTGAGGCAAGAGATCATATCGAGCTTATTGCTTCAAATCATCGAAGTCGAATATCGTCAACAAGCCCTCCTTGACATTATAATAGCCACTAAAGGCAACCATATTCACCCACTCCTCGTGTCTACCAAAAATCTGCTGGATGTTTATCGAAAATCAACTTCGAAATGTCTAAACGACCAAAATTGTCTATCGATTCTGTACCAATCAGCAGGAGCCCAGTCACGCCTTATGCAGAACAAATTGGTGGTGAGAATAACTCTCCCAATTTTTGATTCCCCCAAAATGAGGCTACGGCAAGTCCGATGCTTTCCAGTACCACAACCAGCAAATTATTCCATAATCCCTGACCCTGCATACTCTTGTGTGGCAAATAGCGCTCGCACACAGGAATTCCTCTTATTAAAAGGCAAGGATATGAAAAGCTTCAAGAAAGTCACTCATAGCCTGGAGGAAAATACATATATAGGTCGACTAAATACCCCCATAATTAAGGCAACAACCTCAGATGAATGTATAGTGAAAGTGTTGTACAATCCTTTAAATGAAGTGCCCAAGTGTAGGTCTAGAGTACAAGTTCCCCAAAAAGACATGTTGATAAAGTTAAACAAGCCCAATGCGTGGCTATTTTCGTTTATTACCTCCACGGTACTACATATAACATGTCGAGTTCACTTTGCCATCTCAAAATTAGAGGGGCAGGGGATACTAGAGATAACGCCGCAACCATGTCAGGTGCAAATAGGGGAAAAGGTGCTAAGGTACGAAGGTGAAAATAAACACCCTCTCAAAATTACTCAGCCTAAACAATTTCCTGAGCTGAATCATTCATTACTCAACCTGAATCTAGCCGAAATTTTACCCAAGTCTCAAAACCAAAGTGTACAAACCGAAATCATAACAGGGGACGATATCAATAAATCAATCTATACTGGCACACATTCGCTGGAAGATATCCAGGACAAATTAGACCAGTATAGTAACAAGGTATCAAGCAGACAATCCCATATCCTGTCCACAACTTCTCTATCATTTACGAGCCTACTAGTTCTGGCCATAATGATCGCTGTGGCAGTAAAATATCTTAACCCTGTTGTCATCAAGATGAGACAACAGAGAAATCAACCACAAGGTAACCCCGAAGTTTTATCAGAGGGAATTCCTTTAGAAGAGCGAACTCCTGCTCCCCAACCCAGTTTAAGGCGAGCCAGAAGCCTCTCCAAAACAAAATCAGTCCAAATTGTTTAAAAAAAAACGGAACACGGACACTGTCAATATGGACAACTAATCAATCTAATTAAGGACATAAACGGTAGGCCTGGTAAAATATGTACATTAAGTACGTAGAAAAATTTAATTAGAAGAAAAAAAAAAGAAAAAAAAACAAAAAAATATACAAGCCTGAGGAATAGTTAAAATAAATAATAAATATGAAACTATATATATATATAAATAAAATACAACAAAAAAAAGGGGGGTAGTATATAAACATAGAAATAGTAAAATGTAATTTAGAATAATACATAGTTAATAAAAAAAAAAGAGAACTTTAAAAACAGAATAAGTTTCACCAGACTCCTACCAAAACAAATACTTAGAAAAGAAAAATTAAATTATTAGCAAAAAATAAAAGATAAATAAATAAGAGTATATATTAAACCAAAAACAAAAGTAAAAAATTTTGAAAATAAAAGAACAAACAAAATTCTGTAAAACCTAGCCGAACCAACCGGAATCCGAGCCGCCAAAATAGCACCCACAATAATAATAATAAAGAAAGTAGTAGAAATAAAATAATAAATAAAACAGTAGAAGAAACCAAAAAACAAAAGGTATAAAACACAAAAAAAAATTTAATTTTTTAATTAGAATTAAAACAATATATATAAAATAAGAGAATTTGGAAGAAAGGCATTAAACAAGTAAACTGAAAACTAGAATTACTAAAAAGAAAAACAAGAAAACTTTACCAGGTTACTATACACAAAACAAAAAAAAAACCAAATAATTGTTTATATTTAATAATAAAATTAAACCCTATTATATATTCCTATATTATAGACAAGTAGTTAAGATAAATATACCCAGAAAAAAAGGTAAGGTAAAATAAACAAAAAAATAAAGTTTCGCAATCCCAAGCCAAACCGACCAAACCATAGGTAACAGACAATAGATAATACATAAGAAAAGGGCGAAAATTAGCACAATAAACACAATTAAAAAGCATGGGATTAGGAAATTATAATAAAACATAGAAAACATATATATAAAATCAAAATATATAATATTATTGTCCGCTAAAAATAGGAAAGAAGAGAAAAACTTGTAAAAACCACCGATGAAACCAACCTAGTTTATCAAATTCAAAAAAAAAATTAATAACAAAACAAGTTTTACCAGGCTGCTGCAAAAGCAAAGAAGAAGGAAAATTTTTGTAAAGTTAAACCAAATGATCTAGTAAAAACCGACCCGCGTAAAACCAAGTTGACCTGAAAACGAAACCCTGAAACAAAACAAAGGAAAGCGGAAAACTGAAATTAAAGCCAGAACAAATTTCTTTTCTTTTCAACCTTTTATTTGTGCTTTAAAACAAAGAAAACAACAACGATTAAAGGGATTAATGGTTAAACACCCAGGCCGCTTCACTCCCAGTCATCGTCGGACTCTTCCTCACCTCCGAGGGGGGGAGGGGTGGCCATCAGCGCCCGTAGAATGCTCGTAACAGCGGTGTCAAAAACTGGGTGGCAACATGCACATAGGCCGTGCCGTCCTGTGAGGTTGAGGGTACCGCCTAGAAAAAACAAAAAACCCAGAGAATATAGGTTGTCCAAGGACCACATCAAAATTATCAGCAGTACTCACCTCGCACAACCCAAGCCTGCCCTTGGTGCGGATACAAGGGGAGGTCCACCCAATAAGTGCGTCCGGCCACGGCATCCTCGCCCCACACCGTGAATGGCCGCTCCCCACGGCTGAGCAGTACCAGACGAATCGGGCCTCGCCACCCGGGGATCACATGGACTACAAAAATGGAGCTGACCACGGAGCTGAGCCCAGTCGGACTCCGCCAGGGTACGTTGTTTAGCTTTACCGTGAATATCATCAGGACCGTGGAATAAAAATAGAGCCGTACAAGTTGGATACTGTCGCGGGTGAAAACTCGAACTCAAATGAATAAAGAGTTGCCTAGCAGACCCGAAATTACAATCCCTAACAAACGGTAACTTGACACCTACGATAAGGGACATACAATCATACCCGGCACAATTAACTTTCATCGAGAGTTATTCCTCTTCCAAGAATAACTCTCGTTCTCACGTAGGGAAGGAATGTTGTATATGCAAACCGCAGTATACATACAACGCCTTAGCGATTGGCTAAAAGCCCCGAGAAGGGAGCACCAATGTGCCTAATAAAATTTCATACATAAAATTTTCACATAAGCTAACCATGCTTAAAACATGGTTGGCTTATCAATTTAATCAGTGAAGAAAATTGCGTCAGCAACTTTCTTCACATTCCATAGAATTCAAACAAAATTATTCCCATGGCAAATTTTGCCTTCAGCAAAATTTGCCAGTAGAGGTATTTAATTTGAAAAATAAAAGACAAATCGTACCTTCAGTACGATTTGTCGTGAAAATTGCAATATGTATGTACGAACGTACATACATATCACAAAAAAAGCTTTCGCGATAAGAAGAGCGCCCGCGAAAATACATTGTATGTATACGCGCGCGGCAATTCTAATCGTCATGGCAGTGGCTGATGTTTATCAAAGCATCAAATTTCAAGCCTCCGTCCAACGAAAAAATATTCTGGACTTGTTTAATCAAGTCCAGAATAAATGAAAATTGTCTCAGGGTGAAAATGCAACTATGCATTTTCTACCCTGAACGAGGGCTCTTGATCGCGACGAAAGTGATCAAGAGCCGAGTTGGATTTTGCATTTTAAAAACGGCGGTTGGCAGTAACCAAAAAAATTAGAGATCTGAAAAATTCGGTGGTTCGGCGGTTGAAATCAGTAACAACGAGATTGAGTTTGCTTCGGAAATAGAGTAACCAAAAAAAAAAACGCTGGATATAAGGTGTTGACGCGTATTATGGATGTAAGATAAAATCACGAAAAGATCAAGTTTTAGTGTAAAGAAAAATTGTAATACCACAGTTAAGAGAAAGTTTCAGTGTATAGACTAACAACCAAGATAAAATAAATAAACGGTGGAAATACATAGCAACGCAGTGGCGTTTTAATTTGCCCTCAGTGAATGTTCCTCGGACCAAAAAGAGGTTAGTATAACACTCGCCTCGGCTATTAGCGGGAAGTGTGGGGGAGGTTCCACGAAAAACCTGCCATAATAAAAAAAAATTTCGTGCCTATTTACCAAAACACCGGCACACATTCGGTCCTGAAGGGACCTTTACGTCACTTACCTACATCCACATTGAAGGCGCAGATGGTCTGCCTTCCTGCATGCCCCCAACCACCCAACTGACTCTGAGGGCAGATATTTTCAGAGTCCCTTGTAGATTAACCTGAAAATAGCGGAGGAGTGGGCCTTAGTCGACCATCACGCCAAGAGAGGGCTCCAAGGGAGAATAAAAAAGCCTTTACAGCGTCATTACGTTATAAAAAAATATATTTAATATTCTTCAATCCTACAGATTCTTCTCATAAAGAAGCAAGCTTAGGGTATATAAGCACTAGTACCAGTTTCAAGTAGTTATTCGAAGTAAGCCTACAATCCTAAAGTTAATCTCAGATCTTTATCAATAATGAATGAACATGTAAGCCTACAATCCTAAAGTTAATTTCAGATCTTCATCAATAATTAATAAACATGAGCTCTCCTTTTCAACAACAGATTTGCGACCTACAATTAATACTTAATATGAATTTCAAAGTGCTTGTGTACATTAGTACTTCGATCCTAAAGTTATTTAAAAAACAAATCAATAAAATGTTATTTTAGAAAGTAAACCGATCAATAAAAATATTTTAGCAAATCAAACAATCAGAAGGAAGAAAAAAAACACTTACATAGATCATGTTGATGTGGATCCCACGCAGAGGCGCCTCCGAGGTATTCCGCAATGTCACTATACTTTAATATTAAAAAGGCATTTTATTTTGTGTTTTTTTTTGTTGTTTGTTTTCCTTGGAACCTATAATTTCTAGTGAACCTAGCCTAAATTACACTATTTTGCACCTACAGCTAATTTTCCATGTGATTCATATCCAATGTGTAGAACCAGTTTGACAAAAAAAATCCTTGAGGATATTCCACTCATAGTCTATTTCATTGTCGCTGCAGCCGTATATGAGTACAACTGTAAGATACCTCGATCTGGATAGGTTAATGATTGAATATTGCTGAAGAGGCTACGTCCATTTATTTTTTTTTCACACCAATATTAATAGTACTTTTGCGTGATTTCTTCGTTGTCTCTCTAATGTCAGGATTTCTACAGAAAGCAGCTGTATACATCTCAAGAACTACTAATGCTCTGTATCAGCAGTATTGAACACAGGATCGTCGCCGTCACCCCTTGAGAACTAAAAATGTAAGCCAGACAGCTTAAAGAAATTTCGGTTTAATTTGGTCTGGAAGTAAATTCTTCTGCTTTGGCGATATTGCTTCCTTATGACATCCAGGAAATCCCGGACATGCCGTCCTTATTGTAAATGGGACTCGCACTTTTCGCGACTTAATTATCCCAACAAAAATTATATGCCTGACGAAAATTTGTTCTGTTAAGCGTGAAATACAATTACCGCTGATCTGTCGACTGCGACTTGATTTTAAGTCGAAGTCGGCGCTGAGGTGAAATTTGTAATTAAATTAAAGCTTCAACTCCTTCAACAAACCAGAAGTCCCGACATCTTCGATTGAACTGAGGTTGGCCGCAGCGAACACCAACTTTGCACTTTGAGCAAAGTTTAATTTCATTCGGAGTCGCAGTCGAAGTCGAAGTTGCAATTGTATCTTGCGACATGTATTTACATTTGAGCAACGTCGAAGTCGTAATTGTAATTCGCGCTATATTTATTGTATAGATTATCTGCTGGTGTTGTTTCTTTCAATTAATCAACTTGTAGTACCGATTTATCAATTCTCGCTCGATTCTTTTTTCGACACCCCAAAAATTTCAGACGTCGCTCTACCTCCGAGCAGCAAAAAAAACTTTTTCTTTCTTGACAGACCTTTCCGCCTTTTTATACCCTAGATGAAATCATAGGGGTATACTAAGTTTGTCATTCCGTTTGTAACACCTCGAAATAATGATGGTAGAGCAAAATGGATTGGACACCCATTCATAATATTAAAAGTTATTTCGATTTTTGCATGTCCGTCCGTCCGTCCGTCCGTCCGTCTGTGCGCACGATAACTCGAGAACGCGTATACTTAGAGAGCTGAAATTTTGTACACAGACTTTAAAAAAAAAAAGTAAAATTAAGTTCGAAAATGAGCCAAATCGGGCAACTCCTTCGTGGGGTTGCCATATAAAAATTTCGTTTTCCGCTATATACTTGGACACTGCCTGAGAACGCGTTGACGTAGAGAGCTGAAATTTCGCACATGATGTTTTTACTACATTAGCAAATAAAATGTCAAAAATGGACTAAATCGGGCGACTCCTTCTTGGTGTTGCCATATAAAAATTTCGGTTTTTTACGTATACTTTGAAAACGATCAGTCCAAGACATTTTTATTGTACTAAGAACTTCTGCAGAATACGAAATCCTATAAAATTGGTTATTACCATTTTTTCTGTGCGACAAACTGTTCTAGAAATATATGCGAAAAACAACTTCAAAATCAATACTTGAATAGATCGGTGACCATACGAAATTTAATACGGGCATTCATCTAGGGTATCATAAGAATTGGTCTTAGACCAATTCTAGCTTTTTTACTTGTTTTCTTCTTCTTTTTCTTTCGAACTTTTTCGTCGGCACTCGTCCCAGTCAGACTTGAAACGTGTGGTCGAATCTCGACAACCGCACGTTCGTCGTGTGCTCACGCTAGGTGCTACTGCTAGCCGTCGGGTAGCATATTGCTGCCTGCAGTATGCTACAACTATAAAATTTCACAAACTTGTACATATTTATATAATATATAAGAATTATATAAATATGTACTTATTTTACAGCATTTTTATCCTAAATTACGGTATTTCAAAACAAAAAAAATTCTGCAACTATCACGATAAGATATTTAAGCGTACCTCGGTGAGGAGCACTTATGTTAAGAGATATTTGACAGATATTTTCATTTGCTTCTTCTACTCTTGTGATGAGTTGAGATCGTTGGGGCCTTACTGTAAGGCTAGAGAATCGCACCTCTGACGGAACCCTATGGAGTATAACAGCCAGCTAATGTGTGAGCTGATTGACTTGTAGATTATCTCATTGAGTGTCTTGTTTTGGTTTTGAATATCTTATCTTTATCTTATTGAGACGATATGCGACCTGTGACTGATGACTATGGCTAAGGGTAATTTAAGTGGTAATAACTAGGAAGGGGAAGGGAAAGGAAAGTGTGTTTAAAAGAAAAGTGATGAATGTCAGTAATATACTGAGTTGAGTACCAGAGCTTAATTACCTACATTTGCAGAAGACCTGCAGCTGAAGCAAAGTTAGTTAGTTCCTTTAGTGAATCCTGATTGATGGGATGTTATGGTCGTAGCATATTGTATGCAGCAGTATGCTACACTGAGGCTAACTACGTCATGTGAGCGCGGACCGCTGTCTGTATGGACAGAGCGGCTGTACGCAGCGAACGCCAATTAATTGACAGGGCAGCGCTTCCAGATAGAAAGAGTTTGATGAAAAAGAAAGAAAAAAAAAGAGGAAGAAGAGGTGTGTTGGTCAAGCGGAGTGCAGGAAGTAACAAGAAAATGGAAAAGCCGAAGGAAAAAGCAAAAGGCAATATTATAAGTTGTAACGGCTATAATCTCTCTATTAGGAAAAAAATATCTATTTTTTTTTCTTGGGGGTTAATCATTCATCTTTGGTCAGTCTCATTTTAATCCAGACTTTGATTAAACGACTAATTTGTTTTCTTAATGAAAAGAAAGAAGAGAGAAACTAATTTCATTTTCGCATCGAAAGGCGAAATAATTGAGTTCAAGCGAAAATTAAATTTAAAACTCAAAAAAAAAAAAAAAAAAAAATATGAATTTTTCTGTCCCTCCCTCAGAAATCACGCATTAAATTGGCTTTGTTAAGAAAAACTGCGCTTAACAAAGTGCAATTCGAGAAGCACTTCCTATCACCCAACAAAAGGTGCTGATCGATAAAGTGCAATGCACTTTAGAACATTTACCTCGTATCGCTTCTTTGGGGAATCAAGACACGCGACGATCGAGATCCTCAGATTGTAAAGTGAGTCGTTGGAAGTAAGAACTTCCCCGGGAACAACTCAAGCCTCTGAATTTGGGTATTTTTTTTAATTGTCGCTCATCTAAACCTCGCACGCAGCTAGCAATTTATTATCAAAGATAAAATAGTGAAGTGAAGGTACTAAAATCGCACAAAGTACCAGAATAAATTCGGTTGTGGTTTTGAATAAATATCGGAACTCGGGCTTCTGTGCGTGTGTATAAAGGTTACAAGACTTCCAGTAATAGTAGACGACACGGGAAGTTCATTAAAATCAATTTGTTTTGTGGTTGCACCCAACTATCACCAAGCGTGATATAAGCCTTCTTTCTGAGCTATAAGGTGACAGAGTCTGGACCAGTATTGTGGGAATCCAAGAAAGCAAAATCGGCAGTGAAGTGCGCCGGAACTTACCTGAGACCAGATCTCGCACCCACCTCCCTGAGCATTCAAGCCTTCTCGGATTTGTTACTCTCCACGGATCAACCGATCTGTTAATCACCGTCGCGGGAAGATAGGGGATCAGTTAGGGAACGAGAAGAAAAAGAAGAAGGAAAGGAAGGGCAACAATAGCAACCCGAATATTCCCTTTGGTTTTTTTTTTATTTTTTTTTCAGCAATATTCACCAGGTCGCTGAAGCGCTTCATCGCCGGGGGGATTGTTATGTAAGTACGCACTTATCATTTGTGTAATAAGAGAATAGTCGGTTGTTTTTTTTTTTTTTGTTTTTCTTTTTCCTTATCTTCGAAGAGCATATATAGGCTACCATAGTGAAATTTTCTTTCTGAGTTTTTTTTTGCTTTATTTATGATATGTAACCTGTATATGTACTGTCATATAGCGTAATGTTTTCAGTTTTAAGTTGATTTGTCTTTGAATATTCGTGTATGGAGTTAATAGTGTAGTGTAAAGTTTCTTTTTTTTCCTGAATTTAGTCTATATGATAGCATAATTTTTTTTTATGGGTTTATTTTGTAATAGTGTAAAGATTTTTTTTTTAGTAGCGTAAGTGATTTTATTCTTTCCTAAATTGTTTTTTCTTTCCTCTATTTCTTTGATATACAGATATGTAACCCGAATAGCAGAAAAATTTTAATATCTAGATACATATGGATCTACAATTCTGTTTATCGTAGCGTAACTTGTTACCTTATTTATTTTATTTTTTTTGTGGTTTTGTCTTTGAGTTCTAAATAAAATAACATGGCAATAGGCTAAATATTAGTTTTCGTTTGGTGCTGGGTCCAGTTGGGGTTTTGGGAGGATCGAGATGCCAGGAGGCGGATGTAGTTGGCAATCTATCCTATGAGTTTGGTGAGTGGGGCGGTGGGATGGGTTTCAAGTAATAGAGAGGGTCCTATCATTCAGAGTGGGGTCCGTATTCCTATATTTCAGTTTTTTTTTTCATCTTGTTTTTTTTTTATTTTAATCATTCCTCTAGAGCGGTACAGTAATAGGTGGTTGAACAGCGAGCAAGAACTTACCCCAGCCCTGAGCTTGAGCCGGCAAGAAGCCTGTACCGTGCTCGCCTAAAGATCAACCTCCATTGTCCCACAACAACCTTAAAAGGGACATAAAGTAGCCATGATCAGTCATCTGCCTCGCTGAGTTTAGTGGTCGAGAAGCGGTCACGCTGAGAGGTAGATATGACTGGCCGGAAGGTTACAAATATGGCGCCCAATCAAGCATAATTTTCTGCAGCTTACAAACGAATGTTTTTTTTTTTGTTGCTGTTTATTTTTACGAATTAAGATATCAACTGAATAGGGTTGCGCTATAATCACAGCGTCAATCTATTAGGTTTGTTCGTTTATAGATTAACTCTGGCTTCTTTAACACTTTTGCATTCTTAAGTGCTCGTGTCAATGCTTTCGCTAAGTGGTTAGGATATTCCTCACTGCAGGTTTCGCCCTTAGGTTCGATTGGTAGTAGCGACTCTTAGTGATTTTGTAAAAACCTCGTTAGAGAAGGCTATTCTTATTTTTCATGTATTACACCTTTTTTTTCTATTTTGATTGTCGAAAACATTTCCGTCAAGTAGTTGATACGTGCCCTTTGAAGGTTTCCCTGCTTGATGTTTGATATGTGTTGTCATTTGTTAAATAATTATTTCTGTAAAAATTATCCAATCGCTTACTCCGCATGGCGGGCTGTTAGATTGAGCAGATTAGTATTCTCTATTAGCCCCGTTGGTGGAGATGATAGCGATTATAGAATCTTTTTACTTACATAGGAGAAACCTAGGACCACTCGCCACTGACTCATCAAACCCTTAAGACCTGAACTAAATGAACCGTGTCACCAAACGAAGAAATATTAACCACAATTCAATTCAGGAAATCTACTTTTTTTTATTATCGAATTTTCTTTATATACATATAAATATATATAAATATACCAGTACACGTTTTGTTGGAAGCTGAAGAGCCAGGACACCTATTTTATTGGCTCAGAATCTGCAGGCATAATTCTATTATTTTACAATATACTGGTACATTTTTATCTCTAATTAACTGTACTTATTTTCGCATTTCTATTGAACTTTAATTTTTCCTCTAAATTATTTGATTGTTTTGATTTGTTTAATAGTACTATTTTTTTTTTTTTGCCTTTCGTTCAACGCACTAATATATCTCTTTTCCTACCCGTAGTTAAGCCGAAGCTCACTCTGCTGGCGTTCTAAGCATTATATTCCTTTTTTTGTTTTTTTTATAGGTATCTCTTTAGTCTTTATTGGTTATTCGGTATAGTTATAGTGTTCTCGTTCCTGTATGGTAACAAGATTAGACAATCTTTATACAGTCGAAAACAACGAATACCTTATTGTATTTTATCTTACTTCTACTGGTTTTATTTTAGTATACACATATATATAATTTTTTTTTCTCCATTGTCTTCAATTGAATTCCTTGATAACCTAAATATCTCATATTCACCTCATATTTTAATATATATATTTAATTGCCATCTTAAAAAAAGATAATAAAAAATACTACTTGTTTTTTTTCCACAACGTACACAATGTACGTTGTGGAAAAAAAAACAAGTAGTATTTTTTATTATCTTTTTTTAAGATGGCAATTAAAATAAACTTATTCCACCAAGTGTTATCCATAAAATCAGTGAATATATATTTATATCCGTAACTCGCTTACCTTTCGCATTTACTAATAATGGATCCCAAATTCCTATTAGAGGACGAACGCAATGTTGAGTATAAGGTCAGGGGCCTAGATATAACTGATCCCGAAGCCTCTACCAAACTTAGAGAATTATTGGATTTAGAGGCATCGTTTCCTGGTCGAGCACCCACGGTTATGCACGATCCTTCCGAGGCGGGGAGTGAGCTTGAGATTTGTAAAGAAAAGCTCGCCTTGCTAACTCAGCTAATTATCGACAGATCATACAGAAGAGGCCACTGAACAAGTATCGGCCCTATCCGAGCTTATTAAGGAATTCATGAAAATTAAGATTCCTCCTCGTAGGGATGCCTCTGAAAGCCAAAAGCTCCAAGCCCCTGCAGGAGCAACTAGTACTCCGGCACCAACTAACTTTGAGACAAATGTTGAAGGAGCTGTGGCCGCTAATGTTGGTACAGGCGCAGCACGTCGACGTATTCAGTTTCCTAAAAGTTTGACACTTCCATCTCTGTCGATAATTGGGAATACAGCTGGGGATCTAGGAAGGTCTCCTAATCAGTTTTTTAGCACAACCACGAATCCATTAAACTATACAACCCTGACGCCGCGTCTGGGCAATCAGAGTGATCCCTTGTCAACAACTCCTTTCCCTACTGAACACAATCGCGGAAGCAACCCTAGCGGGAATCAACCCAGTGGTAATTTTCAGTACGGTACAGAACACAATCGCGGAAGCAACCCTAGCGGGAATCAACCCAGTGGTAATTTTCAGTACGGTACAGAACAAAATCGCGGAAGCAACCCTAGCGGGAATCAACCCAGTGGCCATTTTCAGTACAGTGGCCGCCCAGAAACTTCAAGCTTTCCTCATTGGCAGCCAAGGCTACCAAAATGGAAGATATCTTTTAACGGGTCCCCAGACGGACTTGACGTCACCGAATTTGTCTTCCGTCTAGAAATGCTTTCCAAAGACGGTAACTATCCGCTGGATCGTTTAATTGGCATTTTGCCTAATTTCCTCTCAGGTACGGCTGAAAGCTGGTTCTGGGTTTACAAGCGGAAATATCGCGATACGAGTTGGCAGGGTATGAAGACAGCCCTACTCGAGCGATTCGGGAGCTATGTCTCAGAAAGAGAAACGCGAAGGGCCATTGAAACAAGAAGACAAGGCCCGAAAGCAACGTTCAATAATTTCCTGCTAGACGTAGAACGGCTTAACGGTCGGCTTCGAAGACCATTTCCTGACAGAGAGCTACTCGAAATTGTCCGAGAAAACATGGACCCGGCTCTGCAGAGTGCCACTACCACGACAATATTCAGATCAACGGAAGAGGTGAGAATTATCTGCCAGAGGCTAGAAAAATTGTGGGCTAGATCTGGGCACGATCCTCGTCAGCTGACTATGGCTCGCACTTTCCGAAATAGAGCTCAAATCGAAGAGCTAGAGGAGGTAATACCCTTGCCAGACTACGTTGATAATGACATTGACCCACAAGTAGCAGCCCTTACCCCAGTGCTAAGGAGAAACACTGCTAACCGCGCTTCGTTGGATATATGTTGGAACTGACGAGACTTAGGCCACAGATATCAAGACTGTACAAAGGGTCACCTTGGGATATTCTGTTACGGTTGCGGACGCCCTGGCGTGCTGAAGCCAAACTGTGGGACCTGTTTAGGCCGTGCGGTAAACAAGACCCCGAACGCAGAAAGAGCTGGGGTCATGCGTTCGGGCCATACGACCAGTTACCCCAGTGCCAGGAGAGTAGAAGCAGCCACCAATACCGAGCCTGCAACCCATCGTTAGAGAATGTGCAGACTTTACCAACATTGCTACCCACTTCATCCCTTTCCCACTTAGCATCAACCCAATCAACACAAACTCCCCAATCTTACATAGACACATCCAAAACAACTTCGGAGGAATCCATTCGCTCTCGATATATCGCTTCAAGTCGAGGTCGGCGGCGTCAGCTTAGATCTCGGAAGTACTGGAAATCCAAAATGCTGCTTCGTAAAGCAGTATCCGCCGCTGTTCAGCGTGATGTAGAAGACCATCGTCCATACGTCACAGTAAAAATAGCTGAAGAAAATATAGTTGGTTTGCTCGACAGTGGAGCTTCTGTAAGCATATTGGGAAAACACTCTCTAGAATTTCTGCGTAAGAATAATCTTAGTTACAACCAGAGTCATTCATATGTTCGTACAGCGGATGGCTCACGGAACTCTATCATTGGTCACATAAAGTTGCCCGTTCGTTATGCTGAGAAAACAGAAACCATCCATTTTCACTTAGTGCCCAGCTTACAACAGGAACTTTACTTAGGAATTGATTTTTGGGATGCTTTTGGCATTATCCCTGGTGTAATAGACTCCCTGGATATTGATAAAACCACAAAGATCCATCCTCCGCAACACACCCTCACATCAGAGCAAAATGCCCAACTGGAAGATCTCAAACATCAATTTCCTTCCTTTTCAAAGCATGGCCTCGGCCGTACAAAACTGTTGGAACACAACATCGACGTAGGAGATACTCCACCAATAAAGCAACGTCACTATCCGGTATCCCCAGCAGTTCAAAAGTTGTTATATGAAGAACTGGACCGAATGTTAGCCATGGACGTTATCGAAGAGAGTCAGAGCTCCTGGAGCTCGCCAGTGGTTCTCGTGAAAAAATCTAATGGGAAGGTGCGACTATGTTTAGATTCTCGCAAGGTAAATTCTGTTACCAAGAAAGATGCTTATCCACTACCATTGATAGATGGACTCTTAGGTCGCCTCCGAGAAACCAGATATATCTCAAGCTTAGATCTGAAAGACGCATTCTGGCAGATACCACTCGCAGAGTCCGCTCGTGATAAGACTGCATTCACAGTTCCTGGAAGGCCTTTATATCAATTTAAAGTCATGCCGTTTGGTCTGTGCAATGCTCCACAAACTATGTGTCGCCTTATGGACCGGGTCGTGCCTCATCAATTCCACGATCGAGTATTTGTCTAATTAGATGACTTACTCATTACTTCCACTACGTTCGAGGAACATTTGGACTTACTGAGGGAAGTCGCTTCCCTGCTTCGTCAGGCAGGACTGACCATAAACGTTGAGAAGGGTAAGTTCGTTCTTCGAGAAATTAAATACCTTGGCTATGTGGTTGGTGAAGGAGGTCTGAGGGTCGATCCTGAAAAGGTGGCTGCAATTGTAAATTTTCCTAGCCCATTAACATTTCGGCAAACACGCAGACTACTGGGCATGGCTGGATGGTACAGGAGATTTATCCCAAACTTTTCGAGCATCGCTGCTCCGATCACAGAGCTTCTGAAGAAGGGTGCGAAGTTTCAGTGGACTTCGGAGGCTCAAGAAGCCTTTAAACAACTAAAAGAACACTTATGTTCGGCCCCACTGCTAGCTAATCCAGATTATACGAAGCCCTTCTATATAAGATGTGATGTCAGCACTATGGGAGTAGGCAGTGTCTTATTTCAAAAGTCGGAGGATGATTCCGAAAGGTCAATTGCATTTATGTCCCAAAAGTTGAATCCGGCCCAGAGAAATTATAGTATCACTGAACAAGAATGCTTCGCTGCGGTACTGAGCGTAAAGAAGTTTAGAGCATACATCGAAGGCTTCCACTTTACAATCATCACCGACCACCAGAATTTGAAATGGCTAATGACTCAAAAGGAACTTACGGGGCGACTTGCGCGATGGAGCTTAAAACTACAGTCCTTCGACTTCGAGATCGAGCACGTAAAAGGAAGTCAAAATGTAGTGCCGGATGCATTATCTCGAATGTATCTTGATTCGGCTGAGGCGACTATCTCTGACCTTAGCAAGCTAGATTACCTGGTAGACCTGAAATCAGCATACTTCTCTGACCCTGCTTACGTAGGTTGGAAAGACAAAATCTCTGCTACACCAGCTCAGTATCCTAATCTGCAAGTCACTGAACTGCACATTTTCATTCGTATTGAGGGCGGTGGTGATAACGATCTATCCGATATCCCCAGTTGGAAACTCTGGATTCCTCAAGGGCTCACCAAAGAGTTAATTAGAAGGGAACACGAGAGCTCCACTGCAGCTCATGGTGGAATCCATAAAACCCTCGATAGACTGCGAAGATATTATTTTTGGCCAGGCATGCGCCAACAAGTACGCGCATATATCTTACAATGCGATGTCTGCAAACAAACCAAAGCTCCAAATTGCAGGCTAAGGCCCAAAATGGGAAACCAGATTGCAGTAGAAAGGCCATGGCAGAGATTGCATATTGACTATATTGGACCCCTCCCAAGAAGTAAACGCGGGAATACCACCATCCTAGTCATTGTAGACCAGTTTACCAAATTTGTCCTACTAAAGGCTTTTCCCCAAGCTAAAACTAAGCAACTCATAGAATATCTGGAGGAAAATATATTCCACTGTTACGGGGTACCCGAAATTATACATACTGATAATGGGCCACAATTTATCTCAACAGAGTTTGCTCGCATGATAGAACGTTTCGGCATTCGCCACACAAAGACTGCAGGATATTCGCCACAGTCCAATGCTGCAGAGAGAGTTAATCGCTCCATCGTGGCAGCAATTAGGTCTTATGTGCAAGAGGAACATACCAACTGGGATTCCCAGCTAAGTGATGTGGCTTGCACTTTGCGTAACGCAACACACCAGTCTACCAAATTTTCCCCTTATTTCTTACTTTACGGATACCACATGATCTTACATGGAGGTACATACAATCTTCTCCGCCAGATTGATGGCTTGGCAGAAGGTAACTTCGAAGTATTACCAAGTAACTACAGAATTCCACTGGTATATAAGCGAGTCAAAGACCATCTCCGGGAAGCTTACGATAGAAACGCTCACACCTATAACCTTCGCGCGCGGCAGATAACGTATAAACCAGGACAAATTGTCTATGTCCGGAATTTCGTACAGAGCAAGGCCGCAGACAAGTTCGCGGCCAAACTTGCCAATAAGTTCATCAAGGCTCGCATACGAAAGAAGAATGGTAACGTGAACTACGAAGTGGAAAATATGGATGGTAAGTTTATTGGCGTCTATCACGCAAGCAACATTCGCCAGTAACATCCTAAACCATAATCAAATATCCCAAATCATTTTATAAAATATATATCGGTATTCAACTCGCAAAAGAAAGGATTATTATATATATAGAGTAGTTAGACAATAATCTCGCCGTTAACATTGTCGAATACAGACCCTGTATTTGGCCCGGAATCCCATATAAATTCGCCGGGCTGCTCGGCTTACTTCTAAGCACCGGTAGCAAAATATACTCAACCTTAATAACCAAGCCTTTCTCTATACAGAACGGTCACGGACGAGAACTACGACCATGTGGAAGCCAATGGAGCTCTCACCAACCACCGGCCTATTATTGGTGATTGGCCTGATGACAACTGCTCCTATTGCCTGCGGAATCATCGCCTACGACTGTGGTCATGAGAGAGTGAATCTCACCGCCATTTCACTGGTATCCTTTGGTCCATGCATATTTAACAATAAGGAAGTAGTCAAGGAGGAAGAAGATATACAGCTTTTGCAAACGAGCGAGACCACCACGCTACACATCTCTCAATGCAAAATTAACATCATACAGTCAGTGTACAAATGCGGTATGTTCAGCCATCTCTCTCTAGTACCTGGAGGATTGAGTACATATATTATGGATATAAGTAAAGAGAACTGCATGAACATTCATAGGTATAACACTCTTAAATTACAAAACGGCAGAACAATTGCTGATATTAAGACGAATGCTTCAACCTCACTGACCGAAGTCGTTGGCGGGTCAATCGACCAAAACGGAAATTGCAACGGAGTTCCGTATACGTCAGGAGCAAATTCCTGGGATAATGTTGTGGTTATGCATGCGATGGAAGTAACCATTATGGACTACCAAAGCTCGGTCCGCATTGATGACAACATGGTTATTCTACGAAACAACGTGCTATGTCCCTACCTGGCTGGTAAATGTATGGATCCAGAATACGGAATGAGTTTTTGGGATCTCATCTCTGACAATTCTTGCGAAAGTCAAAAGTACGACGTATTATGGCAAGGAATGGCTACGAAGATTAGGACCTCGAACAAATCCATTAGCAACACCATATACACCGTGACGTCCGGAGAAATAATCTTTGCACTCGAAGTAAAAAAGCAAGTATCCGTTTGTCGTTTCCCCGGTTTTCAAACTGAGCATCCCAGGCTGATCATTGTACCTAAGGCAGCATCCGATTACTGGTTTAGGAAAAAACCCCTGGATACTCGTAGCCTCGATCTTTTCACTTACGTTAATTCGAAGTTCGTCTATGTTGAGCGTCACTTTAAGGGTCAAGTCGAGAAACTATACACCAATCTCCTGAGGAAGAAATGCGAATTAGGAAGAGAACTACTTCAAACCCAGCTAATCATGGCCCTCCACCACCCGGCAGAGTTCGCTCTTATAAGAATGAAAGAGCAAGGGTTTACCGCTGTACATAGGGGGGAAATCATCTACTTAGTGAGATGCCAACCAGTTGAAGTCACTGTTCGGAAGAGCAGCCGGTGTTATATGGAACTGCCAGTAACTTATGGAGAAAGTGACTACTTCCTAGCTCCGTTAACCCACCTACTGCAGCAGCGTGGAACTGAGATATTCTGCTCAGATTTGCTGAGCCCAGCATACTATATTAGAGGAACCTGGTACGGGACCAATCCGACAATTCACCAAATTAAAGAACCGTCTGAACTTCAACCATCAAACACCGCTGACTGGTCATACGAAGACCCAGGAGAACTTATTCGGGCAGGAATTTACCACAGCGAGTCTCTGGAAAACCTTCGCCACCAGATCATGTATCCGTCCGAGAGGCTAGCCATTACTAACATACTCACGCAACGTGTAATGGGTCAAGAAGTTCACCACCAAGATATTAACGCCGTCAACCTTTTATCTCCAAAGACAATGGAGGACCTAGTCACAACGGTACGGACAAAGATATGGGGCGCTTTTAATTTTTTTGGAAGTGTCTGCTCCTCCTTGCTGGGAATTTACGTGTGTCTGAAGTCAGTCAAGTTTGTCATCGATACCTTCATCAATGCCAAGGTTCTCGGAGCGATTTACGGGAGGAGCTGGAAATTATCAGCAGCTGTGTGGAACACCATGACAAACCATATTCTACATCAACAAAATCAACAGCAAGCTACTGCATATCCGGACTCCGTCACTACTCATCTACCCCATGATCGTCTCGCCAGTACCTCAACGGAAGAAGAAGCACAAACTACATCACCACCTGGAGCTTCAAAAGACACCATAGACGAAATAATCACGCTTAAGGACCGAGTAGCTCGTCTGTACCCCAACATCCAGCCTTAGAAGAGCATCAAACTCTCAGTAATACACTTCTATCGTGGTTAAGGTCATACCAATCAGCAACCAGATCGACTGAAATTTCTCGATATGTAAAAAGTGAAATACTTCTTTACCATACCCTTGATACATTTTTGTTTACTTCTTCTCTTGAATAAAAAAATTCAGTAATAGTCTACTAAGACTTTCCAGCAAAAACCTATCTTCTTATTTCTCCTTGTGTTTTATAACCACATATCATCGCCGCTCTATTGATCTTACAGAGTAACCATATCATCTTTCGTAAGAGTTATGCCCGGCTAGCTCAGACCGTAGAGTATGAGACTTTGATCTCAGGGTGTGGGGCGTCCCCGCGTTGGGCCTTATTTATAGGATTGGACCACAGCCGTAGTGTCCCTTCAGCCTCGGAGAATTCCGCTCTGGAATGGGAACTTCCGAACCTGACCTGTAACGGCTATAATCTCTCTATTAGGAAAAAAATATCTATTTTTTTTTTCTTGGGGGTTAATCATTCATCTTTGGTCAGTCTCATTTTAATCCAGACTTTGATTAAACGACTAATTTGTTTTCTTAATGAAAAGAAAGAAGAGAGAAACTAATTTCATTTTCGCATCGAAAGGCGAAATAATTGAGTTCAAGCGAAAATTAAATTTAAAACTCAAAAAAAAAAAAAAAAAAAAAAAAATGAATTTTTCTGTCCCTCCCTCAGAAATCACGCATTAAATTGGCTTTGTTAAGAAAAACTGCGCTTAACAAAGTGCAATTCGAGAAGCACTTCCTATCACCCAACAAAAGGTGCTGATCGATAAAGTGCAATGCACTTTAGAACATTTACCTCGTATCGCTTCTTTGGGGAATCAAGACACGCGACGATCGAGATCCTCAGATTGTAAAGTGAGTCGTTGGAAGTAAGAACTTCCCCGGGAACAACTCAAGCCTCTGAATTTGGGTATTTTTTTTAATTGTCGCTCATCTAAACCTCGCACGCAGCTAGCAATTTATTATCAAAGATAAAATAGTGAAGTGAAGGTACTAAAATCGCACAAAGTACCAGAATAAATTCGGTTGTGGTTTTGAATAAATATCGGAACTCGGGCTTCTGTGCGTGTGTATAAAGGTTACAAGACTTCCAGTAATAGTAGACGACACGGGAAGTTCATTAAAATCAATTTGTTTTGTGGTTGCACCCAACTATCACCAAGCGTGATATAAGCCTTCTTTCTGAGCTATAAGGTGACAGAGTCTGGACCAGTATTGTGGGAATCCAAGAAAGCAAAATCGGCAGTGAAGTGCGCCGGAACTTACCTGAGACCAGATCTCGCACCCACCTCCCTGAGCATTCAAGCCTTCTCGGATTTGTTACTCTCCACGGATCAACCGATCTGTTAATCACCGTCGCGGGAAGATAGGGGATCAGTTAGGGAACGAGAAGAAAAAGAAGAAGGAAAGGAAGGGCAACAATAGCAACCCGAATATTCCCTTTGGTTTTTTTTTTATTTTTTTTTCAGCAATATTCACCAGGTCGCTGAAGCGCTTCATCGCCGGGGGGATTGTTATGTAAGTACGCACTTATCATTTGTGTAATAAGAGAATAGTCGGTTGTTTTTTTTTTTTTTGTTTTTCTTTTTCCTTATCTTCGAAGAGCATATATAGGCTACCATAGTGAAATTTTCTTTCTGAGTTTTTTTTTGCTTTATTTATGATATGTAACCTGTATATGTACTGTCATATAGCGTAATGTTTTCAGTTTTAAGTTGATTTGTCTTTGAATATTCGTGTATGGAGTTAATAGTGTAGTGTAAAGTTTCTTTTTTTTCCTGAATTTAGTCTATATGATAGCATAATTTTTTTTTATGGGTTTATTTTGTAATAGTGTAAAGATTTTTTTTTTAGTAGCGTAAGTGATTTTATTCTTTCCTAAATTGTTTTTTCTTTCCTCTATTTCTTTGATATACAGATATGTAACCCGAATAGCAGAAAAATTTTAATATCTAGATACATATGGATCTACAATTCTGTTTATCGTAGCGTAACTTGTTACCTTATTTATTTTATTTTTTTTGTGGTTTTGTCTTTGAGTTCTAAATAAAATAACATGGCAATAGGCTAAATATTAGTTTTCGTTTGGTGCTGGGTCCAGTTGGGGTTTTGGGAGGATCGAGATGCCAGGGGCGGATGTAGTTGGCAATCTATCCTATGAGTTTGGTGAGTGGGGCGGTGGGATGGGTTTCAAGTAATAGAGAGGGTCCTATCATTCAGAGTGGGGTCCGTATTCCTATATTTCAGTTTTTTTTTCATCTTGTTTTCTTTCTATTTTAATCATTCCTCTAGAGCGGTACAGTAATAGGTGGTTGAACAGCCAGCAAGAGCTTACCCCAGCCCTGAGCTTAAGCCGGCAAGAAGCCTGTACCGTGCTCGCCTAAAGATCAACCTCCATTGTCCCACAACAACCTTAAAAGGGACATAAAGTAGCCATGATCAGTCATCTGCCTCGCTGAGTTTAGTGGTCGCGAAGCGGTCACGCTGAGAGGTAGATATGACTGGCCGGAAGGTTACAAAGTCAAGAAAATTAATCGATTGAAAGTTTAATCATCGGAAGACCGATGAAAAGTTTATAACCAAATCAGGCATCGAGTGTGAGGAGAATATCATCCCACAACCTAATTTAGAGAAAAACCCGGCAAATAGTAAAATTTCGGCAAATGTTAGCCGCGCGGGCGACTCCGTACAAGTCGACGATAAGGAATAGGACGACGGGCGAATGACAAGAAGAAGTTACCCCAAACATCCTGAAATTCGCATTCGCAGTTATCTCATCCCACGTGAATTCCTCCCACCGTGAACCCCAAGGAGCTCCCTGAGGCCAACGACTCACATTTGAGGAGCAGCATATACCTCCCTCACAAACGAGCCTTCACAGACATCGCGCATACTCATCAGTATTGAAACCGGATAAGGAGGCTTTTCGCTCACAGGACATATTAATCACCGACGTACTATAAGCAGCATCCAGCAGTTGTTCAAGATATGGTCAAATTAGGGAAGTATTTGTTCTCTCTTAGAATTGATATGATTTAGTACATACCCCATTGTAATTACGTTTGTAATCCTCATGGCAAGACAAATACGAAGAAAACAAAAGAAAGAAAAAAGAAAAATTTGCAAAAGTAAATTACACACGCTCAGCGGATCGAAAGTAAAGCAAAAAGGAGCAAAAAGGGAAAGAGTACAAGCCAAATTATAGTAAGTAACAATTTTTTGTTTTCACGCATTTTAAGGTCTTACAGGAGATCATGGAGGCGCTTCTACGGTAGACTCAACAGCACATAAATAAAAAAACTCAGTAAGTCATTATTCAAAACTTTTATTAGGATAGGTAGCAATTAAATTACAAAAGAAAGAAAAGAAAAATAAATAGAAACAAGTGAAGCAATGCTGCATAAATCAGTGAAGGAACTCGTCAGACCTCTACTTCGCCATAGTTCCTTGAGTAAATTAAACCTTCACGTTCTTGTTAGTATTTATAGTGGACATAGCATTTAAATTATCAGTTTTCTAGGTCTTATTTAACATTTTTTGTATATTTTGTGGGGATACTTAGATATAACCTATTTAGAATGGATATAGACACGTATGTTTTGTTATAAATACTGACATGGACCTGATTTAAACGTGTATATTTTGAAGGTATACTTACGAATAAGTGATCATAACAATTAGATTACAATGTCCCTAGATTTTATTTACCAAGTTATATTTTCCAAGAAATACCTAGCATGTGATTTATTAGCTCCTTCGACGTAGTGCTTGGACATGCCAGCTTAGCGATTAGTTATCTTAGCAGAATTAAGTTATCGATCTGTAAGTCTTAAAGAATTAAATTTAAAATTTTAAACCTTTGCGATCGTTTTGTGTTCCGATTAATTAATTAAGAGTAAGTTCCTAGATTGTAAAATTGTGAGAAGGTATCCCCAAGCCTTACCCTTCAGGTGATCGGTAGAATTTAGTGAATTTTGCCAATCGAATATAGAATAAGAATAAAAAGCTTCGATTTATAACATAATGTCACGGTAAATTTATAATATTTCCCTCACACTCCTGGAGCCCTCTCGTTGATATGGTTGACTAGGTCCGCTACTACTCTATCTACAGGTCATCAACAGGGACACTGAAAACTAATTTTTGCCCTCAGTGTCATATGGGTGGTTGCGACAATGGCAGTAAAGGCAGAACATCTGCGCCCTCAAATAAGTAAGTGGTAAGTAGTGTAAAGGTCATTTGAGGACCGGATGTGTGCGACGGCCTTTGATTTGACAGGCACGATTTTTTTTGTATATGGCTGGTGGCACAGCGGCAGGTTTTCGTGGAACCTCCCCACACTCTCCACCAAGAGCCGAGGAGAGCTAGCGTGTCGCCCTGCAGTCAACGCTGTCCACCGAGTGATCTGTCAGCTCATGCTGACAATCTAGATTTCACGTCCAAGCCAATCACTCTACATACTTCCATTACAAAATTGCGCCCAACGTGGGGCCACCTCAGTTAGACTTCGTTGGACTAAGTATGACTTTTGCTGAGGACTGGGATTGCTTTGTAGAGATGGACATTTGGCTGCCAGCTAAATTGTCTGACTCGGTAATCTCACAATCAGTGGAAGTTATATGCAGACTTGAGTCCAATTGTTTTAAAGTTTTTTTTTTGTTTGGAGTAAAGTTAAAATTTTGAAAGTTTTTGAAATTTTGTTGTGATTAAAGTAAAGTTTGTTGATTTTCTATTTCGAGTAAAGTAAAAGTTTTTTGATATTGTCCTTTTATCTTCAGTTCGACTTTAGGTTTGACTTTGGTTAAGCCTCAAGTCTGAACAGTTGTCGAATCGTTTTGAATTTTTTTTGAAATTGTAAATTGTTGATCTTTCCCGCTGGCCTTCTGCTATGGAAATAGTAGATGGCCTCACGAATGATTTTTCGTTTGTGTTCTAACGGAGTCATGTCTTTGTTGGCCAACTGGCTGACAGATTAATGAGTCTGTGAGATGACTTTTGGCTTTTAGCATCCCAGATTTCTGTGAGAACTTAAATTTTTTCATGCACACATCTACACTGCTTACCCTTACTGTATATTTCCTAACCTGATTGAGAGAGTGGGCCTGGAATATCCTTGTGTGGAGAGTTAACTCTTGGAGAGAGGAAGGAGATTTATCTGATTTTGTTTTTTGAAAAGTTTGAGTTTAGCTCATAGTGAGTTTCGTTATATCTGAACGCTGTAGATTACAGGTTATTTTTGTCTTCGAATTGCTTTGTTAGTGCATATTACCTTATCGATCTTGTTTTCTGATTTTGTTTTTGAAAAGTTTGAGTTTAGCTCATAGTGAGTTTCGTCATAGTCACACTATTATTACTTTTGTTCAAACCCCTAACTGGTTATCATGGCTACCATGCGGACACCACCTTCTGCGACTGAAGTTCCGGTCCAAAGGCCAGACCCGTGTACCATCTGTCAAGATGGAGACTGGTCTGCCAAGAAGAGGTCTGTAGCCACCATTCGTGGGCACGTATTTTATAGGTCATGTCTGCAAACATGGATAGCTGAACAGGCAAAGTGTCCAAACTGCAGAAATCCTCTCACTTAGCAGGACTTCGTGGCTTATACTGGTGCAATCCCAAAGAAGTATCTCACTCGGCATGGGAATGCAGATTTTCCCCAACAGCCATTACAGACCAACGTGCCTACACCAACACCTTCACACCAAATCATAGATCTTTGTCTCCTGGAGTACGCTCAGCACCCCTATCAAATACCAGCTCTAGAGAAACAGTCTACCACCTGCACCTTCGGGGCAAGGCACACCGAGTTGATTATATCCAGTCTCCGGACTCAGCTTCAAGACCTGGTGCGTACCGAGATATGCCAGAGCATGAGTACACTACGAACCAAGAGCACTGATATCCGACAACGAGTTTCTGCTGTCATTCGGCAAGCGGGCACGTCTCGTCCACCACCACCTCCTTTTGGAGAGCGAGTTCAACAACCCAGACACTCCTAGAGATCCGCGTCAGAGACATTCACTTCCAGCTGGACAATCCAGACACTCCTTTCCACCTAACATGGCCTTCGCTCCTCCGACACCTCCGCTTTCAGGCCAACAAGCTCAAAACAATTCCTGGCATAGACGCTCAGGCAGTTAGGCAGTTATATCAGGAGATGAAACCTATCTTATAGCGGAAATAACTCTGAACTATTTGTAGATGAGTTCATCTTCAGAGTGGAAGCACTGACGTTTTCCTCGTTGGAGGGAGACTTTGGCTTACTGATCAAGCACATGCTCACCCTGCTGACAGGACCAGCTAAAGACTGGTACTAGTCCCTATTAAGACATAATCCGACGCCGACGTGGGAATATGTCAGGAACGGACTACTAGTTGAATGGAGAGTTGCAAAGGACAACCTGAAAGTCAGAGTCCAGCTGATGTCGCGCAAACAAAAGCTCGGTGAATCATTCGCGATGTACCATCAAAATCTGGTACAGCTACGGGACCAATTATAAGATCCAATGCCAGAGCAAGAATTTTTTGAGATTGTGAAACCAAACTTACTCCCTGAAATACAAAATAAAATTTGCTTGCACCCTTCTCACACCATGGGTCAACTGCGAATGTTGGTGACACAGATTCAAGCTACGCAGCTGAGGATTGCAACTACTAGTGGCATGAACACCTACCGTGCTCATCGTATCAGCGAGATTGAGGACTTGTCCCAAATGCCCGGAAATGATACCAATATTGCAGAGGTATCAGCTATCTCAGACCGACAAACAGTGACTTGTTGGAATTGTGACCAGCCAGGCCACTTTTATCAAGATTGCCTACAAGAACGACAACAGGTATTCTGTTACGGATGTGGACGCAAGGATGTATTCAAGCCAAACTGTAGACAGTGTCTAAAGAAAAACTTCAAGCGGCTCGGGAATCACAACACCTCTTCTCGACCGAGTACGTCATCCCATCTAGTAACAGCTCCAACAACTCCAGATTAATCGCAGAGCAGGGAAGCCAATCTGCTCAATCAACTGACCTTATCGAACAGACATTAGACTGTCCGTTAATATCACTCAGTGATTCTGGTGATAGTAAAAACCATTTAGACAGTCCCAATGTCAATAGAGTTCCTTGATGGAAGCAGATGTTCAAAATGGATTTAATGCGATCTAATTCATTACAAGTCTAATCTGCAACTGACTGTGCTTGCACTGGAGGAGTGCTGTTAAACGCATTTATCTTAAGCAACTGTAGTGTATGTACATTTGTTAATAGTGTGATTAAGGGAACACACATCAACTTGGGAGTGAGTTCAGCTAATTATCACAACTTATATTACAAGCGGGAAAGATCATGCAAACAAAATTCAAAAAATTCAAAAACTAGACACCTGTTCAGACTCGAGGCTTGACCAAAGTCAAACCTAGAGTCGAACTTCAATTCAAAAACTTTCAAAAACTTTAAAGCGTTACGTTACTTTACTTTACTCAATCAACTTCCAAAAATCAAAATATCAAAACTTTCAAAAATCTTTACTTTACTTTCATCAAATCTCAAAATAGCAAAACTTTAAAAATTCTAACGTTACTCTACCAAAAATTTTAAATGCTAAACAATTAGACTCAGGTCCGTATGTAACTTCCACTGGATATGAGACTTGAGGTCAGTCAATTAGCAAAGTTCCAAATGACCATATCACTCTAAGTCCCAGTCCCCAGTAAAATTTACATTTAGACCACCGAAGTCTAACTGAGGTGGCCCCACGTTGGGAGCCATTTTTGTAATGGAACTATGATGAGTGATTTACGACTGGACGTTAAGTCCCGACTGCCCGTATGAGCTGACAGATTACTCAGCGGACAGCGTTGACTGCAGGGCGGCACGCTAGCTCGCCTCGGCTATTGGCGGAGAGTGTGGGGAGGTTCCAAGAAAAATGGCGCCTGCCATAATCAAAACAAAAATTTGTGCCTATTTACCAAAACGCCGACACACATTCAGTCCTGAAGGTACCTTTACGTCACTTACCTACATCCACATTGAAGGCGCAGATGTTCTGCCTTCCTGCATGCCCCAACCGCCCAACAACTGACTCTCAGGACAGATATTTTCAGAGTCCCTTGTAGACCTGTAAAGAGAGAGAGACTAGCGGGCGGACCTAGACGACCTCACGGGAGAGGGCTTCAGGAAAGTGAAAGGAGAAATAAAAGCGTTCAGCACTTCATTTTTACGTTATAATTGCGATTGCTAGACTATAATTCTTGTTCAAGACATAAGACATTTTCAAAAAAAAATATATACAAATATACAAATGTTAAATTAAAGTTAATTCTAATGAGATTATTATGAATTGAAGGTATATTCCTTATCTTTTAAATAATCTGTCCACTCGATATATTAAACGTTGATCTAATTATTTTATATCGTTTATTGTCATGACGGTTATGACAATTTGTTTAAATTTCTACATTTACTGAAACTTAAAAGCAGCTTATAGGAATCTAAAATGTTATGTTTTCAATTTTTATTCAAATTTATAAATAAAATAAAATTGTTTGTTTTTATATTAACCCATTTGTTGGGAAAAATTAATTTCAGTTATTTTGGCAAGCAAATATGTGTATTAGGTACCTATTTAAAATTTTTGGCCAAAAATTTTATTACTTTGATGGCAATAATGCATTAGATTTTCCCTTTCGAGGGAAAATATTAACCAAAAGTTAAAGTACTATGTGACTACGGTTGCTTAGTATTCAAGCTTATATCTGCTCTCTTCTTACACGCAGTCCTATTTTCCACACAAATCTTATGTCACCTTAAGCAGAGCGTATCAATCAAGTTCGAAAACGTTATCGTTTAAAGGCAGTTATGTACTGTTTGCAAAAAAAAAACGAATAATAAATTTATGTCACGGTTACGGTTGTAAAAATTACCTTATTTCAACTACATACAAAGCATTATTTGTAGATTAATCCAGGCTGACTTTCAAATAACTATCTTAAAAATTAATTAATAAAACTTGATTTTTTTTATAAAACTTAGGGCAACTATAGCCTACAATCTTTTCTAACATTTTTACGTTAATTACTGCGTTCTTATCTATTTACTTATTTCATTGATAGGGAAACCAACTCTTATCCCTTTTTTTCTAATTATGTATTTATATTATAATCTAAACTCTTTACGTACATACCAAACACAATCTGCAAAACGGTTGACTGGAAGAGTTTAATTAGGTACTGCACCCACTGACCTGTCAGTTACTGTACAATGTTGCGTATCTTTTAGATTTTGCCATATCTAAGAAACTGCATACAATTTAATTAAATGCTGGTCTCCTATAACATTTTCGTTTGTCTGATCAGTCTCACTCATACTGTAATAACATCCCAATTCGGTGGGGTACCCGTTTTATCGGTCTGTAAGGACGGGATGCTGTCCAACTTTGCTCTCATAATTAATAATCGAATATGTCTGCTATTTTGTCTTGCTATTTTCATGATCTATTTCTAAGCTGTTTAATGTCGGAATGTCCAGCGTTGTACATTGTTTTAAGCAGGGGCTTACAAATAAATGCTCTTTGCATTTGAAGAGTCGACGGATTGACGACACGTTTATATGGTATCTATTTTCTGCAACTTCTTGGTAATCGCACCAAATCTATTTTTCAGAACTTAGCCGACAATTGTTATTTGCTCCACGTAATGCCAAATAGCCGCAGTTAAATACATCGGTAAATTCCTTAGTTATACTTCTTCGGCATTATGATACAGCAATTTATTTTGCGGATCTGTATATGTACAACGCATTTAAACCCAAATGACGGAATGTTCTTTTTTATTGGACGAAAAGGTGGCGGATTACTTTATTGTTACTAGAAAAATATTTTATCCATTGAAATTTTGTTATTAGGAATGATAAAAAATTTTCTATACTTACGTGCGGGGTTAAATTATTCGCCGATGTTTTAGAAAGTAATTTCTCGTGAGCGCCTGTTTCCACGTCTTTTTGGATTTCACGGTTTGACAAGACAGATCGATTGTCTTCTTCTTCTTCTCTGACAAGTACGAGCTTTTTCGAGCTAGGATGCATGCGTGCGGACTGTCGGTATGGCAGCCTACCGGCATACGTGCTGCAGTAATTCTCCGTGTAGCATATTGCTATATGCAGTACGCTACGACCATAACACTCCAACAACTCTTTCCTTCCTCTTCGTTCGATGTTATGTCTTATTAACCTTCCAGTTGGGCAAAGCCGTGAGTCTGGTCAACTAGTTATCACAATGCCAAAAAGTCATATCACAGACCAATGACTCTGTCCAGCCAGTTGGCCAACGAAGACACGCCTTCATGTGAACATCAACGAAAAATACCGTGAGGCCACCTACCATTTCTATAGCAGAAGACCAGCGGGAAAGATCTCATTAAAAAAAATTCAAAAATCGAAACATTACAACTTTCAAGACTTGAGGCTTGACCAAAGTCAAACCTAAAGTCGAACTTTCGGTAATACAAGAATACAAAACTTAAAACTTTCAAAAACAGAACTTTACTTTAATGACAACAAAACCTCAAAACTTTAAAAACTTTAACTTTACTCTACAATAACTTTAGATAACGACAACAGTTAGACTCAGGTTTGTATGCAACTTCCACTGGATATGAGACTTGAGGTCAATCAACTAGCAGATGCCAGATGATCATCTCGCAACAAGTCCCGTCCCCAGTGAAATTTACACTTAGACCACCGAAATCTAACTGAGGTGGCGCTACGTTGGGCGCCATTTTGTTGTGGCTGTATGTAGAGTGTCTGACTTGGACGTGTAGTCCAGACTGCCATTATGAGCTGACAGATCACTCGGTGGACAGCGTTGACTACAGGGCAGCACGCTAGCTCGCCTCGGTTATTGGAGGAAAGTGTGGGGAGGTTCCACGAAAGCCTGCCACTGTGCCACCAGCCATAATCAAAGAAAAAATTCGTGCCTGCCAAATCAAAGGCCTTTACACTACTTACCACCTACTTATCTGGAAGCGCAGAAGTTCTGCCTCCACTGCCGTTGCCGCAATCACCCTGCGATACCAAGGTATATAGAAGAAACAAGGTATGCCCATTAAAATTTTGACATATCACAGCTGATCAAACAGCTGATAGTCTGTGACGTACTTCAGTGAATGAATAAAAAAGAAAAAGGAAATCTGACAGTGGCAGTACAAGCGCAAAGAATTTTGACACATTACAGCTGATGCCCTGTGACGTACTTCAGTGAATGAAGAAAAAGGGAAAAAGAGTTTTAACAAAAATGGCGGAACGTGGTTCGAGTCGGGAATACCTTGTCTTCTATATACCTTGTGCGATACTGTGGGCGAGATGATACATTATCCGTTTGCTGATCTGAAATGAGAGTAGTAGCGAACCTAGTCAACCTTCATGATGGGGAGGGCTTCGGGAGAGTGAAGGAGAAATTAAAACTTATCCCAACGTCATTATTTAGACTGCTCGCATATATTCACAACGGAACTTGGCAGCAATGACTATAAGGCTATATCTTCCTACTTATATTCACCCCCGTAGCTGGTTGTATTTCCTAACAATTTTCTGCTTTATCTGTTAACATACTTACAGAAGCTATACCTGCTAATGATATGTATTTAGGATATCTACTTGTGTAACCTTATTTCATTATCTTGTGGTAAGATTCAGCACATAGCCAAATAAACTGGGTTCCCTTAACTGGTAAAATATGTGTGATAACCTTATCAATGAGAACAACTACCTATATATATATATATATATATATATACTCAACTTTAGGAGCTCGGAAGGATATAATACCAAATTTCTCAAAACAAATTCGACCAGATCATGAATGAGCGCGACGCCATCAGTATGCGCCTAGCACAACAATTAGTAAACAAAAGCCAATCTAAGTCTGCTAAGGCAGCCCGACCGGACGTTTGCTACATTTAAATTATACAATAGGTAGGTACCTCTAATTTTCAGTTACTCTGTTATGCAAGTCTCCAGAAGGCCTCCTGAAAGTCCGACGCATTTGCTGTAATGAAACAAAAGTAAAACAAAAAGAATGTCTGCGATCCGTTGTTGCACACTTACACTGTGCATACAAATGACCTATCGTGTCTACTTAGGCAGTCTAAAGTCAACAAAAATATTCAATGAAATCAGAAATGTCTATGAATACATACCATTGAAATCCCTAAATTTAGAAAAAAAAGATGATATATCTATACTCTTACATAATCACAACCAGAAGCTGGAACCGGGACTGTCGAAATACGTCTAATGCCGCATAATAATATCTCACTAGTTGAAGCGTGTATGTAGTCCTGCTCATCACGTGGCAGAATATGACATGTAACGAGGAGAATGACGTCGATGTGCCATACACGCAGGTACGTATACTAAGTAAGGATGTTGTTCGTATCAATTTTGTCTTGGCCCGTGAGTTGTGAATAGCTGTGGACATTCAATCTGCGGACAAGTTAATTAACTCATCGTCTTACTCCCGAATCAGAGTTGTCAAATGAATATGCTCCTACAGCACGCGGTTCAGAAAATTTAGCAACCTGCAGCGACTACGCATGAATGCAGCATATATGTGAGTACCTCCAATACGTGAAAAAGTTTTTCAGGTAGTGCCACTGCTTCAGGCCTGAAACACAATTGGAGCTTTTCAGCCAGCATGAGATTTGTTGACAATGTATATCAATATAGAAGAACACAATTGGAGATTTAACTTTTTGCCAGCTTCAAGCTGGCTTGAGATGTGATCAAATTGCAAATTTCAAGTCCAATGACTGCCAACTTGAGGGAATTGTCAATATTGCCAACTGTGCGAATGTCGAATATTAGATGAGAATGGCTTCTGTTGACACATTTAAGAAGTAAACAGCTACCAAAAATGTTAAAATTGAAGAACACTCATAGAGTTAGTAAAAGATAAGCATTTTCTGTGGGACATAAAAAAAACTCGGTATTAATTTTATATATAATTGGTATATCTCGAAAATAATCCAAAAAAGCATGAATATCGTAATTTTGGAAAATCGGAAGCATTAACTGTCGTTCCGTCATAATTTATTCTCAACATAAACAAGTTAAAGTTACAAATGTCAAAAACGCCAGTTGTGTTCAATTCGACTTTTTCAGTCAGCTTTAGCACAAAGCTGGGCATAAAGCTGGCTGAAAAGCTCCAATTGTGTTTCAGGCCTTAGTAGTGATACGCCGTCCAATATACGTCCTGCATGATGCTTACTTATTATTATTCCCATATTTATGCCGTATACGACTATATGATTCTAGCACGTGATATGCTCCTTGATGTAGGCCACTGTACATATGTCAGGACCTGGACACTCCGGGTATATGTAGCTAACTGTATATTATGAGGCTGCTGTGATATCATAAGTACCAATAAATGCTTCAGCCTAGTAATTACTCTAAAATATCCGACAGGATGCAGCGTGGGGATAGCGACGTCCGTGCTTCAATTGGCCTCATTTGAAACGCGATAAATGCAAAGTGGAAAAAACATGCGTACTTACTTGCGTCTATTATTTTGATTCCTACTATCTTTTTATAGTTGTTTCTTATCAGGTATGGTGTATAATTTTTCCTTTTTGCTTTTTCTTTTACTATAAGCCCATTCGAAGTCTCCAACAAGAAAAATCGGTACTATTAATTTTTCTGATTTTTTTTTCTTTTAGATTACTTCCTCGTTTCTTCAAACTTGTTTCCACACCTTTTTAGAAAAATCACACTTTTTCTTGTCCATGTTATGATCGTAGCGTATTGCATATAGCAATATGCTACATTGACGATACTGCAGCATAGGCCGGCTGCGTTAAACATAAAAAAATTGAACGCACCCCGACTGAGAGTAATGCTTCCTTCAGCTCGTGTGACATGCGGGTTTGAAAAAGAAAAAGAAGAAGAAGACGTCTCTGTCTTGTCGAAATTTCTGTAGTGAGTGCACGGATGAGAGCAAAAACTTATTTTCCAAAAGCATCGGAGAGGACGTAAAACCTGTAAGTAAGTGCAAATAATTTTTCATCCTTACCGGTGAAATATTAGCAATCGGTAAAATCATTTTTCATTTAGATCCGGCATAAAAAGAAAAAACAAAACCCGCACCTGCGAAAAATTTCCCGAAAGCAGCGAAATTCCAGAGGGACAGTCGCGGAACAAAAGAAATTTAAAGTTACGACTGCCGTGACCTGCCCTTACACCTAGGTTTGGCAAAGTGGATTATCTATTGCTTTTGGTGCTCAGGGCCTTTAAGTGCGACCTCATTCAAGAGGAATTGTGCTTTGGCAAAGTGTGTTCGGCAACTGTGTCTATCCAAAGGACAACGTCGCGTCATAGGCCGCTGTCGGTCGGTAGTTCAGAGCAAGTTTTTTTAAGAAAAAGAAAGAAAAAAAAACTCCACCAGTGTTAGAAATCCAGTAAGATACACTGGCATCAAAATAATTACAATATTGATTGAAAATCACATAAAGTAGTGATCTCAACTTGACATTTTGCGCTAAACTTTTAGTGCCTATATACATCCTTGTATGTTTGACTGCTTCTGAATACAGTGTGTACTCTAAGCGCAATTGATATAAAAGAAGTCGAGCATAAATAATGAGAGGTCAGATGGTAAGCTGAACCACGGCCGCCTGGAGACGGGATACAACAGCTAGGGATAAGGAACCAGCTAGCAAATTTTGCAAACGCTAAAAGATATGCCGCACGCGGAAGGAATCAACTCTGATTATCAAATTGTTTCGCACGGAGAACATGTTCGTCCAACTATGATTCAGTCTAGTTAAGTAGATTTGTTCTTTTTATTATTGTATCTTGTAACATAGGTAGGACAGTCCGTTTACATTACGAATATTTCTTCTGGTATCTCCTTTAGCTCGGAAAGCTGTAAAGAAAAAAATTTTGTTCATCCAGTGACATGATGAAACCTCATGGGGCGCCTCAGCGAGGGAGCATCGGCAACAAAAGTATGTAAGTTGTGTCACCCATTTGTTTTTTTTTTTTTTTGTTAAAGATTTACTTACTTTAGTTTTGGACTATTGAACTCAATTTCCATTAGCTTATAAGATTAATATCATAAACAGGTGCTAGTATTATTCGTACTTACCTTAGTTTTGGATTATTGAACACAAAATTTTCATTAACTTATAAGATTAATATTGTTACGTGCAATAGAAAGAGACAACTGGTGACATCTACTGGCAATGGAGAGTAAACGACTTCAGGTTCGGAGAATTGATTATGGTATCTACAGGAAGGTTCAGGAATAGAATGAATAGAATGAATAGAACAGTCAAGAAGCTTCTGGAAAATAGAACACTCGAGAATAATCTGGAGAGTTTCTAGGGTATAAATATAACAGTTGTCATAGCCAGAATATGAGTCTTGTCTTAGACGTTGCAGTGTTAACAAGCGAAAGTAATATTCAACTTAAAGTGAATTACTAAAGTAATGGGGCGAAAATTCGAGGAGCTTCGAACGCAGGATTTGAAAGTGGAGTTAGGGAACCGGTCATTACAAACGACAGGTGCAAAGAAAGTTCTAGTCGAGCGACTCAGACAAGCTTTGATAGAGGAAGGAAAGAATCCTGAAACATTTGTTTTCGAAGATAACTTGGAAGAAACCGAAGTTGAAGAAGAGCCCACGATGAAAATGGAACAGCTTTTGAGTACTTTAATGAGCAAAATGGAAGCCCGTTTTGATGAACAAAAGAATTCTCTCAAGGAACAAAAGAATTCTCTCGAGGAACAAAAGAATGCTCTGGAATCCCGTTTAGATGAGCAAAAGAAATCTATGGAAGCTCGTTTTGATGAACAGAAGAATTCCAATGAGGAACAAAAGAATTCTCTCGAGGAACAAAAGAATTCTCCCGAGGAGCAAAAGAATTCTCTGGAATCCCGTTTAGATAAGCAGAAGAAATCTATGGAAACACGTCTGGACGAGCAAAAGAATACTCTCGAGGAACAAAAGAATTCTCTCGAGGAACAGAAGAAATCTATGGAAACCCGTCTGGACGAGCAAAAGAATGCTTTTGAGGAACAAAAGAATTCTCTGCAGAATTGTCTAGAAACTTGTTTGGAGGAACAGAAGAACTTTCTGAAAGGTTCATTAGACGAAAAAAATGTGAAAATTGAGGAAATCCAGCAGAAAGTGTTGGAAGTTCGACAACAAGTGTCGGGAGTACAACAAAATGTTACAGAACAGCTTGACAGTTTTAAAGCAGATCTGGAAAGAATAAGGCATCGTCAGCCTCTAAACGTAGCAGCTGAAATATCTGGCGCAGGTAGAATGAAACCTCCAATATTTGATGGACAAAATTCATGGCATATCTTCAAGAGACAATTCGAGGCAGCTTCAGAGGTAAATGGATGGAATAATGAAGACAAAGCTATAGCTCTGGTGTTAGCACTTCGAGCTCCTGCGTCAGAACTCTTACAAACTGTACCGATTGAAAATCAACGTGATTACTCTTCATTAGTACAGGCGATAGAATTACGTTTCGGAGATGAGCACATGCAGCAAGTATATCGCCTACAGTTGCGCAACAGGATTCAAAAGCAGTGCGAATCACTACAACAATTGCAGGCTGATGTGGAAAGATTAGCGCATCTTTCATACTCCAGCGTAAATGCGGATTTAGTTAATGAAGTGGCGACGGAGGCATTTGTGAATGCTATTGCAGATCAAAATTTACAACAAGCGTTAAGGCTAGCAGGAAAGAAATCAACAGCAGAACCACTAGCCTATGCATTAGCGTATGAATCCGCCAGACAAGCTTCACGGAGTGCAGTACGAGTAAGAGAAATTTCAGTGGAAGAATGTACTTGTAACAGAGTGCAATCATCACAGAGCCCGCCTTCACGTGGTGTCCTTCGATGCTGGAATTGTAATAGATCAGGGCACCTTCAAAGAGACTGCAGAAAACGTCGACGAGTGGAATCACCTGAAGAAGGGAAAGAAGAATGCCAAAGATGTCGAGCCAGGGAACAAGCTATTCATGGAGAGACTAGATATCAAGCAGCGACTAGTCGCATCAGCTCTCCTGTTGAGCAGTCGGAAAACTAGTAAAAACCAACTTTGTGGGGCAGAAGTTGGTTGGTGGAATCGGCAGCCCCGAAGTCATCATTCAAGTAGGCCAGTTGCAGAGAAATAATAGCAGTCTTATTATATATGGAAGTGTAGGAAAAAATGACTGCGCAGTCACTATCGATACTGGAGCTGCAAGATCAATTATTAGAACAGATCTTGTTAAGAACAAATGGCTTCATAATACCACCAAATATCTACTAAGAACAGCAACTGGATCAGCAGCACGGGTGTTTGGAGAAATAACTTTAGATGTTCAACTAGGCGAACTACTATTTTCTCACACTTTTCTGGTTTCAGACATAATGGATGAATGCATTCTTGGAATAGGTTTCATGACCACATACAAAATAAATCTGGATGTCGGAGAGCGAATTCTCAAATATGGGAACATAGAAATTCCTATGAAACTAGGAGAAGGAGCAGATCATCCTGCGAAAGTAAGGACGATGGTCTGCGAAAATATTACTCTTTCGCCATGCTCCGAGACACTAATATGGACAAAGCTTACTGATGACATCGGGACCTGCTGATTCTATCTGGTGGAGCCTAACCCCACAAAAGTCACATCGAGCATCATTGTAGGGAAGACTTTAGTGAAAGGCAGAACGTGCAACCTTAATACCAGTCAGAGTGCTTAACACATCCGAAAATGAGGTACAACTAAAAGAAGGTGCTATAATTGGAAATTGTGAACCCGTTTACCAAATCGTCAATTTGGATAATGGTAGTAATATCAGGGCGACAAAACCTATACCAGCTACTACCCAACAGGTTCAGAAACTTCTTTCGTCCAGTGCCTTAAGTGAACAACAACACAACGATGCCAAAGATGTGATCAATGAATTTTCGGAATTATTTGCAATGAATGATGATGACTATGGTAAAATAAATCTTGTCCAGCATCGGATCGATACAGGAGATTCCAGGCCCATTCGACAGACACCACGAAGATTGCCATTAGCCAAACAACCAGAAGTTGCAGACATGATGAACTCCATGAAGAAACAAGGCATAATAGAGGAATCTAACAGCCCTTGGACATCGCCGGTTGTTCTGGTTAGGAAAAAGCATGGCAACACCCGATTCTGCGTAGACTACCGCCAACTAAATAACGTGACGAGAAAAGATAGCTATCCATTACCAAGGATTGATGACACGTTGGATACCCTTTCCGGAGCGCAATGGTTTTCCACATTGGATTTGAAGAGTGGTTACTGGCAAGTGGAAATACATCCCGAGGACCGATATAAAACTGCTTTCTCAGTTGGCAGTGGCTTATGGCAATTCAAAGTAATGCCATTTGGGTTATGTAATGCTCCAGCCACATTCGAACGACTAATGGAATGTGTTCTACGTGGTTTAACCTGAAAAACATGTCTTGTCTACTTGGATGACATAATAGTTATCAGAAGGACATTCAAGGAAAATAAAAACAACTTACGAGACGTACTTCAAAGACTCAAAGATGCAAAATTGAAGCTCAGTGCGAGTAAATGTGCTCTATTCAAAGATGAAGTTAAATATTTAGGGCACATAGTTTCATCACAAGGAGTAAGAACCGATCCAGAGAAGATAGAAGCCGTCAAAAATTGGCCAGTTCCAAAAGACAAATATCAATTACAGAGTTTTCTTGGTTTAGCTACCTACTACAGGCGATTTGTGAAAGGTTTTGCAGATATAGCAAGAAGCCTACATCAACTTACAGAAAAGGGAAGGCCGTTCATATGGTCGGATAAATGTAACGAAAGTTTTGAAAATTTGAAGCAACAGCTCTGTGAAGCTCCAGTACTTCATTATCCAAAGCTGGGAAAAACATTTATATTAGACACTGATGCCAGCAATGAAGGTATTGGTGCAGTGCTTTCGCAGGAGGAGAATGGTCAAGAAGTTCCAGTAGCTTACTATAGCAAAGCACTTTCAAAGCCAGAGAAAAATTATTGTGCTACAAGAAAAGAGCTACTTGCTATTGTAAGTTCAACAAAACATTTTCATAAATATCTCTACGGGCAGAAATTCATCCTTCGCACCGACCATGCAGCGCTTAAATGGCTTCTGCAGTTTAAGAACCCTGAGGAACAAGTCGCGAGATGGATAGAGCGACTCCAGGCTTATGATCTTGAGATCCAACACCGAAGAGGTCGTATCCATGGAAATGCAAACGCCCTTTCACGACGTCCATGCAAACTTGAATGCAAACATTGCGCATGGGTGGAAGAAAAAGAAACAACAGCAACTATACAGTTGGTAACCGTGGAACCATCTACAGGTTGGGACAACGAGGACCTGAGAACAGCACAACGAGAAGATCCGGACATTTCACCTATTCTCGCTTGGAAAGAAGATATGGAAAGACCAGACTGGAAGGATATTTCGGAACGGAGTGAGAAGCTGAAAAGTTACTGGGCTCAATGGAACTCTGTTCATGTTGAATGTGGTATATTAAAACGCAAATGGGAAGCACCTAACGGCGAATATTTCCGAATGCAGATAGTCGTGCCAGCATCAAACGTCAAAGATGTTCTAGAAGAAATACACGGTGGAACCTCTGGAGGACATTTGGGAGTGAACAAAACCATTTCCAAAATAAGAGAAAGGTTTTATTGGCTACATATGCGAGAAGATGTGGAGGAGTGGTGCCGTAGATGTACTGTCTGTGCTGCTTGCAAAGGGCCGCAACACAGAAGCAGAGGAGAAATGCATAAGTATAACGTCGGAGCCCCCTTTGAAAGGATAGCTGTAGACATCGCTGGACCTTTTCCTGAAACGGATGGCGGTAACCGTTATATTTTAGTTGCCATTGACTATTTCAGTAAATGGCCTGAAGCTTATGCAATCCCTAATCAAGAGGCAACCACAGTTGCGGAACAAATAATAACGAATTGGGTCAGTAGGTTTGGTGTGCCTCACGAACTTCATTCGGACCAAGGACGGAACTTTGAATCGCGGACTTTCCAGGAGATGTGTAAAATGTTGGGAATAAGAAAAACTAGAACAACTCCTCTACACCCACAATCTGATGGCATGGTAGAGCGCTTCAACAGAACATTGATCGAGCATCTAAAGAAAGTGGTTGACTATCATCAACGCGATTGGGATCGACACATTCCTATATTCCTAATGGCTTATAGATCAGCCATTCATAGTACTACCGGACAAACCCCAGCTAAAGTCATATTCGGAAGAGAGATGCGTTTACCTAGCGACCTTAAATTCGGTACCCCCAGAGGTGAACAAAAGTTACCAGAAGACTACGTATCGGAGCTCAAACAACAATTAGCTCATGTGCACGAGGCCACGAGGACGAAATTAGCAACAAATACTGATTGGATGAAGACCCGCTATGACCTACGTGCTAATTCCGCAGGATTTAATGAAGGTGATCTTGTTTGGCTCTTCAATCCGAGACGACGTAAGGGACGTTCTCCAAAATTGCAACAACACTGGGAAGGACCGTATTCAGTAGTAACTAGAATTAATGACGTGGTATACAGGATTCAGCGTGGCACAAGAGGCAAGCATAAAATTGTTCATTTGGGCCGCTTGTGTCAATACTACGAGCATCAAGACCGTGGACCACCTGTTGTTCGGGACGAACAAATTTAAGAAGGGGGCAGTGTTACGTGCAATAGAAAGAGACAACTGGTGACATCTACTGGCAATGGAGAGCAAACGACTTCAGGTTCGGAGAATTGATTATGGTATCTACAGGAAGGTTCAGGAATAGAATGAATAGAATGAATAGAACAGTCAAGAAGCTTCTGGAAAATAGAACACTCGAGAATAATCTGGAGAGTTTCTAGGGTATAAATATAACAGTTGTCATAGCCAGAATATGAGTCTTGTCTTAGACGTTGCAGTGTTAACAAGCGAAAGTAATAACGTGCGGAAGTGTTGTAATTAGATTGCGATAATTGAAAGTACAGTATTAAGCGATAATTAAAGTTGAGTTGATTAATTGAAATTTTGTGAATTGTTAAGATTAGAGTCAAATAAAGAACTTGTATATTAAATATTTAACATTGTGTTTTAAATAACGAACATAAAGGCCACGCTCGCAACAATATTATAAACAGATTCTAGTATTATTCGTACCTACCTTAGTTTTGGATTATTGAACACAAAATTTTCATTAACTTATAAGATTAATATCATAAACAGGTGCTAGTATTATTCGTACTTACCTTAGTTTTGGATTATTGAACTTGAACTTTATCACCACAAATTTTGAAATAATTGAATTAGAAAGTCTATCGTCGTTCGTCTGGCATCACGGGCCATCTTGCTCTTTCCTTCTGAAGAGTTAAACATATAGGCAACTATGACGTCCGCTATCATATGATCTTGTCGCTTAAGTGTCTATTTTAGTTAGATCCTATTGTCACAATGTATTTGTATAATTAAGTTTAGATTCGAACACTGCTCAGTGTACCTAAAATAGGTCTAGCATCATGTATGGATGAGAACTTGTGAAATTTTATTATTAAAAGAACTGATTAAAGTACTTTGCTAGACAGAATGAATTTATAACGTAATGGCGAGTTGATTTTTTCTCATTTCTTCCTTCACCATCCCGAGGTCCTCACACATGGGATGACGTTGGCCTAGTCTCGCTTGCTCTCTTTACAGGTCAATTAAAGGACTTTGGACGATTGTGCCACCCAAAGTCAATGGGAGGATGGGGCTTGGCCAAGAAGGCATGCCATCTGCGCCTTCATGGGAATGCAGGTAAGTGACGTAAAGGTCCCTTCAGGACTGAGTGAGTGCGAGGCTTTCGTATGTAGGCACGAAAATCTTTCTTTTGATTATGGTTGGTGACAAGCGGCAGGTTATTTCGGGAACTCCCCCACCCTCTCCGCCACCCTTAGCCGAGGTGCTAGCGTGCCGCCCTGTACTAACGCTGTCATCGAGTGATCTGTCAGCTCATGCTGGCGGTTTGGACTTCACGTCCTGACCATTCACTCTCAACATTCATCCATAACAAAATGGCGCCCAACGTGGGGCCACCTCAGTTGGACTTCGGTGTCTAATTATGACTTTTACCGAGGACTGCGATTACTTGAGAGATGGACATTTGGCTGTTAGCTAAATAGTCTGACTCGGTAATCGCATAATCGGTGGAAGTTATATGAGGACCTGAGTCTAATTGTTTGTTATTAGAAAAATTTTTTGTAACGTAAAGTTTAAAGTTTTTGATATTTTGATTTTTTTTTTTTTTAATGATAATGATTAAAGTAACGTAATGCTTTGGAAGTTTTTTTGAATTGAAAGCTCGACTTTAGGTTTGACTTTGGTCAAGCCTCAAGTCTGAACTGTTGGTTTTTGAAATTTTTTTTGATGACCTTTCCCGCTGGCCTTTTGCCATGGAAATGGTAGGTGGCTCCACTAAAATTTTTTTTTGATTGCGTTCTCTGTCTTGTCGAAATTTCTGTAGTGAGTGCACGGATGAGAACAAAAACTTATTTTCCAAAAGCATCGGAGAGGACGTAAAACCTGTAAGTAAGTGCAAATAATTTTTCATCCTTACCGGTGAAATATTAGCAATCGGTAAAATCATTTTTCATTTAGATCCGGCATAAAAAGAAAAAACAAAACCCGCACCTGCGAAAAATTTCCCGAAAGCAGCGAAATTCCAGAGGGACAGTCGCGGAACAAAAGAAATTTAAAGTTACGACTGCCGTGACCTGCCCTTACACCTAGGTTTGGCAAAGTGGATTATCTATTACTTTTGGTGCTCAGGGCCTTTAAGTGCGACCTCATTCAAGAGGAATTGTGCTTTGGCAAAGTGTGTTCGGCAACTGTGTCTATCCAAAGGACAACGTCGCGTCATAGGCCGCTGTCGGTCGGTAGTTCAGAGCAAGTTTTTTTAAGAAAAAGAAAGAAAAAAAAACTCCACCAGTGTTAGAAATCCAATAAGATACACCGGCATCAAAATAATTACAATATTGATTGAAAATCACATAAAGTAGTGATCTCAACTTGACATTTTGCGCTAAGTGAGTGCGAGGCTTTCGTATGTAGGCACGAAAATCTTTCTTTTGATCATGGTTGGTGACAAGCGGCAGGTTATTTCGGGAACTTCCCCACACTCTCCGCCACCCTTAGCCGGGGTGCTAGCGTGCCGCCCTGTGCTAACGCTGTCATCGAGTGATCTGTCAGCTCATGCTGGCAGTTTGGACTTCACGTCCTGACCATTCACTCTCAACATACATCCATAACATCCACCCCTCGGATTCTTCCTCTTTTTCTCAGGCACTTGTCCCAGTCAGACTTGAATCGTCTGGTCGAGTCTCGCCAGCAGCACATTCACCGTGTGGCCCACGCTGTTTGCTGCTGCTAGCCGTATGGTAGCATACTGCTGCCTGCAGTACGCTACGACCATAGCATATTATCATCTCAAATTGCAGGTAAACATCTGTACAAGCGTCCGATCAGAAATGTGAGCAATTTCGCAATTTCAAAACGGCCTGAGCTAATTTACTTGCAGTAGTATTGGTATGCTGCAAGTACTCCCGATCGCAACTTGGTAGTACGGAATTTTCCTACTTCCGAATACTTCTCACCACAGTATATTCCTTCTCACTAGTAAAAACTGCCTAAAAGCTTCGGCGTGTGGCTATGGCTAATACTCGTGTCGTTAAGTGCTGTGACACACGATGATACACACTCGAGATTAGACACGACGTAAAACCGGTTTTTGTTCATGTAGTTTATACACGGTTGATACACTTTCTTGAGGTAGCTAAGAAAATTCATCATTTCCATATGTCCTATACGCACACATATGTAATAAAACACTATTATATCATCCGGGTCTAACCCTCTGCGTGGCTCTGCTCTAAATTATACAGGAAAATGTTCTAAAATAGTGCTAAGAAAACCAGTTTTTAGTACGGTGTATCGCGTGTGAATCATCGTGTGTCACCGAACTAAAGGCTGAGTTACAATGTGACACTGTCGCCAGTCGCGGAACCTGTCGCTAAAGCTGTCAAAAGTCTGCATAACTTTGAAATTGTGAGTGAGAATTGTAAGTTTTGAGGAATACCACAGTATTTAATATCTAGTTAATTCATTTATTTACGATTTAATGATTTTATTTAATAATGTAACGAAAATTCAACACATATTAGAGCGTCGTCATTGGAACAGCATTATGGTTTACACATCACTTCGCCACATCTCACTATCCAAAATACGATAGTGAAATGTAGCGTGGTACAAGTCACACTCAGTCGACTCAGTGAACGCAGATGAAAGTGAAAGGAAGTGTTTCGGTAGCATTTATCTGTAATTTTTCGTGCTCAGTGAATGCACGAATGCGTTTGGTAGTGACGAAAAGTCACTTTTTGCACGCTTTTTTACTATCGGTGAACGCGACGCTGATCACGTTGCCTAACCCGGGGATTACACGAGATAGTACAGCTTGCATGCAAGCCTCCCTTCCAACGCGATTTTTAACTTGACAGCAGAAGGCAGTTCGGTTGATGTCCTATCATCTTGCACGCAAGTTCATTTAAAAAATGGCGTATGTTGGAAAATTATAGCAATCAAGAAAGTAGCAGAATGATAAAAACACAAGAAAAAATTAAGAGGAAGGTGTTGCTAAATATGTAATGCAAATGATCTCAGAAAATGTCATTTTCCCAGAATAAATTCATCAAATTCTCTCAAGCATTTCTTTTCTGCCATCTTGAAAACTGCATAATGTCAAATTCCTATCACCTCAGCTGCCATGGTTTTTCATGATTCAAGTTCACTGTAAGCTGTACTGCCAACATGGCAGTAGTAGCTGTACTTGCAGGTGTAACCCCCGGGTAAAGTTGAAAATACTTCAACTTGAAACGCGCAGCACCTTGACAACTGCAGTTGAGGCAATTTATTTTTGCAGAACATTGAAATTGTGAGTGAAAATTGTAAGTTTTAAGTATTGCCACAGTATTTAATAACTATTTATCTTATTTATTTACGATTTAATGATTTTATTTAATAATGGAACGAAAATTCAACACATGTTAGAGCATCATCATTGGAACAGCATAAGCAACAGGCACTGCATCCGCGTCAGCAGCAGCAACATCATTCGCGTCCGCTTCCCGCGACAGCTTCACAAGAACTCAGGCTTTAGAAGTATACAGGGGTCTGTTCAATATTACAGATATAGCTGCTTTTAGCTGCTTTTGTATGCTTTTGGCTATCCAAAGTAACTCGAAAGCTGCTATTTCTTACTTGCTTTTTGAAATTTGTTCTGTCCAAGATTTCAACATAGCTGGTAGCATAGCAGCTTTTTGTTGCTTACACTCCTGACTCTAATGGCTGGATAACAATATAACGCCGACGCCGGCGTGGTCGTCGTCGTCGTTGTCAAACGCCGAACAAAACGTCGGGCAAGTTACATTAACACTGGGCGGCAGCGCCATATCTTACTTTCCCTTACATTTTATAGTTGAGTTATTTGCTTGTAATCTCTGCCGGTTTGCAATAAAATTTTAAATAATAATAAAAAATACATTTTCTTTTCCTTCAAGTCCACATTTTTTTAATATAATATCATTTATTTTCAGAAATATAAATATCGTTTCATTTTGTCATGTTTTTTCATAATAGATTTACGTCTCGCATATTGGCAGCAATGGAGCGCCAGCGTTAAATTTAGGATTAGAGATGGGTCGACGACGACGTCGGCGTGGGTAATGTAATGCATTTCATACATGCAGTACTGTCTCTAAATTGACATAAAACGACGACCACGCCGACGTCGGCGTTGTTAATGTAATCCGGCCATAAGCAACAAAGCAGCTATGGTAATATTTATGGATGTGTGCTTGTCATTTTCTTAAAAATGTTGGCACAGGGAAATAATAATAAATTTAAAATTTCTTGAAGTGGTAACCATTTGCGATAGATACAAAATCAATATTTCTGTTCGCTCATTATAATTTGGGTAGCAATTCAATATAAAATTTCGCAATTCAATACAAACAGCTTTTGACAATTTACACATAGAGATTGCAAAGCATAAAGGCAGCTTTTGGCTGTCCAAAATCTTGCAGCCGCTTTTTCCATTGAATAAATAACTAATAGTTAATTAGTTAATTAGTTATTTATTCAATGGCTTTTTCTTGCTATGGCTAAATTTGACAGTTTTCAAAGTTTGCTCTACTGTGCTATCAAAGCAGCTATAGCTGTAATATTGAATATTAATCTGGGTTTAAACAAATTATAATTTTGTGGAAATAAAAATACTGCCAGTGGCGACATCTCAAAGTATATAGAATTCAATTTTTCCCATTAGACACATTGCAGCTGATAGCTTGTGACGTAATTCTGTGATTAATGTAAATACATTTTTATAGGAAAGACAGAGACAGGAGAGGGTATTTTGTTCTCTGTACTGCACTTTCCTATACATTTCACGATATTACGTCAATTAATGGAGGAACATGGTTTGTAATGGGATTAATTTAATCTATTTACTTTGGGGACATCTCTTATTTCATATAAGAATGATATTGTCGATAGTGCAGGTCTAAACACAAAATATAATTCCCGTCATTTAGAAAATATGGCTGTCTACATTTTTTTGACGTGAGAACCAGAACATTAATTTAAAGGACTTTAATTTTTCTAGATGAGTGGAAAAGTGAAGAAAAAAAAGTAAAAATAATAGAAGTTTTTTTTCCAACGTTCATAACTCGGGAAATATTGCAAAGGTTTAGTCAGTAAGTATTTGTAGTAGATATATTATACATTTTCATTTTCAACAAGATATACTGAAGACTTTTTCCATTGTTTATTGAATCTAAACATCTATCACATTCTCAATATTTCTGAGTGAAATTTCTTTTATACAAAGCAATTTCTCACGTAACAACTGATTGTTTTTGATTTCGTCATTTTCTGTACTTATTTGCAATATTGAACGTTCTAGTTTGGGATAGGTAGGCAATTATTAGTATAGATACGAAATGAAAAATCTAGCAATAACCTAATTCTTTGTAAGCTTTTTCCATTGTAATAAGATGTCTGCTTTTAGATACTTGAGTGCAGTTAATCACGTTATATCTTGAAAAGCTTTTATTTTTCTGTCGTTCTTGTCATCGAGAAAAATACAGAACTAACAAATAAAATGAAATTTAGCTTGCGTTAAAGGATATGATATATATACCTACCTTACACTTTGAAATCAAAAACAACTTGTAGCTTTGTAGTAGCCTCATAAATATGTTCAGCTGTTAATGGCAGGTATGACAAATTCTTTGTATCAATTAAATCCAAAAAGTGTCAAATAGTTTTATGAAATACATATTCAGAATAACTTTGGAATCTGAATATGATTTAGTTCGCATTGGTAAGTTTTTTTTTGTGATCTCTTTAAATGCAGTAAATAAATGACTCTGCTACTTAAAGGACAAAAGTTCCTAACTTTTTGATGATCCCAGTCCCAGCTCTACAAAGCTACCTTAGATAAATCAAGTTCAATACGAATTCAAACAAGAGCAAGTTTTTTGAAAGAGTTGCGTCGATAAGATAAGCTTACTTTTTAATTATTTATTTAAGAAAGATTTCTGAATCAAGATATGTCCCTTTGAACAAATACTAATGTTATTCTCCTCTAAACCCTGGCAAGGCAGGAAAGACAAGCTCACCGTTTTTCATCGGGTCTGCCGTGCTGATTCTAGTGCCGACTAATTTCCAGTTTTTACAGCTTCAGAAAATGGGATCATTCTTTATTTGCATTTTTTGTGGGCACGATCCAGTGAAAGTCTTGCGGTTGTAGCGTAGAATAAATATGTCAATACATACATATGTCTACTTAGTATATTCTTTTTGTACCATTAATCTTGAGCTGACTACAGCTTCAGCAACTTCAATTCGTTTTCTAAGACATCACACTACCTACCTTTTATATTATGTATACCTACATATTTTTAAATCTGGCCTTAGGAATACGCTATTTAAGAAAACAAAAACGGTAAATAGCTTGAGGAATTAAGTGACATATGCATGGTGCTGAAATGTCAATGTTGTGTTAACTGAATAGCGATTTTGATGGGACTTCAGTTGCACTTTAAAGTGTGCAGTACTACTACAGTATTAGTGTTGCACTTTTTCTGGGAATGGAGCATTGAAGCCCATCGAACATATTTCTGTGATATTAACTGTATTTGTGTACACTTGTATTAAGTATAAAGGAAACTGTCAAATGTAATCAATGCTCATTATTGCGATATGGAAAAAAGTCGTTTTTATATCCTAGATGCAATCTAAAGGGTATACTAAGTTTGTCATTCCGTTTGAAACACTTCGAAATAATGATAGTAGAGCAAAATGGATTGGATACCCACTCATAATATTAGAAGTTATTTTGATTTTCGCATGATCTTCCGTCTGTGCGCACGATAACTCTAGAAAGCGTCCACTTAGAAAGCTGAAATTTTGTCCACGGACTTAAAAAAGTAAAATCAAGTGCGAAAATGAGACAAATTGGGCAACTTCTTCGCGGGGTTGCCATACAAAAACTTGGTTTTCCACTATATATTTGAATACAACATAGAGAGCTGAAATTTAGTATATGGTGTTTTTATAGTAATAGATAAAAAATGGACTAAATCGGGCAACCCCTACTTGGTGTTTTGGGTTGGGTTTTTTACGTATACTGCGATCAGTTCCAGATATTTTTATTGTACGAAAAACTTGTTTAGAATATGTATTCCTATAAAATTGGTTATAATCATTTTTTCTGTCCAATGAACTGTTCTAGAAATATATGCGAAAAACTACTTCAAAAATCAAAATTGCACAGGTGACCATACAAAATCTCATACGCGCATTTATCTAGGGTATCATAAGAATTCGTCGTAGACTAATTCTAGCTCTTTTTCACTTGTTATACGTTATAAAAATTACGAAATAAAATCTTTTAATTCATTAACTCAAAAGTTTCACAAATAATAATGACAATCCAATTTGTCAGAATAGGTGGCAATTGAACTCCGTTATGCATTTGTAACACCGAGAAAAGATTCAGTGCAAACATAGCAAACATCTGCTATAAGTATAAAAATGGTCCCATCCAACATTTTCAGCGCTGCATTGCTAGAAAGGTGCAACACTTTTAATGTGTTTCACTGAAGTCCCATCGAAATAGCTATCAATTTTGCACTGAACTTCCACTGGATTTTTCTCGGTGTTACAAAAAGTTTAGTTATCAACTGTTCTGTTACAGTAGACTATCATGATTATTTGTGAATTTTTTTAGTTAAATGAGTTAAAGTTTTTTTATCTTTTTTATAAGGTACATATATACCTATATCATTAAAGAATATTTATGGCGATTGACAGTCCGATCACTGCTATAAAAAGCTCAAAACTGATTTGATCCCATCGAAATCGATATAAGAAAGCATTACTGTACGTATATTCAAAAATACTATTGAATAATGAAGGCCTTTGGACTCTTTCTTGATTGTGATCACTCAACTTCACGACTAAAGGAGAATCTACAATACGATGGCATGCATTTTTACATAAATTGTGAGGGAGATAGTTAATTGAAATTTAAATGCTGCCGAATCAATCATTGCAATGCCCGACACGTAAACTCCCCTCTAGTTTTTATGGTAAAAATTGCACACTGTCAAACAGTTAAATTATTAAATTGGAATATCTACTTCAAAATCATCTTTAATGAGTTTCTGGACGATGGAGTACCTCCGAAATAAGTTCAATGCTTTTATAAACAAATATTGAAAATCTTTCAATGCGAAGTATTTACTTACAAATTAAAAACGTACGTTTATTTTCTTCCATTTTGACAGATAGGTAATTTAATAAATATTTCTTATAAAATCATGTAAAACGTGTTGCCAGTAGTCAAAATTGACGGATTAGGGTTTTCAGTAACTATAAAAACTTACTATGCTTGAGAACTTTTTATGGTTCCGGACACTCACACATTAACAAATCAAAGTCTGGAAAAAATGCAGAACGCGTTTACTTCTCTTGTCATCATTCATAAATAAATTTCCATATACGATGTACTATCTCCCTCACAATTTCTGTAAAAAATGCGTGTCATCCCCTTAATACAACAGCTGTAATCCTTGAGGATACTAGGTCATGCTCTTTCTTCTTTTAAATCATTTATATGCCATCTCCATAGATGGGGGTGGTTGGTCAGAGTCGAAGGGGAAGTAGAGAGAGGAAAAAGCCAGTCCCTGTAACCTCCCTTCTACTGGCCCCCACCTCCCGTAAACAATGCTGAAATCAAATGATTACAAAAATTAGCTGTCAAAGCCGACAAAGTTCCAGCAGAGTAGAAAGTAGACCTACTAGAGTTCAATCTCAACCTGGCCGGCCTCACCAGCTTTATCATTGGGAGCTTGATAACCTGTTCTCATATATTCTACAGAACTGTCAAGTTTGGTGAGGTCGACCAGGTTGGAAAAGCCAGCACTGTGTTTCAGCTTTACTCTTAAAAGTTGTTAGCAACTGCTAAATTGTGCTGGTGCCAAAGAATTTGAGAATTTAATTTATATTAATTTGAAACAATAGGAGACTGTTACAGAGGCCATAGTAGAAATTAAATCTAAAAACCCTCTCAAAGTTCGAATACGTTAAAAAACCGTTGAAGCTTGCTCCTCGTGACGTTATAATCCGACTTGAAAATAGTCTTCCAAAATTCTTGAACCATTAACTCAATATTGTGCACCAATATAAAGAAATGAAAAGACTAAAAGATACTATCTCCCAGGAAGACTATAATCCATATGGATTTTAACGAAAAAATTATAATTCTAAATATTCCGAGGGAATTCAAGCCTTCCATTTTGGAAGTTCAAGATTACAAATAAGTCTCGCGATCTGGATGATTCAATATCTACTGTTTGTACATGTAATTTATAACTCCAGTAATCGGGGTTTATGTCATCAATAATGAGGATATAGATGAAGTGATCTCTATAATCGACAAACGTTAAAAATATAGTCTCATTCATGATGTTTGTGGGGATGTTTCTTTGTCAATTGTAACGAAGAAGGCTGTAATCATTATTAATTAGGTGAGCTTAAGTACCACAACACAACATCTAGAGCTTCTAAAAACGAAGTCGAGGAAGTTTAAATTCAAGCAATATTAGTTTTAAGTATATCTTCAACATGAGGGCTGCAATGTAAATAAAGTTTATTTTCTTATTCTTTTGATAACTAAATTCTGGTGTTAATTTATTGTATAATTCTTTAATGAACTTGATTATTTCTAAATTAATAATAGCTTATCATTATTTCAATTTCTTTTGTAAATGACTACTCGTTGAAATTGTGTTTTCTAACAAATATAATTATTCTTGTAATATATTTACCGTTGTCTTTTCTTTTCTGATTTAGATATTCAATTACCCTGGTGTAAAATGTAATTCCCCTGGTAGTTGTAATTCGCCTGGAGTTTAAAAATTTCAATAATACTAAAAATAACGTCTGACCCGCTTAAGATTATAACGTATGTAACTTACTTTATAAAAAAAATGCGAAAGTTCGTAGTAAAAATTTGGTTGACTATATGGCCATTGCTCCATAGGCGGAGTACCCCATTATCAAATATTGACCCATACAAATCAAATTGATTCTGACTCGGATATCGATAACGGGAATAATAGTGATAACGAATTAGACGATGTTGATATTGACGAGATGTCAAAAGAATTACTTATTGAAGAACATTCGAACAATCGAAATATTCTGTTTAATTAAACAGTTTGGATTAATATATTTTTATATTATTTTCATATTTTATTAGTCCAAATATATCCCGTTAACTATCCTTGCAAGCATCTACCTAAAACATTTCTGTCCAGCCAATATATCCGTCATACAGGTTCGGGTGACACGGCCCATTGGAAACATTGTGCGTCACCCAAATTCGCGAATTCTTACTCAACAAAAATTTAAACATATCAAAAGTACATAGTCATTAATTTTTTTATCATGTGAAATGTCATATCAACTTAAGGATGATAATATCATCCATCGGGTCTTTTATTATTGTTGACAGCACTGTCCTATTTCATCTGCCTTAAGGCCTTAGAACATATAAAAAGGAAGAGCTATGGCCCGAAAAATGCGGCATTTCCCACTATATGGTGGAATTTTGTTTATATATTCGTATTGCTCATGGAAGTAGTAAATCTGAAATATTTTTGAAGGGGGGCTTGATATTTTTGTTTCGCCCTCACACCGATAGGGTTTTTACACGATATTTCGCTTCCTTTAGTTATATTCTCTAAGTTTGAGACGTGAGATACTTTGTATAACAATAAGGGCAAAAAATCTAGAATTGGTCTAAGACCAATTCTTATGATCAAATTTCATAGGTTTTCGTATTCTGAAGAACTTTTCAGTACAATAAAAGCGTGTAGGGCAGATCGTTTATATGGCAACACCGTTTTTGAAATTATATTTAATTTTTTTATGCAAACGCCGTGTAAAATAAAGTAGAGATTATTGATATTTAACAAATATCGTGGGCTTCGCGCGCGACAGTAACCTGGAAATGTTGATCGGATGCGACGCCAACTCATGACACGGTCTGGGGCAGCACCGATTGTAGCACTAGAGGTGGGTCACTTCTAGAATTTCTTGTAACTACTAACATGCATGTATTAAATAAAGGCGACGAACCTACCTTTCTAACACGCAATCGTAAGGAGGTCCTGGACCTAATCTTGCAAAGAGTCACAAACAGTGATGGAATACGGGCTAGCTCCCTTCGGGAATATTTGAAAACATTGTTAGACGAACACTTCCCCGACAGTTCGGGTAACGTGTCTTCGTCTTCGCAATACGAACCTTTTCGTGCTGAAACCGTTTCCGGGGATGAGGACACAGCTCTAATCACCGAGGAATCGGTAAAATGGGCAGTCGATTCGTTCAAACAATTCCAAGTTCCCGGGTAAGGACGGCACCTTTTCAGCCCTTATTCATAACTCGGGTAACTCCTTGATCGGCAATCTAACTCTTCTTTTCAGGGCATGTATCAGAATGAAATACACACCGAAGCTGTGGCATTGAGTTTATTCCCAAGGCAGACCGAGTGAACTACTCAACTGAAAAGGCATATAGGGCAATAAACTTGACTTCTTTCGTACTCAGAACGCGCCTGTGACTGGGAATTGAGGTGCTCCATTCCCAGAAACAGATTGTCTCAACACCAGCACGCGTTCTTAAAGGTAAGGTCTGTTGAGACGGCCTCCCACGAGGTTATTCACTCAATCGAAAAGGGCTCTCTCTTTAAACAATCTACGCTTGCAGAAGGTGCCTTCAATAATGTTCTCCGACATAAGTTCATGGATATGCTAACAAAACATGGAGTAAATCAGTCCCTAAAATACTGGATCGCACACATGTTGAACAATAGAACTGTCATTGCCAAACTAGGCGGGGTAAACAGAGTAAAAAGTGTCCAGAGGGGCACCCTTATTGTGGGTGCTCATTATGGATGACCTTCTGCTTACACTCACCCGGATGGGATACAAAGCCGTATGTTACGCAGACGACCTGGTAATCCTCGTCACCGGTAGCTACGAATCTGAACTCTGTGAACTGATGCAGACCGGAATCCGACTGGTCAGAGACTGGGCTACGGATTTACAGATCTATGTCTCTTCACTAAGAAAAGGAACATTCCCAGATTAAACTTGCCCCTTATCGGCTCCACACGTTTGGAACTGAAGGACAGGGTAAAATATCTAGGTATTACATTAGACATAAAATTAAGCTGGAAGCCAAGCCTGGAGGACAGAGCGAATAAAGCTCTTAAGGCCTTCGCGATGTGCCGCAGATCTATTGGGAAGAAATGTGGGCTTAAGCCGCGGATGATCCTATGGATCTACACTAGCGTCATCTGACCCATCTCAACCTATGGTTCTGTGGTGTGGTGGAAAGAGTGCGCCAATCATCGCAAGATATTGGAGAAAATTCAAAGATTGTGCCTACTTAGTGTAAGCGACTCTCTCAAATCCACCACCTCTGGGGCTTTTGAGGTCATCCTTAACGTGCAACTCATGCATATACATGTCAAGAAGGGGGCTTCAATTGCTGCGCTAAGGCTGCATCTCAGTCAGCTGGATTCACACCGGTACAAGAGTCCCACATAAATCCATCTTTGAATTCTTGCAGTCCACTGTGCCTGAAATTGACAGCAACATTGATCACCTCGTTGAGATTATACTGAAAAGCAATTCTAAAACGAAAATTCCAAATAGGGCAGAATGGGAATCACATTCCTTGCTTCAGCCATTAACAAACGGCTCCAAATCGGAAGAAAACACCGGAGCCGGCGTTTTCTGCGAGGAGCCTCACTTGGAAATCGCCATACACCTAGAAAGCTATGTCACGGTTTTCCAGGCGGAAGTCAAAGCCATACTTGAAGCAGGAAGGCATCTCCTTAACTCAGACATTGAGAATAAGGAGATTGCAATCTGCTCGGACAGCCAGGCAGCTGTCAAAGCCTTGTCAAAACCTTTTACAACCTCGGAGGCATGCCTCTCTACATACAATTGGAATCGCACCAAATTAACTTAATTCTGATAACTGGGCCGACCGCCAACACAGTCGCCTTTGGTTGGATCATCCTTCAGGTAGAACTACAAAGGAGCTGTGGGGCAGACCTAACCAAAAAGAAACAAATAAACTACTGGGGTTAAACAAGCCAGCTCTGAGAACCATGATGTCAATTCTTAATGGGCACTCTCGTCTGAGAGGTCACCTACACAGGATAGGGATTGTTGATCACCCTGTATGTAGGGGATGCGGACAGGAACTCGAGACAGTGACTCACATCCTTTGTCACTGTGCAGCCCTCTCGGGAAAGCGTTATAGATTCCTTGGCTCACACCTCCTGGACGAGCTGCACGAAACTGGCAAGGAGGGCTGGGCGCCAATACTCAAATTCGTAAGAGCGTCCGGTTGGCACCTATGAGTTATTAGTCATAAGTCTGGAGGGTGAAGGTGTAAAGGTGTCCCAACCTCAATTTTCAATCAATCATTATTTACGGGAAATTTGTTAAAAAAAAGTTTGGGAAAGATATTTAACGTGAAAATTTATTCCTGCTGTAGTAAATTATTGCAAAATAATTTCAATTTTCAAGCCAATAGCCCAATTGTCAAAGTTGGTATTGTGAGTTGCAATAGTTTGCAAGGCTCATCAGGTTGAGGTTTTTAAAGTTATACTGAGGTCGAGTTTGGAAAAGCTAGCACTGTGTTTCTCGCTTTACTCTTTCAAAGATAGCAGCGAAATGTATCACTTATAACTAAGTTCATATTGCATTGATACCGATTGCACAATAATAACAAGGTTGCGTTCGGTTATCGTAAGATAATCGACGTTATAATGTTGCCAGGGTAATTACATAGACAATTAATTTGTTATTAGTATTTTTTATAATTTAAGAACTATTCAGGCGTTGAGATAATTTATTTCAAAATAATTAATTATAGCATTAAGTTTACAATTACTTTCACTTCTACTAGTAGGATTAATTATAACGAATGACATCGCAGGGGAATTACATTTCTGCACTTCAATGAAAAATTATGGAAAATATAAAAATACTTTTAACGAAATTTATTGACGTATTACTATTACGTATTATTAACAAGTAACTTATAATTATTATTTTGCCATATTTAAAAATATATAAGTGGGGGACAATCCCTAACCCCATTATCGAATATGGACCCATATATCTTTTTCTTCGAACAATCAATTCATCGTCGTCTTCACTTTCTGTTTCCTCAAAAATATCGCACTAATAATTCTTATCCTCTTTTCGGCATTGTAACACCTACGTAAAATAATTTTAAAAATTATGGCACTAACACCCTTTGTGTATTATTTGTTCACCGGATAAATATAGACTGGGCTTATTGACTGAGGAAAGAAGATTCAAAATTTTCTCCAGATTGCATTGATTCATTGGGAAAATAGAAATATAAAGAATCTATATTTTCCCAATGAAGCAATGCAATTTGGATGAAATTTTGAACTTCTTTTACTTCGTCTGGATCCGGATAGCTCCGATCCGAGTCCGGATAGTTCGGATTCGAATCCATATTGTTCCGGTTTGGATTCGAGTCCGGATTTCAGGAATCGGATACCACGCAGATCCGGATATCCAGATATTGGTAAATCCGGATCCAATTTCCAGCTCTAATTGTAATAGCTTTGCTTTCATCGATCTAATTCTCATAAAAACTTTGGCCTGACGAGCATTTTCTGAAAATTTGGTTTGGCAGTTAAAGTGTGGAGAATAAATAAATAAAAGAATATTCTTAAGAGAATTTTAGCTTTCATTCTCTCGCGAATGAATGAATCGCAATATGTTTCATTCTCAAGTCTTGCATTCGCGAATGAAAAATAGTGAAAATATCCTTTTTCATTCCTTTACTCCACAAGCCGATTTATAATGGCGATTTTATGCTTTCACTTAGATTTAGTTATTTAGTAGCACTTCGCCGGCTGCTTACAGATATACAGCATTTGTTTCATTTGACGATGTTTCTGTATAATCAAAATTTTGCTTGTGCACAGTTATATACTGTCTTTGATATTTTAATTATCTTTAAAATAATAAACCCTTTGAAGAATCAATGTTCTTATTATAATTTATTTTTATAAAAAACACAAATTTAAAAAATATTTCAACTTTTAATACAATCTTGATCATACTAATATACCTTTTACGACCCACTCGATTTCACGGACAAAAGAATGAAATACATCCTCGTTCTATGCTGCATAAATATGTTCAAGGAAAATTCATAAAAAGCAGAACGGGTTACATTTTGGGTACAGAGTGTGATAGGTTATTTTAAACCTAAGCATTTGGGATTCTTTAATCCAATATGAAAAATTGGTGGAAAAAACAAGTTAAAATTCCGAATTTTAAAGCTTTGTTGATCAATAACTTCAAATCGGTGAGGAGGAGGGGAAAACTTATAGACCATTGGAAGTTCCAATGATAATCTATCTACCAAAGTTTAAATCATCATCATAGGGTGTAACGTTCAGAAGTTACAGGGTGGTCTGTGAAAACATACTCCAATATTTTTAAGTCCCGTTATCTCGAAAACCAAACCGTTAGGACTCCCTCCCCCTGCCATACAATTTTTTGTTTGGCTGAGAATGACCTATCCATAGTCTTCGAGTTTCACACCACTACTGGACGTTGTATTGGGGACTCGCCCAGCGGGAAATGGAAGTGCTAAAAAACGAATGTAAGGGCGCTTCCCCACTGAGAAGGCATGCAGAGAGAAGTACTCAGTTGGGGAAGGAAGGGAAATGGCACTATTGGAGCGCTTATGAATGCATAAGGGCTCAAGAGAAACCTTTATTCAAGAAAAAAAAAGCAATATTGTCAACAATTTATAAATAAAACTCAAAAATGGTTGCATTTAGGCAGGTACATGTGCATAGTCAAATTAAAGGTAACGTTGCGGGGTTTCTGTATCTTGTAAAAAAAAAACGGAATAGTTATCCTGCATTTTGGCGGGAAATCGTCAAAGTTTGAAAAAAAAATTAGGATTTTTTTTCCAATTTTTTTACCTTGACGGTCTACAATTTCCGACAGAAGGTGACAGGAAGGCTGATTGGGCATTCATTGGAAAGCTGAGACGGTATGAGATGAATATTGATGGGGTGTATATCAAGAAAGTTACAGGGTATATAGTGGAAAAACTACTAAAAATCTCAATCCCCCTGCCGCCGAAACGACGACCAAAAACATATAACTTAACAAGAATCTTCATCAGGCCTTTAAAAATGCACAAGTTGTTGCTTAATTGTTGATGCGGTCGGAAAGTACCAAACGGGAAGAAGCACAGATTTGAGACTAGAATGTTGCTCTATTCTCTCTGTCTCCGTCACCCCATAGCCCCCCATGTACACATGCCGATGCCAGCCATGCACATAGTTTCATGTTACTTTGTGCCTGTCGGCCACCAATCGCATCCCATCCCCATACGCTCAAGCCTAACGACTAGAAATGAAAGTGACGCAAGTTGGAGCTCCAGATAGCCAAGTGAAACCGAAATAATGCATAATGTAGGTGAACCTGGGGTTAAAATTAACACTTTTCGGAATACTTTGATAATTACCACCGTGCGGGTATATTCGCAACATTTAAGCCACTTTCTTTTCGTTACAATTATCTATTGTCTGTTATCTTTCATATACAGAAAACCAGAAGTCATTACCCCAATTAGTTTAGGCTCTTTTCCAAAATAAAATTGCGAGGTTTGCTAAATTACTTTCTACTTACATTAATTAGTAGCATATACTGTAAAGCTACCACCTTTACCTCTCGGCTAAATTCCAACCGATTTCCAAAATTCTTTTTGCAAAGTTCATTGTGATTTTTTTATTATTTTTTCAAACTATTACTAGATTCGTAAGGCAGCGAGTTACAGAGTGGTAGCTCGTGGTGGGTTACTCATATATTATTATTATAAAAAAAAATATAAAAATAAAATATTTTTCTAGGGGTGGGGGTATTTATTTTATATTCTACCATCTGTGTATTCATACACAATCTCATCAAAATCGGACGATAAATTCAATGTCAAAAGGTCATTCATATACACCAATGGGAAAAAGTTTCTCATTTCCCGAATTCGGGTGTTCTGTGGGAGGTGAGGTAAATATGTATCATCCGACTTGCGAAGTTCCTTTTGCTAGTTTTTTTGATTTTTTTTCTGATTTTTTGAACATGTTTTCCCTCCGCTTCTGATTAAGTTGCGAAATTTAATTTTCGATGACAAAAATTCTGTGAAAAATTTATTTCGAAATGTTTTTCTACAACTTAATCTAATCCAATTTTTTGTTTTTTATGGATGCACTTTTACTAAGAAGATCGGATGTCATTTACCTATTTAAATAAAATTAAGTCTGTAAAAATTTTGCTTACCCACTTTTCGCGACCTACCGGCAATCTTTGAAAATGCACGGAAATGCCACTTACAGAATCTACATACCTCCTTTGTGGTTGGCACTTAACCCGAATGAATTTGGCACCTTCGTTCAAATTTTGATGTAATTTAACCGTCACAACTTCCGCGAAAATTTCCAAATTTTAGCATTTTCAGAGGGGTAAGCCTACAAAATCCCGGGCTCCCCTACATTATTTCTGTTTCGTTTGATCATCTGGAGTTTGCGTCACTTTCATTTCTAGTCAAGCCCTACTTATACTGTGAATTTGGACGAAATTGGTAATGTCGAGTAGGGACCGTCTCCTTGTAAGACTAATTCTTATGATACCCTAGATCAAGGGTGTCAAACTCAAAGGCTAACTTGGCCAAACAAACAAGGTTTTACTTTAGGTGGGCCGCAAAAAAAAGCAATATTCAAAAAAATCTTGGGTTATTTCGAATAATACATTATAATAAACATAATTTTATCCAATACGTTTTATGTCAGTTTTGACATACTTTACAGGAGAGGCAAATAACACTTTTTGTTGTAACGTTCAGATTACTGCAATAATTATTTCTTATACTCTTCAATAATAATGTTTTTGATGATATCGCGATAAAAAATAAAAATAATAATACTTCTATTAAAAGTTACGGTGACATAGAATCTATTGCATTCATATCAGATTAATTACTGTGATGAAATAGAATATAAAACAAAATTTATAAAAAATATTAGTAAACCAGTTTCTAAGCTAGTTTAGTTAAGTTTTGAGTAATTACTACAAGATTCTACTAGCATCTAAATGATTTATGAGGTAGGCATAGTGCTTAGAGCCCTATGTGTACTTATGCTTAAAATAAGGATTTATATAGGTAAATTCTTTAATATTTTTTGGATATGCAGACAGTCTGATGAGGAAGTGGAGGAACAATTATGCTTCAGTACATCGTAAAACCGATGGTAATCGCTTCGAATCAAGGGTTTCATATCTTGTAAGTGAATAAATTTTGATAAATTGATGGGCAAGGGCGAACTATACAAGGCAGACGTACTCGATTTCGAAAGTCTCCTTGGCAAATACTCATACGCATCTTCGAAATTGAGTTTATATTTAATTTTACCTTCCGGTAAGTATTGCAGGGCGCAAATATCGGTGACAACAGGATCACCATTTTTATTTCCTGGCCTTATACTTGAGTAATTGCCCCCATCGTACTTCAAGAGGTCATCGCGGCTTAAGAATATCACATTATACGGATCTTTCCTGGCACTTTTCATAATATTAATATAGTCGTCTGGAATATAAATCTCACGATTTGGAGGCAGTTTCCGTCCGATACCACTGTGGATGGAATCCACCTCCATCTGGGTGTGTGCCCAACTTCCAGGTACTGCTGTTCAATCGTTACGTTCTTTTCTATTACCAATTCGAGTAGCGCGTTCGCCAATTTAACTGATCTGTTCTGGTAACATCATCCATCACTCCATAAAATAATTCTGGTAGCATTTGACTTTTCCAGCTCAGCTCTTAGATGCTTAGTCTAAATAGAAGCAAACACATTGCTATCAAGACCACCATTTCCCTCATGCCACAAATAGCAAAATACCTCCTTTGTTTTCAAATTATAATGCGTGTAGTTGTGAGTTGCGTTTTGTAATAAGTGGCTGATGCTTGTATCCTTGGGCACAACAACACACCTTGCATATCCATAGTATACACAATAGTATCAGCTCCAGAGTTTTCTTTATCATTTTCTTTCTCTTCCCTCGATCTTTCTTTCTTTTGTAAATGAGTATAATACTCGTCTGCATCTGTGTTTCCATTTTCAAACGATATACATGTACTGAATTGGTCTTTCTTTGGTTTGAAAATGGATAAGTTCAACCCGTGGAACTTTCTAGAAAAGGAAGCAATGCAATATTTCTTCTTGTTATTAGTGGAACAAAACTGTAGGTATTCAGGGTATAGATCCCCGTTTATGCTATTCCAAATAGGCTCTAAATATTTTTTGTCGTTGAACTTCGGCAAGATTGCGATTCGGCTTTTGGCAATTTATCAAAGAACTGAACAATACTATTGACCTCCTCTCGCTCATCAATTGTAGGCTGTGGCCGGACTGGAGAAAGAATAGGATTTGTGTCAACCAAAGAAGGTTGTGTAAGCCGGTCTTGCAGCTGCCTGTGCCCAATGGACAAAGTTTTCATAAACATGACCTTACATACATGTATTCTCTTTACAGTATTGTCTGATCGCACCATTAAAAAATACTTGAAAGACATTCCTTTTCTGCTAATTTCTTTGTTAGAAGTACTTGGGCGATGTATGGGTGCACTAACCTAAACTAGGCTTCTAACATAACATTTTCGAGCTTCCCATGACTTAAATTTCCAAAACCCTTTAAATATTGACTGCCGGTCATTTTCAGATAAATCGTCACATTTAAATTGCTGTTTTGGACCTCCACAGTATTTTGGTGTGACCATTGCATGCGTCTTGCATCACCTTTGCTGGACGTACTAGAGTTTGCTGATATTTACCATCCTGATCTTTTTGATAACCTTCATATTGTTCTCCTTTCAGTCTAGCTTCAGAGTTTTTATTCTTTTCCATCTTGATTTATCTGCTTGACCTTTACTCTTTCGTTTTTTCTTACGGCCGGTCCTTTTTCGTTTGCGTGTTAATGTTTCACAGCGTTTGTCTAAAACTTGTTCGACGAATCACTAGGAGGGTTTTGTACATAATCAATAAAATCAGAATCTGAAGGATCGATTGACTCTAAATCAGAAAAACCGCAGAAGCGCTCATCATAAAAAAACTCCACAGTAATTTCGTTAAGCTCTGTACATTTTTCATTGGTTGAACTTTGTTGAGTTACCAAGTCGACCAATCTTTTTCCACTTGTCAGCCGATTCATAATTATACCTGTAAAAAGTATGCAAATCGTAAAAAATGTTTCAGGGTGTTTGCCCTTAGGAGGTCAATGGAGCAGGAGAAAATCGAAGAAACCATCAAAATTTTGTCTTCCAAAGAATTAAAATCTTTAAATCTTGTTTCAAATTCAATTTTTTCTGCGTATTTTTGATACGATGCAGTATCATCTAAACTTGATTTGTTCATGTTTCACGTCGGGAAGTGCATTAAATCTTCATTTTTCACTTGCTTTTCCCAAAGAACTAGCTTACTTACATTTGAATGTTTCAATTATGTCGAACATGTTCGCAATGATCTGATCTTTTCCTTATAACGATAAATTTAACTTCTTTCAAATCCCAGAATTCTTGGAGCAAGATTACCAACCTACCTCGGTATAACTCACTTAAGAAAGCGGTGAATTGTTGTTATGGAAATATGTAGAGTGATGGACTTGGACGTGAAGTCCAGACTGTCAGCATGAGCTGACAGATCACTGGGTGAACAGCGTTGACTGCACGCTAGCTCGCCTCGTCTATTGGCGGAGAGTGTGGGGAGGTTCCACGAAAACCTGCCGCTGTGCCACCAGCCATATACAAAAATGTCGTGCCTGTCAAATCAAAGGCCGTCGCACACACCTAGTCCTGAAGGGACCTTTACACTACTTACCACTTACTTATCTGGAGGCGAATATGTTCTGCCTCCACCGCCGTTGCCCCAACCACCCTGCGATACTATGGGCGAAATGATACAGTATCCGTTTTGACCTGACCTCGAAAGTTAGCGGAAGAGCGGACCTAGTCGACCATCTCAGTTGAGGGCTCCGGGAGAGTGAGGAAATTACAAGTCCAGCTGTCCATTACGTTATAAAATTATTTTGCACTGTAGCGTCTTATACATAGCGAGATTCAGAATCTAACTTAACTACGACCCCGGGACGGGGCATACCTAAATTCCTGGAACTATTTTGTTATGGTAGTATGTTGAGAGTGAATGGTTAGGACGTGAAGTCCAAACTGTCAGCATGAGCTGACAGATCACTCGATGACAGCGATAGCACAGGGCGGCATGCTAGCACCTCGGCTAAGGGTGGCGGAGAGTGTGGGGAGGTTCCCGAAAATACCTGCCGCTGTCACCACCCATAATCAAAAAAAAATCTTCATGCCTACATAAACGAGCCAGCATACACTCGGTCCTGAAGGGACTCTTACGTCACTTACCTATGTTCCATTGAAGGCGCAGATGGCATGCCTTCCTGCCAAGCCCCATCCTCCCATCGACTTTGGGTGGCACAATCGTCCAAAGTCCCTTGTTGACCTGTAATGAGAGAGAATAGCAGACCTAGACGACCTTCATGCCTAGAGGGCTCCGGGAGAGTGAAAGGACAACTAAAAATTCAGCACATCATAACGTTATAAAAGGTTCCATTTATTTATCATACACGTCCTCACCTCAACCTGTTCTAGTGTTCGACTATATAATTCCTATTCTCACAGACATACCCAGACGGGGTTGCCCGATATTTCACAAAATAAATGCAAGAATATAAGATACTTGCTACTTCCTAATTTCACAAGCACCAATTGTGCTTTTATAAATTTTGAGATGTGTAAACTAATGCTATGTACCTCCTAGCTTAACTAATTCCACTAGTTGACTTACGTTTTAATTATAACCACTATTTCACAAAAATTCGAGATAATGTACATACATCTGAATATAATTAGTTCAACAAAACGTACTTCAACAAAACGTACTCTATAATCCAATTAATTCAACAAAACGTACTTCGATAATTCAATGACGACATAAAGCTACTGATGGGACCGAAAGACTAAGTTCACCACAGGCACAACTAACCTTACCGCTCTCTATTCGGAATTATAATAACCTAAATCATAAAAATCCTTTTTGGTCTAAATCACCGGAGTTTTCTACATTTATCTTTCAGCGGTAACATCAAATATGTGTAACATATAGCAATACGATAAAATATTGTACAATGGAACAATAGCAATATGGAAAAATATATATATATATATATATATATATATATACATATATATAAAGTTCATCATTCATATATACAGTAAATTAATCAAATATGTCTAGATATAGCCATATAATAAAAAAAATCTATATATGTATAAATATAATGAAAAATTTGATATATAGCCACATAATCAAATATAATTTAAGTGACAGGTACACAACTTCAACTTAGGTAAGGCCTGTTCCCTCGAAGGAGCTCCCTGGAGGCGCTTTGCTACTTAGACGTGGCTGGAACGAAAAGAAAGAAATTTTCCTCGACTTTGTGTCCCTGAATTAGGATCTTCTAATTTTATTAGATTGCTGTTCACCCTACCGCAACTGGGTTTTGAGCTATGTACCTATCACAATTTGTTTTTATCTTTGCTTTTGATTCTTTTTCGGGTAGTAGATGCGAGTCAACTTCACTTACGTTACAAAAAAAAATTATTACTCTATATGTAATTCGGGTTATTCTTCATTTTTTTTTCTTTTTAACCTGAGTTTGAATCAAAGTCTTTTACATTAAACTAGCTAATCCATAGATAGTTAATTTGTCGCTCTAATAATTTCTCTTTATCATAAAAATATTATAATGAAAAAAAAAATCTTATATACTGCCTAGAAAATTCGATTATACTTTCAAAAATATTTTATAACTTCAACCCATCAAACTATTGACTTTGCAAAGAACTCTAGTGCCCTGCAGTCCATTCGGGGCCGTCTGACACAAGTGGATTTTTTTTTTTTTCGCGGACTTAAAATTAAAACTAACTCGTATTACCTACGTGACCCAAATGAGGCAGGTATAGCTTACGTAAGAGCTTGATATAAGGTGGACACGGGCTGATTGCTAAGCTTTCCCGGCACAACATCGCAGCCCGATCTCCGACCGGCGATTGTTCAAGGGTGTGTCTCCCAGGCGTCGTTGAAGTAGTGACATGCTGACAGCCTTATCCAGGAATGGATTTCAACAGGTATATTACCCACCATTGACGGGGCAATAGGAGGGCTTCGCGATATCCTATAGTTTACCAGTGAAGCTGGCTGGATGCCTTCTTAGGGCTACCAGGAATAGATTTAGTACTACTATGTCCGACGATTAACGAAATGTTGTAGCTGGACCGACAAGAAAAATTTTCCTCCTAATGAGGCCGATCCGGAAGGGACTATAAAAGATTATCTACTCATGAGAGGTAGAGGTGCGCTGAGGAGATTGAATTTCACCAGGTATATCACCCACCATTGACGGGGCAATAGGAGGGCTTCGCGATATCCTATAGTTTACCAGTGAAGCTGGCTGGATGCCTTCTTAGGGCTACCAGGAATAACGACAATAGGTATAGACGACGTTTTCATAATGATGATCACTGCGTGATAGACACCTAACAGTTTTCCTCGCAGATCTTCAAGCTCATAGTAAGCGTTTCCCTTCTTGGCTCTGACTCGACATTTGACAAATTTCGGTCCCAGTTTTGCACTGGTCTGCTGTTGGAAATTGCTTTGGGCAAAATTCCGTCTAAATACTTCTTGACCTACTTTGAAATCGACAGGTTTCGCCCTGAGATTTTAGGCTCTTGAACCCTGTTCGAATGCATGTTGTAAATTTTCCTGCACTCTCGCACGGACCAATCTCATCTTGTCTTCTGCATCCACTCTCAATGGATCACTAAGAGTTCCAAGGCTCCTCAAGATGGTGTAGGAGCTGCCATGTTCAATCATTTGTTGACCGAAGAGTGTTCGATAGGGAGAGAAACCAGTAGCTTAATGGAAAGAGCTGCTGAGGGAACTAGCTACATGACTTAGTTTCTCATCCCATCTCGTGTGTTCCTTCTTAATATATGCTCTAATCCCCGACAATAGAGACCTATTTACTCGCTCTGAGGCGTTTGCTTGCGGCGAGTAAACTGCTGTTCGCAAGTGCTTCACCCCATACTTATCCAGTAATCTGGTGAACTGAGTCGACCAAAACTGGACTCCATTGTCAGAGACGATCACTTCAGGGACTCCGAACACGTGGAACACTTCGGTCTTAATGAATTGGCACACATTGAGTGTGGACGCTTTTCTCATAGGTTTGAGAATGGGGAATTTTGAAAAGTGGTCAAGAACTATCAGAATGCAGACGTTTCCTTTCACTGACCGAGGATATGGACCTAGAAAATCAATGTACAGCTTTTGCCATGGTCGTTCTGTCACAGACGGGACTCTCATAGGTGGTCGCAAAATAGTATTGGGAGCCTTCGTTTCCTTACACACGTCACAGGCGCCTACGTAATTTCTGACATCAACTGTCATTCGTGGCCAGTACAGATGTCTTCGCAGACGTTCCAGAGTGTTCCCTATACCTCCGTGTGAAGCCAGTGGCGGATCATGAGCCCTTGAAATTACGTCGGTGACAAGCCCTCGTGGGAATCCAAAGCTTCCAAGCTTCTTCTTCCTGAATCGGATCGCCTGTTCTCGGAACAGTCCGAATGTAAATGAAGCCATCCCTGACGCAAAGATCTGGTAGTTTACCAGAAGTCGTTTTAACCTTATGCCTCAGTTCCTCATATTCCAACGAGTTGAAATATGGCGAACTAAGGTCAACCTCCGGGCCAGGATCTTCGTTTGTGGACAGGCTGTCACAATGGATGCGTGACAGCGCATCAGGGACGACGTTCAGGCTTCCTTTTCTGTGCTCAATAGTGAAGTCGAAGCCCTGAAGCTTCAAACTCCACCGTGCAAGTCTACCGCTGAGGTCCTTTTGAGACATCAGCCATTTCAAGCTCGCATGATCAGTCACTATCTTAAATGGCATGAGTTCTATGAAGGACTGGAACTTCTGTACTCTCAAGATTGCAGCTAAGCATTCTTGCTCTGTGACGGTGTAATTTCGTTGTGCTGAGTTCAACTTTTTCGAGACATAGGCTATGGGCTTCTCGTGTCCATCATCATCTAGTTGAAGCAACACTCCTCCAATACCTTGTTGGCTCGCATCGCACTGTATAACGAATGGTTTGGTGAAGTCTGGGCTCACTAGCACCGGAGCAGAAGTAAGTTTTTGCTTTAAAAGATCAAGAGACGTCTGGGCTTCAGGTGTCCATTTGAACTGACTAGGGTTTTTCAAGGTGTCTGTAATGGAGGCAGTCAAATCAGCATAGTTCGGGATGAACCGTCTATACCATCCCGCCATACCTAGTAAGTGTCGGGCTTGCCGAACAGTTTTAGGTGACGGATAGTCAACTATAGCTGAAATTTTGTCAGGGTCAGTTCTCATACCTCCTTTTCCGACAATGAATCCCAAGTATTTGGTCTCTTTGATACAAAACTTACTCTTCTCGACGTTGATAGTAAGGCCAGCTTTCCTCAAACAATCCGCTACACGGGATAGTAACGTGAAAAACAAGGATTCGAAAAGTTAATTGAGGCTCCTTAAATCGAGATAGTATGTATAAAGGATGAGTCCCAAAGCGAAAAACCAATGTCGGGAAGCGTGAATAACTTCGTCGACTAAAAATCTTCACAAACTCTGAAAATTTCGAAGAATCCAAAAGATCGAAAGTAGTTCAAGCGAAAAAAAAAAAAATTTTTTTTTTTTTTTTTTCAAAAATCATACAATTCCTCCCTCACTTCCAGAAGCTAACTCCCACACAAGAGGTCAGGTTGCTCTCTCTCCTCCAAGGTCAGAAACAGGATATAGGCAAGTGACGTGAGTGTGTGCGTTGAAAAAAAAAATGTGGAGTTCCCACAGAAATCTAGGAAGAGTCGGGTTGGAGAAGCTAGAGACTGAGAATGATACTAGAGATTCTTCAGCCAGGCAGTTAGCAGTATGCCAACTCCTGATTACTGAAGGTCTCCAGCATCACTTCCATCCTCCAACAACTCCTTCCTTCCTATTCACCTGATCTTCATGTCCAGCTAATCTTCCAACAGGGCAAGGTCATGAATCTGGTCAACTAGTTAGCTGGAAGCCAAAAAGTCGTCTCACAGATTCATAACTCTGTTCAGTCAGTTGGCCAACAGAGACATGTCTCCGTGAGAGCTCACACAAAAAATTCTGTGAGGCCACCTACCATTTCCATGGCAGAAGGCCAGCGGGAAAGATCATTCCAAAAATTCCAAAAACCTTCAAAAATTGAAAAAGCTAAACAAATGTTCGGACTCGAGGCTTGACCAAAGTCAACCCTAGAGTCGAACTTCAATTCAAAAACAAAACTTTCAAAATATTACGTTACTTTAATCATTCAAAATCTCAAAAACTTTCAAAAACTTTACTTTACTCTACAAAAATTCTCAACAAAAACCTATTAGATCCAGGTCCACATATAACTTCCACTGGATATGAGACTTGATGTCAATCAACTAGCAGATACCAGATGATCATATCGCTCAGAGTCCCAGTCCCCAGTCAAATTTATACTTAGACCACCGAAGTCTAATTGAGGTGGCCCCACGTTGGGCACCATTTTTGTTATGGTAGTATGTTGAGAGTGAATGGTTAGGACGTGAAGTCCAAACTGTCAGCATGAGCTGACAGATCACTCGATGACAGCGATAGCACAGGGCGGCATGCTAGCACCTCGGCTAAGGGTGGCGGAGAGTGTGGGGAGGTTCCCGAAAATACCTGCCGCTGTCACCACCCATAATCAAAAAAAAATCTTCATGCCTACATAAACGAGCCAGCACACACTCGATCCTGAAGGGACCCTTACGTCACTTACCTATGTTCCATTGAAGGCGCAGATGGCATGCCTTCCTGCCAAGCCCCATCCTCTCATCGACTTTGGGTGGCACAATCGTCCAAAGTCCCTTGTAGACCTGTAATGAGAGAGAATAGCGGACCTAGACGACCTTCATGCCGAGAGGGCTCCGGGAGAGTGAAAGGACAACTAAAAATTCAGCACATCATAACGTTATAAAAGGTTCCATTTATTTATCATACACGTCCTCACCTCAACCTGTTCTAGTGTTCGACTATATAATTCCTATTCTCACAGACATACCCAGACGGGGTTGCCCGATATTTCACAAAATAAATGCAAGAATATAAGATACTTGCTACTTCCTAATTTCACAAGCACCAATTGTGCTTTTATAAATTTTGAGATGTGTAAACTAATGCTATGTACCTCCTAGCTTAATTATAACCACTATTTCACAAAAATTCGAAATAATGTACAGACATCTGACTATAATTAGTTCAACAAAACGTACTCTATAATCCAATTAATTCAACAAAACGTACTTCGATAATTCAATGACGACATAAAGCTACTGATGAGACCGAAAGACTAAGTTCAGCACAGGCACAACTAACCTTACCGCACTCTATTCGGAATTATAATAACCTAAATCACAAAAATCCTTTTTGGTCTAAATCACCGGAGTTTTCTACATTTATCTTTCAGCGGTAACATCAAATATGTGTAACATATAGCAATACGATAAAATATTGTACAATGGAACAATAGCAATATGGAAAAATATATATATATATATATACATATATATAAAGTTCATCATTCATATATACAGTAAATTAATCAAATATGTCTAGATATAGCCATATAATAAAAAAAAATCTATATATGTATAAATATAATGAAAAATTTGATATATAGCCACATAATCAAATATAATTTAAGTGACAGGTACACAACTTCAACTTAGGTAAGGCCTGTTCCCTCGAAGGAGCTCCCTGGAGGCGCTTTGCTACTTAGACGTGGCTGGAACGAAAAGAAAGAAATTTTCCTCGACTTTGTGTCCCTGAATTAGGATCTTCTAATTTTATTAGATTGCTGTTCACCCTACCGCAACCGGGATTTGAGCTATGTACCTATCACAATTTGTTTTATCTAGCTAATCCATAGATATTTAATTTGTCGCTCTAATAATTTCTTTTTATCATAAAAATATTATAATGAAAAAAAAAATCTTATATACTGCCTAGAAAATTCGATTATACTTTCAAAAATATTTTATAATTTCAACCCATCAAACTATTGACTTTGCAAAGAACTCTAGTGCCCTGCAGTCCATTTGGGGCCGTCTGACACAAGTGGATTTTTTTTTTTCGCGGACTTAAAATTAAAACTAACTCGTATTACCTACGTGACCCAAATGAGGCAGGTATAGCTTACGTAAGAGCTTGATATAAGGTGGACACGGGCCTATGCTGGGTGTAGGAGTTCCCTCGGTATCAGAAATATACCGTTGCACTATGAATTAGTCCCGTTGCTGGCTTTCCTTTTCTCCTCTTTGCACAAATTTCTTGGCTCAAGTTCTAGGTTAGGTTTCTACACCAAAAGTAAAAATTTCCATGAGGAAATGAATTTCTTTAGAAATTTACAGTCATTAGAATCTTACCGTGGAATGCTTGAAAAATGAATACAACTGTGTTGCGTTACCCACGCTATAGGTGTCTGCGCTGTGGACAGCGGTGTCCTGCGTGCTAGTGAATTTCTACCTCAAATCTATTTTTGTACTTATATCCGGTCATGCTTTTAACACTTTACTCTTCCAAAAACTTTCCTATCCATGATTTACTTTTTCTTCCAAAAACTAAAACCTTCTTGCACGCTGTACGTTTCTTCACAATCTCTCATCAAGACTAGCTAAGAAACGAAAAAAAATGTCTTCCGCCAGCATTCTTCTTCTTCCTTGTCAAAAACTAAAAGGTGAGGGAACGTTCGTTCGGGTGCGTTCGAGCTGTCTGCTTGACAGCAGGCCGGCATACATGCTGCAGTCTTATCAATGTAGAATACTGCTATATGCAAAATGCTACGACCATAACAATTTCTTTAATTAATCGAAACTTTAATCGTGGGCATATAAAGATTTTAAATTCATTAATGGTAAGTCTATATCATTGGCTTATATCTGCTTCTATAACTGGGCTAGTCTCAAAAAGTCAGCTCAATGAAATGAATACCAATTTTTACAAGAGACAAAACTATAACTACTAGATAGATAGAATCTTACGAACAATAATTAACTATATTAATTCTTTGATTACGTATGAAATGTATTCAAAAATTTCAAAAATAGACTTAACTCTAATTAATAATAATAATATTATGCTCAAGTGAATTTATACACATTTACTGTATACATATGTATATCAAAAATCTACTGTCAGGTCAGAGGAAATATAGATAATCTTAAACTCTTGTACCATGCTTTAGGGGATATACATGCCTCAATCAAGGGGCCTTCTGTAACCGAATGAATCAGTCTTTGTATGAAATATTTAAGTGGCTAAACTGGAATATTAAACTTACATACTATTGGCATTTTCTAGAAATATTGTGTGTTACAAAGAAATTCAACAATTTAATAATGTGCACGTTTTCTGTCTGGCTTGACTAGGTATTGTGTACAGGTGCGGAAATGAATACTGTTAACGTCGACCAAGAAAACCGTACATGCATATGCACCGTTTAGGCCAGCCCAAGCAGCTAATTCATTTAAGCATCTAAAAAAAAATCTTTAGAAAAGATAAAAATCTTTTTTGACTTACAGTTTTGACCGCTGTGGTTCTCCGAAGAGGCGCCTCTTCGGAAATTTAGCTCCATCACTGTCAGGAAAGATAAAATTTATATAAATTTAGTTTCTTCTCGATGGAATCCCTGCGCTAAACTGACTATTGGGATATTCCTACAAGTACAACGCTTCCAAAACACTATGATTAAAAATAACTCCAATGTGGGTTGACTTATCCAACAATGTATCTCAGTAGTCTGCGTGGCTACGCCAATGTAAACGTTGTTAGTCTAGCTTATATGGGGCCTCAGAACGTGTATCTATGATGTACGTGTGGTCGCTGTATGTTGAAGAAAATGTGCTGAAGCCTTAAAGGCTTATAGATGTGGCCGCAATGAACAGATGGAGCACCAAAACGTATATATGTGCTGTATGTATTGTCACCAATAATTCGAAGCAAATGTGCTGAAGCCTTAAAGACTTATCGATTGTGGCCGCAATGAACAGATGGAGCACCAAAACGTATACAGGGTGTTTCAGATAAGGATGTCATCCTTGCAGGAGGTGATAAGGGAGCTCGAGAAACGAAAAAAATTGTATGGACAATTTTCAATTCTCCTAACGTTTTTCGAGGAATTCGACTTAAAAGGATATTCCAAAAAAGTGCAGGGTTTTGCATTTTTGCTTAAAACTTTGAAACTGCGCAACGTTTCATAGAGATCTAACACGCATTTTAAAGCAGACAAATAATTCTTGAATTGATGTAGTTTTGAAGACTTTACATAAGATAATTGTCAAGATATCAAAACTTAAATTCAGACTTTTTGGACGAAATATCACTTTTTTTGTACTAAAAGTCCAATAACTCGGAAATTTCTCTTAAATTTTTTATTATTTTATTACCTTAAATAAAGCCTATTTTTATCTTCTTTTAGATGCTTTTTGTTTTATGCCTTTATCTTTGTCTACTCAAAAGTTACCGAACTTAACATGTTGGCTTTGTTTCTAATGCTTAATCCAAACTTTCAAAGCAAACGCAAAAATTGAAAACAAAAAACATTTAAATTTTGCATGATATACAATTTATTATTAATTTTCTCATATTGCTTACATTCTAACTATATTTCTACATACAAACTAAGTAAAACAACAACAGACTACTTTAGCAAGTTTTCAAAATGGCCCCCGTCTGACTGCAGACATAACAAAGACCTTTTTCTTATGGACTTCATTATGTCAGTCGTTTCCAACTGTTCTCTTATATTATTTCCTGCTTCCTCAATGCGATATACCAACTCCTCTTTGGTACTCACTTCTTTTTGTAGACAATTTCTTTCATTTGTCCCCATAAGTAAAAATCCAGAGGTGTACGATCTGGTGATCTGGGAGGCCAATTAATAGGACCCAATCTGCCGATCCATCTATTGGGAAAGTTGTGGTTTAACCACAGTCTAACGCCTTGTCCACAGTGACTTGGAGCACCGTCATGTTGGTACCATCATACTTGCGTGATATTCAAGTAAATCCCTACTGATTTTTCAACCAGTACCAGTAATTATACTGGTGAAAAATATTCAGTAAAAACTCAAATCTCTTTACTGGTACTTGAAAAAATTACCAGTACCAGTAAATTTATTGGTACTGGCGAATGCCAGTAAATCACCAGTAACCACCGGTAACAACCAGTACGTCAGTAAGTGCCAGTAATAACCAGTAACCCCCAGTAAATACTAGTAACCTACCAATAATAAGAATTAAATATAAATTTATCCACCAATCTGATAAATGCATGAATTATTAAAACAGAAGTCTCATTTTTAACACGTTAAGTATGTATTACTTCACGAAAAGCAATTGTTCATTCTTTATTCTGTTTAAAATTACGTTAATCCTTAAAGTCCTAACCTATTTAAATGTAATGTGTTAAAATTCTATCGCAGGCTTAATAATATGACTACACTTAAGCTGCGTATAGGAATGTATGTATATATATGCACCTATATACTATCAACAACATGGACTATCAGCAGGCACAATTTCGAAAAATTTATACTCATGAAAGCAAGGGAACATGAAAGATGATATTAGCGAATAATTTATGGGTAACTGACAATCAAGTATGAGTACTGGTACTGGTACTCACAACATACAAGACTGGGTACCACATATTCCTCCATATTGACAACGGAATATTTTCGAGTTCATCGGAAATTGTGGTTTCCAGAAAACTTAAATAACTTTCGGTATTCATCCTATCAGGGAGAATACAAGGACCGATGAGTCTCTTCCCGATTATTCCTGCCCATACATTGACAGAAAATCTGTGCTGGGTTGAAGAGGTTCTTACGTTTCGAAGGTTCTCTTCAGCCCATATATGGAGATTGTGAAAATTAAGACATCCAGTTTTTATAAACTGGCTCTCATCTGTCCAGATTATCTTCTCAAGAAACTTATCGAAGTTCCGTTCAAGAATCCAGTTGCAAAATTCCCGCCGCTTTTCAAAATCAGGCGGAAGTAGTTCTTGAACAGGAGTAAAATGATATGGTCGTTGATTTTCATCCCTTAATAACCTCCATACAGACGCTGTTGAAATACCGGTACTAAGAGCAATCCGGCTGATACTTGTTTCAGGATTTTCTGTTACAAGTTCCATTACCCGGTCTCTCATATCTTGAACAAAGCTGGTTCTGGACCGATCTCTTCGATGTTCAAAGAGACTTCCTTCTTTTGCTCTTCGATATGCTGCAGCGAAAACTCTGCGATCAGGTAATCTTCTCAAGGGAAATCTTTCCTGATAAACACGCTGCGCTGCCACGGCATCAGACAAACAATAACAGTATAAAATATCTGCATATTCCTCATTGGAAAATGAAGCCATCTTTGAATAAAAGTACCTGTAGATATTAAAAACATTACTTTTTCGCTTAAATAGAACTAGGAGTTTGAGATCCAACTTCTAAAGTAATAATAGCAAAAACATACCTGTTCGTTCTAGTAAAAAAAAAATTTCAGTTGTATTGTAAATTCGCTATTTTAAAACACCAAAACTTTTGGAATAGTTTATTTTACCGGTAATGTATACTGAAGAATGACAGATGAAATTTTAACGAGAGTATTTAAATAAGATTTCATCAACAGATCTGTACAAAATGTGGTACCTGCATCGGCAATTGTTTGTTATTTACACAAAAAAGGATACTTTTAACATAAACAATTGCCGATACAGGTATTCAGGTTCAATGAACTATCTAATTGTTAAGTGATTGGTAAAGTTCCATGATATTTTAATATCAGATAAATAGTAGATACAGAAAAGAAAAAAAATGGTTAATAACAGTGAACATATAGAGCGTTGCGCAAACGCAACAGTGGGCAATTTAAAGCAAAGCATGACTTTTCTGAAAAAGTTCAACAATTTAATTTTATTTGATCCCAATGAACGCAATGACATAAATATTTGTGTTAAAAAAAATGTTGATAAAACAAAAAACTTCAAAATGACATTTCAAAAATGACATCACGTATTTCAAATTGCTGTGGAATTTCTCAAAGCAATGGCTATGTAGAGCAACCTTGCAGATTTTGCACCGCATTACTGTTTGACTTTTGCATTCTTTGCATCGAAGAATTCTTCCCTCCTCTACCATAATATGAGTTCCACTTGATAAATGCGAAGGAGGTTTTGTTAATCACCCTTTTGTAGGTAGTTTTCCATCGTCAGAAGCACCTCTGCTAGCTGACGCCTACATTCTAGGCCATTAAGCTTAACGGCGAAACTTTTAGCAATAGAATGTACATTTGTTACTGCAAGATCTACCATCCATTTCTTACCTCGAATACAGATTCGATAATTCGCAATATGTTTATTGAGTAAATCAACACCCCCCCCCCCCCCCCCACTCCCATGTTATTGTTGTACAGTTTTACGACATTGGGTTGCTTTTTGCTTTATAAGGCATGTTTTTCGTTCTATATGAACATATCGCCTCACTGAGCTAATAGGATGTACTCTATTAATACTGGACAGTAAGGTTTCCACTTGATTATCATTCCAACGGGTAACGATAAAGTCATTCCTTTTGTCGATAAAATTTTAGTATTCACGACGATTTTCACGAAGAGTACCTATAGCGTTATATTTCATTTCTTTGAGCTCGTGCATTAAATTTGGGCTTGTGAAAAAATTATCAAAATAAAATGCAAAGTGAACTTCAGGAAATGTCTTTTTCATGGTATTCGAAAATGTCAGAATAACATCCTCTCCAAGAGGAACTGCCTTGTCTCTAGAGCCTGATCGACCTTGGTAAATATCAAACTGGTAACAGTATCCCAATTGACTAGCTGCAACCCAAGCCTTTTAACCAATTCACACCGGTTTGTTCCTTATAAATTGTTTGTAGGGATTTCGTCCATAATAAGGGATCATTGCTTCGTCGATGGAAATATTCATTTCCACCCGAGCGTATCGTAAAAAAGTTTTGTTTATATGAGAGATAAAGGGCCTTACCTTCGAAAATCGGTCTCCAAAATTAAGATTATCATTATCTATGAAGTGCAAAGTTGTAAAAATCGCTTCAAATTTGTTGCGTCTCTTCCATTTCGAAACCACTAAATTGTGGGAATCTTCTCTTTCTTCCTAGAACATTCTTCTTCTTGTAACGGAACATAACTCGATAATCAATACTCCACAAAAGGCATAGAAATCATCCCGTTTATTCACACAGAAGAGTTTTTATTTTTGGTTGCGTAGGACGTAGTTTCACGAACTATCGATTCCACAAATTCCTCATGAAAAAACAATTGGAAAAAATTCAGAGGCGTTGACTCAGCAGAGACTTGTATTGGCGGAGTTCTTGTTTCATTCCACTCTTGCAGGGACTGTTTCCAAAAAAAAGAAGAGTTCAAAGGCAAATCATCCTCATTTCCTCGAACACAATGCTGAGAAATTTTCTGTTTGGGCTTTGCTTGTAACTGCTTACTCGAAAAACGGCTTGGATTTTCCTCTTTACTCCGAGACTCCTCATCCGTAAGATAATTTACGGGTGGGGGAGCCCACACAATTACATCCGGGCAGGAAATATGCTCCGTTAAATTGTCAATAGCGTCTAGAATGTCTGGAGTGAATTTCGATTTCCTATGAAAAAAGGTACAAAAATCACAAAACGGCTTTATTTGCCCAGTGTTGAGTTTACGCAACAGATAAACAGAAGCAAGAAAATTAGCATGTTAGAGCTTTTATTTTTTCAAAAGCATTAAATTTTTCACTAAAATGACAAGTTTTGATCATGCTAAGCAGAAATCAGTGAAATCGTACATAAACTAAAAAAATTACCAGTAATTTTTATCAGTCGAGCTCATGTGACTGCGAGTCCAGATCAAAACCAACTAAAGCAGAGCCCCATACGCATAAGAAACTCAAAAAAAAAAAAAAAAAAAAAACAATTTCAATGCGAATGCGATCATATGAGTGTTAAAATATATTGCAGACTCTCAGGCGTAAATTTAAACACATTACAAAGGGAGCAGTCTTCATTTTGTCCAACGTTGCGCAAACGCAACACTGGGCATAAAAGGGTTAAATAATACGTACCTGATATCTTTCAAACCATTTTCATCAACAGTCATACAATTTAGATAAAGATGCAGAGTAAGACTAGCGCAATGTCTTGCAATTCAACTCTCTACCTGATTGTTCAGTAGTTAGTTCTAAGATAGTTAATAAGGATTATTAATGCAATGCATTTTAAAATTGTGGCACCTACCTACTAAATAACACGTGCAACATATACAATAATTCATTTTTGTGAATACATAAAATTTTAGATAAACATGGAACGTAAGGGTCGCGCGTTAGGTTCGGTAACTTTTGAGTAGACAAAGATAAAGGGATGAAACAAAAAGCAGCTAAAAGAAGATAAAATTAGGCTTTATTTAAGGTAATAAAATAAAAAAAAAATTAAGAGAAATTACAGAGTTATTGGACTTTTAGTACAAAAAAAGTGATATTTCGTGCAAAAAGTCTGAATTTAAGTTTTGATATCTCGACAGAAATCTTATGTAAAGTCTTGAAAACTACATCAATTCAAGAATTATTTGTCTGCTTTAAAATGCGTGTTAGATCTCTATGCAACGTTGCGTAGTTTCAAAGTTATAACCAAAAATGCAAAACCCTACACTTTGATTTTGGAATATCCTTTTAAGTCGAATTCCTCGAAAACCGTTAGGAGAATTGAAAATTGTCCATACAATTTTTTTCGTTTCTCGAGCTCCCTTATTACCTCCTGCAAGGATGACATCCTTATCTGAAACACCCTGCTGTATGTACTGTCGCCAATAATTGAAGAAAATGTGCTATTTCCTTCATCCAGCTTTTCTCCTTTTCTTCTGGTCTTCCTTTTTATACCCTAGATGAAATCATAGGGGTATACTAAGTTTGTCATTCCGTTTGTAACACCTCGAAATAATGATGGTAGAGCAAAATGGATTGGACACCCATTCATAATATTAAAAGTTATTTCGATTTTTGCATGTCCGTCCGTCCGTCCGTCTGTGCGCACGATAACTTGAGAACGCGTACACTTAGAGAGCTGAAATTTTGTACACAGACTTTAAAAAAAAAAAGTAAAATTAAGTTCGAAAATGAGCCAAATTGGGCAACTCCTTCGTGGGGTTGCCATATAAAAATTTCGTTTTCCGCTATATATTTGGTCACTGCCTGAGAACGCGTCGACGTAGAGAGCTGAAATTTCGCACATGATGTTTTTACTACATTAGCAAATAAAATGTCAAAAATGGACTAAATCGGGCAACTCTTTCTTGGTGTTGCCATATAAAAATTTCGGTTTTTTACGTATACTTTGAAAACGATCAGTCCAAGACATTTTTATGGTACTAAAAACTTCTGCAGAATACGAAATCCTATAAAATTGGTTATAATCATTTTGTCTGTGCGACAAACCGTTCTAGAAATATATGCGAAAAACAACTTCAAAATCAATACTTGAATAGATCGGTGACCATACGAAATTTAATACGGGCATTCATCTAGGGTATCCTAAGAATTGGTCTTAGACCAATTCTAGCTTTTTTACTTGTTCTTTCGTATACTCGATGTACCCGATATCGTTGGATTTTAGTTTTTTTTTCGCTTTAGACTTCCACATTCACTAATCTACCGAGTTTTTTTTCAAAATTTTTTTTCCTTTTCTGTTCTTAACCAAAGACTCTTGCACACCTCTCAAAAAATCTTCTTCTTCTTCCCCTTAAAAGGAACTTTTTTTTTATCTGGCAGCGCTGCCCTCTCAATTAGGTGGCGTTCGGTGCGTACAGCCTCTCCGTCCATACAAGCAGCATCCCGCGCTTACATGACGCAGCTAGTCTCAGTGTAGCATATTGCTGCCTGCAATCTTATAAGATTTATAACTTTTTTATATATGACAAAACATTCTCCATGTTTATTACCTTCGTGCATAGTACTTCTTGATGTATAATACAATGCGTATCATGAGTTTTTGAAGCGTGAATTTCACTTTCGTAGTAATGCCACGAAGCCGCTGTTTTTTCCGGTCATTGAAGGAGCGCCATTTGTAGCTACAGAATCTAATTTTGACAGAGTTAGATTGTATTTCTGCAGAGGTTCAAAAACACAATTAAATATATATTGTCCTGTAGTAGTATCACACATCGGTATTAGTTCGAATAATTCCTCGAAAATCTTAAAATCCGTGTCGCAAGCATGAAGAAACACAGCTAATTGAGCTATGCCACCAATGTTCGTACTTTCGTCACAAGCAATGGAAAAACTTTCGAAAATAAACTTTGCTTTGATCTGATCACTTTAATTGGTGGGCAAGTCAGTAACTCTTTCCATAACTGTATTTCGAGACCAAGAAATTGTTTGAAAAGCCTACAAACAAACAATTTCTCCAGTTTTAATTAGGCATTTTTTGATGAAATCACTTTCAGTAAAAGGTTTCAGCTATCAACTATCAAGACGTGGCTTCCATGTACCGCGGCTTCACTTTCTTGCAATACTTTACTAAACATTAACTGTTGTTTTTTCAGACCTACCTTGAGCTCTTTCAACTTTTCTTGTCGCATTCATTCTTCGTAATTATCATATGTTAATTGATGTTGTTCGTACTTTTTAATAATTTTTCGGGAATCAAATCTGATTTGTCTAGGATACATTTGCGAACGAGTCTACCTAGATGTAATCGCGCTCGTTGAGGAAATAACCAAGTTAGCAATTGGTACTAAACTAATAAATTATATAGGAGTGCTGTGCATCTGCTCCTTGGCCTATTTCCGCTAGGAGGTCAAATTTTGCCGAAAAGCCCAAAAGCCACTTTCCACATTAAAAAAACGTTTAGTGAATTCTACCTATCTTCTTTTTATTCTGCGTCGGTTTATTATTTTATATATTATTGTGTGTCGATATATTGGCCGCGAGTTTGACACCCTTGCCCTAGATGAATGCTCGATGAAATGTTGTATGGTATGGTATGGTATCCTTGCAAATTTGATTTTTGCAGTGGTTTTTCGCGTATATCTCTAGAATGGTTCGTCGGACAGAAAAAATTACTATAACCAATTTTATAGGATTTCATATTCTGAAAAAGTATTCTGTACAATAAAAACGTTTTCACAATATACGTAAAATTCCTAAAATTTTATATGGCAACACCAAGAAGAGATTTAGTCCATTTTTGAAATTATGTTCATTATTTAAATGAAAACATTGTGTACAAAATTTCAGCTTTCTACGTTGATGCGTTCTCAGGCAGTGGCATAGTGAAAAACGAAATTTTTGTACAGCAATCCTACGAAGGAGTTACCTGATTCATTCCATTTTTTGTCTTAATTTAAGTTTTTTTTTTTTTAAAGCCCATGCGCAAAATTTAAGCTCTCTAGGTACATGCATTCTCGAATTATCGTGCGGATGGACGGACGGGCATGCAAAATTAAAATAGCTTTTAATAAGTATTAGGCGTGGGTGTTGAGTCCATTTTCCTTTACCATCATTATTTTTATGCGCTACAAACGGAATGACAAACTTAGTACACCCTATGATTTCATTTAGTGTATAAAATCGTAGTCCCTGTCTATGCTCGAAATTCGAATTTGTTAACAAAAAAGAAAAAAACTGTACACTGTCCATATGGAAATGGCGATGTTTATAGAATGTGTAAACGCTGTGTATAGTTATATACCTTTATTTTTTTTTTTTCCATGATGAAAAATCCCAAGCACAGAGGTCGAGGCGGCCTATTGTGCTAATGTTTTTTTTTTTTTATATATTATTAAGCCAAGCTTAGGGGATACCCTATGATGCAAAGCAGAGCATGGCAGGAAGGAGAGATAGGGAAAGGATTAGGGGATATGAGGAGAGTGGCGGAGGTGCCGATGTATGTCGCCCTTAAACTTCCGCAGATTGTATGCCGGAGGGAAACAGAAGATGGTAAGCTGTTCCACATTCGCACTGTTCGGGATAAAAAAACATCACGGAATTTTACTGTATGGCCGAAAGTAATTTGAAGGGTTAAAGGATGTGCGCGGTTTGCAGCGCGAGTATTGCGTGCAGGAATCATTCTATCATTCAATCTGCTAAATCGGAGAAGCTAGAAAGCTATAAAAGTCGAACGGAAGCTGCGTAGGGGTAAAGAACTCAGATCCTTGACGAGGTGGAACTCGAACCCACGATCCTGCTATAGTAGTCAGCACGCTTACCAACTGCGTTGCCGAGGCCACTTAGCTGCTAATTGTATTGTCATTAATTTTACTTCTGCCGAGTACGAAAAAATGTTATTGCACAGTAATAAATTGTTATAGATAATAATTACGATTGACTTTGGTAAGCTATTCCTTATCTATCTTAAAACCCAATATTTTCGATATACTATCTGCAAATAACACAATTTTACAAAATCTTATCACAACACATATTATATTAGTAGAGTAGATACTGATCCTAGTGGTACACATTGTATAATGACACTAACCTTTGGCGATTAGTACTTTACATTCACAGACGTTCCGCCATTTATATACGAAATCGACGTTGCTATGATACAGGTATGAAATAAATTAAATATTGCAAACATCTGAGGTGTAGAATTTATAACGATTTTCATGTGACTTTTTGCCGAATTTCCCCGCGGCGATTTTAGCGATTACTCAAAATACAATTTTGTCGCTGACGCTGGCGGCAAGATTTCTTATTCATTCGCAATAAGTCCGCTTTTGGCATTGATAAGCTAAACAAAACACAGTTCAAGCTAATTTACAAAAACTATAACGGGTTGCATGTCTAGGAATAACTGCTGTCATGCCATCTGCCCGACTGCATCCTTAGAGGCTATGCTGGACATACTCCCTTTACATTTGCATGTTAGGAAAGAGGCCATCCTCAGTGCGCGGAGCAACAATATACATAATGTCAGACAGCCAAACAGCAATCAAGGCGTTAGTCTCGTTTACCTTTGCGTTTAAGCTGGTCTGGGACTGTCTTGCTATCTTGAAGCAACTGGCCGAAGCAAAAAAGGCGACGCTGATTTGGGTGTCAGGACATGAAGGCATTAAGATAAGATAAGATAAGATAAGATAAGATAATATTTATTAGCATGATAACTATGGTGGTAACATCTGAATCGCAACATTCAAAATTGTTTTATACATTAAAATACATATTCATATATTATTAAATATTTAACTTGCAATATATAATCACTAATATTTTAAATTTTGTCATACTTCTTTCTATTTTAATTTCATTGAACATCTATAGGCCTTTGTGCATGAGATGATTTTGTGTCCTCATCCTGCGCGAGTAGGCTAGTCTGAAGTTGTCAGTATTTCTTAGGTTGTATGGTTGCTCCTCAATCACATATCTCAAATTATTTGCTAGATCGTTTGGCACTAATTTGTACTTGATTTTAAAGACAACGAGGGTAACCAGATTACGGACCGCCTTGCCAGATTCCGTTTATTGGCCCTTAGATTGTTTGGACACCCAAAAGCGACCTCTCAACACAGATCAGGTTTTGGGAGGACAGAATTATTGGTCTTATGCAAAAAGCATGAAGCTCTCTGGCTCCTGCCCTAGGGAAATGCTTTATGATGGAATATCTGCCAACAATCCAGAAAGTATATGCAACTTGTTTGCTAAACACTTTCAGACCTGAGTTCGACTTTCCTAATACATCTGATGAAACTCTTTATAGCTGCCTAAATATCCCTCTCATAAACCATACTGAGGTTCAAGTATTACTTATGTCGTCAGATGAAAACAAAAATGCGGGTCCAGATGGTATTCCTAACACATTTTACAAGAACTGTTCCTCTCTATCGCACTCTATTACCGTATTGACTAATTCTTCTATCTCCAAACATACTTATCCAGACGTTCTTAAGGACTTGTATGTTTACCCTGCGTTCAAAGCCGGGGATAAAAAACTAGTAAAGAACTACCGCCCTATTTCTATTTTTAATGCCTTAGCTTTGATTATTGACACACTAATCTACAATAATCTACTACCCCAAATAAAACCCTACATCAGTCCACAACAACATGGCTTCCTGCCAGGTCGATCTACTGTAACTAATCTTTCGTTATTCACAGACTCTATTGCCCTAGCTCTTGATGAAGCTGAACAGGTAGATGTTTTTATGCGGACATATCTAGGCATTCGATAGAATCAATCACAATATAGTTACAGCTAAGATGAAGAAAATGGGCTTTGACTCTAGCAGTACCCTCTGGTTTCAATCATATCTCTCGAATCGACAGCTCTCTGTTGTAATAAATGGTTTCTCATCTTATTTATATACTCAAACCTCGGGCGTACCCCAAGGCTCGAATCTTATAGAGTAATAAATGATCCATCTGACTCCCAGTATCTCCAAAATGACATCCAGAAGCTACTCTCATGGTGTAACAAAAACCATTTGTCCCTAAACGTGGACAAATGCAAATGCATTTCTTTTACATGAAAATGCACTACGCTGTACTGTGAATATAAGTTGGGCACTCTTCCAATTACCCGTGTCTCAGAAATAAATGACCTGGGAGTACAATTTGATAATAAGCTATTGTTTGACTCTCACATTAATAATATCACCAATAAAGCTTTTAAGACTCTGTGGTTTGTCTTAAGGTGCGCTAGGCCTTTTAAACAGCCCTCTACCCATAAAACTATGTACAATACCCTAATTAGATCCATATTAGAATACGCTTCCCCAATCTGGAATCCCTTTTACACAACATACAAAAATAAAATCGAGAGTGTCCAACGCAGTTTTACTAGGTACTTGCACTTCAAACTCATGGGCTCATGAACACTATGACGGCAGATTGACTAGATACTCCATGATATCCCTTGAAGCACGTCATTCCTATCTCGATGAAACTTTGTTATTTAAAATATTACACGGCTCTATTGATTCCTCTGAGCTTTTGTCCAAATTAAAAATTAGCTTTCCTAGCCGTTTAACTCGACAGCTATCTACGTTTCACATAGATCCACCCCGTACCAACTTGCGTCTCAAGTCACCTTTGGTTAGAATTTAAAGGGCCCACAATGATTTGGATATACTCAGTGATAGTTTCGGGTATTTTAAGCGCAGCCTCTTAGCTGAAATTAATGCTCTGGATAATTTCTCCATTCTGAATTGATCAACTTAACTTTAATTTTTATTTGCTCCCTTCCTTCACTTTCTCTTTTCTGTATACTAATCTCCCTGTATGCTTTATTGCCTTCTCTTCTCTAGTTTGCTCTACACTACATTATACTGTTTTAAAGTTAATTTAATTTCTAGCTTTACTGCTAAGCTTTTTGATTTATATAAATGAATTTAGAATTTATCTGTAATTACATTATTTAATTTTATACTATTCCTTTTCCAATGAAATTGTTGTTTATCATCCTCTGTATCTAGGTTTAAGTTCCTTATGTATATCTGATAGTTGGTTCTTTTTCTTTTTTTCCTTTGAAATCAATTAGCGCTAACCAAACGGTAGTAAGTAATTGGCTTTACGTATCTGTTTACTATCGTATTAATTTTTATAAATAAATAAATAAACAGAGGATAAAAGTATTCCTCATGCTCAGCATAATGGAATTAAGGCTAATAACAGGCCTATTTACTGGGCATTTACAACTTAGATATCACCTTAAAAAATGGGCAAGACCGCTGAGGAGACCTGTCGCTTCTGTATGAAGCACTGTGTCGCGTAAGGCTAAGATATCTATGAAAGGCATTCCCACTGCCTGAAGATGTTACCAAGTCGATAGCTGAGGTGGAGACAAAGAAAAAATTTTATTTTTTGAGGGGGGGGGGGGGGGGGGCTTAAGATTTTTAGCTCTTCGACTTTACATCCTATCAACGTGAGAGTCATCAGCAAACCGTCTTAGCTTTCCAATGAATGCCCAATTACCCTTCCATCGGAAGTTGGAAAAAATTGGAAAAAAAAAATAATTTTTTTAAATTTTAACGATTTTCCCGCCAAAATGCAGGATAACTAATACAGTTTTATTATAAGATTTAGAAACCCCGGAATGTTATCTTTAATTTGACTTTACACACGTACCTACCTAAATGCAACCGTTTTTGAGATATTCCCGTTTCTATGATGCATTATTTCATTAAGTTTTTTGTCGTTTTTCACTATACATATATGTATATGTATATTAAATACATAATGAGGGTTGAAACTTCAAGACCTGTTATCGTATACACTATAAAAATTATGGATCTAACTTAAAAAATCGGGTAGTTTCTTCGTAGAGTGCGCTGAATTCTAAAAATGGACTAAACTGGCAACTGCTTAAATTTCTTATAAAAAAAAATTCGAGTACACTTCTAAAATAGACGCAGGTTCACATCCCAGACAGTCTGTGGGGTCTATATTTACGCAGCTCAAAATTTTCAACTTTCTGACGATAAATATTAATGTGAACGTCAAAAAAGTGCAATCGTGGAAATTTCAACTGAACTAGACAATCAACTACAATGTTAGCGAAATGTAATTGGTATTAAAGGCTATTTACAATAAAGAGAGAGGAAAAAGTTAATGCAGGAGATTCTTTGGTTGCACATGGGGCAAGCGACCGAGAGTTGTGCTCTGGATGTACACCTCGATCGTTAGACCCATGCTCACATATACCTCCTATGTGTATGGTGGCCGAGAACGCTTGTGAGACTGCGATTCGGAAGCTGGCGGACCTGCAAAGGCTTGTCTGCATGCGAATTATGGGCTCCATGCGATCTACGGCTACCGCTGCTCTTGAGATCCTACTTAATCTGCCATCCCTGGATCTTGTCATTCAAGCAAAAGGGCTGTGTGCAGATTGCGCCCATGGGGATGCTGGTAGGACAGTTGGACTGGCTCTTCTCTGGCCAGTATGCCACGCGATGCGATGGTACCTGAGCTTCGTGAGTTTTCCTGTGAGGGAATCGTGGACTGAGGGACTGAGGGTTATCGAGCCTTCCCCGAACCGCTCCAAAAATTTTCACCGACGGTTCTCTCACTAATGAGGGAGCTGAGGCGGGTGTCTACTTTGCTGAACCTGACATTGGGATGGAGTACTCACTTGGAAGACACACCACTGTCTTCCAGGCTGAAGTCTTCGCCATCTCAATGGCAGCGAAGATAGCCCTTGAAATGCTAACCAAGGGGATGGACATTACTATCCTTTCGGATAGTCAGCCTTGATGGCTCTTAGTGGTCCTCGGATAACATCTAAGCTACTGGGGGATTGCAGGTCGTCTGTAAATAAGTTGTGTATTTACAACAAGGTGTCCCTTCTGTGGGTTACTGTTCACATGGGGATTATGGGTAATGAAAGGGCAGACCTTTTAGCTAGGGCTGGCTCTGATTCTCCGTTTCTAGGACCGGAACCCGTCGTAGGCGTTGCCACCTCGAGTATCTCGTCTCTCATGAAACCGGATGTTTATAGGAAGCATCAGCAAAGATGGGCGAACCTGAGTACTTGCAGGTGCACAAAACTCTTTCTTGATGGGCCCAATAGGAATATCCCTGATTTTCTCATGGGGCTCGGAAGGAAACAATGTAGAACTGTGGTTGGCATCATTATCGACCACAGCTCGCTCATCTATCACGGATGCGAGTTGTTGATAACCATGAGTGTCTATTCTGCCTGGAAGAAGAGCCTGAGACAACCGAACACTTTTTGTGTGCTTGTCTGGCCTTCGATCGGAGCAGGCTGGATACTCTAGCGTCTGCCCTTCTATCTGTGGATGATCTGAAAAACCTTCCTAACCAAGAGGTTATGCACTTCATTAAGAGGACAGGAAGGTTTTGGTGAATGGGCTTCTAGGAGGACAGCACATGGGCCAACGTGGCCTCCGTGCTTGGAATGGGATCTCCTGTACCCCTGCCTGGTTTTTTTGTCGTGGATTTGAACTCAGTAGTAGCCTCTTTGAAAGCGTGTGGATTTCTGCTGTTGTTGTGCTCCTTGACTTTGTATAACTAGTTCCAGCGGGGTAACCACTTTAGTGATACATCGGACAAAGCGTGGATGATGAAATTCATATAGTTTTCGAGAAATTCTCTAATAAAATTTTGAGGGTTCAGAACAGCCGAGTGAAATATAGCTTGTGGTGCCAAAACGGATGAAGTAATAACAGGCAAGGATACGGAAAATTTAGTTAAGGTTATAATTAAGGAAGAAAAAATATTAAGGGGTTGAAATTGTTTTTTTGCGATTTACGGTGAAATGTGACTTCCTCGTGGAAAATGTTCTTCGCGAAAGCTATAGATAATAAAAATATCTAAAACTTTGATATAAGGCATTTTCAACATAACCTCCAATTTTTCGGGAAAATGGCGGAAAACCGATTTTTCAGTTCTTTATTTTTCTCTCATAAAAATAATTCAAATTACATGAAATTTTGTGAAAATAGACTTTTTTTTACATTGAATAGACACAATTTTTTTGGAATCTGGGAAATATATTCGCGATATATTTACAATTTCAATAAAAAAAAACCAAAATCTTCAACGAATAACATTATTGGTGTTTTTTTCGATTTAAATATTCTATCCGGGCTCATTTTAACCGTTGAAATATCTACTTTAAAATGATCTTGATATGTTGATGGTTTATTTTTGATGAAACCGCTTAAAATTGAGAAAAACCAAAAAAATTACTTTTCGGATTACAAATTTTTCAATTTTTTTTATGATTTTCAAATTTTTTATTATTTACGTAAATAATGGGTTAAATTTCAATGACAGAATTTACTTTAATGTAATATTACTAAAGTTGAATCAATTTATTTGAAGACACAAGCGGGAATCATCCTGAAACTTAAATTTTTCATGACAATGCACCATATCGTACTGAAAAGTCGTAAGCTAGAGTTAAGACTCGCTGTCCCAGTCTACAATTTTATTAGTGTATATTTTACTATTTGTTCACTAAATACATAAATAGTATAACGATGAGTAATCTGTTTTAATTATTAAGTAGCTCAATTAATTTATTGAATTTTTTTTTTAAATAAAAAAATTATGAGAAATTATAAAATTCTAATGAATTTTACATCTTTTGCATTGTGGTTGTTCTTCTCATCAATAAAATTTTCAAATTTCGAAGGATCTTCGAGATTATCGACGTCTTCGAACTCCTCAATTTCAATATAAAGACTCCTTGCTAACTCTTCATCAATCTCTTCCAAATCACTTACGTCTTCAAATATTTCTTTATCTCTATTTGAGCAGTTTTCATTACAATTACTGCATAAACTGGTACATTTTAAGCCGTGTTTTCGGCAGTCACATCTTTGTTTATAACAACCACTTTCACAGCTGCAGCTAATACTTTTTAATAGTTTTTCGGGAATTAATTCTGAACTGTCTGGGATAAATTTGGTCACGAGTATACCTAGAAGTTCGTTCTAGCTCCATTGCATAGCTGTTTTGTTATCGGACACGTTGTCCAAATAACCAAGCCAAACTTGCAATTAGTAATAAACTCTATAGGAGTATTGTGTTACTGATGGTGGGGTCTTACTACATAAAAAAGTCATTTGACAAAAGAACGCTACTATTGAAAAGAAATTTCAAATAAATATTTTAATTATGTTCGAAGTCATTATGCAGCTAATAGTTTTATCGTATTCGATGGGTATCCCGAAGTAAATAAAACTGTAACAATAATACTTACAGCATCTACTTTCACTTCGATGGGCACGAAACAAGCCAAACGTTTACGTCGTAAGAAATCTGCAAGCATCCCACATTTGAATATCAAGATATCAGTAAAATACCGTTTTCGCAAGAGAAATTTTTATCCAATAAAAATAATAAAAAAAAATTAATATATATATATATATATAATACAATCAGGGGGATTTAGTGCAAGCAAGCTCCCGAAGAATGTATTAGCTATAAATACTGCAATTCTACTAGCAAAACACGATGATAAGACTGACTGTCGTCGTCGTGGGTCAAGATATTGATTTACTAGTACTTCTGCATCAACTAAATTCATATGGTCTCAGTATTTCTTTCCACAAACCAGGCTCAGGCAATGAAAAGGATTCATTTTATACATCTAATTGTTTCAAATACGAAACGTACACAAATATAATAGCATTTCTTCACTCTTTTTCGGGTTGCGACACAACTTCCGGTTTTGCTGGAAAAGGAAAAAAAAAGCAATAGTAAAATCATTATTGAGCAACAAAAATTGATCAAGCCTAGCAAGTTCTTAAAAAAAAAAAGCAGACGAAATAAAAATTGCAAAAAATGGATCTCAACTTATAGCTGATATTTACAAAAGTAAAAAGATGTATATGACATTAAATCAATTAAGATTTGAGCATTACCAACTGGCAATTTACAAATCTACTTTTAAATTGGAAAAACTTCCCCCATTTGAAGGAGCAGCTGCATAACACTCCTACAGAGTTTTTTACCAATGCAAGTTTGGCTTGGTTATTTGGACAACGCGCCCGATAACAAAAAAAACCATGCAATGGGGCTAGAACGAACATCTAGGTATACTCATGCCCAAATTTATCTCAGACAGTTCAGAATTAATTCCGGAAAAACTATTGAAAAGTATTAGCTGCAGCTGTGAAAGTGTTTGTATAAACAAAGATGTGACTGCCGAAAACACGGCTTAAAATATACCAGTTTATGCAGTAATTGTAATGAAAACTGCTCAAATAGAGATAAAGAAATATTTGAAGACGTAAGTGATTTGGAAGTGATTGATGAAGAGTTAGCAAAGAGTCTTTATATTGAAATTGAGGAGTTCGAAGACGTCGATAATCTCGAAGATCCTTCGAAATTTGAAAATTTTATTGATGAGAAGAACAACCCCAATGCAAAAGATGTAAAATTCATTACAATTTTATAATTTCTCATAATTTTTTTATTTTTATAAAAAAAAAATTCAATAAATTAAATGATTTACTTAATAATTACGTATTCAAATATACCTAAAACAAATTACCCATCGTTATACTATTTATTTAGTGAAAAAATAGTAAAATATAATTGCAGACTGGGACAGCGAGTTTTAACTCTAGCTTACGACTTTCAGTACGATACGGTGCATTGCCATGAAAAATTTAAGTTTCAGGATGATTTCCGCCTCTGCCTTCAATTAAATTGATTCAACTTTAGTAATATTACATTAAAGTAAATTCTGTCATTGAAATTTAATCCATTATTTACGTAAATAATAAAAAAAATTGAAAATCATAAAAAAAAAATTGAAAAATTTGTGATTCGAAAAGCAATTTTTATGGTTTTTCTCAATTTTAAGCGGTTTCATAAAAAATAAACCATCAACATATATAGACCATTTGAAAGTAGACATTTCAACGGTTAAAATGAGCCCAGATAGAATATTTAAATCGAAAAAAACACCAATAAAGTTTTCCTTGGAAGATTTTGGTTTTTTTTTCGAAAATTGTAAATATATCGGAAACTACATATTTCCCAGATTCCAAAAATAGTTGTCTATTCAATGTAAAAAAAAAAGTATACTTTCACAAAATTTCATGTGTTTTGAATTATTTTTACGAGAGAGAAAAACAAAAAACTGAAAAATCGGTTTTCCGCCATTTTCTCGAAAAATTGGAGGTTATGTTGAAAATGTCTGTTTTAGATATTTTTATTATCTATAACTCTCGCCAAGAACATTTTCCGCTAGGATTTCACATTTCGGCGAAAATCGCAAAAAAACATTTTCAACCCCTTAACACCCCCCCTCCCCCCATTTCGGAATTTCACTTTATGTCGTGTTTAATTTTGTTTTTTTTTTTTTTTTTAATTATAACCTTAACTAAATTTTCCGTCTGCTGTTATTAATTTTTTTTTTTTTTTCAAAAAAGTATTGGCGCGAGTCTATTGTACATTGCAGCATCATGTCTTTTGAGTGGGTACTCTTTTGTAATCAGAGGGCCCCAATTATTTTATTGATTGCTGTCGTTGACCTCCTAGGAATATAGAGACATGAACTTGTGTTCATTACATGTTGAATATTCATAAGTACGAATAGTGTTTGAAATTTGAATATTTTATGCTACTTCTTGTAAGCTAATATTAAATTTAAGTTTTTCCTTTATGATACCGACTTGAATAATTCGACCTAGTTTTATGTACGTCTCACATTTTGAAAATATTTCCATAAGAAATTTACACTATATTATTCGTTATATTTGCAATAATAATATTTGTATTTATTTTGTACTGTATGATTCATTTAAATTATAAATCATTCTCTAGGCAAAATGAAATTCCGAGCAGTAATACAAGAGCAACAATACATGAAAGAGTTCCTTAACACAGTGTTAACGCTATCTAAGCTAACTAAAGAATGTGTTATGACTATAAGTGAGAAACAAGTTCATTTCATTGTGAATGAGGAATCAACAAGTGCAGCTCCTCTGGTTTGGACTGAGATCAGCTGTGCAACATATTTCGACGATTATTTAATGCAGGGAGTTGATGAACACCATCCTCACATTTTGCTCTCATTTAATCCAGCAAATCTGGCACGAGCTTTATCTGCTCTTCGAAATGCTGTCACATTTGTCAAACTTAAACTGACAAATAAGCAGTTTCCTTGCTTGACCTTGGATATTGAGATTCCATCAGTAAATACAGTACAGAGCAGAAGGATTGTTCACGATGTTCCTGTTAATGTAATACCGCGTCGTGATTGGAATTCATATCAACTGCCGAAAATTCCAGACTCTCAAGTTTTGTTAACCATGCCTAGCTTGCGTTTCATTCGTAATTTGATAGATAAAATTAAAAATCTCTCGCCTTCAATAACTCTTTGCGCCACAAGTGCAGGCGAATTATCAGTTGTTGCTGAGACTGATTTGGCAACAATTGCGTCACATTATAGAAATTTGGAAGTGAAAAACGTAGATCGTACTCAATTTGATGAAAATCTTAAAGATATTGAAGTGGGATGCCTTATTGATTGTAAAAAAACAGCAATTTTCTTGTCAGCATTGCAAGTTCCCAATTTGGAGCTCACTTGTGGAGTAGTTCAGGATCACTTTATACACATGGAAGTTGAATTTAGAAAAGGAATGACTATGAATTGCGTTGTACCAGCTGTTTGCGTTTAATCACAACATATTTGTGAGATCAAAAATAAATTTATTACTTTTAATTTTGTTTGGTTTTTTCTTCTAATATAATGATTATAAAAATACTTGAGCCCAAAATTAGTACTAAAAACTAAAATATATATGAATCAAAAAGAAAAAAATATTGAATACCCGTAAATTAAATTATTTTTATTCAGCAAGACAAGTCAGTTCGTTTTGACATGTTTCATTTCAAGCATTATTTAAGGAGGCTTATTTACACAGTATAAATGAGTAAAACTTAGCCAAGATCCAAAATTATCCATTGATTTCGGTTGCATGAAAATTTTCCAAAAACTTTTGGAGGATATTCGTCAAAGATTGAGGATTCTGGCAACCATCACTTCGGTTCTTCTCGTTATTTAAGGGGTGTGTTTATGCAAATATTGCTACAAAAAGTAAAGATAAGTTACAAAGTTGCTACTTTTAGGATAGATGGTACAAGTATACTCCTCAGAGAAGAAATGCTGTTCTGGCTGCATCTGGTGGGTAAAAAATTCTGCGAGTAGGACCTCGAAGTACCTTTTGTTGTTTATGGTAGAAGCAATGATATGGTACAATATTATTTGTTTTAAATTTCCTTTCATCCCAAGTTAAAATATATTCGTCTGGCTATTATTTGAGAGGAAGAAATTCATACGCAGAAGGACCCTTCCTATTTTTTGATAACAAGGCAATTATGAGGCATGCAGGCGATTCTTCCTTGAAATGTCGAAATATCATTTACAAGTTGAAAAGTACTTTTCTGTCCGACGCTAGGCAAGAATAGGATATTTAAGTTGCTTCTTTGGCAAAAATAAACTGAAAGAATTACTTTTTGAAAACACAAAACATTTAAATTATAATTTCGTAAAGTCTATATATTTTTTGTTTTTTGTTGTATTTAAACAAATTTTATTCTCTATATCACTGGCCTCTTTATTTCTTTTTATTTTTCTAAATTATAGTCAGCACCTTCGCCTAAGCTAATAATATTTTTCATTTGATAAGAATATATCAGACAGTAATTCAGGCATTTGCAGCTCTGTAGATCAATTTGTGCCCACATTTCCTCTCTCTAGACTCCAACCATGTCACTATGCTGTGCAATTTTTGGAAACATTTATTCATAGATCAGTTATATAGTAAGTCTTTATATTGTGTTTCAGCAAAAAAAAAAAAAAAAACTAGGAGGAAGCATGTTAGTATTAAAATCTGGGTTATGCAAGTTAGTTTTTGTATCCAGGTTTTTAATAAAATAAAAAGAACTTATATTTTAGAATATTTATTGTCACTGAATGATAAGAATTTTATGACGCAATATAACTTAGCTACCTTAATTCTATCGAAGCTATGGTGAGGAGGAAAAAGTTAAGCGTCGACTAAGTTCTCACGGTGCTGTGTACGATATGAGCTTATGAAAAGTTGACTGAGATCGTGATAATAAATTTCAAGGTCTGGTGTGTCATTTAGGAATGGGAAAAATCTTACTTGTATGTCATTTAGGAATGGGAAAAATCTTACTTCGAGTCTGTTATAAGAACATTAACAATGCTAAATTAATTTTCGTTTATAGTTCACTTACGGAAAAGCAGTTTCGCACAGAAACCAAACGAATTTTTCAGTGGCATTTATTACATTTCGTCGCCCTAATTAGCAGATCGCGTAACTTCACTTTTTATCAAAATTTAGTTTATTAGACGTTCTGGTAACACTAAACAGGGTCTCTGGGTCTGCACTTCTATCTGTAGATGAATTGAGAAACCTTCCTTACCAAGATCTGATGCGCTTCTAGCAGGAAAACCACTAAACAGAGGGCATTATTGTGTAAATTCTTGTGAAATTTAGATGACTGGATTCATGCAGAACTGTAAAATAGAAATCCTCAATATATCTTCGTTATGTGGCATGCACACAATTTTGTCCTCGTCCTGTAAAATTTCCTTTTTTGTGAGTTAGGACGTTTACTAATCAGGTCGACGATATACTTAATTTCCTCATTTTGATCCAGAGTTTGGAAAGGTGCTATTTTTCCTTGGAACAAAAAAGTGGGGGTATAATTCCATCCAGTAAATGCGTGAAAGTCAGGAAGCGATTTGCATAACGTGCGTGTGTGTCCTGGTTTCTCGTCTGGGGCCGGAGTTATATTGCAACAAGGAAATTTGCCGTCGAGGTCCTTCAAATCTGCAAATTACCCTTTATCGAAATAAAATATAGCCTATAAGACCTAAGTATACCTAATTACCAAAATAATTTCTGAGTTTTTTTTTATTGATCTTATTTTATTTTAAATTTTCGTTCCCATTCTTATCCCCTCACTCCCCCCGCTCCATTCCCTCTCACTGTCATATTTGCCTCGACCTCCCATGTTTTTTATACCACATGCATTCCTCTCCTTCCATTCTCCCGTTATACTGGAAAAACTCGAAAAAACATATCCTCCTACATCCATCAAAAACTACTCTTATAAAAAAAAATGTCATTTTATCTCGACGTTAGGTAGACACAAGCACCTCGAATATAAAAAAAGTTCAATCCTCTAAAACAAAAACTTATACCCTTTATCGTCTTTGGCCATTCGCACTTTTTCACGCCTCTCATGTTTTCATTAACTCCCCAAGTATGTTTGAGAATCGCGAACGGAGAGTTAAGATCCCCATTCACTTACAGATTATCTGCAGATTTAGACTGTAGATGGCATTTGTCTGCCCAAATCTGTTTTCGTCCACCCACTAGTATCAGATGAGATCGTAAATTTGTGAATTTGACAGATAGAAAACTTAAGATGAACTGACGATCAAGCACACACCTACAGTTCGGTCTTCAGTCCATATCGTAATTAGTCTGTTCACGATTCTCATGCAATTCGGTTGAATTTTTAAAATGATTTTGTCAAAGAAGAAAATTGCTGCCCTGATATTATTAATTCTTTTATCAGAAGTACCAGTGAAGAGTAAAAACGTTTCTGGGTGAAAGATTGGTTGCTTCACAAAGCATCCCACATATGAGGTTATTAATTTTTTTCCTATCAGAATTAGTAGTAGCTTTATAACGTTCTATTTATTCCTGATAAAGTTTTTGTTTCTTTTTTTCTCTGTCATATTTTACTTTCAATGTTTCCTGTATACTTTAGAATTCATTGAATGTTGTACTTCTATCCATGTTGGGAATGATGAGAAACTACATTTATCTGACGAAAATATCAAACTGATCTGAAAATAATGATTGACGATGAAATTGTATACTTTGTATGCAGTTTACAAATCTGCAGTCCTGTTATCTGACGATGAACTGTATGTCTGTGGTGTATTTAACTACAGATCTGGTTGACAATCTAATCGTACAAATTTTCAACACACACACGCAAATTACCTAGACTCTAGATCAAATCGTACGATTTGAACTGTTAATGGGTGGCGGAATTCAAACATATCTACAGTTCGGACCTGTAAATAATCTGTATGTGAATGGGGGGTCCGAACTGTAGATATATTTGAATTCCGCCACCCATTAACAGGTTTAATCGTAGGATTTGAGCTGCAGCCTAGGTAATCTGCGTGTGTATATTGAAAATTTGTACGATTTGAATGTCAACCAGATCGGCAGTTCATGTTCTGCAGACTGTAGATCTGTAGTTTATCGTCAGATAACAGGACTGCAGATTTGTGAAGTGTATACAAATTGTATAATTTCATCGTCAATAATTATTTTCAGATCAGCTTCATATTTTCGTCAGATAATTGTGGTTTCTAATAATTTCCAGCATGGATAAAAGTACAACATTCAATGAATTCTGAAGTATACCGGAAACTTGGAAAGTAAAATATGATTCATATTCGGACACAAAGTTAAAAGAAAAAGGTTATAAAGAATAAATAGAATGTTATAAAACTACTACTGATAGGAATAAAATTAATAACCTCATATGTGATATGCTTTCTCTGTGAAGCAACCAATTTTGCACCCAGAAATGTTTTTTACTCTTCATTGGTACATCTGATAAAAGAATTATTATTACTAGAGCAGCAATTTTATTTCTTGACAAAATCATTTCCAGTCCTTATATGATAAATATACATATGTACATATGTACATCAATATTGGCCGTTTTCCTGTTTTTTCCCTTCAGTACAGATTGTTTATAATATTCATAATTATTTAACATAATATCAAATTCATGATCTAGTCCCACTAGCAGTTTCCACAAATTTTTTGAAATGATTGAAAGCGACATTAGTATGTGGAGATGAATCAAGGATAATTTATGGTGCCATAATCAATACGCTTGTCAAGACTTCTTCGAGGAGGTTAACGGCTATCGGGAGTCGGTTAGGCTGCTCAGAGCATTGCCCAACTGAACGTGCTTAGAAAGCTTCTTTACGGAGTCGATAAGCTTGCATTGTCGACTAACCTTTCACGCTGTAGGCTTGAAGAAGGCCTATAGTTGAGTGTAGATAATTTTTTCCCTGTTTTGCTGAAAGCAGACCGTAACGCTTGCTCCTTACATCGATACCTTATTCAGGGCATGTATTGCTTTTGGATATGCCCCTTAATGGCTAGACCTAGAAGCCCAACTATATTATTGCAATAATTTTAAAGAACTGTGGGCACCATGGAAAACTATACTTTTTTAAATTTAGCGTACAGTTATTCAAATTTTATTGTTGGCATACATGATCCATTAAAAAACTAGAAATATATCAAATATTTTACCACATGGTAGTTTTAGAAATAGTCAATGTCAGGATCGGTAAATGAGAATTGTAGAAAAATTTAAAGCTGTTTTTGACAAATTCCAGATCTCAAAAATAATGAAAATTAAAATTAAATAATTTTCATTATTTTTCAGATCTGGAGTTTTGTCAAAAACAACTTTAAATTTTTCTATAATTAAAATAAAAATAAAATAATTTTCATTATTTTTCAGATCTGGAGTTCTGTCGAAAACAGCTTTAAATTTTTCAACAATTTTCATTATTTTTCAGATTTTGAGTTTTATCAAAAACAGCTTTAAATTTTTCTACAATTCTTATTAACCGATTCTGACATTGACTATTTCTAAATTTCTTACCAAGTGGTAAAATATTTGAATATCTTCAGCTGTACACATTATCAGTCTCTAGTTTTTTAATGAATCATGTATGCCAGCAGAAATTCCTTATTGTTTTACGTCAGCACTTGCCAAGTATGGCTTAATCTCACGGCATTCTTCATGCTCGGATTGTTATCGACAATCAGTGTCCTCATGTGCGAAACAACGAGTTCCAGTGTGCCAATAGAGCATGACATGACATCAACTTACTGGTAGAAGCGAGGCCTATCCAATCTCTGCCGATCTAGGGTCTTGGCACCCTTCACCACAGCCACTACGATGCTCCCATAAAGGGGCCATCCCAAGTTGAGGGGGATAAAACCTTGTTATCCAGGGCTCCTCTAACCCCATAGTACCAAGTTAGCCTATGTTGGGCCGCCCATTTGGTATAGCTTTCGTAAAGCATGATCAACGGACCCTGAATACTCCCAGTTTCAATCTTTCATGCAAGATATTCTTTTTTAAACGGTACTGGTAACTCCGTTCGGGTCTAGATCTTATTTGCAACGTCTAAAAGAATTGTACTTGGCCTATAGAGGTAATACAGCCCTTATGGGCGCTGTCAGAGTGGACCACGTGCAGGTTAAGATGTGCCCAATTCAGTCTGGATAGGCTTCGAGATTCACCATTTGAATCTTATATCTGACCATTCATACTAACCATATAAGCACTACTAACATACATACCTGATTTCCGTCATTTATCAACTTATTCATCAACTAAGACATCCTTTCGCCCCCTGCCCAAGAGGCTTTGTCTGAGATTTTATTATCCTGACTTACATGAGTACATGAGACATCGCTAACATGAAATACCATTATTTGACGAGAAGGGATGTTATAGTCGGTATAAACTTATTTGAGAACTAACCGTCGACGTAACTTCTTGTTTGTTAATTTACACATAAGGCCCGATTCAGAAAGTTTCGTTCACTTTTCCCGGTGTTCCAATTAGAATAAAACGGAACAAATAACCCAGCCAAACACATGCATTAGAGAATATACTCCTGCAATATTAAATTAACTGTAAATTTTTAATTTGGCTGAGTCAGTTGTCAATATGAGTTCTCAACGCGAACATGTTCGTCGATCGATTTTGCGCATTTATTTAGAAAATCAGGAAAATAGTATTTCAACCATCGCTAGGGAGGCCCAAACAAGTCGTCCGACAGTAATAAGAACCATTATTAGATTCAGTGAAGAGCATACAATTAAGGAAATGGCAAGTAGTGGAAGGCCGAAAGGAACTGCAAACAAAAATTTAGAAAGAATAGCGTTAGTCGCCATCGATGAAAAAAATCTATATCTGAACGAGATGTTCCCAAAAAATTTAAAACCAGCCAAACAACTATTCATCGAATTAAGGTGCGAAATCAAATAAAGACATTTCAAAAACAAAAGATTCCAAAAAGAACGGTAAAGAAGCAACATACAGCAATATCTCGAGCCAAAGCACTTTATAAGATGTTTACTGCGAAACAACATTTCTGTTTGGTAATGGATGACGAATCGTATTTTAAATATGATTTCTCTACTTTGCCTGGATCTCAGTTCTATTGTGCGAAGGACAAAAATAACGTTTCTGATTCGGAGAAATGTATTACATACGAAAAATTTGGAAAAAAGATTTTGGTTTGGCAGGCAATTTGTCAGTGTGACCAGCGCAGTCAAACTTTTTTTTTTTTATGGAACAATAAATACGGAAATTTAGTGTTTACAAAGGAGATTATTCTCATTCATCAGATCTCACAACATGTCTACGATATTTCGGGCAGACTTAGCTACCAGCCACTATGCTAAAAAAAAGTGTAGATTGGCTTGAACAAAACAACATTGAATTTGTGAGAAAGGACATCAACCCTCCAAACTCTCAGACCTTCGCCTTATTGGGCTTTCGTGAAGACAGTATTGAAGAATTTAAAAGGTTGTGGACCGCAACTAGCAAACAAGTAACGTCAGAGACTGTGCAAGAAATAATGACACCTATTAAGAAAAAAATACGATTATTTTCCAAGAAAAGTGTTTAATAGTTTTTTACGAAAAAGGCCAACTTTACCAGTTATTCTTGACCGATAATAATTTGAAGCTAAAAAAACCAAGCTGGAAAGGCTTTTTATTTTATCTGGCAAAAATGAAAAGCCAGCTTGGCGCCCACACATAATATTAAAGTTATCTTGATTTTTGCATGCCCGTCCGTCTGATTGTCCGTCTGTGCGCACGATAACACGAGAACGCGTATACTTAGAGAGCTGAAATTTTGTACACGGGCTTTAAAGAAAATTAAAATTAAGTTCGAAAATGAGACAAATCGGGCAACTCCTTCGTGGGGTTGCCATACAACAATCTCGTTTTCCAAGACATTTTTATTGTTCTAAAAACTCCTTCAGAATACAAAATCCTATAAACTTGGTTATAATCATTTTTTGTGTCCGACGAACCGTTCTAGAAATATATGCGAAAAACCATTTCAAAAATCACACTTGCATAGATCGGTGACCATACGAAATTTAATACGTGCATTCATCTAAGAGTATCGTAAGAATTGGTCTTAGACCAATTCTAGCTTTTTTACTTGTTAAAATTCTTCTTTTGCTGCACTTCACGTTTGGTAGCTTGGTATTCAGCTTCTTGGTTGTTCACTATCCACACTTCTCAGCTCAAAAGCGCTTTACTTTCTATTTAGTTTGCTTCGCATAAAAACCCAAAAGACCTAGTTGCTTATCATAAATAAATAAAAAAAAATCAATTCTGTCAATCAGCCGGGAATCGAATCGGAATCACGGTTTCGCAGAGCCAGCGATCTTTGAGGATTCTTACTATGCTCAGATCTTTCGTTTATGGAATAACTTACCAGATAATATTCAAAACGCCGGTTGCGTCGGCATATTCAAGGGGTTACTAGTGCCATTTTTCTTTCTAGGCTACTAGTAAAAACTTAACAATTTATTTTTTATTATTATTTTTTAAAATTTAGTTCGAAAATGAGACAAATCGGGCACCCCTTCTTGGTGCTGCCATATAAAAATTTTGGTGTTTCCGTATACTGTGAAAACGATCAGTCCTGGACGTTTTCATTCTACTGAAAAGCTCTTTAGAATATGAAATCCTATGAAATTTTTTATAATCATTGTTGCTGTCCAATGAACTGTTCTATAAATATACATATATGCGAAAAACAACTTCAAAAATCTAACTTGCACCGATAGGTGACCATAGGAATTTACATACGGGCATTCATCAAGGGTATCATAGAATTGATCTTAGACCTATTCTAGCTTTTTTGCTTGTTTTTCCTTAATGTGTTACTTGACATAATAATTATAATTTTATGAAATATGCTCTTTATTTAATAAATTTATTTTGAATCTTCTCTTTTTTTACAGGTATTTCAAATATAGAATTTCTGATGTGGAGATGCGACTGTATATAATAAATTTAGCCATATCTAAGGTAAATTATTATAAAATAAAAAAATAAGAAAAGTTTTGCATTACATTAGTTGCTGTTATTCAACCGTATTCAAATCTTTATACTTTTGGTTGACATTTTACTTTTTTATACTTTGGTTGACATCAATAGCCGGCACCACTGTTTAGAAGAAATAATTCGGTTTGACTAAATTTTTAGTTTTCTCTCCATATTTGCTTCGCTACTTTATAAAGTGTAATGCATTAAATAGCAAAACAATTGTAATTTTCATGTTTTTCTATATTATTATTTAGTCAGAATGATGATAGTAGTGGAATAGTGCTCGAAAATTTTGGATTACCTACAGCTAAAGCGGATGGTGTTGGTATTGTTGTTGGTGTTAATGTGATTTACCATTGAACGTACGTTAAATCAATAAATCATTTACAAAAAACTTTGTCGGCAGTCTTCCTCTTGAATACTGTAGTTCCGTTTGGAAATTATCCTTATCCAGAATATTTTATTCTTCTTTTTAATAGTTTCATTGGCATTAATAAAAGGCAGGACGATATTCTTTGAGAAAGTAATGCGCTCTGAGACATATACATATATGTTGTACCTACAATTATCTTGACACATATTTCTTCCAAATGACTTCCCTATATTGTACTGCATACTACCATAGATGGCAACTAGATGTCGCATAGCATACCGTAGAAAAGTATACAGATTTTAAATGGATGGTCCATTCCGGAACATAATGCTTCTGAGGCACCGAGACCAAATGTTGCTTTGACAGCAGTTTTGTATACATTAGGTCGACTGGCTCAACATGGTAGATGCTGGAAAATATGAATCACTCTCATCATTTTTCTTTTCATGTACCTACTGATTAAAATAAAGGAATGATGCACAGCACAACATATTCGGTGCGGTGGGAGGGACGTAAACGGTACTTCTTTCTTGTCTCGTTTTTGGAAATACTTTTTATTGCTAAATCATACAAATTTTTATATATATATACCTATATTATGTGTATTCCAAATAATGAAATATATGGGTCATTCCATAACAAATTGACTAAAAATCACATTAAGTTTGACTGACCATCATCAATTTTTTTTTTAAATTTTATAAACTTGAGAAAGAGAGGAAAATTCTCTACAAAAAAGGTGGAATAAAGTTTATTGATAACACGAATAGTTCCCCGTGATCTGGCATTGAAACTCCAATATAAATTTTGTATTGATATTTAATTGCACGTAATGATCGTAATCGAGGTTTGTCTACGGTATGTTCCAGATTTGAGATTTTTAAAGACATTCGGTATAAATAATAGAATATTTAAGTGCACAAATTATGCTGATTGCAACGGGGATATCTGGTGACGAGAAAATAAACTGCCACAATGCTTAGAAGTCCGGCACTTCTGTGATGGAGAAAAAGATCTGTCAAAATTTGAAAGACATTTAATCCTCCCGCGCTGACACGAATACTTTCGCTTTTAACACTCATGGGTAGTGTCAAAGTTCGTAACAAGACTGTGCCTATTCATCCATTATTACTGTTCCAGAGAATCAGTGCCATGAAAAGATCGGATGGAGAGCACTATATTTATATGCGATATGAAATAGTTCCGTTCCTGCTGCCAATGTTTATTGAAGGGTACCTGCGAATGGGAAAAAAGTCAGATTTGTTTGACGTTTTCAAGCTATCGGTAGCTAAACTTGATTTGACAAAAGTTACATAAAGGGTTTTCCAATAAGAGGTGTTATTTTAATTAGCCCGCTATTTCGGTAGATGTCACTTTTGGAGCTGTTATTTTTTGACATTTGACAAGTAGAAACTACGCCATTAATAAAAATGGAACGATACACGATTCAACAATGCATTGAAATTATTAAAATTCACTATAAAAATGGTGAAAATGTGGCAGAGACGGTTCGTAAAACTCGAACATTTGTGGGTCGTCGTGAAGCACCTTGTCGGACCGCAATATAGAAATTGGTAGAAAAATTCGAGCTGTCGGGACAAGTTAGTGATGTGAAGAATAAAACCCGTGCACGTCGAAAGTGTTGAAGAAAACCCAGGTTTGTCCATTCCTCGTCGTTCTTTGGAATTAGGCATTCCACAAACGTCATTACACCGTATTTTGCATAAAGATTTGGGTCTTAAGGCTTATAAAGTTCAGTTAACACAAGAACTCAAGCCGGCCGATCATCAACAACGTCGAGTCTTTGCTGATTGGGTCCTTGAAATGTATGAAAATGATCCGGAATTCCATCGAAAACTCATCTTGAGTGATGAGGCCCATTTCCACCTCGATGGCTTCGTCAACAAGCAAAAGTGTCGCATCTGGGGCTCGGAAAACCCAAGAGTTATTGTTGAAAAGCCTCTCTATCCTCAACGTGTGACTGTTTGGTGCGGTTTATGGTCCCGCGGGGTCATTGGACCTTACTTTTTCGAAAATGAGGCTGGAGCAACAGTTACGGTGAATGGATTGCGCTATCGACAGATGATTAATGATTTTTTATGGCCGGAATTGGATGGTATTGATATGGACAACGTTTACTTTCAACAAGACGGCGCTACGTGTCATACAAGCAACGAAACCATTGATCTTTTACGGGAAAAGTTTCCGGACCGTGTTATCTCTCGAAGAGGTGATCACAATTGGCCACCGAGATCTTGTGACTTAACACCTTGCGACTTCTTCCTTTGGGGCCACGTGAAAGAGAAGGTCTACGCCAACAGCCCAGCGTCGTTTCAAGACCTCAAAGATGGAATTCGTGAAGCTATCGAGGACATAGGGCAGCCACTTTGCGATTTGGTTATGGAAAATTTCATGAAAAGGATATGGTCCTATAGGCGTGGTCGTGGTGGTCATTTGGCTGATGTTATTTTCCATTATTAACGGCATACCTTCCTCTTTATAATGAAATAAAGATCCGATCATTTATCTAAAAAAATGGCATTTTTCTTTGAATATCAAAATAACACCTCTTAATGGAAAACCCTTTACATCATCGACGGAGGTTTTCTCTTACATCGGGTTGTATGGCATCAGAATGAATCTTTCGATTCGATTTGTTCAAAATATGTTGGTTATGTACAAAGATATTACGGTTCAAATGCTGTCATAGTTTTCGACGGATATAACAATAGTACCAGCAGCGTGAAAGCTATGGACCACCGTCGTCGAGGAGCAAAATCTTCATCTGCTGACACCTACTTCGACGAATGAATGTCACAGTGAGCCAAGAAAAATTCCTTTCGTATAGTAACAACAAGCTCAGATTAATTTCGATGTTGTCTATCAAGTTCGAAGCTTGTAATATTGTCGTTAAACACACTCAAAATGATGCTGACATTTTAATAATTGAAACTGCTTTGGAGTGTTCACGCATAAATAGAACGGTTGTTGTTGGGGAAGACCTGAATCCCTTGGTAATTATGGTTGCTCGCACTCGGATTGATGAAGAGATCTTCTTCCTCAAACCGGGCAAGGAAAAAGTCGAGAGAAACTTTACTCTTCTCGAAGTTTCAATGATCACGAAGACATCAGAGATGATCTTCTACTTCTACACGCTTTCATTGGTTGTGACACAACGTCTGGCAGCTCTAAAACTTTCGCGATATGTCAAGACCTACGTGCTTTAGCTTTCTAGATATGTATAGGGCTCAAATTAATAGATGACTTGAACGCATACCGTTATCTTTGCTTTATGAATGTTATAGGCAGAAATAAGGCAGTAAATTTGAGTTTATTACCCCCAACAGCTGACGCAGCTAAAGAGCAGCTGTATCGTGTTTACTACCAGGTGCAGTATTGGTTAGGAAATCAGCTGAGCACCCAAGGTTGGGGATGGGTACTCAAAAACGCCGGCATATTGCCAATAAAAACATCGCAACCTCAGGAGGGGCAGGCCCTAGAGCGTCTTTCGAACATGATATTTTGTAATTGTTCGAAAGGCTGCGGCCTCGAAAGGTTCGGCCTCAAATTTCGTGGGACTTCTTGCCGAAATCAAAAATTCGATAGAAAAAAGGAATGGTATCGACGACCCAGAAACCGATGCTATTGATTCCCAGCAATCTTGGAATTTTCCACCAGTCCCGTGTGAAAATCAAGAACAGTTCGAGAAACAAGAGGAAGAAACCGAAAGGGAATAAACTGCCAACCTTCATTTTTTTAGTTATGTATTCCTAAATATTCATGAAGAAAAAGACCTGACCTGAGAAGCTTAATATTTTTACGGTAGACTTTTACATTTGTGTAATGTTAGAATAAGAAAATCAAAAAACAGGAACGGTAATTTGGTACACTTAAACATACTATTATTTATACCTGAATGTCTTTGTTACGATCTTCCTTCTTCCCCTTGTTATTCTTTGTCGGCGCTTTTTTCTTTTTGGGTACTTGCAGAATCAATGAAGACTCTTTTTCCAGTTTCCGCACTTGGCTTTACTAAGTTTAAGCGAAACTTGGCGCTGACAAAAAAAAACAAAAACAAATCCAACTTGTACTTCGATGCTTTACTTTTATTTCTTTCTTAAAATTTTTTGTTTTTACGTCTTTTTAGCACGAGCGTCTCCTACTTACTTACAAAAACTTGGCCTACGTGACTTACTCTATTCCAATATCATCTTTTACTCTTTTCCTAAATCGGCTTGGGCCGACCTCTATCTCTGAAAATTTTACGTCGCTTCAACTTCATTTTAATGATTTTTATTATTATTATTTTTTTTTTTTTACTTTACCAATTTTATCTAACTTTAAGGTTTGTAATGATTTTGACAGTTCATTTTAATAATTTAATTTTTACAAGTTCTATCTAAACTGGGGGTTACATTGATTTGACAGTTCATTTTAATAATTTAATTTTTACAAGTTCTATCTAAACTGGGGGTTACATTGATTTGACAGTTCATTTAAATAATTTCATCTTTACAAGTTCTATCTGGGGTCTGTTCAATATTACAGATATAGCTGCTTTGATAGCACAGCAGAGCAAACTTTGAAAACTGTCAAATTTAGCCATAGCAAGAAAAAGCGGCTGCGAGATTTTGGACAGCCAAAAGCTGCTTTTATGCTTTGCAATCTCTATGTGTAAATTGTCAAAAGCTGTTTGTATTGAGTTGCGAAATTTTATATTGAATTGCTACCCAAATTATAATGAGCGACCAGAAATATTGATTTTGTCTCTATCGCAAATGGTTACCACTTCAAGAAGTTTTAAATTTATTATTATTTCCCTGTGCCAACATTTTTAAGAAAATGACAGGCAAACATACATAAATATTACCATAGCTGCTTTGTTACTTAGAGTCAGGAGTGTAAGCAATAAAAAGCTGCTATGCTAGCACCTATCTTAAAATCTTGGACAGGACTTTGGACAGCCAAAAGCTTACATTAGTTGAGATTATTATGGGATCACTTTTCTATAGTCGTCTCTTTTTGGTTTAACTACTTTTTTTCGCTGAACTATAAATCATAAGTTCTATACAAAATCCACCATAGTCCAGTTTCAGTTCAGTGGTTTTCTAAATGATTATATAGAATAGAAATAGATGGCAATACAGTATTTGTAATCCTTTCTCTGTCCCCCATACCTACTTTTAGGGACAGGCAGACAAAAATTGCATAAATTTATTTCTTTAAAACTCAAGTTTAAAAAATATTTGATGTTGTAGAAGATAAGCTTCCAAGAATAGAAATAATTTCGAATGCATCTGTAATTTGCTGAACTTTTAATATGAATATTGAAACGAAAGTAAAACTTGAAATTAATATAATTTTCACACCCTGCCAAAAAAAGTTGACCCATATGAAATAGAAAATCAGGCAGTCCATGTTATATATGTCAGTGGGTTTACATTGATTTTACAGTTCATTTTAATAATTTCATTTTTACATTTTCTATCTAAACTGGGGTTTACATTGGTTTTGATACTTCCTTTTAAGAATATTTTCTAATTCTTACCAGTATCTGGTTAGAGCTTTTTATTGGCTTTTTATTCTCGATATTTTATTTTTGATAGCTGTCAACTTGCGTACATTAAAATTTCAACAAATATTAGAACTTTTTACAGGTTTTTTATTCTCTATCTTCGTTAATATGAATTATGGGTTAAAAAAAATGTGGTTTTTCTATACAAATTTTAGTGCCGGTAAAATCGCAAGAAAAAAGAAATTTACTGAGGATTCTACCAGCTTAGTACGGAATTAAACGGTGGTAGTGAAATTTCCCTCTTTGTAAGATAGCCCTATAAAGTCTCAACACATTTTTCTAGCATTTCAAGGCACGAAGCCTTGAATTAGTGGTAGCGCTTTTAACTTTCCCTATGTCTATGACAATTCTCACAAGTCAAGGCACCAACGTAAGCTTTAAATACCTTTTAAACAAAACTTGGTTCGTTGTGAAAAGCTCTCCGCGTTAAATTTTTGCGAATTTCTATCGAAAGGGCCTTAGATATGAGATTCAACAAACAGGAATTGAAGAAGGTCTCTTCAGACGGTCAGAAGGTCGTTATAGTTCATCAGAAACATACAGTAAGACGCTGGTTCTACGGAATAATATAAGTACAATTTCCATGAATTGAATTATAACATTTTCAACTATGGTATTTTTTCCTTACGGTTTTACACGTTGTTGAATTTGTTCATAATATTGAGATGAAGAAAAAATTTTAACTACGAAAATAAATAAAAGCTAAATTAATATGATATAATGAATGACTTTTTTTGTGAGCTTTTATTATTTGATTGAAATTTCAAGCTAATTAAATCAGAAGAAGATTTGTCAATTTTTGTTTTCTGTAATTATTTCTAATCATTTTTTTATCATTTTCTGTGCTCGAGGCTACTGATTACTTCATTTAATAACTACAGGCATTTTTTAGTTATATTTAGTTGTTTATCATCTCCCTTTTAGTTTGATCGCCATCGGTCAGTCAAAATTCCCACTGCTATGATAAAGGAGTCTTTTCGTGGCTTGTCCTGGACACAATCCTTCTTTTTGAATTAATGACCAAGTCTCTGCTACTCTTCTGTTATACAGCTTACACTGTGTAATCATGACCACATGTGCTGTATGTTCGTCTGCCACCAATGAAGATGTCTTCGTTTGTGACGGAATTTGTGGCAAATCTTTTCATTCCTCCTGCCTGCGCCGTATTCTAAGCAGTTCTCCTGTTTCTGTCACAACCTGTGGCGAGTACTTAGCGATTAAGCCGTGTCATGTTCTATGACTTATCAAAGTTGTCTTCGATTCGCTCTCAAGCGACCAATCCTTTATTGCGGCTAGTGTTAAGCACATATCTTCCAACTGTTCGTACCTGAATGCTTTCTTCGAGGACCTTAATACCTTCAATTCAAAGCTCGACAAACTTCTTAATTATTCAAAGGCGTTCAGTTCAAACTCATCCCTCTTACTTGATAAGTCGCATGCTCTCTCTACTCGCCTTAAATGTTATTGCGGCTAGTGTTAAGCACATATCTGCCAACTGTTCGTACCTGAATGTTTTCGTCGAGGACCTTAATACCTTCAATTCAAAACTCGACAAGCTTCTTAATTTTTCAGAGGCGCTCAGTTCAAACTCATCCCTCTTACTTGATAAGTCGCATGCTCTCTCTACTCGCCTTAAATATCTGACGTGAACGGTTGATGATCTTCGCGCCCCGCCGAGCAATTGTAACGCGCCTCTTTCACCACCTGGTGCCGACCCAATCCTTAAAGATATTCAGCACAATATCCAACTGGTCAAGAATGATAACATAGAGGAAGGAAAGCAATGGGATTTTTCTATGATTTGTTAACACATACTACCATGAAAACTAAGATTTGCTTAGCCATTTTCCCAGTTCCTTTAACATCGCCAACGTCAACATAACCGCAAGACTCATCTCCACACAATGTTAACGAAGATTATTTCTCCATTTTTATTCGCCTCATTGCAAGCATGAAGTTTTCGGGAATTTCGTAATTTTTTGCTTCTTCTTCTTTTAATTGTTAATTTATTAAATAGAACTTATTAATCTTTTTAGTTTTTCTTCCATTACTTGCTTTTAATTGTTTTACGGTTTTATTTTTATTCATACCGACCGATCTCAACCGTCTTAATTTTTCGTGCGTTTTTCTTTCTTTTGCCGAATAGTACTCCAATTCTTCCTCATCTGATATTTCCATACATTCCCTAATACTAAGGGAATTATGTATTCCCAACTGCGAACAAATAATAATATAAAAATATTTAGGGAAATTAAAATTTATTTGCGTTATTGTTGTAAATATATATTATGTACATACATTTCTAAAAATTTGTCTGGAAACGAATGAAAACTTATTTTAAGTATTTAAAGTAAAATCACAGATAAACCCAGATGTCCAGACCATATGGGGATCAAATCAATGACGTTCAGTCATCAACTGAAATTGAAAGGACATTGTATCGAAAAAGAGCTTTGAAGCTTTTACAAGAGATTCTATGCGAGAAACATGTCTCTTTGAGATTATTCCGGGAGTTACGCTTACAATACAGCGCCTCAACAGTTATGTTTGTTTCTGCCTGCATCGCACGGCGGCTGTTGCTCTTGCTTTCAATTTTATCTTTACATCCCTCTTTAAAAATGAGTTTGTTTGGCTTGTGTGAGAAAAGCTTTAAGGCGGAATTACAATGGACGCTCCGGAACGCAACTGAATGGAGAGAAATGTCAAATTTACGCAGTAAAACGGACGTTGAGGTTAGCTGCTTACAATGGACGCATGATTAATTGAAAGTGACAGTGACGTTTGACCCAAAATTTATAAACAAATATGGATAAAACTCTTTTCATTCCATTTCCACTCTGCTTATTACACACTTACCGCAGCACAGTTTTGCTTGTCGGAACGAAATAAACAATTCCAAAGCTAATTTGAGGTTATGTTTATCCGTTCAGTTGCGTTAATTTCAGATTTTATTAAACTTGCTGCGTACGACTGCGTTTTCGTCCGTCCAATGTGCGCGAATCCATTTGAAAAGCATACAAAGAAAACCGGTTTGACATTTCTCTCCGTTCAGTTGCGCTCCGTTGCGTCCATTGTAATTCCGCCTTTAAGCACTTGTTCGTCGGTTAGCCGCAATAATTGGCGTCAGTTTTAAGTACGGTGAATAGTTATCTGTATTTTTCTTATTTGTGGTAAAATCTTAACAAGAGGGTATAAAAAAAATTCAAACAATTAATTTGACTTATTAATTAATTCCAATTTCAATTCCGCTGAATGTAAATATTGTGTACCCAACTACCTACCTATATTACACACGCATTCATAGAAATTGAAAACGTAATTAAGTATTTTCTGTTTCATTACTTAAAAACTCCTCTTTTATTTATTTTTATATCTCAAAGCTATTTCCGTCTTATTTTCAAATGATCAGCAGCGGGCAGTGTTGGGTGTTTAAGCCAGACTAAAAACTATATCACTATAAAGCAACACGGTTTTATCCCCGGTAGATCAACAGTAACCAACTTAAACTTATTTGCAGATACAGTTGCCTGTACCTTAGATTTAGGTAAGCAAGTTAATTGTGTTTATACTGACTTTTCAAAAGCATTCGATAAACTTAATCATGATCGTGCATTGATCAAAATGTAACAAGTGGGCTTTTATAATATGTAGTACTATTGCGTGGTTCTCATTGTATCTCTCGAACAGAAAAAGTATTGTAGTTTTCAACGGATCCAATTCTGCTCCCTGCAAGCAAACGTCTGGTGTTCCACAGGGGACCGTTGTTGGACCATTTATTTTCTTGATCTATGTAAATGTTTGAGAAATTGTAGTCATTTGGTTAAAATAATTTTTGTTAGGAAAGGTATAACATTTTTATTTCGGTTCGAAAGATAAGAAGCAAACTTAAGATTATCAGAACACAATTTTTCTGTATGAATAGTAGTTTAGGGCGGAGAAGCTATTCAAATCAAACTTTTGTCAGTTTTACATAAGAACACTGTAAATATTTCAGAATGTTACCCAGCAAGCAAGATCATACGCGAATGATTCGCGCATCATATTCCGGCGAAGATAAATCTTATCGCGGAAGATGATCATCTTCCATATTGCGGATCCACCTCCTTCGGGAAGGGATGTGTTCCGAATGCAATCCTTCTTGATGAATTGTTTTCGTTTCATCTAGGGAACACGAATGCAATATTTCTTGAGAAATTGATTTCGTATCATCTAGGGAACACGTTGAGGAATCACGTTGAATTATCACATGAGCATTGCCTGGAAGAGAAGAAACTGATATCACCAAAATGTCTTGATAATATCGCCATGGTAATAGAAGGAATTAAATTATTTTTAAATACAACTTTATAAATGAGAGAAGTAAAGTATTATATATGTAGGAACTTTACTATAATTTACTCCGAACACTTATTAAACCAGAATGAACAGACGTAATTTTTCAGGTAACGCATCTTCTTCATTAAAAATAAACATAAGCCGGTTTTTCATCAATGTATTCTCCAGGCGAAACTAAGAAGAAAAGTTCGCCCTTGGTTATCGTCTTCTTTTCGTCTGGAGGAAAAACACATAATTCCTTTTGCTATTATTGTCATTTTTTCATCCAGGTAAAACTGAAATTGAAAGCAATATCGTCCCTGTTCGTCTGGAGGAAAAAAAGGTAAAACTGATATTGGAAGCAACCGAACTCATATCATCTAATTATTGCTTAACTAACTTAAAAGTAATTTTCATACATTCGTATAGCTCAAATATTCCAAAGATGATAACTGGAAGATATTCTCCATTTATCGCGCTCATAAGTTTTCATCTCAATGTTTGCTGGGTATGACTCATGTGGTAGTGAGGGAGTCTGTTTCATGGCTTGTGAAGAATTCTCGAGGGTTTTGACTTGTCCGGTTTTTTTTAAATGATTTAAATTGCTATTCAATGTAAGAAGCTAAGCATATCAATCAGAATCTAGGCATTTTGGTTAGTAATAAATAAGATGTGCAAAAGAAATGTTTTCTTTAATTTTTATTAGTTGAAAAAGCGTGTAATTTTATTCTGTATAGTTTTAAATAATAATAATAATGTCCGTTTTTCTGAGATGATTTTATAACGTTCTAATTTACATCTAATTTTATCGGTTTTCGACATAAGCGAGCGATAGATTTAAATAAATTAAAGCTACTGGTGCTCCTTGAATTTTCTAAAGCATTCCACTGTGGATCACGTAATCCTGCGCAGTGAACTCATTACTATGTCAATTTAATTTTCTAAAAATATCAACGGTGCTTTTTTTAGTTATCTAACAGAGCGTTCTCAGACAGTGTTTTCAAACGATAAATACTCTGCCTACCTTCCTGAGAATTAATTCTCATGCATCTATCCGCTGATGAATCTCAGCTTTTCCCATAGCGACTCTTGAGACTTGTCGAGGATGGAATTAGTTGCATTAACGAAGACTTCGATTCAATATATCGATGAACGGTGGACATTAGGCTGCTACTGAATTTGGGAAAGTCGTGTTGCTTAGCTCGAAATAAACTTGATACCTCTACTGAACATCCTCCAGCCCACACCGCTAATTTTTTTTTGAAAAAGGATAGCGTTTCGGGCTGGATATCCTCAGTTATTCTACCGTCAATTTTATGATACTGTTATAACTTCGGTCCGCCCAAAAATTAAGTATAGTTATCAATAACACACTTACTTCTGGTGATCACTTCACAGCACATCAATAATACGTAAAGTATACGGCGGTCTGCGCTCTTTGTAGAGTTCAAGCTAATTTAACACACTCTATTCTCCACAACTACGTTCCTTGTTCATTCTCCTTATCTCTGTGATACTGTAGATACCGTTGCGAAGTGTTTGAAAATTTTTGTTGCCTAAATTTTAATAAATTGCTGATCGTCCATTATTCAAGATATACATATATCACCTCAGAAAATATCATCATGTCTCTGCTTATGTTGGTTGTTTTCTGGGTTTTGATCGAACATTGTTTTTATATACATATATATATTTTCTCGCTTAGTACCAATTCCTGGGTTCCTTTTCTCGTTCTGAATGAATCTGTGTAAATCGACAGAACGATGTCATAATTTAGTTCTGTGCACATAGAGAAAGAACGAAACAAAACCATTTCAAGTGTTTGACACTTCTTCCATTTGATCAGATGCATTCAGGCAGAACCATTCGGAGTCGGAAAAAAGCGACAGCAGATTGAAACTAAATCGTTCGGCGTGCGAAAAAGAATGACAAGAATTAAGTCAGATTCATCCTGAACGAGAAGAGGAATGTAAGCAAAGAACATATAACCAGAGAACATAGTTTCGTCACATGTTGTTGCTGTAATGGCCTCATGTTGTTGCTGTAATCCTATGATATTTGGACAGCACTGTTTATATTCGTTTTGCTTTGAAGAGATTAAGTGGGAGAAACTCATGCTGCATTCTCTGATATTTTCGGGAAAAATAAGAATTTCATTTGAGAGGAATTTTATATCTTCTTTCAGCACCTTGGCCAAAGCGGAATTTATCTTTTTTTTTTGTTGTGTACATTATTATGAATAGTTTGAAAGGATTTTGAAGGTTTTCAATAAGATTTTGTCGTTCGGGTAATCCTAAGTTCTCTCGATTTTAGTTTTTAACTCGTTGTCTCAGTTGCACTACAATAGTGCAAAGCCAAGCTCTTTTCCCCATTCATGCAAAAGACGAAAGTATATGACATTAGCTGTTTCGGTCTAAAAAACACGAAAAATTTCCAATTTTGCTCGGCTGTGTCCTATCTTCTTAATATTAGGTTATCTTTGGCATTGGCATGATGTGGAGTGCAGGCTCTGGCTCTGGTGCTGTGCTGAATGCTGATGCTTTGACGACCCGCCCGCCGTCCGCCACTCACCACACCACTGGTGACGATGACTGGCGGCAGGTCATCAAAGTAGAGAGTTTTCGTAAAATTTGTGAGAGTGGGTCGTAATATCACCACTGGGTGAGTGGCAGGTGGTTGACCAGCAGAGTTTTCATACAATTTGTGAGAGCGGGTCGTAATAGAATGACCCGCCATATAAAACTTTTCAATATACGAGATGCGTGTTCTTTCTGTTAGATGTTCTTTGATATAACTTAACAAGCTTCATCTGGCCTCTAAAAATGCACAAGTTATGTTTAATTGTGGATGCGGTCGGGAGGTAACAGAAGGGAAGAAGTAAAAATTTGAGGTGTACACCGCCAGCCATGCACATTTTATGTTTCGCCTTGCTGCATGGCTGAAGATTAATTGTAATTTCATATGGTTGATTTTTGAAGTGGTTTTTCGCATATATTTCTAGAACGATTCATCCGACAGAAAAAATGATTATAACAATTTTTCAGGACTTCATATTCTGAACGTCTAGGGGTGATAGTTTTCACAGTACATATACGTAAAAATCAAAAAATTTTATATGGCAACCCCCGATTTAACCCATCTTATTATATTTATTTTTATTTATTTTTTTAACGTCAGCTCTCTACGTTGATTTTTTCTTTAAAGCCTGTGTACAAAATTTCAGCTCTATAAGTACACGCGTTATTGTGCGGACGGACGAACGGACATGCAAAAATCAAAATAACTTTTAATATTATGCGTGTCCATCTACAATCATTATTTCTATGCGTTATAAACGGAATGACACACTTTGTATACCCTATGATTTCATCATCTTCTAGGGTATAAAAAGGCAACAAATTATATACTTTGCTGTTTAGAATCCATCGCAGGGGCGCCTCCGCGGATGCTCCACAATGTCACTGTCAATCTCAAAATAAATTTATCCTACGAGCTATTCTCTATCTTATTTTACTTGCATGAGCTGTGATAAGGCGACAAATCCGGCCGTTATAATATAGGCAAAACGCCAACTTCAAAAAATTTACCGCCAACACGACTGGCGGATAAGTCGTGTGGTAAATTGTTACAACACGAATAAAAATGGATGAACTTCTTTTATAGCGTCAGTGCTATTTACTGGCTTACAGCTTTTCAGATGACATTTAATTTTCGATGAATTGCAAATAGTTGCAGAACTAGTTTATTAAAAACTGGATGGATTTCCTTTATATATTTTCTCCTTTTTGGATGACGTTTGATTTTCTGCCATCGATAAATCCACAATTATACTGTTTCACAAACGATAAGGTACCGATGAATAACAATTGCAAAACAAATTCTTAAAATCTGAATAAACTTTATTTACTCCAATTTTTTCAAGGATTCCCGGATTCTTTTTCGATTTTTTAAATTCTCCTTGTAACAGTTCAAACTCTTCTTTTTTCTTGCCGTCTGACTTGCTCTTCTTCTTCACGGCACAATCATCTATACTTTGACGTACAGATGACAGTGATATAGTTGGAGCGATATCTACAGCTGAGTAACAGCCCCATTCACTTACAGATTGTCTGCAGTTTCAAACTGTCAGACTGGCATCTTTCAGTCCAAATCTGTTTTCGTATCAGATCACGTCTTAAGTTTGAAATATGACAGACAGAAAGCTTGAGATAAACTGACGATTAGCATACACTTAAGGTCCCCATTCACTTACAGATTATCTGCAGGTTCAGACTGTAGATGGCATCTGCCAGTCCAAATCTGTTTTCGTTCACCCACTAGTATCAGATCAGATTGTAAGTTTGAAATTTGACAGATAGAAAACTTAAGATAAACTAACGATTAAACACACACCTACAGTTGGGTCTTCAGTCCATATCGTAATTAATCTATTCACTATTCTCATGCAATTCGGTTGAATTTTTAAAATGATTTTATCAAAGAAGAAAATTGCTGCTCTGATACTAATAATTCCTTTATCAGAAGTACCAGTGAAGTGTAAAAAACGTTTCTGGGTGAAAGATTGGTTGCTTCATAACGCATCTCACATATGAGGTTATTAATTTTTTTCCTATCAGAATTAGTAGTAGATTCATAACGTTCTATTTATTCATGATAAAGTTTTTCTTTCTTTTTTTTCTGTCAGTTTCTTGTATACTTCAGAATTCATTGAATGTTGTTCTTCTATCCATGTTGGGTATGATGAGAAACTACAATTATCTGACGAAAATATCAAACTGATTTGAAAATAATGATTGACGATGAAATTGTACACTAAAGCCCCCCATTCACTTACAGATTATCTACAGATCCGAACTGTAGATATATTTGAATTCCGCCATCCATTAACAGCTCAAATCGTACGATTTGATCTACAGTCTAGGTAATCTGCGTGTGTATGTTGAAAGTTTGTACGATTAGATTGTCAACCAGATCGGCAGTTCATGGACTGCAGACTGTAGATCTGTAGATAAATACACCACACACATGCAGTTCATCGTCAGATAACAGGACTGCAGATTTGTAAACTGCATACAAAGTGTACAATTTCATCGTCAATCATTGTTTTCAGATCAGTTTGATATTTTCGTTAGATAATTGTAGTTTCTCATCATACCCAACATGGATAGAAGTACAACATTCAATGAATTCTGAAGTATACAGGAAACATGGAAAGTAAAATATGACAGAAAAAAAAAGAAAAACTTTATCAGGAATAAATAGAACGTTATAAAGCTACTACTAATTCTGATAGGAAAAAATTTAATTACCTCATATGTGAGATGCTTTTTGAAGCAACCAATCTTTCAACCAAAAACGTTTTTACTCTTCACTGGTACTTCTGATGAAAGAATTATTAATATCAGAGCAGCAATTTTCTTCTTTGATAAAATTATTTTAAAAATTCAACCGAATTGCATGAGAATTGTGAACAGACTAATTACGATATGGACTGAAGACCCAACTGTAGGTGTGTGTTTATTCGTCAGTTTATCTTAAGTTTTCCATCTGTCAAATTTCAAACTTACGATCTGATCTGATACTAGTGGGTGATCGAAAACAGATTTGGACTGACAGATACCATCTACAGTCTAAATCTGCTGATAATCTGTAAGTGAATGGAGACCTTTAGTATGCAGTTTACAAATCTGCAGTCCTGTTATCTGACGATAAACTGCATGTGTGTGGTGTATTTATCTACAGATTTGTCAAGATTTTGTCAAGAAATAAAATTGCTGCTCTAGTAATAATAATTTTTTTATCAGAAGTACCAATGAAGAGTAAAAAACATTTCTGGGTGCAAAATTGGTTGCTTCACAGAGAAAGCATATCACATATGAGGCTATTAATTTTATTCCTATCAGTAGTAGTTTTATAACATTCTATTTATTCTTTATAACCTTTTTCTTTTAACTTTGTGTCCGAATATGAATCATATTTTACTTTCCAAGTTTCCGGTATACTTCAGAATTCATTGAATGTTGTACTTTTATCCATGCTGGAAATTATTAGAAACCACAATTATCTGACGAAAATATGAAGCTGATCTGAAAATAATTATTGACGATGAAATTATACAATTTGTATACACTTCACAAATCTGCAGTCCTGTTATCTGACGATAAACTACAGATCTACAGTCTGCAGAACATGAACTGCCGATCTGGTTGACATTCAAATCGTACAAATTTTCAATATACACACGCAGATTACCTAGACTGTAGATCAAATCGTACGATTTGAACTGTTAATGGCTGGCGGAATTCAAATATATCTACAGTTCGGATCTGTAGCTAATCTGTAAGTGAATGGGGGGCTTTACAGTTGGGTCTTCAGTCCATATCGTAATAACTTTATTAACGTTTATCATGCAATTTGGTAGGAATTTTAAAATGATTTTATCAAAAAAGAAAATTGCTACTGTAGTGATAATAATTCTTTTATCAGAAGTACCGTAGTGAAGAATAAACATTTCTGGGTGAAGATTGATTGCTTCACAGACAAAGCATCTCACATATGAGGTTATTAATTTTTTCTCAACAGAGTCAGTAGTAGCTTTATAACGTTCTATTAATTCCCTATAAACTTTTTCTTTTAACATTCAGTCCGAATAAATTTCATATTTTACTCTCCATGTTTCCTGTACACTTCGATGAATTCTGAAGTAAATGTTGTACTTCTATCTATGTTGAGAACGATGAGAAACTACAATTATCAAACTACGCTGAAATAATGGGTTGACGATGAAATTGTACAATTTGTATGCAGTTTACAAATTTGCAGTCCTGTTATCTGACGATGAACTGCAAGTGTGTGGTGTATTTCTCTACAGATCTACAGTCTGCTATTCATGAACTGCCGATCTGGTTGACAATCAAATCGTACAAATTTTCAACATACACACGCAGATTACCTAGACTGCAGATAAAATTGTACGATTTGAACTGTTAATGTGTGGCGGAATTCAAATATATCTTCAGTTCGGATCTGCAGATAACATCGGTCAACACAAAGTTTGAGTCCGAGCTCTGCATATCCGATTTTTGTTTGTACCACATTATTAATTAAAGAAAAAATAGTTTTATCCAAAAAAGTTTGCTTTTGTAGCTATCAGAATGAAATTACGGATTTCAAGAATAGTTCTCTTTTTTCAATTCTATTGTATGTAAAAATAAAACAACCTATTGCTATTCATTTGAATGACTTTTATTTATAAGAAAACAATTTAAAACAAATAACTGCAGTTATAGAAGTCAAAAAAAATTTAGAAATGAATATTTTTTAGTAGCTCTTCATGTTGGCTGTCTCGTATTAGCCCCCGAATTAATAATCTCCCATCATTCTCTTATTGTATGGACCCTGATAATGACTTTCAATGGCCAGATGAACACGCTCAGCTTGTTCTTTCGAATAGGCACCCATGCCATCCTTGAATTGGCCAAGTGAGCATGTAACATATGTACTTTAAGGGACATTCTGCAACCCATGAGTATAATATCAAGCATAATTGAAATAAGCTCTTTGTAATTATCAGTTCTGTTGTTTCCGAGAAAAACCTGAACCATTGCTTTAAGGTTGTTCCAAACTTGCCTTTTGTGTGTAGCTGTGAAAATTCCTTACTGGCCATTATTTTCTTTTTTTGTTGTCCGACGAAAATACTGGCTTTACTTTATCTTCGCATAACTCAGGGGAAAAATTCTTTAAACATTGAAAATCTTTGGAATCTTGCCGAAGAGTTTTACCGAATTGCTTCATTCATAAGGCCTAATTTTATATGCAATGGAGGTTCAATACACTGTAGAAAATGTGCACAATTGTTGCCACAAAGCTGAGGTATTTTTCCCTAAAATTTAGCCCTTTCAAGGGCCTTCTTATACTTTAAACTTCGAAAATATAGCAGAATGACTCTACATTGTGTTTGAAACTTCTTGAGGCCATTTTTATACCATAGATGAAATCTATAGGGTATACTAACTTTGTCATAACGTTTGTAACGTACAGAAATAATGAAGGTAGAGCAAAATGGATTGAACACCCACTCATAATATTAAAAGTTATTTTGATTTTTGCATGCCCGTCCGTCTGTCCGTGCGCACGATAACTCGAGAGCGCGTTCACTTAGAAAGCTGAAATTTTGTACACAGACTTAAAAACAAAAAGTAAAATTAAGTTCGAAAATGAGACAAATCCTTCGTGGGGTTGATATACAAAAATTTCATTTTGCACTATACATATATTTGTACGCTGCCTGAGAACGCGTCGACATGAAGAGCTGAAATTTGGTACATGATGTTTTTATAGTAATAACAAATAAAATTTCAAAATTGTAATAAATCGGTAAACCCCTTCTTTGTGTTGTCATATAAAAATTTAGGTTTTTTACATATACTGTGAAAACGATCAGTTCTAGTAATTTTTATTGTAATAAAAACTTCTTCAGACTACGAAATTCTATAAAATTGGTGATTATCATGTTTTTTGTCCGACGAGCCGTTCTAGAAATATATGCGAAAAACCACTTCAAAAATCAAACTTGCATAGAACGGTGACCATACGAAATTTTATACGGCCATTCATCTAGGGTATCAGAAGAATTGGTCTTCGACCAATTCTAGCTTTTTTACTTGTTGAACCTACCGTTATACATAACGCGTTGTATCGCTGCATGTACATGCCCGCATTGAGTATGAACCACGTAAAAGAAATTAATATTAAAGCAAGTAAAAAAGCTAGAATTGGTCTAAGACCAATTCTTAGGATACCCTAGATGAATGCCCGTATTAAATTTCGTATGGTCACCGATCTATTCAAGTATTGATTTTGAAGTTGTTTTTCGCATATGTATATTTCTAGAACGGTTTGTCGCACAGACAAAATGATTATAACCAATTTTATAGGATTTCGTATTCTGCAGAAGTTTTTAGTACCATAAAAATGTCTTGGACTGATCGTTTTCAAAGTATACGTAAAAAACCGAAATTTTTATATGGCAACACCAAGAAAGAGTTGCCCGATTTAGTCCATTTTTGACATTTTATTTGCTAATGTAGTAAAAACATCGTGCGAAATTTCAGCTCTCTACGTCGACGCGTTCTCAGGCAGTGTCCAAATATATAGCGGAAAACGAAATTTTTATATGGCAACCCCACGAAGGAGTTGCCCGATTTGGCTCATTTTCGAACTTAATTTTACTTTTTTTTTTTTTTTAAGTCTGTGTACAAAATTTCAGCTCACAGACGGACGGACGGACATGCAAAAATCGAAATAACTTTTAATATTATGAATGGGTGTCCAATCCATTTTGCTCTACCATCATTATTTCGAGGTGTTACAAACGGAATGACAAACTTATTATACCCCTATGATTTCATCTAGGGTATAATGACTAAAAGGAATACTAAAAGTTTTCAAAACGTGTTTTATTCTCCGGGAATATCCCGACAAGACCGACTCAGCCTTTTACCATTCTTCGGCACGGAATTATAGAAATATAGCAATCTTAGCAGCGCGGCGCCGATTCAGTCGTGTATGCAAACACGAAGTTAATAAAACACGTTTCTGCTTATATGGTCATACAACAACTTAAATATTTATAGATCATTGTAAATGGTACAAAAGCAAAGTTTTACAAAAATAAACAATACTTACAATACAATACTTTTTGATACAAAGATTTAGAAAATAGTCATTAAAATAAGGACTCAAAAATATTTTTTTTATTTTGTTCTGTAAGTGAAAGGGGGCCATTAGAACGGAAAGCTGCGATCATACACTCTCCACCCTGGGAGAGCGATCAGCAAATTTTTAAGACCAACCGAAACTGGTAACAAGGAATAGTTGAGTTGACTATGTAACGGCTGCTAGTCAGTTATTGTGAGTCAACTATAATATTTTCGGAAGTGTGTGCAAGATTTCCCCTATAACTGTTTCGATAGCATAGGGCTAGTTTAAACGGCATAGTTTTTGCGTGCCGCGCACGAAAATGTGTTGGTATGAGCTGGCGCGGGGTAACACCGCGCACATCCCTTACCTATCCTATCCTTCAGTTTCGAGTTTTTCGTATTTTATTGACTGAAATAAGTTTTGAATATATTAAAATATTTAACAAAACATTAATTTCTTCATTTAAATCACTCACTTCCGGAAAAGCAATTATGTGCTAGTGGGAAAGCAAAGAAATTTCCAAATAGAAAATTTTTTTCACTTTAATACGGACGATTGTAATTGAGACGAACAAATTTGTGACAATAGTCGCCAAATGCGGCAAGCAACCAATTGACAGATAATTCGGCCATACTTGTTAATCTTTGTATCATGGGTAAACACCAGGGTAAATAGAATACCAGGTAATCTCATTAAAATGTTACACATTGCAGCTGACGTGCTGTGACTAATGAGTAATGTTTATAAATTTTTATAGGAGACAGAGAAATACTCTCTTGTGTTCTCTGTACCGTACTTTCCTAATACATTTCACGATATTTCGGCACCTAATGAGAATACCTTGTATTCTATATAAAGGGTTTTCCAATAAGAGGTGTTATTTTAATTAGCCCGCTATTTCGGTAGATGTAACTTTTGGAGCTGTCATTTTTTGACATTTGACAAGTAGAAACTAATAAAAATGGAACGATACACGATTCAACAACGCATAGAAATTATTAAAATTCACTATAACAAGTAAAAAAGCTAGAATTGGTCTAAGACCAATTCTTAGGATACCCTAGATGAATGCCCGTATTAAATTTCGTATGGTCACCGATCTATTCAAGTATTGATTTTGAAGTTGTTTTTCGCATATATTTCTAGAACGGTTTGTCGCACAGACAAAATGATTATAACCAATTTTATAGGATTTCGTATTCTGCAGAAGTTTTTAGTACCATAAAAATGTCTTGGACTAATCGTTTTCAAAGTATACGTAAAAAACCGAAATTTTTATATGGCAACACCAAGAAGGAGTTGGCCGATTTAGTCCATTTTTGACATTTTATTTGCTAAGGTAGTAAAATCATCATGTGCGAAATTTCAGCTCTCTACGTCGACGCGTTCTCAGGCAGTGTCCAAATATATAGCGGAAAACGAAATTTTTATATGGCAACCCCACGAAGGAGTTGCCCGATTTGGCTCATTTTCGAACTTAATTTTACTTTTTTTTTTTAAAGTCTGTGTACAAAATTTCAGCTCTCTAAGTATACGCGTTCTCGAGTTATCGTGCGCACAGACGGACGGACGGACGGACGGACGGACATGCAAAAATCGAAATAACTTTTAATATTATGAATGGGTGTCCAATCCATTTTGCTCTACCATCATTATTTCGAGGTGTTACAAACGGAATGACAAACTTAGTATACCCCTATGATTTCATCTAGGGTATAAAAATGGTGAAAATGTGGCAGAGACGGTTCGTAAAACTCGAACATTTTTGGGTCGTCGTGAAGCACCTTGTTGGACCGCAATACAGAAATTGGTAGAAAAATTCGAGCTGTCGGGACAAGTTAGTGATGTGAAGAATAAAACCCGTGCACGTCACTCAAGAACAGCCGAGAATATTTCTGCTGTAGCCGAAAGTGTTGAAGAAAATCCAGGTTTGTCCATTCCTCGTCGTTCTTTGGAATTAGGCATTCCACAAACGTCATTACACCGTATTTTGCATAAAGATTTGGGTCTTAAGGCTTATAAAGTTCAGTTAACACAAGAACTCAAGCCGGCCGATCATCAACAACGTCGAATCTTTGCTGATTGGGTCCTTGAAATGTATGAAAATGATCCGGAATTCCATCGAAAACTCATCTTGAGTGATGAGGCCCATTTCCACCTCGATTGCTTCGTCAACAAGCAAAATTGTCGCATCTGGGGCTCGGAAAACCCAAGAGATATTGTTGAAAAGCCTCTCTATCCTCAACGTGTGACTGTTTGGTGCGGTTTATGGTCCCGCGGAGTCATTGGACCTTACTTTTTCGAAAATGAGGCTGGAGCAACAGTTACGGTGAATGGATTGCGCTATAGACAGATGATTAATGTTTTTATATGGCCGGAATTGGATGGTATTGATCTGGACAACGTTTACTTTCAACAAGACGGCGCTACGTGCCATACAAGCAACGAAACCATTGATCTTTTACGGGAAAAGTTTCCGGACCGTGTTATCTCTCGAAGAGGTGATCACAATTGGCCACCGAGATCTTGTGACTTAACACCTTGCGATTTCTTCCTTTGGAGCCACGTGAAAGAGAAGGTCTACGCCAACAGCCCAGCGTCGATTCAAGACCTCAAAGATGGAATTCGTGAGGCTATCGAGAACATAGGGCAGCCACTTTGCGATTTGGTTATGGAAAATTTCATGAAAAGGATATGGTCCTATAGGCGTGGTCGTGGTGGTCATTTGGCTGATGTTTTTTTTTCCATTATTAACGGCATACATTCCTCTTTATAATAAAATAAAGATCCGATCATTTATCTCAAAAATTGGCATTTTTCTTTGAATATGAAAATAACACCTCTTATTGGAAAACCCTGTATATCCTGCGGTGATTGCATCTACAGCCAACATAAAAACATCAAAAAGTGGTATTTTGTGTTGGTAGCTCCAACTCTGCCATAGCGCGAAATCGAAAACTATAAAACGTGTGCAATTCTTCCCTATAGGAAAATAACTACGCTTAGTCCATTGTTATAAGTCAGTGCTAGCAAAGCCATTGTCAATTCAGCTATAGCAAGAAAAAGCTGCTACGACCGACGAGTTTTGAATGTCCAAAAGCTAATTTTATACTTTGTCAAATGCCCGCTCTAAGTTACTCCTTCGAAAAAGATAGAGCAGAAAATCTTACTCTAGGTCACTTTAGAGCATTAAACAGTTCAGTTCACTTTAATTCAAAACGCTACACAAGCAAAACAGATCTTATAGTTATGTGTAGGTAGGATAATGGAAAGAATTTAAACATGAACATTACTGAACTAAACTAAACTTTATAGTATTTTAGAGCAGTGCTCTGAATTCATTAAACACGATTTTCTGCTCTAGAGTAACCTAGAGCAGCTATTAACAGACCTAAAGAACGTTATTTACTACTAATTTTCGTGTTATCAAAATAGCAATGACTATGCATAGTATACTGTGACAAGACCTTGCATTTCACGATATGCAGACTACTCTGTATATCGTGCTTGCATTTATTCTTCTACATACGCAAATAATATATACACAGCAGCGCTTTTTAGTCACGAGTGTAAACAACAACAAAGTGCGTTCAGATCAGTTATTTTAATGCTTGACTAGCAGTAAGAAAGTCAACTTTCGGTAATTAGTTCGCACTAGCGCCACTTTTTTTTGTCACAAAAGCAACTATTAAGTAATAAGCTATATATATTTTTGCGACTGAAATATTCGAGATGACTGAACGGGCAATTATTTTATCAAGAAAAATTAGGGGAATTTTTTTCCCATTGTGTTAACAGCACTGTTTGCCTGCCATTACACTTTTACATTTCCTTCTCATTTAAAATTGTGTACATTCGCTCTGTGACTGATATAGCTGTTCTGTCCTGCCTGTTGGCTATCTAACTGGTTTGACATTGGACTGGTTGGCAGAGTGGAATGGAATAGAAAGAAAGAAAGAAAACTAAAATCAGAGTATCCGTCAAGAGATGAACAAGGAGGTAGGTGCCCGTGCCATACCATAGCAAACTAAAGACAAGGCAAAGAGCAAAACAGTTTCAAGCAGCACAGAAATTGAATCGAATTGCGTAGCATTGGAATTTTGTTAAAACCAAGTACTTTGTTTCTCGATTAAGGTAGTAATATTTTATTAAATATGTAAAAACGAGTAAAATCTATAGTAAGGATAATTCCGTATGAAGTGCTCTAATGTGTTGTAAATGTAATTCGCAGTAAATCGAAAAAATGTGTTTGCCACAAACGAAAATGCAAATGGCACTTGGGACTGTTTTACCAAGTGACGTTTTATTGCACGGAACTTTTTAAAAACTTGTAAAGACGAGAGGAGTATTTATAAAATAAAATTTCGGGCTGCGTTTAATATTTTGTGATTAGTGTTTCAAACGTCACACGTTGCAGAATAGTTTTTTAAAATACCTCATTTCAAGCGAATAAAGGTGCGGACGGATTTAATTTTTCTTGAATGAACATTCCTAAAATGTATAAAAGATGGACGAGTTTAAAATCTTCTGGTCAGTTTTAAATTGTGAAAAGTGTGCTGTTATTTCTGAAATATATACTTTTTCATAGTCTGGAAAAGCAGATGAAAATTTCATTTCCATTTATCGTCCATTTTCTCGCTTTTATTTATCCGTCATACTTTTTTTTGTCTCCCGTGAGCACTCTATTCTCTCTGCTGTGGCATGTCAATAAATAAACCAACACAAACTCGGTAAACAGCTGATTATTGATAAATTTACAGTAAAGGGAGTGGTATAAGTGCAAATAAAGTTAGTTGCGTTGCTACGTACAAATATATTGATCGTGTTATGTCAATTCATTTTTGTTTTGATTCATGTTTCCGTCAATATATCTGTCTCACTTTAATTTATGTCTTGATTTCTCTTTTTTCATTCAACCTTGTCATTTCAATGCGCTTCTGCTATGTAAATACATACATATATGATTATTCTTATACTGCGGGTAGGTAGTGCAAACTCAGTTCCAATAAAAATTAAAAGTAATTCGATTTGGCTCTTCGAGATCTTGATTTTATATTTTTTGTTGTAAATTATAATACCTAAAAATATGTTTGCAAATGACGTTGTGTGTGAAAACTGTTTTGTGAACAGGTTTTTTTGCTTCCATAATTTTCTTAAAAATATTAAACGGGATTAATTGATTTAAAGCAATATTTCCATAAATTTAAGTTAACAAAAAGCATCAACTTTTGTATGATAATCAGTCTGCAATTAGTAACTCGTATTGGCTATAGAATTTTCGTTTGGAAACTGAACAAGTCTATCTGGAATCAATTACCAAAACAATAAATGAGTTTAGACCTACCCACTGTATGCTTATGTGCTTCCGTTTGTATCTCAGATTTCAGGTGGTTGCGCGAGCCATTACAAAAGAGCCCGCACACCTCGGACTAGACCCTTTTGTGCTCCGGCCCGTGGGAAGCCATCTTAGTACGAGTGTTCTTTTAAAACAATATAGAAAGTTGAATAATTTTATTTATTTTTTTTTGATTCTGCAGTGAAAATGTTGAAATTAGGAAAAGTATAAGTATAGTAATTGTCTTACTCTAGATTAATGGTAATGTTCTAGGGTATACAGAAACAAGTTGTTACATACATATGTCCGTGAAATAACTTAAACCGATTTTATACGAACAACAGCAATACTAAAATTACAAAAACAATTACACGTACATACTAGGATACAAACAACATTTCTTTGCTGCAATGTGTTGGAAAAATTTGTTTTAATAAGCCTTATTCTGATGGTCATGTCACCTATGCACCTGCTTTCACAGAATTACTAACGAGTTAAGTTACAACTAATAAATAACACTGAATATAAGTTACTGAAGAAATAAAGTCATATTTAGCAATTACCTATAGGTACCTACATACAGGGTGTTTCCTCCTAGGTGGTCCATAGATCAGGAAGTGATAGCATTCACCTAGCAAATAGAAAATTGATTGGGGTCCATATCAACCGTTTCGGAAATACAGGTTTTCACAAAACACCCTGTATCTTAAAAAGTACAGGGAACGGTCACCATTAAGAACTCTGCATGCAGAACTTCATGGCCTTTCTAACGTTATTGTGGTCTAAACTAAAAATTTCGATTTTCTTACTTCTGTAGACTTTTAATTTAACCTATTACACCTTATGTCCTAACTAGCCGTTAAATAGTTTTCACTCTTCTCCTATTCAGGTCATACAAATTATCTTTGAGAATTTCGTTTTTCGCTATATAGTGCGCACTGCCTGAAAATATGTCGACGTAGAGAGCTGAAATTTGGTATAAATAAAATTTCAAAAATTGACGAAATTTGGTAATCTCTTCTTGGCCATACTAAACTTTGGTTTTTATCTATTCTATATATTTGGACACTGCCTGAGAACTAGGGATGTGTCGTTCCGTTCCGAGGAATTTGCGGAACCGGATCAAGGTATATAAAATACAAGGGTTGTGTTCAACTTTTGGCTAGAGCCAAATTGGTTTGTACTTTGGGAGTGAAGCCAAAGTAGCTTGACATTTGTTTGAGCTGGCTATAACCAAAAGTTGAAAACAGCCAAGGTATTCCCATTAAAATGTTCACACATTGAACGTGACTAATGTGTATACATTTTTATAGGAAAGACAGAGAGGAGAGAGTATTGTCAAAGATAACCTAATAAGAAGATAGGACACAGCCGAACAAAATTGTAAATTTTTCGTGTTTTTTTTTTAAGACCGAAACCAGTAATGTCATATACTTTCGTCTTTTGCATGAATGGGGAAAAAGAACTTGGCTATGCACTATTGTAGTGCGATTGAGACAACGAGCTAAAAACAAAAATTAAGAGAACGTAGGACGACAAAATCTTATTGAATCCCTCAAAATCCTATCAAACTATTCATAATAATAATAATGTACTATTTCGGGTCACATTTCGGCCAAGGTGCTAAAGTAGATAAATTTCTCTCAAATGAAATTCTCTCCCGAAAATATCAGAATCTAGTATGAGTTTCTCTCACTTAATCTCTCCGAGCAAAACGAATGTAAAGAGAAGAACGTGCTGCTCAAATAGCATAGAAATTACACTAACAAAAATTGGTTATGCTATAAAAAACATTGGATATTTCTCACAATATTTCATCAAAAACCGGGTTTCACAAGGGCGCGGGAACATTTTATTATGAAAGTAAAACCTTAAAACCCCGCCCCTTCTCATTTATTTACTAAAATAAATCATTCGCAATTCTGTTTTGTTGCATGCAATTGGGCTTTCTTATTTTTTTTATCTTTATTCATAAAAGTTTTAAAGAGAGTTTGCTTTTTCTTCTTTTTTTCTTGCCGTGTGCATTTTAAATGTAAAACAATCGGAAAACTCTTCAGCTTTTAATAAAATATAAGCATATAAAATTGTCGATTCATTTTATCAGTCAGTACTTTGACAAGCTTTGGACAAAAACTTTCACGAGGGACTGAAGTTGTTGGTATACAAAGCCTCATTTTTAATTATTGTAACAGAAATTAAACTTAGAAAAAAACGCGCCTCAGTTTCACCAACAAATTTAAAAAACAAAGCCAGTAAGCGGGATTTTCCAACTTGGTTTTGTACAATTGATAAATATATACATACTATATTTCTTCGAATGTTCGCAAATGTCTAACTCTTTCCAGCATTGAGAATGGCCAATAACATTACACATGCCACTTTTCGCAGTGCATGTCAAGCTCTGAATTTATTGGAGAGCGACGAACACTGGGATGTGTGCATTAATGACGCGGAAGCACGTCAAAGCCAAATTAAATTCATGCATTGTTTGCAAACATATTGACCGGCTGCTCTCCTTCAACAGAGTTATTGGAGAAATATAAATTGCACATGGGTGAAGAATTTTACGTCGAATACAGCAAGGAAAATTCAAATTAACATGGATTTCAGAGCAGAAATCTACAACGAAGCGTAGATTATCATTGATTCTCATTGAATTTTGTCCTTAGAAATCTCGAACAAAGTTCTCAATCAATTGGGAATGCATCACCAAATCGATCTTCTGCTGCTTCATTCGAAGAAGAATTGCGATCTTTTGTCGTATATGCAATCAAATATATCTGAGCTAACGCTTGAGCAAAAAGGCATTTACGATCAAATAAAGCAGAGTATCAACGGAGGTGGAGAAATCATCTTCTTAGATGCGCTAGGAGGAACTGGTAAAACGTTCCTAATTAGATTGATTCCGGCAGCAATTCGATCCCAAAATGACTAGCTCTTGCGTCGTTCGGAATAGCTGCGACATTGTTACCAGGTGAAAGAACTGCAAGCATTACCTGCAAATCTTCGATAGAAACCAGCGAACGAAATAAATGGTTGCCTGAAATACTCCACTTTGTGGCAACACGTAAATACGTTAAAAATAACTACAAATATGCTCGTCCAGCTGCAAAACGATCGATCAGCTGAAATATTCTCACATCAAATTGGGAACGGAATGGTGCCGGTTGATCAAAAGAAGAATTGATTGAAAAAGTATTTACCAATATTCAAACCAATTATAAGAATCACGATTGGCTGAGTGAACGAGCTATTTTTGCGCCCAAGCACAAAGACTTCTACGAACTTAACAATATTATTCAGTCTAGAATTCGAAACGGGGCAGTCACATACAAGTCCGTCGACACTATTGTGATGATGATGAGGTTAATTAAGGTCGCCGCACACTTACCGGCACAGACAAAATAGGCAAAATATTTTTATATGAGACCAAGTTAGCTAATTCACATCAACCGGCAACGACAGATACCGGCACGTAACGGAAACTTCATTGCCGGTCGCTATCGGTGCCTAGAAACCAGACCGGCCTTTGTCGGTTGCTGGTCTAGTTGCGATGCTAAATATGGGATCACTTGTATAGTTTTCGCTCGATACTTACCTTAATTGAAAGTTTCCTTTTAGTTTTATGTTGCTATTATGTGCACAAGAAATGCCGGTGCCGCTCGATGCATGTCTGTGCCGGTAAGTGTACATCGACCTTTATCCAACAGAATTTTTGAATTCACTCGACCTCCCAGGGATGCCACGGTTCGTACTGCAATTGAAAATCGGCGTGCCAACTATCATGTTGCGAAATATCAACCAGATAAGGCTAGGGAACACACGTTTCATTTTTTACGGGAGGACGGGCAGCATACCAATACTACTGCAAGCAAATATTTTCGACCAATTTATAATTGTGAAATTTCTGAACGGATTGGTGTGAAGTTCGTTTACCTGCGATTTGAGGAGATAATATAATAATTAATTAATTATGATACCGTTATTATTTATATAAAAAACTAACTTAATTGAACACGCACGCAATTAAACCCTGCAATCATATAGAACTATCGCGGAGCAAAATCATTGTGCTGGCACGTCTAGGCACAAGGGGAGCAAAATACTCTAGCTTCGTGCTGAGGCGTGTGTTTTGGCCCAAAAGATTTGCAACGACATGCAGCTTACATTTAAAAAAACGACGTCGGTAAAGCAGCATTCTTGAAAGAGCCTTTCAAAGGTGAAGATGTCATTGCAATTTAAGAGATTGCTATTCCCAATTTGATTGGCGTTTGCAGTCACCATCAACAAAGCTCTGCAGCTCGTTTCTGTAACTATCAAATAGAGAAAATTTCAATTCTCTATTTCACGTCAGTTTGATGTCATTGGGTCTTCCCACACGAGAATTCTTGAATTCTTGATGCAGTATGCAAACCGGTTTTTTAGGGAAGAGATGAAAAGACGCGAAGAGATATTTCTTTGCGTTTTTTCACCTCTTCCCTAAAAATAACGGTTTATATACTGCATCCAGAATACTCGTGTGTGATTACAAATTCTCACCACTGTGTTTCTGTATGAAACTACTATATTCTCTATTATGCCTATTCACAATATGAATAGACATATAGAAGTGTTTCTATAATGCCACGAGTAGAGTTTCGCTTCTCTATCGGTTGCGAATACTCTCGTTGGCATTCTTGTCATTGAATTTGAGGACGATACTTGAAAAATGTTTGCAAAAAGTTAAAATAAACGGAAAATGAGTTAGAACCTTTATCTATTTTTACTTTTTGAAAAATCTTTACATAGTTTTTAAACTGTATCATATAACTGCGAACAATGACAGCATCCAATAAATTAGTAGGCTTTGAATTTCTTTCTACCTCAATTACTGTTTCAAAGTCGCTTTCATCCCATACAACTCACCATGCCTTTCTCTACTAGTATATACAGAAACGAATAAATTCAACTAGTAAAGTTAAGGATGGTGAATTTGCTTGACGTCATTGAATAGAGAATTTTCTCAAATTACAGAAACGAACTGCTGAGGGCCAAACTTTAGAATTGTGCGGCTTAGATCTGAGCATGGATTGCTTCTAGCATGGAGAATTGTCATATGTTGCGTGCTCTAGAGTCGGCGAACAGACCACATTTAGACCTACTAAGACAATGGAATAACAAAAAAATATTGTATACCCAACAAGCATTGTGAAATGAAATATTTTAGAAACGCGCTCTTTCATTTTTCTTTTCTTTTCCATTTAACCAGACTGAGGCCCAAAATACATTCACGGCCTCAGGCCACAAGGCACTTAAGGCTTGTGGCCGACTGCTGAAGGCAACTAAGTTACATTCACGGCCACTGGCCACAAAAAGCCATGCTTCTGAATATGCATAAACGTATGTATTTGCAAGTAATTAATCATTTTTCCTTCCATTTTTTTTTTTTGCGGAATTATTACAATACAATATAAATTAGTTTACACAAGTAAACAACTTTTCTGATTGATAAATAAAATTCCGATTAATTACAAATCCCCCGCCATATTGAATAACCTACCATTCTTACTTCAATGTTGGTAGTACCGGGGCCACGAGCCACCAAATTTAAGATTTGATCAAATTTGGCCACGGCCACAGCGTGGCTTGAGACCTGTAGCCACGAATGTAACTTTGACAATACAATTACATTGATTCAGAGGCGTGCATCCAGTGGCCTGTGGCTTGTGGTCGTGAATTTATTTTGGGCCTGAGCCACAGAAACCCGTGTCCGGGTACAGCTAGCAGTAAATAAAATTTCTAAAATGAACTGAATCATGCAACACTTTCTTGGTGTTCCATACAAAACTTAGTTTTCACTTTAATTAACTTTTTTTCATCTAGCATAATATTATTGGTCTTAGACCAATTATAACTTTCTTTTGTTATTTGTACTTACGAATTTCAGAATAAAATTACCACATCGGTGGTTTGCGTTGGAAGTTACTGTTAAGGGCTTGTTCACGAGCGCGATATATCGCAGGCGACAGAGCTCTGCTTGTCTGTAGCAATGTGGTTGTCACAAAACATTCTTACTCTTTCTACGTTTCGTGCGATAAAAGAATTTATCGCAGCAATACTCTTAGTTTGGATGCGATTTTCACCTTAACCTCAACATTTATGTTTGTTTTCATTTGTAATCGGATGCTAAAGTTCCGGAGTGATGTCGAAATTTAAATAATTATATAAATATATCGATATAAAAATATAAGCATATGTAAATTTCACAATAATATTTTCTTGCCACCAAAAAACAAAATAAATTAAGTTGTAGCCGCTATCAACCTTTCGAACGTATCGCGCGATAAAAACTGCAAATAGAGATAGATCTGAATAGAGTATTATGTACAAATTTATTAGCTGTTAGTAGTACTAATCTTTCAAAATTAGTGTCGGAAAGCGCATGTGCGCATGTCTTCTCGGAGAATAGGTCTGTTTAATTAACTCGAAAAAAGTTCAGAGCAGAGCAGCTCAACTTAGGTTAACTATAAAAAGTAGAGCAGAAAGGAAAAATTTTCTGAGATCTGTCACCAAAAACACAATTGTTTACATTAATGCAAAGAAACCTTTGTTTAACACGAAAACACAATTATTATTTAAATTATTCCACTAGAATAGTCCAGAAATTTATTTTTTCCACAAAAAACGCAAATTATTTGAATTGTTATCAGAACACAATTTACAGTTGTCAAATGCCTGCTCTCCGTTACTCCTTCGAAAAGGTAGAGCAGAAAATCTTGCTCTAGGTTACTCCAGTTCACTTTAGACCAGACTCATTAAATACAGTTCAGTTCCCTTTAGAGTACTTTAGAACAGTGCTCTGAATTCATTAAGCACGATTTTCTACTCTTTTCTACTCTAGAGTAACCGAGAGCAGCTCACTAAACAGACCTAATTAATTATAGTCGCGAAGGAGTCTTTTAGCTGGACCTGTGCAGTAGTGACGCGTAAAGATAGACTTTTCTATATGGGATATTTATTTAGCATATAAACATCGAGAGTTTAGATCAGACAAATAAAGACGGTATTGCTTTCCTACTTCACCTTTGTGTATATTTAAGGCTGAAGCTGTAGTGTTACATCTATAATAATTACCTTTATTGGTTAAACTCAACTGTTGTTATGCATTGCAAAACACTACCATAGACTGCAGTCCACATCATATTGACAAGATTGCTCTAAAACTTTTAAGAAAATTTGGCATTGTTAGTTATTGCAAGTATTCTGGGAAGAGCTGTTTTGTCTTAAATAATGTAAATAAGGCGATCTATATTAGCATAACTCGCAGTGCTACTGCTAAATTTGTTACATTATCTGTAATGCTAATGCATGCAGTAATGCATTACGTATTATAATGCATTATGATGTAGCTCTTTAGGATCAAGCTAGTTTGCAGGATAAAACTACATATCTACCGCGGAAGCCGAGGACACGGAATGGACCCCCAGAAGCCTCAGCTTTTTATCGTTAAAGCAGAGGAGGATCCGCGACAGTCATGTCACTAGTACATAAACAATGGGAGATTGGAACTCAACTAGACATTGAGAGAATGGAGAACCGGAAGTTATGATGATAGAATTCGCCAACCCTAGACAAATAAGAAACTACCTTGAGCTTAAGACCATAGACCAGCATCCCCAACATCCAGATAGATTTAAGAAGGAGGCGCACCCAGCGACTATACCACCAGAATATAGAATAAAGATAAGACAGAGCTGGGGGAACAAGCACGAAGCAGAAGAAAGCCAAAACCTACGAAATGTGTGCACGCAAATAGTAGGAGTGGCTGGGAAAAACTAAAGAACTAAAATACTAAGATAAGAAGTGCAGGGTCTCGTGCAGCTATGTGTCAAACGGAAACTATATGCGAATCGGTGTGACGGCGTTATGGTGCACCAATCTGCCAACCGCCGCCCGGGGTATTATTCAACCTGGTACTAAAGTGGTTTCGCTCAGTATGGATTGTAGATACAGTAGGCAAGTAATTCCAAATGCAATGTTGTCTTATCCTGGTTTCTTTAAGAGCCTCTTAATGTTTATGAAGTTTACTAGATATTGTCAATGTTTTACTCTACGGCTTTTGGTGTTATGCGTAGCTCTAAGGGAAGATTGGATCTGTTCTACTCTCGTTTCTGAGTTTCTAAACTCTTATAGATTCTGTCTCGCGCAGGCTAGGTATCGTGCGTCTTATGTCTTTGTACAACGCTTGGTTTCTTATTCGCGTTTCGCGTGGGCTTGCAAAAGTTATTTTTATTTTGTCTTCCACTGTGAGAATCTATTGTACTTTTTTAAAAAAATCCATTTGAATTCCCTTATTCCTCCACATTTTTTTTTTATATCATTTGCTTTCAAGAAGTCTATATCTATAATTCTATTAGCTCTTCCCCTACTACACGCAAACATATTACTTCACTCGTACATCTCCATATTGGTTCTCTATGCACTTGCGTATACTCTGACATGAAACATTGAAAGTTCTTTAGTTTATAGAGAAATACTTCATACGAAGCTTGTATTGTGTGCATGCAAATCTATTTAAATGTCTTTCTAATGAAAATATTTGTGCCTTGCTTTTTAACCCTTAAATGCATGATTTATCAAATTTACATGAAATTATTGTTGTTTGTGCATATGCATCGGTTGAATAAATTCAGAAAAATATTTAAAACAATTATTTTGTATTATAAGTATTTTAACTCACAAAAAAGTAATATGCATTTAAGAGTTCTGAATATTATTGACGAAGTTTAAATTCATTATAAACAGACATTTTTTAAGCAAACACTTGTTTAAATTGTTTGAGTACTGTGAAACTAATTATAATTCTATCAGTTTGTAAATAAAAGTCTTCTTATTGTTCCACTATTTTTGATTTATTTTTTTAACGTTTTCGGTAGCCACGCTCCATCTTCAGATATCTTTGGTTTTCAAACTAAAAATTATAGCTAGACTACTATGATAAAATGGAAAGCAAACAGTGCCTCAAATTCAATGACGCAATACGTTTATGTACGTTTTAAACTATCTGTTAACAGAAGTGATAGGCGAATGATAACAATATTAATGATCTGATAAAAAAATAAATCAAAAATAGTGGAACAATAAGAAGACTTTTATTTAAAAACTGATAGAATCATTATAAACATGTTTATTTTTTTATCCCATCACATTTCACTTCAAAATAATGTATAAAAAAAAAACAAAAACTTAAAACAAAATTAAAATAAAACTAAATAAAAACTTTTTAGTTGACGAATATTAGATAATTGTTAATTTTTCATGAAACTCCACAAAACAATTGTCATTCTTATTGAAACATAGGGCTACACAACACTTGCGGTAAGTGATACACGTTTTGGATATACGTAGTGGTAGCTTACACTTTACACGATCTCCATTCCACTGCGGAAGATGATCAATTTGGTAATGGCGCACATAACGTGGTGGTATAGGAGCCGTGGGTCCCTTCGTTTTCTTTTCATTATGCTGTTGAGCAACTGATCCTACTGAAGGTCTTCCCGGTTTTGCATAATTGGTGGTACCAATTTTACACGGGGCAAATCAATAAAACGATAAAACAGCCTCATGTACCAATTCCTGGATTTCATCGATATTCTATTCTTTCCTATAAAACTGTCCGTAAGGTCTACACGATTATATATATCAAAATCTGTATCAGCTTTATCAATAATGGCTTTGGAATTATCATTAAAATGAAGAACAGATAGAATTTTTTCGAAATAATTCAAAGGCATCGTGTTTTTGACTAGTTCAAGACCTACATTTTTGTCCCAGTAAAGTTTTATATTTGAAAACTTTGCTACAGATGACAATATCATAATGGAGAACAATGACTATTTTAGTTAATTATGCAGAATCATAATCACAAAAAAACCAATTAATTCAGTGAAAGAATTATTGAAATCGGATAAAAAATGACGAAGTTATAGCTATTTTAGCGCCGCATTCTCAAAAACGCGCTCTAGCATGATGACGTCACTATACACAATACAATTCGCGGTCTAACGCAGCGCGAGTGTAGTTGCTGCGCCGCCGTGATAGAAAGCGCACGGGATTGGATTTGTTTTGTATTTATTTCATAAAATATTCATAAAATATCGTCTTATAAATATTATATTGTGCAAACTGGCATCGTGCGTGTTGTGTACCGTGACGTCATCACCAGATTCGCCGTTTTTAATTTCCGTTTTTTTAAACTTCAATAACTTTGTCATTTTTTGACGGATTTGAGTCATTCAAAAAGAAATATACTTAGAAATATATATTGCTTTTGATCTGATATATTAAATTTGAATATCTTGTAGTAAGATTGTTCTCCATTCCAATACATTTGAAAAGATCATATTTTGTATTTAATTATAAATGGAACTGCAATTGTCTTTTATCACTGAATATAAATTGCTTTCTTCAACAATTTCATCCAAAAGCTCGTCGTCAAAAAAATACCTGAAGAATTGGTACGGATTTTCCAATCTTGTATGTGTGATGGCAATTCTGTAAAATGTTTCTCCTGTTCAACAACTTAGATGTTTGCTTTTTTCCGAAGTGGCTTTCTCTTGTCTGTAAAATCTGACTGGCTTATATTGTCTACATTAAGGCTGGCTGTGGGAAGAGACACTACTGAACTTCTTCCTAAACTTACAGAATCCGAAACAGTTCAATCTGCATGAAAATTTTGTGGAAGCTGGAATAAATTCTTTTAAGTCGTCTTCATCGATTTCCAATCCGTCTTCACTGTCACTAGACATATTCAACAGCAAATTAAGTATATCATGCTCCCTCGTCGCCGTCATGTTTCTTTGGAAATTTTCCAAATATCCTAGAAACTGAAAAATAAAATCTAATAAACAATATCACTCCTTTCTGCATGATGTGTCATATATGGCACAAAGATAATTTTCCGTATGAAAATGTGCCAAATTCGGTTAAAAGTTATTTATTATAATAACTTTGAAATAAGCTGTTAGCGCACTGCTCAACTAGTCAACAAACACTGTAAGAAAATACTGTTACGCGCCACAAAGTAATACAACCGACATCTATTGGGAATGGAAACAACCTTAGGTTAGTGACATCTTAGTAAACTTTGGGTTCAGACAGTGAAGTGAATGAAGTAAATTATTTGGATTGCGATAATTAGACGTACAGTACTAGCGATAACTAAAGAGTTATTTGATAATTGTTTGTGAATTGTGAGAGTAAGCAGTAAAGTTAAACAAAGAAAGACCTTTTGAATTATATCTGAAATATTTAGTTTTTATTTTTTCCCGGACGGAAAACATGTAAAATCCAACCTCGAGTGGCAGAAGTTGGTTAGTGGGGTTGACAGCGCGAAGTTATTATTCAGCTAGCCTAGTTGCAGAGAAATAATAGCAGCCTTGTTATACTCGTATATGGAAGTGTAGGAAACAATGACTGCGCAGTCACAATCGACACTGGAGCTTCCACATCACTTATTAGAGCAGATCTTGTCAAGAATAAATGGCCTTACAACACCATCAAATATTTACTAAGAACTGCAACTGGAGCAGCAGCACAGATTTTTGGAGAAATAACTTTGGATGTTCAACTAGGCGAACTACTCTTTCCTCACACTTTCCTGGTTTCAAACATCATGGATGAATGCATTCTTGGAGTAGACTTTATGACCACATATAAAATAATTCTAGATGTCGGAGAACAGATACTCAAATATGGCAACATAGAAATTCCTATGAGACTAGGAGGAGGTACAGATTATCCTGCAAAAATAAGGACGATGGTCTGTGAGAATATTACTCTCTGCATGCTACGAGACGCTAGTATAAACAAAGCTTACTGATGACATCGGGACCTGCCGATTCTATTTGATGGAACCTAACCCTACAAAAGTTACATCGAACATCATTGTAGGTAAGACTTCAGTTAAGGCAGAAGGTGCAACATTAATTCCAGTCAGAGTGCTCAACACATCCGAAAATGTGGTACAACTAAAGGAAGGAGCTATCTATAATAGTACTAATGTCAAGGAGACAAAACCTATAACAGCTACTACTCAACAGGTTCAACAACTTCTTTTGTCCCGTGCCTTACGTGAACAACAACACAACGATGCTAAAGAGGTGATCGATGAATTTTCGGAATTATTTGCAATGAATGGTGATGATTTCGGTAAACCAAAAGTCCAGCATCGGATCGATACAGGAGATTCTAGAGCCATTCGGCAAATACCACGAAGACACCATTAGCCAAACAATCAGAAGTTGTAGATATGATAAACTCCATGAAGAAACAAGGCATAATAGAGGAATCTAACAGCCCTTGGACATCGCCGGTTGTTCTGGTTAGGAAAAAGCATGGCAGCACCCGATTCTGCGTAGACTACCGCCAACTAAATAACGTGACGAGAAAAGATAGCTATCCATTACCAAGGATTGATGACACGTTGGATACCCTTTCCGGAGCGCAATGGTTTTCCACATTGGATTTGAAGAGTGGTTACTGGCAAGTGGAAATACATCCCGAGGACCGATATAAAACTGCTTTCTCAGTTGGCAGTGGCTTATGGCAATTCAAAGTAATGCCATTTGGGTTATGTAATGCTCCAGCCACATTCGAACGACTAATGGAATGTGTTCTACGTGGTTTAACCTGGAAAACATGTCTTGTCTACTTGGATGACATAATAGTTATCAGAAGGACATTCAAGGAACATAAAAACAACTTACGAGACGTACTTCAAAGACTCAAAGATGCAAAATTGAAGCTCAGTGCGAGTAAATGTGCTCTATTCAAAGATGAAGTTAAATATTTAGGGCACATAGTTTCATCACAAGGAGTAAGAACCGATCCAGAGAAGATAGAAGCCGTCAAAAATTGGCCAGGTCCAAAAGACAAATATCAATTACGGAGTTTTCTTGGTTTAGCTACCTACTACAGGCGATTCGTGAAAGGTTTTGCAGATATAGAAAGGAGCCTACATCAACTTACAGAAAAAGGAAAGCCGTTCATATGGTCGGATAAATGTAACGGGAGTTTCGAAATTTGTGCTACTTGCTATTGTAAATTCAACAAAACATTTCCATAAATATCTCTACGGGCAGAAATATATCCTCCGCACTGACCATGCAGCGCTCAAATGGCTTTTGCAGTTTAAGAACCCTGAGGGGCGAGTGGCGAGATGGATAGAGCGACTCCAAGCTTATGTCTTTGAAATCCAGCACCGAAGAGGACGTATCCATGGAAATACAGACGCCCTTTCACGACGTCCATGCAAACTTGAATGCAAACATTGCTTTCAGGTGGCAGAAAAAGAAACAAAGTTAACTATATATATATGATAATGGTGGAACCATCGACAGGCTGGGACAAAGAGAGCTTGCGAACAGCACAACGAGAACACCCAGACATGTATCACCCATTCTTGCTTGGAAAGAAGACATGGAAAGACCACAATGGAAGGATGTTTCAGAGAGGAGAAACTGAAGAGCTACTGGGCTCAATGGAATTATCTCCACGTTGAATGCGGTATATTAAAACGTAAGTGGGAGGCAACTATCGGTGAGTCATTCCGGATGCAGATAGTCGTCCCAGTGGATCATCTGGAGGACATTTGGGGGTGAATAAAACAATTTACAAAATACGAGAAAGGTTTTAATGGTTACATATGCGAGAGAATGTGGAGGAGAAATATAATGGAGGAGCCCCATTTGAGAGGATGAAGATATTGCTGGACCTTTTCCAGAAACGGATAACGGTAGCTGTTACATATTAGTTGCCATTGACTATTTCAGTAAATGGTCTGAAGCTTATGCAATCCCTAATCAAGAGGCAACCACGGTGGCGGAACAATATGTAATAATGCATTGGGTCAGTAGATTTGGTGTGCCTAACAACTTCATTCGGAACAAGGACGGAACTTCGAAACACGGACTTTCCAAGAGATGTGTAAAATGCTGGGAATAAGAAAAATTAGAACAACTCCTCTGCATCCACAATCTGATGGCATAGTAGAGCGCTTCAACAGAACAGTGGTCGAGCATCTAAAGGAAGTAGTCGACTATCATCAACGCGATTGAGATCGACATATTCCCATGTCCCTAATGGCCTATTGATCAGCTTTCACAACACGACCGGACAAACTCCAGCAAATGTCATATTCGGAAAGGAAATGCGTTTACCTAGCGACCTCAAGTTTGGTACACCCAGAGGTGAACAAAAGTTACCAGACGATTATCGTTCGGAACTTGACAACGATTAGCGAGGCCACGAGAGCAAAATTAGCAGTAAATACCGATCGGACGAGACCCGCTATGACTACGTGGTAATTCAACCGGATTCAATGAAGGTGACCTTGTTTGTCTGTACAACCCGAAACGACGTAAGGGACGTTCTCCTAAATTACAACAACACTGAGAAGGACCATATTCAGTAGTGACTAGAATTAATGACGTAGTATACAGAATTCAGCGTGATACAAGAGGCAAAAGAAAATCGTTCATCTGGATCGTTTGTGTCAATACTGCGAGCATCAAGACCGTGGACACCTGTTTGGCACGAACAATTTTAAGAATGGGGCAGTTTTACGCGCCACAAAGTGATACAAGCGACATCTCTTGGAAATGGAAACAACTTTAGGTTAGTGACATCTTAGTAAAATTTGGGTTCGGAGAACGGAATATTCAGGAAGGATCTAGGATAATTTGTTATAAATACGGCACTACTCACATCCAGGAGGTGGAGTCTTATTTCAGACAGTGAAGTGAACGAAATAAACTACGTACTAGCGATAACTAAAGAGTTGGTTTGATAATTGTTTGTGAATTGTGAGAGTAAGCAGTAAAGTTAAACAAAGAAAGACCTCTTGAATTATATCTGAACTATTGAGTTTTAAATAACGAACCAAGGCCAAGCTCGTAACAATATGTTATGTAGCTCATACTACTTAGAAACAACAACGGAAAAGAATTCGCAGCCACGCACAATATTTCTTACAAATTGTTCAGCATGAATTTCTAGGAAAATTTTCTGAATAGACGTATTTTCAAAAGGAAAACCAGATAGTGTCATAAATGGCACAGTATGCCTGGAGGTTATGGTTGCTGGCTCCACGTCCTAAATATTTCACAATCTGGTAGGGGTCTTTCCAACAAGCAATAAATTGTATGGGAGGGGGAGAGGCTGAAATGCTTCATTTGGTCATCTCTGTTTTTATGTGCTTTCATTACTTAATACCCTGTAGCCTTCTTTGAATTTAAGGTAAAAACACTATAGAAAACTGTTTTTTTGTTGCATATAATCTTTAACTACATAATTAAAAAAATCTACGTCTTTGCAACGGTATGGCGACTGTTGGGAACCGTCGTAATGGTATGGCATTGTGATTCTCGTGAATAGCAGTGCGCTACTGCCATATTTATTTTCATGGACTACAAAAAAACGTAAGAGTTTTTATGTAACAAATCATTTGAATACCGTAATTTTTCTGACAAGTTTAATTAATTAGCCTGTAATTACGCCATCCCCGCCAGTCCTAAAATTATGATTTTCGTTTCTTAAATCACCTAATTCAATTCTTTAAGGGTCGCCAGAATGATCATTGCGCAATGATGCAATAACACCAATTATCATTGATATGTTCCGTGTGTCTAGGGTATAAGTTTGCTGTTCACTTTCAGTGTTGCCAACCAAAAAATTATATATGTGGTAGGCAACTTCACATCAAAATAAGTAGTACCAAAATAAAAGCACTATTTCTACCCTATTGTTGTTAAAGAGGTTTAACACTCCTAAATTTTATTTTGGACATAATTGCTAAATATACTAGTTTGCTTTATATTTCTAAAACTTTCAACGAAATATTGCAATTTCTCGTCGGTGAAATATCGAGAGAAAAAACAAGTATTATTAGAGTTAAACCATTAAAAAATGCGCCACTAAAAATGAAAAAAACTCGACGTTATTTGCTAGATCTAGGCTTTATCTCTCTAAAATTGTCACAAAATAAAGAAATGAGAATACCTACTAAGCGGAATTTGATTTGAAAAAAATCAATTTTTACCATTTTTTACAAGTTACCGAGCTAATATCTCCATTCCAATACATTTTTTTTTATTTTTCTCGACGTTATTTACTAGACCTCTTCGTTACCTTTAATTTAAGATATAAATCATTTTTCTGCTACAAATAGTTTGCTAGGAATTCGCATTGAAAAATGTATGAAACTTGCAAATCTTGGTACTGACTCCTCTTAAAAACGAAAATTGAGTGAACGTGGGATTAACCGAATGATAAAATCTTCTTAAATACCTTGGAAATCCTTTCAAACTATTCATAATAATAAACATCGGATCACACTACCTCAATTTTTTAAAGAAAATGATAAATTTCGCAAATGTGCTGAAAGAAGATGTAAAGGTTCTGTCAAATAAAATTCTCATTATTCTGGAAAATATCAGAGAATGCAGCATGAGTTGCACCCACTTAATCTCTTCAGAGCAAAACTAATGTAAACAAAAGCACGTGCTTTTCAAATATCATAGGAATTCAGAAACATACATTGGGATTACAGCAACAAATTTTGGGATACTTCACTCAGTATTGCAGAAAAACGTGTTTTCACAAAAGTGCGGGAACATTTTATGAGAGTAAAATCTAAAAACTCCGCCCTTCTAATTTATTTACGAAATGAATCATTTGCCATTGTTTCGTTGCATGTAATCTGCGCTTTCAAATTTTTTGTCTTTATTCGTAAAAGTTTTAAAGAGAGTGATTTTCTTTTAATTTCTTCTTCTTCTTTCTTTCCTTTTCTAGACTCTTCATTTTAAATGTAAAACAATCGGAAAACTCTTTTGTGTACCAACTTGTTATTAAGTTAACTTTGGTGTAAATCTTTCACAAGCACGACCGCATTCCTGCAGCCCAGCTGAGCTCAATCGTATTCGATATATTGCACTCGTGCACAAGCCAAATATCAAGGTGCTGTACCGAGCCAAAAGATAAAAAACCATTTGATTTATTGCCATTTCATATTTTGTATCCTTTTGTTTTATCATGCTTACAGCATTTAGGTGATCTTATTTTCTAGTAATTATATCTTTGCTGACTACAAATTTTATTCAATTACCCTATACATAATTTTTAATTAAAATCAACAAAAGTAATTTTTCTTTCATTACAGAACAATAAGACATCATACACCAGTAGTAATTTTTGTCGGGCAGTTAACTTGTGAGTTGACTTAGAATTCTTCGATTTAATACTTTCGCGAGGTAAATCGTATATCTTTAGGAGTAAAGTAAAATATTATTGTCTGCCTATATACCGAAAAGAAAATTTCGCTCTGGTGGGCATGTTTAATGACGTAGAGAGGACGCTTAAGTGTCGTCTATGGCCGAATCCGTTAACAATCAATCGCTCTCTGCAGTGACGGAGGGGCATCATAGTAGCACAGTAGCTTCTGCATCAAGAGAATTACGAAATCAAAATTTCAATACTAGCAGTAGAAACCGTAGTAATAGTAAAAAGAAAACAGCCACAACGCTAACACCGACAAAATCGGAAACAGACGTAAGAGAATCGAGAAGAAAAAATAGATCTACATCAACACATTCATCACGCCGAGGTCCTCCTGATAATAGCATTACTTCATCAGTGAACAGAGAATCATCTTGTAATCAAACTAGATCTGAGCGCAAAAGGCGATCAGCTCAAACTTTTTTAGGTAAATCCTTTATTTTTGTGAAATTATTTTGAGTAAGTTTATGCTGTCTTGAAAATAGGCACAGACGTAGATTCCCAACAGACTTTAGAAAAGAAACGTCGTCATAATTCAAGTAGTAACAGCACAACAACACTTATTTCAAAATCGTGTGAAATTCCTTCAACACATTCTACGCCATCAGCACCGTCGTTAGCAACGTCTGGGGGAGATTGCGTAGCGCGACGAACACGATCAAAAACCTTATCACCTGAAGAAAATAACGAAGTTAGAAGTATCAACCAAATCGTTGAAGGAGAAAGAATACCAAGTGAATCACGTTCATACAACCCTAATAGTATTGCAGCAGCAGTATCAGTAAGTGGAGCGGAACCAGGTCAAAAAAATTTATTGAGTTACTATCGTAAAACTCGTGGAACTCGAGACATATCCAGAAAATTAAATTTTAATTCTGAAGATAACTTTGAGAATTCTAGCAGCACTAGTAGCTGCGAACCGAACACAGAGGAAAGCAAACAAATCTCGCAGGACAAAGCGCTTAAGAATAAATACAGAAATTTGTTAAAGTTAAAAGACAACAAAAGTAAGACCAGTGTAAAAAAGTCTAAGTCATATAAATCAAAACACCGAAAATATACCTCGTCAAAAGTGGACAAAAATCATAAATTGCACTCGTATTGTACCAGCACAACGAGTGTTCGGAATTTAAGATCTACGAACTTTGAAATAGGGGGACACCCGAAGCAGCAGTACCGTAATACAGCTGGAGACAATTTTATATCGCCTCCACCAGCAACAATCATCCCTTCAACATCATCATTATTATCGTATTCAGTAGCTGTTGGTGGTGGAGCGGTTCCAAAAAAGCGACAAAAAGTGGGTGACAACTCCGCTGAAATATTTTACTCTACTTCGAGTGGCACTTTATCTTCGGGTTCAGGAATAGTAGCTTCATCAGGATCTTCGACCACGGCTTTTCTACCTGGAAGTAGTCATATAAGTGCGTCGGTCTCGATACAAGCGAATTCGCCAGCAACAACGACGACGGGTTACAGCAAAGCCCCGAACCTGGGGGCGCGTTTAGCACGTAGTGGTGGTGCAGGTAGGGACGCCCCACATCAACAGCAACAACAACCTTCGTTGCAATCTGTTATCAATCAAAATTACCACGCGGGTTTAGGTGGAGTAGCAACTGATTCACTACTCGCTGGAGGTGTAGGAAACCTTGTCGGTCAGATATCTAATAACCTACCTTCATCGTCATCCCACATACTTAGGCGTAGTTCAAGAGGCAAAACGGGTTCTTGCGTAAGCAGCTCAACAGCACAAGGTAGTGGAAGTGGTGTAGCAGCAACATCAGCATCGTCGGCAGTAGCTGGCACATCATCGCGGACAACACACTATCATCATTACCGCTCGGGAGGTGCTGTTTCATCAAGTCATTCATCTGGAAAGACAATTGGAGGAGGAAAACACTACGAAGCTTCTAACGTAAGTGGTCCATCAACCTCTTCGCAAATATCTGCGACTGCTGCTGCCGTGGTAGCAGGTGATGCTATTCGTCCAACTGGAGGTGATACGATAAACGTAAACCCTAGTGTGAAGATCCATAAATCATCGTTAGCACCACCAAGTGGTAATCTGGACGTTTCAAACTTACACGTTATGGCACAGCAACAAACCGGTACAACAAGCAATAGCAATGGTATTCAACCTACGCCAGGATCAGGTAATGCTGTAGCAAGCTCAGCACATCCAGACTCTGAAAGTGATGACAGTGAAGTTGGACGGTTGCAAGCGTTGCTTGAAGCGCGTGGACTGCCACCACATCTCTTCGGAGCATTAGGTCCTCGTATGACGCATATTCTTCATCGAACAATTGGAGCAGGAAGCTCTTCGAAAGCCCAGCAACTCTTGCAAGGTCTTCAATCACACGACGAAAGTCAGCAATTGCAAGCTGCTATTGAAATGTGTCAAATGCTTGTCATGGGAAACGAAGATACATTAGCAGGTTTTCCTATCAAGCAAGTTGTACCGGCATTAATTAATTTACTGCGCATGGAGCATAACTTTGATATAATGAATAATGCTTGCCGCGCATTGGCTTATATGTTGGAAGCACTTCCGAGATCGTCTACTACAGTTGTCGAAGCAGTTCCCGCATTTTTGGAAAAATTACAAGTAATACAATGTATGGATGTTGCTGAACAAAGCTTAACTGCATTGGAAATTCTCTCGAGACGTCATAATAAAGCTATTTTGCAAACAAACGGGGTTTCGGCATGTCTGACTTACTTAGACTTTTTTTCAATTAATGCACAACGTGCTGCTTTGGCAATAACTGCAAATTGTTGTTTAAATCTGCATCCCGATGAATTTCATTTTGTCTGCGAAAGTTTGCCGCTTTTGGCTCGTTTGCTTTCTCAACAGGATAAAAAGTGCGTTGAGAGCGTGTGTACTGCATTTTATCGTTTAGTGGAAAGTTTTCAACATGACTCAAAGAAGCTGCAGGAAATAGCTAGCAAGGAACTTTTGAAAAATTGCCAGCAACTTTTGGTCGTGACTCCATCCGTCCTGAACTCTGGCACATTCACAAATGTCGTGAGAATGCTGAGTGTGATGTGTGGAAATTGTCCCGATCTCGCCATTAATCTTTTAAAGAATGATATTGCGTCTACGCTTCTTTACCTTTTGACCGGTTCAGCAGAACCTAATCAATCTGGAGATGTAGAGTTGATATCGCGGAGTCCTCCGGAGCTTTATGAAATAACATGTTTGATAGGAGAACTTATGCCAAGATTACCTACTGATGGCATTTTTAGTGTAGATATTTTGCTAGAACGACCAAATCTAGGAACGCAGGATCAAGTGCAATGGCAATGGCGTGATGACAGAGGTACATGGCACTCCTATTCAGCAATAGATTCTCGTATGATAGAAGCGGCACATATGAATTCTGATGACGAAATAAGTTTAAGTACATTGGGCCGAACATACACTGTAGACTTCCATTCGATGCAACAAATAAACGAGGATACCGGAACAACCAGACCTGTTCAACGAAAAGTAAATACAAATTTTATTCCCACCGTGTCAACCGGACAGGACTTATCTGCCGCTGGACTAGTCGAAAGCCATTCTTCAGCAGGTGAATATGATAATCAGATTATGTCTATTGATGCACGAATAGTGTGCCTAAGAGAGGAGAGAGGATTAGCATCAGAGTTCATTAAAAATTTGTTTAGCGTTCTTTATGAAGTATACAGTTCTTCAGCAGGGCCAGCTGTTCGCTACAAATGTTTGCGTGCCCTTCTTAGAATGGTTTATTATGCGAGTGCTGATCTCCTTAAGGACGTACTTAAGAATCAGATTGTATCCAGTCATATAGCTGGAATGATGGCTTCCAATGACTTGCGAATTGTTGTTGGTGCACTTCAAATGGCTGAAATTCTTATGCAAAAACTACCAGAAGTGTTCGGAACACATTTTAGACGTGAGGGAGTAATACATCAGATTTCACTATTAGCAGACCCCAATAATCCAATTTGTTCGAATCCATCACCTAAACAACCATCAGGAGGGGGTACTTTCAGTGCTCCACCGTCTGCTTCTGGTGTTCCTACAAATCCATTCGATTTCGATAGCTCCGTACCAAGTACATCGAAAGGGCATGGGTCCCATGTAAAAAATTTAGGTCACGCAATAAATGTTCTTAATTCAAAAATGAGCATGTCCATGCCATCTACAAGTTCGACATCCTTACAAATGCCATCAACTAGTTCATCAGCTTTGGCTATTAGCCTAAGCGGCACAGCAGGTTCCCCAATTGGAACAGAAGCACATCAAACAATGGCCAGTTCTCTACCCAGCAATGGAAATTTCTTTATGTATTCAACACCGACATCTGATCCACGCCAGTACAACAACCATTACCATCACCACTCCGCTCACTTTCAGACTCACCAAATTGATATGATTACTTCAGCTTCACCTGCCCCCGATAATCATTCCACCCCTGCGTCATCTAATGCAGCTATACCTAACAAAATGGCTGAAATGTTGAAGCGCAAAGTCCCACCGAAAAGAAAATCTCAGTCAAGCGGAAGGTCAAAATCCCGTCAAGAAGAATCTGTGGTCCAAGAATTAATAAATCGAGCCACTGCAATTGGTAGTGGATCCTCAGGAAGAAACACTCCAAGCTCTAGCGGATCTGGAACTCGTTCCAGATTTGGTGGAAGCAGCGCTGGAGCAACTAGCTCCAAGTCATCTTTCTTAGCATCACTTAACCCCGCGCGTTGGGGTAGACAAGGATCTCATCATAATTCATTTGCCAAAGACAGTAATAGTACAAACTCATCGGGACTTTCGAAAAGTACATCAAATGCGAACTTAATAGCTGCAGGTAAATATTTGAAGCGACTATTATGTAAAAATAAACTAATAATTTAATTTTAAAGGTAATCGGGAGAAGGCTAGGCAGTGGATACGTGACCAATCTATTTCGTTCATCAATCGATACACAGAACAGGAGATTACAAAGTCATTGCAATCAACTCCTTCTGTCCTTACCAGGCTTTCAACAGTTATACATAAATTGAATGGGAATGCGGACGAGTGCTTAGATGCCCTTCAGGAACTGAGGAATATTCTTATAGAAAGTGATATTTCTCCTTTCGAAGTAAATCATTCAGGGCTTATAAAAGCTATGTTGACTTTTATGACATCAGAACATGGAATTGTACTGAGGGAAAATCGTCTGCGGTCATTTTTGCATGTTTTTGCTGGACTACCACTTACATCAATTTCTACCGCAGGCGTATCACCAAATATTCAAGCTGTCCCATTCAGTGCTTTTGTAGCTAAGTTAAATGGATGCGTTACACAGCTTGAACAGTTTCCTGTGAAAGTTCATGATTTTCCAGCGGGTCCAGGCGGCCGATCAAATCAAAGTGCACTTAAATTCTTCAACACGCACCAATTAAAGGTAATTTTGTGTAAAATGCAGTTACTGAATTAATGTCAAATTTTAGTGCAAAAGTTACACTTTGATATTGTTGCAAATTAATTTCATATTCCATGTAATAATTATTGTCTGTATCGAAAACGCAAGATCTGTCCGCATCCTAGAGTTGGAATATTTCCTCGTCATTCGAAAATTGTCCCAAAATGTTGACTAAAAAATCTCCAAAACTACATACCCCAAAAACCGTAGACAACTCTAATCTATTATGTTTGCATCGGGAACGTTTTACATGACATGTTAAAAGTTCCCGCATGCGAGTGATATTGAGTTGATTTCCTATTCTTCTGCACTTCGTTGTTAAGCGGATTATTAAGGGCAGGCATTGAAGCTTTTGAACCGTTCACCGTCTGCGAGCTCTGAGTGGATAATAATTTGGTTCTGTGAGCGTTATTATCCTAAGGTTGCTCATGCAAATCCTTTTTATAAAACGGTTTGTGGAGGGTAATCCTTAGATATGTTCAACCCGCTCTCCATCTCACGAATCTGGTTTGATCCTAGTATCCAGTGGCCTGTAACAGTCCTTCCACGTGGCTCCACACCTTCATTTCGAGCGATTTTTCTTTCGAAGTGGTTTTGGCTCATTCAATTGTTCCTTATATATAAGTGGAGAGATTGACCGCGGATATTTCAGATAGCATGGTGCTAAGGTGGGGTCCTACCTCAAGTTCATTCAATTAATCACTACTGAAATTTAGACACAGTGATATTCGATAAATTAGCATTCACACATACATACAAGATACTCATTCCGTTTTTTTAAAGGATAACTATCAAAGCCGAATTTCGCAATCGCTTAGATTTCTGATTTTCGTACGGCCTTTGAAAAAGTCTGGGAGTGGTCGTTTTCACGGTAACTGCAGAAATGTTAACAAAGATGTCATCGATTTAGGTCTACTGTGGACGTAACAATGGTAAACCATTTAGTAGGAAAGACCTCGTACGCGAGGTGACAGTCGTCAGTTTATCGCTGATTGTTTGAATCTTTGAATGCATGGCACAATGGAAAATTCAAAATTGATACAAATAGTCAGATGTTTAGCAAAGAAATTGTGGAAATAGAGAGTGTCTACATGTTTGATTACTTCCAATTCATCTCATGGTGCAAAAGTTTAAAATGTTGGTTCAAAAAAACAAAAATGAGTTTTTAAAGTAAATTCAAAGCTGGCAGTGTGCTTTGCTACGATATTGTTTATGTTTACTGGGATCCCTCTACCATCGCCGATATGTCATCTTCAATCGGGTCTGTATTGGACCTGTGGAAAAATAACGTCACACATATTGATATATTCTTACCAACAGAATTATCTACTGCCGATTGTCTATCGAGTCTCTCGGAAAAGGAGTAAATTGCATAATTTTTCTGACAACTCTATAGATTTATGCCATTTTAAACTTGACCTGATAATATTATACATAGTACATACATTAATTCATGTGCGTATCATTTCGATCCAAAGAATGAACAAAAGAGTTAGTTGATTGAGGTGAAACTTAATCTTAAAAAAAAATGAAACAATCAATGAGCAAAACTGACATAACAAATAAAAGGTTTTACCTCTTATTTTTGTGCTAAAATACTCAAATTTACTTTCATCAAACTCTAACCATATTATCTTCTTCCTTAAATTTAAATTTATACACCCGCATTTTTGGATATTTGAAATTTATGTGCAATTTTCTGGTTGCATAGGCAACTTTTGCCATCCATCACTCTTTTCTTAATATCTAAACGAATTTTGCTTCGGAGCGTCTTTTTCGTAATTTTTTTCACTTCGTATTCTTCTTACACTTGTGCCTAAATAAACTTCGATTAAATTAGTTTCAATTTGTTTCGTTCACGGATCTTCAATAAATGAAATCGTACTCATAATTTGGTCCAATCGAATTCCCCATATGATCATTTATGCAATGGGATTTCAATAAAATAAAAAAAATGTCTCAATAAAACAAGTTGTCTGATCGTATAGCAATAATACATATTTACATAGGTTGTTTTTCAATAATTTTATTTTTTTAGAAACTCGTATCCATAGTTTTGGGCTGATAAAAGTCATATTTGTTGGAAAAATTTTTATACCCTAGATGAAATCTATACGGTATACTAAGTTTGTCATTCCGTTTGTGAGGCGAAGGAATAATGATGGTAGAGCAAAATGGATTGGACACTCACGCATAATATTAAAAGTTATTTTGATTTTTGCATATCGGTTTGTCTGTGCGCACGATAACTCGAGAACGCGTTCACTTAGAAAGCTGAAATTTTGTACACGGACTTAAGTTCGAAATGAGACAAATCGGGCAACTCTTACGTGGGGTTTCCATATAAAAATTTCGTTTTCCACTATACCATATATTTGGCCACTGCCGGAGAACGCGTCGACGAGCTGAAATTTAATACATGATGTTTTTATAGTAAAAGCAAATAAAATTTCAAAAATGGACTAAATCGGGCGACCTCTTGATGTTTGCATATAAAAATTTAGGTTTTTTACATATTCTGTAAAAACGATCAGTCCTAGACATTTTTATTGTACTAAAAACTTCTTCAGAATACGAAATCCTGGTTATAATCATTTTTTCTGTCCGACGAACCATTCTAGAAATATATACGAAAAACCACTTCAAAAATCAAACTTCCATACGAAATTTTATACGGGCATTGATCTAGGGTATCGTAAGAATTGGTTAGACCAATTCTAGCTTTTTTACTTGTTGTTAAATTAAAATTGATCGTTGTTGAGCTTTATTAAAATTTAATCATTTTAGTGTAATTTGCAACGACATCCCGACTGTACGAATTTACGGCAATGGAAGGGTGGCACAGTGAAAATAGATCCCTTAGCTTTAGTTCAGGCTATCGAACGTTATTTAGTAGTTAGAGGCTATGGCGGCATTCGTGGTGATTCTGAAGATGATTCTGAGGAAGATATGGATGATAATGTTGCTGCAGTTGTGGTCTCACAGGTAAGTTTTTCTTAAATCTCCAAATTAAATTTCCTTCAACCTTTCTTAATAAATATAGGGTGGCTTAAAACACAAGTTACAGTTTATGATTGGAGACCATGTTTTACCTTACAATATGACCGTATATCAAGCTGTAAAGCAATTTTCGCCTTTGGTTAATGATCAATCAGAGACGGATACTGACACAGAAACGCCAATTGGTGAGTTCAATAACCTGAAAAACTTCTCAACATGTTTACACGGCGTGTCTTTTAAAGGAAACGCGAGTATATGGGTTCAGCAGCACACAATATACTATCGGCCAATAGAGGATGAGCATATAGCCAGTGGAAGTAGTAGCAAAGGAGCATCGTTCTCAAATTCAAAAAAGAGCAGTAAAACATATTCTTCGTCGAAATTGATGCGTAAAAAGGCAGAATTCTGGCAGGAGGGCATTGTACCGAGCATTACCTCAGCGCTAACGCCATTACTAGCAAGCTCACTACCCACCGATATTGTAACCGTACAAGATGCTTCAATTGATGCACTTTGCATGTTACGCATCATTAATGCGCTCAATCGCAACTGGGAGTCTTTGTATGGTTGCGTTGTTCATGAGCATTTAATTAGCCAATCGGAGTTTGTTCATTCCAAAATTACTGCTAAGGCAAATAGACAGCTGCAAGATCCCCTTGTGATAATGACTGGTAATTTACCAACATGGTTGCAGCAGATAGCAATGGCTTGTCCTTTCCTGTTTCCATTTGAAACTAGACACCTGCTCTTTTACGCAATTTCTTTTGACCGGGATCGAGCTCTACAGCGTCTTCTAGATACAACTCCAGATCTTAATTCAACTGATACATCGGAGAGAGTTACACCACGACTTGACCGTCGAAAACGTGCAATATCTCGTGAAGATATTCTTAAGCAAGCTGAACACATTATCCAAGATTTTGGACACTCGAAGGCTTTACTTGAAATTCAATATGAAAATGAGGTAAATTTAATTAACTTTCACTCAAAAACTAATAATACATCAATTTCTTTTGAAGGTCGGTACAGGTTTGGGCCCAACTTTGGAATTCTACGCTTTAGTGTCAGCGGAATTGCAAAGATGTGATTTAGGTTTATGGAATGGAAGTGATAGCTATAAGCAAAATTCTTCTTCAGTAGTTGATGTCGTTAAGTCTGGTCTTGCTCAAATAGAAGACGCTAATGAGAGTAGTAGAAATAACAGAAGAAATAGTGGGGATGTGGCAGCCAATAATTCTTTAAATCAATCAAATATTGATGCTACATCATATATTTCACAAGATAATGCTCTAAATATGATAATAGAGCATTCAGATAACATACATTCATCTCAGAACACCACAAATATACGAGAACATAATAATGAAAATATTCTTAACATTAGTGGTAATACCATCTCTACGCAAGAGGTTTCTGTTCAGACAAATATAACTCCACCGCCTGCTCCAGTTAGCCATTCTGTTTCCTTGTCTTACGTGAATGCTGCTCATGGATTGTTCCCAATTCCTCTTGGAAGGGCCGCAAAATTATCACAAATTTCACGTGTAAAATCTAAATTCAAATTTTTGGGAAAATTCATAGCTAAGGCTGTTATGGATAGTCGGATGGTGAGCAAAATTTTTATTTAATTTTAAAATAATATTTGCAAACATTAATTGTTCCCCTCTTTAATAGCTCGACCTGCCATTCTCAATACCTTTCTATCGATGGTTGTTAAATGAAGAGACGTCTCTTAGTCTGACTGATCTTGCCCGAGTTACTCCTGAAGTTCAGAGCACTTTAGTACGTCTTCAAAGTATTGTCAGACAGCGAGATGCAATACAAAGTGATTCCAGTATTGATGCGATGGAAAAGACTGAAAAGGTGATTAAATTTGCTGATCGGAACACTTTTATTTCATTGTAATATATGTATTTTGTAGATTGAATCATTAGATTTAGATGGGTGCCCTATTGCTGACTTAGGGCTTGATTTTGTTCTACCAGGCCATGCAAATATTGAATTGAGGCGTGGTGGACGTGATATTCCCGTCACCATTCATAACTTACATCAATACATTGCACTAGTGACACATTGGTTCCTCGTGGAAGGTGTTCAGCGCCAATTTGAAGCTTTAAAAGAAGGTAAATTTTCTTTCATAGTACTTTTGGTGTTGATATTGAACAAAGGAAAGTTGTTTAATGTAGATAAAGTTGAAGATGTATTATTGCAAAAAAAGAAGCTGAAGGGTGAAGCTTTCAGTAAACTTCTTTTTTTATATAAATTTAATCGATTTATATTTATATTTTACCTAAAGCGAAGATTATATTGGGTGTGTTCTTTGTAGTTAGCAGCAGGAAAATAAAAAATACACATTTAATTTATTATTAAACATTCGTATATTTGGACTGTTTATCTTTTTTCTAGACACATGTTTTTCCTGAATAGTAGAAGAAATGTGAAATAAGTGTAACACTAATAAACAGATCATTTCTACAGCGAGGAAAAGTTTTTATAAAAAATATCAGAATCATACATATTATTTATCGTTTTATTTAAGGATGTACATGGTACTTGGAGTACTTCTCGCAAAATAAATTTGATGGCAGAGAAATTAAAATTAAAAAATTGCACGGCAGCATTTTCTTGGTATCTATGAGTCTGACGGATGGAAAAATATTAGATTCCAGATCCTTATTTCGGTCCTAATTTCGTGTTGTAAGAATCTTATGCAGCAGAAGAACCTTTTTCTAGTTTCTTCTAATAAAAACGATACATAATTAATGATACCCTCTCATCGTTCTCTCTTTTCGATTTCCTCTCCCTCATCCATCTATACTACTTCAACCATCAGTTTCCAGCCGCATCTCTATAGTCAACCTCCTCCTGCCAACTTCCCCTCTTTCCATTCATACCATTCCTAACCTATCCCGAAGCTTTAAAATAGGAGGTTTGGCGTGTCCTAAAAATGTTACTATAATTTCGTTATTTAGCAATTTATATTTTTTGTCTTATTAATACATATTTAATCCGTTCGTTCTTCTGTACTAAAATCGTATTGTCCGATACCAATGAATATATACTCTATGCTTTTTTTTTTCCTTTAATGGGAGCCATGCCGGAACGAGATATAGCGGCTGAAATATAAATACTGTATCTCTTTTTATTTAATGTTGAAAGGCAGCTATGACAGCATCAAAGTAAATAAGCTGAGAAATTATTTTGATCGTATTTAGCTTAGTGGCCAAGTTAGAATGTGAGCAATTCGGATTTTTTTACCATTTTTTTTTTTTAAATGGTTAATATAACTTTTTTTTTATAAGTAAAAAGTTTACCTGCAATGCGTAGTTAAAACACTTTTGAAGCAAAGCGCTTACTTGAGTACAAGGCAAACAATCCGTGCACTTGAAACCATGAAACGTAATGTCAACGTACAAATAAAGTTCCGCCAACCGGCTCCTCCACATAATTTCAAAACTTTCACTTTGTAGCTTCAAAGAATCAGGGTGCAATCTGCACTAAAACTAATTTTATCTTGTTCTACCCAACTTTTAAGAGACAAGCAAGCAATAAATCTCAGACGTAAAGTTATTCAGGAGTATCGGATCTGCTTTAACAATTAACCGCTGTCGCTTTTGGGATCACCTCAACAACATGTAATTCACGGTTCTAATAATCAGTCAACTAAGAAAGAGGTTACTCAATTCATAGATATATTGAAGAAACACAAAAAAAGACATTAGTCTATTTACTTCCAAGCAGTTAATCAATTCACACGACCAAGGATCAGAATCCTGCTGTATCGTCTTGCTCCAAGTAAAATTACCTTTCACAAAGTGTTATGACTTTAATCTAAGTCTAAATTTAACGCAGTTGTTCTGTCCCGACTCTCTAGCAACTTGCATATCGAAAGGATTGTTTATTCACACCCACAATTCTATTCACCTTCTGGCGGTTGAAAGAGAGTCTGTGACGCGCAATGCTGCCATGGAGAAAGATACACTCCTTTTCAAAGTTATAAATGAATTTATTTCATTATTGCAATATGAGAAAATATATAATTTTTTGTATGCAGAGCTATTTCGTGCGGAGTTATTTCATGCAGCCATCATTGACTTGTTCTTCCTACCCTTCTAGAATTGCCTTAAAGAATATAAGGCAGTTGTTAAAAAGGAGTCTCATCTACCATCCCTTCAATACTACAAAAACTTTTTCTTTATAAAAAGAGTGTGTCTGGCCGTTATGTTTGTTTTTGTTACCCATCAAGTTCCATGATGAGGTTGAAATCACTAGACGAAGTTAATGAACTTTTTTCTGTGTACCAGTCCAGGGGGGTGATTCTGATCTCTGTCGTAGCCATTGAATAAATAACTAATAAGGGATTGGGGAATCGTGCGAATACAGTGTGCGTGTTTAAGCAATTCAATGACAGTAGTCCCTATGATCGGGGGTGGAAATAACAAGAGAGCTGTGCATTATTTGACAATTTTGTTTGATTTCTGACATTTCATTGTGATAAGTGCATTAAATTATCAAAGGCAACTTCAAGAAATATTGTCTGAAAATGTGGGGGCGCTAAAAATTTGTTTATTTTACATAGCAATTTCGATTATAAAAAATGTCCCCTTCAAATGTTACGAATTCATTACTGCCATGACGAAACGAATACAAATACAGCACACTATTACATTTCGCCGAGTGACTTAGCTTTTCTTCCGATATGCCGTTTCCTTATTAGTTATTTATTCAACGGTCGTAGCTTTTCTTCCGATATGCAGTTTCCTTATTAGTTATTTATTCAACGGTCGTAGCTTTTCTTCCGATATGCCGTTTCCTTATTAGTTATTTATTCAACGGTCGTAGCTTAGGCGTTTATTTTTATCACATATTTTGACATTTCACCTCAAATTTGTTGTACTTTTATATTCACTATATTCATTTTGATTTATCCTTTTCATCAACCACAAAGTAAACTAAAATGAATTTGCAATTAATCAATGTCAGAATACACGCCTAAAAGTACGACAAATTAGTCAACTGCTTCCGAGGTTGTGATAAAAGTTTCATACTGTGGTGAATGGATATTCTACCCTAATAATAGCAATACAAGTGCTTAGATTCGAAATAATATTTTGAATTTGCCATGTGAAGTGTCATTTTCAGTTCATTCTACGTAATGCAAAGCTTGCTGAGCTGCATAAAAACACGAAAAAAATCAGTAGAATAGTTCATTTCATTTAGGCGTATATTTTGAAATTAAAGTACGACAAAAGATCAGAATCCACCCCCAGGAGGGTGAATCTGATCTTTTGTCGTACTTTAACATATTAAATTGGGATAATTCAATTGATTAAACTTTTTACATAATCATATAATTTTCTCTTAAATATGTCAATTCTTCTTTCATTTCTTAATTCGCTGGGTAAATCATTAAAAAATTGCAAACCCTTTTACATAATCGAATTTTGCGTGCTCATTCTGCCATGACGAAGGTTATAAGGTTGATACTCAGCAACATAACGAAAATTTTCCCTTAAGTATACAGGTGATATACCGTGATCCATTTTAAATATTAAAATCGTATGTAAGTCTTTGTTGAACATTCATCCACTTTAGAGTGTTTAGCATACTCAAGACTGGCGTGTTTACTCTGCATCTCAAAATTACCCACTTAGCTCTATTTTGAAATATTTGGAGCCTTACCTTATTTTCACTTGTACACGAATACAGCAGTGTTGAACAATATGAATAATGTGGTAAAATCAATGAATATCTTTTTAGACAGTTTTTTAAATGTGTTATTTGCGTGGTCCTTAAATTTTAGCTTTTTGTCTAACAACACTCCCAAGATATTTAAAATTCTTAACACATTTCAGTTCTGTTCCGTCAACCATCAATACTATATTACTTATATTGAACTTCATAAACTTAGATTTAGAAATATTCAATTTTAGCTTGCTCATTATCAACCACTCACTCAAATTTAATAAATCCTCTTTTAACATCCTAACCATCTCATCAATATTCCGCCCACTAATATATATCAAAGTATCATCAGCAAATAGGGATATTCTGCAAAACTTCAATACCGATATTATGTCGTTAATATATATCAGAAAAAGAATAACACCCAAAACGGATCCCTGAGGTACTCCCAACTCAACATCCACAGCACTTGTTAGGGCATTGTTTACTTTGGCTCTCTGCTGTCTACCATCGAGACGATTCGAACCACGTATGTTCCACTCCCTGAATTCCAAATAACCATAATTTTTTCTTCAGTTCTGCTGTGTCCAACGTCTCGAAAGAAAAACTGCAATCACACTCTTACCAGCATCTAATTCATTCTCCACTTACTGGTTGACTGCAGGACGTTTATGGATAAGCTGTGTATCTACAGCCAGGTATCCCTTCAGTGGTTTCCTTGACACATTGGAATCAAGGGGAATGAAAGGGCTGGCCTTCTAGTCAGGTCTGTCTCTGACCTTCCCTGCCTTATAGACAATGCAGAACTGTGGTTAGCATCATAACTAACCACAGCTCGCTCCACGCTCATCTAGCAAGGATGGGACTTGTTGACAGTCCTGAATGTCTGTCCTGTCTGGAAGGAGATCCTGAGACAACCAAACATTTTCTGTGTGCTTGTCCAGCCTTTGCCCGGAGTAGGCTAGATACGCTTAACTTACTCATCCAGACCTGATGCGCTTCATTAAGAGGAAAGCAAGGCACAAATTACTGATCATTCCAATCTATTTATGTATATCAATAGCAGTTGTATTTTTGTATAGAGATAAATTATTTTATTTGCCGATTTACTTTCTGCCTAGGTTCAATACCTATGCAACGGTGAATTTTTGACGAATAGCTTAATGTAATATTTATATTACATATATTTTTGTTCGTTATACATATGTATATTAATATACTGAACTATAAAAAAAATAAAAATAGAAATGCCATAGCAAACAACAGTGCCATATGAGCATAGTACCCGAGTATGTAGATATGAATATAGTTTTACATTATAGGATTCATACTAGATTAAATAAATAAATAAGTAAAATATATTAATATCAAAGTTTTCGAATAAATATAGTGACGAAGAGCAGCCCGTGGGCCTTGACTCTTCACGGTTTTTAAGAAGACGAGCTCCGTGAGCATTAACACTTTTGAAGGTAAAATGGAGCGGCTTACTCCAAGCAAAGGCAAGAAATCATTGAATAAATAACTAATAAGGAAGCGGGGTTTCGTGCGAGTACAGTGTACGTGAGTAGACAATTCAATGACAGCCAAACCAAAGGAGCGGGGGGAGAAATGACAAGAGGGCTGGTCACTTATTTGAAAATTTTGCTTGACAAGTCACTTAAATTATCATAGGCAACGCCAAGGAATATTATCTGAAGATAAAGGGGCGCTAAAAATTTGTTTATTTTACATAGCAATTTGTATTATAAAAAATGTCCCCCTTCAAAATTTCACGGTTTAACTACTGCAATGACGAAACGAATACATACACAGCACACTAATACATTTCGCCGAGTGGCTTAAGGCGGAATTACAATGGACGCAACGGAACGCAACGGAACGCAACTGAACGGAGAGAAATGTCAAACCGGTTTTCTTTATATGCTTTTCAAATGGAGTTGCGCACAGTGGACGGACGAAAACGCAGTCGTACGCAGCAAGTTTAATAAAATCTGAAATTAACGCAACTGAACGGATAAACATAACCTCAAATTAGCTTTGGGATTGTTTATTTTGTTCCGTCAACCGAAACTGTGCTGCGGTAAGTGTGTAATAAGCAGAGAGGAAATGGAATGAAAAGAGTTTTTTGATTTTATTCATATTTGTTTATAAATTTTGGGTCAAACGTCACTATCACTTATAAAAGCACCTATAATTTTATCACTCAGAATTTAAAAATAAATCTGGACTTGAACTGAACGCGTCAACTCCCTGGCATGCCCGACGGTAATCTACCACTCACTCGTCTCAACCATCATACCTTTCTTCCTACCTGATCCTACCAATCATTCCAATTACACACACTTACAAACGCCTTTCATTAATTTCCGCATTTCACCAAAACCCTCGAGAATACTTCACAAGCCATGAAAGAGACTCCCTCCCTACCACATGCGAGGCCCAACGTAGTCCTTACATTCTAAAATATTTGCAGTGTTCTTATGTAAAACTGACAAAAGTTTGATTTGAATAGCTCCTCTGCCCTAAACTACTATTCATATCGAAAAATGGTGTTCTGATAATCTTAAGCTTGCTTTCTTATCTTCCGAACTGTAATAAAATTTTCATACCTTTCCTAACAAAATTATTTAAAAAAATTAATCTTAACCAAATGACTACGATTTCTCAAACAAAAATTCTCAGCTGAGTAATCATTGTAATGTCGCTGTGCCGTCATGGCATGCCGTGGGCTGATGATATCGAATGTACAGTGTGCGAAATAATTATACCAGACAAACGTAATCACCAAATAAGTAAATAATAAAAATTTATTTTAACAAAATTGTGTGTCCATTATATTTTTATTGAAAAAACAAAACTAATAACATTACTTCATGTAATTATTTTATATTTAAGTTAACTAAAATATTAAATGTTTCAGAACCATGAACGAAATATTTATACCAGACAAAACTTAAAGGATTAACATATATCTTATCTCATAATTAATATACTTTAAACCTATTTCTAATAATTAATACGCCCGCCCTTATTAATAATTATTCCAATTAAGCGACGAGGCATTGAACTTATTAAAGAATGAAGAGTGGATATGCCAATTTTTTCCCATTCCTCCTGAATCGCTATTTTGAGCTGTACCAAAGTGTCAAATTGGCGACCATTTGAATAGACCTTTTGGGACAAGATGCCCCATAGATTCTCCATAGGGTTTAAGTCAGGGCTTATGGAGGGCCACTGCAGTAGAGGTATATTTCTCGACTCTAAAAAGTTTTTTGTATACCTAGCGGCGTGTATAGCGGCGTTGTCCTGCTGGAATGTCCAATTGTCGCCCCATAAGTTTTCTCCAAAATCAATAAGCACACTCTCCAGCAGTTCAAGATACTTCACTGAATCCATTTTGTGTGTCACAAAACAGATTGGAGTCTTGCCTCGATAACCAAACGCAGCCCATATCATGAGTGAACCTCCTTGAAAGTTTCTAGAATGGCGGGTTTCACGTTCCTCACGAGTATCTCTCCAATATTTTTGGCAGCCATCAGGACCGTCCAAATTGAACTTTTTTTCGTCACTAAATATAACGGATTGCCATTCATCCTCCCAAAATTTATGCCTTTCCGCAAATTCTAATCTTGCAGATTTGTGGCGTGGTAAGAGCTTGGGCGTCGGCAACCGATTTTGATATTTAATGTTCTCGTTCTTCTTCAGAAGTTGTTGAATTCTTCTTGTAGTCACGGGCAGAGATAATTGAAATTTTATTTGAGAGGGACTAACTTTTTTATTAACAGCTAGACGCCTTATTTCTCTTTTAGTTCTTTCATCGACTTTTGGGGTACGACCTGGTCTCTTCATTGCCCCGTAATTTTCCGGATCTTTTAAAAATTTATTAATTGTCGTCTTATCCCTTTTCAATTTTTCAGCTATTTTTCTAATTGTCATTCCGCATTCTCTATAAGCTGAAATTCTAGCCCGCTCTTCAACTGTTAACGTTGTTCCTCTTGGCATTTTTGAAATTATCGCTGAAAAAAAATATTACTAATTGAAAACACAAATATGTATCCCATATAAATCAAAGTACTTACTTCTTTACGGATTAAATAAATTTGCACGTAAAAAATATGACTTTCACTTATTTGTCTGTTATATATATTTCGCACGACTGAATGCACTTTCCAACCAAAACTCAAAGCAATCGCAATATCATAAACAAAAAACAGAAAAAAATTATTTCCGTTAGATATTTCCTAGAAGCACAAATGTTATGACGCAATTAGAATTAAAACGAAGAAACGCATTTACCTAAAAATACTTAGAAATATTTTGTCCGATATAATTATTTCGCAGACTGTAGCTACCTACAGATTCGGACTCCGGCTGCACATACACACATGCAATTATCACTTAGCTGAGAGGTATTGAGCATTAAATGGTAGGGTTACTTTGTAATCAAAACTATTTTATTATTTTTTAAGTAAGGTATATAGGAAGTGTAACCTTTGCGAAGATAAGCAATCAAGCTGTAAATTACTAGAAGACTATTTTCCTGTATGGATAGTAGTTTAGGCTCTGTGGCATACATAAAGCCAATGTTTAGAACTTTTCCATAAGTATTAATATAGAACACTTTAGAAAACGGACTCCGAACGCACACATATAGGTTTCTGTTTCATGGCTTGGGAAGTATTCTCGAGGGTTTTGATTTCACTCATTCAGTGTCCTTTCTCTGTAGCTAAACTAATTATGGCGCGCCAGTGCAATAAATTCCCTAATTATTCCTATGTACCTATGTCTCGACAAGCATACCAGTCCTTTTCACAAAACTCATTCATTTACGAGCTTATTTATCACCCATGCCAGGGAGAAGACATTCGTCGCCAGATGTCTTTTTACAAATCCTTTCAGTCGGCGGGTTTTCCCGACTCGTTTGTTACACACTTTTAATTAATCATGCGTCCATTGTAAGCAGCTAACGTCGAAGTCCGTTTTACTGCGTAAATTTGACATTTCACACCGTTCAGTTGCGTTCCGTTGCGTCCATTGTAATTCAGCCTTTAGGTTTTCACCCGATATGCCGTTTCCTTACTTATTTATTCAATGATTGAAAACCATTTTTGGTTCGTCTTCGTCCCCTGATATATTTATCAGTGAGTTAGTTATTAAGGTTTGCTATGAGTTCTTCCATACATCACTTTAGTACTACCGTCGATAACTTGGTATTTCTTGCATTGAATAAATAACTAGTTGTTATTTATTCAATGTTTTCAATATAGGCGAAAATTCATTTCTTTCTTAGAATATAAATCGACCATATTTCTTCAGAACTTGTGTGCATTATTGATGGCTACTGAAGACGATTCGAATAAGTTTGGAGTTGTGTCTCGGCTTGTTAGCTAAAAAATTTTATGAGCGTAGATCTAGGTATATCAGCGTCTCAGGCAAGTTTTCAATGTAGGAAAGAATTGATTTATTTCTTAGAATTGAAATCGACCATATTTCTTCAGAATTCGTGTGGTTTATTGGTGACTATAGACGGTCCGAGCAAATTCGGTCTACCATCTTGTCGATGAACTGTTTGTGAGGGGTGTGTGGGGGGAGGTAAACATTAATGAAAGATTTACTTATTTTAATAGTTGGATAAGCATACAAAATTACAAACTTTAACGAAATTTATTGGCATGGGTACTAATCTCACATCTAGGGAAATAACGCCTAAGCGGCGGCTATCACTAATCGGCACAATAAAATTAGATTTTGCATTTCTTTGGTTTCCGTATTTAAGAACAGAGTAAGGAAACGCACACTCACGTGCGCGAAAGACTCATGAGTAATTTACGGCTCATGTGCGCGTTCCATTTTTAAAAACTCATGTGCGCGTGCGTGAGTCGTTGTCATTTTATTAGCGCACGCGCCCATGAGTGAGTAATTCACAATAAGAAAGTGCACACTCGCGTGCGCACACGAAATTTCTTTCTGCTCATTACTCACGAGTGAGTAATTCACAATAAGAAAGCGCACACTCGCGTGCGCACACGAAATTTCTGACTGCTCATTACTCACGAGTGAGTACTTCACAATAAGAAAGCGCACGCTCGCGTGCGCACACGAAATTTCTCACTGCTCATTTCCTACTTGTGTGAGCAATTTCATTTATGAAATACTACTTGCATTATGTAGATAACGTGGATAATTAATATTTTTAATGTTTATTCGCCTTATGAGCATACATATGTATGTGCAGGATTGAAGGGTTTAATAAGGGAATTTGACAAAAAAATTTCCGTTCTTTAAGATATATACATATATATACATATATATAATAATAATAAACTTTTGGTTTTCATTACCTGCGTAAAATTATATTCTATCAATATCTTCTTGCAAACCGTCAATATCTTTTGAATATTGGAAATTATACTCATCGACGCAAGTATATTCAGGCAGCTGCTTAGCTATTGTTTGCCTATCTCTCTCGCTCGCTTCTCTCACTTTCTAAGGGTCACCTATTTTAAATCAAAGTTAACTTAATAATAAGTTAAGAATCAGGCGAATAAACATTTAAATATTAATTATCTACTTTTCTACATCATGCAGATATTTCATAAATGAAATTGCATACACAAGTAGGAATTGAGCAATGAAAAATTTCGTGTGCGTTTTCTTCCAATGAATTACTCACTTGTGAGTAATTCCGTGTGCGCACGCGAGTGTGCGCTTTCTTATATTGAATTACTCACTCGTGAGTAATGAGCAGTAAGAAGTTTCGTTTGCGCACGCGAGTGTGCGCTTTCTTATATTGAAATTTCGTGTGCGCACGTGAGTGTGCGCTGTCTTATTGTGAATTACTCACTCGTGAGTAATGAGCAGTAAGAAATTTCATGTGCGCACGCGAGTGTGCGCTTTCTTATTGTGAATTACTCACTCATGGGCGCGTGCGCTAATGCCCAAGAAAATCGCACACGACTCACGAGTATGTGCGCTTTGATCGCACACAATTTATTACTCACGTGCGCGTGCGCACGTGAGTGTGCGTTTCCGTACTCTGTTTAAGAACATTGCAAATTTTAACAAACAACGTTATTCGCTCCGGAACAAGACAAGTGTGAGGAAAACGCTCAGATTTTTTTTAAATTTTGTCCACATGCTCCAAATTACGCACAAATCACGAATATCCAATTTATTTTCAACGGAAACTTATAGTTTCCGAGATATTTAACTTTAAAATCTCGAACTTTATCAAGGAAGATTACGATAGATTATCGCAACATTTAATAAATAAACTCACACACACACACACACACACACACACACACACACACACACACACACACACACACACACACACACACACACACATGAACACACACACACATGAACACACACACACCCAAAGGCAGGCTGGCAGGAGCACACACACACACGCCAGAATGTTCGGAAGGTATGTATATACCTACCAATGCCTCTTTTTATACTAAAAAGAAGAAGAAGAGTTAATTAATTGCGAGAATGTCAAATTGTGTTGTGAATTGCAGTGCAAAGTTCGCGATTTTTAAAGTTAAATATCTCGGAAACTATAAGTTTCCGTTGAAAATAAATCGGATATTCGTGATTTGTGCGTAATTTGGAGCATGTGGACAAAATTTAAAAAAAATCTGAGCGTTTTCCTCACATTTAACTTAAGCCTTCGCTCCTACTATTAAATTTCTAAAACGAAATGGGCAGGAGTAGGTTTGAAAATTCTGAAAAAAAAAACAAAATGTTTTTTCGTGCAAAAAACAATTATTGGTTTTTTTCGGTTCTTTTCAAGAAAAATTTGAAAAATACAGATGGTATACGAAAATGTGCGGAGATATTGAAAAAGTCCTAATAATAAAAGTTGCGAATCGTTAGTCAAGGTATCCTCTGGCATAACCAAAGTCCTTGAAAAAGGACTTGGGAAAGCATATATTTAAAAAATGTCCTTTTCGTCCTTATTAAGGATACATTTAGATTGCATTTTTGAATTTCACAAATAAAACTAAAACGAAAATGTTATATTGAAAATTCCAGTTTAACCCTTTATTATCGAGATATAAGACCTCAAATTGTACTCTATGCACCGTGTTCCTTTGCGTTTTCTCGAAAATGCACACAGATATCATCGAAGTGCTAGTACCAAAAGTACCAAAAGCTACCCATCATAAGCCGGGCTAACTTTTGGTATAGTCAACATTTAAAAACGAAAGCCACACGAAAAAAGGATATCTTCGGTTTGGTCCTTTTCGTCCTTTCTGAGGATGTATTTTGGCTACATTGAAGAATTCTTAATAGGTATACCACTTTTTATCTAATTTGAACTACAGTTATTCAATGTAGCCAAAATGCATCCTCAGAAAGGACGAAAAGAACCAAACCGAAGATATTCTTTTTTCGCATCCTTTTTTGTGTGGCTTTTGTATTTAAATGTTGAGCATACTAAAAGCTAGCCCGGCTTATGATGTGTAACTTTTGTTACTAGCACTTCGATGATATCTATTTTATTTATTTATTTATTTAGAACTTCATCAATGATCTGATTACTGAGTATACAAAAGTGAAATATAGCAATAAAATAACAAAAGCATACATAACCATAATAACGATAAAAAGTATACATAACAATAATAATGAAAAACAAGTAACATTAACTAAGCTGATCTCTTATTTGACTTTTTGAAAGATGAAAGTCAATGCAATCAAACTGGCGGTTAAAGAGACGAGACATTGATGAAACCGGCTCGTGCATGCCATAGTTTGTACTATGCTGAGGAACAACGAAGAAGTCACAGTTCCTCAAGGAGCGCACGGGAACAGATATATTGAAAGTATTTAAGAGCTCAGGGGAGTTTATCACTCCTTGTATACACTGAAATGCAAAGACAACCCTGGAAGTTTTACGTCTATTCTCAAGAGAATCTAATGGAAAGAGTTTAAGTCTGTCAGCATATGGAGGCAGAATAATAGGGTTGTCCCAATGAAGTCCTCGCAGGGCAAATCGGATAAATCTCCGCTGGACAGCCTCTATGCGATTTATATATACAGAATAGAAGGGAGACCAAACAGGACTGGCATACTCCAAAATGGGTCTAACGAATGTGCAGTAGAGGATCTTCGTTATGAATGGATCATTAAACTCTTTTGACCATCTTTTTATAAACCACAGAGTAGCATTAGCCCTGGCCACGATTGAATTAATATGATGTTCGAAGGAAAGACGAGTATTAAGGAAGACACCCAAATCTTTGGTTTTGTCAAGTCTAGTTAATAAGCATCCATCTAAAGTATAATTAAACTCCAATGGCCTCCTTTTACGAGAAAAGGAAATAGTAGTACATTTGCTAATATTAAGAGGAAGACAGTTAATAGCACACCATTTATGAAAGGTGTCTAAGTCCAAGTTTAAAAATCCGCACTCGTTTTCATTAGAAACAATGCGGAAGATTTTGGCATCGTCGGCGTAGCAAAGAATTCTTGAATTAGCCAAAATCAGAGATACATCGTTGATGTAAATTATAAAAAGGAGTGGTCCAAGATGGCTACCTTGAGGTACGCCGGACGTATTATTTATTTCGTCAGAAAGGGCTGAGCGGAATATGACTCGCTGCGTACGATCAGATAAATAAGAACGAAGCCAATTAACAAAAACAGTATGAAAACCAAGAACAGTCAACTTGTGAATTAAAATTTTATGATTGATTCGGTCAAAAGCTTTACTGAAATCAGTGAAAATGCAATCCACTTGCTTACCGTTTTCAATAGCAGAAATGCAAAAATTAGTAAACTCCAATAAATTAGTCGTAGTAGATTTCCCCTTCATAAAACCATGCTGAAAAGAGCACAGGAAGGGCTTGCAGTGGAAGTACAAAGCATCACAAACCAGGGCTTCAAATATCTTACCAATACAACTTAAATTAGCGACAGGTCTGTAGTTAGAAATGTCGCTCTTATTGCCCTTCTTGTGCAAAGGAATAATCAAAGAAAGCTTCCACTGTTTCGGAAAAATACCAGAAGTTGAAGATAAATTAAATAAATAACACAAAACAGGAACGATGGACGTAGCACAATGTTTTATGAGTGTGGAAGGAACGCCATCAGGACCGCCAGCAAAACTATCAGCTATGCTAGAAATGTACATAGAGATAGACGCTTCATCGAAAAACAGGTCTTTAGGTTGAAGAGAAGTCAGCGGAAGCTTCGTCAAATGGGTAAAATCATTATAACTAATATCACAGTGGTTATCACAGAATGCAGTTTTAAAGAAGTCACCAAAAAGATTGGCAGTCTCTAACGGATCCACACTGTCTAAGTTACCGAGTCGCAACGATGAAGGGTATCCGTCACAGTTGCGCTTAGAGTTAACAAACCTCCAAAATTGCTTTGGTTCAGCACGCAAAGCCGATCTCATTCTAAATACATAATCGTTGTACGAGTCAGTCAAAGACGAAATGTACTGAGCACGCGAATTAGAATAAATAACGTAATCAGCATCACTCCTTGAGGAACAGAACCTCCTCCAAGCTTTATTCTTTAAATTTTTAAGATGCTTCAAAGAGCCATTGAACCACGGTTGACAATTCGAATCACGATTCGAACGAACAAGTGGTACACAGTGAGTAAAACAAAGAAATAATGTGTCATAAAACGAGTTAACAGCTTCATCAATGTCACGTTCACCCAGCACACTGGTCCAATCACAAGCGGATAACCATTCATTCATTTTATCAAAATCAGCTTTTTTAAAGTTATAACAGTAATTACTAGAAGCATTAAATGATGAAGTTACAGGATCAAAAAACAAAACTACATCTAGTGCCGGATGATGACTTGTTTCAGGGACCATAGGAGTTAAACAACGCTTAACGAGAGTCCTATTGGAATCGGAGGAAAATACCAGGTCAAGAGATTTTCCCGAGTCATTAATAACGCCGCTAGACTGCATTAGGCCTGAAGAAATAATGTTGTCAATAAAAGATATGGCATGTTGAGGAGTCGCCGAGAAAGAAGGCAGCAAGCCCTCATCGTCCAGAGAGTGTTCCCAGTTAACACTAGGCAAGTTAAAGTCACCAAAAAGCAATAATTCATCGGCAGGCAGCAACACTTCAGTAAGCCTATCAATACATGCAGCCAGCAAGTCAAATATCACAGCTGATGAGCATGGAGGGATGTAAACTGTTGCAATATATACATTTTTGTGTGAGAGCTACACATATAAACTCCAGATCACCGGACTCAACAAAATCGATTAATGTGCATGGAAGGTTGCGACGAACGGCACAAAGCACTCCACCTCCAACAGGAGCATCCAAAGATAGACGATGGCGATCACGGCGAAACACCAGGAACTCGGGACCAAAAAGCTCTGCATCTGCAATCTTTCCACATAGCCATGTTTCGGTCAAACAGACCACGTCAAAACATGAATTCATCGAGCTTGTAAAAAGTCGTTTTGGAGCGAAGACCAGTTACATTGGCGTAGTGGACGGAGATTCGCCAACAAGTTTTTTGCCTTAGCAGAAGATCCAGAGCGCCCCCTTGGAATAAATTCACTCACAATAGAATTGTGGGGCCAAATCTCAGGGGAAAGGACCGCCTGAAACAGATTTTCCGGAACCAAAACTCTGAAGGACGCAGAAAATGAGCGTTTCTCACGATCATGTCGAGTAGTTAATTTTTTGCAGGCAATCGAAGAGGTCTGTGTGCATTTTCGAGAAAAGGTGCATAGAGTACAATTTGAGGTCTTATATCTCGATAATAAAGGGTTAAACTGGAATTTTTAATATAAAACTTTCGTTTTAGTTTTATTTGCGGAATTCAAAAATGCAATCTAAATGTATCCTTAATGAGGACGAAAAGGACATTGTTTAAATGTATCCTTTCCAAGTCCTTTTTCAAGGACTTTGGTTATGCCAGAGGATACCTTGACTAACGATGCGTAACTTTTATTATTAGGACTTTTTCGATATCTCCGCATATTTTCGAGAAAAATGCCCAGGGAACACGTTATGTGGGACACCCTGTATACTTAAGGGAAAGAAACACGGAAAATTTGAAAAAAAACCGTTTTTTTCAACGGAACATGTATTTTTCGGAAAAAATTAATTGAAAAATATAAGCATTTTTTCATTTCCACAATGTTAAATTAAAGATAATTTCTTAAAAAACAAATTAATTATCATCACAACTTTCGCTGTCACTACAAACTATGTTTTCAACTGACGGTTTATCAGATTGCAAAAATTGCAAATTTGACCTTACATAAATAAGTTTGTAAAGGCGATCAGGTGCTAGACGGTTCCTATCTTTTGTGTCTGTTCGTCCAAATATTGACCAGTTCCGTTCGGAAGCTGCAGATGATGGAGGTAAATTCAATAATCTTAAAGCAATTGATGACAGCGGCTTGGATGAACAAAATCCTTTCCACCAATCGCGAGGATGAATATTTGTGACTGGTTGCCATATCAAGTCATTACTCCAGAAAGTGCTCCTTGATAGATATTCTGCAAAATTAGCCAATATTTCAGAAGTACCTTTTTGCGAGTAATCAGCTACTTTGGATAAGTATTGAGTCATTTGAAGGAATTCATTATCCGCTAAAGCTTCAAAATTAGGGTCAACAGAATTATAAAATGTATGTGGCTAGATGGATTGGCTGTACACAAAACTTTCGGCGGTTTTCTACAAGATTTAAAATATTGTTCTTTTGATCTTTAAACTCAAAACAATCTTCCGGAAATGTAACAGTTTCAATTTTATTTTTAATTGTCTTAAAAGCCACTGGATTCTATATTATGTATTTCTTTTGATATCGGTGATAAAATTTCTTCCACAACTTTCAAATTTATCCAAAACAAATCAGCTAAAATATCATTTTATATATCGCGATCAATTTGCATATCTTGACAAATAACAAAGGCTTCTAAAGCTTCGCGATTGGCTAAAAAAATTCGAAATGTTAAAATTGCACCAGCCCATCTAGTTTTACTTGGAAGTTTTAAAGTTGAAGATTGATTCCCGTACTTCTATTTTTGTTTTTCTTCAAAAACTGCCAGATGTACATGTCTTTTATTTATATATTTTATTATTTTTTTTACACTGCTGAAAAAGTTTATTGAAACATTCTTTTTTTATAATGTCACCAAATAGTAAATTCAGGCTGTGGGCAGTACATCCTATGCAATCAATGTGAGGGAATTCCGCTTGAATTTCTCTCCATGCTGCTCTCCTGTTACTTGCGTTATCACTGATAACAGCCACACATTTTTCAGGACCAATTTCTCTTATTATTTTCACAACTTGAGTATTTAAGTATGCACTCGTTTCTTTTTCACTTCTAGGTGTTATGATGAAGTTAATTACACTCCTACCACATATATTAGTCCACCCATCACTAACGATACCTAATGCTAGTGCTTTTTTTATTTTCTCATCGATGTTACATTTAACTCGAAAATATTCGGCGTCTAGTAAAGCATTATTCATACCATATTTGCTTGGCGCCTTTTAATTAGGTTTTAAAATATCTAAAGCATTCTTCCAGTATACAGATTCAAATACAGAAAGTGGCAAACCAGAACACTAGGCAGCTCGTGCTAATGCAGCATCGATTTTATCTGTAGAATCGTCGACATGTTGGCTAGGTTGAAAAGAGTTCCTGCTCTGTGACGATGAACTTTGAAGCAGAGTTGGATTAGACGTGGATGCTCTGGATATTTCTTCTACACGCGTGTAGGATATTAAAGCTGTTGACTTCTTTGACTTCCACTTTGCATCCTTTAAGGAGCTTTTTATGTCGTATGGACATTGTGTGCATGAAAGTAAATGTTCGCCCATACGCGTAGCACTGGCAAATGAATATTCCTTTGAACAAAATCGACATTTCGCATATTTTTTGTTGTCCTTCTCTACTATCTCACAATGCTTCCAAACACTACTTTTATTTCTAGGCATTGTTAATTAAAAGTTTACACGAAATTATAAGCACACACGATAAATCTGTCAGCACATATATCCGCACTATATGTATATAACGCGATCAATCAAATATTATATCGCACTACTAATAAAATGTACTTTATTTAATTGTGATATCGTGTGATGCCTTTGCCTCATGAAAATTACTCCTCAATCTGCGTAATTCCTACATTTTGAAAAGCAAGTTCTTAGAAAATAACGGTCTCATTATCATTAAATTTACAGTGGCGTCGGGAATTTCGGATTACTTAAGTCAGAAGTTAAAAAGTCAGTAAATATGCAGTATTTAGAGAAATATATTACATAATGCAATTGAAAAGCACTAATGTTTCTAGGGTACTAAAAATAACAAAACCTATCGAAATAGATTTGTGACAGACTTTGAAAGAGCGTAGAAATAACGTATTATATCAAAACCAAATTTTAATTTGCTGGAATTGCGTAAAAAATACCAGTTTTTTTTCGGGTTTTTTTCAAAGCGTCTCGTTTTTTTCCGTTCTTTTCATAGAAAACGAAAAATTCGGTAACGAGTTCTTGGTTTTTTTTGTTTTTTTTTTTTTTTTTTTTTCAAAAAAAAAAAAAACGAAAAAAACGAGCCATTCCGAAAAAAACGGGAATTTTTCAGTTTTTTTCCAACGCTGGGCAGGAGCGTCGTGGATCTGATAGAACAGTACTATGTAACCGCATCACTGTATCAAGCCACTGAGCTTTCGTGTAAATCCTGACCGTGCATTTCATGCACAGCAATCTATGACGGGTTTTATACTGCCATAAAAATGATTTCAATTCAATCATTTATTGCTCATAAGTGATTTCTTTTTATACCCTGGATGAAATCATAGGGTATACTAAATTTGTCATTCCATTTGTGACGCTGGTAGAGCTCATAATATTAATGACTTTTGCATGTCCGTCTATCCGTCCGTCCTCACGGAGAACGCTTTCGCTTAGAGTGCTGAAATTTTACACATGGGCTTTAAAAAAAATGTAAATCTAAGACTAATGGGACCAATCGGACAAGTCCTTCGTAGGGTTGTCATACAAAAATTTCGTTTTTACTATATATTTGAACACTTCCTGAGAACGCTCCCATGTGAAGAGCTGAAATTAGCTACATGGTGTTTTGATAGCACTAGTAAATAAAATTTCAAAAATAGACTAAATCGGGCAATTCCTGGGGTTTGCCATATAAAAATTAGGATACGCTAACTCTGTATTTAGGACTACTTGAACTTAGAAAACGATAAGTCAAGTATGTAAAAAAGCTTGTACTGAAATGAGGTTTCACTGATTCCTGTACTGGGATAGGATTGGATAGAGGATTTGAGCAGAAGACAACTAAAGCCTATTAGATTATAATAAAAACTGAACTTTATTCATACAAATGTTCCACATATATATATGTATAACAGAATTAGTAAAAGAAAACTGAAACAAATAATCAATATTCATTGTAAGCAATAACTGCTGACTTACATTCAATATTGCAACAACAGTCGGGTCACCGTCACTGACATATATAAAATGGACTGCTGATACTACTGAAATTGCTTACATTATTATCTTATTATCTTTTTGGTTTAACTACTTCATTCCGCTGAACTTCAAATAATAAATTCTATACAAAATCCACCATAGTCCAGTTTCAGTTCAGTGGTTTTCCCAATGAATATATAGAATAAAAGTAGATGGCAATACAATATTTGTCATCCTTTCTCTGTCCCCCATACCTACTTTTAGGGACAGGCAGACAAAGATTGCTTAATTTTATTTCTTTAAAAGTCAATGTTGTAGGAGATAAACTTCCAAGAATAGAAATAATTTCGAATGCATCTGTAATTTGTTGAACTTGTAATATGAATATTAAAGCGAAAGTAAAACTTTAAATTAAGATAATTGTCACACTCCCAGCAAAAGTTGACCCATATGAAATAGAAAATCAGGCAGTCCATGTTGTATATGTCAGTGGTCACCGTACCACAAAAATATTTATTTGAACAACAAGTGCAATTGCTTAGTAAGCGAAAAACAAAGGTGAATATACAGTAATTACGTGTAGGGTGACGGACCGACCAACTGCTCGTGAATTATGATGTCTTATATATCAAATTATAATTATTTCCTTTTTTTATGCTTGAACATCCTGGGTCCCCTTGAAGACTCCAACTTCAAAGCTGTAATCTTGAGCTGCTTGGTTCCTTCTGGGTAGTGGGATTGGTTTACTTTTAAGCATCATGGTTCGGTTGTTTTTACAGTGCGTTAGGCTTAGATAGGTGGTGATAACACTGATGATTCCTACGGTTACGTATCCTAGGTAAATTGATGTACATCATCTGGTTGGAGATCTTCTAGTTTAGTTTGATGTACTTTGATGCTCTTGATTTCCTTGATTAAGTTATCAAACTCCTCTCCATGTGTTGTTAACCTTGATCGGTAGAATCTTCCTCAAAATTGTCAAGATCATCTGGAGTAATATTAAAATTCGGTTAAAATTACTGCTTATCTGTCCGAGGGGGATAAAATGAAATTGGATCTTTTGGTCTAGGCATCTATTGACAATCTTTGTTCTTGAGTTTGTAGTGGATAATATATCACTAATTTGGATAATATATCACTAATTTCCTTTAATTTATTGCTGGCGCCTACGAAATTCCGTCCATTGTCGCAGTAAATGTGTTCGCATCTTCCTCGTCGGGCTGTGAACCTACTTAATGCCCCTAAGAAACCTTCTTGTGATAAAGTCGGACACAACCTCAAAATAGTGGCGAAACAGCAGAAAACAGCAATATAACTGCTTTGAGGTCTCTTCCCTCGAATCTTATAGTGTGTGTTTACTGGGCCGTAGAAGTCCACAAAACATTTGATAAATGTACGTGCCTATTGAACTCTGTCTTTTGTTGATGGCATAAATTCGGCCGGATTCTCGTGCATCGGACGCAATTGTTGACAACGGATCGTGCTAGATTTCTACATTGTAAAATCCAGAACCTTTGTTTTGCTATAGTCTGCAGTGCTTGCGATCCAGCATGCAAATGTAACGTATGTAAATGATTCATCAGTAACTTCGTAATGAAATGGTCAGTTGGAAGTACTATTGGATGTTTCGTATCATATTCAATGTCTGCATTATCTAATCTTCCACCTACTCTTATGATACCTTGTGTGTCAATAAATGGAGCTGCATTTTTTAGTTTGCTGTTTCTATGTACTTCATTATTTTTATGTAAGCTAAAAAGTTCTTCTTGGAAACTGCAGTTTTGCATATGATATATGCCATGACTCGTTGCCATTTGCGAAAAGAGTTACCATGATCTATAACATAAACTGGGTGCTGTTTACCTTGATCTAGTGCGGTTACAGTTAGTTTACTGTTTTTTTCTTCTTGCAATCTGATGGTTGTAGCTGTTTGCTGAGGCCAATGCATCTTTGATGTCTTCAAGAATGCTGGACCCTTGAACTAAAGCCTTGCATTTACTAATTGCCCTGGATTCAATCCCCTGGACACGATATCAGCCTGGTTGTCCTTTGTGTTTACATATTTCCAACTTATACCTTCTGTTAACCCTTTTAGTGCCGGAGGCCGATATATCGGCTCTTGCTGCACTGGCGAGAAGTGCCAGAGCCGATATATCGGCCCGCACCTTGTAGCGCTTTACCAGTACAGAAGAGATGCTACAAAAATATGCACGTAAAATCTTGTATGTAGGATGAAATCGCATCCACATTTTGTCCCCTAATTAGATATGTAATTAACTCCGGAATCCAATAAGTGGTTTTGGAGATAACTGTAAAAGAAGTGCATCAGTCCTTTTTAAGGTGAAAAAATGGCCGTTTTTTGGTACAAAAATGGACATATTTTCAACTCATCATTGCGAAGAACCGGTAAGTTGTGGAAATTTACTTCCCATGAGAAAAATGTTCGCAACAGCGTACTAATGGATGTGAAACAAAGAAACAAAGAAATATATGGAAAATATAGGAACTGGGGTGTATATGACCCAAGTGCAAAAAATCCGTTTTTAGGCGGTAAAAATTCAGTTATGACGTTAAAACGATCAAAAACAAAGTACACCACTCGATTACCCTCTCCTCCCTCTTTAATTTGATAGCAAATATGACGTGTTTGGAAAACCCCCTATTGGGGGTGTTACCACCCCCCACCCCCTAAGCCCCCTCCCTGCAAAATTGTTCGCCTATCTTTTTGCACTCTAAACCCTCAATCCATCGAAAAAAACCCCAATGCTCTACGGCCCTCCCACATAGAATTGGGTCATTGTTTTGTTCTCTATTTCGTCCTTAATATACTGCTTTTTGAATCATGTAAATATTGTTTCTGGTTTGGTTTTTATGAGCATTTTCCCAAACCCTAGTAAAACCGTGAAATTCGGCCGGTTATTCTCGCATAGGCACCTCTTTTTCGCTCGGCACTAAAAGGGTTTATTCTTGAATGGCGACTACGCTATTCGCTATAAAAGTTTTGAGCAATGATGGATCTCCCTTGATCCATGCCAAAAATATGTGTGAGTTCGTCCAAAAATGTATTTCATCGAATTTTATGTTCATGATGATTTTTACATGATGTACTAATTGAGCAGCGAGCTTTGCGGCGCACAATTCTAATTTTGGAATTGTGATCGGCTTGACTGGAGCTACCTTGGATTTTGCGCACAGTAACTTCACTGTCACTTTGCCTGTTTTGTCCTTTGATCTAATATATAATGCAGTTCCGTATGCCCTTTCGCTTGCATCTGAAAAGGCATGGAGCTCGATGTTGATTGTGGGTTCATTGCGAAATATGTATCTTGGAATTTTAATATCATTGAGTTTCTGTAATTCTGTACGGAATTGCAGCCATGAAGATTGAAGTTCACTGGGTATTTCATTGTCCCAGTCTAGTATTAATTTCCATAATTTTTGAATAAACATATTACTAATGACTACTACTGGATTTACTAATCCCAAAGGGTCGAAGACTTGTGACATGTCGGCCAAAATTGTACGCTTTGTGAAATTCTTATAATTCTTAAGACATGTCGTGATTGTAAACCAGTCCATGATAGGATGCCATACTAGGCCTAACGTTTTTATGTGTTCCATCCATTTCAGAAAAGTTTAATTTGATCTCTAAATCTTCTCTTGGTATATTTTGGACCAATTTGGGGTGGTTTGCACACCACTTCCTCAACTGAAAACCTCCAGAGCTTAATAGTTGTTTTAATTGTCTCTGAGTGTCTATTGCTTCATCTAAGTCATCACTTCCTGTCAATACAGCGTCAACATAGAAATTCTTCACAGCAGCTGCTCCCAACGGATAATTTGCATGCACTTTACTGCCAAATATGGTGCAGATTTTGTACCATACATGACTGTACATAGTTGATAATATTTAACTGTATCTGTTGGTTGTTTTCTCCACATGATTAGTTGCAAATTTCTATCCTCCTCAGCTACCAAAATTTGTCTGTACATTTTGGCAATGTCAGCAGTGAAGACATATCTTTTGACACGGAACCTCATAATGATTGTACTGATATCTTCTTGAATCTTGGGTCCATTTAACAATAAGTCATTGAGTGATAAGCTGGTTGTAGTTTTCGCAGAGCCATAGAAAAATACTCTTAGTTTTGTCGTACTACTTGTTGGTTTCAAGACACAGTGGTGCGGAAGGAAGTAGTAAGGCCTTGCCAGCCTTTGCGGGTCCTCGCATGTGTCCCAACCTGATGTATTCGTCTAAGAATTCATTATACTGTTTCCTTAATTGTGGTTCCTGTGCCAGTTTTCGTTCGATGCTTATTAATCGTTTGAAGGCCGATTGCTTTGTTTCACCTAGCAATTTTGGATCGGTCAGGATTGGCAGATTTACAATGAATCGTCCTTCAGCACTTCGACTCACTGTTGATTCAAAATATTCCTCACATCTTTTGTCAGATGATGACATCATTGGTTTGTTCGGGCACTGTTCTAATTCCCAAAACCGTTGCAGTTGTGTCTCTAGGTCAGCATTTTTGATTCCACAAAATGGTGTTATATAATCAACACTTGATACCTTTCCTAGAACTGTCCAACCTAATGTGGTGTTTTGTAGTGTTATACATTTCCGCCCCCAAAAGAATGTCAATCGAAATTTCGAAATTTCTCCGAAATAAAATTCAGTTGCGACCCGGAATCTAATAACAGTCTGCATTGTATTGATTTTCCAACCGTTTGCAAGAGCTGTTTCCAGAAATACGTATCCAGCGTAAGCGTATCTAGTTTGAGCTGCTAAATTGGTTTCTGGCGTTACCTGACTACTGGATGGCTTCATAATCTGAGTGCCAGCGTGCTGATCTGTTTGATAATGGAGCAACGTGTTATGCCTTTTGTTGCATTTTTGGCAACCTCTTGACCTGCACTGACAGATTGTGACCACACTTAAGGCAATTTAGGCAAACATTTAGTTCTTTAGCCTTTTCTTGACGCTCGAATGCTTTCATTCTCAAGAAATTTTCGCAGAAGTATATTGGATGATTCTTCTTGCATACAACATATTCAATTTGATTTGTCTTGTTAGTTTGGTTGGTAATGAAGACAGAGGGCTTGCTTGATTTCTGTGGATACTTTGAAAACAATGATTTTTGGCCTAAGGTTTCTAGTGGTTGAAACCGCTTTTCTAGAAACCTCAGCAATTTTTCTAGTGATTGTAAATCTCGTGGCGATGACAATGATTGTTCGAATAATGCATGCGTGTTTTTATCCAATTTTTTCACTAGAATGTGAATGATGATCTGGTCTCAATGCTCCTTTACTGATAGTCCCATGTTTTGTAAAGTAAGCAGACATTCTTTTGTAGTATCATGTAAATTTTTTAAAGCTGACGCAGATTCTGTCGTAATCTGAGGTTGTGCCATTAATTTCTCCAAGAGCACTGTTATCAACAATCTTTTGTTTTGATATCTATTCTGTAACATATCCCATGCAATTTCGTAGCTGTCTTCTATCAATGGTAGATGTCTGATTAATTTTTCAGCTTCACCTGAGAGGTTCACCTTGAGGTACCACATTTCTGTGAGTTCCCTATTGGTTGATTATGAACCAATTGTGAAAACAGATCAAAAAATTGCTGCCATTTGAAGTAGTAATCCCCATCGAACTTGGGTAGGGTTACTTTCGGAAGTTTTAAGCCCGATTGATTAGTAGGCATGGTCGAACTTGTATTTACGTTATCTTCTATATCTTCATTGATTTTGATTAATATCTTATGCATCTTCTCTTGAAGTTGAAAATATTCATTCGTATTATATCCGCAACTCGTAATATCGTCTGTATTTTCCCAGATGCATCTATTGTTGTCTTCTATTTGTTCCCAATAATTTGTTATTGTGCTTCTTTTCAAGTCGTAATATTGTTTGGATTGATCTTTACTGATTTTAATGAAAGCAATAATATTTGGGAGCGTAATTATTGCCCTCTTTTGTCTTCGTAGCAGACGAATAATGACGTCGCCATTTCCTATGTCCGTACAGTCAGTATTGCTGTTTGCCCGTGATTTTGGCAAATTCTCATTGGTTTTTAGATTTAAAGTGGGTTTTTCCCTTTGCACGGATTTTGTTATTGCACCTTTGGATGTGCTTGAGCTTGCATGATTAGTTACTGTTGGTAATTCGATTATGAAGTCATCATATCCCTTTTTTACTATTTGATAGTAATCATTAGCAAAATATGGGTGACTGACAATTGATTCATCGTATAGATCTCTAATTTGATCATCGTTTGATTCGAATTTGGTCCGCAAATCTTCTAATGCTTGAAGTTTAGCTTGAAGGTATTGAAGACTCTTCTTGTCCGGAGATTCGCTTCGATACTCGTTTGCTAATTTTTCAATGTCTTTCCCAAGTTGTGTTTGATTGACCGCTAAGGCTTGCATGATTAACTCTTGACTTGACTCTTGACTTGATACAAATTTTCGTTTTTCTATTCATTGCACAAGGTAAACACAGTCTTCTATATTTAACGGGGTCACCAAAAAATGTTCAGAAAATTAGTATTACTTGAACTTGGAAAACGTTAAGTCAAGTATTACAAGCTCTCGTACTGAAATGAGGTTTCATTATCAGCAATAACTACTGTCTTACAAATAATTTTTTACTTACATTCAATATTGCAACAGCAGTCGGGTCTAGTAGGGTATCATAAGATGTGATCTTAGACCAATGCTAGCTTTTTTACTTATTATTAACTTACGTTTCCATAAACAATAAATCTGTGGTTTTTTCAAATAACTCATTATCTGCAAAGTTTGAGAAAACGAAGGAAAAGTGGAGAAAAGTGAGAAAAAATATTGGGAAATCATCAATTTGTGGATTTTTTTTTTTCTCACAGGACGTTTTGAAATAAATTTTATTAACAGTATTGATACTATTTTTCACAAAATGCAATTATAACATGTATTGATTAACATGTATTGATAAACGGTATCCTTTATTATAGTTGTTTATACATATACACAAATAAAAATTGAAAAAAAAATCAGACAAAACAATGAAAATTAAAAAAAAGTCGGAATTGCATGTTAAAATAACAATTTGACATTTTTGGGTACTTAGTGGTTATTCGTTTTTTAAGAATAGCATAATTGCTATAGAGTACGCAGGATTATAAAATATAAAATTTTATGTCGAAGGTATATTTAGTAAATTTTGCAGATAACGAATTATTTGAAAAACCCACAGAAATATTGACTGACTGACTGTACGTGGTCATTGTTTATCTCCCTCCCCCTTCTCTGCGTTGGTCGTGTAACAAGTGTGAGTGTTTGGTGTTTTACGATGACCAATTTTTGTTCGACATCTTGACCCGGGTATTCCTTGGACAATTTAATTGAGCAAAACCAAGAGATATGCGATAAATCAACATTATTGCTCTTGCTTGACCGAACGACATTATTATACCCTAGATAAAATCTAAAGGGTATACTAAGTTTGTCATTCTGTTTGTAACACGTCGAAATAATGATGGTAGAGCAAAATGGATTGGACACAAACGCATAATATTAAAAGTTATTTTGATTTTTGCATATCCGTCTGTGCGCACGATAACTCGAGAACGGAAATTTTGAACACGAACTTTAGAGAAAAAGGAAAATTAAGTTTGAAAATGAGACAAACGGGCAACTCCTTTGTGGGGTTGTCATACAAAAATTTCCTTTTCCACTATATATTTGGACACGCCTGAGAACGCGACAAAAAGTAAAAGGTGTTTTTATGGTAATAGCAAAAAAAATCCAAAATGGACTAAATCGGGCAGCCCCTTCTTGTTGTTGATATATAAAGATTAGGATTTTTACATATACTGTGAAAACGATCAGATCTAGGTATTTTTATTGTACTAAAAACTTGTTTAGAATATGAAATCCTATAAAATTGGTTATAATCATTTTTTTCTGTCCGACGAACCGTTCTAGAAATATATGCGGACGACGTACAGCTATTACTTTCAAGGTTTATTGGTTTGCTGAGTATATAATTTGTTCTGTTAATGACGATCTTGATTTACTTTTCGAATGCCCTCAAACTAAATCAAAGTGTTTAGTTATTAGTACACTGGGTACTGACTGTTCGGATTTTTCTTCAGTTCATATAAATGGCGTATTTGATTTACTTTTCGAATGCCCTCAAACTAAATCAAAGTGTTTAGTTATTAGTACACTGGGTACTGACTGTTCGGATTTTTCTTCAGTTCATATAAATGGCGTATTAATTCCTGTTGTTACAATAGCTAAATAACTAGGTGTGATATTTATTCATAGATTGATTCTGTGGTTAGTAAAATTTATTGCGGGCTTCGACGCCTTTATGTTTTCAGCGCACAAGCTTTACTTGTACCGATTTTCTCATATGGCTCAAAAGTATCTAGGAGAGGAAGCTGTTCGTGTCCTGAATTCCATAATTAAGTATATTTTTAGACTTCTACGCTTCACCATTTGCTGACCCTCTGTTTGTTTATATCTCAAATTCAGAAAAATGCCGCTATTTACGTACGTATGCGTTTATTTAAGTTCATTTTGGTCAAGCTTACCTATGTACAATCAAATTAGTCAATTTCCATTTGTTATTGTTTTTTTGCTTTTTGCACATTTTGTTAGGATAATAACCCTAACGGTATGTGCGCAAAATTGTCAATCATTCGTAAGTAAACTTCAATTTCGTACAGTTTCGTACAGTTTCGTAAGGTTCGTTACGTCCATTTTGGGCCAACCTTAGGCACCTTCAACAGCTTCAAACAGAATATTTTCAAATACCTTACTACTAGTGTTTAATATCTTCTACTACTGATCACTCACTTTTTCTTGCTTCTCCTTCAATCTGTTATCCGTTAATTGATTTATATTTATCTATAGTTTTGTGTTAATCTGTATAATTTATTTTTAGTTTTTCTCCTTTTTTCTTTCATCGCATAATGCTGTAATTTTAAATCCTAATAATTATTGAATTCCTAATTCTTAACTTAAAGCATGTAATCTTAAAAGATATCATCTTACTACGATATACAGTAGAATTGATTAAATTAATAATCTTAATAACTCATCTAGTAAATAGTTCCTTTTTTTAATGTCTCTGTCATGAACGATGGGTGTTTCCAAGTATATCGTCACGATGGAAGTATGTGTTTACTAATAACCAATAATAACCAATTCCAAGGAGAAATTATAAGCCCCTTAACCGTTGTTATTAATTGAACCGTGGAAGATGTGATTTTGATATCTCTTTACAAAGGGATCCTTACAATCGTCACTGCGCACTACGGTGTGTGGCTTTTTAATACTAGCCTTACACGAAATTACTAATTACAACTGACTTTTATACATATTATATATACAATTCCTTAGTATTCTTCCTATTCCAAGTAATCATTGCCCCAGTTTTGCCTTTCAATATTAATTGTAACCATTGTTATTTTTTTGTAATTACAGGATTCGATACAGTATTTCCTTCTCAACGACTTCGTATTTTCTATCCTGAAGAATTAGAGAATGTATTTTGTGGAACAGGAGCTTCTAACTATCAACGTTGGGACATTCGAATGCTTCATGAGTGCTGTCGTACAGACCATGGATTTACACAAGACTCTCAAGCGATTCAACACTTATACGAAATTCTATCTTCATATAATCGTGACGAGCAACGTCTGTTTTTGCAATTTGTTACTGGAAGTCCAAGGCTACCTACTGGAGGCTTCAAAGCTCTGACACCACCATTAACCATAGTTCGGAAGACTCTTGATTCCAACCAGAGCCCTAATGAATACTTACCATCTGTGATGACCTGTGTAAATTACCTCAAGTTGCCAGATTACTCCAGTCGAGAGGTAATGCGTTTAAAACTTAAAACAGCTGCAAACGAGGGTAGTATGTCGTTCCACCTGTCATAAAATAACTTGTTTCATTTAATCGAAAGACCAGTTAGAAAAGCGCGCTAATATAGCCTTTTTCGCCCATGAAGCAAATATCCGATGCAGCAGTCCAGTTTAAATTGTCCGATTCTTTCTTTTTTTTTTGATATCTTGTCATCAAAGTATGTTTTTATTTTCATGTTTTTGCCTATTTTTCACTCTCTGAATGAATAATTTTTTTTAAATAAATCCAAGCTCTACATATACATACATATTTTCTCTCATTTTCTTGTTTTGTGTTAACAGTGAGGAATTTATTTTTTCTAGTTTTAATTTAGTTAGATTTATTATTCACTTTAAAAATAATAATAAAATAAATTGAGAAGAATAAAATTGATAGTTGTGATTTATTTTTTCATTAAAATTCCAATCTAAGTCGATTAAATTTAAGTGCTTCTCTATAATTTTATGCGTGCTGCGCGCTCAGGTCACTTATTTTGGTTTAAATTAAGCGCAAGATATTCATTACAATTGATTTTCGCATGTGAACTCGGCTGAGAAGAAAATGTGTGTAATTTACGATTCAGTGTAGAATTTTTATATATAAAACAGACAGAACTTATCATCAAATATTTTTCTAGATCCAAAATCTATAAAAAAAAGATACTTAATTGTCCTCTTGGTTGAATATCTTTTTGCTTAATATTTTATCTAAATTTATTGTAAATGAATTATTTTCTTTAGCCAGTGTGCATCCTAATAAGGTTTTTTTTAGTTCTTTTTTAATTACTTTAATGCCAGGCCTGGCTAAGCGATTTAATGTCATTATTACGTTTGTTGTATTTAAAAATTTTAAGAACTAAACTAAAAGTTAAGCTATATCCTTGAAAGAGATATTCAGTGGTGGAGTGAATAATAAGGCTCATGCTCTGCTAACAGCAGAAAATTAATATTTTAATATGAAAGATATTTCACTTGCCACTGTGGAACCCATCTATAATTGTATTGGTATTCGTGGGCCGTAGCATACGCAACACATATGATGCGCAAAACTATGACGTTTTTAAATTTACTTTATTCCTCTACGGTTTCCAATAAATTTTAATATTTAGAAAAAAAACAGTTTGGACTTACCCTAATATAAAAAACGGTGTTTTAATAATATGATTAATTTTTCTTTTCGAGTTGAGCTTTACAAAAGTCGACAAAATCATTTTGTCGATCGAGCAAATCTATCGACGTACGAAATATACCTACTTATTGTAAAATTTACGATATTTGACTGTTGTATGCGAGCTTGCTTTGCATTTTCCCGGACAACCTGCATGTGTTCGTAAAAATTGTTTGAAAGTCGGCAGTTCAGAATGACTTTCCTACCAGAAGCTTTAGCTGTATATTTTTGCCATTGACATGTAGCATCATTTGCCTTTCACAGTTTTCATCACGTAAGGCCACGTAGGAGAAAAGATCCCTCCCCCAGCCGAAAAGTGAAGCATGCTGCAACGTCTGGTGTCGCCATTAGGCGATATCTGGAATTATCATTAGTTTTCCTATTTTAAATCATCTTTCCACCAAACCACTCTACTAGGTAGCATTACGATACATGTAAAATTGTCATAGTCATTACAATTGCCATTACCATTACGGGTAATTGTGATTTTTTTGGCTAAATATTAGCTAACAAATTATTGAAAGCTAAATTAACAGAATAAATGACTTATGAGCCTTTTGGATTGAAATTTCGGAACAAGTAGGGAATCGACAACTGTAGCCGATTTTCTTCAAACTTTGCAAATAACTTATAACAAATCACAAGAATCACATCGCTCCGCGCGTGTGTGTGTGTCTGTGTTTAATAAATGTCTTTCTATTCCATTCTAACTAAAGGCCTAACCACAATGTGCATATGCAAAAACACGAGCAATTGCTTTTCAGAATAACAACCCACAATAGGAATAAGAAGCCGTTCGTCAAGTTTTAATTCCTTTCGTCAACTTCTGTCTGTACGCTCATCATTGTACTTTCCATAAGCAAATTTGACAGTTTGTGTAAATACTATACAAATGTTAGTAATGCATAAGGAAGCATTCGTGATATTTTCAAGGCTTGCATATACAAGCATATGCACATTGTGGTTAGGCCTTAAATGCTGCTTTACTGCACATCAATTAAATGTTCGTAAAGAATAAAACAACGCAATGCTGGTAACCCGAATGTTGTGAAGGTATGTAAGCCATTGGCTTCTTGTTGCTACTTAAAAGAAGAAGAAGAAGACTATTAATTATCAAATTATATGGCGGTGTGCAGTGCAAAGTTCGCGATTTTTAAAGTGAAATATCTCCGAAGGTATACGTTTCCGTGAAAAATAATTGTGATATTTGTTGTCAATTCCCTAATTAAGCCAAAATTTCAGACTAAATATCAAATTCCACTTAAATATGTTAGTTAGAACATTATTTTAGTCCGCTCAAGCAATGAATCTGCTCAAATGTTGAGCGTTAAACAATCACTCAAACTTTGAGCGTTAAACAATTTTAGTTTTGTACTTTCCTGGTAAGTAGAACTAAAAGAGTTGAGGTAAGTGAATAAAGAACTCGGTTAGCCAAGAATATCGAAAAAATGCTCAAATTAAAAAAAAAAAAAGTGAAATTATTTATTTTCAGCATTAATTAGGGACTGCTAATTTCTGAAAAAGCCACTATCGGATTGGCTATCAGTTGATACAAATCATGCTTCCGTTAAAGCCATCATGTTAAAGAGTGGTATTTTACAATTACTATTAATTGAGGGAAATATGTGGATACCAAGCTACCAAAGCTAAACAATCTAATTTTCATTTTCCAAGTCTTAGAGTTAAAAAAAAAAGTTGGTGGTGGTCCTCTCCTTTAGTAAAGATAACATTTTTCTTGTAATTTTACTACTACTAAATTTTTTTTTTCAAAAATTTAAAGCACTTTGACATATGAATCGCAAAAATGATTGCACCAGTAACAGTTTCAAAAAAATTTTCATTATAAAATCACAAAATTGTTTAAACCCTTTAGCAGGAGTGGGTAGTGATATTGGAATAATAATTATTGAACGGTTACAGTTAGGACTCTAAAGAAAATTAAAGAAGAGCGTCCACAGTTTACAGTTGTTCTAAAAAAAGTTGCGTTAATAAGTTAAAAAAAGGAGAAATTCGAAGTAAAGAAAATCCAAAATTTGCTTTGTTATAAACCAGCATATTTTCTAATCACCCTGTAATTCCGGAATAGTTCAAATGCCCCCTCTGCCATAGAATTTGTTGTTTATAGTTTGTGAGTACCATAACCTCCTTCTCTTTGGACCTCTCATCGGGAAACAGCCTGTATATTTAATATATATTGTTCGAGTCGAGTTGGCATACTGGCCCTGTTCAGATCTCGGCCAGAAGTGTGATTATACAATGATTTGGTTGAATAGTTGAAGAGAGTGCAGTGTATATATCAGAAGTGGCCAAGAGTCGATCGCGTAACTATTCCTAGTCGCTGCCTGCCTGATATGTACACATCTCGACATGAATCAAATGTTTTGTTAATTTAAGTTTATTTTTTAATTCCAGTTCATCGTTCTAAATCTAGATGATGAGGAATTCTTTAAAAAGATATCATTTGGTAAGAGACCCAATGATTCCTTAGTTTTCCTTAAACTTTCAAAAAAAAAATTATTCTAAATCCTTTTTTGAAATGTTATGCCTTCTTCATTCCTCTAATGTAGAACCGGTATTCAGCAATTATGTAACATTAATAAAACCAAAATAAGAGATGAACTCAACACAGACCGCATAGAATTCTTCATTCTTTTCGATATTTTTTTAAATTTATTTTTCATTTCAAACCAATTCAACGATGAATTAAAAATGGAAGAAATATCAATAAAATTAAAGGAATTTTTGAATGTGGACCATTTACTAGATGAGAATGAAATCCTTAACTTAAACTCCGATATGTTTTTGAAATCAAGAGATTCGTCTCAAAATAGTTATTGGAATTTATTTTGTGAAGAGAAAAATCCTTGTTTATGGAGATGTACAGCAACACTATTTTTCGGTTCTATTACCTCTACGAAACAACATTTTCTACCATGACTTAAAACAAAACATCGTTCCCATTTGGCAGCATGTTTACATATGAACCACAATATGAAAAGCTTGCTGAAAACTGAGACAACTTACAACTAGATAAGAAAATCTCCATATAAATCCGGATCACTTTTTTAAAGCTCTTCAACTTTTTATTCAACCAAAGAAAACTATGATTGCGAAGAATCTATGTGGCATAATATAATAAGAGAAAGAGAGAGAGAATGGATAGAGTTTTTTTAATTCGACTGCTCTTTGTGAGTTTTTCACATCTAGATGTGAGTTGTCTCAGCCGAAAATATGCAATAATGGAACATATTGTTTTATTTATAAACTAGTTAGTTTGTCAGTAGAAATAATTTTTTTCTCTTATTAAAACAAATTGATATTGAATATGGATTAGTATCACATATGTTTATTTTAAATTTAAGCCTGTCTTTGGGTTTAAATTACAACTTTTCTTATGATCATTTAACACATACGATCTTGACCTATAATTTAAAGAAACAGGTCGCTCGTAGCCCTGATATATATGATATAACTATGGAAGTGTGATGTAATTCGTTTTGTGAATATAAATTTATTTAGAAAGTCAGATGAAGCTATTTGCACTCGTTTAAAGATCATGCAATAGCCGGCTGAGCAGCTATCTTGTGTTGGCGCGAAGTAGCTACTTTTGCAAAGCTTACCTGTAAATTTGCTTAGCTAAAATCTGCACAAAATAAGCTATATTAAAATCGGTCATATAAGAAAATTTTAAGTGATTTCATAAGCTTACTGCAAGCGAAAGAATACTTACCTTGAACCAATAGTAGAGACCGATTCACCTGGACAGAGCTAAAGGAAAATTAAAATATGTAGTTGAAACCTCAAGCGAATGGGAGAGGGTGAAATAAGTATGTATTATATCGCGCAAACTATATTTACTTACCTCTTTTTGTAATAAGTACATTATTTTATCTATTGTAAAAACAAAATCAAACAACATTGGTTGAAACAAAAATATCAGATGACGGCCCATACTGTAGTCAACCACTGACCGAAGATATAAAGAGCATCCGGTCGGCTACAAACGCTCAGTTGAAATTGCGTAGGTTTTTGTGGCTTAAGTGAAATACAAAGAGAGTATTGTGTTGAATTTGTCATCATTGAGCTCGTACGAATTGAACCTGTACTTCGCCTGTCTTCACAATAAAAATGCATTAATCGATTTTGATAATTTAGTGGGATCTAACATTTAAAAAATGTGTACGTACTATTTTAGTAAGGCTTCACAACTTCCTCTCAATTGAGCTCAATGGTTACAAATTATAATTTTCAATATTTCGTCCTAAGCTGGTCACCAATATCCCCGTTTATCAAAATACGTTTTAATTTCCTTTTTTAAAAAATTTAAAAAAAGTCTTTCGATACTCACTAAAATTTTGTTTCACTATAGTCGATTAAAAGCGAAGATTTCAAAGAACGTGGAGCTCCATATTTTTTTAAATTCGACACCTACGTGTAATATTAAATGTATTTTGATTTTTGAACGTACGTTTGAGTAAAATCGAGCAATTCCTTCGTAGGGTTGCCAGGCAAGCAATCTCATCGTAAAATGAGTCCCTCCAAAATAGATGTGTTTCAACAACTGCAATACAGCCTTTTTTTCAGTGGTGGTTGTGAGTTTTTGTATTGTGGATATTATGTTGCTCATATTGTCCTGCGCCCTTAATAGAAAAATTCTGAATATTTCTCAAGAATGCTTCGTAAAAAGATACTTGAATATTCGTTTATTGACTTGACGGCTTATCTCAATAGGATTGTCTTTATTCTTAAATCGCCTGATCCTCCTATTAATTTGTTTCAGTATACCTGGGTATGTATCTAAAATTACAATATTTCCGTATTCCAAAACGCATTTCTTCCTGCAGCTTTTTGACCATCCCCACCACTCATTACCATCATGGTAAACGGGCGTCGTCTTGAAAAATACGCTTTTAGCATTGTATAAAGTTCAAAAAATTATGGTCAACTCGAAATTAATCAGCGCCATTTTCTTTGTTTGGTTCATCACTTTGGGGGACATTTTTATACCCTAGATGATGAAATCATAGAGTATACTAAGTTTCTCATTCCAATTGTAACGCTTCGAAATAATGATGGTAGAGCAAAATGGATTGGACGATAATTCGAAAACGCATGTACTTAGAAAGCTGAAATTTTGCACACGGGCTTTAAAAAAAAAAAGTAAATTTAAGTTCGAAAATGGGACAAATGGGGTAATTCCTTCATGGGGTTGCCATACAAAATAATCTTTTTTCACTATATATTGGGACACTGCCTTAGAACGCGTCAACATAGAGTGCTGAATTATATGCACGATGTTTTTATAAAAATAGTAAATATAATTTCAAAAATGGACTAAATCGGATAACCCCTTTTTGATGTTGTCATATAAAAATTTAGGTTCTTTACGTATGCTGTGAAAGCGGGTAGTTCCAGCCGTTTTTATTGTACCGAAAAGTTCTTCGGAATATGAAATTCTATAAAATTGGTCATAATAATTTTTACTATCCGACAAACCATTCTAGAAATATGTACTATATGTAAAAAACCACTTCAACAACAAAACTTGCACAGATGGGTGACCGACCATACGAAATTACATAGGGGCATTTATCTAGGGTATCATAAGAATTGGTCTTACCAATTCTAGTTTTTTACTTGTTTTCAAAATAATTAGTTTTGACTTTTACTGGGTCAATATTGTCAGAAAGACATGATGAGTTGTGCAAGTTGCAAAAGTAATACCCGGTTAAAAATATTAGTTTCTGCCGCTTTCGAAGTATTTAATTCGATCCGGTAAAAGTGCTAACTGGCAGAGTTTGGCAATGCCATACGTTATTAATTTTTATAACATGTCATTACACTACATACAGCTTTAAATGATAATTTAGAATTGGCCTGGTATTTAAGTCGTTTATAGTTTTAATTCTTTAGCTTTAAGGTAATAAATTAATTCGTTGTTAACAAAAAATGGAGGACAAATATTTCAGTAAATATCACCCTTAATGTAACCACTAGCCGTGAGTAGATAATAAAATAAGCTTAATTATACCTATATATAAAAAAAAAAAAAATGTACGAAATCGTAAGTTCTCATTACTCTTACTTTACCGAGGAGAAATGTTAAATATTTATGTAAGGCCAAGGAAGAGAAGGGGCAGAATAATATTGCCAAGGAAAAAATAAATATTTGGAACACATATTTTATTAATTCGATAGCACTCTGCATTAACATATTGCTACTATGATTTAATAAACCTTAATTATAATAGTAATAAAATAACCTGGATAACTGAAATTAAAAAAATAAGTTAATAATGACTAAAGTTGATAAACATCACCCATGATCACATAAATAATGAATCTCTCATACTCTATACTGGGCGTGTATCTTTATTCTGCTCAGAGCACTCCGAGCGCTCTGAACATGGACTTTGTGTAACTTTATTCACTTTCAGAGTACTCTGAGCGCTTTGAAATGTATCTTTATTATTGCTCAGAGTGTTCTAACAAATCGTAAGCAGAACTCTGAACATTTAGAGCAATCCATCAGTAATACCAATAGAGTGCAAAAAAATCCTATTGAAAATGTGAATGCTTTTTAAATTCCATACTTCCTTCCTTTCCTTCACCCGTTTTTTATTTTTATAACTTTTTTATTATTATTTTTTATATATTTTTATAAATAATCTTATATTATCAGTTGATATTTCACAAATCACAAGTTTTGCCAATATAAAAAAAAAATTAACAGAACGCTCAGAGTACTCTGGATTTGTATCTTTTTTCCAGAGTGCTCTGAAAGTTCTAAAAAATCTGTTCGATCTACAAAGCGGAAAAAAGATAGACGCCCACTATGTACTAATGCACATATGTACATAACTCTCCGATTTGGAACTTATTATGACATTAGAAAAGGTAGCGATTTAGAAAAACCTGCTGCTGTCCAAATGACATATATGCACTATGACTTAAAAGTTATGTTCAGAAGTTATCCGTATGACAACGATCTCCCTTCATATATTATATTATGTATCCTGTATTTTATTTTATTTATCATTTTACTCAGAATTACTAAAATTGGCGAATGTTAATACTCAAAACGATACAAATTTAAAGCAACAAGAGGTCACTGATAATTAAATCTTAAGTGTAATAATTGAATTGAAGTAAAAAATAAAAATTATTGTACTCATAAAATTTAATGAAAATATATTAAAATTTTTAATGGATTCACGATAGTTTTATGCACTAACATATCATATAGGATTGTGATATATGCATGAACGTTTGGAACAACAAGTTTTAATATTCATAGATCTTCCTTAAATTTCATTATTTCCGCATGCCAATATTAGGTCTGTTTAATGAGCTGCTCTAGGTTACTCTAGAGCAGAAAAGAGCCGAAAATCGTATTTAGTGAATTCAGAGCACTGCTCTAAAGTGAACTGAACTGTGTTTAATGAGTCTGCTCTAAAGTGAACTGGAGTAACCTAGAGCAAGATTTTCTGCTCTACCTTCTTCGAAGGAGTAACTTAGGGCTGTCGTACACGTAGCTGTTTGCGATATTGTGCCCACATTTGTCTTCACAATAATTTTGCTGCGCTGTTATACGTCTAGTTCAAAGTTTCGAGAAGACTAGGATGACATTCTGTCATCTCACTGAACGGAGTCCACTGCACTTTTATACGACAGGTGTCGACTGGTTGGCACAATTGCTTTCCTCGGCTCTTGCATCGAGCTATTAGGGTGGGCAAGACTTAGATCACCAGGGACAAGGAATGCTAAAAGGCAGAAGGGAGGCCAGTCATCGCCATGGATCTCCGCCTGAAGTGCGGACAGTTGTTAAGTCCTCCGAGGAGGAGAGGTTGCTCATGCAGTCATGATCAGCACATCCCTGGTAAACCAAAAGCTACCCTACTCATCGGGTTGGCTAATTTTTCCCGATGACCCTATTTATTTGCAAGAGCGGGTAAGGCCAGTTAAAGATTTGCAGACGAAGTCGTCTCATGCTGGCCCCCAGTGAGAGAAGAGAGGAGAAAGAAACTACAGCTTTAGTAGAACATCGTCTTTTGTATTCTTTTTGTTTTCAAAATTCCAAAGTAAAAGTAGGAAAAGGTAAGTTCATTAGAAGTAAAACGCTTATAAATACTAAGTCTATGTACTAGATCTATGTATAGGTAACCATAGGTGTTTGTTATGGTAGCATATTTTGAGTGAGTATGTTTGGACGTGAAGTTCCGACTGACAGATCATTCGGTGGACAGCGTTGAAGCGCAGGGCGGCACGCTAGCTCCCCTCAGCTTTGGCGGAGTGTGTGGGGGGGTTCCACGAAAACCTGCCGCCGCCACCTGACATATACAAAAAAGATATCGTGCCGACTCATACCAAGAGACGAACCACATATCCGGTCCTGCAGGGACGTTTACACCACCTTCGTGAAGGCGCAGATGATAGACCTTCAGCTGCATTGCCCCATATCCACCCAATGACACTGAGGGCAGCAGTTATTTTGTTTAGTGTCCCTTAGATGACCTGTAAGAAGAGTTATAAAGGAGCGGACCTATTCAACCCTCGGTAAGTGAGGACGCCAGGAGAGTGAAAGGAGAAATAAAAAGCCGTTACAGTGTCATAACTACGTTATAAAAGTACCTGTATTAATATTTTTTATTTTTTTTACAAGTCAAGAGTTCGCACTGGAGAGCACACAACTAAATGAGATAAGTTCACTATTCTATACTGCTGCTGGTCTGATTCAACAAGATCACAATATTAACTCAACAGTCGTCTATAGTCACATTATTCAATTTCTATCTAGTATGGTACATGACATTGCTAAGCATACATATGTATTTCTAATTTTCAAAACAGCTTCGATCTTCCAAAATTACGCAAGTATCATTGAACATGATTACTTGTTCATCGCTTAAGAACTAAAGATGCTGAGAGGACTAACGACATGGACCGATTAATTTATCATTATCAAATATGCATCCAATCTTAGATCTTATGTTATGATATAATAATTAATTTAATAAACAAATATATTTAACGTTCTGAGTTCATGTTATGAGTTAACTAAGTTAATAAAGAAATATATTTAGTTCCGAGTACACGATATTCTTATTTATTCTACAATTCCTACCAATTCAATCATTCTTTTCTGCCTTTACTAGCTTCTCTTCAAGAATTAATGATTTCACCATATTCAAGAAAGGTACTGGCTGGCATTACTCTACTTATACTTGGTCTCCTGCCTTAAAATTACTATCAAGGAGCCACATTGGATCCTCACTCATACATATATGTACCACGGTTCAACATCTTCAAAACGGCTATGTACATATATGTACGCTAGAATTAATGTTATTGCTCACGGACCTCAAGGTACTGGTGTGAGGTTATGCATTGTCTGCTATTCCTTGTCAAGAAATATAAACTGTATGACACATAAAACTAAATGCAACGTAAAAAAATTATTCACAAATCTTGTTAGAATGTATTTTTTCCTACGGAAAACAAATTTATTCTGTCATTAAAAAATATATATATATATATATATATGTATATTTCTCATAAAGAAACGTAGTCGCTGCACCAGTACATATTTTAGTTGAAAATCTTGCGCGTCATTATACATCATACAAGGAACAAGTAATTTAATAGTATGTAATTGAAATAATCGTATCCTCTTTCTTTTCTTTTTGCAAATCGAATGTGAAATCTCAAGACTTACATGTTCTGGTGTGGCTGATCCAACGCAGAGGCGCCCCTGTGATGTTCTGCAAACCACTGCCATTTTACTATGAAAGAGAAATTATATATATATGTATTTTTTTTCTTCTGTGTTTTCCTTTTTGTTCTATTTGTTAAGATTGGATCCTGTGTCTGCGCTGGTGGCTACTCTACCTACATATTCCCTGCTTATGTTTTTGGCATAGCGCCTACAATTATCAGGACTAACTTTTAGCGATCCAGCCTGCCTTGAATGGTTTCGCTTATTCTTTACTTGACATATGGCGGCTCTGGGGCCTCCTCAGGATACTTGTGGCTTTGCTTATGGTATTGTGTGGTTGCCGCGAATACGTTGATTGGGCTGAGCTGCCGGTGATGCTGTTATTTTTGATTCGAAGTATGAATTTAATCTTCGGGCAGGTTACCATGCAGCTGATAAAAATCCGAATTGAGTATTTTGTTGGTGCTATTTTTCTCGGGGAAATCAGATGAGTAAATTTATTTTCTTTTCCTACTTTCAATTTACGAATTATGCTCTCCAAAAATCCGCTTTATTTTAAACGATTACTTGGGATCCGATGGATTTTTCTTTCTTATCGTGTGAAAACTTCCTTTTTTTTTTAATCAGACACCTTCTCTTTTCCCCGACACTTCATGAATTGATGAGGAGAACTTTTTTTTCTCATCGAACACCCGCTGTCAGCCGTCAAAATGCATCGCATTCATCTTAAAATTTATGCACGATAGCAAAAGGAAGCACAACTTCTTTCTCAACTGATAACTGGAAGAAGCAGGTATCGAAATTCCTTTTAAATGAATTTAAATAATCTTGAAATTCTAGGAAAATTTATGGAAGAAAATGGGTTTTATTTACAGATATGTTTCTATAATTTATATTTTACTTTTTTCTGTAGGTATCCGTCGTAAAAAAACTTAGAGCTACATTTTCTGTTCAGTTTCCGTATTGCAATTTTAATATTTTGAGCGTTGATTTCTTAAATAAATTTCAATATATATTATTTTTTTTTGGGCAAATAAAATTTCACCGAAGAATAAAATCATAATGTACAGAGTTGCTGCAATTTTTTTAACAGATCTTTTGTGGATCCTAATCTAAAAGCAATCTTCTATTATTATTTGTACCAAAATTGGGACTTGTAACTGATACTTTGGAGCAAGTACTTACTTTTGATACTTGGAACAGGTTGGAGCAGTTCCATTAAAATGTCCAATTACTCATCTCTATACCGAAGGGCATGCTGACCATTTGCTTTCTTTTGATCGATTTATGGTATACCTGCGTGCCTTTTTTTTGAGTATCTATCGGGCTCGTCTAAACCTGTAGCGTTCTGCCCCCACGTTACTTTCTTCTAAATTTTTTTTTATTTACTTGTCTCTATTATTTCCACTCTAAATACCCTTTCACTTTTTTTTCACCTTTGGTCTCCTTTTCCGCATTCTTTTTTTCTTCTAGTATCCATTTTTTTTCTTTCTTCTCTAATTTTTTTGTGTTTTCCTGGGGGGGGCGAAAAGTTTTCGCATTTTCAAAAAATTAGCCCAATGCTGCTTCTTCATAAGGCACATATTGGCCTGAAAAGAAAGAATTGTGTCCATTCAGGCAACAGAACGACAAATCCGCACAAACGCACAAATTCCACAGGCCGGCCATAAAAACAACACCAACAACAAAATATTTCCAAATGAAAAATTCTAAATTGTGCAAAACGCGCACAAATTAGAATCTTTCAGATAACTCCTGAAAAAAAAAAAATAATCTTCGAAAGAAAAATTCCAAATTGTGCAAAACGCTCACAAATTGGAGTCTTTGAGATGAACCCTACCGTTTGCCAGCCAACATTCCAGGCACGCACGCAACTGTAATTCGCCTAGCCGTAAATTATCGCATGATAACGAAATCATCCAATAGCGACAACCGGTAACAAAATCCCAGACAGCAGTGCTTAGCCGACAGTAAAATGCCAGCACGATTGAAAAAATCGAAGATATCGTAGACCGAAAGCAAGAGGTTCGTCTGCCAGTGGCTGGAAAGAACTACGGCGGGGAATGTAGGCGGCTGAGCGACAGTCTGTTTTTTGAAATCTGGCGGAGAATCAATTAAAAAGCGATGTGCGTAAAATAATGTTGGCAGCGATTGCCTGTAATAGAGTCAAGTTTTTTTTCTGCTTTGTTTTATTGAGATCATTAACTGAAATATTTACCTGTGCGGCCATGATTATCGTATATCGGGATATTGGTGGACTGAAAAGAAAATTTTGGTTTAATGATTCTGTTCGCACATAATGCGTATTAATTGAAATATGTACTTGCACGACTGTGATTCTTATATACCATAATAGTGGCGAACCTGAGAGAAAATTTGGAAGAAGAAAAACAAAAATTTCCTTGCGCGTAACAGAGGTCATTTTGAAAATTTTTCCTGCGTGACAGCAAGTTGGATTTATACCGGCGAGGAGATCTTCCTCTGGCAGAAGTTACAGCAAGACATTTCGCTATTGCATATCCGAAGGAGTAGGGAAGTGAGGAGGTGAACTCAGACTTCAACGTAGTCCTGAAGCAGCTAGCAGATAGTTGGAAATCCTGTGTCCAACCCTTTTGGAAATGGAGGAAACTCCGAATATGGTTAAATCGGGTGTTATGTAAGTCCATAGCTTACTATAAGGTTAGTTGGAATTTTCTCTATTTACTATTATTTGCTTTGTTGCTCTTTTGTTCCTAGTATTACAGTTTTGAAATCAATAAGGGTACATTTAAGGTTAGGCGTCGATCATGTGGTTCGATATGTCCCATAACAAGAAAGCGCTTATTAGGGTTAGGAGTAAGGATTTAGATCTAGATTTATATTAACCGGAGACTTTGATTTCTTTAGTTTATATATTTATATATATATATATATATATATATATATACACAATGTTAATCCTTCGCAACCGATACATATGCATAGACAACCTCTATAAATAAATTATTTTTGATTTGGACTTGATAAAATTTTGAGTGCCTTGTTACGCCTTCCCTCTTCTTTTGGGTGATTTGGTTTGGTCACTTGTGGCCGCACTTCTCTAGGTTGCTTTCTTCTCTTGTTTGTAAGGGATCCACACTGACATATATATAAATGGACTGCTTGATCTCCTGTTTCATGTGGCACCAATTTTGATTTCAGAAAGTATGCTCTCACTGTCAATGCTACCAACTGTCGTAAACTGACGTTATATTTAAATTCATTGGCAATTTACGTATATGCATGTCAGTGGGATTTACCAAGTTTACCACAAAGGTATTTGGGACTATTTGTATCGTTAAGTTCTAGTTATGAGTCGAAAGAAGTGTTTTTTACAAGGATTTTTACAAACAATTTCTCGTTCTTAATCGTTACAGTTCAGTGGGAAAGTATGCTCGCACGGAAAGAGACAGGAATATGAAAGTGGTGCCATTTGCTTTCATGCATTTTTGGTTCAACAAGCAGTCCATTTATATACATGTCAGTGGGGATCCAGTGTGATGGAGTGAGTAGTCCCATAGCGGGGATGGTCGCGGCCAGGAAGAAAGTCGTTTTCACACACGCACGCCGATAGTCGTAAACCACGCGTCTATGGGGGCTAAGAACTCTTATGGTGACTATAACGTCTTAGCCAGGGCGGATGGGGGCGATGGGCCCAATCTAAGTCCAGTCAGGGCTGCACCTATACCAGGGGTCCACGTTCGCTCTCTCTCTCTCTCTTTCTCTCGGCGTTGAACTCTCTCCGGGTGGATAAGACATTTGTACGGCGTTGACCTTCTTTCATTTCAGCACTGCAGCGCTGGTATTAATTTAAGTATAATTTTTTTCAGGCTTTGCAGGTTACACCAGTGAAGGCGAGTCAACCTGCGACGTAAGAGGGTTTTTTTGTAGTTGTCCGTCCGTCCGTCTGAAGTCCCCGTGAAGATGAGCCAGTCCCTTGTTTGTTTTTTTTTTATTTCGCACAGATTTCCAAGCACTGAAGGGATTCGGGTGGCAAGAACCACCCAAAGCCGGCTGATCGCTAGTGGCAATATGCTGTGCGGTCACCCACATATGTCCCAAGGTGATTTTTGCAGCGGAAGGTGTAAGTTGCAGCACCTATCTGCATTCATGGCAAGATGGGTGCAGGTAGGGCTGACAACGGGCGTGCTCTTTCGCTACTAGCCTAACCAACTCCAGCACTAACAAATTGGTTCGGTGTTATTCAGTTTCAATTATTCCCCTTTTATTTACAGGTGGAGGGTTGATTGGACACAGCTTATATACTTATGATTAAAAATTGAATGGTGAAAATTTCAATAAAGACCCCGTATGATAGGAAATTTCCTGGAATATTTGTCTTTATTTTTTCTGTAAATATATATTCTATTGTTGGACGAATAGGGAAGAATGTGAGGTACTCATCATAATCTTTATTTCCTTTTTCTGTTGATTTGCTGCACAAACTCGAGGAGGCCTCCTAGAATTGTTAATCTGCAATACTAAAGTTGGGTTATAAAAAAACACACATCCACATTTGTCCCGCCCTGCCTATCTGTCAACTATTTATCTTAATTTGGTTATATGACGGATTTCTTTATATGTTGGATATTTACCTACATGCGATGAGAACCTTGGACCGCCTCACAAGGTGGGCTTCAACCGACATGGCCTTTATTGCTATAGGCTATATCTCTAATGTGGGGTTAGTAGACCTGAACCTGACTAGAATTTTTTTGATAATTTAGCACAAGGAAAAATATAAAAATCTGTGAAACCGCAGCCTTGTTTTGATACTGATCGATCTAGTCCTTCCGTCGTAAGGTCTCCTCAAATTTTCCAAGATTCACTTCCTTTTTGGTTTTCTGAAAGGTTCGATATAGCGTTGGTCGCTTTCCAGCACTTCTTGCCTTTACCCTTGTCTGACCCTCAAATGGATGACTCGGAGCGTGGGATAAATTCTGGAAATGCTACCCTTATTGTGAGTGGGGCAAGTTTTACTATCACTGAATGTTTGGGCTGAGAACGCAATTATAAATTATTAGTTTTCGTAAACTTTAACACACTTTACCATTTTTTTTATTCTTTTTATTTGCCGAAGTCTTTGCACCTCTAGGTATTTAAGGCACAGCATTAGAAAACAGCGGAGCTCCACCTTATGTATTTTGGTGCATTCAAAAATAAGGGATTACTGGAAACCTAATTAGGGCGTAATTTATTTGCTTTAACTTTTGTTTTTCTTTTTCACACGGTTGGCATTAATGATCAACGCACTTCAAATGAGATCCCGTAACTTGACCGATACTACAGCTAGCGGTCGGGCTTTGCGTTGTGCAGTAGTCTCTTTTACACATGTTCTGTACTGAGGCTAGATAAGGTGAGACGTATCTATTTCCCTTGACATTCTGAGATCATATGATATAACGTCTCCTCACAAGTTCTTTCTTCTTCTTCCCTTTCGAAAAGATTCTAAGCCATGGGACACGTTCAGGCTCTGTGGTTGTTAGCTATGAGCCATGTTTATACCTCGATCACATGATACAGATTACATAACAGGGCACGGTCGCTGTGGGGCCAGAAGGGCACGCAGAAGACGGTGAAGGTGATCGTAGAACTATTCGTTTTTTTTACTATGATATCAGGTTAATTGGAGAGCTAGCCGGTAATATACCTCAACACCTTAATCTTAAAGGCGCTCCAACGACTGTCTTGACCCAAGGTTCGTCTATTAGACTGTAAAATTTCCCGTGTTAGCGGAGCTAGTAAGCAGAAGGCTGTCAGGGTAACCGGAAGCGAGCCATCGGGAGTGCCCTACAGAGAACGAATTCGTTCTTTGAGACGCTCACGCTGCCCGCTTTCCATGTGATGACCCATCAGAAAACTAATTCCATCATGGACAAGAAAGAAGAAAATTCGCATACATGCTCGGTGACCTTTCTGAAAAGCCGTGGTCGCCGCCGTTGGCTCTTTGGAGAGCTCCTCCGCCGAAAAACTTATGTACAGGACTCCGAACATCCCGTAGGCTTCACTGGACCTTGCTCCGGATATGACAGTATAGCTCCAGTGAAGCGGTATCTAATTAGTCGCCTTTTACGCCCGGCGGAATTTGCCATGGAAGCATTCTTGACCCCCTTTCCACAGGGGAATAGAATAGAGACATCCTGTCCTCAACTTAAGCAAAAAGGATTCACAATCCCGCTGAAAGATTGGATGGTCAAAATCTAATAAGTGGTTTCTGTGATTACTCAACCCGGGAAAGAAATATCATAATTAAATAAATTTATTTAAAAGAATTTTTAATTTAGATAATAAAATCAATGTTATTAAAAAACAGATCAAAAGTTCTTCGTTTTTCTTTCTTTTTTTCAAAATAGTACCATATTTGGGTTTCAGGCTGACCCTTTGTCTATAATGAAGGCTAGGTTTCTCCCTTTTCCCTTCACAGGCAAGTGTTGTATACCTGAAAAGGGTTAAAAATGATAATTATAATTAATAATTATCATTGGAAAAATATCGGAAAATATTTAATTTTCATAAATAGAAATAAGCTAATCATGCTTAAAACATGGTTAGCTTATCTCCTAACAAGGCGAAGTAATTGCCTTCAGCAATGTCTTCAAATTCTTTTGCATATATCAACATATTTTTCCCACAAAACGACTTGGGAAAAATAAAAGTTTTAAATTTCAACCCAAGTCGTTTCGATAAAAAAAAAGCCCCACGACAAATCCTACCTTCAGTAAGATTTGTCGTAAATACGATATGTATGTACATATATGCATACATACATACCGGGCGCATGAAATTTTACGTAGATGAAGACTGAAACGATCAAGTCTTCACCAAAAAAGCTCTTATCAGCAAATTGTCGCGAGCTGCATACATTGTGATCCCAGCAATGTATGCACGATAGCAAGACGATGGTTTGATATTTATGAAAATATGAAATTTAATTTCAACCATCGCCCGTCGCGATAACTCTGGGCATGTTTAAACATGCCCAGCGGTAAATAATTTTCTCAGGATAGGAATGCTAATTAAGCACTTTCCTATCCTGAACAACTAGACTTGAGATTGAAAAATCTAAGTTTCGACAGTCGGTTTTTAAGAGTTGATAGATATAGATCGGTCGGAGTGGTTCTCAAAAATAACGGAACTTTCGGTCAAGGCTTGCTTATCTTTCGGTCTTAAAAGTAAAAGTTCACGCTAAGCAGACTTGAACTTGGGATTATAAAAGAAAATCTCTAATAAAATATCTGAGATCAACCTTAAAATTGTGAAAGTATTTTTGTAATAAGATTACGCGGAATAGAACTGTGAATTAAGAAAATAAAGAGAAGTAAAAGTGAAAAAGTGTTTTTGACTAGTTTTGGATAATTGACCTCAGCAAGGCGGGAGAAGGCATGCTTTCTAAAAAGCCAAAGTTAAGAAAGGCATAAGAGCTTTAATCCGCTATCCTGCGAACATAAAAGGTCCCATTGACTAAGCCACTTAGGCCAAGTCACCCCGAATACTCGGGTAGATACCATCTCTAGGCGCCTCTGCTCCAGGCGGGCAAGCGTTCACCCAACTTAGTGCAAAACCACCACCGAGGGATACGATCGAACAATCCATAGAAGGAAGTGGAAAACCATCCAAAACCTCCCAGAAGGACGAATAATTAAGTCAACCAGGACACAGCTCGACAAGCAGCCAGCGCTCACCAATAAAACGCTAGCAGTCAACGATCCGGAGTTGAAGAGGAAATCGAAGACGGCTCATAAGCCCCCTTTTCAACTAGATCCAGGGGAAGTTAAGACGGCCCAAGACCCCCCAGCTGCAAAACAGAACAATCAACCGACCAAGGATTTAGAGGGAACTCGAAGGCGGTTAAGGAAACCACCCTCTCAATCACAGCAAAGGGACTTAAGCAGGCAAGGAGCCCCCCTTTCACCAAACAGCGCATCATATGCCAGCCTACAATCCTGCTCTACCTCAGCAGGAAACAGAGCAGCAGCGAGGGAAAACTCTCTTCCATCTTTAGCCGACGCGGGATCAACCCCAGGTGCCAATACACAGCACCCCGGTGAAGGTACATCATTTGCTGCAGGAGAAAAATCTCCACCATCATCGCCAACAGGACCTCGACTCAGAAGCGGGACCGTTTTGCCAGGTCTCAATAGACAAGTAAGTCTTGACAAATTTTTAAATAAATTGTACGAGAGAGCGCGAGATTCAGGTACGCTAGCCATTACTCATTGTGATTCATTCAGCAAAAAACTGAGTCAAACCCCCGAAAATAGACTCGCACAAATACATACACTGAAGGAAAACACAGTTCGGTTCCGTGAGGCACTAAGTAGGCTTGCTGAATCCACGCGCTCCCTCCTGGTAGATAAGGAGAGTACTGAAATTCCAAATTTAGATTTAGAGAAGAATAAGAGTGTTAATTTAAGTAATAGTGAAAGTGCCGACGGTGATAGTGACGGTGAAGTGACTGAACCAACTAACGAAGACCTGCTGATTGACTGGCTTGAAGAATTCTTAACGGAAATAAGCCCAGAAATAAGCCCAGTTAGTCCACCCAAATTTAAATTTCCAGTCAATAGACTACACACAATGGTGGACTACGCTAAGGTAGCTAAGCTAACAGCTCAACTCGTACCCTTATTTACGGGTGAAAGTACCCCACAATTGGGAGAACTACAAACCTTCATCGGCTGCTGCAAACAAACCATGCAGTGCCTAAATGATGAAGAAAAAGTGGCTTTCATTCAGGTCCTTCCCACAAGACTCATACCAATTATTTGCTTCAGACGTCCCTGCTTCATTTACTGAAGTAGAGGAACGTTTAAACAGAACATACCTTCCCCGTGAGACATACCAAGAGTTAGTGAATAAATTAATCACTACTAGACAAAACCCGTTAGAATCTCTCACTGTGTTCATTACAAGATTGAAACAGTTGTTGACGATTTACAACGAGGCAGCGACACAGAAGTATGGAGCTGTGAAAACACAGCTGATGGATTTCACCAAAAACGCTTTGAAAAGTGGAGTAACTAACCCACACCTGAGTCAATATTTGCTCATGCAAGGAGAAGGTGATTTAGAAGCACTAATTCAAAAAGCCCTGGACATGGAGAAATTACAACAAAGTGCTACATTCGTCCAGACTCCTCTGGTACAAGCTCTTCCAATGGCTCCAGTAGACCCAGATTTACGAGTGAGAGCTTACTATAGAGCTCCCTACTATCAAATGCCTTCCACACCTATGTTTGCATCACCTCGAGCTCCAAACCCAAATCAGTTTTCACGCAATGTGAATAATCCAGGTTCATCACAGTCACGACAAAGGCCATTTACAAACACTGATGCCAGAAAATCGGATACAGATGCACTGGTCCGTAACATCACGTGTAATTTCTGCCAGCGAAAGGGTCATACATATTCAGATTGCCTTAAGCACAAAAACACCCATTTCTGCTCAAACTGCAAAATCTATGGACATGACGTCCGTGATTGCAGAAAAAATCAACAGACCCAGCAGATTGTTCCTCCACGCCTCTCCAATAGATCTAGACAGGATCAACACAACACAAAAAGTCCTCAAGTCTTCAATATAAGACTCAAATGCACCTTGTGCGGTCGCCGAGGACATGTAGACGAAGATTGCCGCCAGAAGAAGAAATGGGAAGCCCGGAGTCAGGGAAACGACATGCAGTCGACCCAAAACTCCCCAGCTCGACTTTAAACCCACAACGCAATTTAAAAGGGTCACCTCAAGCGCCCGAATCCGGTGTCCCTACAGTGAAACTTCCACTGGACATAAGCCTTAACGGCCATACAAAACTAGTAGTGGACACTGGCGCTGAGGTCAGTATTATTAAGAAAAGAGCAATTAAAGACCTCAAAATAATTAATTATGATGAGGCATGCACTTTACAGACCCCTTTTGGAACCGGAAAGACATTGGGAAATTGCAAGGGCAACTTCAATTTTAAAAATAAAATTCCCTGCAAGTTTCAGGTGGTACAAAACCTGCCAGATTTTTCTAATGACGGCCTATTAGGAAACGATTTCAAACGATTGTAATGTTGAAGGCCCAAATAAAGCACTCAAGTTTCCTTGTACGGAAACAAATCCCGAAGAGTTTACTGTGCCCTTGTCATGCAAAACGGACAAGCTGTATTCCAGAAAAGCAGTCGAAGTGAGGTCACTTGCAGAAAAGATGGAACCTAAACAGGTTAAGCTATCTACATACATGCAGTGTATCCAAGGCATCTCAAAAGAGTAATGCTGGCTGCCAGGTTCAACAAGAGCCGACGGAATGCGAAAAGAGCTGTCTGGGTGATCAAAAGACCAGCGAAATGAGGTAGCATCTGGTTACTTTAGAGGAACCAATATGCATACCTGCTAGGTCACAAATTATCACCATAGTCCCGTTGCGAGTGAAGGAAGAAATGCTCTGGCTATCAAAAGAGATAGGCGATGGAGTCTTCCTGGCCAACAGTTTACTCCCTACTGGGAAGGAAACAGTGCTAGTTGTCATACTCAACATTAACAATTTCCAAGTAGTCATCAACAGTTTATTATTACAACTGCTCCCCATACATGACTACGCTGTCATCCCAATAGGAGAAGCTACTGATACACAACAAGTTCTTAAGCCGAAGAAATCGCAAGCGAGTAACACAAACACCAAAACTTCTTTCTCAAAAATACCTAGATATAAGTTAGTAACGAGGCCCAAGAGCCTTACACAAGACGCGTGTGAGCTCAGTAAGACCCGAGTAGAGGAAACAATGACTCCACCGACAAAGAAAATAAGTTATAAAAATTTTACATGGCCCTATAGCCACAGCAGAGATGCGAGCAAGCTACAGAAGCCGAGAAGCAAAATGCAGCTGACTCCTCCATCCAATATACCTATATGTAAGCAGCCCAACAACTGCTTCGAGTGAACTCAGTAAGACCTATTCTCAGGCAAAAACTACTCCACTACCCAACAAAGTTAGTGTTAAGAAACAATAGTGGCCCAAGAGCCCTATCACAGGTGCGTGCGAGCTCAGTAAGACCTATTTGAAGGCAACGTTGACTCCATCACTTAATAAAATTAGTATTAAGAATAAAAAGTGGCCCGAGAGCCCTATAAAAGACGCGTGCGAGATCCGTAAGACCTCATTGAAGGCAAAGTTGTCTCCATCGTCAAGTAATATTAAGAAAACCCATTTTTTACGGCCTATTAGCCAAAATGCGAAAGCGTGCGAGTACTCGGACCAATCGAAAGTACCCATAAAACATGGTACTCTACCAGAGCAGGAAGCACATACCCTGCCAATTAGTAAAGTAAGAGAAAATAGGTACAAAAAAGTACAACTACCCAAAACTAATGCAAGCTTTTCGGAAAACACAGCTATCTTACAACACATAAGATGCTTATTTCCGGATCATGAAGATCCCACACACACTCCGCGAGACAACAGGCTAGACCAAGAGCTCAGCCTAGACCCAAATCTAAATGCGGAAGAAAAAGCTTCGATATCCGAACTCTGTTACGAGTACAACGATATCTTTTATCTCAAAGGTGACAAGCTTACATATACAAATGCTATCACCCACAATATCCCCTTAATACAAGATCAAGCGCCCATAAAAAAAAAGGCCTACAGATTACCAGAGACCCAGAGACAAGTAATCAACGAACAATTAAGAGAAATTCTAGACAACGGGATAGTCCAAACTAGCAAAAGCCCTTGGAATTCACCCTTATTAGTTGTCCCCAAAAAGGCGGGACCCGATGGTGAAAAAAGGTAGTGCGTCGTTGTCGATTTTCGCAAATTGAACGAAAAGACAATTGGCGTTGCATTTCCGCTACCACGAATCAATCATATTCTTCACCAACTAGGTCATGCCAGGTACTTTACCACCCTCGATTTGGCCAACGGCTATCACCAAGTCTTAGTCGATAAAAAAGATCGGCATAAGACCGCTTTTAGCACTAATTACGGGCACTATGAATTTAAGCGTATGCCATTCAGACTCAAAGGAGCTCCCGCTACATTCCAACGCCTCATGAACTTCTTTCTGACAGGCCTACAAGGCCTCGAATCTTTCGTTTATCTTGCCGACATCGTCATTTATAGTAAGAACCTAAATGACCACAATGATAAATTTCGCAAAGTCTTCAATAAATTGAGAGAAAGCAACCTCAAACTGCAGCCAGAGAAGTGCCAGTTCTTGAGAAGAGAAGTTGTTTATCTAGGGCATAAGTGCTCTAGCGAAGGTGGATTACCAGATCCCAGCAAAACGGCCTGCGTCCAAACATATCCTGTTCCTAGAACAGTAAGGTAAGTTCAGTCCTTTTTAGGACTTGCCAATTACTACAGGAAGTTCATTCCGGACTTCTCAAAAATCGTTCGTCCAATTACGAATTTACTCCGAGAAATGCCAAGAAGCATTTCAAAGCGTCAAAAATGCTTTAACTTCCCCACCACTTTTAATCTATCCAGATTTCTCTAAAACTTTCAATCTTACAACGGACGCCAGCAACGAAGCATTAGGCGCTGTGCTTTCCCAAGGAGAAGTGGGGAAAGACCAGCCTATCGCCTATGCAAGCCGAACGCTGAACAAAGCCGAGAGAAATTACTCCACTATTGAAAAGGAGTTACTGGCTATTGTCTGGGCAACTAGAAATTTCCGATGCTACCTTCAAGGCAGGAAATTCACCAGAGGTGGAAATACAACCCCCTGCTACGCTTGAACAAGATATAAGTCCAGTCAAGGCACCTAAGATAATCACGAGCCCCAAGGAAGTTCAAACAATCCTAAAGGATTATCACGACTCCCCTTTCGGCGGCCATCAGGGTGTCATTAAGACTTATAAAAGAATTAGACGCAAGTACTGGTGGAGACACATGCTTAGCGATATAAAAAGGTACATAAAAAAATGCCCTACGTGTCAAACAATGAAAGCATCTCCAAAATTCAAGATGCCAATGGTAATAACGGACATCGCAGAACAACCTTTCGACAAGGTTTACCTCGATATAGTAGGTCCACTAGAAGAGACCATATCAGGTAATAAATATATCTTAACTTTTCAAGATAATCTTACCAAGTCTGTCGATTGGTATGCCATACCAAATGGAGAAGCAGCAACGGTGGCCCAAATCTTCTTCGATGAGATTGTCATGCGTTATCGCATTCCAAAGAGAATAGTCACCGATCAGGGAACTAATTTCCTGAGTGAGCTATTCAAGAAGGTCTGCAAACTGCTAAAGGTAAAGAAGTTACGAACTTCCGCATACCATCCACAGTCTAATGGAGCACTGGAGTGTGCCCATAGACAATTAATCGAATATCTGCGTACAATCGTAGACGAAAATCCCAAAACATGGGATCAATTCCTACGAATCGCTGCATTCGTGTACAATAACAGTGTACACGAGGGTACTAAATTAACCCCAATGGATTGCCTTTACGGCTTCACAGCGGATGTCCCAACTAATTTAAAACGGGACCCTGAACCCGTATATAACCACGAAAGTTATTACCACATGCTGAAATACAGACTCTAAAAATCATATGTCACGGCTCGTAAAAATCTCTTAGCCAGCAAACAACGCTCAAAGGCATATTACGACAAAACAGTCAGGCCTCTCACTTTCCACTTAGGAGACAAAGTCCTCCTCAAAAGTGAAAGCCGAAAACACAAATTGTCTCAAATCTGGGTTGGCCCATATCTGATAATCAATGTACCCAGTCCAACAAACACTACCATAAAAATAGGCAAGCGGCAGGTTGTCGAACACAACAACCGTTTGAAGCCCTATTATGAGTAGTATACTGGTACATACACCGTCAGAAAACAAGTCCCCCTTCAAACAAAAGTTCGCCAGTTAAACTAACAACTACCTACTTAAAAGTTCCGCACTCGGAATTACTTACTATGACTCACGCAAAGTCTATCCTTACCTAAATTTTATTTAAACCAATAAAAATTAGCTAAATACACAAGGTACGTTATCACGAATAACGAAATAAGACACAATTAGCTAATTAGCTAATTTTTATCGATTTAAAAAAAAGGTTTAGGTCAGAAGTGGGGAAAAACCACAGACTACTTGAGTCATAGTAATTGTGTCTTATTTCGTTATTCGTGATAACGTACCTTGTGTATTTAGCTAATTTTTATTGGTTTAAATAAAATTTAGGTAAGGATAGACTTCGTGAGTCATAGTAAGTAATTCCGAGTGCGGAACTTTTGTTAGGAAACAAGAAATTGTTATTCATCGAAATGATCAGACAAAATTATTTATTTGAAAGACCTCAATTAGGGCACCAACGTAATAAACTTACTTTGGCTTTATTGTGTAAATTATGTCAAGTTTTCCAATAAGACAATAAAGCGCGTAATAAACATTTGTCGATCATTTCAATGAATAACAAGAAGCAATAATGCAAGAATGACCCCATTACGAAATAATTTTACTTAAGAAATAAATGTAAGTTCATGTAACAAGAAAGAAGTTAATAGAGTATGATTCAAATTGTCGTGTAGTTAAGTCGTTTAAATTATAACTCCCAACACTTTTAAGTAGGTAGTTGTTAGTTTAACTGGCGCACTTTTGTTTGAAGGGGGACTTGTTTTCTGACGGTGTATGTACCAGTATACTACTCATAATAGGGCTTCAAACGGTTGTTGTGTACGACAACCTGCCGCTTGCCTATTTTTATGGTAGTGTTTGTTGGACTGGGTACATTGATTACCAGATATGGGCCAACCCAGATTTGAGACAATTTGTGTTTTCGGCTTTCACTTTTGAGGAGGACTTTGTCTCCTTAGTGGAAAGTGAGAGGCCTGACTGTTTTGTCGTAATATGCCTTTGAGCGTTGTTTGCTGGCTAAGAGATTTTTACGAGCCGTGGCATATGATTTTTAGAGTCTGTATTTCAGCATGTGGTAATAACTTTCGTGGTGAAGCCGTAAAGGCAATCCATTGGGGTTAATTTAGTACCCTCGTGTACACTGTTATTGTACACGAATGCAGCGATTCGTAGGAATTGATCCCATGTTTTGGGATTTTCGTCTACGATTGTACGCAGATATTCGATTAATTGTCTATGGGCACACTCCAGTGCTCCATTAGACTGTGGATGGTATGCGGAAGTTTGTAACTTCTTTACCTTTAGCAGTTTGCAGACCTTCTTGAATAGCTCACTCAGGAAATTAGTTCCCTGATCGGTGACTATTCTCTTTGGAATGCGATAACGCATGACAATCTCATCGAAGAAGATTTGGGCCACCGTTGCTGCTTCTCCATTTGGTATGGCATACCAATCGACAGACTTGGTAAGATTATCTTGAAAAGTTAAGATATATTTATTACCTGATATGGTCTCTTCTAGTGGACCTACTATATCGAGGTAAACCTTGTCGAAAGGTTGTTCTGCGATGTCCGTTATTACCATTGGCATCTTGAATTTTGGAGATGCTTTCATTGTTTGACACGTAGGGCATTTTTTTATGTACCTTTTTATATCGCTAAGCATGTGTCTCCACCAGTACTTGCGTCTAATTCTTTTATAAGTCTTAATGACACCCTGATGGCCGCCGAAAGGGGAGTCGTGATAATCCTTTAGGATTGTTTGAACTTCCTTGGGGCTCGTGATTATCTTAGGTGCCTTGACTGGACTTATATCTTGTTCAAGCGTAGCAGGGGGTTGTATTTCCACCTCTGGTGAATTTCCTGCCTTGAAGGTAGCATCGGAAATTTCTAGTTGCCCAGACAATAGCCAGTAACTCCTTTTCAATAGTGGAGTAATTTCTCTCGGCTTTGTTCAGCGTTCGGCTTGCATAGGCGATAGGCTGGTCTTTCCCCACTTCTCCTTGGGAAAGCACAGCGCCTAATGCTTCGTTGCTGGCGTCCGTTGTAAGATTGAAAGTTTTAGAGAAATCTGGATAGATTAAAAGTGGTGGGGAAGTTAAAGCATTTTTGACGCTTTGAAATGCTTCTTGGCATTTCTCGGAGTAAATTCGTAATTGGACGAACGATTTTTGAGAAGTCCGGAATGAACTTCCTGTAGTAATTGGCAAGTCCTAAACTGAACTGAACTTACCTTACTGTTCTAGGAACAGGAAATGTTTGGACGCAGGCCGTTTTGCTGGGATCTGGTAATCCACCTTCGCTAGAGCACTTATGCCCTAGATAAACAACTTCTCTTCTCAAGAACTGGCACTTCTCTGGCTGCAGTTTGAGGTTGCTTTCTCTCAATTTATTGAAGACTTTGCGAAATTTACCATTGTGGTCATTTAGGTTCTTACCATAAATGACGATGTCGTCAAGATAAACGAAAGATTCGAGGCCTTGTAGGCCTGTCAGAAAGAAGTTCATGAGGCGTTGGAATGTAGCGGGAGCTCCTTTGAGTCTGAATGGCATACGCTTAAATTCATAGTGCCCGTAATTAGTGCTAAAAGCGGTCTTATGCCGATCTTTTTTATCGACTAAGACTTGGTGATAGCCGTTGGCCAAATCGAGGGTGGTAAAGTACCTGGCATGACCTAGTTGGTGAAGAATATGCTCGATTCGTGGTAGCGGAAATGCATCGCCAATTGTCTTTTCGTTCAATTTGGGAAAATCGACAACGACGCACTACCTTTTTTCACCATCCTGTCCCGCCTTTTTGGGGACAACTAATAAGGGTGAATTCCAAGGGCTTTTGCTAGTTTGGACTATCCCGTTGTCTAGAATTTCTCTTAATTTTTTTATTTATTTATTTATTTATTTATTTAGTGCAGCCTAATACATAATTCAATTTCTATATGTAATGTATAAGCTAATAATCTAGGCTAACCGCTCACAAAAGCCGAAGCTTGTGTGCGAGGGTTGTGACTAATTTATTACTAATTTTTTACTTTTTACTACTAATATATTACTAATTTTCTACTTACTAATATTATAAAATAAAATAAAATGAAATTTTAAAAATATTACATAAATAATACATCTAAGGTATACTATAGTATGCAATGCAACCAATTCATTTAGTTCAAAAATTATATATATTATGTATAATACCTGAGAGAAAGTAAGCATAATTCAAAATCTCTAAATTAAAAAACTAATGGACAATGTTATTAAAGACATCTTGGTTGTTAAATACATAGTTTTTCAACACAGTTTTATAATTGGAAACATTTAGAGTCTCTTTTACTTCTGCTGGTAAGGCATTATAAAATTTTGGACCTAAAATACTACTATGTCTATCTGTAATACATTTACTAGTTCTAGGGATTTCTAAAGGTTGCAACATCTGCCTGCGTGTACGATAATTCGTTTGGAAGATAGTGAACTTTGATAAATTTGTGTATACGAATTTTAATAGGGTAAATATATATAATTGTCTTACAGTCATTACCTTAAATTCATTGTATGCCTGTGTGGTGGAGTAGTATTTAGATTTCTTTAAGCAAATCTTAATTATTTTGCTTTGAAGATTTGATAATGGTTTTATCAAGACAGTATATGTAGCTCCCCAACTAAGGATTCCATACTGAATGACTGACTGTATCAAGGCAAAATAAACCATTCTCAAAAGATCAAATTTTAAGATATTTCGCAATAGGAGTATTTTATATATTGTTTTCCTCAGCCGCTTACATAAGCTCAGGATATGTTTTTCCCACTTAAGCTTCTGATCTATAAGAACACCTAAATATTTCACTTCACTCACGCACTGTAGGACATTACCCTGCAACTCTATCTTAATATTAACATTTGAATGTGCATTTTCATGCCCAAATTTTAAGAAACATGTTTTATTTAAATTCAAAGCTAACTTGTGACATACCAACCAATCATACACTGAATTAATGCCTCTTTGCGCTAGTGATAAAGTAAAGGACCAATTTTCTCCACTAAATAACAAGACCGTGTCATCTGCAAACGCTACAATATGCTCCCTTCTTGACTGTTCGAATAATTTAACACACTCATTTATGTAAATTAGATAGAGGATTGGACCCAAAACCGTACCCTGTGGAACCCCACACTTAATACGAAGAGGATCACTTGTTACCTGACCAATTCTGACTGCCTGTATTCTGTTGGTAAGATAGGAATGAAAAAACGAAAGAGCAGTACCTGTAATCCCTATAAATGTTAGTTTCTGTAATAGAAGTTCATGATTAACCGTATCAAAAGCCTTTTTCAGATCCAAGAATATCGCGATAACTTTCTCCTTTTTGTCAACTGCCGAGTTTATAAAATTGGTAACATCGTAAATTGCATCACTTGTGCTACATTTATTTTTGAAACCATACTGATTACTTGCAATGATGTTGTATTGGTCCAGATAATCAACCAACCTAGTCTTAATGCATTTCTCAAAAATCTTCGCGATATTAGAAATTAGCGATATCGGTCTATAGTTATCTGGATCACGTTTGTCATTTGCCTTGTGTATTGGAACAACGATGGCATGTTTAAATTTACATGGAAATATGCCCTGAGTTAGACATAGGTTCAATGAGTACGCTAATGGAGGAGCTATATAATGTGCTACAATTTTTAAAATTCTCGGTGTAAGCTTATCGATACCTGGCGCTTTATCGATCTTTAACTGAGCTATATGATAAAGTAGTTCTTCAGAAGATATGGAACTAAACGTAAATTTCATCATAGGATTAGTTTGAGAAACAGCAGATCTATTTTGGATTCCTCTACTAGCAGCGGTAACAGAATTTGAAATCTGCTCTCCCACACCAATGAAGTGCTCATTAAGTCTAGCAGAAATTAAATATGGATCAGTTAAATCAGTACCATCACTTCCTTTGATTTCTGCTATCATTTTACTAGGCTTATTTTTCAGTGTTATTTCGTTAATTTTGTTCCATACTTTCTTCGGATCATTTATAACTTTTGATATTTCATTTCGATAGTATTGTTCTTTAGAGACTTTAATAATGGAGTTAAGCTTATTCCTGTATCGTTTATATTGGAGACTGACATAAACATTGAAGGGCTGTTGTCTACAAATCTTAGCTAACTTTTTCCTATTTCGTATAGAAATCATTATACCCTTTGTTACCCATGGTTTCATTGGCCTAAGATTAGAACTATAGTTACTTTCCCTCACTTCAGTAATCTCTGTTAAGATATTATTCAGTTTTTCATAAAAACTTTCTACACATTGTTCTGCTTCCACGCATTCGTAAACCTGATGCCAGTCTTCATTATGAATAATCTCGACCAACCGTTTCGTATTGATAAGAGAACTAGAAGAAATCTGTGGATACTTGTTGAATTCTGCGGATACATGGCTATCGTAACATATGTGTGCTAATATACTGAAATGATCAGTTATATCGGTGTCATATATAGCTGGGTAAAATAGAAAACTTTTATTTGATTTAAAAAACATATGATCAATACATGACCCCCTACCACCTACAGCTCGAGTTGTACATGTCAAGAATTTATCAAAGCCGTATTTTGTTATTACATCTAAGTAATCATTAGAGGTAGATGAAGACCTATTTTCTAAGATATTTATGTTTATGTCACCAATTATAAGCTGCGTTTCACTGTCAAATTTTGCTAAGTAGTCATCAAGGGAGTTAATGAAATTTATGGGTTGAAAACTTGGGGATCTATATATAGCTGTCATGATAATTCTTTCTTTATTTTCCAAGCATAATTCCAAGCAGAGCGCATTTGCTTCAATTAGTTCACAGTTAAAAATTTTGGTTGCGATACTATTTTTCACATAAATAACCACTCCATCGCACTTATTGTATAAATTAGGCTTATTAAACATGGTATAACCATTTAAATTAAAGCAATCCGTATCGTTTAACCAGGTTTCGGTTAGGACTATAACATCGAAATCTATACACAAATTTCCCAATAATATAGTGACTTCATCCAAGTGTTTAGCTAAACTTCTAATATTCATATGAAATACTTTGAGTGCCGATTTCATATTATTACAAAAAAAATTCCTACATTCAAGTTCATTATTAAGTAATTCAGTATTAACATTTTTTAACTGATCTAAAGAATTAATGAATTCAGACATACCGATAGAAAAAGATAACAAATTTAAACTAATTTATATTATTAAGATCCTCAAGGTTTCGAATATATATGGCTCGCTGTTGTTCAATTTTTCTAGCATATATTTTACCTTCTTTTATCCAGACAAATTTAAAACTTTTTGCTTTTAGCGCCAATTTCACTTCCTTAAATAATGCAGCCAACTGTGGAGTGAGATGATCATTCAAGTACACACGACCTTGTCCAATGTCTTTATTTATATTTGTCGCCGGAATACCAGGGCCATTATTGATATTTCTCACAGCTGATTTGAATGCAGCAATCCAATCATCTTTTGTATTTTTCCTGATAAAGCGTACCACTATGTTCCCCGTTGCAGCTGGGTGCATTGCCCTCGTAGGCTGACGATATACGCAGTTCAGTTCTTTCTCATCAAAGGCTAAATCGATGCTTGCAGCAACAGATTTAACGATCGTCATGAGATTTTCATTCTTGGTTTGCTTTATACCGCTAATTACCAAATTTTCTTTCCTAAGTGTTTGCTGCAGTGTATCGTTTTGTTCTTGTAGGATATTAATTTTAATTTTCAAATTTTCATTCTCATCTTTTAGTGCGCGTATTTCATTAAAGAAATCACTGAGTTTGGTGTTACACTCATCAAATTTATCTGACATGAATTGCAAAGATTTCTTCATTTCTAATATTTCACTGTTGGTGCTTTTGTTAGCATTTTTTATTTCGGTTTTAAACTTTTCAAAAAGACTATTAGTCACTGCTTCGAATTCATTTGATTTTGATATTTTGCAAGAGTCACACTTCCACTGCTCCTTCTTCTGCCCAAGCTTACGAATATTTTCAGCAGTTCTAATGTTGCAACAAGCAGAGTGAAAAAAGTTTTTGCAATTGACGCACATAATTACATCTTTAGGGTCTCTAAAGACTTCTGCACACACTTCACAATTATTTACCGTGCTCATTTTAGTTGTACGTAATTTTATAATCGTAATATTAACAAATATACTTAGATTAGCTTAGATAAATTTTATAACGTCCGATCTATATGGCAGTCACACACTCAATTGTTCGTTGATTACTTGTATCTGGGTCTCTGGTAATCTGTATGCCTTTTTGTTTATGGGCGCTTGATCTTGTATTAAGGGGATATTGTGGGTGACAGCATTTGTATATGTAAGCTTGTCATCTTTGAGATAAAAGATATCGTTGTACTCGTAACAGAGTTCGGATATCGAAGCTTTTTCTTCCGCATTTAGATTTGGGTCTAGGCTGAGCTCTTGGTCTAGCCTGTTGACTCGCGGAGTGTGTGTGGGATCTTCATGATCCGGAAATAAGCATCTTACGTGTTGTAAGATAGCTGTGTTTTCCGAAAAGCTTGCATTAGTTTTGGGTAGTTGTACTTTTTTGTACCTATTTTCTCTTACTTTACTAATTGGCAGGGTATGTGCTTCCTGCTCTGGTAGAGTACCATGTTTTATGGGTACTTTCGATTGGTCCGAGTACTCGCACGCTTTCGTTTATATATATACAACACAAGGAATACGGTTTGCCCTAGAGGTCCTCCAGTGGGTGTTACTTTTTCTGGACCTCACCCCGTATTTGAGGAACTCTTTCCCAATTTAGCGCTAACTTGCTTTTGAAGCTTTTTTGCAAGAAGTTTTGCTTGTACACTTCCTGTCCCACTTTAAATTCTACGGGTTTGGATCGAATATTGTAGACCTTCGAACCTTGTTCGAAAGCCTTATCTAGGTTCTCCTAGGGTTTGGCGCGAATTAGCTGCGGTATGGGAATCCACTACTAAAGGTTCGTTCATCGTCCCTTATTTCCGAAGGAGGTTAAAAGTACTTTCATGCTGAATCATGTTGAAACCGAACAGCACCTTGTAATGCGAGAAGCCTGTTTCTTGATGTAGGAGGCTCCTCAATGAGCTGGCTACATGACTCAGCTTCTCGTCCCATTTAGTGTGCTCGTTGGGCTTGGATTCCAATGCGGGGAGTTAAGGTCGACTTCAGGGCCCGGAATTTCTATCTCTGACAGCTCTTCACTATGAATCCGAGTCAGTGTATTAGGGACAATATTCAAACTTCCCTTCAATGGTGAAGTCGAGCCTTGGAGCTTTAGGCTTCACCTAACAAGTCTACCACAAAGATCTTTTTGGGTCATCTGCCATTGCAGGCTAGCATGATCCGTAACAATCATAAATGGCATTAGTTTGACGTATGGGCGAATTTTTTGAACACTCAGAATGGCAGCTAAATATTCTTGTTCTGTAACGCTATAGTTTCGTTGAGCCGAACTTAAGTTTTTCGATCTATATGCGAGAGATCTTTCATTTCCGTCATCATCCAATTGCAGTAATACTCCATGAATGCCTTGCTCACTGGCATCACATTGGAGAATGAACGGCTTGGTGAAGTCCAGGCTTACCACTAACGGCGCAGAAGTAAGTCGGTGTTTAAGCTGATCAAAGTAATCTTGGGCTGAATGAGTCCATTCGAATTTGCTGGACTTTTTCAGAGTGTCCCATATAGAAGCGGTCACCTTGGCGAAATAATTCGGTATGAATCTACGGTACCATCCTGCTATGGCCCGCAGCCCTCGAACTTGGCGGACATTTTTATGGGGTGGATAGTCGAGTATCGGTGAGATTTTGTCTTCAAGCGGCACATCGTTTCTGGGGCGTTACACAAACCGCATGGTATCACTGTATATTGATAAAGGGGATGTCCAGGCACCGGAAATGCTGTTTTCTCTCTGAAGTCTTTGTCCAGTGGCATCTGCCAGAAAGCGTCCTTCAAGTCAGGGCTGGTGATATGCTTGGCAGGCGGAAGTCGGTACAGGATTCCATCTATAAGTGGAAGGGGATAAGCATCCTTTTTCGTCACCAAGTTGACCTTGCGTATCAAAACACAATCTAACTTTACTGGGCTTTCCCACGACTACACCTAGAATATCTGGAGCTAGGCCAAAATGTCTCTAGAAATCAGCTCCTAGGTATAGCACTTGAGTGAGGCCAGGAACTATGAAAAAATGCAAATTTTTAGTTTCACCACGGAAGGTTATCTCGATATAGGCATGGCCGTGGACACTTGCCATTTGCTGCTTGCACTTGCATCTCGTACTGTTTCCATGGGGCATTTGCTTCTAATAATCTCTCAAGAGAACCTCCTATAGTGTTTACAGTAGCTCCGCTGTCCAGGAATCCAGATTTAATCTGCACGAGCAAATATATGTACCTCAGTATAAGGTCGGATGTCATTCGTTTGGGACACGATAATATGGGCTAGTTGTTTTCTTTCAAACTTTACACGTTTTTGGAATTATCACCACCAGCATTTAATGCAAAAATCCGAGCTCTGGACACTTCTTAGTTTTTCATCCGAACATGATATGGCTGTATCGGATATAAGACAGGCTTATCGCTGCTCGTTATCACCGAGCTTACTGGGCGTCTTAATATTTCGACAAGAGCAGGTTGAACTTCCTCCTTGATCATTCCAGGAGTATTAGTCACGGTTGGTGTTAATATATCAGCAGAGATGATAGACACATCAGGTGGGTCGTCTAGCAGAAGAGCTTTTGGTTCTATGCGGTTAGATTTAGAAGTATGGAAATCGGCTTCTGCAATGAGATGAGCGGGACTCTTTGAACTGTCAAGTTGATTGTTGATATCATCTATTTCATCGAGTGATGTCAATGAGCACTGTATTGGGGGTTGGTGGAGGTGGCTGGTTGGACATTGTTGGGGACTGCGCTGTAGGTAGAGGGATCCCTGTGATCGGTCGGGAACTGCTGTTTGTATTCCCGACCCGTCTGAAGATTTTCTCCAATCAATCTCGGCAATTAGGCTTGAGAACAATCTTTCGTCCACATCCATAGCAGAATCGGCCTTGCTTATCTAGAGGGCAGTCTTCATAGAAATGCCCCTGCTGATTGCAGTTCCAACAGGCAGCTGTTGTTCGAGGTGGGATAGCAGTCACAAATGCTAGATCTACGTCACAATCGGGTTGTACTAGTAGGGTGCAGGCAAATTTTGTGGAATATCTGACAGCAGGTTGCATTTAACGATTTCCAAAAATTCACTCTCGGGCAGGGGACGTTGCAGCTTATCGCGCAATTGGACTAGTGTCTGATAGTAGTTGGCAAAAGATTCATCTTTTTTCCGTTTGCGAGACATCAACTGAACTCGCATCTTCAGGTCGTCTTTTGGCACTCCCCATTCTGCTAGTAGCGCTACCTTAATGTACTCCCAAGTGGGTGTGCAATTTTGTCTCAGCAGAGACCAATACCAATCCGTGGCCGGACCCGAGAGTAACGTACTCATCTTTCTCACTAACAGATCGAAATCGCCCTCTAGAGCGGAGTAAGCTAATGCTTCCACGCTAAAGACAAATTCTTCCACGGCAAGTCGTGAGCTATCCCATCCCCACTATAGGTGATATTCCATCTCCAAGTTGGACTACCATGAACTGGAATGTGCTCTACCTGACTGTACAGGCCTGCCAGGCTGTTCATTGTATATGGGAGGTGGAGGTGCTTGTATGCCTTGAAAAGGTAAGTGAGATGATTCCGTTCTAAGAGGTATTGGTGGAAGATCCACTCTGGCCGGCCCTTACTGGCTGATTGTAGATGATGACCTCAAATTAGAAGGCCGAGGCAAGTTTGGAAAATATCTAGAGGGTATGGTAGCGTCACCAATAGCTAGAGGTGGACGTGATACATCCACGCGAAGTAGAGTTAACGTAAGTTGTTGTTGAATACTACTGTTAATTTCAGCACGCAATGTTTCCAAACTACGTTCTATTCCATCATGTACTAGATCTTGCAAGTGTAGTAAGGCCTGCCAGCAATACTTCCGTTGCAGCGAGACCTTGTCCTTGTGTGGGACTATTCCCACGATAGCTTGTAGCTGAAATGTTTTCTCGTTGTGGACTAGGTGCGGAAGTGATGCGCGAGCATGTGGTGACACCTGCGGTGTCAGAAGACCGGGCAGTGAAAACGGCGGAGCTGGTTGTAGATTACCATGCCGAGTTGGATAACTCTGTGGAACATATGGCCGCATGTTGTCACCACTGGTTTTTTTTCTAATACCAGTCTCCAACTTGGCAGGTTGAGCACTGCTCTGGTCGAGATAGAGGAGTATCGGCTTTAGGTGGTGGGTCTAGCAGTAGCCATTTGCTTTTGCTAAACTCTCTCTCCCACTCTCTCTCGGTGTGGACCTCCACAATTCCGTTAGGGCCTCGGTGTAACTTCAGTTAGAAGTCCATGCTGACTCTGGGGGAATTAGGAAAAGGATGAAATGTTATGCTTCTCCATGTTCCTTTATGGAAAATCTTTGGGAAGGGTCGAATAGAGATGTCGAAGACTGGGGAGGTTGAATGATGCTTCTCAGTTAGGCAGTTAGCAACCGTCCATATCCTAATCACTGACGTTCTCAGCCCCCTGACCCTTCTTCCTCCTGCCTCCGTGGATTGCTCCATTGATCTAGTCATCCAACTGGAAAAAGCCAAGAATCTCGTTGGATTGGCTGTTACCCAAGAAGACATTTCGGAGATTCATAACACCCCCTCCAGCCACATGACTAAGGTCAATTGGCTTCAGTATGAAACTGAACGAAGAAAAAAATTTAAAATTTTACTGAAGGCTAGAGGGAAAGGAAAGGTAAATCTATTATTCAAAAAATTTGGGAAAACAAAAAAACGTATTATTTGCCTTGAAGACTACTACACTTCTAAAATCCGACAGCTTTTAAAGCTTCTACTTTACCAAAAAAAAAAAAATACTTGAATTGGAAACTTGAACTACAAAAGCTGTCAGACGTCCAATCCCATGCAATCCCTGCTAGATATGACACACCTAGTTCAGTTACTAGCTTTTAGCCAGATACCCTGCTCGTTGCCGTCTCATTCCCCAGGAGAACGACACGCAGACCATAGAAGTCATACAGTTTCGAGCCCCACGTTGGACGACATCTTGTTATACGGCTAGTTCAAAGTTGCGAGAAGGCTAGGATGATATGCTATTATCTCACTGGACGGAATCCGCTGCACCTTTCTACGACGGGTGTCGACTCGTTGGCACGATTACTTTCCTCGGCTATTGCGTCGAGCTATTGAGGTGGCCAAGGTTTAGATCACCAGCCTGCCATCGTGGCGTTAACATAGAATAATTTGTGCTGACAAGAATAACAAGAGGGTTCACTGAAGGACAAATGAGTTCCTCAAGGGAACTGTAGGGAAAGGATAAGGAAATAGGAATGCTAAAAGGCAGAAGGGAAGACAGTCATCGCCATGGATCTCCACCTGAAGTGAGAACAAGTATTAAGTCCTCTGAGGAGGAGAGGTTGACCGCATGTATGCTCATGCAGTCATGATCAGCACATACCGCCTCAAAACCACCCAATCTGGTAAACCAAAAGCTACCCTACTCATCGGGTTAGCTAACTTTTCCCGATGATTCTATTTATTTGCAAGATCGGCTAAGGCGACTTACCGATTTGCAGACGAAGTCAACTCATGCTGGCCCCCAGTGAGAGAAGAGAGAGAAGAAAGGAACTACAGCTTAGAACATCGTCTTTTGTATTCTTTTCGTTTTCGAAATTGCAAAGTAAAAGTAGGAAAATGTAAGTTCATTAGAAGCAACACGCTTATAAACACTAAGTCTATGAACTAGATCTATGTACAGAAAAACATAGGTGTTTTCCCTTTTCTTGTTGTCAAAAAAACTAGCATTTAACAAAAATCTAATTCATCTTAAAATTTAGGCACGATAGCAAAACGAAGCACAACTCCTTTCTCAACTGAGAACTGGAAATCTGATACAATACAAACACACACACAGGCTTATTAATTTCTCCTCTATTACAGAAAAAATGCATTACAAAGAACTAAAGAACTCTTCAATATGTAGGCATAAGCACTCTAACTAAAGCCATTTAAAAAAACATGTGCTTCCCCATGTGCTACTATGCTTTTTTCTTCGGCAGGGGGACAGGAGATTCCATCCCATGAATAACCACTTAACTTTCAATATTACATGTGCTGCTTTGTGGAATTGCCTTGAAGGCAATTCTCCTGTACAAATCTCAAGTGGATCTAAATATTTCAATAATAGCTGCGTTTTTTTATATTGATCCGGTTCATTGGAAATTTCAAGTTGATTTGGTTCTAAAAAATGTCTGTATGTAGCTAATATAATTTTATATATGAGGCAAATTATCAAATTGCCATGATTTTCATCTTCACAAAACGTCAAAATAGAACCTGAATAAAATTTGGTTCAAATTTTGAAGTTTCTACAAAACAAAAGCATGGCAATGTCAATATTTCTTATGAATTTAGAAAATCATGTAAATATATAACCGTTTTTGATACCGACGTCAATCGATAATCTCTTTTAATTCGGATCAGATCACAGAGATAAAAAAAACGCAGCTAATGATGATTTTGGATCTAAAAAATTAAATCTTTTTTAATTTGCCGGCAAAGTTTTGTAACGAAGTCACATGCATGGCATATACAAGGTAAGCTCCGCATTATTCGCACTCATAAGTGCCTACATTTATTCAGAGCGATGTGTAGAGCCTCTTATATAGACCGCTCTATAGCCATACATATTGTATAACCACAGTCATGTCATTCATATGATTTCTCCCCACAAAATAAATCATCCAAGCAATACGTGATCACTCACAGTGGAATGACGAAATATCAAATGGAGGGGCAGACTAGTCGACAGCGATTACAGTGTTTGGGACCATATAAATAGGAGGTCATCAGAACAGGAAATCAGTCGATGTTTAACCGCAGTACCGAGCACTTACCAGTACCATAGTACCGAGCTGGTACCAGAATTCGAGCAAGTATCAGTACCGCAGTCTCGAACAAGTCCGAGGTGAATTTAGCTGCCATCTCCAGTACCACCGTAGAGGGAGCTACACGCCGTTGGCCTATAAATAAGCAGTCGCCACTTGGAAATTTGTCAGTTGCCTCTCAGCAGCTCAACAAGACATGTCATCCGTATACTAGCGCAAAGACGTATTTTCGCGTGGTCCGACGCTGTACATTTCTTCCTGTCCTTAACCTCTTGTTACCGCTACGACGTATTCTCGCTTCGTGCACGGTCCGACGGCACACACAGTCTCCTCGTGCTAACGCTACGACGTATTCTCGCTTCGTGCATGGTACGAAGTTGCACAGCTTCCTCCCGTGCTAACGCTACGACGTATTCTCCCTTTTAGCGTGGTCCGACGTTACACAAATTTCTCTAGTGCTATCGCTATGACAATTCTCGCCTCATGCGTATTCCGAGGTTACACTACTTCCCCTCGTGCTAACGCTACGACGTATTCTCGCTTCTTGCGGGGTCGGGCGTTGCACGCTATAGACGCACACCTCTACAGACACACAGTCAGTGTGAACTAATTAAGCCTTAATATAGCTGTGTAGTGAATAAGACATTGAATTAGAGTAGGGCAATATTAGTGTTATTAGCCTAGGAGGAAGAAAATAAAAGCATTTAGATTCGAATAAAAACATACAGCGCTCTCATTTTATTCTACCAACGTCGTGGGATTTTGGTTTTACCCTGGGCATTCTCCTGACTACTCGCAGTAATACACGGCCCGACGTGACAGTTTTATTTGAAAATTCAAAATATTTCGTTTTATTAAATTAAGCTGATCCAAATCACACTTTAAATTATTTGAATCAATTATTCCTAAAATTTTATGCCAAAAAACCTTAAATCAATTCTCAAATGATACTCCTTACTTTCAAAATCAACATCAATACTTATAAAATCCACCTTAATAAAAATTTTTTAAATTTCTTTAAAGAGCTTTTGCATTGATTTTTGCAATAAATTAATTGTTGTTTTTTTAGACTGAAATTTTAATGTTTTTTATGTAATCGAGTATATACGATAGAAAAAAGAAATATAATTTATTATACTGATTACTTGAAAACGTAAGAATTGATTCTGCATTTGTCGTACTTGCTGCTTCTGAATTTTCAAAGGAAAATAATGAAATAGAAATAGTGCCATTGTTCCAAATGCGATTAATTACACTCTCAAAAGACAGCCAGCGTAACGTAAAATGTTTTAAAATTTTATGCATTTTTACTTTAAATTCCTTTTGAAAGTCCTGAAACTCAGCCTGTCCTTTGGTACTAAAAGCGAAAAAACCATATATTCTTTACAGATTTCTCAAGTTCTGAAGTCAATTCTGCAACGTCTTTTTATAATCCTTTTTTTGTGTCGATGCTTCCTGTGATTTTGCCAGATTCCACATGCCAAGTGAAACTGTTTATTCCTGTCTACTATATTTTTTACTAATTTCTACATGCATAGTGATTAGTAAGATGTGGAATTCAACCTTTACTAATTTCCACATATGAATTCTTGCATTAGCTGCTGAAACACTAAGTCATATCTGACTTCGTAGCAACCGCTGTATCGAATACCCACTTGATGTCATGTTGTATGTGTTAGAGGAGAAGACATTTTGTAAATACACGTATCACCTATCAGATCTACACAAACTGAGCTGGCCTCGAATGTTGCATCCATGCTGTCTGCTTTTGACGTTCTGTCTTCTAAAGCTGAGTTGATTACTCCCGTCGCTGCCAAAGTAAACAACATTGACTCCCTCGGTATGAAGCTCGAAGGCATTGAGATCAAACTTGACTTCCTCAGCAATAAATTCAAGAGGAGCTTTTCACAAAATGCTCAAACTCTTGACGAGAAGATATGCAAGCTCTTCGATTCCCTTACGTACAAATTCATGGATTGTGCTACACATTCGAAACATTATGAGGCGATCTCGTCGTCATTAAATAATCATCTGTCAGCTTCTAAATCCGAGTACAATTCCATTCTTGTAAAGCTTGCTGATGAGGTATCTGTTGCAAAAATTTTAATTGGCGACATAGCTGATGAAATAAAGGTGCGGCCCGCAACCCAATATAATCTACCGCCTCCCACCACTTGCTGCTCTGATTTACGCAGTGAACTCAATGCAGGGTCTATTGGTAACTCGCCGGTTTCGCCCCTTAACGATATCATTGTACTTAATGATAACTCGCCGTCTATCTCTCTTAATAATGTTAATGATAATAATGCTCTAACTAATAATGCTGAATTGTGAAAGAATACAGCCTCCGATATAAGGACTTTTGCTCCAAATAGAGGAACTGATGGTCCCCGTATCCTACCTGCTTCTAAGCATCGTCGCACGCGCCAGTCGCGCCATGGAAAGCGACATAATTTGCACCTTTCCGCTACCAATATCAGTCCGAGTGCCTCGACTGATGTCGCCTCAGGTAACGCTGTGCGTCAATTCTCGCTTGCACCTGCAGCTAATTCTGCATATAATTCCACAGCTATGAATGTTGTTTCACCTGTGTCCTCGTTTGGAAGCGGTATTGGTGCCTCTTTAAGAACAGTACCAAAACCTTCGAGTATTTTCGTCACCCGTTTCTCTCCTGAAACGTTGTGTGAGGACATATTGAAATATCTAAGGTCCAGAAATGTTGCAACGGAGAGTATTTCGTGTCGTAAGATTAGTAAATCCTCTAAACCGGTTGCATCCTTTGTCCTAACTGTTTCAGCGGATGTGCGGGACCGGTTATTGGATCCCTTATTTTGGCCCTCCGGGGCCTTTACTAAATTATTTTGTGCCTTCTGAGCGCCATCCCAGAAATACATCCAAAACAAGCAATGCTATTCCAAAAAACTGAAGTCGCTTTCCCTTTACTATCAAAATGTAAGGGGGTTTCGGACAAAAACTGTTCATATCTTCAAATCCTCTACTGCAACTTGTTTTGATATAGTTGCTTTCACTGAAACTTGGTTGCATCATGGCTTTCGCGATGCCGAAATCTTAGACAATTCTTACCAAGTTTTTAGGAAAGATAGATATATTGACTCTGAAGCTCGCGGAGGTGGCGTACTCCTCGCATGTAAAAACCATTTCAATTGCACCCAAATTGTGGTTCCCAGTTTTTTCAACTCTCTTGACAACGAACTTATAGTTCTTAAGATGTCTCTCTTAAGACACGACTTATATATACTTTGTTGATATATTCCTCCAGATTGTATAAATATTGTTGCTGACAAAGGTCAAAATTTATACGACCTCCTCATTTCAACTACTAATTTTATCCATGGTAAGATGGAGTGGAGCCTCTTGACGAATTAGTACTTATTGGTGACTTTAACTTACTCAATATACAGTGGGTATTAAACGATGATAACGAAGACTATCTCCCACTTAATAACTTGAAAATAAGAGAATCACTCTTTCTGGACACTATTTCATCTCTTGGTCTCAGCCAAATCAGTAATGTTAAGTATGACATGGGTAGGCAGACCTGTTATTTCTACTGACACGGGTAACTTATTAGTTGAACCTAGCCCAGTTATAATGTCTACTCTTAATATCACCCCCACTACTAATTACATATTGTTATGAAACCGAAAACTTTACAAATTGTGACGAAACAGAATACTTTTTCAATTTTAGAAAGGCTAACTTTTCGGAACTTTCCAGTAGACTTACATCTAATGACTTCAACACATTACTGTCAAGCAGTAATGTTGACAAAGATGTTTCTAAATTTTACATAATTCTTTTCGATTTATTTTCCTCTCGCGTTCGCCGCGAGTGTCAGAGGCTCTCTAAAACGTCTCCACCATGGTTCAATAAAGAACTGAAGCGTCTTAAAAATAAAAAGAATAAATTGTGGAAAAGTTATATGAGGGACAAGGACATTATAAGTCACAACAACTTCCTCACATCATATAATGAGTTCAAAGATCTTTCCTCTTCACTCTATGCACGTAACTTTTTTAAGTTTATTAACATGAAGAAAAAACGGACAACTACTCCAATACCTTGAGGTACAAGGACTCTGCTAGTGATGATTCGTCTAAGATTTGCGATATGTTTGCTTCTTTTTTTGACAATGCCTTTGTCTCGTCAAATTTTCAACTTCAAAGTAGCAACTTCAGTCATATGAACGACTCTCATAACGTTTCATTCACTATCCCTCCAATTTCAGAAGAGGATATACTTGATCATATTAATGGGCTTCCAAATGACTTTACAACGGGTCCTGATGAGATCCCTCCAGCCTTTTTTAAATCATGTTGCCTCTCCCTCGCAACCCCGCTGAGAATTATTTTCCAAAAATCGCTCGATAGTGGTTGTTTTCCTCAGCTATGGAAAAAATTCTTTTATCATACCTGTCTACAAAAAAGGCAGTAAAAAAGTAATCTCTAACTATAGACCTATTGCAAAATTATCTTGCATGCCCAAGTTATTCGAATCTATCATCTACTCTCCGTTATCAATAATCTGCAAGAATTTACTCTCTTCAAACCAATATGGGTTTGTTTCGGGACGGTCTACAAGAACTAACTTATTGGAATTTGTCTCTGATACCATTTACGGGTTTGTAAAAGGCAACCAGAGAGATTGTATTTATACAGACTTTAGTAAAGCTTTCGACAAGCTATCTCACTCCGTGATACTGTTCAAAATGGAAAAGTATGGGTTTCCCACAACGTTCCTAAAATGGACGGAGTCATATCTAGATAACAGAACATACCAAATTTATTTCCGCCATTCCATCTCTAGAGTCTTGAAAGCTTCGTCTGGCGTACCTCAAGGGAGTCATTTGGGCCGGTTGCTATTTATTCTATCTATTGACGACATTGTCTCTGTACTGAAGCACTGCAAAGTCTTAATTTATGCTGATGACATTAAACTTTTCGCTCAGATTAAATCTTTTAATGATTGGCAACTGATACAGGATGACCTCCACAAATTTTATGATTGGTGCAAAAGCAATAATTTGGTACTCAATATCGACAAATGTGAGGTGATGACTTTCCACAGGAATCTGAATCCTATCTCTTATATCTATGATTTCTCGGCTTCCTCGATTCGCCGCGTTAGTTCTGTCTGTGACTTGGGTGTCAAATGTGACCATATTCATGGTTGCCGATGTAATTTTTGTTCACCAACTCTTAAACACGAATGTTGATTCCCCTCTATTACTTACAAAATCTTTTTCCGTGATAATAGGCACAATTTTATAAGGCTACCTCTGTTGCATGTCAACTCCTCAAGGTCTAACTTTGGCATGTATGAACCTATTAATCGCATGTGCATTACTGTTAATAATTTGGCTGAGTATTTTGTTGTTGACAACTCTAAGCATGTCTTAAAAAAACGTCTATATAATATTTAATCTTTTGTTAAATTTAATTTAGTTTTTATCTTTTTGTTCTATGCCGCATTGCATGACATTTAATCTGGTGTTTGGTCTATGTTTAGGGTAACATACTAATACTAACACCGATTAAGTCATGAAACGCATGTATTGTTGACCGTTTATTTATTAAACGTGTCCATGCAGCGAGCTTGTGTTAAGCTGGTTCTGATAGTCATTTTTTTATATTGTCAATCAAGGAACACTGTCGCCAATAAACCGTCGTCAGCTACAAAACCTACAGTTTCAGAAGTGGAATTAGAGTCCGGAGTAATCAGGGAAACTATAATTTTTTTAAAGTGGTAAAAAGCTAAAAGTTCAGTTCGGGATTGCTATTGTCGTGCAGTGAAAAACTTTTCCTTCAGACGTGATGGAAACTGAGATGGTGAGAGCACGCGTGCAATCGTACCTGGAGAAGGCCACGGTAAACGAATTGAAGCAGAAATTGATGAATCTTGGATTACCGTCAACCGGATTGAAAGCTGCCGTAAAGCTACGGTTAGAAGAAAAGATGGTTACGTTTTCAGAAGATGAAATCCTGCAGCACGTGTCTATCGAACCTAGCTCAGTAGATGATAGTGAGATCGCAGAAGAGAAGCATGTTGACGAGGAGATCGTCTTGGATAGCGAAGTAGCAAGATTGCGCGCCAAATTAGCTAAAAAATAGGAAATCATCAGGTTAAAAAAACAATTTTCGGATTTGACCTTGGCGGAAGAGCCTCAAAGTCAACCAACTGTAATGAACTTCAGAGACGTGGAAGACTCTTTCCCCAGTTTTAGCGGTGACAATCATTACTCCAACGAAAAATGGATAATTAATTTTGAAGAATCTGCCCACATACTGGGATGAGTTTCGAAAGAAAATAACTAGAGTGGACATACACAACAAATTAAGATCAAGAAAAAAAAGCGTGATGAAACCTTCCAGTAATACGCTCCAGCAGATATCGAAGAAAGCGATGTTATGCAGTATGTATATCGTCGATGGTATTCTGGACGCAAATGTAAACAAAATGCTGCTTTACATACAGTGCAGATAGTATGGAGGAATTAAAAACAGCACTGCGAAAATATGAGAGAATTAAAGCATCTACCAGGTATCAGCAAGAACAACCGAAAAGCTATCGAGGTGAGTACAATAAACATTCAAATCCATCACGTCAAAGAATCAAGTATTTTAACTGCGATGAGTACGGTCACCTCAGCAACAAAGGCACGAAACCTATACGTGATAAAAATGCTTGTTTCCATTGTGGACAACAGCGCCATAAAGCACGTGATTGCTCGAATCATTCATCGAACACCAGTGATGAACGTTACCTCGAGTACAACAAATTACCCATACCAAACTGAAAGGCAACAATATACGCAGATTGCTAGGGACAACCATGAGTTTGAACATACACGTCATTATAATTTTAATGGAAAGAATCAGGGGAGAATGCAGTGGTCTGGAACTCTACTTACTTTGCTGGATTTTTAACTGACGGCGTTTCACCGACGAATATGCCCATGCTCAGCAAGCATAGACTTATACCGCAGCTAAACCCTTCTGTTACAAAAATCATCTTAGTGGCAGTGTGAGTAACGACACAGCAACGCTGCCGCTAGCGAACAGTCGGCTAAGGGGGGGGGGGGTGTTCTTGTTACTCACGCCTCTTGGATGCTGGATAGCTGTGTCAACTAAAAAAAAAGACGTTTCACCGGACGGACAGACGGACAGCTAAAAGTGACTTAAAAATATATTTTTTTCCTTCCTTCTCCTTTTTTTCTTTTTTTTTCTTCTTTAGATAAGCAAAAACTTGCTACCACTTACACACAAGGCTGCACCCTGTCCAAATGGATTTGCCATCTCCTCCAGAAATTGCACCTGTAAAAAAAAGAAAAGAAAGGGGAGGCTAAAAGAAAACAAGGAACTCGCAGAGCTCTGCAATGACAGGCAACCGCTACTGTTCACCCGGAGAACTGTCAACGCCGGAGAGAGAGAATGTTCGACGACGAGAGAGAGAAAAGAGCTTGGGAGCTTCGGCTGGTATTGAAGCTCCGGCTTTGATGATGTCTGGGCCCAATCGCCCCTTCCACCCATGCTAAGTCTCAAAGCCAACGACGAGAATTGTTTACTTAGCCCCGTGTGTATGTCAACTAACGACGATCCATCATGCCTCCGCCCTCCGACCTCCACGTCTAGCAATTAGTTATGCATCCCGAATGCTAGAACTGATCGTACCAAATCCATAAACCAAAAAAAAAAAAACGCACAGGAAGATCAGTCTCTAGGAGATTTCGGAGTGCTCTTAGAAGACGATAAAAAAAAGGGGTGATCAGCAGCAACACAAAAAAAAAGGAAGAAAAAAGAAAAATAACAGGACATGTATCTATGAAAGAAATAATAAAAAAAAATCTAGTTATTCACTCCAATGCCTAATTCAAATTTATTGGGCCTCATTTCGTGCGTATAGATTACTTGCCTTTCACTTTATTAGGGTTTCTTTTCTTTTGTTCTGATTGTCCTTTTAAACAAAAATTTTCAAGCGTTTACTGCTGCATACAATTACTGTGACTCTATACTCTTATCCTAAACTAATCCCTACTAGCTAGGCTTAATGCTACTAATCTCTGCAAGTAGAGTACTTTCAGCACGCAATGAACATTACTTATGATACAAAGGAATGCCGTATGACATCAATCTGGTACATCTAATAGCGTCTATGTTATATAATACAATTATGCAATCAATATAGTGTAATTAGACATAATATAATCAAGTCAAGTGGCTGTGACGCCTGGACTTACCGGTTTACCGGTATGGAGGAGTTACCACCTCGAATTGGACAAAGCCCTCCTTGCCCGAGTCTGCTGCGGTTGAGGGTGTACCCTTTCTGCTTGACGACTTTGCTGGGTTTATGTTGGGTTGGGCGCATTGGCCTCTTTTTTTTTTATTAGTTTTACTGAAGATTTGGGCACATTGGCCTCTTTTCTTTTGTTATTATTCACTTTTATTGATGATTGGGCACATTGGCCTTTTTTTTTGTTTTTTGTTTTTTTGTTTTTTTTTGCTTTTATGTTTTACTGATAGAGATTACCCTAGGCCTACTGGCTTGTACTTGATTGTTCATATTATTAGAACACGGAGAACGAAGTAAACGGCGGAAAAGCAGGTAATTTTACGAAAAGAATTTCAAATACTAAAGCATTAATCTGCCCACTTTTTTTTTTATTTCCAAAGCACTAATCTTCCTCCTTTTTAGGAAAGTTAACGCGATCCCGCGTCTCTGCAATCAGCAGAAAAAGTGGTTTAAAACACTAAAGTACTAACTTTTTCTCCTTTTAAGAAAATAAACGCAGGCAGCAGGAAATTTTAATAAAATAATTTTAAAGCACTCCAGCACTAATCTTTCTCCTTTTAGGAAGAAATAATCCAGTTATTTTTTCTTTAATCAACAGGTAATTCTCGTAGAATAATTTTTGAATACTAAAGCATTAATTTTTCAATTTTTAGGAAAGTTACCGCGGTATTGCGCCTCAAATCAACAGGTAATTTATTTAAAAAAAAAAATAACTTTTAAACACTATGGCACTAATATTTCCCTTTTTAGAAAGAAGCTCATCCAGTTTCTGCTTCCTTTCGATCGGCAGATAATTTTAAATAAAAAAATTATTTCATCTGTTAAAGCACCAATCTTTAACTTTTTAGGAAAATTAACGCGGTCTCGACTCTCTGCAAATCAGCAGGTAATTTCATTAAAATAACTTTTAAGCACTATGACACTAATATTTCCCTTTTTAGAAAGAAAAGCTATCCAGTTTCTTTTAAGCACTATGACACTAATATTTCCTTTTTTTTTAGGAAAATTAACGCGATTTCGCGTTTTGGCAAATCAGCCGGTAACTTTATAAAAAAATAGTTTTTAAACACAACCAAACTCAAGCAAAAGAACAAACAAAAAAAGAAAAATCTAAAAAAACTTCACGTTTGCCAAGTCCAACCAGTGGCTATTCCCGTCGCTTGCTAAAACTCGAATGCCCTCCACGCAGTCTCCCTATATTGCTGCCGTTTTTCTTTTTTTCCACTCGTCAACGAACTCATTTCATTACCCTGAATCTCGGCTTTCTTCTCTGGCAACTGCTCGACTGGCCTATCGGTATGTTTGTGTGTGTGCTCTACTAGCAAAAATTGTTACACCAGAATATTGCAGTAACGCAAATTTTTTCTCGGAATTTCGATTCGGTCAGCGGCACTGCATTGCGTGATGGTATCGCGTGATGCTTTACCGCTAAGCGAATCACCGTTGTGGAATGTTCAATTCAAACGAACGAATGCAATTTGTGCGGGTATTATACGAATGTTCGAGACAACATTATTTCACAAGAATTTCTCTTTTCTTTTCCTATTTCAGGTTTTGTAAGAAAGATTCCAATTTGTGCGCGTTCTGCATGAATCGGGATTTTTCTTTGAATAACGATGGAATTGTAAAATTTTTTGTTCTTATTCAGGTTTTGCAAGAAAGACTCTAATTTGTGCACGTTCTGCATGAATCGGGATTTTTCTTTGAATAACGATGGAATTGTAAAAATTTTTGTTCTTATTACAGGTTTCGCAAGAAAGATTCCCATTTGTGCGCGCTCTGCACGAATCGGGATTTTTCTTTGAATAATGATTGATTAAAAATTTTTGTTCTTATTACAGGTTTTGCAAGAAAGATTCCAATTTTTTCGCGTTCTGCACGAATCGGGATTTTTCTTTGGAAAGTGATTGATTTGGAAAAAAATTTTTTTTCTCTTTTCTTTCATTTTCTTTTTTTCCTTTTTATGGAGAAGTAGCATAGGGCTACTTCTCGAAAATATCTGAATTCTTTTCTTTTCTCTTCCAGGAATTTGTAATATGGAGAAGTAGCATAGGGCTACTTCTCGAAAATAACTAAGTTTTATCCCCTTTTCAGGTACCCACTGAGAATAGAGTCTCATGCCGGGCAAAACGAGGAAGGGTGAGAAAAAGGGAAAGAAACAAAAACCAAGAAGTTTGACTTGGGAGGTGAACTATGAATAATATCTGTGCAGCCGCGCCTAACGTGGGGACGACTCACAGGAATCTCAAGCCGGGGATACGCTAGTCCCTGGGTTTTTTAGACATAAGATCCATTTGCGGCCATGATCCCAGTTCGTGTTGGACGAGGGAGGACTGATATACCAACAGACGTCATCTACCAACTCGCCTCGCCCACTGCACTGACCAGGAAAAGGTGCAGCGATTGATTTATTGGGTACGGTAATGTTCGGCTCGAGACTACGACTTCGTCGGTGAAATGCCGCTACTTATCGTTTTGTGTTCTGCTGAATCCTGTTGCAATACCCCGGAAATTCCCCAATCCCAAGAGAGGAAATCGCTTCGTAACAGATAGAATTCATCTATCAACTTACTCAGGACGGCGGAAATCCCACGGGATGCAGCAAGCGGGTTCAAGCTCTAAGGAAATTGTAGAAAGAAAAGGAAAGTAAAATCCTTCAGATGAAGGCTAACCCAGAAGGGGTTAGTAACAAAGGCTGAGACCATCCAAACTTGATAGTTTAGCGATAATACACTAGATAAAAAAAAATTCGCTGAGACTCCATCCGCAATCGCTGACGCTGTGACATTCTCTTATTGGAAGAAAATTGAAGTAAGGACAGGGAAGTAAAATCCTTCAAATGAAGGCTAACCCAGAAGGGGTTAGTAACAAAGACTGAGACCATCTAAACTTGATAGTTTAGAGACAATACACTAAATAACTTACACTCCACTGAGACCTCAGCCACACCAACCACCGCTCGGAAACCTTTTAGTTGGAAGAAAATTGAAGAAAGACAGGAAAGTAAAATCCTTCAGATGAAAGACTGAGACCATCTAAACTTGATAGTTTAGAGATAATATACTATAAAAAAAAACACTACCCTCCTTCATCCACAAAAACCGGCGCTCGGAAACGCCCACTAGGGAGAAGAATGAAGAAAAGACAGGAAAGTAAAATCCTTCAAATGAAGGCTAACCCAGAAGGGGTTAGTAACACAATGAAAGAGGCTTATCACCCATCACTGAGCAAGTAGTAGGAGGGTTTGCGATAACCTGTAGTTCACAAGTGAAGCTTGCCGGATGCCTTCTTAGGGCTACCGAGATTATTAAGAAGTGGTTGGGAGCAGAACCGATATTCCAAAAAGCTCACCTGTTCCCCTATATTGTACCATATACGGCAAGATTGTGACGATTGCGCTCAGCCCAGAAGGTTTATGTCCGGATATCCTGTGCATGGAATACACCAAGCGTCTGACCAGCAGGGCTACGCAGGCGATATGACACTTGGCCAACACTGTCGACGATACTTCCTTTTGCGAAGTTTGGAGCTAGTTTAGCTGCGAATCGATCCACAGCACTGCTCTGAACGTAGTTGCGGACGTAGGCCTGCTGTCCAGGAGTGAAACTCCTCGGGCGTGCTCGGAGGTTGTAACCGGTGGAGTACTTTTTGTAGGCTTCCGATAGTTGAAGCTGTACCTCGTCACGAATCAGGTGAAGCCTTTGGTTAATGGGAATAATCTCTAGAGCGTCATCGCTGTGTGATGACACCCTAAGGAGCTCATAAGAATTTCCGTGAGTCACAGGGTGACGCCCGAACATGAGGAAATAGGGCGAGCACTTTGTCGAGTCGTGGACGACGTTACGAATAGCAAAGGTGACTTCGCTCAGATGCTCATCCCAGTTTCGATGGTCATTTCCTACATAAGCGCATATCCCAGCAAGGACCGATTGATTAAAGCGCTCTGAGGCGTTTGACTGAGGGGAATAGGTCGATGAAAAGGTGTGCTTCACTCCGTATTTCTCCAGTAAGTTTGCAAACAGCTTAGAGGTAAACTGACTTCCATTATCGGAGTGTAGGTGTTCAGGCACTCCATAAACGTGGAAGACTTCCTGTTCCAGAAATATACTTACACTAGCGGCGGTGGCTTCCGGCATTGCTTTCAACAGAACGTACTTAGATAGATGGTCTAACACTATGAAGATAAATTTTTTTCCATTCCGACTGCGTGGATAAGATCCAAGAAAATCGCAGAATAGCCGCTGCCATGGGAGGTCTGTAGATCGCATAACGCCTAAGGGTGGTCTGGGAGACACATTGATGGGTTTGATCTCATTCGACAAACTTTCGCACTTCCGGCGCCATACTCGGCTAATAATATTGACGACGCAGTTTCTCCAAGGTCTTCGAGAACCCGAAGTGTGCCGAGGTAGGCTGGCAGTGTGCCTGCTTGATGGAGTCACTGATTAGACCTTCAGGAATCAACAGTTTCCAGTTACCCTCGCGGTGAGCAGTGCGAGTTCTCGGAGGAGCGAAGCAAATATATATGCGATTATGCGTGACTTTCAAATTGGGGAACGCATTTGGCTTCGGCATAGGTGGGTTCTTGAAAGGTTGGGGATTCAAGATCGATGGTTTCAACGTAGGGGCAGCAACTGGTTTCCATTTCCGTAGGCTCAACAGGTGCTGCCACGAAAGCTCTTGAAAGAACATCCGCCACAACATTATCCTTTCCTTTCGGTACTCGATGTTGAATTTTAAGGCCTGCAGCTTAAGACTCCACTGTGCTAACCTGCCACATAGATCGCGTTGGTCCATGAGCCATTTAACGCTAGCGTGGTCGGTGATGATCGTAAACTGCAGTCCTTCAACGTAGGGTCGGAATCGTTTGATGCTTAGCACTGCAGCCAGACACTCCAGCTCCGTGATGCTGTAATTACGTTGGGCTGCGTTCTGCTTCTGGGACATGAAAGCCACGGGATGTTCGCTTCCATCATCAGTGCGTTGCAATAAGACACTACCAATGCCAGACGTACTGGCGTCGCACTGTATGAAGAACGGTCTGGAAAAGTCGGGGTTAGCAAGCACCGGGGCCGTAGTCAAGCACTCTTTCAACTGAGCAAAAGCTTCTTCTACTTGGTCACTCCAGATGAACTTCACATTTTTCTTTAAGAGATCTGTTAAAGGACTGGCGATTGTAGCGAAGTGGGGTATAAACCGCCTATACCAACCGCACATCCCCAAAAAACTGCGTATTTTCTTCACAGTCGTGGATCTAGGAAGATTTACGATTTCGCTTACCTTCTCTGAGTCTGGCCTCAAACATCCGTCGCCAACTAGAAAGCCGAGATATCTGACCTCTCGCATCCCAAACTTACTCTTCTCCACGTTGATTGTTAGGCCAGCTTTGCGCAACAGTGTGGCAACTTGGCTAGCAATTCAATATGGTCCTCTAACGTGGAGGAGGTAACAAGCAGGTCGTCTAAGTAGACAGACACCCGGTCATGTAGCTGGTGACGGATGACCTTGCACATGAGTTTACACATGGTATGTGGTGCATTACACAAACCGACTGGAAGGATTGTGAAGTAATACAATGGCCTACCGGGCACGGCAAACGCAGTTTTGTCCCTGGATGTTTTCGCCAGCGGGATCTGCCAAAATGCATCTTTAAGATCGATGGCACTAATATACTTGGTGTCTTGGAGCCTGCTAAGTAGACCATCAATGAGTGGCAGTGGAAACGCGTCTGGCACTGTGACCGAATTGTGCTTTCGGGCGTCGAGGCATAATCGAACCTTTCCGTTAGCTTTCCGCACTAAGGTGACAGGAGAGGACCACGAAATCTGGCTATCTTCAATAACTCCCAGAGATATCAAGCTCACCGTATAGTTCTTTCTGGACTGCCGGAGAAACCGGGTAATATCGTTGCTTGAAAGGTTTCGCTGAACCAACATTAATCTCGTGTTCGACCAACCTTGTACGTCCAAGACTTTGGGTTTTGAAAGACGGGAACAGTTCGATCGCTTCCTGCAATAGACGAGCGTTGTCTTCGGACAACTGATGTTGTTTCGAACAGGTAGGCGGAAGTGTAGGCAAGATATGCAGCTCATTTACCATGACGGGTGCAAGGCCAAATGCTTTCCAGAAATCGATGCCCATGTACAAAGGCTGCTGCAGAGTTGGTGCAATATGCAGTCTCATCATGCGAACTTTGTCTCCGTATTTCACTAAGACTCGAATGTGTCTTAACACTTGCTGTTGTTGACCGTCGGCCGTGGATAGCGAAGTCGGCATGGAGTGAAATGGAATGCCTAGCTTCCCCAAGAACCCTTCCGCTCCACCACCAAGCTCGCTCACGCTGGTGCCACTATCTAAGAGTCCCCTTATTCTTTTTCCACGAATGAATACGTCGGCATAAGACCGGGGGTCGAATCCTACATTCGGTATTGTCGTTTCGGCAATAGCAGCCTTTAAATCTCTGCGCAGGCTGCAATATCGACGTGTGCGTGTTGTGACTCTGGAGGAGAGGGATTCCTGAGATGTTTTGTATTGGGTCTCATATAAGGACAAGCTGTCGGAATTCGCAGAAATGTTAGGAGCAAGATCGTCTAGAGAGCTATAATGGCAGAAATCGGGATCTGTCACTTCTGTGTTGGTGGAAGCATCTCGTAACAGTGGTTCTGGTGTATATAAAAATTGATTAGGACAGCAGGGACTAAGCCAGGACCAGCATTATCAATTGTCCCACTTAGCGATATCGTTCGGGCTCCGTATTGGTGGCTGCTTCTTCGGTCTGACGCTGGGGAGCATGTTCGGGAGTCAGTGCACGAGGGGTTCCCATAGAATACTGACTCCGCCGTTGGTTTCCCGACACACACCTTTTACACTGCGGCACCACACCCATAACAGAAGACCCTTCGGGGAGTCCTCGGACAATCATGGTAGGTGTGTCCCTCTGCCGAGCAATTCCAGCACATTAGTCGAGTGTTGGTAGGCAGCTGATTGTCCCTAGGCGGGATCCTGGCGACGGCTTCTGGCTGGAAAGGTTCGACTGAAACTGCGTGGTCATTGAAGGAATGCCTCAAGTATTGGCTATCAGAGTATATTTCGTGGACAGTCCGTCGTGGCGTTATTTCTCGCGGGGTCCTTAATTCAGCCCAAAGCTTCACAAAACGATTACACATATCCCTGAGGTCGAGAACATTGGTGACGGAGTACATTAGCAAAGCCTCTCGGAGAGCAGGCTTCATGCTCCTCCGCAAGATTTCTACAAGTTCTTCTTCAGGAACAGGGCGCTCATCTTGGTTACTAGGGAGTGTACCGCCAGCCTGAAGTCACTGAAGGACTCGCCGGGTTTCTGTTTCCTATCCTCAATCAGTTTTCGGATTTCGTAATCTGTTTCCTAACCCTGGAATTCTCGAAGCATGGCTGAGCGGAGGCTTTGCCAAGAATGATTACGATGGTCGCGCAGATATAGCCAATACCAATTAGCAGCTTTACCTGTGACAAGGGTGTGGAATCCGGCGCAGAGCTCGGCGGCGGGCAACTGCTCCAGCAAAGCTAGTGATTCCACCCGAAACAGAAATTCCGTTACGTCTAAGCCTGATGTTCCGTCGAAAAACAATTTCCAACGGAAGACGGGGCTGCCGCGGTCTCGGCCTGGCATCGGCTGGGGATTTCTGGGGACGCTGGAGGGTGGAATGAAAGACCCGGGTATACCTGACTAACGTCGCTCATGATAATCATAACGTGGTGGTGGAGACCATGACCTTTCACCACCAAGGCTTAAACTATCGAGGCGTTCTTTTATTGATTTAACTCGCTGCCTTGTCGGGAAATGACCGGGTAGGTGAAAATTCGCCTGGAAATCGCCCAATCCTTCAAAGGACGGGAGGTCGCCGTATGGCGCATCTAAATGAGATCGTGGACTCTTATCACGCGGCTTTGGTGTATTCCAAGGCGATGTGAATCGGTGGCCCTGTTTGCTATTTTTGACTTGGCGCCTGTTACATTACTTGCAGCGCTCGTTACCTGTACAGCAGGGGTGGTTTGAACTGGCCCTCCCTCTACATTGCTTTCGCGAGAAAGTTCGGTTTGTTCTGAGATTTTCGGAGTCTTGGACAAATGACTGCACTTGGGATTGTACTGAGGGGGATGTGTGTTGTAATCGACGAGCTCTACCGAGCACATGCAACACCTGTGTGCGATAGCGAAATAGATCCTCTTTGGTCTTGATCGGATCCGATATTATGGTGGCCCGCAATTCTTTCACACGGTTGTCAAGCTAATCTACCTCACGTGCCGGATGTTTATGGGCATGTGACCGTTGGGGGCCTTACTCGGATCTGCTTATTCGGTGCCGTACATTCTGATAAGTTGCCAAGAGCGCCCTTGTCAGACGGCTCGAGGCTGCGTACCATATACTGGACCACCAGCTCCTCTGGTGAGAGATAGGTGAAGTCCATGATGCGGATTAATGTGATCGTAGACGACGGAGCAGATGAAGAAAACAATAATAATAAAGGAGATAGGTGAGATGCACTGATAACTCTGCTCTAAATAGGAGTAGGTAGTCTTCCCCAATCCGGTCCCCGACTAGACGGGATTACGAATGTTCGTATATGTGTAAAATGGACAATATACCTAAGTAATCTGCAGTACTATCAGGCACGAGTAGGGTTGTGTTTTACAGGCAATTAAGTTTTACTATATATTCGCAAAAAGAAAGATTTTCCCGCTATACACATCGATCCGAAATAAAGTCACGTTTGGGGTTGCTTGTATCAATTATATTTTGTAGTTTAATTAATTAATTAATAATAAATTAATAATTAATTAATTTTGTAGTTTAATTAATTAGTTCCTCAAATATTTTACGATATTTGCCTGGCCTCAATTTCAACATTGGCCGCAATCTACAAAAGAAATGTTATGCGATCATAAAGAAAATATAAAATACGAAGGAAACGACGGCATAGAAAAAAAACAAAATTATCAACAGATATGTGGTGCTTTAAAGTAGTAACACCCAAAATATTTCACACATATGCATTACCTAGTGTTGCTAAGAACATAAAAAGTTGAAAATCGAAACAATTCAACTTAAAACAAAAGACAATTTTATTTTCTGACTTTAAATTACAATCGTTTATTTTTTTTAGTAATATAATTGTTCGACAGCGAACTCATGGCTAACTAACTTTAATTTCACGGCTACTACTCTCAGGCAAATAATTGACAGTAGCGGCGTTAACATACCGCCCACCTTAAACGAATTAATTGAGTTTAAATGAACGTTAGTCTCGTGGAGTAGCTTATTCAGGAATGTCGTTGCTGATTAAAGGACAGACTTTGGAAATAGGACGGGTTGTGAATCCATTACTTGTCTTGAGTGTGATGACTCTAACCAAGTTGTCCTGTCCTGGATGTACGAGGCTAACTCGTCCAAGTCTCCATTTTGTTGGTGGAAGTCGATCATCTTTTATGGCTACTAGATCACCAACCTTGATGTTATTAGTTGAACGTGTCCACTTGTGTCGTTGTTGTAGACTAACGAGATATTCTTTGCTCCAACGGCCCCAAAAATGTTGCTGTAATTGTTGAACATAACGCCATCTTAAGCAAAGATCGCCTTTGAAATCATGTAGTCTTGGCTCTGGAACAGATACTAGTGGCTCTCCAATGAGGAAATGCGCTGGAGAAAGCGCTTGCAGGTCATCTGGGCTTGATGATATTGCACATAAAGGGCGGGAATTTACACACGATTCGATTTGAGTAAGAACAGTTGTAAATTCCTCGAAGGTTAATGTTGTTTCACCTAGTATTCGACGAAGATGGTGTTTTACCCGTTTGACAGCTGTCTCCCAGTAGCCACCCATGTGAGGCGCACTAGGCGGATTGAAATTCCATGTAGTACTATCTGTGGCGAGATAAGTATGTAGCGTCCTGTCTTTCATTGCTTGGTTATGAAGTGAGATCAATTCCTTCTGAGCTCCTTTAAAATTAGTGCCATTATCGCTGAATAATTCTGCACAATGCCCTCGTCTGGCACAGAAGCGACGGAATGTAGCTATAAATGCTTGCGTGGATAGGTCACTAGCCAATTCAAGGTGCATAGCTCCAGTTGCCATGCATATGAAAACTGCAATGTAGCCCTTATTTGTCTTCACTCCTCTGCCTTTTGAAAGGCGTAGTTGTACAGGCCCAGCGAAATCAACACCTGTACGCAAGAAAGGTCTGCATGCTTCGACTCGCGCTTTAGGTAAACTACCCATGAGCTGCTGTGGTGTAGATTTGCTATTGCGTCTACAAGTAAGGCATTTATAATAAGTACCTCGTATTAGTGCTCGTGCTCCAACTATCCAGTATTTAGTTTGCAAGCATGCCATCATCATCTGCGGACCCCCATGAACAGTGCGGTGATGAATGTCTTGAGCTAGTAGCTTACTTAATTTACACGCTTTATCCAATATGATAGGATGTTTGGTATCCGTTGATGCTTCAGCATTTTGAAGTCGACCGCCCACCCTGAGAAGCCCCTTTTCATCTATAAAGGGACGAAGCTTTAACAGTCGGCTGCGTGTGCTGAGTTGCTTGCCAAGAGAACAATCTTTCACATCTTCTGAAAAGCTAATGGATTGAGATAGCTTAATCCATGTTGTGATTGCGTTGTGTAATTCCTGCACCAGCACCCATTGCGGAAATCTCGGTCTCGCACGATGTGCTTGCTTCGTTTGTAGTATTGCCAAAGGTCGAAGCAAATATGCAGTTATTCGTAGAAGCTTTTGTAGTGTGGAATATTTATCGATAATTCCCCAGAGCTGTGGTCTTATCGCACAATTTGTAAGGGTATTGGTTGATTTTTGCCGTTGATCCAATGTGGTCTCCACAGCGTTTTCCACTGGTTTTGGCCATGTAGACTGGTCTTGTTGAAGCCATGGTGGACCTGTCCACCATAAGGGGTGATTGATAATATCCTTCGGGCCTACACCTCTGGAAGCACAATCTGCAGGATTGTGCTCAGAGCGCACATGGTGCCAACAGTGTGAAGGCATAATTCGCTGAATGTTTGCTACTCGATTGCAAACATATGTAGTCCACTTGTTTGGGGCTTGTTGAATCCATGCGAGCGTAACAGTAGAGTCTGTCCATCCATAGAAATTATACCTAGAATCAATAGCTTCGATTACTTGCTGCATGAGTTGGGCCAGTAAAGAGGCTGCACACAGCTCTAACCTGGGTAATGTGACAGTTTGTAGAGGAGCAACTCGGGTTTTAGCAGTAACTAAATGAACTTTGATTGACCCGTCTGGATAGGATGTGCGACAATATATTACTGCAGCGTATGCTTGTTGAGATGCATCTGCGAAGCCATGTAGCTCAGATTTAGTTGATGGTTGACCTATTCCAAACCATCGCTCAATCCGAAGAATATTAAGAACTGGAAGACTTGAATAACAAGAGTCCCAATCTTTCTGAACGTCGATTGGCAAAGGTTCATCCCAGTCGACTTTAGGACGCCAAAGTCTCTGAAAGAGAATCTTGAAAGAAATGGTTACTGGAGATAATAGACCAAGTGGGTCAAATATCTTCGTTGCCTTTGAAAGAAGACGTCGCTTAGTAAATGGGCCTGTATTATCCAAATCTACAGAGAATGAAAAGAGGTCGGATGCTGGATGCCAATATGTCCCTAATGTCTTGATCGACTCGCCCTCGTCCATTCGCATGATGTTTGCAATTGAACGATGATTGTCTGGTATGATGTCTAAAAGTGGTTTATGATTTGAGGACCACTTGCGTAGTTGGAATCTTCCGCGTTCAAGCATTGCTGTCAGTTGTGAGTATGCTTCGATGAGTTGGTCTGCATCATGAGTACCTGTCAACAGGTCATCCACGTAGAAATCTTTGAGAACTACATTTGCTGCGAGTTTGAATTCTCGGCCTTCGTCAATCGCTAATTGCTGAAGTGTCTTCACAGCTAGGTAAGTTCCGGAGTTTGTACCATACGTGACTGTGAGTAAACAGTAGTCACGTATTTCCTCTTCTGGAGTGTTACGCCATACAATTCTCTGAAGATTGATTTGCTCTTTGGAAATCAATACTTGGCGAAACATCTTTGTCACATCTGCAGTCATAACAAATTTGTGGGATCGAAAACGGAGCAAGATAGTCTGAAGCGGTTGCTGTAAAACAGGACCATTTAGTTGGATATCATTTAAGGAATTACCTGACGTTGTCTTCATGGATGCATTAAAGACAACCCTTAGCGGTGTTGTTGTACTGTCTGCCTTTATGACACCATGGTGTGGCAAATAGAATGAGTATCCAGGAAGAGTAGGTGTGTAGTCTTGGAACATATGCCCCAGATCCTCATATTCTCGCATGAAATTGTCATATTTCGAGTGCAGCTCGGGGTGCTTGAGAAAACGCTTCTCCATTCTGATTAGCGCTTGAACAGCTGCTTGTCTTGAATTTCCTAGGTCAAATTCCTCTTTGAGAGGCATTCGAACTATATAACGACCATCCGCTTGTCGCTCATAGGTTCGAGCGTAATGAGACTCACAGAATATTTCTTCTTCTGTCATAGTCGATTTTAGTGGAACTTCTTCTTGATGCCAAAACTTTGTTATAGCGTTTTCTAGTGAAGCATCAGCGTGTAGATTCACAACATCATGTTGATCTATTGAGTTAAAATTGTGTAGCTTTCCTGACAACACCCATCCAAGTTGTGTGTTTTGGGCTATGGGCGTGCCAGGCGGACCTTTGATGAGACCTCCAAGTAGCAGCTCTCCTATATAGTCAGCACCGATGAGGAGATCTATTGCAGCAGTGTTGTCGTACTCGGGGTCAGCCAGTTGTGGTTCATGTATGTGCTTCCAACTAGTTTTGTTAAGGCAAAAATTAGGAAGATTATTTGTTATCTTCGGCAATATTAGTGCGTTCATAGAAATTTCGTATGTGCCATTCGACGATGATAGCTGAATCGACACTATCCCCTTAGTTGTGCCGGCATCTAATGCTGACAGTCCATGAACGTGAATTGATGCATGACTCCGTGGAATGCCAAGACGTTGCACACATTGCTCACTTATGAAGGTTGATTGCGAGCCCGTGTCTAGAAGCGCTCTGGCAGATTGATGATTTCCACAGTTGTCCAACAATCGTACCTTGGCAGTGTATAGAAGTACCTTTGGATAAAACTCTGGCACGTTCGTTACGAATGCTGTTGTCTCTCTACTTGAAGTAGATGAAGAAAGACATTCTTTATCTTGATGAACCAGAGTATTGTGGCGCTGTTGACAAACACGGCAATTGTGTATACTTGGGCATGTCTCTGTCATGTGGGTTGGTTGTAGGCAGTTAAGACATAACTTCCTTTTCCTTATTTCTGCTCTGCGTTGACTTATGCTGAGTGATATAAACCTTTGGCAAGCGTAAATCAAATGATTGCCATTGCAAAGATAGCAAGATAGTTTCCGCAGTTGACTTGATGACTGATAATGCTTCCCTTGGTTTTTATGAAATGATTGCTCAGGCGATACTGCAGTATGAAAGGCAGATGTTGTTGATCTCAGTTTTGAGTTGAGAGTTGCAGATTTAATGACTGAAACCTTGCGATGTAATTCTTGAGTATGAGTCTCCACTGCTGCTAATGATCGGCACCGTGTTTCTAGAAATTCTATGAGTGTGTCAAATTTCGGAACTTCGGGTTGACTTAATGCGAGCTCCCATTGCTTATGTGTCTCTGAATCTAGCTTATGCACTACTAGATAAACGAGCCAATCATCTCATTAATTTGTAGGACGACCTAAAGCCTTCAAAGCTCTTGCATGTTCTTGTGTGTTGTCAATTAAAGCCTTTATCGAAGTTGCACATCCTGAACTTGCAGCAGGAAAGCTAGAAATCTTTGATAGATGTGCTTCTACAATCACTCGCTCAATGTTATACCTCTTCCTTAGGAGATCCCATGCCTCTTTGTAGTTATCGTCCGTGATTTGAAAGGACTTGATGAGTTGAAGGGCTTCTCCTTGAAGACTTCCCTTAAGATAGTGCATCTTTTGGCTACCAGAAAGCATGGTTTTTTCAACAAGAGAAGAAAAAAGATTATGAAATGATATCCATTCCGTTGGATTTCCATTGAACTTAGGTATGGAAATTCTCTCCAGTTTGGCACTGGAATCTGCTCGTACAGAATTTAGTTCGGTAGTTTTGTCCTTTATTTCTATATTTTTGCCTATGGATAACAGCAAACGATTAAAGTTGCAAAGAGAAGTTATATACCATGTTTCTGCTTGAATTCTTTCGGTTTCCTGTAGTGCTTTAGTGTTTTCATCTGTTCCACACGAATCGTCTACTGCTGCCTGTGCCTCAAGATATCTTGACCAGTGGTCCTCGAGAACTTTAATGTAAGTCCGAACACAGGCTTCATCTGCGGAATCGTCCGATTTCTTGCTAAAATCAAGACATCGCTTGATTGCGTTGCGAGCAGTATCACGAGCTTGAATTGGGTTTTTGCCCATAATGACGACAAAGTTGTTTTCAAAATTTTATTAACAGAATTTATTGTTTTTTGTATCTTTTACAAAGATGCCAGTTCACTTATCAATAAATTTTTATTAATATTCGCCACTCGAAGGACCATAAATGTTGCTAAGAACATAAAAAGTTGAAAATCGAAACAATTCAACTTAAAACAAAAGACAATTTTATTTTCTGACTTTAAATTACAATCGTTTATTTTTTTTAGTAATATAATTGTTCGACAGCGAACTCATGGCTAACTAACTTTAATTTCACGGCTACTACTCTCAGGCAAATAATTGACAGTAGCGGCGTTAACACCTAGCACAATCCTGCACTAATATTTCTGTTTACTCAAATTTCAATTAAAGCTGATGAATTCATAAAATAGGGGGGGGGGGGGGGGGCGGCGGCATTACAGAACGACGCCGAGGCACACCCGTTTTCGTACAAAACGTAAGACGTTAAAATTTCAGCCAATGCTGAAAACACAGGTTGTTAGATGCTGCAAGATAAAGGGAAGAAAAGGAATCCCCAACAAGGGTCAATCTTGAAGAAAGGCTTGGCACCTGAAGGGTGGTCACCCTATTACGAGTGGAAGAAAAAAACGGATAACATAAAAAAAAATCCAGACATTCTCTCTGCCAGGGATTCAAATTGTTCCGATGGAAATCATCCATCAATCTGTCAGCAGGAATGAACGTAGGGGAATCAGTGGCTAAGATGAGTAGTCAGGACATCGGTGGCTGCACGCACTCAGGGTAGGAGAGTAGTTGGGAGGTAATTATAATTCAAGAGATATCGTAATCACACAATCCTTAGAAATAAAAAGAAATATGAATATAGTAACAGATAAAGATACCATACCCGCCAGAATACAAAGGAAAAAATGTATATACTATAAAACCGCTATAATGACAAAATACTGTCTCCTCCTGGAACGTGCAGAGGTGTACGGAACTGTGTTCGCAAATAGTATGCCTCGCATACAACGTCCACCTACCACCAATGAGCCGAGCACTCCCCAAATAGAAGAAAAAGAAGCTACTGTTAGTTGCGATGAGAACATATGAGAAATTATGCTCAAGAAACTACTGGCTTTACTGTCCGCTTCCAAAAGTCTGGCCCAATCCCCGTAGCAAGGATATGTAATCAGGCGAGCAAACGTCGTTCGTCAACTCACTACAAGGACTAACACCATACATGTCGAGGAGCAATCAGCGTGAAAATTCGTAATGATTCAGAAGTAGGGTGGTCGCCAGTCTGGTGTTCGCGAACCGAGGCCTTGCTTCAAATATGGTGCTTCCAAGCACAAGAATCACTCCAACCAAACGGGAGAGAACCTTGACAAAACCTCAATGACTCAGTCTAGTATTGGAGAAGAGAAAAAAAGAAAAACCCACAAAGAGAAGCGATATTGGATTCCACCCTTTTGAGTAGTAATGAATGAACGGAGCAGAACAGGATGCAGCCTGTGAAAAATCCATGAAAAAAAAAAAAACCCAGTAATATCGTAATAAAACTACTTGTCGGCCATCCCCCCCACAGCAGGACACGACACCTTACGAAGGAAAAAAGGAAAAGCTTCACGAGAGCACAAGGTTCCACGGAGGCCAAAAGCTACCTTACGTAGGCCGGCTGCATGAAGCTTGAGGTGGACCGCGTCTGAGACATAACAATACTATTATGAAGAAAGGAGTTCACCTTTGCTAAGCGAACTAATTGATTGCAAAAAAAAAAAAATCTTGCCAGAAATATCACAATTATCAGGAGATTAGTAAATCAATAAGATCTATCTCGGAAGGAGATAATCTGAACTTTTCTATAGCTAGGGTCATTAAGATTAATTTTTGCATCCTTCTTAAGGAATTTTACCATAGTTTGTGCAATTTTTTCATAATCTCTTACGAATTTTCTGTAATAGCCTGTTATACCTAAAAATGGCTTTATTTGTTTTTGAGTGGTTGGAAGCTTTAGATTTTGAATTACTTCTATTTTATTAGGGTTTGGTTTTATTCCGCCCGGTGTCAGTATATGACCCAGGTATTCGGTCTCTTTACATAAAAAGTTTCACTTATCAATTTGTATTTTAAGTCTTGCTGATCTTAATTTATCAAAGATTTTTCGAATACTTGTTAACTGTTCTTCCAGTGAAGTACTGAATATTAATATATCATCTAGATATACAACACAAAGTTTATTTATATATTCCCGCAATACTGAGTTCATCAATCTTTGGAAGGTGGACGGAGCATTCTTCAATCCAAATGGCATCCTTAGATACTCATAGTGGCCAAATGGGGTTGAAAATGCCGTCTTCTTTCTGTCAGATTCTTTCGTCGTAAAATATTGTGATCTTCCAAGTTTGTCTAAGATACCTTCAATATTAGAGATTGTGAATTTAACTTTGTTTAATTTTCTATATTCGATAACAATCTTCCATTTTTTCTCGCCTGAGTTATCTGTCTTTTTAGGGACAATCCATAATGGACTATTATACGGGGAGTTACTTTCCTTAATAATCTTTTGTTAGAGCATGTCATGAATTTGACGCTCTATTTCTTTTTTGTATTTGAGGATACCTATATATTTTACAATAAATTGGTCTGTCGGTAATAGTAACTATTTCATGTGTAATTTCATGAGTTGAAGTCAATTCATTGCCTTCTTTGAAAAATAGATCTTCATTTTGATTGAGCAATTTAATCATCTTGTCTTTCTCTTCATTATTTAAATGGTCTAGTTTTAGTTTTTCTATAAAATTATCTGAAATTCCTTCTAAGGTGTGTATTTCGCTAATTATGAAAGAATATTCGTTATCTTCAAATAAGATTTTATTATTATTTATCTCAATATATCTACATATATTCAAAGGTTTATTTTGGCTTTAAAGGGTACCAAGAAATTTTGACCCATAATTGCGTCGTAATTTCTACCCACTAAATTAATGATTTTCCAAGTTATGGTACCTATGAATTTAAATTCTTTAGACATTGTAGTAACTATTTTAATCGTAATATTATTTGTTCCATAAATGGTAGAATAATGGACGGGCTTAGCATATTGATGTAATTTAAAGATTGCTCTGATATTAGGGAGAATTCGTTGTTTTGTTGTTGTACTGGCGGATGTGCTGTTAACTGTTCAACTCTTGCCTGCAGGTCCTGTATTTGCGCTTCCTATATTGGCGGATTTATTATCAGCTGCTCAACTCTTGCTAGTAAAGCCTGGATTTGCGCTTCCTGTTGTTCGATGATATTCCTAATTTGAGGATTAACTTGGTCCATTTCGTTGTTTGTTATTCTACCGTTCGAATCGAAACGTTCTTGCCTATTTCGACTCATAAAGGTTTCTTAACTACTGTGAAAACTTTAATTTTTTGTTTGGATATGAGATTAAAATCATTAAAAATTTTTCACACTTTTTGAAAATTTCTTTCAAAAAAAAAATTTATTTAATGCAATGATAATTCGAACAATTAAATCGCTAAATTTTTTCACACTTCTTGAAAATTATTTTCTTCAACAAATTTTATTTAATTCACTGATAATCCAATCAATTGAATCACTGATTTTATTTGAGGCACGAAACTTGTTTCTCCGTGTTTACAATTTCGATTAAACGCTACGTTTTCCGTTTCGATAAGTCTCAGAGAAAAAATTCGTAAATTCGTATCACTGGATTGCCAACCTTTTGGTAGCAATCCCACCGACTGTGCCACTTAAATTCTTGTTTTTAAGTATTAATAAAAAAAAATTAAAATAAAAGAAATTACTTCGATATCTACCAGCAACTTATTGGCATCTGAGTTCACTGTAGTGTAGACAGCAGGCAGTTTCAGGGTTTATTGCTGTCCTGATGAGATCGCCCTGTTACTGCTGATCGAAATCCTTTACACACAGTACCTATACTCCCAAACATTTCTTTATGGAATTTTAAGTATTCGGTTTTTAGGCGAAAAACTGACAGTACCTCGGTACTTGTTTTTTAATTTGTAGACTCTATAGACTTGTATTTTTTACGGATATCGAAAGAGTAAAAAACTCATTACCACTTCCGACGAAATTACTACTTCTTTTCAATCAAATTTATTCATACAAAAATTGATTTTAACAGAAGTTTAAATTCTATTTCGCGATCTGACTTCAGCCAGATGACCGTTGGTTTACAACTAACTTAATTATTCTTTTGCTTAATTAAATCTAACCTTCTCTACGAAATTCTTTATCATTGTATCGATACATAACGGCGAAAATCAATATTGCACGACTAAACAATATTTTTAAACCATTCCCCTGCGTATAAGAAATTTTAAAGACAGGCTATTGGCTAGTATTATACAGGGTGTCCCATACGTACCGCATTTCCCTTATACACCGGATTCCTCAGTCAATTTCGAGAAAAAAGTTGTATGGGAGGACAGTCGGAAAATGCATGGTGAGGGCGGTAGGGGGGTTTTGTGATTTTTGTTCTTTCTATCCTAATACCATGTAACTTTCGTGTAACTTTCTTGTTATACACCCTATGAAGGTGACTTGCATCTCAGGTGATAATAAACCCTCTACGGTTTCCAACAAATGGCCAACCACCTCTCTATTCCTTTTCCGTCGGCAGTTATAGGACATCAAAATCAAAAAATTAGAAAATTTTGCAATTTGTTTTTCAATTTCAACGATTTTTCCGCTAAAAGGCAAGATAAGGATAGCACTTTCTTGCACGATTTCGAGACCTCCGAATGTTACCTTTCATTTGATACTGCATATATACCTACCTAAATGCTACTGTTTTTGGGATATTCCCGTTTTTATGATGCATAATTTCATTAATTTTGCTAATAACAATAGAAATCGCGTCTAATTTATGCAATTCCACGCAAATTAGCAAAAAATTCATGAATTTATGAATCATCGAAACGGGAATATCTCAAAAACGGTTGCATTTAGGTAGGTACGTGTGCATAGTCAAATTAAAGATAACATTCCGGGGTCTCTAAATCTTGTAAATAAACTGTATATTTATCATGTATTTTGGCGGGAAAATCGTTAAAATTTGAAAAAAATAGCATATTTTTTCCAATTTTTGGACCTTGACGTACTACAACTTAAAATTGAAGGTGACAGTAGGGCTGGTTGGACATTCATGGCAAAGCTTTGATGGTTTGCTATTACCTGAGTTAAATCTCGCCTTGATAAGGTGTATATCAAGAAATTTACAAGGTGTAAAGTGGAAACAGTACTAAAAATCGTAAACCCCCCTACCGCCCACACCGTGCATTTTCCGGCTTTCCTACCATACAATTTATTTCTCGAAATTGAGTGAGTAATCCGGGGTATAAAGGAAATGCGGTACTTATGGGACACCCTGTATACATGACCAATAACCAGGAACTTTATGTAGTGCCATTGGGGGTCAAACATCATGCATATTACACATAGTATTGTTTTTTACCATACACATTGCTCAAAGTATTTCCTATATACATATGAGCAAGCGAGTGACAAAAAAAAAACGAAGAAAAACAGAACACAATTTGTGGGTCAAACCTAGGCACATTGCGCCTATTTCTCAACATATGATAAAAACAATTAAAGCAAGCGCGCACTGGTTGTATGATAGGTCAGGGACAGCCCAGTGCCGCTACATGGCTAGAATTGGTCTCGTGCTGAGGGGTTTGTTTCATGCAAACAATGTGGCGCCTTGTCGTTATTAGATTAAAAAATAGAAAAATGTCGAGTTGACAATAATTCTGATGGAATTATTGTCCATCGATAGGAATGGAAAAGGTCAAGTCATTGTTACTTGAAAAAGAGAATGTTTCAGTGTTTTGTAATTCGAGTATTCTTCAGAGAGAAATGGTTAATGGCTTTTGTACAGTCGTACTTCAATTCAAATCAATAGAATCGTTAGCAAGGCTACGCGAGATATTTTGTTGCACCTCAAGTAGGCTTTGCAACTAGTCACCTGGCTATATAAACCGAAGCAGCGCTCGGATCATAGCTAGTCCTTCCTGAACAGAGCCATCAATTGTATAGTGCTGTAAACTATACAATTGGAATTATCATAGCTATCAGGAACTATAAACCGCTTTAAAGTTTATAGTATTCCTCATAGCTGGAACATCAGTACACAACATTCACGTGTACAACTGGTAATGTTGTAAATTACCAAATTGCCAAGCAGTGTCTTAAACTGCTTAGTTGCCACCAATTGTATGGTGCTGTAAACTATACAATTGGAATTGTCATAGCTATCAGGAACTATGGACCGCTCTAAGGTTTCAAGAGGATTTAATCGGCTACGTGCATCGGAGAGGAACAGTCCTTCAGGTTCATCATCCATGCCAGTGGTTTATGGTCGGTTATGATGGTAAATTTTCTTCCATAGACGTATGGGCGAAATTGTTCTACTGCATATACTATTGCGAGTAATTCCTTTTCGATTGTTGAGTATCTCGTTTCGGCTAGATTCAGTGTTCGACTTGCAAAACAAATCGGTATATCTTCACCGATTTTACCTTGTAAGAGTATTGCACCTATAGCCAAATCGCTGGAGTCGGCCGTGACTACAAATTCCTTATCAAAGTCAGGATATGCCAATATGGGAGCTTCGATTAACTTTTTCTTTAAAGTCCGAAATGATTCCTCGCAGAATTCATCCCAGATGAATGGACAATCCTTTTTGACTTTGTGAGCGTAAGTCTTCTATAATATCCAACAAATCCTAGAAAAGCTTTTATATCTTTAACCTTTTTCGGAAACGGATAAGTTTTAACAACTTGTATTTTGGATTAATCAGGGTGAACACGTTTATCACTTACTACGTGTTCTAAATACATAGTTTCTTTTCTTAGAAAGCGACATTTTCCAGGCTGTAGTTTCAGTCTGCTATCTCTTAATCGCTGAAATACTTCTATGAGCTTCTCGTTGTGATAACTATATCGTCGAAGTAGACAAAACAACGTATCCCTTGTAATCCAGTTAATATGGAATTCATCAGCCTTTGAAAGGTGGCTGGAGCTTCTTTTAATCCGAACGGCATTCGGTTAAAACGATAATGACCAAAAGCCGTGCTGAAGGCAGTTTTTTCCTTGTCAGTTTCATGTATAGGAGTTTGATGAAATCCACTAGCCAAATCAAGTGTAGTGAAATACTTGGATCTACCAAGCTGGTTCAACATGCCTTGGATCTGGCTATTAATCTCATCTCTTTGAGATACTGGTAGGCTATAAGGTTTAACATAAATTGGAGGTTTGTCTACCAAAGTCGGGATGTTATGTTGAGTTACCTCAGTATGAGTGAGATAATCTCCTTCAAGATAAATAAGATCGTTAAATTGTCGGCAAATTGAAGTCATAGCTTCTTTTTCTTCCATATTGCAATGGTCTAGGCTTATTGATCCTATTAATTTTTTTAATCGTTGTTCAATTGGGTTCTTAGAATCCGTGATCAATTCATAATCACCAGGATTCTCCCACGTAAGTGCTACCTTATCCAGATCTAGAGTTACTTCAGACTCATTTATATTTAACAAAAGCACTTTCGCATGATTTTTATTTGATTGATTTAAAACATTACCAAGAAATATACCTGGTGCGACTTCCTTCTGAGGATATAATAATTCTTTTTCTGAAATTGGAGTTGGGATTTTGACTACTACTTCCCTTCGAAGGGTATTTTAATGTTAGACTGTTTATTTGATTGACATTCTTTTTTTTGTTTCCTTGAAATTTATTGATAGGCTAGTATCTGCGTCTACATCAGGATTGTGATCACTGAGATACTTTAAAATCTCCTTATTCAACTTTTCTTTTCTTGATTTAGACTTCATTTAGAGGGTTCTCAATTCTCATTATTTGTGGAACTCTTATTTATGAGATTTAGGCCACAGTCGTCGCATCGTGTACCTATCTCTTTTTTGCAGTGGAATACATGTCTCACTTTTTTTTGCAGTGGAATACATCTCTCACTGTCTTTTTGCAGTGGAATACTTATCTCACTGCCTTTTTGAGTATAATCATATTTTTGCAGTGGAATACTCACTGTCACTGTCTTTTTGTACACTTTTGATTTTCATGTACCATGCAGTTTTCGGTAATGGAAATATACTTTAGCAAACTTATTTCGGCACCTGTATCAACCAAGAAAATTGAGTATTTCCTATTGGATATCGATATAGGTAGATTCACTTTAATGGAGTTATTGGTAATATTGATGGGTATACGAATGCTTAAAGACCTGGGTCTATTTAAATTGTTTGAGAGTGAATCACGGCTTCTGTTGTGATTTGGCGGGGGAGGTTGCCGTGAGCTTCCTCCCGCACAACATCATTTTCCGGTGACGTTACAACAGTGGCCCATCGTATTTGCCGCACATAATCAGGCTGTAGATGGTTACGTGGAGATTTACTGGCGGTATCTTGTACTGCAGTACCTTGAAATTGTTTTAGTCGGTTCATTACGTTGCCCTTTCCGACATTCACTTATATGGTGATTAGGTTTCTGGCAATAAGCACAGAAGACCTGATTTACTTCCTTCTTAATTTGAGTTTGAGGAGTGAAGGAAGGAATAGCTCTATTCCTAAAGCACGTTGCTCTAGTGTGACATTTTTTATTACAAATGTCACAGGAAGGAATTTCTCTAGAAAAATTAGAAGGACCTGGTTTCTGAAATTTTTTTTTTTTTGAAATTTGGTGACTGGGGAGTAGATATCGTTAAGCGAGTTGCATGAGCAGTCACGTATGCAATTAATTTACGTAGGCTATCTTCATTCTTTGTTTTAACTATAATTTTTAGCTGTTCGTCGCATAATCCGTCTTCAAAAACAAGAATAGCTCCCTTCTCATTTTCTTTGATTAATAATGCGCGCGCCAGAGTATCAGATATCTCGTTATGAGTAGCTTCGTTTAGCTAATATCATGCACTTTTTTTAAAAAGAAAAAAAAATCAACTAAGGGACGAGGAAAAGATAATTTAGAAGAATTGAAGCTCGCACTTCCGGGCTATATAGGTAGTCCACTTTTTTTTCTTTTTTTTTTATGGTAACACAATTCGTTATTCAGACAAAAAGGTTAAATCAACGATAACACAAATCAGAAATAAAATGACACCAAAAGTACAACCAACGAAGATATAAAAAAGATAATCACATTATAGTAATAAAATTTTTCAAAATCGGATGCAAGAAAATCAACGAACATAAAAAAAGAGTAGTCACTAGAAAACTATTAAACCAACCATGGGTATAAAATGAGTAAAAAAGATTTTTCTTTTCACACAAAAAAAAAAATTTCTCACCACTTTACAAATGAATATACACTGCCTACAAGCCTAGAGGAGCAATTAACTTTTCGCGTGAGAACGACAACAAGAACAACAACTGGTAATTCATGTATGTGTTTAAAAAAAAAATATTTCATTTGATATAATATAGTAAGATATGCATGTTCAATATAATTAATTTATAATATAAAAAAAAATTTGGTTAAAAAAAAGTACTTTACTTTAAATTAGTTAGCTTTTCTTTGAGCTCTCGGAAGTAGCTGGAATCCATTGTTTCTTCGTCTGGTCCTGCTGGTGAGGTGAACTTGGTTCCTTTCAAAACTTACTGCCAAAAAATAACTGCCTTGGGCTAGCGACGCATCGGATTTTAATTTGGAAATTTGGCTGAATTATTCGTAGTGGGGCTAAAGAAGAGTTAGTATATAGCAAGTATTGGGAAAATTCCAGCAATATTAGCAATATTCTAACTATTTCTCCAGTTAAATTTATGAAGAAATTATGGGTACGCCTACCGATATTGTATCAATACATAACGGCGAAAATCAATATTGCACGGCTAAACAATATTTTTAAACTATTCCCCTGCGTATAAGAAATTTTAAAGACAGGTTATTGGCTAGTATTATACAGGGTGTCCCATACGTACCGCATTTCCTTTATACACCGGATTCCTCACTCAATTTCGAGAAAAAAGTTGTATGGGAGGAGAGTCGGAAAATGCATGGTGAGGGCGGTAGGTACATGACTAATAACCAGGATCTTTATGTAGTACCATTAAGGGGGTCAAACATCATGCATATTGCACATAGTATCGTTTTTTTACCATACACAGTGCTCAAAGTATTTCCTATATACATATGAGCAAGCGAGTGACAAAAAAAAACGAAGAAAAACAGAACACAATTTGTGGGTCAAACCTAGGCACATTGCGCCTATTTCTCAACATATGATAAAAACAATTAAAGCAAGCGCGCACTGGTTGTATGATAGGTCAGGGACAGCCCAGTGCCGCTACATGGCTAGAATTGGTCTCGTGCTGAGGGGTTTATTTCATGCAAACAATGTGGCGCCTTGTCGTTATTAGATAAAAAATTTGAAAAATGTCGAGTTGACAATAATTCTGATGGAATTATTGTCAATCGATAGGAATGGAAAAGGTCAAGTCATTGTTACTTGAAAAAGAAAATGTTTTAGTGTTTTGTAATTCGAGTATTCTTCAGAGAGAAATGGATAATGGCTTTGAAGAAGAAAGTGTTACATAATTTTTTTTATAGAGAATTTTCAGGGAATACTCGTATGTATATACGAACATATGCTTTTGGAATATGTACGTACGAAAAGTTATGCCTGGGCGTATGTATGTTTTCTGAAACATGTAGGTATGTACGTATGATTTCTGAAATAGGTATGTACGTATGTACATTGGAATTATAAAGGTTTTCGTTCATGTAATTTGATTATGATAGCGATTGATTGATCGGGGGAAATAATGAATGTCGCTTAATGAGTGGCGCTTCATTACAGAAGTTAATAAGTGATAATCATTTCTCGGGTGAGATTAAAGAGTTTATGTTTAAAGCACAGAATTTTATGAGGGATATAGGGTTAGTTATCCTATAATCGAGATGCTGAATTGGAGGTAAGCAAAGGCTTTCTCTTCGTGTGTATTCATGGCTTTATAAATCGGCCAATCGATAAACGGGATCCTGAATAAATTTTTGGCTTCCTTTAAGAACTGATCAAGTTCATTGTCGCTATTAGGATCGTTGCCACTAGTGTGTCTATGGGTAATTTTCCCTTTAAGGATATCCGTAAAAGTTTTGGATGGATTTACGATGGACGCTACCTGGTTTTTGACCGTGTCAAATTTGTTATTAGCTTTCTCTTTGATCTTGGCTTTCTTCATTGACATTTTGGAAGCAGTTTCGTGATGATGTTGCCGAATCGCTCCCCATCCATGGGACTCAGTGACGCTTTATTCCTTCAGCTACTCCACACTTCGGAGGCTTGTGGGAAGCAAGTATAAAATGCATTACATATCATCTCCGTCGAGCAATTGGCGAAACTATCCTCACTTATGTGGAAATGAGCACAGTCTTATGTCATGCCTCAACTCAAAGCTTTTATGTCCTCTAAACAACGATCCTATAGGCGCTGTGGAGCTTTGATCCCAGGATACTTTCTTATTGAAACCGCGCTGAACCATCAAATCTGAATACGCCAATCAACCGTTTATCACGTTATGAGCTCCTTCAGAACATGACAGAGAATTTCTGGAAAAAAAAGGAGTACGGAATATCTTCAGCATTTACAGCAGAGGTTGAAGTGGAACGAGGCGACTTCAGAACTAAAACTTGGTGATGTCGTCCTGGTAAAAGAGCATCGCTAGCCTCTATCTCAGTGGATGCTGGGCCGTGTTGTGCAAATCCATCCTAGATCTAGGAAGCCCGATCAACTTTACACGTCCTTTACAAAGGAGCAAACAGGGTGATAAACCTCTTTCGCATCTAATTCCTTTTTGGTTAGCCTTCGTTAGAATAATTTGTCTTTCTGTCTCCTTCTTCAATTTTCTTCCTAATGGAACGGTGTTTCAAGCGTCAGTGCATGTGAATGAAGTCTCTGCTAAGTCTTTTTATATATTGTATATTATTTCCCAACTAAAAAGTTTAGATCGTTCCGTCTTTTGCATCTAATCCCTTCTGGGATAGCCTTCGTTAGAAGGATTTTCCTTTTCTGTCCCCTTCTTCAATCTTCTCTTGTTCCCGTCTATGATGTGATACCGTACCGAATTTTCAGTTCGTTTCCCTACCCGTTGGCTGACCATGTTTGCCTTTTTATCCGCGGGTACACCCCCCCCTTTACACTTCTTTACACTTAGTTGAATACATGCATTGTTGGATTTTAATCCAACTCCCCCTCTCCAACCTGGTGGCTTTGTTAAGCTCGGATCCGCTCGCTGCACCTCGAGGAGTTTCCTTCGTCATGAATAAGTTGATAGATGAACTCTATCCAATTTTGAAGCAACTTCCTTGCTTAGGACTGGGGGTACCTCGACTGGATTCGGTCGACCGCATAGCCGAAGAACAATTCTTCCTTTCTGCATCACCAGTAGCTGTGTGCTCAACATTAAGTCAGTCGCTGCACCTGCTCCCTGTCGCTCTATTGGTTGAAGCAAGTTGGTAGACGACGTCTATCTTTAGATATATCCTCACTCGACTAGGATGGACCGGAAGCACGGTCGCAGAACTCCCTCTATCTTCACCCAATAACCCTGGCCTTCTGTCTTATGTCCTGCTTGATACTCTGGTGAGTCGTCCCCACGTTGGGCGCTGTTTGATGAAGGCCTACTTTCCCTTACTTCATTTCCCTAGTCCGTCTTTTGTCGGAGCCCGGCTTGAGACCCTCTTCTCGCTGTCCCCACGCTGTAGCGTATTCTCCATATTCTACCCTTTTCCTCTTTTTCTTCATTTGTTTTGGCTTCTCTACCGTCTGTAGAGAAACCCCCATCATTTTCCCGTGTACCTGAAAAGGGGCAAAGATTCTATATTTACTTCGGAAAGCAGCCCTTTGCCACTTTTCCATAAGCCTAAAAGAAAGATTCTAATTTGTGCAGAACGCGCACAAATTACAATCTTTCTCAAGAACCCTGAAAAAAGAGAAAAAAAACGACAAAAATATTTTCAGTAAGAAAAGATTCTAATTTGCTCAAAATACACACTACAAGCCCGCCTGACAAATTCCTAGAAAAATCACATTTTGGCCAAAATGCAGGCGAGTGATACACACATAGCCGCACCCAGAGAGTAGCACAGATGCTAGTGACCATTCATAATTTCCAAGAAACGCAAAACGCTCGCCTAGCGGTGGGCAGAAACCCATTGAATAAATAACTAATAAGGAAGCGTGGTTTCGTGCGAATACAGTGTACGTGCGTAGGCAATTCAATGACAGTCAAACCCATGGAGCGGGGGGAGAAATGACAAGAGGGCTGGTTACTTATTTGAAAATTCTGCTGACAAGTCACTTAAATTATCATAGGCAACGACCAGGAATATTATCTGAAGATAAGGGGGCGCCAAAAATTTGTGTATTTTATATAGCAATTTGGATTATAAAAAATGTCTCCCTTCAAAATTTCACGGTTTCACTACTGCAATGACGAAACGAATACAAACACAGCACACTAATACATTTCGCCGATTGGCTTAGGTCTTCACCCGATATGCCGTTTCCTTATTAGTTATTTATTCAATGGCAGAAATACCCGAACATGGGTCTGGCTGGAAGGAGAAAACGACAGGTCGGGTGATTCGAGTGAAGTGATTCTGTGCAAGAATTAGTCAGTTGGTTCTGAGCAAGCGAGGTGAACAGCAGCTGCGTGTAGAATTGAGATAACGTTGATGGGGCTCCCTTGTTCCTTGTGAGCCTGCGATTGTATGATTTACTTAATTTACCGGTGCCGGGTTGTTGGTTTTTTTTGTTCACCCAATCTTTGCGGAAAAAGTAGTACTTACCTGCAGTATCAGTGAATTTTCTCGGGTTTCCCACTCATTTCCTTGAACTGGAAGGAAAAATTCTTATTAGTGGACTTTATCATATTAGTCATTAGCTTTGTGATCACTCACGTGCAGCATCAGAGAACTTTCTCGGATTTTCCACTCATTTCCTTGAACTGGAAGAAAAAGTTCTTATTAGTGGACTTTATCTTATTGATCATTAGCTTTGTGATCACTTACCTACAGTACCAGTGAATTTCCTCGAATTTTTCCACGCATTTTCATGAACTGGAAGAAAAAAAGAATTAGTTTGCGCTATTTACCTGTATTGGCGGTGACTTTTTATGTTTTTCATTTTTTCTGAGATAAGAAAGGAAATTTTATTCAGTTGATTTTCCATCGCTAATAGTATTGTCGTACTTACGTGTATTGCCAGTGACCATTTTGAGTTGCCAGCGCCGAACGCCTTGATTCCGCCATTAATTTCAATAGTAAATCATTTAGTGGGCTAATTAACTTTATAACATTATTTGTACGATTGGTGAAAAGAAAGAAAAATAATAAAACAGGTCAATGTACCCATAAAAGTTCGAAAGCATACAAAGAGGTGAAAAAAAGAAGTCAATGTACCCAACATTACAATCACATAAGCTCGCTGTTGAAGAAAAGGACCAGGAGGAAAAGGATGCAGCCCAGCCACATCAGTACTAGTCGTCGAGGGATTCCCCCTGCCATGAGGTAGTATTAACATGTCATCGTTAACTAAGTAAGTCTACCTCATTATGGTTTTTTATTTTACCTCCACTTGGGCACATGTTTAATTGAAAGAAAATAAAAATTGTTCTTTTTTATTTATTTTTGTTAAGTATATATATATGTACTAGGAAAAATTAGCTTTAAGATCAATTAGTAGGGTTTCCCATAGCTTTAGGTCAGCATTTTATAAGACAGAGGTGAATTGCGGAATGCAAATAAACTTACATACTTTCTAAATTTTTGTGTGACTCTAGTTTTTCTGGGTACAGCACTACGCTATTATCTGTGTTAAAGATGTGTCGTTAAATTGAATTCTGCTAATGAAGGGATGAGAGGTGGTGGTTCGACGTAAGTAAACACAACATAGGGCTATGCAAAGGTAAGGCTTTGGAGGCTTAGCCAGGGTGGATGAGGCCGTCTGGGCCCAATATTACCCAAAGCCGGGGTGTTCGGCGTTATGGAGCTCTTTCTTCTCTTTGCTGCTTTGAAATAAATAAAATCTTCCTTCTAGGTTTCTAGGTGTGACTAGGAGGAGGTAATAGCAGTAGCGTTTTTCATGTCTCTCTGTCCATCTGCAGTTCATAATACACGCGCACACCACATGATATCAGTCCGTCCGTCTGTCTGGGTAATCATCTTGATGATTATTTTTGCACAGCTTACTAGTATTGAAGGGATGTGGGTGGCATATCCTGGAAATGATTTTTGCAGCTGAAGGTGTCAGATGCAGCGATTGTCTATATTCACGAAAATGAATATAGGGAGAGCTGTCGACTGACACGCTCTTTGCTACACAATCACCACCAGTGCAGACAGGTAGGGGATGTTCGCCACACAACTGCAGTTCATTTTCAAGCCTACAGTTTGGAAAATGCGTCGAGAGAAGAAATCTACCTGCTTCTTCCTTCGATGTCGTAAAGGAGCCATATGGCCTTCTCAGAACACTCAGCCTGGCTGACGGGTCACCCTTAAAAGCCCTGAGCAGCCTAGCCGGTTCACGATAGCCGTCAAGCTCCTCGCAGAAGTCTACAAAGGGCTGTCGATCGAGCTCTCCTTCAAGAAGGATGAGTCAATAGGGAGCTCCTTATTGTCTCAGCATATTTCCCGTATGAGTCCACTGTCCCCCTCCTACTGAGGGAGTACGGCTAGCGGTTGAGTATGCGAGGTCTAATCGGCTTGGAGTTTTGGTTGGTTGTAATGCTACCGCTCATTACATTGTCTGGGGCAGTTCAGACAGTAACCATCGGGGTGAACTGGCGTTCATAATTTCAGCGGACCTGATTCTGTTGAATCAGGGCAACGAACCAACCTTTGCTACCAGCCGAAGACAAAAGGTCATCGATGTGGCTTTTTCGTCTTATGACGCTTTTCCCCTGTTTTCCGGCTGGAGTGCATCGCGAGAGGAGTCCCTCTCTGATCACCGTTACATTGAATTCTGTATGGGTACGGACCTCAGGGACCCGTCGAGCAGGCTGATTGTTCTAAGAAGGCCAGATGACTCCTTTACGATATCGAAGGATGAAGCCTGTAGACTTCTTCTGTCGACGCATTTCTTAGAGTCTAGGCTTGAAGCACACCTGAAGTTGTGTGGCGAACATCCCCTACCTCTCTGCACTGGTGGTGATTGGTCCACTGCAGCCAAGGTAGTTGATGTCGAGAAGGTAAAATGATCAATTTCAACCTTCTCGGTTTTTAATGCCCCGGGTCCAGACGGTATTCTGCCGGTCCATCTTAAGGCAGAGACCGTTCTGCTGGCTCTATACATCAATTCCATTTTCAGGGCACATATCGCTTTTCGATATGTGCCTGAGGTGTGGAGGAAGGTGAGAGTTGCCTTCATTCCGAAACCTGGTAAGGCTTCTTACAGGGACCCGAAGAGTTTTCAAACCATAAGCCTCCTCATTCCTTTTGAAATGCCTGGAGAGGCTTGTGGATGAATATATCAAGGGAGTAGCATTAAACCCTTCTCCATTAAACACTTCAAAGCACGCTTATCGGAATGGCAGATCTACGGAGACGGCTCTCCATTCAATGGTTACTGTCATTGAGCGGGGACTGGATCGTGGACTGTTTAACTTGGGAGCCTTTCTCGATATCGGGGGGGGCTTTTGACGGGGCCACCCCCGAGTCGCTATGTGAGGTAGCTCATCGACATGGTGGTGACCGCACTGTAGTGCGATGGATTGACCAAATGGTTAGCCGACGTGACTGGTGGAAAGAGGCTGCGCGAAAGGTGGCGTGCTTTCTCCAGTACTCTGGTGTATGCTGGTTGACTTGTGGTGACTGCCATCCGTAAGCTGGCAGTCCTGGAAAGGCTTGCCTGCTTGGGAATTACGGGCTCCATGCGATCTACGGCTACTGCTGCTCTTGAGGTCCTACTTAATCTACCACCCCTGGATCTTGTCATTCAGACAGATGCCAAAAGAGCTGTATGTGGGCTGCGCTCATGAGGATGTTCCGAGGACGGCTGGACTGGCTCTTGTCATTTCTCTCTGTCGTATGGGCTGGACTTGGAAAATCCCCTGGCCAGTATGCTACGTGATGCGATGGTACCTGAGCCTCGTTTCGGGTGTCGTTTCTCTGCGAGCTTTCCTGCAAGGAAATCCTGGACTGAGGGAAGTGCCTTATCGAGCCTTCCCGGTCCACCCTAAAAATTCTCACCGACGGCTCTCTCACTAATGGTGGAGCTGGGTCGGGTGTCTACTTTGTTGAGCCTGATATTGGGATGGAGTATTCACTTGGTAGACACACCACTGTCTTCTAGGCTGAAGTCTTCGCTATAGAAATGGCAGCGAAGTTAGCCGTTGATATGTAAATCAAGGGGAAGGACATTGCTATCCTCTCGGATAGTCAGGCAGCCTTGATGGCTCTGGGTGGCCCTCGGATAACATCTAAGTTACTGGGGATAGTAGGTCGTCTGTGGATAAGTTGTGTAACCACAACTAGGTGTCCCTGCTGTGGGTTCCTAGTCACATGGCGATCATGGGGAATGAAAAGGACGACTTTGTAACATCACGGAAGCTCTCCGTCAGCCAACCCATGAACCCAGGCATCCACCCACAATTATAACTGTAACATGACATCTGCGCATGAACTCCCGAGCTCACAAGCCGGCCGCGAAGAACAAGTTCTGCTACAAAAATTCACCCTCAGGGCTAACGTAGAGAACGCACAGCATATGCCCGCCAGCGATCAGCCGGGAGGGGAGTTTCTTGCTCTCTACACCCTTTGGGTGCTCAAGATAGCTGTGCTCAAAATATCAGGCAGACAGACGGACAGAAACGAACTATTAACAGACAAGACACCAGACGGACAGACTGACGTAAATTGACCGACAACATTGACACATTTTTATCGACCCACAGGAGAGAAAAGCAGGAGCACTAGTTATTGTGGGTTCCTCAGGCTCTCAGTTCTTGTAGGCACACACGCCCCCAACCATCCTAACGATTAAACCTTCTGAGCCCTTATCTAAGTTTGCTTTGATCCCATTATTGTTACCAACTTTAAACGTGTGCGGGTGCCGCGACCTCATCATTCCACCCCTTTCTCCTGAAAATTACTTTGATACATTTTAATAAAAATTCCTAAATGCGACAAGATGAACACTAGGTATAAAAAAACCCCATACTTGGTTTTTTTATACAAGCAACCTCTGATGACAACCGAGACAAAAACCTCTAAATGAGAGTTTCCACGAAAAGGAAAAAAAATATTTAGGGCAAGATAAAATTTTTTTTTTTTTTTTTCACAAAAGAAAATTAATTTTCTTCTCTAAAAACGAGAAAGAATTAATTACTTTGCTCAAAACCCTGTTTAGATTTTACAGGATCAAATATTGTTTTCACCATTCTTGCTGTTTTATTTAACAGGATACTATTAATTATAAAACTTTATTTTTTACAAAAGAGAATTATTTTTATTCTCCAAAAACAAGAAAGAATTAATTACTTTGCTCAAAAGCCTGTTTAGATTTTACAGAATCAAATTAAATTATCCGTTTATTCCTCGCGACCAAGAATTTTTCAAAATCACCAAAGGTTGCTCTCTACTTATTTCTCCAAACTTCTTCCAAACTCCACTAAGTAGTTACTTTTCCAATCGTAAAACAACTACTTTTTCAAATTAATCCGACAGATATCCTTAAAGGCAACGAAAAATTACTAAAACTTTTCAAACTTCTTTCCTCTCAGCTTAGACCAACCATCCGCCAATAGTTTCAGAATCGATGTTCCGAGCTACCGACATATCGTCGTTCATCTACGTTCCCCCATGTACTTCATTTCTGTATGATGTAGGGAGGGTGTAGCTTGCATTTTAAGGTAATGAAAATTGGTCCTGTTATATACCTAAGCATGAATAGAGGAAATACGCGCGAGGCATATAGTGGTAACCAGAAGAAAGCGTTACCAGGTCAGAATTTTAACATTTCGCAAATAAGTTGCCAATATGAATGTGTAGCGAAAAACACATACATGTACATAATTGCGGACGAAAAGCCTCTAAGGACTCGGGGTTTTCTGGACCGAAATGCGCAGCTCGGTAGGGATTATCGGAATACATTTCATGAACAGCTCTTCGAACGATTGCCCCCCACCCCCCGTGGTTCACCAATTTGTGTCCACAATTTCTCGAAATTACGGCACAAATCTCGTAGATTCAAAATGGTATTAACTGGGTGTAATAAAAGGGTTTCTTGAAGTGCTGGTTTCATATTGCGACGCAGAATGTCTAACAAAACAGGTTCCGCAAAAGGATCGTTCTTTTTGATACCAAGGCATAAACAGCCAGACGGAACTCACCAAATGATTCCCGGCTACTTTGTGTACGTTGTTCCACCAAATTACGAATTTCATCATCAGTTTCTTGTTTACGAAATTCTTCCAGTAATGCAGCTTTTAAATATATATCGTCATCACACACTTGCTCTAAACGTGCCAACGTTTCAATTCTGAAAACAAATTCAGCGACATCTAAACCCCTTTCTCCACCAAACTTTAGACCCCACTTGAAAACAGGGTTCCTTGAAGGATTTCTGCGTTTAATATGATGTAATCTCTGTTGAACACCAGGGACTTCGTGTGTAAGTGAAAAAGGAATGTCCACTCCGGCAGTCCGCTAGATTTGGCTGCAAATAACTCGGATCCTGATATACGGTGGAAGAATTTAGCCAAGCGGAAGTTGTCCCTTACGAATACGATTTATTATAACGCGGAACCTGCTTACGACGGTTTGAAGACGACATATATGGAAGGTCACTTGTTATCAGTGATGCCTTAGGAGCATGATTTTCAGATTTAAGGTGTGCATAGTTTCTATACGGCTTGTAATAACGCTGACCTCCGATTTTGGAGTTTTAGATGCGTGAGATTTCTGTGGAACCAGAGTCTCATCTAAACATTCAGCGTTATAAGCTTTCTTTAATTTTTCAAAGCGTGAGGATCAGTATACAATATTCCTCTTACATTACATTCCACCACCTGATCAACCTCAGATAGTAAATAAAATTCCATTTCGATTAAACAATGAAGATCGTGGTGAAAGTAAAGGTGACAAGCCCTGAGCCCTGATAATGAAATCCGGACATTGTACCGGTTTAAAGAAAAAAACGCGAAACCAAAAAATTTCCAATTTCCAATCCGACGCTATATAAGTAAGGTAATATAATAAGCAATATAATCAGCAATATAATAGGCAATATAATAAGCAATAGAATCAGCAATATAATGTCAATACCATAATCAATACAAACTGCAAAAAAAAAAATATCAGCAATATCATAGGCAATATAATATCAATACATGGAGGAAGACAGAATGACTCGGCAACGCCACCACACCCCGCACCGACGTACAAGCCAATACAATATTACAAAAAAAAATCTCTCCTCTTTTGCGAGATTGTCTCAATCACCTCGGCAGGGCTTTAGCCTTTAGTGACGAATCTTCGTCCAACCGCCGAAGTCACTGAGAGCCTGCAATTAAAGGAAAAAAACCGCTAAAAAATGTGGTTAAATATTCGGTGTATATCAGCACTCCGGAATAAGTCAGTAGCGAGTTTGGTTTTACACTAATATAAACGAAAAATGTCCTCAAGTAATACTGTACTCATCCCAGAACCAACACGCAACAACCTGAGCATATGCTTCAAATAGTGTGCTTCGCACACAAATGTCATCTTCAACCACCGAATACTTCAGCCCTTACAAAAAAAATTATTATTATAAGTTCCATGCAGGAACTGGAACAAAAATACTAGAAAATTAACAGTTTTATTCGGTATGAGGAAATATTATGACTGAAGAGAAAAAACCGAAGAACCAGTTTAGGCGCCATTTATAACATAACGGAGGCTCTCCGTTAGCCAACCCAACAACCCAGGTATCCACCCACAAATATAACTCTAACATTACATCTGCGTATGAGCTCCCGAGCTCACAAGCTGGCTGCGAAGCACCAGTTCTGCCACAAAATTCACCCTCAGAGCTAATGTAGCGCAGGCATAGCATATGCCCGCCAGCGATCAGCCGGGAGGGGAGTTTCTTGCTCTCTACACTCTTTGGGTGCTCAAGATAGCTGTGCACAAAGTATCAGGCAGCCAGACGGACAGAAAGGAACTATTAACAGACAAGACACCAGACGGACAGACTGACACAAATTGACAGACAACATTGACACATTTTTATCGACTCACATGAGAGAAAAGCAGGAGCACTAGTTGTTGTGGGCTCCTCAGGCTCTCAGTTCTTGTAGGCCCACACACCCCCAACCATCCTAACGATTAAACCTTAAACGTGCGCGGGTGCCGCTACCTCATCATTCCACCCCTTTCTCCTGAAAATTACTTTAATACATTTTAATAAAAATTCCTAAATGCGACAAGATGAACACTAGGTATAAAAAACCCATACTTGGTTTTTCTATACAAGCAACCTCTGATGACAACCTAGAAAAAAACCTCTCAATGAGAGTTTCCACGAAAACGAAAAAAAATATTTAGGGCAAGATAAATTTTTTTTTTTTCACAAAGCAAAATTATTTTTATTCTACAAAAACGAGAAAGAATTAATTACTTTGCTCAAAAGGCTATTTAGGTTTTATACAGGATCAAATATTGTTTTCACCAAACTTCTTGTCTTATTTCACAGGATACTATTAATTATAAAACTTTATTTTTCACAAAAGAAAATTATTTTTATTCTCCAAAAACAAGAATTATTAATTATAACAATTATATAATTATAAAAAGAATTAATTACTTTGCTGAAAAGCCTGTTTAGATTTTACAGGATCAAAATAAATTATCCGTTTATTCCTCGCGACCAAGAATTTTTCAAAATCACCAAAGGTTGCTCTCTACTTATTTCTCCAAACTTCTTCCAAACTCCACTAAGTAGTTACTTTTCCAATCGTAAAACAACTACTTTTTCAAATAAATCCGACAGATATCCTTAAAGGACCAAACATTACTAAAACTTTTCAAACTTCTTTCCACTCAGCTTAGACCAACCATCCGTCTACAGTTTTAGAACGAAGTCCCGACCTACCGACAATCGGCGTTCATATCCGTTCCCCCATGTACTTTTTCATCATTTCTGTATGATGTAAGGTGTAACTTGCCTTTTAAGGTAATGAAAAATGGTCCTGTTATATACCTAAGCATGAATAGGGGAAATACGCGCGACGCATATGTGGTAACCAGAAGAAAGCATTAACAGGTCAGAATTTTAACATTTCGCAAATAAGTTGCGAATATGAATGAGTAGAGAAAAACAAATCGCTACAACCTTTTAGCTAGGGCTGGCTCTGACTCTCCGTACCTCGAACCGGAACCCTCCCATCAAAGCAGATGTTCAGAGAAAGCAATAGCAGAAATGGGCGAACCTGAGTACTTGCAGGTGTACAAAACTGTTTCTTGATGGGCCCAATGGGAATATCTCCGATTTTCTCATGGGGCGCGGAAAGAAACAATGTAGAACTGTGGTTGGCATCACCACCGGCCACAGCTCGCTTCACGCTCATCTAACAAAAATGGGGGTTGTTGACAGTCCTGAGTTTCTGTCCTGCCTGGAGGGAGAGCCCGAGACAATCGAAAACTTTTGTGTGCATGCCGGCCCTCGCCCGGTGCAGGCTGGATACTCTAGGTTCTGCCCTTCTATCTGTGGATGAGCTGAAAGACCTGCCTCACCAAGACCTGATGCGCTTCATTAAGAGGGCAGGAAGGTTTTGGTGATTGGCCTTCTAGCAGGACGGCAAAATGGGCCGCTATGGCCTCCGTACTTGGGATAGGGTCTCCAGTCCCCCTGCCTTTAAAAAAAAACTACAAGAGGCTTGTTCTCCATCCTCTTATCCTTTTTTCCGCACCGGATTTATACTTCTTCGCAGTGCTCAGTTTACCGACGTTAGGAGGCGTACTACCTCTCTCTTCTACCTGCCCAGCCAGACCACTGACCACCTGCGAAGAGAGAGAAGGCCCAGGGATGGCATTAGTCATCTCCCTAGCTCTTCTCCTTCTCTTCCTTTGTTCTACCAACTCTCCTGCTTTGGTTTTCACCATCAGCGCCTTTCGACTCTGAGGCCACATTAGCTAGCCCGCCAGAGTTGAGTTGCTCTGACCCATGAGGGGCATGGGTGATCTCCATAGCAGTCACACCGCCCTAATCAGCCAAACTCCCCTGCAGGAGATTTTCCACAGATGTCCAGATCTCAGGGATAAGATCCTCCGGTTCCTCAGGAGTCCGTGGATTCGTAGCGCACTTACTAGAAGTGGATTTATTGTTACCAAAAAGATAATTAATAACATCCAGGGAAATAGGATAAACTAAGAATTTTACTGAGAAAATAGTTATATTTATTTCAGATTTTTAAGAAAAACACAAACTTTTGTTTTTTCGGCCGAAAAATTCGCAGATAAAACATAAAAGTTGTTTTTCTTAAAAATCTGAGATAAATATACTATTTTATTAGTAAAATTATTAGTTTATTCTATATCCCACAATTTTATTAATCATTGGAGCAAAAATCTTGTTTTAAAGCGGAATAAATTGAGTTTTTCGGTTCTTGTTTTTGATGTGAAAGTGCCTTCATTCGAGGCCAGTACAAAAATCGTCTTAAGCGTTCTAATGTCATTCCTATACCTCTGTTCGAAACTAGTGGCGTATTATGCTCCCTTAAAATAGTGTCGGAGACAAGCCCTCGGGGAATCCGAGGCTTCCAAGCTTCTTCCTGAAGTGGATCGCATGGTTCTCGGAACTGTGCGAAAATAAACAAAATCATCCGAGACAGATCTGGTAACTTATTAGAAATTGATTAACTTTCTGTCTCAGCTTCTCATATTCCAACGAGTTGAAATATGGAGAACTAAGGTCAACTTCCGGACTAGGATCTGCAGATGGTGTCAAACTGTCACAGTGAATCCGCGACAGAGCATCAGGGACGACGTTTAGGCTCCCTTTTCTGTGTTCAATGGTGAAGTCGAAACTTTGAAGTTTTAGACCCCACCAAGCAAGTTTACCGCTGAGGTCCTTTTGAGCCATCAGTCATTTCAAGCTCGCATGATCAGTCACTATCTTAGTCGACATAAGTTCAATAAAAGGCCACAATTTCTGCACATTTAGTATTGCTGCCAAGTATTCCTGCTGTGTGAATATGTAGTTTCTTTGTGCTGAAGTCAATTTTTTCCAGACGTAGGCTATCGGCTTCTTGTGGCCATGATCTAGTTGTAACAGACCTCCACCAATACCTTGTTGACTCGCATCGCATTGGATAACGAACGGCTTGGTGAAATCCGGACTCACTAACATTGGAGCAGAGTTAAGTTTCTGTTTCAACTGTTCCAGAGACGTCTAGGCTTCATGTGTCAATTGAAACTGATTTCATAAATAAATACACTTTGACTTTGAGTTGAGCGACTTATCAAGGAAATGTTAAAACCTCTATTGTGAGTGGAAATGCTTTTCGATTGCATCCAAAATTTCTTTGCTTTATTGAAACAAATGTGACTTCCCTTAACCTATAGATAAATCACATATTGCCTCTGACAGCAGAGTGGACGTTCCGGGCCTTGAATTAAACTGGTTAGCAATCATTTATATTCCTTGAATGTCTCCAAATTCTTGGTAAAAATTCTTTAAAACACCATAGTTTAGATATTAATATATTACGTTCGGAATGTTAATACATATATATCTGATCTTATGAAAATATTAAAATAGACGACCCTACAAAAACATTTGTATAAAAAAATGCAAAAATTGCTTTTAGCTACTACTGTATTGCAAATCAATGTAATTTTCTTCCTTGTAATCCATACCAAATATTAAGGTATTGTCTTAAATGTATGAAATTTTAAATTCTCGTCGAAATATTTACAAATCAAATAACTTGTCTCAAATATAAATTGAAACTTCACATAATAATTTGGGGTTCAGGGACACTTGATGCTATGCTTTTATGTGGTAAAACCTGTCCGCCATTAATATATAATTCGTCTTTGACAATTACATCTTCTCCGAGTACAGTTGTTCCCTCTAAGCGTACCCAACGACCTACGATTGACCTCCAACCCACAATGCATGAATCCAGCCAAGAATGAGACTTTATTATAGCATTTCTAAGGATTGTGGATCGTTTTATGCAAACACCATCCTCAATAATTACATTTGGACCTATAGTGACATTTGGTCCGATTCGACAACCTGCACCAATTTTTGCTGATGGATCCACAAGAACATTGCCTACAGTTCCTGGACCTGCATAAAGCTTTTCGGCATGTTTTTGTCGCAAAGATGTCAGGTATAGGCACATACCTGTGAAATAACAATACAATGTAAATTTATGTATTCTGAATTCTAGACATATTACCAGTTAAGAAATCTTTCGGTTGTCCAACGTCCATCCAGAACCCGTTTAATTCCATTGCATATAATTGGTTCCCTTCTGCCATTGCAGGAAAGATTTCCTTCTCTATTGAAGTTGGTTTTACCTCAATTCTGTTAAGCACTGACGGATTAAAAATATACATTCCGGCGTTTATTTTATTGCTTATAAATTCTTGCGGTTTTTCAATAAAGCTTTGAATACAGCCGCTTTCATCATAAAGAACGACTCCATACTTTGAGGGCTCTTCAACCTTTGTTACAACTATTGTACCTTCTCGGCCGTGATTTCTATGATAGGCCTCCAGTTGTTTAAAGGGAAAGTCACAAATAATATCGGAGTTTAGCACATAGAATGGTTCCGAGCTAGAGCTTAAAATATCTTTTGCTAATGCCAAGGGCCCTGCTGTACCTAGAGGCTCTGACTCGTGTGAAAATATCAATTCAACACCAAGTTTTTCCGCTTCTTGTTTCAACTCAGCTTCCATTTGTTCGGCGCGATAAGAAACTGCTAGAATTACCTAATATTTACATTCAAGTTGAATCATTCAAAAAACGCATTAATTACTAACCTGCGTGACACCAGCATCCACAAGAGCTTCAAGCTGATGCAAGAGAATTGGTTTGTTTGCAAACTCTACTAGAGGTTTTGGAGTGCTTAGTGTAAGTGGACGGAGTCTTGTTCCATATCCACCGACTAAAATCAAAGCTCTCGAACCTTTTTTCATGTTGCCAGAACCGCACATTACACTAGTTACCTTCGCTTATTCAAAATGGCACAAAAATGTTAAGTGACACGTAACAAATTTTTATACTTTAAAATTTTCTAACAAAACACGTCACTCCCAGTTTCCAAGCTAGAGTACAATATAACGAAAACCGCCCAATCTTCTTATCAACAGAAGTACTTCAAACCAAACCAACATGAAAGCGATGTATTGCTATCGTGACATGTCACATGGTAGGATACAGATCCATGGTACAGAGAATAAGACGTATCTCATTAAATTTTGACGCAAGAGCTGTGACGAACTTTCGACCATAAGCCTGAAATACAATGAGTGCGACACGAAATCGTCGAAGCCACTTGTTGTCCTCGCTTGTCGCAGACTTAATACAATGAATGCGACATTGTCGTCGTCATTTAGAAAATTGGGTTGAATTTTGTTTTTTTTACTGATGTCTATGGATTTTTTTTACATTCAAGTATAAGTTGCATTAAAGCTTATAAGCAGTTATGCCAAATTCAAAAGAAAAGTACGTGAAATGTACCAACACACGAAGCTGTCAAACTCAAATGTCGCACTGTGCAACGACAATTTTAAAATTTGTTCTACTTTTTGATGACGACATTATTGGTCGCATCAGATGCTCAAGCAAATTCAAGGCTGAAATACAATGACTGCGACACGCATTTGTCGACGCCAAAATAATTTTCGAATATATGTTACGACATTAGGGCATAGCAAATACTGCGACGCGATAATGTCGTCGTCAAAAAGTAAAGCAAATTTCTAAAATTGTCGTTGCGCAGTGCGAAATTTGAGTTTCACCCCCCGTCTACACTGGGCATAAATTATGGTATACAATATGTTATTGCTACGGAATTGCCAGTGTAGACCATGTAGTCATGGCAATAATCCATGGTATGCAATATATGGTATACCATAGCTGTGTTCAACTTTTGGCTAGAGCTGGCTAGAGCTGGCTATAGCCAGAATGGCTGTAGCTAGGGCTCTTATTTGTGTGAGTAAATGTCAAACTTCCATAAATTGTTTGAATTTCATTGTAAGAATTATGTCGAGTAATAAAAGTAAATTAGTTGCTATAGCAACTATAATAAAAGATTGGATTAATTTCCTATAAAATTAGTGAAACCTATATTAATAAATAATTTAATCACAGCGCAAATTTTCAACATTACCGTGCTTGTCTGTTAATAATGGCACATTATTTTCGTATATAATTTCACCTTTGGTATACACAAAGTAATAAAATTGAGACATTTTTTTTGTTTACTTGACATCAACAATTAAACAAACAAACGTCAAGCTACTTTGGCTTCACCTCCAGAGCACTAACCAATTTGGCTATAGCCGGCTACAGCCAAGAGTTGAAAAATAAATTCTGACAATTGAGCTCACATATACATATATGATTTTTCATCATTTATAGCTCTTATTTTTGGCTCAAAATTGGCTATAGCCAACAACTGAACGACCTCAGTCTGGCTATAGCCAGCTCTAGCCGGCTCTAGCCAAAAGTTGAACACAGCCCATATTGCCTACCATATATTGCCAAGAAAATTGCTTGCAATAAACTTGGCGTTTATCATCAAAATGGCTGAAATGAAGCTAACGCGTGCGGAATTAATTAATTTTTATGAACTAAAGGAGTGCTTCTGGAACTATAAAGGTGCATATTCGTTTTCTTAATCTTTTCATCCCTTCTAACTCGGCGAGCACCAAATTGTTTTATGCCATCAAATCTTTTGATCGCAGTATTCTTCGGTCTTGATAACACCATCGCCCAGCCAAAAATGAAATGTTATAAAATAATTTGCTCACAAAAAATGTTTTTTCCAAGATTGACATTACCATAAAATATGGTAAGCAATTATTCATGGCCAGTGTAGACAGGCGGTCACAGTTCGTTTGTTGGTACATTTCACGTACTTTTCTTTTAAAACTGGCATAACTGCATATAATCTCTAATGTACCTTATACTTGTTCTTAAAAAATGTAAACAAAATCCGTAGACATCACAAGCAAGCAAAACTCTACTCAACTGTCTTGAAAAGACGACGATAATGTCGCTTTCATTGTATTACGTCTATGACAAACGACGACGCCAATTAGCGTCGACAATTTCGTGTCGCATTCATTGTATTTCAGGCTACATACGACTGCTCCAGTCGTATGATTTGCATGAACGATGTAGCTTTAAAACCGGAATATAATACAAACCATGAAATCACCGAAGGCACAGACAATTAAAAGGCCTTAACGTGCCGGGTACAGCAGTTAGTAAGAGCTCCCTCTCATTGCTTTTTCTATACTCGTCATGGAGAAAAAACTAAAATTTCATATTAAACAGGTCCTAAAGCCCAAAACTATCGCTCCCATAGTAAAATGAAGTTGAAACAAATTGCAGCCGAATATGTTTTCTTTCTAATAGTTTTTTTAAAAAAAAGTAGCACGTAGAACAAATTTATGGAAATTATAGCGTTTGAACAAAATACAAGCAACTTTTATATGAAAAACTGTGGATGTCGCCTGCTGACTGGCCCGCTGCTCTCTTTTTTCGACTTTGTTCATGGCTTGTATATTCCGTGGGTTAAGTATAGTTTACAAAAGCGAAGTTACTGTCCCAAGTAACCTCGATTTCAGTCCCTCACCTCCTCTTGACATACCAACCAGTTTACTTGCGCCAGTACGAAAACGAGTTCCACTCACTTCAACTGTTTAGCGAAGTGGAACCTTGGAAATAATCAAATGTGAAACGATAAACCACTCGATAAACCTATCCTCTCTGTGAATGATATAAATGGCTAGAAAAGAATGACCAATTTCAAGAAAGGCTCCTTAAATTTGTCGCAAATCAACAAGAAACGCATGTGGAAGTCTCTAAAGCAAATTTTAGCAACAGAGAAGAGTCTACCTTGGCACAGTATATATCATACAGTAGAATAGCTTAGAACTAACTACTGAAAAGTGAATTTTAGAATTTCAATTAAAAAAACATAACCTTAAAATTTCTCCCACAAGGGGGAACTATTAAGTATGATACGGACATAAATGGGCGAACAGTAGCTAGCTGCACGACCGTTGACGGAAGTATTAGTTTTATGTATGTACACATATCGGCAATCGGCGACAAATGTATTGTTCCATTACTAAACAGCTGTTTGTCGGTAAAGTGGTGTCATTTTGCCTCTTTCCCTCTAGTAAAAGTTTAAGAATGCCATCAGTTCTCTTTCTTCCACTTTAGATTTACATAGGAATCCATGTATTAAAAATTGACTAGTGTGTTAGTTAAAACTGTTGAAAGAGAAAGTATAGTCTCTTTATAGAAGCATCCTACTCACTTGACAGTTTTGACAGAGCTGGGCTACTGTATGATATATACTGTGACCTTGGCCTGAAAATGCAGTAATTTACTTCAAGTAAGCCACCACCTTCTTTTCGTCCAGCTAAAAAGTATTAAAACATTTCGGGCTTAATTGCGTTGTATACAGACCCGCAGAGTAAATTGCAGTATGTATAATAATGCTGAAGAATTTATTACATTAATAAATTTACCGATGGATTTAACTGCCGGTTACTTGGCATTACGTGGGGCAAGTAGCATTGTCGGCTAAGTTCTAAAATATACATATGTTGCGATTACGAAGAATTCGCGGAAAAACAGTTAAAATATAAACATCGTTACGTTGACTCTTGAATACAGCAAAATCTAAAGGGTACGCAACATCGTGCAGTACACAAATTAAACTCTTCCAGTCAACTGTTTTGCAGATTGTGTTTGGTACGTACATTATAAGTAGATTATAATATAAATATATAATTATAAAAAAAAAGGATTAGAGTTGAAATTAGTTCACTATAAATGAAATAAGTAAACAGAAGAAGAACGCAATGAGTAACGTAGAAAAGTAAGGGGAGGTTGTAGGTTATAGTTGCTTTAAGTTCTATCAAAAATCAAACTTTATTAATTAAGTTTTAAGATAGTTATTTGAAAGTCAGCCTCGATTAATTGACAAATACTAATGCTTTATATTCAGGGGAAATAATTGTTAATTTTTACTATTGGAATTGTGACATGTATATAGGTAGGGTATATTAATTTCCATAAATAATTTTTCGGTTTTTACATTAGTATCAAAAAGGTACAAAGGATACATTAAACAAAGGTTTCGAACTTGATTGATAAGGTCTGTCTAGTGAGGTGACATAAGATTTGTGTAAGGAAAATAGGACTGCGCGTAAAAGAGAACAGGTATAAGCTTGAATCCCAAGTAACCGTAAGCTCACAGTGCTCCCACTTTTTGGTTAATGTTTATCTTTTGTAATGGAAAATCTGGTGCATTTTTGAATATAATACATCCAAGAGATTTTTCTATCAAGCCGTCTGACGGTTGCTAATTTTCATTTAAATGAGGAATAATTATTATTAAAAGGTATATACACGTTTGGTAATTATATAATAGTCCTTCTTTTTTGTTTATTTCTTTAAAATAAAAAAGGTTTTAATAGTAGTCATGATACTACTAAATCTTAATATTTCTGGCTGACAAGTTGCACTTTGATTTTAGATTGAACGGTTCAAGGTTCATTTTTTTCTCACAATTGTGTTTTTTTTGTAAATACATATGGATTGATGATTGATTTAATTGAGAACATGTGCTAGTTGGCGAAATTTTTAACATTACAGAATTATTATGACATCGTTCTATGCTATTACATTTAAGAATACATTTTAAATTATGAATATTTTAAATGATAAGGCTATAATTACCCTATGAGATTAGGCAAACATTTAGAAACTTACCAGATAATCTAGATATAATGAGCTGGGCGATATATCGATATATCAGTAGTTCTATATAATGGATAGACGGCTTAGTACTTTTCACTCGTGTTTTATCGAGCTTTTTATTAAAATAGCACATATTTTAAATTACATCGTTCTCCATTATATTGCATCATTGTCAAACATAGGGTGTTTCAAGAAATATCTCAGCGCTTATAATTGTGATGTATGCAAATCACTTCTTCTTACCAAATGATTTATTTACTATATCTCTGCCTTATGACTGATTTACATTACTCGAACATTGCTTGAAAACAGAGTAAGTAGTTTCCCCTTATCTGAAAATACTTTAGAACGATAAGGACAAAACATAATGCAGCAAAATTTTACTGAGTTAAATGTCAAATTCCCCGACGAAGGGGAAATTTTTACTGCCATAATTAGCCATAAAAAGTTCTAGCTAGAAGTATATTTTATGGCAGTAAATTTTGCTATTATGGCAGCAAACTCATACATATAACTACAAGCGTGTACGAATATAATTGTTTACACGCACAAAAATTAAAAATATTTGAAGAAAGTCACAGCACATCAGCTGGAATGTGTCAAAGTTATCCTGATGGATGTAAGTACTTTATTCAAATAAATATTGCATTATATTATAGACATCTTATAAAGTGTTCAATTTTCCAAATATATTTTCAGTGAAACCGTGCAGATAGTGAAATAGATAATGGCCTTATTTGAGAAACGTACTTCTTGTATATCCTACTGGCTGGTGTACTAGCCTTAAATAGTACTTGGACAGCAATTTTTAGTTGGATCAATTGGCAACGGAAGCGATCTCATACTCCAAGAACACAATCGAAAGTGGAAATACAAATAAGTAAAACTAACCAAGATATTATACTACTGAATTCAACTATCTGGATGCTTTCTGGAGCATCCTGCTCCTATAAAATTTATGTTTATTTCTTTAATTCGAAGAGATTATGTATTTAAATTCCATAAAATATTTTGGAACTAAAATTATTAACTCTTATTACGATCAAGGAAATTGGTGTGTAATTTTTAGAAAGCTGTAAATAAAGAAATAAAATTTATATTTATTTAAGACTGAATTCGAAAACGAAAACTATCTGCTTTTATGCTTTTATTAGTTATTGTTTTTTAAATACAACTAAATACATGTGACCCAATTGCAAAATAAAAACATATATAATAACAATAAAATCTGAAATACTGTGTATGGCTATGTACAGTAATTACGTTAATTCCCCTGCATATCCAAACATATTGTTAAGCGGAACTTCACCATAAATAGTCGCTATACCCAACGCTTGTTTGCGTGGCGCATATTCCGGCGTTTGTAATAAATAAACTTTGAATTTGAATAGTGAACTATTTTTGACGTCTGACTATGTTTGCAATTGACAATTTGATGAAATGTTACAAGCGACACTTCGCTATAAAAGAGTGGGAAATAATATTTTGACAGTCGATCACCTCTTTCTTTTCTTCTAATAGTGCAAAGTAATATGCCCCTCTCACTCACTTTGTCAGTAAAATCGCATGTTCGAGTAATGTAAATCAGCCATTAGGGATTTTGTTTTGTTCGTAGGTTTTCCTTTATGACTTTCCTTACTTCGAATATACTTTTAAGATTTTCTTTAATTATGAAAATATACATTCAATTCATAATAATTTCTTTAGAATTAACTTTAATTTAACATTTAGTTGTTTAGAATGAATCCATGATTATGTGTAGATTTTTTCGAAAATGTCTTTAGCAAGAATTGTAATTTAGGACTCTCAATTATAACGTAAACATGAAGTACTGAACGCTTTTATTTCTCCTTTCACTTTCCAGGAGCCCTCTCATATGAAGGCCGTCTAGGTCCACTACGCTCTCTCTTTTCAGGTCTACAAGGGATACTGTTCAATATCGCCCACAGTATCGTAGGGTGGTTGGGGCAACGGCGACGGAAGGCAGAACATCTGCGCCTTCCCACGGGATGTAGGTAAGTGATGTAAGGGTCCTTTCAGGACCGAATGTGTGCCGGCGTTTTTTTGTAAGTAGGCACGAATTTTTTTTTGTATGTGGCAGGCGGCAGCTGCAGGTTTTCGTGGAACCTCCCCGCACTCTCAGCCAATAGCCGAGGCGAGCTAGCGTGCCGACCTGCAGTCAACGCCGTCCGCCGAGTGATCTGTCAGCTCGCTGGCAGTCGGGACTTCACGTCTCAGCCAAATCACTCAACATAGTTCCATAACAGTCAATTCCAAAGCATTCGAATTAATACAGCCGTATTGTTTCCAAAATTGGTTACAGTTCAGTGTACATTTTGAGCTTGAAAGAGACAAATAGATTTTAGCCAAAATGTGTGCCATTTTTGACTATAGGAATTAGATAGGATGGCTCAATCGTAATCCCCGGAATGTACATGCCATGAACAAAGTCGAAAAAAGAGAGCAGCGGGTGTTATGGTCGTAGCGTATTGCATATAGCAATATGCTATACTGAAAATTACTGAAGCGAGTATGTCCGGCTTGCTGTCGACTACAGCGGAAAAACTGAACGCACCCGACCGAGAGAAATGCACTTCCTCGCGCTCAGGTGACATGGTGACGTGACAGAAAGGAAGAAGAAGACACCCTTTTCTGAATGTCAAGATCGAAGCAACGAAAGAGTGGTGAACGTATCCAGGAAAATAGTTAAACATCCGTGTGTAAATAAAATTTGTAAGTAGATTTCGGATAATTTTTTAATGCCTATACGGTTATATTTTCAACCAAACTAATTAGTTTTTGTACCTCGCGCATTTTTCAGCAGACACCCAAAGAATTTTCCAGCCGAAATCAAAGGAGATTGACGCGGGAATTAATGAGTGTAAAGCACATTAGTCGCACATCTCGTATATATATATCTCAATTACCATCAAAAAGAAAGGTGCGGTACTCAATTGTACGTATATAAAGGGGGAGATTCGACAATAGCAAGTTCACCCCATCACAGAACGCCCAGTGGTCGGAGACATGTACACCTCGACTTTCGGACATAAAATTCCCAGTAAGAGATCACACCTCCTGACAAGTTTTTAGTTATAACACATCCTGTCGAAACGGAAGACATTCCAGAAACTCTTTTATTAGGGTTTAAATGGAATTACATATCGTCGGGAATGTAATCAAGAGTTTTAACGTCACCGTGAACAAAAAGAAACCTGTAAACAGATGTACCTGTGGCAGTATTTATATGTTTTAACTAGGACAGCTTATCAACAGCACCCGAAATTGAAGCAATCTGTCTGATGTCAATATGTGTTTTGTATGGCGAACGGAAAACGTTTAATAGGATCTAAGGATTGATGCGGTCTTACCACTGACATGTATATAAATGGACTGCTTGTTGAACCAAAAATGCATGAAAGCAAATGGCACCACTTCCATATTCCTGTCTCTTTCCGTGAGAGCATACTTTCCCACTGAACTGTAACGATTAGGAACTTGAAGTTTATTTAAGTACCTAAAGTATACTTCTTAATACTTTAAGGAGAAAATTTTCGTTTAGTATAGACATATAGTACTATTGAAATTTATTTAACTATCTAAAGTATACTTCTTAATACTTTAAGGAGAAAATGTTCGTTTAGTATAGATATATAGTACTATTAAAATTTATTTAACTACATAAAGTATATGTCTTAATACTTTAAGGAGAAAATTTTTGTTTAGCATATACATGCAGCACTATTGAAATTTATTTAATTACATAAAGTGAGACTTCCTATTATTATGAGAAGAAATTTTAGTTTGACATACACAATCAGTAGGGGTGAAACTTAGTTAAGTACATAATGTAGATTTTTTTTTAAAACACTTTAAGAATACTCGGTTGACACTCAGAGTTTTGATTGCCTAATTAGTCTGAATACATAGGACTTCACCTACTAGAATTAATAGATCACTCAGTTTTTAAAGTGGTACATTTTGTCTTCGATGCCTTTTGCTATGTATAATACATGAAGTTTTGCATCTTATATCATCCAGAAAGTTTTAATAGCAATAATTTTACTGATCGCATGCACAAGTCCAAACCTGATGTCCAAATTTTGAAATGGGAAAAACTTAAGTTCTGATGGCTGTACAATACTGCACTGGAGTTCACGCCGCACAATTTCCATAAAATAATTCTACGTAGAGGTCCCGTGAAAGCCCCACACTCGTTTTCAACTGGAACATCAAGTGCAGCGCGAAGGTGTTATATTTCTTGAACCATTCCATTCGTCCAGTGAGCATTGCGGCACCAACATAACCGCACTACAATCGGCAAAATTAGATCAAATATAAAGCTCATAAGGGATGCATTTAAATTGGATCTACTGACTGGTGGCTGTTGGTTATTTATTCATCCAAATACAGGACGCTCTGATACTCCCGGCTCAACAAGCTCGGGCGGCATTGTATCTGTTCGTGAAGGATCTACCATCAAATTACATCTCATATAATCACAGAAGGTGTAATCTCTGGAGGGATATCTAATATTCAAATGGTTTGCTATGTCAATAGGTATTAGCTATTAATGCACTTTATAGATTTACTTGAACTATATTTCTAAATATTACTCAATATATATCTTAAAGTTACGATAGTTTCTATTATCCATCAAGCAATATTTGTTATCTACCTGCCACAGGAACGTTGAAATTTAATACTGCATTCTTTAATATAATATTAATAATGCTTCTCTTTAAGATAGCTTATCTTATCCATTTATTTAATTAATTCATTTACTATATTAATTCGCATATTTTATTAACGCATACGATAGTTCAGCTCACTTATCAAACAAATTTTAAAACTAAACACAAAAATTAAACAAAAATGAATAATGATAAAAGATAATAGAGCTCACTTCGGAATCAATTCACAATAATGAAAAGAAAACAAAACTGAAAATAAGGTACTAGTACGTTATTGCATGTAAAAAACAATGTAAATATGACATTGTTGGATGTTTTAAAACAAAAAAACAAAGAAAAAAAAACACAAAAGGCGGCCGTAAAGCCTTTAAGAATATTTGTTTTTGATAAGGCGAGCATAAATATCACTATAAAAAGAAAAACGAACATTAAAGATGCCGTGCAATTCTTCTAAGATACCTCTCTTATATACATAGGTAGATAACATTATAAATACAAAGTGAAAAATGAGCCATAACTCAGAAAAAAAAACATTATTTATATATTAATATAATATTAAAGTATAGGGATAGATATTTTTGAACGTAGTAAGCAATACAATGCATAAAATGTTATGTATATAAAATCTATTATATACATAAAGTCGGGATATTTTGAGAATTTAGAAAAGAATAACAAAGTACGTTTTTTTTGACGATCACTTTAATAACCAAAGCATTTATTTAGGAAAATGAATTAATAATAATAAACAAGAAAAAAATCTAGCTGTAGATTAATACTAAACTTATATATTTACCTATTTATATTATATATATTTACCGAGAAATATTATAACGTAATGATGAGTTAAATTTTTACTTTTTCCTTCACATCCCGGAGCCCTCTATCGCGTGAGAACAAGGTCGTCTAGGCTTGCCTAGTCTCTCTCTCTTGCTATAGGTCAACCAAGGGACTTTGGACGATTGTGCCACCCAAAGTCAATGGGAGGATGGGGCTTGGCAAGGAAGGCATGCCATCTGCGCCTTCCATGGAATGCAGGTAAGTGACGTAAGGGTCCCTTCAGGACCGAGTGTGTGCTAGGCTTGGTGTAAGTAGGCACGAAAATTTTTTGATTATGGGTGATGACAAGCGGCAGGTTATTTCGGGAACTCCCCCACACTCTCCGCCACCCTTAGCCGAGGTGCTAGCGTGCCGCCCTGTGCTATCGCTGTCATCGAGTGATCTGTCAGCTCATGCTGACAGTTAGGACTTAACGTCCAAGTCAATCACTCAACATACTTTCATAACAAAATGGCGCCCAACGTGGGGCCACCTCAATTAGACTTCGGTGGTCTAAATGTAACATTTGCTGAGGATTGTGATTACTTCGAGATATGGGCATTTGGCTGTTAGCTAAATAGCCTGACTCGGTAATCGCATAATCAGTGGAGGTTATATGCGGACCTGGGTTTAATTGTTTGTTATTAGCTGATTTTCTGTAGAGTAACGTAAAGTTTTTAAAGTTTTGAGATTTTGTTTTTTGATTGATTTGGAAATGGGTGGTTTCGATGTTATTACTATATACTTCTGAGTCTAGTCTTCATCCACAAAGAATATTACCAAATATTAAAGTATATAAACACGCAAAATACCCATATTAACACCACACATACTCATTGGTCATAACATCATAACGACACACATGCACAGTAATCAACAACTAAACACCGACATCGATGAATTCACCCACGAGACAAGATCATCTCCTACTCTAGTCAATAGCTTAAGCACGTAATGTCACTATCTAGTCAGTTATTTGTTAAAAAAATTTTTACACATAGTTAAGTTTTGTTCCTGTAAACATTTTATTTTTTAATGTAACTTCACATGTTTTGGTTGTTTTAAAATCATCTGTTATTTTGTACTCTAATTTATTATAACCTTAAGGTAATTTTGTTTATATTTTCAAAAAGTGGTCTACATATGTTTATACTGTTCTACAGCCCCATGAAGAGGACTCAAAAACTGAGAGTCGAAACGTTGGGAGAGCATAATTTTTTAAAAGAATATTAATAAAAGATGTCCTAAACAACTCTTTTATATTTTAATTCTACCAAGATCGGAGATTTTCCTAAAAAATTTCGCATAAAAATCTATTATTTTTATTATATTTCATTTAAGTTGCCAAATCTAACTTTCTGGTGAGTTGTTTCTACTATGTAACTTAACTATCTACTGAATTACTTTGTACGCGATGTACTGTTCACCTTCTTTTGTTGCTTTGCTAATATGTGTGCTGTAATAATTAACTAACTATTTTCAATCTATGAAACTAACTGTTGAGCAGTTAATCAAATAAGTATCATAATTTTATTATATCTATAACAAATTAAACTATCCCAATTGGCCGCGCAAAGAAGGACGGTGTACCTATCAGAAATTAATTATTCATCAATGGAAACGTTAGTGGCTAAGTGGTTATCTTAGATGAGATAGCTTATCAAATACTGATACCTTGTCGTCATCAGATATATTTGGGCGGCGATAAAGGAAGCAGAAGTACATGATGTGCCAGTGAAATTTGAAACTATTCCAGATGTAATTCAACTCTGGATTGAGCCAGAAGAAAAACTATTAAGAATGGTTAAGGCTACATCATTCCAAATACATACTGCGGACCCAATATGTGTTATGGTCGTAGCATACTGCATGCAGCATTATGCTACCCTGAGGCTAGCGGCATGATGTATGCGCGGACTGTTTTCTATATGGATGGAGTGTCTATACGCGCCGAACTCACCCTAATGGGAAAGAAGAAGAAGAGAGTGCTTTTTGGAACTTTGATTGTCATCGTGAAAGGAAAATTCAAGGACGTCAGCTAAGGCTGACTTTTGAAAAACGCGAAATCCAAGTAAAATCCGAAATCATCAAGTGAGTGCATCCGCTTAATTATTCGACTGTTTGGTTATACGGCAACCAAAAAGTCGCGGTAGAAAGGTCCAGGTGTCCAAGAGATCGGAATATCCCACAAATCAAGACTGCCGATTATTGCCCATTCAGCAAAGCGGCTGATTTGGGACTTTTTCTTTGATTTGTGGTACCATAGCAGGCATGTGCCGCTGTGTTTATACATAAATTTTGTCACTGAAAGTGAAGAGCAAAACGAAAAATCATTGATTATCCTATCCCATCTATGCGTAATAGAAGTAACAGGGACAGTCATTCCTAGTTCCACAACAAATTTTACATTTCTGCATCGAAATTACAGGACATCAGTGACATCCAGTCATTCAATTTTGCGACTGGTATATACAGTCTTGGTTTAATAAGGAAGCTTACATCAAAATTACATGTTATCAGTGACATCCAGTCACTCAATTTTGCGACTGGCACATCCAGTCCTGGTTCAATAACAGATTTGACATTTTTACATCCAAATTACATCGAGAGTACATATCATCGCGACATCCAGCTACCACCATATCACCATGGATTACTGAGATCTGCGATACCCAGTAGTAGCTTATTTTTGTTGTTGCGATAATAGAATTCACATTAACTGGTAGTCGATAAACTTCAGGCGATTTGTTCTTGTGAGCCTTGACACCACATTGTACGTTCGTACCTTAAATAATGTTGCTAGTTCAGGCACCAATGTTCACCAGATCGAGATGACTTCGAAAGATATTTCTAAGACTACCTTCATCTGCCCTCCATTATGAATAAATCCGAATGTCCTTCGGATTAAAAAGTCAACCGTTCTCATTTCAAAGAGTGACGGACAACGTCCTTAAAGACCTTCAAAGCTAATTATGTCTTATATACCTTGACGACATAATCGTCTTCTCTACTTCCCTCCAAGAACACATCCAGAATTTGAGAAAAGTGTTCAAAAAACTTCGTGAAGCTAATTTAAAGGTGCAAACGCACAGAATTCCTCCATAAGGAGATGGCTTTTCTATGACATATCATCAGAATGGAAGCAATAAGCCTAATAAAGAAAAATTCGTGCTATAAGGAATTTTCGATTCCACGCATACAAAAAGAAATCAATTCTTTCTTTGGATTTCTCGGATACTATCGAAAATTCATTAAGGGCTTTGCAAAATTAGTGAAACCTGTTACAGAATGCCTGAAAAGGGTCAAACTCTCCAATTAAATTATCAATATATTCAAGCCTTTGAGACTTGCAAGCAAATTCTCATGAAGGCCCAATTTTGAAGTTCTCGATTTCACGAACTCATTCATCCTTGACACGGACGATAGTAAATATGCAATCGGTGCGATACTCTCCTGAGGTCCCATAAGCCAGTCTGTTATGGTAGCAGAACACCACAGATTCTGTAATAAACTATTCTGCCATAGAAAAGGAAATGTTAATATACTATGAGCTACAAAATCTTTCCGACCCTACCCCTTTGGTAAGAGACTCTAGATCGTAATGGACCATAAGTCACTTACTTGGCTGATGGGCCTTAAAAAAGCTATCAACAAGCTAGTTAGATGGCGTTTCAAGCTCGTAAAATTCGACTATAAGATCGTATAACAAGGAGAACCAAAACACTAACGCTGATGCATTGAGCCGGATTAAAATCCACAAGAGTGAAATAATTGAGCTGAATGCTAACAAAGCAGAAATTAATCTCTCAGTATAGAGTGGTTGTGGATCAATTGTGCAATTAGCGAAAGAAAATTTAGAAAACGGAACACCGATATCCGAACTCCCGCTCAATGAATTCAATCTCCAATTAATCTTCGAAAAACTGACAAGAGGCTTCCTACAACCCTAGAAATTTTCAGAAACAAACCTTCCGTTCACCCATATTCATTGAAGAAAGTATTACAGAGCTCTATAAATGTTACTTCGTCCCCAGTAAATTAACAGAAATTTTCACAGATAACGACACCTTCAGAACAATCCAAACAGTATCTTAAAAATTCCTCTCTAACGGCAACCTTCGTTGCAAAGAAATTTAAACCAATGTAACTGATGACGAGCAAGATGAAATAATTTAAGACTACCATAACAAAAATAATCGTAGACGGATACAAGAAACACTAAGCCAACAATTGAGATATTGGCCAAACCTTTAAATACGATCGTAATCACAATCAATTAATATTCAACAAACCAGCCCACTGAATCTTAGAAGACAGTACAAGGAATACAACTATCATCCAGCCCGAACGAAATCATATAGGTATTACTTATAAGCTTTCTAAGGACGCAAATAAGAATTATGTACATGTAGAATCAACTAACAGAATATACAAAGAGCAATGTTGATACATTACGAGATCAATGGAATCATCTGTAGATCACTCAAACATCTACTGGGACGATATCCACATATCCTCTATTTAGTCCAATTCAACAATTGAAAAGCTCCAGAAACTGAAAACCAACCAGATAGGGAGCAAAGAAATCCTAAGTATCCCGGAAGCAAGTCCACCAACGAAGTAACCTCAATTACATCGCCCTAGCGATAATCGGAATTGATTATGTCAATAGAAGACATCACTTTACACTTCAGATAAATGAGATCGTCTCCAATCAGCATGCCGTTCCTGTCCACTCAAAACTGAGGAGGAGTCCATCAGCCCCACATATTTACCTAGATAGATGTTGAATTTAAAGTCAATGTAATTATGTGTCATGTCAGTTCATTAAACATAAGTTCAAACGTGCAATGATAAGTAAATTAACTTGGCTAATCAACAGTTCTCATCACTTGATATTTCGCAGTTTTCTGAAATCGTCTGTAGCTCATTAATTTGGAAACAAAGAAACATCTTTTAGTCAAATAAATTTCTTTTTATTTCTTTTTGTCGTGTTTCTCTGTTTTCCTTTTGCACATCCCTAAAGACACTCCATGGTATTTTTAGCTTTTAAAGTTTTTCTAATGCAAATTTTCAACCAACTATAAAATAAACAATAAGTACTCAACTAAGCAGATATTAATTATTATATCGACTTGTCCATCCGTGTCTGCAGCGTCCAAACCTACATCGACCTCTTTTCCCTATTCACTAATAAAATAGAAAGGTTTTTATTGGTGTTTGCACATTATCCGACAAGGAGGATGTCTAATACTTCAACACTAGCCATGCAAATGGAAGATGGAGATATTATGGTGGGCCCTGGTGGGTCTATCACGAGCTCTCCCTCAAAACCTGCACAGAAGCAATTGCTCACAGAAGCCCTTACTACTAACACAAATAACTGTAAGCCTACAGATGAGAATGGGAGAGGGAGTCCAAAGTAGACAGAGGGCAGTCCTGATATTTTAGACTTGTAGTAATCCTGCTTCTGATGCAAAACCTGTTATTTCTTTTAGAATATCGCGACTGATTGGAGGCATCAGGTCCTAGTATGCAGTCAGGTCCTAGTATGCAGTCAGGTCCTAGTATGCAGTCAGTTGTTTCTGATATTGCTAAATCTCCTGCACTCAATTATGCTGTGCTCGATGTAATCTGCTTTCATACATGTGTTACATTCGACTAAACCAAGTTTTCTGATGGTCATAGTTTGGAATGAACCGCATAGATTCAATTTAGAAAGCGTGTATATTTCGAGGAAACGTCTCAGTCCAGCCAAAGCGGTTTCTTAGGAGTAGGACAACAATTTTTGAAAAAAAAAAATCCCCTGGCTGAATAAGAGGAAATGTACTCTTCTTTCCATTCATCATGGATGAAGTTTTTGATATCTAGAGCACGAGTGATATTATGGTTTTTTTGATTAACTGAGATTCCAAAGCACTCTGCTCTGAAATCTGCGAGCTCATTATGGGCTAGTCCCTTGTGTCCTGGTAACCGTATAATATGACTTTTGGGACGTTAAGTCGAAGATGCTTTTTACATAAAAAGAGTCATTGTTAGATCTCAGGGCCGAGCAAGCCGCCTTGGAATCCGTAAGTATTAGGTTTTTATGTTGATTCTTTCAATAGTTTGCTCAATTGCCAACCAAATGCCCATGAGTTCAACAGCAGTTGATGATCTGAAAGCATCATATTTTCAAGCGACACATTCAAGAGTAGGGTAGCTAACCACCGTAATTCCGGCACATGGGTAGTTGTAAGAGTTATCCGTGGCATTTGGGGACTTTCATTTTGAGATGAAATAGCTAAGAGTGTCCCGATATATTTGGGTAAGCTCTTCATCTGACATGGGAGATTTATTGCTGCCGGCTCTCATAAGTATGTTTTGGTCTCTTGAAGTTAGATTTTCTGGAGGGAAGGGTTGAGACCCTTGTCCAATTTTTGTAAATGATTCATGGAACTCACTGGCAATGTAGGCATGACTTGAAACCTTACCTTTAACAACTCTGAAATGAGCCTTGACCGTGGTTGATAATTCTGCCCAATTCTTTTGCTATCATGAGCTTGGCTCTGAGCATTGGAGGTAATTAATTTGCCAGTTCGTAAAAGATATGAACAGGATTTGTTGGGGGTACTCCCTGGCACGTTGTTAAAAATATATATTTTTTGTAAAAGTTGCGATTTCTCTCCTACATATTTGGGACAGTTAGCCATGGTGGTAGCCGAAAATTAAACATTCGGCCTGACTGCAGTTCTGAAGGCTTTGAGGGCTGAGCTGGGATGAAGTGGACTGCTTCTGGATATAAGTAGTCTCAGTGTGTTAAGAAAGAAGATTGAAGATTTCAGCATGAGTTTCAGAAGGATAATCCAGCATTTTGTTTGTGTCACATAGGGAGGAGTCCATCATTGATGTTCAGAGTAGCTGTCTTTAACATACGCTTCCTGAGTGAAAGAAAGTTTAGAATCCAGCTAGTATAAAGTCTTGAGGGGTTCTTACATACTAAGACACCTACATAAGATCTTGACGGAAACCGATTCATATGCTGACGCTATGTATTATAGTATATAGTACTATGGATTTGAGCCCTTTATTTTTATTGGTGGCAAGTAGGTATATCTAGAATCTTATTGTTGCACATGTTGACCGATCTCCCTCTGCGGTATGCAAACGAGTCTTGCGTGAGTGGGAGTGGTGCAGAAACTGTATAGTATTGCTTCACTTCGAGCGATCTATGGCTTAGCTGCTGATTCTAAGGCTGTCAGGAATGTGGTTTGTAGCCAATATTTGGTTCAGGTGGTTCAGAAAAGATGCACAAATATCTGACGCATTAAGGCTTTTTAGGACAAGAAGTTCGATTTGTTCTTGAGGAATTTGGAGAGCTCCTTCAAAGAGAGTGGGAGTGGTGTGGTATCCAGAGGAAAAATTTCTTTTTGACCAAATTTTATAGAAGCAGTGAGTATGAGCTATACGTTAAGTCCATTCTGTCAGCATGAGCTAACAGTTCTCTATGTGAGCAGCGGTAGCACAGAGTGGCACGCTAACACTTCGGCTATTACGGGAGAGTTGTAGGGGGAAGGGGGGTTACCCAAAACCTGCTGCTGTCACAAAGCCGGAGGTCCTAATGGTTTTTTCCCCTGCTAATTACAAGTTGTGAGTCATCCTTGGCTGAATCTCTGCGCAAATTATTCTACTTATCTTATTCGACAGGAAAATTACAACTGCTTGCAAACGAGCTCACGTTCAGCCTATTGCCAAGAAAGGAGAGAGGTGCGATCCCTCAAACTATCGACCAATTGCAATCACTTCGATTCTTTCAAAGGTTTTAGTATCTATCATCAACTCCAAATTAATGAAGTATCTGGAAACTAATCATCTTATCAATGATCGCCAATATGGCTTCCAAAGTGGACGCTCATCTGCTGCTGACTTGCTGACTCTTTTTTATTATAGATTGAAAGTTTTTTATCTGGTCGCCAAATGCGGGTTGTATTAAATGGCGTTATATTCGAACCGAAACTGTTGTCACAAAACCTTATGTAATCCGCAACCCCATCAGCATTGAATATCTCAATGATTTGTGGGGACGAATCGAAGAAATATACTTCTGTAATGTAAAGAATCTGCCAAACAAGAAAAACGATCGAATCCAGCTTGTTTGGTTAATTAATATTCAACAAACCAGCCCACTGAATCTTAGAAGACAGTACAAAGAATACAACTTTAATCCAGCCCGAACGAAATCATATATTAGATCTACATGTAGAATCAACTAACAGAATATACAAAGAGCAATATTGATACACTACGAAATTTTTTGTGAAGTCGAGATCCATGGAATCAATTATAGATAACCCAAACATCTACTGGAATGACATCCACATATACTCAACCATCTCCTTAGACATCCAGTCTAATTCAACAGTTGAAAAGCTAAGTCTACAGAAATTGAAAATCTAACCAGATCGAGAGCAAAGAAGTACCAAGTATCCTGGAAATAAGTCAACCAACGAAGTAACCTCATGTACATCGCCCTAGCGACAAACGGAATTGACATAATCATCAGGAGACATCGCTGTACACTTCAGTAAATGAGATCAGCTCCAATCAGCATGACGTTCCTGTTCAAGAAACTTCGAGCCCTCAGCTCCTATGATTATCGCTCCACTTAAAAGTGAGGAGGAGTTACATAATCATTCACACCATCCATTAACCCCACATGTTCACATAGATAGATATTTAATTATATGTCAGTTTAGTTCATTAAACTTAAGTTCAAGCGTGCAATCATAAGTAAATTAACGTGCCTAATCAACAGTTCTCACAAACGAAATTCAAAACAGCCGTTCAAGAGAAAAAATTAACTTATTCAGCTAAATTAAATAAGAATATCGAATTTTCAGCTTTGCAATCAATTATTATTTCGCAGTTTTCTGAAATCGTTTGTAGCTCATTAATTTGGAAATTAATAAACATTGTTATGGAACTATGTATAGTGATTGGCTTGGACCTGAAGTCCAGACTGCCAGCATGAGCTGACAGATCACTCGGTAGACAGCGTTGACATGCAGGGCGGCATGCTAGCTCGCCTCGGCTATTGGCGGTGAGTGTGGGGGGTTCCACGAAAACCTGCCGCCGTCGCACACACCCGGTCCAGAAGGGACCTTCACACTACTTACCCATACTTACATGAAGGTCATAGATGTTGAACCTTCTGCTGCCTTGCCCCATCCACCCATTCGATACTGAGGGCAGAAAGTTGTTTCAGTGTCCCTTTTCTAACCTGAAAAGAGAGCAGAAGAGCGGACCTTGTTAACCCGTACATTGAGAGGGCTCCAGGAGAGTAGAAGGAGAAATGAACAATGTTCAGAAGTCCATTATTATGTTATAATAATTTCTCATTATCAGTTCAGTATACAATCTAGCCAATGGTTTTCGTATGAACTATTTGCTAGTGAATAGAATATTGGAAAAGTACTAAATTACACCTAATGAACTACTTAGTCTTAATCTTGAACCAAATTCTTTTTAACTATTTTACGCTTAGTTATAATAGGAGACTATCGTTTCACTCTATATTCTTTAATTATGGAATATGGAAGCCTTCGAACGGTTTGGTTCGCTTTTTTTGTGAATTTTGATAATAAAATTAGTCATTCAGATATGACAAGACTTTTTTTCTCATTCTATAGGCTTCTCTGTGAATAATGACAATAAAGATAATAATCCAGATGTGAACAAGACGTTATTTTGTCATTTTATAGGATTATCATGCCGTTCTCTCTCTCTTTCTCACTGTAATTTCTTGATTCACTAAACATTCACACGAACACACACAATATGACAACCCCCTCGAGCCCATAGCGCATTGCTAACCTAGTCGAAACTTCAACGGAATACTCACACAATCTTATTCAAATTAACAGTCTAAATTCAAACGACCTTGCTGACATGATTCGAACAGAGGCAATCAAGGCAACTACTGAATAAGAAATCTTTCTTACATTTCTCTATAAATTGGTTCTGTTCTATTCCGATAATATGTTTTTAGCTGACGATTCCAAATTCCATAATCAAACGTTAAACGTTAACTCTTCTTAGAGAATTAAACAATTTTTTGTAATCAGGCTTGGTAATCGATTGATATTTTTCCGTAGTCTTTGCAATACTTGATGTTCAGAAAATTAGAAAACACTAATTCTGTATTTAGGATTACTTGAACTTAGAAAACGCTAAATACAGAATTAGTGTTTTCTAATTTTCTGAACATTTTTGGTGACCCCGTTAAAAAAAGAGCACTATTCAAAAGAAGACTGTGTTTACCTTGTGCAGTGAATAGAAAAACGAAAATTTGTTTCAAGTTAAGAGTTAATCATGGAAGCCTTAGCGGTCAATCAAACACAACTTGGGAAAGACATTGAAAAATTAGCAAACGAGTACCGAAGCGAATCTCCGGACAAGAAGAGTCTTCAATACCTTCAAGCTAAACTTCAAGCATTAGAAGATTTGTGGACCAAATTTGAAGCAAACGATGATCAAATTAGAGATCAATACGATGAATCAATTGGCGGTCATCCATATTTTGCTAATGATTACTATCAAATAGTAAAAAAGGGATATGATGACTTCAAAACCGAATTAACAACAGTAATTAATCATGCAAGTTCAAGCACATCCAAAGGTGCATCAACAAAATCCGTGCAAGGAGAAAAACACACTTCAAAGCTAAAAACCCATGAGAATTTGCCAAAATCACGGGCAAATAGCAATACTGACTGTACGGACACAGGAAATGGCGACGTCATTATTCGTCTGCTACGAAGACAAAAGAGCGTAATGACTACGCTCACAAATATTATTGCTGGCATTAAAATAAGTAAAGATCAAACCAATCAATATTACGACTTATGGACATGGATCAAGGGAGATCCAAACTAAGAGTAGTTTTCGATGGCTCTGCGAAAACTACAACCAGCTTATCACTCAATGACTTATTGTTGAATGGACCCAAGATTCAAGAAGACATCAGTACAATCATTATGAGGTTCCGTATCAAAAGATATGTCTTCACTGCTGACATTGCCAAAATGTACAGACAAATTTTGGTAGCTGAGGAGGATAGAAATTTGCAATTAATCATGTGGAGAAAACAACCAACAGATAAAGTTAAATATTATCAACTATGTACAGTCACGTATGGTACAAAATCTGCACCATATTTGGCAGTAAAGTGCATACAAAAATTGGCCGACGAAGAAGCAGGAAATTATCCGTTGGGAGCAGCTGCTGTGAAGAATTTTTATGTTGACGACGTATTGACAGGAAGTGATGATTTAGATGAAGCAATAGACACTCAGAGACAATTAAAGCAACTATTAAGCTCTGGAGGGTTTCAGTTGAGGAAGTGGTGTGCAAACCACCCTAAATTGGTCCAAAATATACCAAGAGAAGATTTAGAGATCAAGTTAAACTTTTCTGAAATGGAAGGTGAACACATAAAAACGTTAGGCCTAGTATGGCATCCTATCATGGACTGGTTTACAATCACGACATGTCTTAAAAATTATAAGAATTTCACAAAGCGTTCAATTTTGGCCGACATGTCACAAATCTTCGACCCTTTGGGGTTAGTAAATCCAGTAGTGGTCATGAGTAAAATATTTATTCAAAAATTATGGAAATTAAAACTAGACTGGGACGATGAAATACCCAGTGAACTTCAATCATCATGGCTGCAATTTCGTACAGAATTACAGAAACTCAATGATATTCAAATTCCAAGATACATGTTTAGCAATGAACCCACAATCAACATCGAGCTCCATGCCTTTTCAGATGCCAGCGAAAGGGCATACGGAACTGCATTATATATCAGATCCAAGGATAAAACAGGCAAAGTGACAGTGAAGTTACTGTGCGCAAAATCCAAGGTAGCTCCAGTCAAGCCGATCACAATTCCAAGATTAGAATTGTGCGCCGCAAAGCTCGCTGCTCACTTAGTACATCATGTAAAAGGCATCATCAACATAAAATTCGATGAAATACATTTTTGGACGGACTCGCAGATAGTTTTGTCATGGATCAAGGGAGATCCATCATTACTCAAAACTTTTGTAGCGAATAGAGTAGTCGCCATTCAAGAACTAACAGAAGGTACAAGTTGGAGATATGTAAATACAAAGGACAACCCTGCTGATATCGTGTCCAGGGGATTGACTCCAGGGCAATTAGTGAATGCAAAGCTTTGGTTCGAGGGTCCAGCATTCTTGAGTACATCAAAGATGCAGTGGCCTCAGCAAACAGCTACAACCATCAGGTTGCAAGAAGAAGAAAAAACAGTAAGACTAACTGTAACCGCACTAGATCAAGGCAAACAGCACCCAGTTTATGTTATAGATCATGGCAACTCTTTTCGAAAACTGCAACGAGTCATGGCATATATCCTTAGAGGTGTAGAAATGTTCAAACAAGGAAAACGTAGGCGACAACTCACATCGTTTCTAACCGTAAGAGAACTCGAAGATGCTTTAATTGTCATCTGTAAGGAAATGCAGAACTGCAGTTTCCAAGAAGAACTTCGTAGCTTACATAAAAATAATGAAGTACATAGAAACAGCAAATTAAAAAATGCAGCTCCATTTATTGACATACAAGGAGTCATAAGAGTAGGGGGAAGATTAGATAATGCAGACATTGAATATGATACGAAACATCCAATAGTACTTCCAGCTGACCATTTCATTACGAAGTTACTGATGAATCATTTACATTCGTTACATTTGCATGCTGGACCGCAAGCACTGCAGGCTATTGCAAGGCAAAGGTTCTGGATTTTACAATGTAGAAATCTAGCACGATCCGTTGTCAACAATTGCGTCCGATGCACAAGAATCCGACCGAAATTATGCCATCAACAAATGGGAAATCTTCCTAAAGACAGAGTTCAAAAGGCACGTCCATTTATCAACTGTGGTGTGGACTTCTGCGGCCCAGTATACACACACTACAAGATTCGAGGTAAAAGACCTCAAAAAACTTATATTGCTGTTTTCTGCTGTTTCGCCACGAAGGCAATCCATTTGGAGGTCGTGTCCGACTTATCAACAGAAGGTTTCTTAGGGGCATTAAGAAGATTCACAGCCCGACGAGGAAGATGCGAACACATTTACTGCGACAATGGCCGGAATTTCGTAGGCGCTAACAATAAATTAAAGGAAATTAGTGATATGTTATCCACTACCAAGTCAAGAACAAAGATTGTCGATAGATGCCTAGACCAAAAGATCCAATTTCATTTTATTCCCCCCCCGATCACCTCATTTCGGAGGGCTTTGGGAGGCGGCTGTGAAATCAACAAAACACTTTTTGCAACTAACAGTCGCATCTGCATCTCTTACATATGAAGAACTATGTACGGTAACATCGGAAATAGAAGCCATCCTTAACTCGAGACCTCTTACACCTCTATCATCAGATCCGAATGATTTAGTAGCTTTAACGCCTGCGCATTTCATCATAGGAGAACCAATGACATCTACTGTAGATTCAGTAATCGAACAACAGAAAATGTCATTATTGGCCAGATGGGAACTAGTATCTCATATACGGAATGAGTTTTGGCGACGTTGGTCGATCGAATATTTGACGGAACTCCAGAAAAGAACTAAATGGATGGATCACCAGCCAAACATTCAACCAGGGACATTGGTAATCATGAAGGACGAAAACCTTCCTCCCTTAAAATGGTCATTAGGCAGAATCATGGAAATAATTCAGGGTGCAGATGGAAGGATACGTGTAGCTGACGTAAGAACTGCCACAGGAATATTTCGTAGAGCCATACATCAACTAGCACCTCTACCAGTTGAGTTAAATGATAACACAGATACATCAAATCAATTAGAAATGATAGAAGTTGATGAAGGACAAAATAGTTACTCGAATGAAGAGGAGGTAGATGGAGAGGAAGTGTCTAGAAATACAAGGAAAAGAAAACAATCGCAGAAACCAATTAATGCTTTAAAGGTCATCCTATTAACAATGTTACTTTTACCACTTTCTGCGAAGGCAGTTTGGTCAGAAACTCAAGTAGAGGTACACAAACTTGACGGCAACGCCGGGATATACTTTGAAAACATAGGAGCTTCAAGATTAACGGCTAGCAACTGGAATCTGTTAGTATACTATGATCTGAGGGGCTATTGGGCATCTATTAACATTATTCATGACTCACTAAAACATTTAGAACGTCTCTCTCGTACCATCACCCACAATGATTACTTCTTAGAAATAGTATCTCAATATTATCATCAACTTGAAGAATTAAACAATAATAATGTATTACTGAAGGACCAGAGTAACAATTCGACAAAACCAAGGGCCAAGAGATCACCATTGGATCTAGTTGGTACAATATCAAACAAATTATTTGGAGTTTTAGACAATGAATATGCATCGAGAATGACTGAAACTATTAACAGAATAAAAAATAATGAAGACCACTTGCATGAACTAATAAAAAATCAAACATCAGTACTTGAAACCACTGTCAATGTGATCAAAAAGTCTGAAGAAGACAGATATAAGCAGACAAAAAGGATAGAAGAAGCTCTGGACCTTGCATATGAGAAAATGCGCAATATGAGTTCAGAACAAAAGCAGCAGAGAAGTATCCAGACCTTCAACACTCTTTCAGTTTTAGTCGCCTCACTTGTTAACGAATGCAAGTTCATGCAAGAAGCTATTCTTGATGTAGTTACAGATACACATCATGGACGATCAAGCCCCTTAGTCATATCTCCTGAGCAACTTCGAATGCAATTATCAATTATCAAGGACAATTTGCCATCAGGAATCCAGCTACCTACCTTCAATGGCCAAATTAATGTGTCGTTAGTATATAAACTAATGAAAATTCAATGCCAACTTCAGAACGAGTATATTATTTTTGAACTCATTGTACCATTAGTGCGGTCCACAACCTTTGAGTTATACCGACTAATTTCATTGCCAACATTAGTGAACGACACATTTGTATCTGTAGCGCCGGCAACAGAGTTCCTGATGACGAACCTGTTCAGAGATCGGTTTTATTTGATGAACAAATTTGAGTTAATGCAATGTTTTGACATTGGAAAAAACTATCATTTATGTGAACAACGGCGTCCACTTCATATTAAGACAACGACATCAAATATCTGCGAGGTAGAACTATTTACACGTAGAACACTACCTAGAACATGCGCATTAAGGATTACAAAACCAACAAATATATGGATTAAACTAGCTGCACCAAATCAATGGTTATTTTGCCTAGATAAGCAATACAATCCCACGTTCATCTGTGGCAATGGTATCATTCATAAAGCTCTAGATGGAACTGGAATATTATCCATGCAACACGGATGTGCAATGAAAGATGATGAGTTGCTAATCGAAACATCTAATGATCTCCAAACTCGGACAGATAAGAAGTCATTTCAACCGAATTTTAATATTACTCCAGATGATCTTGACAATTTTGAGGGAGATTCAACACCAATATTCTACCGGTCAAGGTTAACAACACATGGAGAGGAGTTTGATAACTTAATCAAGGAAATCAAGAACATCAAAGCACATCAAACTAAACTACAAGATCTCCAACCACATGATGTACATCAATTTACCATAGGATACGTAACCGTAGGAATCATCAGTGTTATTATCATCTATCTAAGCCTAACGCACTGTAAGAACAACCGGACCATGATGCTTAAGAGTAAACCAATCCCACTACCCAGAAGGAACCCAGAAGCTCGAGATTACAGCTTTGAAGTTGGAGACTTCAAGGGGGCCCAGGATGTTCAAGCATAAAAAAAAACAGAAATAATCATAATTTAATATAAGACATCATAATTCACGAGCAGTTGGTCGGTCAGTCACCTTACACATAATTAACGTAATTTCACCTTTGTGTTTTGCTTACGAAGCAATTGCACTTGTTATTGAATTTAATATTTTTTTGTAGTACGGTGACCCGACTGTTGTTGCTTGTTGCAATATTGAATGAAGGTAAAAAATTATGTGTAAGTCAGCAGTTATTGCTGACTATGAATATTGATTATTTGTTTCAGTTTTACTTTTATTAATTTGTTGTATATATATATATATATAGGGAACATTTGAGGGAATAAAGAAGTCAGTTTTTATTATAATCTAATCGGCTGTAGTTGTCTTCTATCCTCTATCCAATCCTATCCCAGTACTGGAATCAGTGAAACCTCATTTCAGTACGAGTGATTTTTTACATACTTGACTTAGCGTTTTCTAAGTTCAAGTAATCCTAAATACAGAATTAGTGTTTTCTAATTTTCTGAACACTTGATTTATTATGAATATGAGAAGAATATATTTTGATAATAATAATGTTTGATTTAGTATGAATATAAAAACAATGCATATTGATAATAATAATGTTTGACCTAGCATGAATATAAAAGGCGCTATATTGATAATAATATTATATGTAAAGAACGCCTATTGTGTTTTTGTATACCCTTTGTTTGTTTGATTCGTATTTACAATAGCTTATCTGCATCCTGTTCATCAGCATCTTCATCGGATTCATCAAGTTCATCTGCTATTAAGTAACAGTCACGCCAGAATGATCTAAGTACAAGGAATATCCTTCCGTTCGCTATGTAATTTCCCCTTTCACCATGGATACTTCGACAGGGATTTATTATTGATTGTGCTAAAAGCGTCACTCGATAAGTTTACTGTAACCTTGGATGTCCCAATTGGTAATTTTAGTGGAAGAATGGAGAAGCCAGCACTTCGATTTTAGCTTTGCAGCGGACACCACTTTCATCGCCCTGCCATGGTGTTGGAGTGCTCCATTTTGAAACAGGAGTTACTATCGCTCTCACCAAATTTTTGTTTTTAGCTGATCAAATACTTGTAGCCTCAGCAGGAGCCAAATTTAAAAACCGATTTAACTAGATGTTTCACTGGCGTTGGCCTCTTACTTCGGTTTTTCTTTTCCATCCAATCTGGAACTGCAATTATTTGTTTTATCCGCGATATTCTTAGATTTGTTCCTTACTTTACTCAAAAGAAAACATACTATATCCGTCGCCATCCTGTCAGTCACCTTTTATCCGACTCTTCTTCTTCTTCGTCTTCTTCTTTTTTCGTCTTCTTCTTCTTTGTCTTCTTCTTCTTCTTCGTCTTCTTATTCGTCTTCTTCGTCTTCTTTGTCTTCTTCTTCTTCTTCTTCTTCTTCGTCTTCTTCTTCGTCTTCTTCTTCGTCTTCTTCGTCTTCTTCGCCTTCTTCTTCTTATTCGTCTTCTTCTTTTTCGTCTTATTCTTCTTCGTCTTCGTCTTCTTCTTCTTCTTCGTTTTCTTCTTCTTCTTCTTCTTCTTCTTCTTCGTCTTCTTCTTATCTGTCTTTTTGGGTCTTGGTGCGTACCGCTCTCCGTTCATCGACAGTAGGCCGGGTATACATGATTCATCTAGTCTCAGTGTAGCATACTGCTACATGCAGAACTCTACGACTATAACATCTTTTAGTCAATTCAATTTTTTTTTCTTGCATTTCGGAACGAAGTTACATATCGTGCTTTTCTGTTTTCCTCTTGCACATCCCCAACAACACTCCATAGTATTTTTAGCTTTTAAAGTTTTTCTAGTGCAACATTTCCACCAACTATAAAATAATAAGTACTTACTAAATAGATAGTAATTCGTATATCAACTTGTCCATCTGTCTGTGCCATCCAAATCTACATCAAATCCTTTTCGTTATTCACTAATTAAAATAGAAACGTTTTCAAGGTTTTCATTCGTGTTTGGAACATTATCCGACAAGGAGTATGTCTAATACCTCACCGCTAGCCATGCACTATGATGGATCCTGGTGGGTCTACCACGAGTTCTCACTCAAATCTTACACATCAGCAATTGATCATGGAGCTCATTACTACTAAAACTAACAAAAAATACACAAGTTCCGTAACCCCTAATGGGTTGAGGCATATAACAAAGGATATTGCAAAGCCTACGACTTCAACATCCTGCCGCAATCTTCAAGGTTCATAGTCTCCCATAATATTTTAGCTCCCTCACTTAAGAATGTCGTAGAGCCATAACTGGATATTAGTAGCGAGAACCGTCCGTGAACGAGATGAAAATCAAAGCGACTTATAACATAATTTTATGAGCCTTGAAAAAAATACATATTAGGATTCACGAGCATTAAACAGCACTCCTTCAATGTAGTGCAAATATTCGTTCAAAATTTTGCTGTTGCCAACAGGCTTGCGTCCTATGACTTGTCCAGCCATCAATTAAAGGCCTGCCACCCTGCTTTCTATACTCGTGAACAATGTATTATAAAGGCAGTAAGTCTTGATTTCTCGAATGAAGAACAATTAACAACATTTCATCCTCAGTGCCTGTAATAGGAGATACTCAAAAAAAAATCCAGAGGACTTGTTTGTCCCTACTAACATAGCCAAACTGTCTTTTAAGGCTAATGCCTAAAGTTTCAATCTATGGAGCCATCCGACAAGTAGATTACTACACGCCCAGACTGAAACTGTATGTCATGTAGAGTTTCAATATAACGGCTCCAAGCCAATCTATCCAAATTGCTCATAGGAAAGCTACTAAAACCAGGGACCGTAACTGTTATGGGACCTTTTGAAAAAATCTTGAAATAATAGTTAAAATTTGACTTTTTATATTTATTCCTATGTAACTTTAATAAAACACTTTTAAAATCTCAGATCATAAGATAATAGTTTTTTATGAAATGTATTTTTTTTACAGTCATAACTGTTACCCAAGGCTTTTATTTATGTAAGTCTTATGATAAGAGTTCGAAAAGACTTTTATTTTTTTAGAAGTCTCATAATAACAGTCTTAAAAGATTTTTATACTTCTAGCTCAGTGTTAAAAGTTATCACAGACTTATATTAATAAAAGACTTCGTAAAACTCCCATAAGACTTTTAATTTTTTAGTCTTAAGATGACTGTTTTAAAAGACTTTTACAAATTTCAGTCAGTCCATAACTGTTACCAAACACTTTTATTCATTTACCAAAGACTTTTATCTTGTCAGTTTTTCGATAACAGTCTGATCGGGACTTTTCTATTTTACAGTCAGTTATAATAGTTATAGAAGACTTTTATTTTTTGAAGTCTCATAATGGATGTATCACAGATCTTTTATTGTTGCAGATCTTGGTATTTGATTTTGCTAATATGCGAATATCCGAATACCCGGAACTGCGGACAATCCGATTCTTGAAATCCAAAATCAAATACCAATATCTGCAACCACAAAAGATCTAAGAGTGAGACTTAAATAAATAAGTCTTCTATAACTATTATAACTGACTGTAAAATATAAAAGTCCCGATCAGACTGTTAACGAAAAACTGAAAAGATAAAAGCAAAAATAATATAACATAAAGATATCGCACAGCCCATGCTACGCCTGTGCTAAAGTTGGACGAAGAAAATTGTGTTCGGGTTCTATTAGTAGAACCCAGATTCTTCTATTTTAAAAAATACCAACGCCACTGAACACTTTGTTCTCAGCTTTGCCAACTCTCTGGAATTGTTTTCCTCTCTCATCTCTTTGCAAATCCTTTTATATCTATATGTGCATGCGCACACAGCTTTTAGCATACAGAGAAGTGCAGGTGCAAGAGCCATATATGCAAATGAAAGGCAGAGTGTAGATGGGTGGTGTGGTGATTAGTATGTGTATGTATACTTTCGTCTTTTGCACGAATGGGAGAAAAGAACTTGGCTATGCATTATTATAGTGTGACTGAGATAGCCTGTTAAAGACAAAAATCGGGAGAACGTAGGATTACCCGAACGACAAAATCTTATTAAATCCCTCAAAATCCTATCAAACTATTCATAATAATGTACTTCGGGTCACACTACCTCCCATTTTTAAGAAAAAGATAAATTTCGCTTTGGCCAAGATGCTGAAAGGAGATATAAAATTCCTCTCAAATGAAATTCTCATTTCTCCCAAAAATATCAGGGAATCCAGAATCAAAGTTAACCTAATAATAAGTTAAGAAACTGGTGAGATTTCCGAGTGCTTTACATTTAAAATGCACACGGCAAGAAAAGGAAGAAAGGAAGAAAAAAAAAAGAAAAAAAAAAATCTCTTTAAAAATTTTATGAACAAAGATAAAAAATGTGAAAGCCCAAGTTGCATGCACCGAAACAGAATGGCAAATGCTTCATTTTTGTAATTAAATGAGAAGGGGCGGAGTTTTCACGTTTTACTCTCATAAAATGCTCCCGCGCTTTTGTAAAAACCGGTTTTCATGAAATATTGATAATATTAGGACACATGTTGTTGTTTTAAAAGGTCTAAAAGGGCACGTGTTGTTGCTGTAATCCTATGATATTTGAATAGCACGTGTTTCTGTTTACATTCGTTTTGCTTGAAGAGATTAAGTGGGAGAACTCATGCTGGATTCTCTGATATTTTCGGGAAAAATGAGAATTTTATTTGAGAGAAATTTTACATCTCCTTTCTGCATCTGGGCCAAAGCGAAATTTATCTTTTTCTTAAAAATGGGAGGTAGTGTGGCCCGAAGTACATTATTATGAATAGGTTGAAAGGATTTTGAGGGATTTAATAAGATTTTGTCGTTCGGGTAATCCTACGTTCTCTCGATTTTTGATTCCAACTCGTTGTCTCAGTTGCACTACAATAATACATAGCCAAGTGCTTTTCCCCCATTCATGCAAAAGACGAAAGTATACGAAATTACTTGTTTCATTCTAAAAAACACCAGAAATTTTCCCATTTTGCTCTACAGCTTCTTAACTTATTATTAGGTTAACTTTGCCAGAATGAGTTTCTTCTACTTAATCTCTTCAGTCCAAAACGAATGTAAACAGAAAACCGTGCTGCTCAAATAGCATAGAAAATACACTAACAAAGATTGTTCATGCTACAAAAAATATTGGATAATTCTCACAATATTTCAGCAAAAACCAGTTTGCACAATAGCGCGGGAACATTTTTTGAGAGATGAGATTGTTAAGTTAACTTTGGTTTTACGCCACAACGAAAATGGATCAAAGTTTCGAGGAGAAAATTTATAATGATGTGGTTACTCTTCGACGATAATTTTTCGAAAAAACTTTGTTTTTATGAAAATACTCCAATATAAATATTTGTATCTACATAGGTATATAAATTTATAATATTATATTATACATATTTATAACAATATATATCCCGCGGCTTTTAGTCACACGATGGGAAAGGTTAAGAGAAAAATGGGAATCAAATGTAGTTTGGATCATTGCAGAAATTCGAGGAGGGAGACTGAAAATTTAGAAATATTCAAATTTCCTTCAGATTCCATAAATTTTAATATTTGGGTTAAAATACGTAATCTAAACTGTGTAAATTTTTTTTCGTCTTAATCAAATCAGCAAATGATTTTTATTTCCATAATAAAAAACTTAAAATCAAAAATACTCGTAATTATCCTCGACTATAAAAAATTAAAATTAAAAATAATTATTATTTTTTATCTGAAATCCGAAAATTAACAATTAATAATTTTGTCCTGATACGTTCTATTGACTCATAAGGACAGTCATAATTAGTCATGAATTCTGCTATAAATTGTTTTACCCTAAGTCGCGTGATTAAATCTAATGCCATAGGTACAATTACTTTGTGAGCCGATGTTCCATACCTGTGTGACACGATTCATGGTCTTATTCAAATCTTGATTATGCATATAGTCTACCTAATCCAATAATTCTAATTTCCGAAAAATTTTCTCTTGTACCAATAATGTTCATTTGAAATATAAATACGTACAAGTGTATGCTATATGTACTTCATTCACCTATACTTATTTCATATTATATCAGCCACGAAAATATATATCTGACGTAAACAATTCATGGCTGGGTCAGTGCCTTCGGCGACTTCATGGCTTGTATTATATTCCGGGGGATTGCATTACAACCAACACAATACAAGTAATATATTTTTTCTTATTTCAGGATATTTTAAAGAGAATAAAATAAAATTCTCAGAGAAATTGAAAACCGAGAGCGATATGTGCAGTGGCGTTGTTAAAGTCTGAGAAGGGGTCACACGGGTTCTGCTAACAAATCGCAGAGCGCAATTTTCCGGGTCCAACCAAAGGCGACATCTTTCTGTTATATTATTTTTGATAAAAGTCTTGAGACTTTTCTCATAGCTCTTAAATGAATAAGTCTTTGGTAACAGTTATGGACTGACTGAAATTTATAAGTCTTTTAAAACAGTTATCTTAAGACTAAAAAATTAAAAGGTTATGGGAAAACAAGTGATGACTGTCCCGCACCATAGATTTGCCATTTTGTATTAGTCGGTTTGCATGACGCGTGCATTTCTTAAATAGAGAAAAATTAAATGTTACTATTTTGTAAATTTATTCCACATGATCATATCAATATCACATGAATATATCAATGCATCTTGTATATATCTTTGATATTAATTAAGTAAAGGGAATGGATTCATATATGTAATACCATTTCTCAATGCTATTAGGAAAAGTGGGATTAAGTTATATGAACTTTCACTGGAAGTTTTCCTTTTCACTTATTTGATTTGAGTTTTTGAAGTTATTCCATTCTCATATGAATGATATTGATTGATGTATTAATGTATTGATATATAAGGATTGATTTGTAAGGGTTGATGTCTATATTGGGGTTGATTCTGATATCGATATGGATATTTGTTGGTATCGATGTTAGGATTCATCTAACCACTAATCTAACCACTATACTCAGGGCTAATCTTAATCTTAGTCCTAATATTAGTTAGAGACACAATGTAATTGAACTGTTAAAGTAAGGATTTAGTAGAGGATAAGACTGTATAACATGCTAATTTAAGCTAATTTAATTTAATTATTTTTAAATCGATATATTGTTTGTTTTGCTATTTATTTATGTAAGCTAATTACTAAGCTATGTATCTTCGTGGAACCCAGCGTTATACGTTACTTTAAGCAGGGGTTTTGAAATAAATGCACTTTGATTTGATTTGAAATATATGTAAATTGAAGGAAGATTATTAGAATTGTATGTATTCCACATTTTATTTTGTCACTATCTCCACTTTTTTACAACTCATTATGATGCATTTTAAATTTACATTCTATTTCAGTATATATAATTAATAAAAGGATGTAGAAGTTAAGTGTGTATAGGATGAGGAAAAGATCAATTCTCCTTTATATTAGTTCCATTTATTAAAAACAACTTAATACTTCTACATTAATTTAATTCAAAACCAAAAAACAAGCGAGCGAGAAGTCAGCTGTAAGTGAGAGGGATGAGGTGACGTGACGAGTTTTTATTTTAGTGGCGCTGAGCTTGCATTATATTATGCATGAAGTTTGGAATAATTGTATAGCTCGAAATTTGAATTTTAAAGTCACTATATTACTCCCCCCGGAAAAAAAATTGATTCACATTTGTTATTCATTTATGTCTAGATATTATGCCTGACAGTGCAGCGGTGTGGTTTGTCTTATTTTTCAATTTTGCTAATATTATACGCGGGCTTAAGTCGATCAACCGATATAGTCTGATTTTTTCCGTTTACGTTTAAAAGAAAGGTTTTACGAAAACGTTTAATAATTCTGAACGGACCTTCGTAAGGATACTCCAGCCCTTTCTTAATTCTGTCTATGCGGATAAATACGTACTTACAACTTTGTAAGTCTCGTGGAAGGTAAACTTTTGAGTTATTAGGTTGACGAGGGCTTTTGAATTTTACGTTTCGCATTTGATTGCGAAGTGTATGAATTAGAATCGAAGTATCTGTATTGTCATTATTTGTTGTTGGAATGAAAAATTCACCTGGGACTTTAATTGTTTGACCATATACTAGCTCGGCTGGGGACGCGTCTAGATCTTCTTTCACGGACGTTCGCATTCCTAGTAGTATTAAGGGTATTTCTTCGCTCCAATTCTCTGTATTTCCGCGCGCCTTTAAAGAATATTTAAGCTGACGATGGACTCTCTCAATCATTCCATTACTTTGTGGATGGTAACTTGTCGTTCGAATTCGATTACTTCCTAAGAGACTGGTGAGTTCTGCGAACAGTTTTCGTTCAAACTGTACACCTTGATCTGTTGTAATCTCTAATGGACAACCAAATCTAGAAACGTATTCATGTACAAAGGTTTTTGCTACTTCCTTTGCAGTACTTGTCTTCATTGCATAGGCTTCTGGCCACCTAGTGAATCTATCAATAATCGTGAGTATATAATTATATCCATTGGACGGTGGTAAAGGACCTACTATGTCCATATGAATGTGGTCAAATCGCCCGGAGGGTATGTCTATTTTTTGAATTGGGGACTTTGTATGGCGATGAACTTTAGCCTTTTGACAACTGATACAGCTTTTAGCCCAAAAACCAACATCAGTATTTATTCGTGGCCAGAAGTACCTTGAAGTACATAATTTTCTACTATCGCGTATACCTGGGTGTGAAAGGCTGTGAAGTTTATTAAAGACAATTTGTCTCATCTCTTTCGGGATATACGGACGGTTTCTATTAGTTGACGTTTCACACCATATTTGTACGTTTGGGTTTGAAATGGTTATTTTAGTTAGTTTCCATTTAGATTTGTTTGAGCTGCAAAGAAGTAACTTTAATTCGTCATCGCCTTCTTGCAGTTGAGCTAAACGTTCTACATCAATGCCAGCGAACTCGATACTAGTATTTTCATTGTTGCTTGGACGTGATAAGAAATCAGCAACAAGGTTATCTTTCCCAGATATATGGCGGATATCGCTGGTAAACTGCGCGATATATTCCAGATGCCGGGTTTGTCGTGGACTATGTTCACTTTTTGAACTTATTGCTGAGGTTAAGGGCTTGTGATCCGTGTATATGATCACTTCACGCCCTTCGATGTAGTGACGGAAATGCTTAATTGCGAGGAAAACTGCGAGTAATTCTCGATCGAAGGTTGAATATCGAGTCTCGGCTGGTTGGAGTTTTCTGGAAAAGAAAGATAAAGGCGTCCAACAATCCTTACCTAAGTCGAATTGCTGAAGTACGGCCCCTACTGCTATACTCGAGCTATCTGCAGTAATATTGAATTTTGCCGTATCGACTGGATGAGCTAGCAGTGTAGCTGCGGCTAATGCTTGTTTAGACTTTTCAAACCCAACGTTACAATTTTCTGGCCAAGTAAATCCTTTTGATTTTTTACCTTGCTTGGCGAGGGTTGAAAGGTGAGAATAAAATGGTGCTAACATTTCCGCTAATCGTGGAATGAATCGATTATAGAAATTAATCATACCGAGAAATTGCTGGGTTTGTTTTACTGAACTGGGCGGTGTTAATGTAATTATAGCGTTAACTCGATCCTTTAGAGGGAGAATGCCGTCCTTAGTAATAGTATGTGCTAAAAACGTGAGAGTGTCTGCACCGAATATGCTTTTGGAAGTGTTTATTTTAACATCGTACTCTGTGAGACGTTTTAACAGAAGTTTTAAGTGATGGATATGCTCTTTTTCAGAGCGACTTGCAACTAATATATCGTCAATGTAAGCATATGCAAAATCGAATCCTTTCAAAACTTCATTAATGAATCTTTGAAAGGTTTGGGCCGCATTTCTCAAACCGAATGGCATTCTTGAAAACTCATATAGACCAAAAGGTGTAGTTATGGCTGTTTTGTGTATGTGCTCTTCCGCAACAGGTATGTGATGAAATGCGCGTACTAAGTCGAGCTTTGAAAAAATCTTACTGCCACTTAATTGCATCGCGAAGTCCTGAATATGGGGTATAGGGTAGCGATCGGATATGGTGCAACTGTTTAGGCGACGATAATCGCCACAAGGTCTCCAATCATTGTCTTTCTTTTTTACTAGATGTAGCGGCGAAGCAACTGGAGACGATGAAGGTTGGCATATACCTAGGCTTATCATATGTTGAAATTCATGTTTGGCCAGGTTGAATTTTTCTTTATCTAAGCGGCGTGGTTTCGAGTACGGGAGTGGGCCTTTAGTTCGAATATACCAGTCTACCAGTCGTTTCTCTTTAAGATTGACTAGGAGGTTGTATTTCGCTAAAAAATCTGCTCCTATAATTGGTCGATTTACAGTCGCTATTAAAAATGGGTGGGTAAAATCCCTTCGCAATCCTAAGTCTAACTTTAAGAGCTGTGAACCATAGGTACGAATATCATTTCCATTTGCAGCTGATAAACGGAAATGGTGGTCTTTTATGTCACGCGGAAAAAATTTAAGGGGAACTACAGAAACGTCTGCCCCTGTATCTATTAAGAATATTAACTTGGTATTCTTGCATTTAATGAATAAGCGGCTAGATGTATCATTACTGTTAGCTGCCGCATTGCTACCAGTCGAATTTAGTTTTTTTTAATTGTAGTTGTGCCGAAACTACATGGCTTTCTACATTTAATTGCTTGGTCGCCAAAACGATAATGATAGTGACAGATTGGGTATTTAGCAACTTGTTTTTTACTTCGATAACTTTGACCCTTGCTTTGGTTTTCTAAGTTCTTTGATCTGGGTAGGAATTTCCTATTAAGTGATTGAGATCTACTCCGTGATCTGTTAGAAGAATCTAATGTTAATTGGTGTAACTGACTCTCAATATTTTTCAATCTATCAGAGATTGCGTTGGAAGATTGTGAGTTTATGGACGATATACTAGGTGGATGACCGATTTCGTAAATTTTGTCCGCGGTTTTCAATAAATTATCTATTTCAGTCTCGCTAGTTGCCGCAAGGATTGATTTCACATGTGCAGGTAAACCATTTAGCCATATTTGCTTAAGCAAATCTTTCGTTAGTGCTTGCGAACTACCTGCTAGAGTCTGCAGGTGTCTAAAATACTGTGATGGAGTGAAATCGCCAATAGCTACACCATCTAATATCTTCGTCAGACGTTTATGTTCACTTTCGGTGTGTCTAGTTATTACGGTGTCTTTAATTATGTGGTATTTGTCCGCGGTGGGTGGTGTATTAATTATATCGGTAATCGACAATAAAATATCCTCCGGGAGGGCTGTTAATACGTGATGGTATTTTAAATCATCACTTTTTATTACAGTTATCACGAAGGTAGATTCAACGAGAGCAAACCACATCGCCGGACTACTATGACAGAAATTCGGCATTTTAATACGCGAAATAATGCTGGTATCTAGTTCTGATTTAGGTAAATCCGAATCAGTTTTATTTTGCGGATTTGTCATTTCGATTTGCTTATTTAGAAAAACAAAAATATTTAAAAAAAAATTATGGAATAATTCGAACACCTGGTACTCTCACTTAGAGCATGCACGCACTCACTTTAAATTGTTAAATAATTGTTAAATGCAAAATTTATATATATGCCAAAATTTTATGAAGTAATATTGATTTTTTTTTTTTTTAGGTTAAGTACGCTAAAGAATATATTACCTTTCTATTCAATTTTTATTATATGTTTGTGTGTCGCTCGCTGGTCGCTCGATGAAGGCAACATTTAATACCACAATTGTAATTTCGCATAAAGATTTGACAATTATTTGCTATGTATAATAATTATTATTGCACTCTAAAAAAAATTAAAATATTTAAGGAATTTAACTCTATATAAAAAAAATGTGAGCACTCATCGTTTCATTTTAGTCCCGGTATGAATGAATCTGTTTTTCCATGTGATGGGTGAACTTGTACGTATATGTATGTACATCCAATTATTAATTTTTCTGTAAGAACTGCTGATAAGAAGTTAATTTCTGGTGTGGTTTATGCTGATAAAATCTTGACACAGCATCAATTATTGTTGATCGGGGTACTGGATCATTTTCTGTGGTGTGCCTGATGAATTTGCTGATATGGCCCCAATTATAGATTTTGCCTTTGAAATGTCGTAAACAGATTTTGCCTTTGAAATATCGTAACAGAATAGTGATAATTTCTGCTCGATTTCTGATGAGTTTGCTGGAATGATTGCTGCTGCTTATTGTTACAAATCAAATCCTCCCAACGTGCACGCTGCTCGTCCGACGTCGGGGTCACCATTTGTAGAAGTTAAGTGTGTATAGGATGAGGAAAAGATCAATTCTCCTTTATATTAGTTCCATTTATTAAAAACAACTTAATACTTCTACATTAATTTAATTCAAAAAATATACTCTACGTATTTCCTAAGTGCACGTCTTAACTCTTCACGCGTGCGACCAACAACGACTTAATTCCAACCGGAAACCAAAAAACAAGCGAGCGAGAAGTCAGCTGTAAGTGAGAGGGATGAGGTGACGTGACGAGTTTTTATTTTAGTGGAGCTGAGCTTGCATTATATTATGCATGAAGTTTGGAGTAATTGTATAGCTCGAAATTTTAAATTTTAAAGTCACTATAAGGATCTAAAATTATCAATTAAGAGTGCAAATTATAAGTATTTCAATCTTATTTTGCATTTTTTATCGATAAAACTTTCCAGGCACTTTGTTTCAATCCGTACTGATTTGCCTGAAATGAGTTTTAAACTAACAAATTCAATATTTAATTATGTTTAGAAAGTAAAATTATACTTATTTTAATATTTTCAAAAAAATTTACATAAATATACCTTTATTTTTATTCTTTTAAGAATCGATTCTCGGACGTTCATGTGTTAATCTATATACCGTGCCAACCGAAGTATGAGTAATTAATCATTCTTCGGTACCAACCAACGAGGTAATAACTAAAGAGATGCAATCATATGTACGATCCGTGAACATGAGCGGACCCAAAATTGCCCTGCATTTGTGTATGTTTCACTCCGACATTTTTGGTCTTCGCTGTAAAATCCATATTTAGGTTTGGACAACAAGGTAAGAACTAAACGAGATGCAAATGAGAAAATATCACGTACCCAATTCTAATATATATGACACTGATATTATTTGTACATAAGCCCCGTAAAATGTGTACAACTGTACACAATTGTACAACCTATGCGCAAATTTAATCGCTTTTATTTTATTTAAAACACAATATTAAATATTTAATATACAAGTTCTTTATTTCACTCTAATCTTAACAATTCATTAACCTTCAATTAATCAACTACACTTTAATTATCGCTTAATACTGTACTTTCAATTATCGCAATCTAATTACAACACTTTCGCACGTATATTACTTTCACTTGTTAACACTGCAACGTCTAAGACAAGACTCTTCCTCTGGCGGTGACAGCTGTTATATTTATACCCTAGAAACTCTCCAGATTATTCTGGAGTGTTCTATTATAGAACCTTCTTGTCTATTCTATTCATTCTATTCCTGAACATTCTCGAAGATTCCTTCACCGATTCTCCAAACCTGAAGTTTTTTACTCTCCATTGCCAGTAGATGTCACCAGTTGTCTCTTTCTATTGCACGTAACAGTATTTACTTAATTTGCAAACATGAACGTAAAAAAGTTAATATTAAGAAGAAAAGTTCAGTGGTAGAAAGTTTGTGAGTAATACTTGCTTTGTGCCCCTACGGTTATTTCACGGGTTTTCCTGCGTCAATGCACCAAGCCCAAAACAAACCAAACCTAAGTATGGATTTGACAGCGAAGACCAAGAATGGCGGAGTGAAACATACACAAATGCAGGGCAATTTTGGGTACGCTCATGTACACTGATCGTACATATGATTGCATCTCTTTTAGTTATTACCTCGTTGGGTTTGGATGGTTTTGGGTTTGGTGCATTGACGCAGGAAAACCCATGAAATAACCGTAGGCGCCACTGTGTGCGGTCCGGAACCATAAAAAAACCTCAAGCATAGGGAGTTTTTATAGTTACTGAAACTAAAACATTGTTATTGGCAACCATAATTTGACAATTTCGACTACTCGTGCTGCCATATTGTTGTTGTTACTATAATTTTATCGCATATACATATCTGTCAAGTCAAATTATTTGTCGAAATAAACAAAGTAAGTTTTGAGTTTGTAATTAAATATTGCGAAATTGAAAGTTTTTAAATATTTCTTTATAGGAAATAATGAAGTTATTTCTTAGGTAGTTTTCCGTCCACAAGCTGGGAGCAGTGCGTCTACAGATTCACTGCAGTGGTCCTTTTCCTTCATAATTTGCTAGAAAAACTCGGCCTTTGAGATAATCCGTTATGTGAACACGAACCGGACTGGAATTATCTTCTGTTATGGTCGTAGCGTATTGCATATAGCAATATGCTACACGGAAATACTGCAGCATGTATGGCGGCCCTCAAGTAGAACCACGTACTGAGCGCACCTCGACGAAGCAATGCTTCATCAAGCTCGCGTGACATGCGGGGACGACAGATTATGACTGAAAAGAAGAAGAACTCGTCTCTTTCCGCTGTCAACCACTTCACACGATAGGTACGTGTATAAAATTGAGAAACGAGAAAAGTCTTTAAGTCTTTAAACATCGGACGGATAAACTATTCAGCACGTAAGTCCAAGAGATTTTTTGTCTCTAGTAGAATTATACTTTCATATGATAAGATTATTTCCCTTACCAGCAGGCAAAAAATCAAAGAAAAGGAAAGAAAAAGGGGAAACCAATATTGAGCCCGACAGATTGGCATCTCGCGGGCGCAGCCTATCGTACGTCCATAAACTCTCCTCACAATTTCTATCCACGGTAATTACCGTGTTGCTTGGGAAACAGGGATATACATTTAAATTAGGCTGAACACAAATTGCCACTGGAAAGGAAAATTCACGTCACACACATAAGGTTTGTAGAGAGAAATTTTGTTCGGTCCACGTATTAATATGTGCTTTAATTATCAGAAGGAGATAAAATAGCAGTGACTTCCCTAACGAAAACGGTCATAGATTGTTGAGAATCAGTGATATCGCTTGCGAAAAAGTGAGGCTTGGCTAAGGTTAGTCTTGGGGAAAGGTACCTATAAAATCATCATGGGGTCACCATCATCATCATCAGTCGGATTTAGGCTTAAGTAATTTAGGATAGTGGTATACAAAGTGAACCAGTTAAAAAAAGAAAAAAAGAAAAAACAAAAAAACTTTGGCATCAAATCTAGTGAGGATAGTAGTTGGGATAATTTCGAATTGGAAGGTCAAACACGGCCACCGACAACATCATTAAATTTCCTTAGTGGCGATTCAACAGTCGGGGATGATGAAGAATATGTTTGTAAATGGTAGTTGTTGCCTGCTTCATAGTAATTCAGAATCTACATCCGTTGAATTAAATGATTTTCGTATGATATTTGGAAGTAAGCGACACCATTGAATTCAAATTTTAATTCCTCAACGCAGGCTTCTCGTTTAACTGCATTCCAATACATGTCGCGAGAATCTACAAATTTAAGTGATGCTTGTTTATCAAGTAGTGCATCGAATTTAGAATTTTTGAATGATATGCGACAGGGATTCCATCGAAAAATGCCAGTCAAAAGTTACTTGATTTTTTTTTTAAAAGCTCTCCGGAAGTATTACCGTAAAGGTATATTTTTGTTTCAACGTGATTGAGCGCAGAAGTGCGTGAAGAAAATTTTTTTTTGCAATCGTGCGACGCCACGGTAGAATGAGATTTGATAACGTAAATACTGTTAGGCTAGATGAAAAATTTTGCAAGCTTTTATATTCCTTTTAACAAGTGTAGTAGTTACTGGAAACATCCCAGAGGCGCCTCAGCGATGGAACCAGATCAACAGACATGTAAGTCGTTATTTCCTTATAATTTGTACTCAAGCACTTAATGATCCTAGATTCCAGAAAATTTATTTTGAACAACTAGTATTTTTGCAGATTTAAGTCATATGGTTAAAGTAGTCGTGATAAGTTTTCCCATACATATATATGTAGATCAATGCATAGAATGAATTCACTTTGAATTTTTTTGTGATAAGTTTTTCTCAACACATATATATGTAGATGTAGGCATAGATTGAATTCACTTTGAAATTTTTTTGTGTTTTTTCTTAATACCTATATATGTAGATCAATGCATAGCTTGACTTCACTTTTAAGTTTTTCCTATACTGATAAGTTTTTTTTATACTTACTTGCCGATGGGTGCATGTATTTACGGTCTAGCTCGGAGAGGCTTATGAATTAAAACGGATTATTATAACGAAATGAAGAGATAAAAAGATTTCTTTTTCCTTTCACATCCTGGAGCCCTCTCCTCTAGCATAGGGGTCGTCTAGGTCCGCTCTCGTCTCTCTTAACAGGTCAGCCAAGGGACTTTGGAAAATAGTGCCACCCAAGGTCAATTGGGAGGATGGGGCTGGCAAAGGAAGGTAATAACACCTACGCCTTCCACCCAAACTACAGGTAAGTGACGTAAGGGTCCCTTCAGGACCGAGAGTGTGCTGGCTTGTTTGTTGAAGGCACGAAACTTTTTTTTTGATTATGGGCGATGACAAGCGGCAGGTTATTTCGGGAACTCCCCCACACTCTCCGCCACCCTTAGCCGAGGTGCTAGCGTGCCGCCCTGTGCTATCGCTGTCACCGAGTGATCTGTCAGCTCATGCTGGCAGTTCGGACCTCACGTCCAAGCCAATCACTCAACATAATACCATAACACTTCACCGGCGTTAGTTCGGTACTGGAGTGGAATTATTTTCATGTGAGACTTGAGTGGATGAAGTGGATTGACGTTTACATATTAACAGATTAGTTACTGAATTTTTAGTTTACTACGAAATAAATAATAAATAAAAATTTCGTTATCGTACAAAATGGTGATTTCAGAACTGAATTACAGTACCACTTGATATTTTGCGACTAATTTTTTCGATATAATCTCATCCTTTGCTTCGAACTCCTTCGTGATTTAATGCAATATTTTAGAAATTGTAAAATTATTCTTCTTTCCATGATCAGTCTACTAACTACGAAAAAACGATAAAACCTTGACAGTTTCCAATTAGACAGTTTAACACTTTGCGATTTTTACCATAAAAACTAGTGGAGGAGCGTCCGTGTGAGGTATTGCAATGATTGCTTCCGTAGCATTTAAATTTCAATTAACTATCTCCCTCACAATTTCTGTAAAAAATGCATGTCATCGTAATGTAAATCCTGCTTAATCAAAACAAAATCAATCAGGTCTACAAACATACAAATAAAAAATAATTAAAGCCATTATAAAAAAAATAACTAGAAAGTGGATCATTCGTTCTCCCAGCGAAGTTTGGAAAGAGAATTTGAATACCGGTAATCGGATAATGCGCTGGCGCACTTTAATGTTTACTAATTCACTGAAAAAACAGGTTCCCGTACACCTATCACTTTCCCAGATTGTTGACAACAGCTAAATATTCATATTACAAACTCGTACATTTGTTTCAAAAGTAGCATAATTTTTTTTATATTCATATAAAGCATAATTTGTTTTTTTAGATAAATGATAAAAGAGCTGAAATTTTTCACATGGGACCTTTTTGTTTCTTTTTAAAATGCCAGTTTAAGTTCGAAAATAGGAATAACTCCTTCGGGCTGTCTTACAAAAATTTCAGTTTTTACTATATATTTGCACATTGCCTGAGAGCATAGATTAACCGCACGGGCACCGCAATATATTAATAGTGTTTATATATACGCAATAAGCAAAAGTTCCAGGTGTATTTTTACACGCTACAGCGAACGCCATTTTCAGCTTTACAGATGTTTTGGAGGTATACGAAATAATGTTAATGGCTTATATTAGCTGTATTCATTTGGTTCCGTGTAGTGTTCTGCAAAACACAGGCGATTGCGAATTCAGTTGATTTGTAGAGTGCATAGCAGTGTCGTGTCCCAAAAGCAATCAATGAATAAAATTCACGAAACCATCAAATAAATAAGAAACACTTAATTAATCACGGTGAACCTTCTTCAAATAAGAACAACGCTCAAATTACTTTAAAACATAATTCTTTATTACGAGAAAACAAAATGATCTATCTTAAGAGTACATCAAGTACTCCGAACCGAAACTTGACACTGCAATGACTGATAACTAACGGGCACTCGCCAGACCAGTCATTGGTCTTTTATGCCCCGATATTCGGAAGTACTTTCTTTGCTCACAACGCGGATGTAAACAAACGACAACAACCTTGTCGTTTGTTCTACCGGTTGCAGCACCTGAGTCGCTTAGTAGTAAACAATCGCTTTACATAATAATTACCATGCGAGGTTAATTATTATCGTAATCGTCGATTGCTCCACTAAGCGCTCATCGCAGCCAGCTGTTGGGCTAATCAGCAAAATAACCGACAGTTGCAGAACAATACCATACGAGGTTATTGTTTAGCAATTGCTGATTATTTCGCTAGAATGCGCCCTTGGCTGCTGGAAGAAGAATCTTCCTTATATTGGGCCATAACATCCCTCCCCCCTTGGAAAAACTAGTTTCCGCAGGAAACTAGATCTGTAGAGTGCAACAGTCTTAAAAATTGAAAATATTTTTGGTCTCCGTTCGGTTCAGATTGTTTTACATTTTTCGTTGCATACTTAAATTTTAATTTCCTTTTCTCACGTTTTTCATTTTACGTCATTTCACATCTTTTAATTCACATTTACATAATTTCTCTTATCTTTTTCTTTTCACGTTTAATTTCTTTCTTATTTTCTTCTCACATTTAATTATCTTTTTTAAATTTCTTTCTTATACCTATTACATTTTCTACTTTTCTGCCTAACATTTTCTTTAAACATTTTTTTCTATATATATATATTTCTACATTTTGTTAATTAACTTGGCTCTCTTTTTTTTACATATTTCATTTTTATTTTCCATGATCTTTTTTCCTACTGCCTAAAAAAAAAATTTTTACATTTCTTTTAAGTTCAAAATTTACAACCATTATCTTGAAATCCCTCTACCTAATAAGTTAATTATATCTATTACATAGTTCTTTCTAACCTTAAAATTTTATTATTAACAAAAATGCTTAATTTATTTACATGCATTTTAAAAATATACAATCTTATTTATTGTCTATCTAATTACAAAAATAACAAAAATTAAAAGTTTTTTTTTTTACAAGCATTTATAGCACTTACATATATATAACAAGAAAACTCATACAAAAATTCTATTTAAGGGTATACTTTCTATTGGTGCCCAATACAATTACATTACTACAATAAAATAACTACTCTACTATTCTAATTGTACCAGCTGTTTCCCGACGACGGTTGGTAAATTTGCTGTTTGTAGGTTTGCTGTTGTTGGGATGACCTTTTTTATACTGGAGTCCACTTGTTTGGATAGCCTTGCTTTGGGTTGGCCCGTCAATGGTTTGCTGATAATGGTTCAAGTTTGTTCACTTTTCTGATGCTTCAAGTGGTACACTAATCCTGCTAATACTGCTAGCATTTGATCACAATTAATCCCATTAATTATATGGATAGATAGATAGAATGTTTTTATCTACTCTGTATTGCTGGACAATTTCTTGTTATAAGCGCTGCTTTAATTTTACTATGATTATATTTATAAAAAAAACAACTTTCTTTTGGTCCCGATGGAGTTCTCTCAATTATATTGAGAGTCCACGTGTACTCAAAGATTCTTTTTTTTTGTAATATCATATACTACTGTATATATGTATGTTAGTAGATATACCATATAACAGATCTCTCAACATTAATTTATGCGCTAATAACTCCGCCAGGTTTTCTAATTGTAGCTTTCCAATAAGATTTCGGCAGAAGCTCAAAATTCGTCATCAAGATCATATGTGTGGTCTTCATATACTTTTACAGGCATAGTGCATACTCTGCGCTTGTCTAACGATTATTTCACTCATCTCCCGAGCGTAAGTTATCCGTGGATGTAAGCTTCCGATGCTCAAAGAGGCCAACCTACTTATCCTTATCTCCGGTATCTTATTAATTTCTCGTTACTTTGAGCTCCAGCATCGTCGATTCCCTATATTTCCACGTTCCGTATTTACTAGAGTCGATATTTTGTTTCATAGATATCCTCGTTCTGTTGCCGTCTGTGCTCTGGAAGCATTGAATATGTATTTTGGCGCAGCCGGTTTAAAAAGGTATTGTGTTTTTAAAATTGATATATATTGGGAGTTATGCTTTTTTAGCTACTCCATTTTTTTTATTTTTTGGGAGTTATGCTTTTTTTAGCTACTCCATTTTTTTTTTGTTAATTGTGGGAGTTCTGCTTCTTTTAGCTACTCCATTTACGTTGCAGGTTAAATTAAGAAGTGTTAAATTAAGTTTTATAATTTTTTTTTTTTTTTGGGGAAATTGGTTGTATTTATGTTTTCAATTGGTTTCATCGATTTCACGGTTCAGCCTAAAAGTTTAGTGTCACTCAATGGAAAGTTTCATAAAATAATCATTTTAGCAAATTCGACACTTAGTTGAGTTTCTTTTAATAATATCATTTACATACATATCTGAATCTTATGTCAATCAATGGAACAACTTTTAACGTGATGAGAATATAGTAGCTCATATATGTGTAATTTGTCAGAATAAAATTTTCTGGGGAAAAAACATCACGATTAACGTAAAAGTGATGAAAATTATAATTTTAAAGATTTTGGCGTGATTGTGAATAATTTTACACGTTTCAGCCTAAAGTTTACGAAGTGTTGAGTGTGGTCTTGTGTGTGAACTTGCTCTTTGTGCTTTACTTTTTCTTGTCTCGTTAAGTAATAGGATAAGTCTGGGTTTAATGGCCTTGAATAGAGTTGTTTTCAGTTAAGTACTTCATGCGAAAGATCAGAGGCATCGGGAATGATATTTGTCGGAATGTTGAGTCTAGTCAAGTTGCATATTAATATTTAGTTGTAGGAGACATTCTTCGCCGGGGTATCGATGTTATTAGTATAATAGCTCGGTTATAAAACTTAAATGTCCACAGGTAGGAGTAATATCTTAACTAGGGAAGAATTAGCACGCTATCAGGCCCAGGAAAGGGAATTAGAGCTAAAAACACAGGAACTTAAGGAATGTCAGGCAATATTGCAGAATTATGAACAGGACTGGCAATATATTGGGGAGCATATAACAGGAGAGTTAAAAAAGAGGTGGACAGAAGAAGAGGCGAAGAAATTACGAGAGGAATTGAATGAGAGTGCTAAAAAAGGTACAAAAGGTGAAGCTTTAGATCATTTAGTGACAGCAGCATTCGAAGTTATCCAGAGTCGTGAAATAGAAGCAGAAGAATCTTCCTTATATTGGGCCATAACAGCAGTAGAAAGTTTTGAAAGTATAGAGAAAATAATCAAGGTGCCATGACTTTAATTCTTACAAAACGCTAAGCCTGTCAAACTATGTATCAAGCTCTATTTTAACATTTGGCAAGGAATCAAGTCATGGAAGTTTGATTATTTTCTCTATACTTTCGAAACTTTTTCTACTGCTTTGCATCCTACAAATTATTTATGTTCCCCTGTTTAATTAAAATATGCAGAAAAAGCTTTGAAATCCCTAGGAATTCCATATAGAAATGCTACGGAAAAGTCTGGGAATTCCATGCAAAAATTAAAAGGAAAAACATGATTTCCACGTTTAAATCCATCTACCAATACGTCAAAGACTTGAATTCTCGACGCAGTTCCCTTCGGCCAAAGAAGTTGAAATCCGTGCGCAAATAATACGGATTTAAGAGCAATATATTGGTGTATCGTTACTTTGAAAAAAAAAATATTGGATATATCGGTGTATCGATATTCTTCCAACTATTGGCCATCGCTAGTGCCAACACGGAATTGCCAAAGTACCAAAGCACTACATTACACAATTTTGCCGCTACCGCTGGCAGCAAAATTTCTCTTTCTTTCGAAATAACTCCGCACAATTCTTTAACCCTTTGCACTCGTATGTCGCCGTACAGGCGACATTATGAGTTTTACCGTTGCACTCGTATGTCGCCATATAGGCGACATTAACGGTTTTGCTTATAATTCCTGAACCAAGAGTCGTAGAGAGTTCGTTGATGTTTCCAGTTAATAGCATCGTCCTCGGCTATAAATGGTAGGAATTTCAGGTTCCTGTGGGGGGAGGGAGCGGAGCAAGAGGGGAACAAAATTTCAAAAATATGGCTTGAAATTCCCCATACATTGCAGAAAACGGGGACCCTTTTCCTCCCAAAGCAGACATCCGATTGGATTCATATTCAAAATGGTTCTAGGGAATTACAGCACGGGACGTATAGGGTATTTTTTATTCCGATCTTGATGGAGGGGCAAAGTTCTGGGTGGGGAGCCTTTCTACAGGACTTTCGTTATAGCTCAGCCATTTGACCTCGCTGCATAGGGGTGTGGGTACTCAAACTTCTCCTCAGGATGAGCTCTATCAGTAATTGTACTATATTTTCAAAAATGTACTAAATCAATCCCTCTCCTCCCTATTATGTTGCGAAAATTAATTTTCAACCACCAAAATATCTGTCTGAAAAATTCATTTCGAATTCCAACGAATTATCGATTAATCCAAATTGTGATGTTTTTTTGGCTGTGACTAACATAGACTTTTATATATATATATAATACCAATAAAAAAATTAAATATATAACAATTTTGCATGACCACTGTACGCCATCTACCGGCGATCGATTGGTAATAAGATCACTCATATAAATTTCTTAGTAAAGGTTCTTTGCAACAGTCAAATGAATTATAAAAGTAACTCATAAGTTCAGAGAATCGGAAAAATTTCAAATTTTCAGAAGTAGAAACTTAGAAGAGGACCTGCGCCCCAAGATACAAGTAGGAACTTAGGAGACCGGCGCCCCAAGAGAAAGCTTACACTTTTCGAAAGGGAATCCCTAACTAAACAGAGCAGGATTCTTATGACGCAGGACCTTCAGACTAAAATATATCTGAAGAAATTTTCGAAAAGGATCCACGTTTTCCCGACAAAATGGCAGAAGGACGATCCTTGAATTTTTAGTTAAGTATACTATCGCCATTTTGCGTTTCTTTCGGAAACAGTGAGAGTCCTTTTGGAATTTATTTTATATTTATGATCCTTGAATCCTTCAGCTTCTTTTGAGCCATCTCCCGACAAAATTAATTAAAAAATTTAGCTAATTTTTTTTAAATATGTATGTAGGTATCTGTCTTGTCATATCCTTTGAAAAAAAATTTTTTTTGTTAATGAAATAAACGGAAAAGGATTCTTATGACGCAGGACCTTCAAACTAAAATATATCTGAAGAAATTTTCGAAAAGGATCCACGTTTTCCCGACAAAATGGCAGAAGGACGATCCTTGAATTTTTAGTTAAGTATACAATCGCCATTTTGCGTTTCTTTCGGAAACAGTGAGAGTCCTTTTGGAATTTGAAAAAAAAATCAAATTCAATAAAAAAACCTAAGTTTGCTCAAAACAATACATATGCCTGCAGATCAGAAAATTTACTATTGTTGGCGTGGAAAGACAAACGAGTCGTCACTACACTTAGCAGCTGGGACGTTTCAGGTACTCAACCAATAAATAGAAGACTACGTGGAAGTAAAATGCAAGTAGTAGATAAGCCAATTGTAATTGTTAATTACAATAAATATATGGGAGGTGTAGAGCGAGCCGATTCCTATTCTGCTTCATATTGTTTTCTGAGGAAATCATTGAAATGGTGGCGGAAATTATTTTTTTGGGGACTTGAATTATGTAGTGTAAATGCATATTTGCTATACAAAATAACTCAACATCGCCAAAATAAACGACCGATGACGCATTTGAAGTTTGTTCGGGAACTAGTCGATGGACTGACAGCAAACTACCGACAGGAATCCAAAATTCCTGGAAGACCATCAATGTCAGACAAAGAAGAGCGACTAAACGGCAAATTGCACATTTTGCATAAAAATGAGGGAAAGAAAAAGGACTGTTTAGTATGTTCTAATCGAAAAGTCAAAAGTGGGAGACATGAAACAAGATATATCTGCAGTACATGTACTCGAAAACCAGGATTACATATTGGGGAGTGTTTAAGTAAGTGTGTAAGTTAGTTATTGTTAATGTATGATAGAAGGACCAGCTATCATATGAACGAAGAATGAAGAGAAACGGTGAAGAGGGAGTGGAGATAAGAAGAAAAGTGTGTAGACATGTCATGATATTGAATGGAATGTTTGTTATGTTTGGGGGGAGGATAATCCTACCGGTTTCGGAGATAACGGGACTTTAAGATATTTTGGTATGTTTTTATAGATCACCCTGTAATTTCTGAACTTTACACCCTATGATGATTATTTAAAATTCGTTAGATAGATAATCGTTTGGCCTTTCCAACAGTCTTAAATTTGTCCCCCTACTCTTCTCCGTTTTGAAGTTATGGCTCAACAAAGTCAAAATTTCGGAATTTTAACTGCTTTTTTTTTATTTAACTGCTATTTTTATCGAAAAACTCGTTATCAACACCAATTTTTCATACTGGATTTAAGAAGCCCAACAGATTCCCTTTAAAATTACCTATCACACTCTTTACCCTAAATGTAACCCTTTCTGCGTTTATTACACTTTTTCTTAAGCATATCCAGCGAAAAAGTTCAATTAGTGCCAGAAAGTAGGCAATTATCTTTTGGAAATGAGCTTTTGCAGCTTTTTTTTTCAGGTTTTGAGAGAATAATTGAGGTGGGAGAGAAAGATAACCGGAGGTGGGAGAGAAAGATAACTGGAGGTGGGAGAGAAAGGATTAGTTGCGAGAGAAAGATAGGATGAAGATGGAAAGAAAATATTATAGGGAAGACGCAGGGGAGGCAGGTAGAAAATTGAGAGCGTATCAAATAGGCGTAGCCCTTATCAGCTTATCAGCATATCAGGGCGCTCTATCCACGAACCGACTGTTCGAAGATAGAAATTACAAAATTTTTAATTGAAATATTACGGGGCAACATTTTGTTGGTATCTATGGGAAAAGGATGGAATATTTTGAGACTGCATTTCCGTTTTTCCGTACTAACTTCTTTTAGTGAATCTAAGCTGTAATAGTGGGGCTCACCCCCCCCCCCGGTATGTAGATCACCTAGATTTTTTTCGCGAGGGGAGGGGAAATATGCTAAAAAAATCAGAAAAAAATCACAATAAATGTACTTATCAAGACCTTTCCAATGAGTGCATATTTTGCATATTCGTAATGTACTCGCCGAGACCTTTCCAAAAAGTACCCACATGGCCGGGTGGGGGAGAAAGTAAATATCTTAATTGTTTTGCAGGCCTAACCCTTGAAAAATGATAAAATTCGCAAATTTTCGCGGGAGTTGTCGCAGTTAAATGCCAGTCAAATTTGAAAGAAAGGCCCCAATCCATCCAAACAAATTGCCAGCGATAGAAGAGATAATCTGGAATTGAAAAATCCCCCTTTTTTCGAAAAATCGCAAGTTTAGTACTTCGAAATTCGAGAATCGAAAAACGCCAAAAGATGGCCACCATAAATATGTACCATGTATTAAAATTTCATCGAAATCGGTGTAAAATTATGGGAGTTCTGAGCATATCCAATTTTAGGTACATAACCACTTTGACACCTCCCACCCACCACCCCTTTGGTAAAAATAAAAAAAAAATCCATCAGCCAATAGTGTTTCGAAAGGTCTATTAGCGTTTTATGTTTCATATCGAACAATTGTAATTTGAGGAAAATACAGGTATGTCAAAAATTGGGTGGGTTTCCACCCCCCACCATAAAACTACCCCCCCTTGGAAAAAAAATTTCTTCTACGAATTATAAACGTTAATTAGACGAAGCGAATAAAAAAAACCGTTTCCCGATCCGAGATAACCCTACCAAGTTATGGCCATTAGCAAATTAGAAAATCTAGTACTACACTTTGAATAGAAAACGATGTAGTACTAAAAAAAATAAGTATGCACATCGAAAGACCTTAGCGTCTCGATTACGCTCACGGTTTTTGAAAAAAATCGAGCATAAACTGCGCCCCCTGCTGGAGGTCAAAGTTTGTTCTAGTACATTTTGAAAATTCTAGTACACCATCGGAAAGCTAATTTTTTGGTAAGAAGTTTGAGTACCAACACTTCTATACTCCCAGAACAAATAGTTGAGTTATAATCGACAGAAAATTTACCGCCTAATTTCCCCCCCCCCCCCCTACCCCAGGGCGGAATAAAAAGTAGCCTATACCATGCAGGGCTGAATTATCTAATAGGAAAATAATACCCGAACAAAATCGCCCGGTATTTTTTTTTTATCGAACATGAAAAAAAATTCCGAGTAGACTGGTAGCCTTCTCAATTATAAATACGAGTGCAAAGGGTTAAATGAGGCTTTTTGCATTCTTAAGTATTTGTAATCGAACCTCATCACTTCTTCATCGGAACTAGAGAACATTTGGATAAAATCTGCCGCTCCCGGTGTGAACACTTTATTTTGCCGCGTTCCACCGCGCCGCGCTATTTATTATCGATGACAACTTAATTTTGTCATATTTTCTTAATTTTTGTTAGCAATGATATAACCAAAAAATGCCTGTAATTATTAAATTATTAAATTTAGTAGCCTGGAGTACAGAACATAATTAAATTAACTTACCACAAATGAAATACATAAACAAAATGCAATTGCAAAAGAGCACAAGCAGCAGATAAAAAAGAAAAAATCCCCAAAGCAAGCGGTCAGAAGAATACACAGAATTTTTTTTTGTAAAAACAGACGGAAAAGCAAAAAAACAAACAATAAGCAAAATTGACCGAACAACTGGTTACACACAAAGTTACAAAAAAACGATTAGAAATTAATACACAAAACTAATTAAACATGGAGGCAGAGCTGGGCAAGTACCAAAAAAAAAGTACTTAAGTACAAGTACCGAAGGCCTGAGTACTTCAGCGTAAGTACAAGTACCGCATGTATGAAAAGTACTTGTAACTAAGTACTAAGTATATAAAAAGTACTGAGTACTTTTTGAAGTACTTTTTAAAGTACTTTTTGAAGTACTTTTTAAAGTACTTTTTTAGAATCTTTGTACGTTGGCTGTAACATAAGGAAGTTTATTGAGTTCAGTTGATAGATATTAATAAATCAATATATTTTGAAAACTATAGTATGTATAGTAACCAGTGTCTACTATTTATAGTTTTTTATACTTTCCGACGCTGCAGGTAGAGTAAAACTTTCACCTCTCATTGCTACACTCACAAAAACTATTATAAGTCCGCTCAAGCACCCATTAACGCCTCCATTAATGCATAACAATTCTAAGGAAAAAATTTCCAGTAAATTTCTAAGAAAAAATTGAGGCCTTCCCTACATCAGGTCGAGGCATCGTTGATTTTATATTGGAGCGAGGCATTGCTTTCTTACCCTTGGTTATGTGAACTGACGTATATAATATAGACTGCTTACGTTTCTATTTCACGTGGGCACAATTGCTTGTGTCAAAAAGGGTTCTTACGCGCGGGTGCCAACATTGAAAAAATCATTGGCGGGAAGTTGAAGAGTAAGCACGCAGCTCGGGAAGTGATTTTAATAAAACATTTTATTAAACAGTTTTTGTTAGTAATAAAACCCTAAATGATTAAATTAAAAACATTTATTTTGACGAATCCACTAATTTATTTGTCGATTTCAGTTCACTCTCAGTTGGTACTTGGTGCTTAGGTCGAAAGAGTCAGCAATATAGAAGTAAGCCCATTTTTTGCAATCCATATTATACATGTCAGTGGTTATGTCATCAAGTCGAGGCATCGTCGATTTTGTATTCGAGCGAGACGTTACTGGTTTTTGTTCTACTTGCCCAGTCTTGTGTGCATGTTATTAGTTTGTCTAAGGTTCTGCCTTGACGCGTGAGTGTGGCACATTCTTTGACAGTTCTTTGCGTGCTTTAAAACTCAACAAAAAAGGAGTTGCGCTAGAGATTGTATTTGATTTTTACGAAGAGCTAGATATGTGTAGGTAGTTAATAGACACAGAAATACCTAAGTAAAAATCTTGGTACTTAAGTACAAAACTAAGTCTTAAGTACAAGTAAATAGAAGCAAGTACTTATGTTCAAGTACTAAGTAGGGGCATTTCAAAAGTATTGAGTAATAAGCCTTAAGTAACGAATATGTACTTTAAGTAGTACTTAAGTCTTTTTTACTTAAGTATTGCCCAGCTCTGCATGGAGGGCAGACACGCAAACTGAGAAATCTTCTTCTTCCCATGATGCTTGTAGTATTGACACAAGCGATCCAGATGAAAAATTTTTCGATTGCCTTTTTTGCCATGCTGAGATGAAGTAATCTTCGCCTGGCCAATGCTTCAAAGTTGCAAAGCACGTGCCCGGGGTTTCATGAGTATCTTGACAGAAGCGGCAGGATGAAGTCTCAGCCAAGCCCATATTGTTTAGGTGACACAGTTCTTTTGTTTTTCGATAAGCTATTAGGAATGTAGAAATGTCTCGATCCTAATTGCGGTTTTGTAGATGTTCCACCAATGTTCTGTTGAAGCGCTCTACCATGCCACCAGATTGTGGGTGTAGAGGAGTTGTTCTCGTTTTTCGTATTCGCAGCATTTCACACATTTCCTGGAAGGTTCGTGATTCGAAGTTCCATCCTTTTTTCGAATAAATGAGGCACACCAAACCTACCGACCCAGTTCCTTATTATTTGTTTCGCAACTGCGCTTGCCTCTTGATTAGGGATTGCATCCTCATATTTAACAGTTGCCGCTATCCTTTTCTGGAGAAGATCCAGTGATGTCTACCGCTATCCTTTCAAATGGGGCTGCGATATTATACTTATGCATTTCTCCTTTACTTCTGTGTGGCAGCCATTTGCAAGAGGCACAGATGCAGTGTATCTGCGGAGCCACTCACATTTGTAGCCAATAAAACCTTTTCTCGTATTTTAGATATTGTTTTATTCACTCCCAAATGTCCTTCAGAGGTTCACTGAGATTTGTTCTAAAACATCGTTAACCTTTGATGCTGGCACGACTATTTGCATTCAGAATCATTCACCGTTAGTTGTTTCCCACTTGCGTTTTAATATACCACATTCAACATGAAGGGAATTCCATTGAGCCCAGTAGCTGTTCAGCTTCTCACTCCTCTCCGAAATATCTTTCCATTCTGGGCTTTCCATGTCTTCTTTCTTCCACCCGGATGCAATGTTTGCATTCAAGTTTTCATGGATGTCATGAAAGGTTGTCTGCATTTCCATGGATACGATCTTTTCGGTGTTGAATTTCAAAGTTATAAGCTTGGAGTTGCTCTATTAATCTCCCAACTTTTATCACTCAGGTTTCTTAAAGTGTAAAGGCCATTTCAGTGCAGCATCGTCAGTGCGGAGGATAAATTTCTGCCCGTAGAGATATTTATGGAAATGCTTTGTTGAGTTTACAATGGTAAGTAACTCTTTCCTTGTAGTACAATAATTTCTCTATGATTTTAAAAGTGTTTTGCTATAATAAGCTACTGGTTTTTTTTACCATTCTCCTCCTGTGAAAGCCTACCAATATTGTTGGCATCCGTATCCAATATAAAAGTTTTTCCCAGCTTCAGATAGTGAAGTACTGGAGTTTCACAGAGATATTGATTCAAATTTTGGAAACTCTCGTTACCATTTATCCGTCATTATGAACGGCTTTCAAAAATATTAGCTTGCTTGAAACTTTTGCTGCGGTTGCGCGTGCAGGTTTTTTAAGATGTTGCTTAAATTTGTACGGTAAGTATAAATCTAAATTCTTCAAAATTCATAGTTGTGTTGTTTATTTTTATTTTACTTGTGAAATAATAACCTAAGTATGTAAATAACTCCATAAATATTTCCTTATAAAATTTACATGTTGCTAAAGATTTCAAAGTTATACCGTTCAGTGGGAGATATTGCTTTCCTCATATAGGCATCCTTTATCTTTATAAGGGAAGTCACTTGCATTAGAATTTCTTCAAAATGGTCACGTCATAAGCGCAAGAAATTTATTTAAAAAAATTCATCTTCAATACGTATTTCTTTCATTAATTTATTTACGGCTCCACTACACTCTTTATTTGCTATCCATTTTTTCGCCCTACACCTCTTCTTTTTATACTCTAGCTGAAATCTGTAGCGTATATACTATATACTAAGTTTGTCACTACGTTTGTAACACATAGAAATATTAGGGTAGAGCAAAATGGATTGGACACTCATGCATAATATTAAAAATTATTTTGATTTTTGCATGTCCGTCCGTCTGTCCATCCATCTGTCTGTCTGTCTGCCCGCAAGATAACTTGAGAACGCGTATACGTAGAAAACTGAAATTTAACATACGGACTTTTTAGAAAAAAAGTAAATTTAAGTTCGAAAATGGGACAAATCAGGTAACTGCTTCGTAGGGTTTCCATATAAAAATTTTGTTTTTCATGCCATATGTGGACACTGCCTGGGAACTTGTCCACGTAGACAGCTGAAATTTTGTACACATCCTTTTCATAAAAATAGTAAATATAATTTCAAAAATTGGCTAAATCGGAAAACCTCGTCTTGGTGTTGTCAAATAAAAATTTAGGATTTTTACGTGTACTGTAAAAACGCTCGGTCCTAGACATTTTTATTGTAGAATACGAAATCCTATAAAATTGGTTATAATCATTTTTTATGTCCGACGAACCGTTCTAGAAATAAATGCGAAAAACAACTTCAAAAGTCAAAATTGCACAGATGGGTGACCCTACGTTTTTTCTTACAGGCATAGATCTAGGGTATCATAAGAATTGGCTTTAGACCAATTCTAGCTTTTTTACTTGTTCAGATTTTTATTACGATTTTTTATCAAAATTAATGCTAAACAAGCGACAACTTGCACTTCCGGATCATCGAAAGACTTCACAGTTTAGCTGGAGACTATTGACAACAAAAGCGGCACGCACAAAACCTGCTGCATGCGTAACCACATTGGCAATTTTTTTTCGAAAGGTAGCAGCTTCTGAGGTGCGAGCAAATTTATTCCACTATGTGTAAGTGAACACCACTACACTTTTGCAGCTGCAACCTTAACTGCGCAGTAGATGGATCAGTTAAAAAAAATCCACAACTTCTATAGACAGAGGCTACTTGAAGTCAGTCAACCTAGTCTAAAATATTTTACACCGGGTTATTTTTTATAAATTGTCATTTAGCATAACACTTGCTATTGTGTTTTCGAGATTGTCACACGAATTGTTATTATAAAAAAAACAATAATGTACGTGTAATCGTTTGTATGTATGATCTACTTATATCTTAATTTGCAGTACCTCAAGATTACGTGTCGTGTTCAATAAATTATGTATTTTAAGTTTGAGAGTAATGGATATAAATTTGAGATCAAACTGTTTTAATTCAAAGTATATAGTGCGGCGTGCGGTCGTATATTAAACTCATTTCACAATATCCGCGCACCATTCATAAAGCTTTCCGCCTTTTCAATCATCACAATCCGCCACGTTACAGCAAACCGACACAACACAAGTTGTCATATCAACGAATTGATTTTTAACTAAATTGGCTAGTTTTCAATTTCCATACTGTAAATAGAAAAAAGGAGTAGAGTAAAACTAAACTAATGGAATCAGCAATTTGGGAGGACCGACAAGTAAAATTTGATATTCCGAATTTGTAAGCTTTGCAGAAATTAACATGAAAATTAAATAATCCTTAAATTTATACAGGCAATATCATTTACGTGGGGGTGAAAAGGGTCTGATTGCGATTGATTACATCGAAGATAGCAAAGGAAATCCTGGGGAAACTGGAAAAATACTTGCCACTAATTTAAGATTAATCTGGTACTCTCTTATTAACAAGAAGTTTAATTTATGTAAAACAATTTTGTGAATTTACTCTTCAAATTCTTATCTTCATTTATTTATTAGCAATAGGATATTCAAGGGTAATTACGATGTCAACGAAAACAGTTTTTTCCAAGATACGGGGAACAACACAAGCACTGTACATATTAGCAGCAGGGACAAACATGCGTTTCGAATTTCTGTTTACAGATACATCTTCTCTACAACGTGAACGAATTTCTGTATTTTTACCGGTTTTTGATATTTACAGGCGAGAGAAATGAGCACTTAATTATGACCATGCATAACTCTTTCATATGAAATTAATACAGAATTTACCAACAAACCACCCTATATCGCGAGTTGAAACTCCGCGGGCTTATCGTGCAGTCAGGGCAATTGATTGTCCTTCCGCAGGAACAAGTGTACAGCAGCTTGAACGGAGTATGGAATTTGTCCAGTGACCAGGGAAACCTAGGTTCATTTATAATCACAAACATCAGATTAGTTTGGTTTGCTGATGTAAATGAGACTTTTAATATAAGCCTTCCCTACATGCAGATAGCGATGGTACTTTTAACACAAAATTTTGAAAGTTATACATAGATAGTAGTTAAAATCTAGTGTTGTTTCAGATAAAAATTCGAGAGTCAAAGTATGGACCAGCATTAGTTGTGCAAACGATGGAAACTGGCGGTGGCTATGTTTTGGGATTTCGCATTGATCCGATAGAGCGGCTTACGGAAATTTATAAAGAACTCAAATCGTTATACTCTATTTACAGTGATACACCAAACTTTGGTGTCGAATATCAATGTAAAGGTGCAGCAAGTTTACAATCATCGGATGATGAAATTCTGGTAGATGATTTTCAAGAAATTGATGCTGTACAGGAACGAGAAGTAAATTCAAAACTTAACGCTTATCTGGCTGAAGGCTCCTCACTTTCAGGCCCTAGAGAGCCTTTTTATTGCAAAGAGCTTGGTTTTGCTATGGAGAAGCTTCGTGATGGTTATAAAATAAACGACCTATGGGAAGTTATTCCATCTAAAGAGTAAATTATGTAGCTTTTTTTACATAAAAGTTAGTTAACAAAATAAATTTAAAGTACATAAAAGTTAGTTAACAAAATAAATTTAAAGTATTTGAATCAGAAGATTGCAAAATCTTATAGAGTATTATTAGTTGGAAAAAAACATAACTAACATTAAAATAACAATAAAAACAAAAATTAAAGTAAACAAAAAAACAACAAAGGATCAATAAACCTTGCCGCATTCACAATTCAGAGTGGAGTAGAGTGAGCTTTGAAGCTTACAAATTGGAACTTTGAACTACTACCATGTAAATGGCGTGGAAAAAGCTCCATATACTTCTTTTTATCATAATAACATGTTTTAATATTATTTATTTATTATATATATTATTTATGAATGCTAATAAATAACAAGAGGTATTTTTTGCAAACTTCATGATTTAAAATCCCAAAAAATTACGTTAATTTTTATCTAGTTCTGTTTTATATCCTTGACGCCGTATCATACGCGTTTACAAAATTACAATAGTGCAAGAGACCGTATTTTCTCTTCAGTAGCTGACCTGGTAGGAGCTATGTATCCGGATTTAGACCATGACAAGAAAAAGAAACGATCCACTGTTCGTTGGCGCGAATATTGTCGACGAATCAAAACTGAGCGAAAGAAACTGGCCTACATTTCAGTGGCAATGCCAGAGGACATTCTACCATACGCCGAGGTTTTATCCGATTTCACCGGCCGTGCAAAGTTTAATGGATGCTGAATTAGAACGCATGCTATTATTGGGTGTGATAGAGGAGAGCCAGAGTCCTTGGAGCTCTCCAGTTGTTCTAGTGAGGAAGCCTGGAAAGGTTCGGCTGTGTTTTAACGCTAGGAAGGTCAACTCTGTTACTAAGAAGGACGCCTATCCGCTGCCGCAGATAGACGCACTTCTGAGTCGACTTCTTCCAGCAAATTACATTACCAGCCTGGTACTGAAAGATGCTTTTTGGCAGATCCGGCTAGACACTGATTCCAGAGAGAAGACCGCGTTTACCGTACCTGGTCATCCTCTCTATCAGTACACCGTGATGCCCTTTGCCCTATGCAATTCTTCTCAAACTATGTGCCGCCTTATGGATAAAGTCATTCCCTTTGATCTTCGTAAAATGTTCTGGTCTACTTAGACGATCTATAAAAACTGTCATCAGACTTTGACTCTCATCTCATGTTACTATCCCGGGTAGCGGATTGTCTGAGGAAGGCTGGCCTTACTATCCGTCACCTAAAACTATTCGGCAGGTCCGACGCCAACTAGGTATGGCGGGATGGTATCGACGATTCATTCCGAACTATGCTGATCTCACTGCCTCAATTACAAACACCTTGAAAAATCCCAGTCGGTTCCAATGAACACCGGATGTCCAGACGTCTCTGGAATTCGTGAAGCGGAAACTTACTCGTTGTTAGTGGGTCCAAACTTCACCAAACCATTTGTTATCCAGTGTGATGTGAGCCAACAAGGTATTGGTGGAGTGCTGATGCAACTAGATGACGATGGCCACGAGAAGTCAATATCCTACGTCTCGAAAAAGTTGAACTCAGTACAGCGCAATTATACCGTCACAGAGCAGGAATGCTTAGCAGCTTTATTAAGTGTGCAGAAGCTCCGACCCTTCATAGAGCTTATGCCATTTAAGATAGTGACCGATCATGCAAGCTTGAAATGGCTGATGTCTCAAAAGGACCTCAGCGGTAGACTTGCCCCGTGGAGTCTGAAGCTTCAGGGTTTCGACTTCACTATTGAACACCGAAAAGGAAGCCTGAACGTTGGCTCTGATGTGCTGTCACAAATTCACTGTGACAGCCTGACACCTTCCGAAGATCCTGGCCCAGAAGTTGACCTCAGTTCTCCATATTTCAATTCTTTGGAATATGAGGAGCTAAGGCAAAAGGTTAAATCAACTTCTGACAAAGTACCAGATCTCTGCGTCAGGGATGACTTCGTTTATATTCGAACTGTTCCAAGAACAGGTGATCCGATCCAGGAGGAAAAGGCTTGGAAGCTTTGGATTCCACGAGAGCTTGTCTCCGATACTATTGCAAGAGCACATGATCCGCCACTAGCTTCACATGAGGGAATAGGGAAAACCCTGGAAAGTTTACGACGACGTCTGTACTGGCCTAGTCGATGTCAAAAACTACGTCGGCGTCGCTGGCGTGTGTAAAGAAACCAAGGGCACCAATAATATTCTTAGACCACCAATGGGAGTTCAGTCTGTGCCAGACAGACCTTGGCAAAGGATATATATTGATTTCTTAGGTCCATATCCCAGATCAACGATTGGAAATGTCTGTATATTAATAATCCTTTACCATTTCTCCAAATTCCCGATTCTGAAACCAATGAGGAAAGCATCTACTCTTAATGTGTGCCAATTTATTGAAGCAGAAGTGTTTCATACATTCGGAGTGCCGGAGACGATAGTCTCCGACAATGCGGTTCAGTTCTGTTCTGCTCAGTTTACCAAACTCTTGGAAAAGTATGGCGTCAAGCACTTGGGAACAGCATTCTATTCACCGCAAGCCAACGCGTCAGAATGAGTGAACCTATTGTCGGGGATTAGAGCCTACATCCAGAAGGAGCACACTAAATGGGATAAGAAGCTGAGCCACATTGCTACCTTCCTTAGGAGCTCCATACACCAAGCAACTGGCTTCTCACCTTACAGAGTACTATTCGGCCAACAAATGATTGACCACGCGAGCTCTAATTCCATCCTTAGGAGCTTAGGAATATTGAGTGAACCACTAAGTGTAGATTCTGAAGATAAGCTAAGATTGATCCGTGCGCGAGCGCAGGAAAATATGAACTACGCGTTCGAACAGGGTTCAAGGGCTTATAATCTTAGAGCAAAGCCTGTTAGTTTTAGAATTGGTCAAGAGGTATTCAGACGGAATTTCATACAGAGTGATTTCCAACAACAGATTAGTGGACAGTTAGGACGTAAATTCTTAAAGTTTAGTAAAGTTTAGAATTAAGGCAAGAAAAGGAAACTCCCTCTACGAGCTTGAGGATTGTCTATCACGCAAAGTAAACCACAGGATGCCAATGTGTTGCTTAGGACCTACCCAGCCTAGCGGTCGGTATACCTCTTGCTAGTAGACTCACTTTTCCACACGCCCTCGCCTGACAATGCATCAGAACTCCTCCCACATTGTACCCTACGGAGGTTATACCGCCGTAGGAGTCCCACTTGCACAATGAAAATTTTAATATCGGCAATGTACATACCTTTACGATGACTTGGGGGCACACCCTTGGACGAGTGTGAGACTGCGATCGGAGTGAGATATCAGGAGCGGAAGAGGCTTTGCAATCGGTTGGTTAGGTTACTGATTGTAGAGGCTTCTCCGACTCATCTTGGTGGAGAAAGACAGAGGGGCGCTGGCCGACTGGATTCTTTGGGTTGCTAGCCTGTTGGTGCACCTCTGGCTTTCAATGCCAAGACTGATGGCAAACTCTGTTCAAGGACTGGCGGACTTCGGAGATGTGTCTCCGACTCAGAATGCTCAGCACCGTTTGAGCAAGCCTTGGACGATCTTCTTCGTCAGTACAGCCTCCCTGTTGGAAATGCTTTCATGGGTCGTGGGTCAAGTCTCACATTGGGCGCCTGCAGCGATGAGGCCTATGTTTTAATACCGGCTAGCTCAGTTGACCATTTTTCAGTATTGTCTGAACAGCTGGTGGACTAGACAACCCTACCCTGTTATGGTCGTAGCGTACTGCAGGCAGCAGTATGTTACCCGACGGCTAGCAGCAGCACACAGCGTGGGCCACATGGCGAATGTGCTGCTGACGAGACTCGACGAGACGATTCAAGTCTGACTGGGACAAGTGCCCGAGAAAATTGGAAGGAGAAAAAGAAGAAGAATCCTTGAGGAAAGGAAGAAAAAATGTGATTTTTTCGAGAAAGGTGTGGAAAAAAGTTTTGATTGTAATTACAGACGAAAAGTTTAGTTAAAAAAAGGCAAACAGGAGCATGAAAAATAGAAGGTCTGGACGAAGATATCCAGCCAGTGAAAGGCTTATCGCTCAGAATTCCTTAGATAATATGGGAATAAGAATCGGCATCATCTGGAATTGCAGAAGCTTGGAAGCTGTTGGGCAGATTATTAAAAATAAAGCCGACGAATTTGAGAATTGATTCGATAACTTCAAAAAGCAGTCCGTCAATCGGCTGAAATTCCTGTAGCAGAACCTTGTAGCTGAAATCAAAGAGGGGCATCGCGTAATGGATCAAGGTGAAACAGTAAATTGATTACGGATATTAACCTACATACCCATATGCGGAATTGATTTTGATGAAAAAATTTATTAAGTAAGCCTTAAAAATTATCGAAAATTTAGAGGTCAGGCATAACGTGCTAAAATGAACAGATCATTATGAATATCTATGGCAATAGAGTGAGTTCTTGAAAATATCTCAACTGTTGAGATTGAGACTCCAATACATTACCTCCATGCAAGGATATGAGACAAAGTCAAAATAATTACATGAAAAATGTTTTTTTTATTTTAAATTAAATAATCATATAATATTTACCTAAATTTTAAACGCAATAATAAGATAATAATTTCTTATATTTTGATTGAGATAGTTAGATAACCTTTTTATTACATCTCAAATAAGATAAGTACATTTCCTAGATTCTAATTGAGATATGTAGATGACATTATTCTTACACTTCAAAAGAGAGATCACGGCTATTCAATGACCTATTCCTCGGGTTAAATGAAAGATCAGGATTATTCGATGAAAATTTAAGTCAAAATTGAAATATTAAATATGAAATTTATGTTATTCAGATCAATTTTAAATCTTTATTTGTATATTATAGTCTAAACTATTATTCATATTTCATAAGAATTGTTCTCAAAGCTTAACCCCAGGGAACCACAGTACAACTTTTGCTTTCCTTGCTATTCTTGTCATTTCAGCAGTACCTTAAGGATGAGACTCCAGAAGGCCTTCTAGAGAAGAAAACTTCACCAGGTTACATGTAGGTAACCTTTCCTTCGAGATCGTTCATTCATGTTAGGGCGAGAGTGATAATAATTGTATTAAGAAGCTTTTTTTTACACGCAGTAAGCGTAAATTTGGGCTAGTAAAGTACTATCAGTAGCGATTTAATTGATAGCATAAATGTAGGCTTAGAGCAACACTTTTACTTTACTTTTGTCTGTCATAGAGACATCTATTTTGGGATGTTCAAAGATTTCTTACGGATTTTTTCAAGTAACCCTAATCCTATATAGGCTGAAAATTCCGCACATACTTATATTGTTGTATACTTAGCATAATAGCGTATTTAAAATGATTGGACTTGTAATATTGATTAATTATACGTGACATTTATAACGTAATGCTCCGACACGTTTTCTTTCTTCCTTCACCCTCCTGGAGCCCTCTATGAACGAAGGTTGAAAAGGTCCGCTCCTCTACTCTATCTTCAGATCCACAGTGCCGCTCAGTGTCGATTGGGTGGATGGGGCAAGGCAGCGGAAGGCAGAATATTTGCGCCTTCAAGTAAGTATGTGGTAAGTAGTGTAAAGGTCCCTTCAGGACCGGATGTGTGTGACACAGCGGCAGGTTTTCGTGGAACCTCCCCACACTTTCCGCCAATAGCCGAGGCGAGCTAGCGTGCCGCCCTACAGTCAACGCTGTCCACCGAGTGATCTGTCAGCTCATGCTGACAGTCTGGACTTCACGTCCAAATCAATCACTCGTCATACTACCATAACACTCTTTACTTGTGAAATTTCGTGGTCCGGGTTGCCGGAAGAAATTTTGCGGTGGATTATTTGATTGGAATCGATTTCTGGGTCCGAACTTTAAATGGGTGTTACCAGAGCTTGTATGCATTGGCTCGAGTTTAGGTAGAATTGGTTTAATTGGAAAATTATTTTGTCTTTGACTGAAAGTACTCGGAATCTGAACAGGTGGATTATTATTATTTGTTTGTACTTGCTGTGGAGCGGGATATTTGCTAAATGTATTGGGTCTATTCAATGGATAAAAGAAATTGTTGGCTGCTGATGAGTGAAGTTTTTATATTACGGATTGGGATCGTTTATTGGCCTTGTGGGGTTTTTTATTATCTGTTTATTTCCAATTGATTCTGACCTAATATAGGAGATATTCTGCTCTTTAATGCAGTAAGAGAATGCAATAGCTAATGATTCAGGTTTCATGGCTCGAACTGTGGAACCTAGTGGTTCTCTTAAACCAGTTGAAAAGGTATTTAGGCACATTTCCGAATACAAATTACTTTTTGCATTTATAACATTTACATCTTTTTCGTGTATCTGGCCGCTAAAACTTCCACTATTTAGCTATAAAACTTTTCAACTGTTTTATTATTTTGTCGTATATTGTGGAGATCTTTAATTAAAGAAGTTTCATTACGTTTATCCGAATAATGCAATATGAGGTTATTTTTTATTTGGCTCCAATCGAGTGGTGTCCCGTACATATTCAGGACCTCATTGGCTGGACCTTCTATTTTATTTCTAGTTGCTTGGAGTAATATTCGACCGTAGGGTGTACCGTTTAATAGACTTAACACAAGTAAAATTTCTTCTATATTACATTTTTTAAAAAAATCATAGAACAATCTAGAATTACCATCATATTTTGGCAAATCCTTTATTGCGTCTGGCACTTTAAGAGAACTACGTATATCGTTGATTTGTGCAACTGACGGATTAGCAGTTGCGTTTGGAGGATTTATTTTTAAATTATTAGAACTACATAATTATTTCTGATTTATTAAGAGAATTAGGTTCACACTGATTACTTTTACTTTCTAATGGTTCTAATTTAAATTCGCACTGATTAATTAATCTTTCTAATAAATGTGGATTTTCAAACTGATTAGGTACTTACACTTTCTAATAAATCTAAATTGGATTCACTTTTATTAATTATTTTTTCTAAATATTCTAACTTGTCATACGATTTCCTAGAGAGATTTGACAATCGTAACTCAATTTCGTTAATTTTTTTGTTAAATTCTTCCGAATCTGTTATATTTAGGAAATTATAAAATTTTTCAGCACTTTGAATATTTTTAATAATTTCTTCGTAAGAACTATCACTTTTACTTGAATATCTTAATCTAGAATTGAGATTCTTAGAACACCTATATGGACTTGAATTCGGCTTGAAGGTTTTAGATTTAGAAAACATTAAGGAATATTAATTTTAAAGGAATATTCAATAATTTGACTTACATGCCAATGATGATAAAAACCTTCATCATTTCCATCAGGATTTTCTAAAACACGTAGGTTTCAGTTTTGGTAATTTTGGTTATGCCACTAATCACAAGTAATCCGTCAGCACTGTAGAATTATATTTCGTTTTTCTACAAGACACACAACAACACTAATTCGTTCGTTTTATAGAATGGAAAATTTAATCGCGTTATCCGTCAATATACTGTTGGCGGTTACAAATTAATTCAGCGATAATCCATCGCGAATACTTGCGAAAATACAATCGATCCCTTTTTTAAAACGAACGGGATACATTTTGGTGCCAGTTACGTTCTAACCCTTTTAAGTTATTAAAAAAAATAAAATAAAATAAAATAATATTACAATGAAAGACTCGACTGGTTAGAACACTCTTACTTTATTTTATAAAAAACACCTTACAGTCCAACTAACAAAACCTGCATTTAATTTGATACCTCGCTTATAAAATCTCTTTTTGCTGAGGTTGCGTCCAGCGATATATTTGTTATTTCCTCTATGTGAAAATTATGAACCCGACTTTACAGAATGTGGGAAAATGAGAATTGCAAAATTATGATGATCAGCATTTTTGTCTTTAAGGAATGAATTTGGAATTTGGAAAATTATGATATGGAATTTATGAATATAGATATAGATGAATTAGGTATAAAGATGTTTTGATGCGTAACTCCGTAACAATGTTAGTTAGTTAAAGTTAGAGCCCTTACCACTGGTGGGGGGAGTTCTAAAAGAAACTACCTGTTTGGTGACTGAATTCTAAGTAACTCTTTATTCAATTTTACTCTATATTTATATAAATTTTACCTTAAAGAAAAGTTATGGGAACCAAGGTTATCTATCCAGAAATTCAACGTTTTCACATGAAATTTAAGTATACAAAACTTTTGTGGGAATGAAAGTTATCACGTGAAATTCAATTCTTTTTCACGGACGGACGGTGAGAAAAAAAAAGTTCAAGTATGCATTTTGTTTTGTGTGAATATTGAATTTGTGGGTAGAGAATTTGATGAGAAAAAAAATTTCATTTTTAGAAATAATACTTTACATGATCGTGTTGATCACCCCCGCAATATACAAGCCATGAATAAAGCCAAAAAAGAGAGCAGCGGGCATCATGCGGCATCCACAGACTTCTTGCCTTGTCTTATTGCAGAAGTTTTTCATATAAAAGTTGCTTGTATTTTGTTCAAACGCTGTAATGTCCATAAATTTGTTCTACATGCTATTTTTTTAACTATTGGAAAGAAAACATATTTGGCTGCAATTTGTTTTAACTTCATATTGCTGTGGGAACGATAGTTTTGGGCTTTGTGACCTGTTTAAGATGAAATTTTAGGTTTTCCTCTATGACGAGTATACAAAAAGCAGTGAGAGTGAGCTCTTACTGCAGCTGTACCTGGCACGTTAAGGCCTTTTAATGTCTCGGTGCCTTCGGCGACTTCATGGCTTCTATTATATTCCGGGGGCTACGCTCCATGGCTTGTGTTTCGGTAACTCTCGCACTTGCGGGTGTGTGCGTGCGCGTGCATGTATGAGTTTGCGTGCATGCATTCATATGTGTGGAAGAGTATTGCTCTCTACGTCGGCGCATTCTCAAGCAGTGCCCAAGTATTTAGTAAAACACGAAATTTTTGTATGGCAACCCTACGAAGAAGTTTCCCGATCGGTCCCATTTTCGAACTTATATTTCAGATTTTTTAAAAAAGTCCTATGTACAGAATTTCAGCTCTCTACGTCGACGCGGTAGGCAGTGTCCAAATATGTAGTGAAAAACTAAAGTTTTGTATAGCAACAGAAAGGGTTGCCCGATTTGCTCCACTTTTGAACCTGTATTTGCAATTTTTACGTAACGCCGTGTACAAAATATGAGCTCTTCACCTCGACGCCTTCTCAGGTAGCTTCCAAGTATATAGGGAAATACCAATGTTTTGTATGGCAACCATTGGCGTAGCCAGCATTTTGTTCTGGGGTGGGCAGTAGGGGGCAGACTGACACAATATTGAAGAAGAATATTCTTCAAGCAAGTATTGCTTTTCAAAAATGTGTATAACTTTCTAAAACGTTAATCAGTGTTAAAACCAAGTTTCCTTACATGAAGCAAACTATTTCATTGATTACCGTTGTTTTTTTCAACCAATGTATGTTTAAATTAAACAACAATAAGAATATTTCCTAAAAACGAGAATAAAATAAGAATAATTTACTAACATATAATTATATGGTTTTCTAAAAAAAAGTTATTTCAAATTCATGGTTTTAATAAATTGGGAATGTATCCCAATAATAGCCGCTCTGAAATTAGACAATTTGATTTTGGAGTAGTTTTTCGCATATATATCTAGAACGGTTCGTCGGACAGTAAAAATTATTGTAACCAATTTCATAGGATTTCATAGTCGGAAGAACTTTTCAGTTCAATAAAAACATCTCGGACTGATCGTCTTCGCAGTACCTGTACATAAAAATCCTAAATTTTTATATGGCAACATCAAGAAAGGGTTGCGGGATTTATCCTATTTTTGAAATTATACTCATCATTTTTATGAAAATGCCGTGTACGAAATTTCAGCTCTCTACGTCGACTCGTTCTCAAGCGGTGTCTAAATATATACTGGAAAACCAAAGTTTTGCATGGCAAGGCAATTCAAAGAAGGAGTTGCCTGATTTATTCCATTTCCGAACTTAAATTTCCTTTTTTCTCGAAAGCTCCTCTGCAAAATTTCAGCTTTCTAAGTAAATCCGTTCTGGAGCTATCGTGAGGACGGACAGACATGCAAAAATTAAAATAACTTTTAATATTATGCTTGGGTGTCCAATCCATTTAGCTATACCTTCATTATTTTTCTATGTGTTACAAACGGAATGACAAACTCAGTTTACCCAATACATTTCATTTAGGGTATAATATTCAGTAAACAGTCCAGAATAAAGCGATGCGAAGTACACTGTTGTGTGCAAGATATTCGTCTGTTAAGTGGTTGTTAGATACGCTTAAGTGGATGAAGATACAGCAACGAATTGATTTAAATGTACTTTTATTCATTTTTAAAATAAAGAAGAAATATTACTAGAGATACATATTTACATATCCATTTTGTTTATATAAATGACGTACAAAAAAAAAACTTTAAACAGATTTAAATTATTCTTGCAGAATCTATCGCTGTTCAAACATATTCATATTCATATTCAACAATTCTTCAATAAGTTAATAGTGCTAACTTCAAAGTTCAATTTCTTAAATTCATACAAAATTCGCAAATAATTAATATTCCCAGTGAGATAGACGATATTTAAGCAGATCTGTATTAAATCATTAAACGCCATATCTATCGAAATAATAAAATAAATAATAATAATAAATAATTTGTTGATTTAGAGTGGATTGGAGCTTTTTCCAAACCACTTTAGTCTGCCTGCTATTATAACCTTATCACTTGTGGGGGGATAGTAATAGCTTCGTAGTAGCAAAATAAAAACGTCGAACTTCGTATGAAGGTGTTTATTTCCTTTCTAACTAACATTTTATTAATTGCTATGATTTATATACAAATTTTTCCTGTCTAGAATTTAATTTAAATTTCATATTTTTCCCACAAAATATTTTCCCACAAAAATATTTTCTCACAAAATTATGCTTACTCTTCAAAATTTAAGCTTCGCAAAATTTGCCCATGCATATGAAGGATTCATGTTACATAAAAAAATATGTGATAAGAAGAAAATATTTTTCGTGGGAATGAAAATTTATCTATACATGAATTTTATATTAGAGATAATGTGCGCTTGAGAATGAATTTCTGTATTTCTTGAATTGCACTTTTCTTTTTTGCTGCGGGCCTTGACATCCTCCCGGGGTTGAGCATTTTGCTCAATAATGTTAAACATCTTGTTGAATTTCGAAGGAGAAATCTTCTTCCTTGGAAGTGGACATTCTGGTTGGTTTTATGGCATTTATCGCACCCCTTGAATTCGATCTTAGTCGACAGATAAGATATGCTGCAATCATCACTATGACTGCTAATGATGAATATCCTATAGTGAATTGGTGGACATCGTGAGGTTGTATTTTCACCGGGAGATGTTGATGTGCCTTTACGTCTTGTACTGCCCTTTGTAGGTCAATAATATCGTGTAGTTGTTGATGATGTAATTTTAATTGATGTTCGTCAGGAGGGTGTGTGAACTTCTTTATGTCGATGGATAATGGATGATCAGTTAAGTTCATTGAAGGCATAAAAGAAGATCTGACCTGTGTTGGATAGATGTTATGAGAGCTAATTGTCATCAACTCTTGTTTAATTAGACAGTTATCGTTGAATTTAAGCAATCCTGAGCTCTGGAGTGTTTTTTGAACCGTCCTTATTCCGCATACGATGTTGATCCTCGTTTCCCTTTTGACGGCATATATCCAGTAGTTTGGATTAAACAGTTGTATCCACTTCTGAGTGTCATTTATCTGTACAATCTCACAAGTTGATAGGTCTTCTTGATTGTTAATTAGATTAAGTTCACATTGACACATATTGGCTTCCTTGTTGTAAATTGGTCGGACTTGGTTGCATAGATGGATGCTTTTTCCAACCGAATTGCACCTTGTTACCTCAATATCTGTTATTGGGTAATATTGATCACGATGAAGGCTTACCAATAGGAAATTGGTTGAGGGTTTTATTGCAAAGAAGGTGTTATTTCTCAGTACTGGCACTGGTAGCAACCTGAACATTTCAAATTCTTCTCGAGTGAATAGTGGAAGTTTAATGTTGAAAACTATATGTCGCGGTGTTACTTCTCCGTGAACAGTCATTAAGCTGTATAATTGATGCAAGTCTGGGTGATCATTCGATCCTGGCAGTCGCAACGTTGAGGGTAGGTGATTTTTGATATTGCTCAATTCATTCTTTAATTGCCTTGATGTAAGAAGCATTGGATTGCTTCTCCCATTCCGGGTGTCGGTAATTACTTCTATTAGTGCCTCTTGTATGTGTTGATAGTTGGACATAATCAGTGAGGTATACATGGATAAAGTTGCGGTTAGCTGAGCTCTCCTCTGTTTTTCTATCACCGAGTTCGCTTCATGTACTTCATTAGTGAGTTGCTTTAGAGACCTTTCAAAGCCTTCGAATTGGCTATTAATTTGTTCCTGACTCTTTTTCATAATGTTGGTAGTTGATTCTATTAAGGAGGTTTGATTTTTCAGCAGTTGTAAAAGATAATCTTCGTTTGTTTTTATATTATCTATTATTTCTGATGCTTGGTTGGCATAATTTTGGTCTAGAATACAAAATAATTTATTTGCAATGTTGCCTATTATGTCTAAGGGTGATCTCCTTGTTCTGGTTGTGGTGTATTCATTTTGATTCAACAGAAGCTCATTGTTGTCCTTTATTTCATTCATATGATAGTAGAACTGCTCTAATATTGCCTTACAATACTCTCCATCTTCTGTGAGGTGGCTAAATCGTTTTATTCCCCTTTCAAAACTTTTGAATTCCTTCCAGTAGTTTTCCAAATCATAAAATACAAGTAGGTTCCATTCACTCGCCACAAGATTGGTGATACCCAGATTCTCAAAATATAATCCTGGTTGATGATCAAAGCGGGTGATTTCTACTGGCTCAAGAGTTCTACTAAAAACTGGTAGTATCAGGGATGTTAGTAGAACTAAGCTTAGTACAGATTTTGAGATACGTGGTTCCCTTTGTTTCTTTTTTACTGGTTGTTCTGTGCCTATGTCTTCTTCATTATTCGTACTCTGCATGGAAGTGGTATGATTACTTGAAGACCTTTTAAGCCAATTTGAATTTATGGGTAGAAACCGACCTTTATATGGATGTTTTGTTGTTATTTTCGTGATGGGCCGTTGCATAGCCACAAGATTTGTATTAGCTCGGTTTTTGTCTTCTTCCCTTTCATCTTCTGTAATTGGCAAAGGACAAAGTGCGTGAATAGGTCTACGAAAAACTCCAGATGCTGTCCTTACGTCTGCCACACGCACTAAACCATCGGCACCTTTGATGGCTTCAGTAATTCGTCCTAATTGCCATTTAAGCGGAGGGAGGTTATCGTCCTTTATAACTACCATGGTACCTGGCTGTATGTTTTGTGATCGTAATTTCCACTTATATCGTTGTTGTAATTCACTCAAGTATTCTTTTGACCACCGCCTCCAAAATTCAGTCCTTATATAGCTGACTAGTTTCCATCGTTCCAGTAAGTTCGTTTTCACTGGGTTAGCAGTTGGATCTATTAACGATGTAAGTGGTTCCCCAATTATAAAGTGTCCTGGAGTTAGAGCAGTCAAATCATTAGGGTCTGACGACAACGGCGTAAGTGGTCTGGAATTTAATACCGCTTCTATTTCTATCATGACTGTTCCAAGTTCTTCGTATGTGAGTGATGCTGAACTTACTGTTCTATGCAGCAGATGTTTTGCAGATTTTACGGCTGCTTCCCATAATCCCCCAAAGTGGGGAGCTCGTGCTGGAATGAAGTGAAAGTCAATTGTTTTAGTGGTACTAAAATTGACAATTTCCTCCCTTGACTGCTGAGACTCGAATATTTGTTGCAGCTCTTCCAGTTGATTTCGAGCACCAACGAAATTGGTTGCATTATCACAATATATGTTTCTGCACATTCCCCGTCTTCCGATGAACCGTTTTAATGCGCCGATGAAACCATTGGTGGTTAAATCGGATACGACTTCAAGGTGTACTCCTTTAGTTGCGAAGCAGCAAAATACCGCTACATAGGATTTTTGTGGACGCTTTCCTCTAATTTTGTAATGGGTCCAAATTGGTCCACAAAAGTCTACGCCTGCATTAACAAATGGTCTCGCAGGTTGAACTCTGGTTGAGGGTAGGCTACCCATTATTTGAGAGAGTGGACGAGGTTTAGCCCTAGCACACCTAACACAATGGTGGACTATGGATCGCGTAAGAAATTTTCCTCTAAGTGGCCAGTAGTGCTGTCGAGCGATGGCAAGAAGTGTTTGTGGACCACAATGAAGTTGTTGGATGTGTAAATGATTCAGCAGAAGTTTCGTGAATGGATGTGAAGCAGATAACAATATTGGGTGTTTGGCGTCAAATGACAAATTTGAGGCTTCCAATCTACCTCCAACTCGCATAATATCCTTTGTGTCAAGGAAAGGAGTAAGATTAGACAATTTGTTCGTATTACTGAGGAATCCATCCCTTTTTAGTTGTGCCAGTTCATCCTTAAAATCTAATTGTATGGTCTTAATGATACCCTCCTTTGCTGCTTCTAGTTCCGTAACACTGAGAGCCATGCCACTTATTCTTTCGGGCTTCCTCTTCCTGATGTTGTTTATAAAACGTAGTATATAGGCAGTGATGCGCTGAAGACAAGGGAAAGAATTTCTGTGGTTTATTGCCAAGAGTAGCGGTGTGTGATCCTTTACTGAGAGCAGTGTAATTCGGCACGTCCTTTTCTCCACATCATCTTCGGAAATAGGGCTATGTGCAGTGCTTGGTGAAAATTTAAATGTTGGTTCTCTTAGAAATCGTGGACCGTTGAACCATATTTCAGAATTTAAGAGTTGGGTTGGACCTGCTCCTCTTGATACTAAATCCGCAGGGTTTTCCTTAGTACCGACATGTTTCCATCTTTTTATGTCGCTTAATTCTTGAATGCATGCTACTCGATTTGCCACAAAGGTTTTAAATGTTGATGACTCGGACTGCAACCATGAAAGTACAATTGTTGAATCAGTCCAGTAATATGTGTGTGCGCAATTTGTCTCCATACCTTTATGAAGACGATCAGTTAGCTCTGCTAAAAGTTTGGCGGCACAGAGCTCGAGACGTGGTAACGTTGTTGATTTGGTGGGTGCTACTCTCGATTTTGAGCACATCAATTGAACAGTTATGTTTCCATGATGATCTATTGTCCGTATATATACTACTGCTCCATAGGCCTTTTCTGAAGCGTCCGCAAATCCATGCATTTCCCTTGTTTTTACCTTGTATTTGGAGCACACATACCTAGGAACTGTCACATTGTTAAGTTCCTTTAACTCATCACGAAACCTTACCCATTTAGTATGAAGTTCCAAGGGAAGTGCAGCATCCCAATCTAATTTTAAAAGCCATAATTTCTGAAGAAATTTTTTTGCTTGAACGATTACTGGATTAACGATGCCGAGTGGATCGAATATATGGGCTATATCTGATAAGACGGTACGTTTCGTAACTTTAGTTCTTTCTGACCAGTTCGTTGTGATTGCGAAGACGTCAGATTGCGGCCACCATGTTATTCCCAATGTCTTGATATGACCTTCCTTTTCATCATCCAGGTCTAGTTTTAGTTCAATGTCATTTTTTGGAACATGTTTAAGCAGTTCTGGATTATTGCTGCACCACTTTCTCAAGCGGAATCCTCCCAATTTAAGAAGCTCTGTCAGTTGTTTTTGCATGTTTAAAGCCTCCATCATGCTGTCACTTCCTGTCATGACGTCATCTACATAAAAATCCTTTAATGCTGCCTTGGCTCCGAAAGGGTATTCTTTGTTATTATCCTCTGCCAATGACCGTAGGCACTTTATTGCTAAATATGGAGCAAAGGTAGTGCCATATGTTATTGTTTTCAGTCGATAATGTTTAAGTTGCTGTTCTGGATTTTCTCGCCATATTATCAATTGCAGATTTTGATCAGTATCGTTCACCCTGATTTGTCTGTACATCTTCTAATTGTCAGCAGTGAAGACATATTTATGAAGACGGAAGCGTATAAGAATAGTGAAGAGGTCATCTTGAATTGTGGGACCATTGTACAACAGATCGTTAAGAGATTTGTTTGTTGAAGTTTTGGCAGAGGCGTCGAACACTACCCGCAGCTTAGTCGTGCTACTGTCTGGTTTATGCACGCAGTGATGTGGAATAAAGTAATGAGGAGTAGAAATAGATCTTGGGTCTATTTTTTCCATATGCTTCAGTTCCTCATATTCCCGCATGAATGCTACATATTGATCTCTAAGCTTTGGATTCTTCATTAATTTTCTTTCGATAGAGAAAAATCGTTTCAGTGCTAAGTCCTTTGATAGGCCCAACGTAGATGGATCTTGTCTAAACGGAAATTTCACAATGAATCTTCCCCCCTTGTCTCGGAGAGTTGTTTCCTTAAAATGTTGCTCACAGTACCGTTCCGCAGCTGTCATTGGTTGTTTGACTGATTCGGCTTCCTCTAGTGCCCAAAATCGTTCGATCCGATTATCTATACTAGCATTGCTGATTCCACAAAATGTTTCAGGGTGTGAGTAATTTGAAACCTTACCCATGATTAACCATCCGAGTACAGAATTCTGTAGAGTTGGAAGGGAATCGTTAAACTTAATTTGTCCAACTGCCATAAGAGAGGCGTATATTTCTGCACCAATTAACATGTCGATTTTCTGTGGGATGTTAAACTGTGGGTCAGCAAGTTGAATGTTGGACGGAATAGGCCAATTCTCAATGTCGATATATTTATGTGGTTGATTGTTTGCAATAGATGGCAACACAAATGCCTCTAAGTGTACCTTATAGCCACTGGTACATGAATTGAGGGTTATATTTACCCTTCTTTCAGCTCGATGTTTGGAGTTTCCAATTCCAGTTATGTTCAGCTCCTCATTTACGTGATTAAGACCCAGCCTTCGCCACAGCCTGTCAGAAATAAAATTGGACTGTGATCCAGAGTCCAAAATGGCGCGACATTTAGTTGCTTGCCCATATTTGTCCAGTACGTAAACTATTGCAGTTGCTAGAAATACGTATTTATTACTCTTCTCAAGAGGCGGAGATGGTATGGTTGCTGCCAGACTTATTGGGTGGCCTTCAATTATTGTCTGATTAACGGGCCCTTGCGATGGTTTTTGAATTTTTTGCTCGGGTTTTGTTGCTGGCCTTGGTTCATCGAAATGTACTAACGTATTATGCCTTTTTGAGCATTTTGAGCAACTTCTTGAGGTACATTCAGATGCAGCGTGACCAGATCTTAGACAGTTCACACAGAGCTTATTTTTCTTTAAGAAGCTCATTCGGTTTTTTGGTGAATATTGCAAAAATCTTTCACATGCAAACAGTGGATGATCCTTCTTACATGAAATGCAGCTCAGAGTTGAAGCACCAACTAGAGAAGAGAGCCTCGAGAGCTGCCGCCTTTGACCTCCTTTGATCTTGTCTTCTAAGCGTCCCTTGTTGCCCAGGGCTTCCAATGACTGAAAGCGAAGTTCCAGAAAGTTTAGAAATGACGAGATGGACTGAAGTTCCTTGGGGGTTTCGAGGCTTTGTTCGTATAGTCCGTGCGTAATTCGGTCTAATTTTTTGAGAGTTAAATGTAGTAGGATGGCATCCCACGCTGTTGTTTCTATTCCCACATTCTGAAGGCCCAATATGCATTCCTTGGTTACATCATGCAGAGATTTGACTGCTGATGCTGATTCCGTATGGATTGTTGGTTGAGCAAGTAATTTGTTCAGTAAAGCCGTTACTAGCAGTCGTTTATTGTTGTAACGGTTTTGTAAAATCTCCCATGCTGAAATATAATTTTCTTCGGAGACTGGTAGATGGCATATTAGTGCTTTAGCTTCACCACTCAAATTTCCGATGAGATAAAACATCTTTTGGGCGTTACTTAAAGGTTGATTATGAATCATTTGAGTATAAAGGTCGAAAAATTGCTTCCATTTTAAATAATTACCATCGAACGTTGGTATAACAATTTTTGGTAATTTCATCTGTGGACTATGGTTGGTAGTGGTTTGACAAAATTGTTCTAGGTTCTGAGTTAATTCAACTAGGACTTCATGAACCCATTTCTCTGTTTCTATAAAAAACTCTAATTGGTAGCCACCAGGGCTTGACCTGTCTGTGAGTGCCCAAATTGTCTGGTTGGTTTGTGATATGTCTAACCAATAGTTATCTATGCTTTTAATCTTGAGCTCGTAATATGGTCTGGGATGGGCTTCTTGTTTTGTGGATTGGATATTCTGCAGAAGACTAGTAAGAGCTTTGATGAGAACCTTCTGCTTTCTTATCAACCCTTGAAGTTGTTCATCGATATCTTCCTCATATTCATTGAATGAGAACTCTTCGGCTTCCTCCTCAGTGGCACCTGGTTCATCATTATTCACAAACTTGATCCATTCGGCCTCCAGAGTATCAAGCCTTGTTTTCAGGTATTCTGGTGTCTTTCTGTCGATTGAGTCCTTGTTATAATTAGAAATGAATTGCTCGATTGTCTTCCCAATCTTCTGCTGTTCGGCAATGAGGTCCTCCATGGTTGAAGTGGCTATTTGTGGAGTCACTGGCTTCCTTCCTTCCTTCTTTGGGCCAAAGCCGTTGTATGGTAGCTCTGATCCCTTGGGACTGGTTCCTCTTCTGGAATCACTGGCTTCCTTCCTTCCTTCTTTGGGCCAAAGCCGTTCTATACTAGCTCTGATCCCTTGGGGCTGGTTCCTCTTCTGGAATCACTGGCTTCCTTCCTTCCTTCTTTGGGCCAAAGCCGTTGTATGGTAGCTCTGATCCCTTGGGGCTGGTTCCTCTTCTGGAATCATTGGCTTCCTTCCTTCCTTCTTTGGGCCAAAGCCGTTGTATGGTAGCTCTGATCCCTTGGGGCTGGTTCCTCTTCTGGAATCACTGGCTTCCTTCCTTCCTTCTTTGGGCCAAAGCCGTTGTATGGTAGCTCTGATCCCTTGGAGCTGGTTCCTCTTCTGGAATCACTGGCTTCCTTCCTTCCTTCTTTGGGCCAAACCGTTGTATGGTAGCTCTGACCCCTTGATCACGTCGGGGTCACCAAATGTTGATTTAGAGTGGATTGGAGCTTTTTCCAAACCACTTTAGTCTGCCTGCTATTATAACCTTACCACTTGTGGGGGGATAGTAATAGCTTCGTAGTAGCAAAATAAAAACGTCGAACTTCGTATGAAGGTGTTTATTTCCTTTCTAACTAACATTTTATTAATTGCTATGATTTATATACAAATTTTTCCTGTCTTGAATTTAATTTAAATTTCATATTTTTCCCACAAAATATTTTCCCACAAAAATATTTTCTCACAAAATTATGAAGGATTCATGTTACATAAAAAAATATGTGATAAGAAGAAAATATTTTTCGTGGGAATGAAAATTTATCTATACATGAATTTTATATTAGAGATAATGTGCGCTTGAGAATGAATTTCTGTATTTCTTGAATTGCACTTTTCTTTTTTGCTGCGGGCCTTGACATAATTATTTATTCGATTCGATTAATGAAACATATCCATTGCCAGTTACCACCCCATTAAGACTAGTGTTGCATCTTTCTAGGTTGCAGATCTACTAATCAGCTCTTTATCTTCAGAATTGCAAGGAATGGTATTATTTTCTTGATATTCGGCATTCTAGGGCTATTATTCTTGGATCTCCTAATTGAAAATACATGCACGTAGCACTTTGTCGGTTCAATTTATTTTCCATTTCTAAATTTTTAAGCATAACTGCATTAAAATTTAATTCGACACTGAAATCTTCCTGCATTTCAGCAGAGCTTGCTACTCGTCATCCAACTCCAATAGGGTAAACAGGGCCTCCAATTTTTGCTAACAGCATACCTAAAAAGAATAGTTATAATATCTAAAACTCTCATAAGATATATAAGTTTAAGTAGGGTAAAATCACCAATTGTCGGACAATGTTAAAATGTTCTATAGATAAAGGAGCCATGCTGATTATCCTCAGCTAATCTTAAAATGTGTGCATACAATGGATTGACTTCTTTCTTCTTGTGGGATTAAATGGCTTATAAAGATTTTCCGTTATATTAAAAATACACTTTTGTATAATTCTACGTTATTTTTCTACGTACAAATTTGCGGAAAAATTTAATGTTTTGCAAATTATAGTTACTGTACTATAGAAATAGAATGATTTATATTCAGAAAAAAAAGGATCGCATAAAATTCATATATATCCATCCATTAATGAACTTAAGACCAATTTATGGGCCAACCGATGATACAAAGACTAACAAGTTATGGCCGAATTAGCTGTCAATTGGTTGTCACAAATTTGTTCGTCTCAATTTCAATCTAAAAATTTCTTTGCTTTCTCACTAGCACATAATTAATTACTTTTCCCGAAGTGAATTAAACGAAGAAACTAATGGTTAGATAAATATTATAATATATTCAAAACGTATTTCAGTCAATAAAATACGAAAAACACAAAACAAATTCGCTGGAAATGACATTGTCACCTCATGACGTAGCAACACAAAAAATTCCTTTCGAATCGGCCATAGCTTGTTATCTCTGTGTCATGGGCCAACCTACACATATTAATCACGATCATTCTGCTACACTTGTGCCCAGATGCATGTCATCAGAAAAATTTTGATAAACTTACAGTTATTGATAAAAATAATAATTGTATCAAAAATTCGTAGCATATAATGGGAATTGAATTATTATATAGGGTCCGCCAAATAACTTTTTTTTTTTTTTTAACAGGGCGCAAAACATCGAGTGTAGCTTCGCCTGTGTGGCACGTAGCGCCGTCCTGTTGAAACCAAATGTTGCCAATATCCTCCTCTTCAATTTTCCTGAACAAAAATTCATTCAACATGGCCCGATAACGATTGCCATTGACTGTAACGGCCACTCCTTGCTCATTTTCGAAGAAAAATGGCCCAATTATGCCTCTGGACCAAAATCCGCACCAAACAGTGACTCGTTTTGGGTGTATCGGCTTTTCAATGTATGTGTGCGGGTTTTCTGCGCCCCAAATGCGACAATTTTGCTTGTTTACATACCCGCCAAGATCAAAATGAGCTTCATCCGAGAAGATGATTTTTTTGGCAAAATCGGCATCTTCTGTAAGTCGATCGCAGGCCCACTCAGCGAAGCGAAAACGCATTGGATGGTCAGTTAGCTTCAACTCCTGAACCAATTGGACTTTGTATGGCGTCATACCAAGATCTTTATGCAAAATTCGTCTCAATGATGTCTCCGAAATGTTCAATTGTTGAGAACGACGGTGAATTGATGTTGATGGCGCTTCACGCACACTTTCTGCCACACAATCAATATTCTCAGGTGTACGCAATGTTTTTGGCTTTTCACGCTTTGGTTTATCGATGAGGATGCCAGTTTCTTTCACTTTTTTCACAAGATAACGAACATACGGAGCTGACGGTGCTTCTCTTCTTCCAAAATCCGTACGCAATTTTCGCACACATTCTGCAACATTACCATGATTTTCAAAGTAATATCGCAATATTTCCCAGCGTTGTTCAAGCGTATATACAACCATATTCGTTCAGCGGAAGAATAAAACTAATTATCTGTCAAATCAGACATGAGCTAAGTGTTACCATTCACGAAATAAGCACTAGTTGAAAAAAAAAACGTTAGATGGCGGACCCTTTATTATAATATCGGTTAAGTCTACAATCGAGTTCTGGCAAAATAAAATTTTACACGGTCTCCAAATACATATTTCACATTAAAATTGCTGGTAAAATTTTGTCATATCTAAGAGCCAGATTTTGCGTAATGAATTTCTGGTTGTGTTGGTAGTCCATTTTTACATATATTTACCCGCCATCCCTATTATAAGAAAATTGTCAATTTGCAAAAAGTAAACAAAGGTTTTGTGCGGAGCATCTGTGCTAAAAAATGTTCTTTTTCTACTTTATTTTGAAATAATTCACATAATTAATTTATATAAATCCTGCTTCTATTAACAAAAAGGATAATTTAGAGAGTGCAGTTGCCTCAAACAGGATTTCCCTAGTTTATAATCCAATTTATATTTGCAAGCACTGACCGAACACTTCATTTCTGTGTTTTAAATTTATATGAAGATTTTAACAGGCACTAGTAGCACTATAAAACTTTGCACTAAATAAAGTTCAAAGATAAATAGTTTTGAAAAGAATTGATTCCACACTTTTGTTAAATTTCGCAAAAGAATTTTAAGTTGACTAAATCTGCTCACAAAACAAAATCACATTTGACAATTCTGCACCCAGCTTTGACAAATCTTTCCTGCAGCATCTCACTTACTCTTATGTATAATCTCCTGCTCTTGACAAATTACGCTCATGTATACGAATTTTACACGATTCAACTATTCCAGCTTGCTCTATATTCTAAGATCTGGCTTATCACCATTCCTGTTTGCTACATATATATTCTAAGGAGTGAGCTATTACTGTTCCAAAGTTGTTGCTGTATAATCCTATGTTATTTGAACAGAACGTGCTTCTGTTTATTGGGAAAAGAAGTTATGTTAACGACCTTGTTGCAAAAATAATAGAGGTTAAATTAAAAAAAAAAAGGTAAGAAAATCCGAAATTTTTAGTTTAGACAACCATAATTCTTGATGGGAGAGGGGCTAATTGAGCAGTCGTTGAAAAGGCCATGAAGTTCTGCATACAATGAGCTCTTAACTGTGACCGTTCGCCCTGTAGTTTTTAAGATACAGGGTGCAAAAAACTAGCTTTTTTTCTTAATCACCCTGTAACTCCTAAACGGTTGATATAGCCCCTCCCCCCCTGCCATTCAATTTTTGGTTCGTCCAGGTGAGTACTATCACCTCCCGCTCTATTGATTTCCTAGTGGGAAACACCCTGTATAGTGAAAAACCAAAGACGGGGTTCAGCTCTCTACGTGCACTCGTTGTCAGATAATGTCCAAAAAAACGAAATATTTGTATGGTAACCCTACGAAGTAATTGCCAGATTTAGTTCATTTTTGAACACGTATTTACAATTTTCATGAAAACGCCGTGTACAGGGTTTTCCAATAAGAGGTGTTATTTTGATATTCAAAGTAAAATACCATTTTTTGAGATAAATGATCGGATCTTTATTTCATTATAAAGAGGAAGGTATGCCGTTAATAATGGAAAATAACATCAGCCAAATGACCACCACGACCACGCCTACAGGACCATATCCTTTTCATGAAATTTTCCATAACCAAATCGCAAATTGGCTGCCCTATGTCCTCGATAGCCTCACGAATTCCATCTTTGAGGTCTTGAATCGACGCTGGGCTGTTGGCGGAGACCTTCTGTTTCAAGAGCCCCAAAGGAAGAAGTCGCAAGGTGTTAAGTCACAAGATCTCGGTGGCCAATTGTGATCACCTCTTCGAGAGATAACACGGTCCGGAAACTTTTCCGGTAAAAGATCAATGGTTTCGTTGCTTGTATGGCACGTAGCGCCGTCTTCTTGAAAGTAAACGTTGTCCAGATTAATACCATCCAATTCCGGCCATAAAAAATCATTAATCATCTGTCGATAGCGCAATCCATTCACCATAACTGTTGCTCCAGCCTCATTTTCGAAAAAGTAAGGTCCAATGACCCCGCGGGACCATAAACCGCACCAAACAGTCACACGTTGAGGACAGAGACGCTTTCAACAATAACTCTTGGGTTTTCCGAGCCCCAGATGCGACAATTTTACTTGTTGACGAAGCCATCGAGGTGGAAATGGGCCTCATCACTCAAGATGAGTTTTCGATGGAATTCCGGATCATTTTCATGCATTTCAAGGACCCAATCAGCAAAGACTCGACGTTGTTGATGATCGGCCGGCTTGAGTTCTTGTGTTAACTGAACTTTATAAGCCTTAAGACCCAAATCTTTATGCAAAATACGGTGTAATGACGTTTGTGGAATGCCTAATTCCAAAGAACGACGAGGAATGGACAAACCTGGGTTTTCTTCAAACTTTTGGCTACAGCAGCAATATTCTCGGCTGTTCTTGAGCGACGTGCACGGGTTTTATTCTTCACATCACTAACTTGTCCCGACAGCTCGAATTTTTCTACCAATTTCTGTATTGCGGTCCGACAAGGTGCTTCACGACGACCCAAAAATGTTCGAGTTTTACGAACCGTCTCTGACACATTTTCACCATTTTTATATTGAATTTTAATAATTTCAATGCGTTGTTGAATCGTGTATCGTTCCATTGTTATTAATGGCGTAGTTTCTACTTGTCAAATGTCAAAAAATGACAGCTCCAGAAGTGACATCTACCGAAACATCGGGCTAATTAAAATAACACCTCTTATTGGAAAACCCATTCCAAATTTCAACTTTTCACATCTACGCAATGTCACGCCTCGACAACAGCGCCATCTATCGTGTTCAGAACTATTATATTTCCCAAGCTGAAACCAACCAAAGGCCCAACCCAGACGAGAACTTTTTAGGGAAAAAAGGAATTTCCTTCGCTTGGCTTAGATGTGCCAAACCAATAATGTTGCTTCGCGTAGTTCTTTATATGATTACCGAAATTAATTGTGTGCATGTTTAATTAAGTCCCAGTTTTTGATATAAACAATTACTGTATCACAAATTCACAAAACGTAGTGATTATTAAATTATGATAATATCACTTCAAATCGCAAATAAACATCTGTGCAGCCGTCCGATGTAGTATTGGTGTGGTATTGGTATGTTGCCCATACTCCCGATCGAAACTTGGTAGCACGGACATTTTCCTGCGCCCGAATACTTTTCACCCGTAAAAAGTGCTAAGATCCTCCCCTGTGTGGGCTATGGCAAGCACATTCACAAAATTTCATTGAAACCGGTTGGGCTGTTTCGGAGATTAGCGTGCACAAACACTGTAACGCTTGAGTTTTATATATTATGATAATATGCTATAGAGCCTAAACTACTATCCACACAGGTAAATTGCCTTCCAGTAATTTTAAGCTTGATACCTTAACTTTCTAAAGAATATACTTACAATATACCTAAGTAATAATTACTTGTGTATGTGTGCGTGTAGCCATAATCTGAGTCTATAGATAGCTTCCCAGCAGTGGATTTGAAGCACTTTCCTGTAGAAATAGTTTTAGAACTACTGTGAGTTTGCTTTCACGTTCCTACACGGAGAAGTGATTGTAGAATGAGTTGTTTACATGGAGTGGAGTCATACTTGAAACTAGTTGCGACTTCTGGTAAGTACTTCTAGAAGTAGGTCATTAATGACTTCGACCGCTGCTGGGTTCATTCGAATTCATCGGAGCATGGAACATTTACATATGCTATTATTGCTCAGTTAAGAGCTATTGTTTGGGGAATTGTGGTCATTTGATTAACATAAATTTTTTTAAATAATTTTGTTGAGAAAGGTATAAAAGTTTGATTACGGTTGGGAAGTAAGAAAGCAAACTTAACATAATCACAACACCTTTTTTATGTACGAATAGTAGTTTGGGGCGCCAAGTGCTATTGAAATTCAATTTTGTCAGTTTTCCATAAGAATACTGCAAGTATTTCAGAATATTAGGATTAAGTTAGGGCTCTCATGTAGTAGTGAGCGAGTCAGTTTCATGTCTTGGGAGGTCTCGAGGGTTCAATTCAATTCAATTTTTATTTCCTGGCTAATTGTACAATAAGATTTCAAAATCTTTTACCTGCTCCTACTATTACTGAATAGGTATATAATATATTGAATTAAAATATAATGAGTAAACTTAGAGAAAAACAAAATTAAATTAAATAAAGCTAAAAAGTTTAAAGATTAGGAAAAGAGAATTAATATGAAAATAATAATATTATAAAAAGTAAACAAGAATAATAACAGAATTTAGAATTTAAGTATGCAAAGTCAAGAATAGCAATTAATAGAACATTGATTAAAGTAAGAAAAAAATTAACGAAATCAAGATCTCTGACAGTGGCAATTAAATGTTTTAGGTCTGCCTGTTTACTCGAAAGGTTTTACTCGGTGTAAAAACTTTTACGCATTTTTACTCACAAACCGTCTGTTTACTTTTAACTAGTAAAAATCGAGTAAATTTATACGTTTCCCCTCTTGCACAAAGTTGCACATTTTTACTCACGATCAAGAGGATGTGTAACTTTGATATGCAATCAGCTGACTGTCAAAAGTATTAAATTTGAGGTTAAGCCGTTTGTTGGGTTATCGAAAGAATGTAAAATGATAATCTAAAGAGTCGAAATTAAAAAAAAAAAATATTAAAGAGGGTGGGTTTTTTAAAACGTATTTCAAATTAATTAATTGTTTTCTGTTTCAGACGGAAAGGTAGCAGCCAAATTTTTGACACATGACAAGCTAAACAAAATTTACTCGAAAAGTGTCTGGTAACTTTTCTTGATTTATCCCCTCTACCGCATAAAAGTTTTTACTTGATTTTTACGCAAAGATTTTTACTCAAAAGTAAACAGACAGACCTTTTGTGTTTTGAGTGAGTGCAAGCATAAATAAATTTTGTAATCATAAGTTGTCAATAGGTGAGTATTGGTATAAAAGTTCCCTGAAAGCCCCTAAGGCGCTGGATTTTTGAAAGTTGGCAGGAAATGAATTTCACAAACGTGTTACTCGAACAAAGTAAGAGTTCTCCATTATGGAATATCTCTGTCGCGGAATTAAGATGTTAAGATTTCTAAATTAACCCAGGAAAACTAATTCGTCATGTAAGTAAGAAGGTACACGGCTTTGATATATAATTCTATGAAGTGTAAAGCCTTGACCACGGTCAATAATTATAAACAGAAATTGAAATGAAAAATAATTAAAAACAGACAAAGTTACTCGACCTCAAGAAGAATTTGCAACGCAAGCAAATTCTGCTATGCAAGCATAATTCTTAATTGAGAAAAATATTTATACCCGGGGTCATCGCTTTACAAATTCCACAGTTATATGTGAATCATTCAATAATTCAATGTGAATGTTGTGATCAGAAAAGCTGACACAACATAAATGATTCTTTCAATGCATTATTGCAATTCTGCAATAATGCCCCCCCTTTTGTATTATCGTAGCATGTAAAATAATTGTATAAATAACCTGCGATTGATTTAATAAAGACAGAGTTAAGTTAACTTTTGAAGAGGTTCTTTTAATTCTCGTCACAGCGGCAGACTCTGCCATAAGGAGTAAATTGGCATACTCTGCCTTCCAAATAAACAGCGGCATACTCTGCCATAAGGAGTAAATTGGCATACTCTGCCTTCCAAATAAACAGCGGCATACTCTGCCATAAGGAGTAAATTGGCATACTCTGCCTTCCAAAATAAACATTGGCATACTCTGCCATAAAGAATAACTTGGCATACTCTGCCTTCTACATAAATACAGGCAAAACTCTGCCTCATTAAAATAAAGACACAGCGGCTCTTTAGCCATCCCAACTCCAGAACTCATCGAGCTTATTACAGAAGAAAAATTAGCTGCCTTCGAACAAGCAGTGTTTAAAGAGTATCCAAGTATATGCAACCGAAAAGGAAAAATGTGATCAAATCGTTTCAGCCCAAAGATAAAACTCGTGCAATCATGAAAAGCAACCTCCAAATAATGCCTAGCGCAAGAATAATCTAAACGAGGGTAAATATAGACAAGACTCAATAAAATATGGCAATAAAAGTGTTTTAACTAGTTTTAAACGTAAGGGCTTTTTTAGTATACTAGCTGATAACCACAGCCTCTGATGGCCACCACAGACCTTACGAATTATTCCATTTACATGGTCACAGCAGCTCATTGTTGTGTTCAGAGTAAAGCCGAGAATTTTAACTTATTCACAAAAGGCAGAGTAGTTCCATCAAGAATGACCGAAGGCAACTCGCTTATATCAAGATGTTGTCTATAAAAGACCATTAATTGGGATTTAGTGGGATTTAATATAAAATTTTTGGACGCCCATCTTGATAGTCACTCCAAGTCAGAGTGAGGCGATCTACGCAGTCTTTCATTAGACGAATCGGCCTATTCAGGTAGAGTTGTATATCGTTTGTGTACAGATGGATGTTACAGTCCTCGATGACATTAGCAAGATCGTTAATGTACAAACTAAACAATAGTGGTCCAAGAATAGATACTTTGGGTACTCCGCAATGTAAAGGTAATATTTCTGAGAGACACTCATCAGCAATCACCTGTTGAGATCTATTTGCCAAAAAATCAGCTATTAGAGAAATGGCTGACGTAGAAAAATTGAATCGTGAAGCTAATTTTTTCAATAACTTAGGATGGTTGACACTGTCGAAAGCTTTTGAAAAATTTCACAGCTATGGAAATCAGGGAAGCCGATTGCCAGGGAGTTAGGAGGTTATTGCTTTCCAACTGTTCAATTATTTGGGAATAAATTATCTTCTCAAGGGCCTTTGAAAGATAGCATAATACACTTATTGGTCTGTAGTCAATTAAGTTACTTGGATTACTGATTTTGGATATTGGCCGCACAATCGCGACCTTCCAAGAAATGGGAAGTTCAGAAGTTGTTAAGCATTGAAGATATGTATGACAGAATGCATAATATAAGGTAGAACTATCTTAAGAAATTGAGGAGGGGCTCTATCTGGACCCAGTGCATCAGATTTTATTGAATGGAAAGCTTTACTGACTTCATCGATATCAACACAACGGAAACTAAGACCATCCGTCTGAGCCGCACCTGAATTTCCTTTAACAAATTCTACAGAAGCTATGGCAGAATTCATGTAAAATGAATATTTAAGGTATTAGGATCTAGTTCACATGTATCCGTATCTTTTCGAAAAATACCTGAGCGTTTTAAATTGTTCCACAGTCTTTTTGGAGGCAGGTTAATGTCAATCCTACGTTTGAAATAACAAAATTTAGTTGCACGAATTTTGAAATTTAATTTATTTCTAATTGTTTTATAACGATTACGGCTTTCATTAGTTTTTAATCGTGTTAAATTGTGCATGTTCATAACAGATTAATCTAATCCTATCTTAATTCTTATATAAAGAAATTCAATTGAAATTGTAAAAACAAACAAGATATATATATGTATATACCATTAATTCATAATTCTATATGTAGGTCAGGCATGAATAAAAGGTTCATACTATCATTGTAATAGGAAATCTAATTTCATTCACCTTTCATTCACCTCGCTTCATGCAAAATAAATTCTTAGTCATTATAATCTAAAGAAAGTTGACACTCAGCAATAGCTGAGGAATTTATTTTGCATGCAACTTGCAATTTCGCTAAATAAGCAGTATCGGAAATTCTTAATTGAATATTGCTTTCTTTTGTTTTTTGGTAGAATAAGTAGTAATGTTAGCAAAATTTGAATATAAATTCACGGCGAGTAATTAATAAATTATCAGTTGTTAATCAAATTTAGAGCGTTTTATTCAGTATCGCGTAACCCTTCTAGTTTTTCAGGCTTTTGGTATTCGGTTAAAGTGCCGTTTATACCACCATCCATAACAGCTAGCAAGCCAGGCAACTGTATTAGCCTTGGTATATTGGTTCAAGTGCTGGTTATACCATCGACGTTTTAAGGCTAAGAAAATATAGGCAAGACAAAAGAGCCTTTTCTTAACATTTGGTGACCCCGACGTGATCAAGTGGAACGCTTGACTCACGAACATCATCTCTATTAACCATTCAACATATCTGAATGTATAATCTTCGATCACGCAAGATGACATCATTCGACGCTTTAGTGAAACAGCAAACAACTTATAGACAGGAGATCCAAAACATTATAAAGAATTACAAGGATGAACAAGAGAGGAGAGTGACCATAACATATTGCGATGAACGCCTTCAACGATTGGAAGATGTATGGCGCCTGTTTGAGTCATCAGACGACGAGATAAGATTGATTGCTGACCTTCCACTAGCGCACTCTTATTTTACTCAAGACTACTTCAAAGTCCCTGTACGAAACATATCGTGGTGAGTTCCTTGCCAGGATGGAATCCATTCGCAAACAAGACACGAGTTCTAAACAAACAGCAGAAGAACCTTACAAGGAGTCGTTGAAGGTGGTACAGAAAAAATATGACCTTCCGCCAAGATCTTCAACAATGTCAGAAGACCATTCACCACAAATAATCCATGTTTTGAGAAGACAAGGAAGAATCATCGAAACCTTACGACATGTGCTCTATTTAGCTGCTACAAGTGGACAAGAACAGCCAAGACAGTATTATGATCAAAAAATCAACTCCATCAGTCAACAGTGGGCACAGATTGAAGAGTGTGATCATAAAATATGGGAACTGACTGAGGACCCAATCAAGGAGGGCTATGATGCAGAACAATTCATGAAAATGCAAGAGGAAGTGGATAACTGCTTGATATTATTAGCAACTAAACGTGACAGCCCTAGTGCAACAACAATACAGTCATCCCAGTTATCAAACGTCAATTGAAGTGCAATACTGAAACTGATCAAGTTAACACTCCCGAGATTCGATGGTGATTACTTGAAGTGGACCCAGTTTCACGACTTGTTCACTCAGATGGTGCACAATCAACCAATGCCAAATTGTCAGAAGTTATGGTATCTCAAGGCCAACTTAGCTGGAGAAGCAGAAAGATTAATAAGGCACTTTACGGCCTCAGAAGAAAACTATACAGCTGCTTGACAGACCTTAAAGGATCGTTATAACAATCGCAGACTGTTGGTAACAGCACTCATTAACAAGTTATTATCTCAGTCAGCACATGTGAATGATAATACTTCAGCTGCTACAATAAAATCGCTACATGATTCTACACAAGAGTGTCTGTTAGGATTGCAGAATTTAAGCGTTTCAACGGCAGATTGGGATCCACTCTTGCTTCATATCTTGACAAAGAAGCTTGAGAGAAACACGTACACTCTATATGAGCAATCACTATCAAGGTCCAGAGAAATACACAGTATAAAGGTATTTCTATCATTTCTGTAAACCAGATTTCAAGCACTCGAAGCACTCGGCACTAAGTATAAAATTGACGATTACCAAAGAATACATGGCATCTCCAAGGCACTAACTTCGATAATATCATCCACTTCAAGTCGGGCATCATGTATGTCATGTAAAGGGAACCATCCTCTTTTTGGATGCCCCCAGTTTTTGAAATTGACACCAGCCAGTCAACTGAGCTTTGTACGCAGTCATAACTTGTGTTTTAATTGTCTCAAGCCTGGTCACAACAGCAGCCAGTGCATATTTCGAGGATGTACAAAATGCACCAAAAAACACAATACGCTTGTACATCTAGAACCATCAGGGAAGGCAGAAAAATCGGATGTCAAATCACCAAGAAGCTCATCTTCAGTAGATGTACTGTTACAGAATGCTGATACACCAGGTTATCAACCAGCCATAGTAGCAACACTCACAAACCAAAAACTAAGAGATTATGTTCTCTTGGGCACAGCCATTGTCAAACTCATATCTGACAAGGGAGACACAATAGAATGTAGAGCCATTCTTGATTCAGGCTCTCAAGTTAATATAATAACAGAAAGGGTTATTAAGAAACTAAATTTGACACCAGCTTCAGAAAGAATCACCATACCTGGTGTCGGAAATAAGAAAGGAAGAGTCCAACATAAGGTTAATTTGCGGTTAGAATCAACAATGAACAAATATGCAACAAGAGTAGAAGCCTTTGTGCTGCCAAAAATAATCGCGCCACAACCAACGCAGTCATTTGACATCTCTGAATGGGACATACCAATGCTACAAAATACTGTTCTTGGATGGGTATTGACAGGCAAGATCGATCAGATTGAAACATCTGCCGCTACATGTGGTATATGTTCAGAGGAGGAACAAACGGATCAACTTATTCAAAGATTTTGGAAACTTGAAGAAGTTGCTGCAGCAAAGGACAAATTCACTCAAGAAGAAAGGCGATGTGAAACTCACTTCACGCAAACAGTCCGTAGAGATGACAGCGGACGATTTATTGTTAATTTACCATTTCGTGAGGAATCAACAAAATTGGGCGAGTCCAGAAGCATGGCATTGGACAGATTTCTCGCTTTAGAAAGAAGATTTACCGACTATGTACAGTCACATATGGTACTCGACCGGCACCTTATCTGGGAACAAAATGCCTTCAGAAATTGGCTCAAGAAAATACCGTTAGATATCCATATGGTGCCGAGATCCTGAAAAATGACTTCTATGCGGATGATTGCATTACAGGATCAGACAGTTTGCCGACAGCCATAATAATGCAGAAGGAACTTACAAAACTTCTACAGAGCGCAGGTTTTCGATTGAGAAAATGGTGTGCCAATCACGCCCAATTGTTGCAAGGCGTTCCACCATAGGATCAAGAAATAGACCTTGACTTCGAAAATAGCACAGAAGAAAAGATAAAGACGTTAGGGCTAACATGGCTGCCCAAGTCAGATCAATTCAGAATTAAAACAGTCTAACCAAGGATCCAGGATCACTAAAAGAATAGTCACTTCTGACATAGCCAAACTTTTCGACCCTTTAGGTGTACTGGCACCAGTAGTAGTCACCGCTAAGATCTTTACCCAACAACTTTGGCAACTAAAAATTGACTGGGATGCAGCCTTACCAATGGAACTTCATACAAGATGGCTTAATTTCAGGACCACTTTGGCAAGAAGTTCCAAGGCATATGCAAGTCCATGTGTTCTCAGATGCCTCAGAAAAGGCCTATGGCCCTGCACTTTATATCCGATCGATCAGTAAAAATGGCAGAATTATTGTGAGACTACTATGCGCTAAATCTCGCGTAGCACCACTACAAAAACAAACTGTTCCCCGTTTGGAACTATGTGCAGCTCTAGTAGCAGCCGAACTTGCAAACCGTGTAAGGAAGGAACTGAAGTGGTAAGAAGTACCAACCTATTTCTGGTTAGATTCGGAAATAGTGTTATCATGGATAACTTCATCATCCACATCATATCAAACATTTGTTGCTAATCGGATTGGTGCAATTCAAGAATTAACCATAGCGGCACAATGGCATCATGTGAGATCAAAGGATAATCCAGCCGATGTACTCTCCAGAGGGCTGGAGCCAGACAAATTAGAAACATGTCATCTTTGGTTCTATGGGCCAACATTCCTGCACTGCAGTGAAACCGTATGGCCTACGGCTTATCAAACCAAGATTGAGTGTCAGTTAGAAAGGAAGCGTACAGTCTTGCCCACAATAACTACAGCAGAAGATATATCTAGTATAATATACAAAATCAATCATGGGGGATCATTTCGGAAGCTTCAACGTATCATTGCTTATATGATTCGATTTATAAGGAATGCCAAAATTCCAGTCAAATCATGGCCAAACCATCGCTTCATCACTTGTCGAGAATTAAATGAAACTTTATGTATCATAATAAGAGTCATACGAGAAGATGAGTTCAAGGAGGAAATAAAACAATTAAAGAAAGATCATGAATTAAACAAGGGAAGTTATCTAAAAGGTCTTACACCTTTTGTTGATGACAAAGGCATCATCAGAGTGGGCGGTCGTTTAAAGGATTCAGTACTAGAATATGATGCAAAATATCCTATGGTTTTGCGCTATTCAGATCCGTTAACAAAACTATTGATGTTAACAATTCATAAGGAGAATCTGCACTCTGTCCCGCAAGCCTTACTGGCCGATACAAGACAACGCTTCTGGCCAATAAAGAGAAAGTCAATCGCGAGATCAATTATTCAGCATTGTGTAACATGTGCAAGAGCCAAACCAAATATGCTGACACAGATCATGGGCAATTTGCCTCCCGCAAGAGTTCAACCAGCACGACCATTCGTTAACTCCGGTGTTGACTTTTGTGGGCCAACCTGGGTACATTACAAAATTCGGGGAAAGAGACCTCACAAGGCATACATCGCTGTTTTCTGCTGTTTTGCAACAAAGGCCGTCCACTTAGAAATAGTCAGTGACTTGTCAACAGAAGCTTTTATTGGGGCATTAAGGCGATTCATGGGCCGCAGAGGAAATTGTAAGAACTTATACTGCGACAACGCAACCAATTTCGTTGGCGCAAGAAACCAACTACGCGAATTGTACGAGGCCATCCATTCTGAAGCAGCGAGGGAAACCATAGCAGGAACTTGCAGTAAAAGAGGAATCGATTTCCACTTCATTCCTCCGAGAGCACCACACTTCGGTGGGCTATGGGAAGCTGCTGTAAAATCCGCAAAGCATTTACTTATAAAGACAACTTCAGCCGGATCTCCAACTTATGAAGAGCTGGAGACACTAATGATCGAAACAGAAGCAATTTTGAACTCTAGGCCGCTAACACAGATGTCAAATGACCCTAATGACCTGACTGCTATCACTCCTGGTCATTCTTGGTAGGTGAACCATTAACGGCACCCATAGATGCAAGTGCCAAGCAATTGAAAACTAGTCTGCTAGCTAGATGGAGGCTAGTGTCTGATATGAAACACGAATTTTGGAGACGATGATCCCGAGAATATTTAAATGAACTGCAATATCGACTCAAGTGGAAAGAGCGTTGCTAGAACATAGATCCTGGCACTATAGTTGTTATACAAGATGATAATATTCCAGTCATGAAATGGCCACTTGGGAGAATTCTTCAAACACATAAGGGAAACGATGGTTATGTTAGAGTTGCTGACGTAAAAACAGCTAAAGGTATACTTCGCAGACCTATTCACAAGCTGTCACCATTGCCGTGTGAGGAGGTAGATCATAACGAGTCTTCAATGAACAATAATGATATGGCCGAAGAAATTACAGAAACAGAAGAGTCGCCTCAAGGGACAAGTAATGTCGACAAGGATCAAGTGCCCAAGAAACGACGACGACAATCTTATGGCGCTGCAATTGCAACACTATTATTGGCTTGTTTGGTTCTACCGCCCGGACTTGGAGCAAGCATCGATATCGAGAGCTTCGATCCTAAACCGGGGATATATTTCCAAAATATTGGCAAAATAAATTTCGGTATTATCAAATGGGACGAGGGCGTTACATAACTTGTGCCAACAAAGTAAAACAAGGAGCACATGCATCCAGATAGTAACACAACTTCAGCAGATTGAAGAAGAGTTACAGGCCGACAATATGCTCCTGTCCACCAGAAGACAAAAACGAGGTGCTATTGACATTGTCGGAAACTTGGCCAATTCACTTTTTGGGGTCCTTGACTCTGAATATGCAAAAAAAATGTCTAAAACCATAGATACCATCAATGAAAATGAAGAACATCTTCTAACGCTACTGAAAAATCAGACGTCAATAATTGACGCAACGATTAACGTCTTGAAAAAGGATCAACTAGCTGCAGAGAAGAAATTTAAGGAGTTAGACGTCCAAATCACCCACTTGATAAACCACATAAACCACACCGGAGAAGAAACGTATGAGTTAAAAATCAGCCAATTATTTACAACCCTATCCATCCAAATGATGTTCATAATATCCCATCTTCAGAGAATGCAGTCTTCAATAATCGACGTGTTAACAGACATACACCACGGCAGAATCAGTCCATTACTTGTGACGCCTCAACGAACTTATCATGGTCAAGAATCACCTACCACCAGGATTGCAACTACCCGCAGATCAGAATGATATTGTGAAACTATATAAAACTATGTCCGCAGCATCAGGAGTAACTAACAACCACGTAATAGTTAAAATCAGAATGCCGCTGGTCACTCTGGAAAGGTTTGACTTGGTCCAGATGATACCGATACCTGTGTCAATTAATGAAGTGCTTGTAGCTGTACGGCCTTGCGCTACATACATCGCTCTCAGTCCACACAGAGATCAATATTACCCAATGACAAAACAGGAACTGTCATCCTGTATGTCGACAGAGGAGCTCAATCATGTATGCCCTCTGAACCATCCTATATATAACAAGGGGGCGGCCGCTTGCTCGTGCGAAGTGAATCTAGTCAACAATTCACCATATAAAGGGTTTTCCAATAAGAGGTGTTACTTTAATTAGCCCGCTATTTCGGTAGATGTCACTCTCGAAGCTGACGTTTGTAGAATGCCTAATTCCAAAGAACGACGAGGAATGGACAAACCTGGGTTTTCTTCAACACTTTCGGCTACAGCAGCGATATTCTCGGCTGTTTTTGAGCGACGTGCACGGGTTTTATTCTTCACATCACTAACTTGTCCCGATAGCTCGAATTTTTCTACCAATTTCTGTATTGCGGTCCGAAAAGGTGCTTCAGGACGACCCAAAAATGTTCGAGTTTTACGAACCATCTCTGCCATATTTTCACCATTTTTATAGTGAATTTTAATAATTTCGAACGAAGATTCAACGCGGGGAGAATGTTAAATTGTGCATGTTCATAACAGATTAATCTAATCCTATCTTAATTCTTATATAAAGAAATTCAATTGAAATTGTAAAAACATGCATGAATAAAAGGTTCATACTATCATTGTAATAGGAAATCTAATTTCATTCACCTTTCATTCACCTCGCTTCATGCAAAATAAATTCTTAGTCATTATAATCTAAAGAAAGTTGACACTCAGCAATAGCTGAGGAATTTATTTTGCATGCAACTTGCAATTTCGCTAGATAAGCAGTATCGGAAATTCTTAATTGAATATTGCTTTCTTTTGTTTTTTGGTAGAATAAGTAGTTAGCAAAATTTGAATATAAATTCACGGCGAGTAATTAATAAATTATCAGTTGTTAATCAAATTTAGAGCGTTTTATTCAGTATCGCGTAACCCTTCTAGTTTTTCAGGCTTTTGGTATTCGGTTAAAGTGCCGTTTATACCACCATCCATAACAGCTAGCAAGCCAGGCAACTGTATTAGCCTTGGTATATCGGTTCAAGTGCCGGTTATACCATCGGCGTTTTAAGGCTAAGAAAATATAGGCAAGACAAAAGAGCCTTGTCTTAACAAGTCGCAAAAGTCGACGCTCAACAATTAACGAATGAACCTCTTGGAAAAATAACGGGCACCCGTTTACTTTGACCGACCTTGGTCTGAAAGGTGCATATTTGTAGTGTAGATGGTAAATCAGGTTGTAGAAAATATTCAATTTATCATTTATTGATGGGATTAGATAAAGCTCATTCCAAGGTAGAGCTGCACATTCTTGAGCTAACTCAGCTACATCAATATTTCTGTAATTTCTAAAAGAAATTGTATTATATAACTTATCCGAAGAAATTGTACGTTAAAAATAGAATATCATGATCAAATATAGCAGGAGGTTCAATCTGGTTATGAAATAAGATGGCATTAATATCAGAAACAAGGAGTAGGTCTAGCATTGATAGATTAGAAGTGTTAATATATGTAGGTAGGTTGATTATTTACAAACTTAAGTGTAATGATTGCATTAAGGATTCAAAGGAATTTGTAGAGTTGTTCGCACAAAGCATATTGACGTTGAAATCGCCACCGATCATAACATTGGGGTAGCTTTGGGTGTATCTAGAAAACACTGATTCAAATTCAGTAGCAAGGTCAACATTGAAAAGTGCAGGTGGGCAGTAAACAGCAATTTTTTTTTACATAAAATAAATACTTTTGGAAATAGGTTTTAAGTATTTTATTCTTCTATCAATGGAAAATAAATTCTAATTTTATTTATAAAAAAAAAGTCCAAAATGGCGGCTCCAGCACCCATCAAACAAAACCGTGCATGGCATGTTTTGGTCTGCGTGGGGCGCTCTATAGCTCTCTCAATTCATTCGAAATTTGGGGGGCGTTACCAGTTTTCGTTTGCAAAAAAATCTCTGAATAAAAACATGCTAGCCGTTTGAAAAACATTTTTGCCAGTTTTTTTTTTTTGCTTCAACGGACGAAAAAACTATTTGTAAATAAATTTTTGGCAAAAATCGCTTCCTGATGGCCCGGCAAATTCAATTTCAATTGCGCAAAGATTCATGTGAATCGGTTCATCCGTTGAAGCTAAAAAATCTTGTTCCCAGAAAAACTCATATAAAGTTTAACGTTATAAAAAATCTTACAGCTTACTCCAGCTATTCCAGTTCCAGCACCATACAGTGTTGGGTAACGAATCGCTCGTGCTTCCTGGCACGTCCAGGTAGAAGCGATCTGTGCATAAGTAGGAACTCTCAGAAAACGAACGTCTAGGTTTTGGCCTACCTTCTATTAAAACGCAAAACACTTTTTAGTTCTTTATTAATATTTGAAGGCTTCCTTTTTAACAAGACACAAACTCTCCTTTTTTCCTTATTTATTTTTTTGTATTTGTATATTCCGTATTTACAATTATCACTTCTAACAAAATTTCTTTATAATTTATATATATTTTTTATTTTTTCACTTTTAACAAAATTTCTTTACAATTTATACACATTTATAACTTTCACTTTTAGGAAAACCATTTACTGGATTTCTTCTAATTTTAACTTTCTTAGAGGTGTCCTCTCGACGGGGTTGAAAAAAACGAACTCCTCGAGGTTTGGGCTAGCTGCCCCCAGGTACCCACGAAAAACTTTTTGAAAAAGCTTTTTTCTTTTTGCTTTCTCACGGCGATTTTAAATTCGTACGTGAGAGAATGCAAATTATTTATGTTTAGATGCATATGCATCATGTAGAAAATGCAACCCGATATGCACTTGTGTGCCTGTCTTAAAATATTACTTTTAAGCGGGCGAGAATAATCGTATGTATGTATGTATGTATGTACATACAATTAGATTTGAGCAATTGAATAATGTACGTATGTGAAGTGTATATTGCACAATAAAAAAAAATGGAAGTATGTAGGTAAGTATGCAGTGCATATCGTGGGAGCGGAATGCAGGCTAGATAACAAAATGCAATTTATGCTTAAATTGCATTTTATTGTAGCATTGAAATGCATTTTAAATGCATTTGAAATATGGAATGAAATTTTGAATTAAAAATAATTAAAAGTAATTTTCAGGGTCAACTTTGCAATGCACCAATATGTTGCATAGGGCAATATGTTGGTGCATTGACCTTATCGTTGTGATTCGGGGCATTGGGTACCTGAGTCACAACATCCCTCCCCCCTGGGGAAAAGAAAGTTTTATTCCTACTTGGAAGAAAATCTTTCTTTCTGTAATGGTGAGAACTTATTATCTCTGACCCTGCTCTTAAGTAGGACTTTATTGCCTACCATAAAAGATTTTTGGACGGAATTTTTGTCATATTGTAGTTTGGATTTTTCTTTATTGGCCATGGCTATGTCTTTAGCTATTTTGAAACTATGCTGTAGACGCGCTTTTAGCTCGTTTGCGTAATTGTCGTAATTATAGCAAACGGTTGGAGATGATTTTAAATTATTTGGGATTTCGGCTGGGAATCCGTATAGGAGCTCGCGAGGAGTATAATTAGTACTCGAATGAGGGGTTGTATTATATACAAACATGGCATAAGGAGTCCATGTATCCCAGTCTTGTGGATCTTTTGCTACATAAGATCGGAGATATTCTGCTAAGGTTCTGTGACTTCTTTCCAATGCACCATTCGTTTGAGGGTGATATGGAGTAGTTTTAAGTCGTTTTATTCTTAGTAATTTAGATACCTCGGCGAACATGCCACTTATGAGGTTAGAACCTTGATCTGTGAGGATACTTTCTGGAATACCATGTCGACAAACTATTGTTGTCGTGAAGGCTTCCGCTAATGTCTTAGACTCGGTGTTGACTATGGGAATAGCCTCGGAAAATTTTGAAAGGTCGTCTTGGAATGTAAGGAGATATTTGTTTCCAGAATGAGAAAGTGGGAGAGGTCCTACAACATCTAGGTACACTCTTTCGAAAGGTTTGGAGCTAATGCTTGAGATTTTCATAGGAATTTTTGGGTTCCTGGATACTTTGTTCACCTGACAAAGTTTACATTTCCTTACGTGCTTTACGATGTCGTCTGACATGCCAGGCCAGTAGAATTGCTTTTTGATTCTTTTAATAGCACGGGAAATACCTTGATGGCCTCCCGTTGGTAATGAGTGAAAATCTTTTAAAACTTGTTCGATGTCATTAATGTCGGATAAATATTTAATCGAATCTTGATGGAGCTTTATGTTTATTTTTTTAGTAGCGAAGATTTTGGTAAAAGCGGTTTTAATAATTATTAGATTCTGTGGATCTAATATAGGGAAGGAGATATTAATTTGTTTTAACTGATTTGCTTCTGTGTATGAGCAGATCTCAGTTAAAATCTTTTCGAGGTCTGATCTATCTCTTTGCGATCGACAAGGTAAATTAGTTTTTGATATAATTATTGTGGAGTCTTTTTTCTTGAAGAAGTTCAGTTCAGTTTCTAAAAGTGGGGGTTTATCTGAAAATTTTAATTTCGAATCCAACACTCTTTCAAGTTCTGTATCTTGCATTGGCAAGATGAAAAATTTAGGATTCGCATTTTTAGTTAGTAAAAGAGGAAAATTAGTCTCAGTTATTATGACTGAGGAATTGTTTACAGGTGATGGAGTTGGATTTCGATTAATGACACTCGTGTTGGGAGTGTTCGAATCCGCCTGAGCTCTAGCTTGATTCCTTGTAACCACATTTACGCAGGTGGTAGGTTCTATGAAGTTTTCGCTATCATCCGGAATAGCTCTACTGAGAGCGTCTGCATTTGTGTTGAGCTTACCTGATTTATGGACTATCTTGTAGTCATATTCCTCAAGACGTATTCTCCATCTCATCAGTCTTGAGGAGTGATCTTTCAGATTCATGAGCCATACTAATGGTTTATGGTCAGTTATAATTGTAAACTGTCTACCATAAACGTATGGTCTGAATTGCTCAACTGCGAAGACGATAGCTAAGAGCTCCTTTTCTATTGTTGAGTAACGAGTCTCTGCACCATTGAGAACTCGGCTCACATAGGCGATTGGATGATCTCCTCGATCATCAACTTGTGAAAGAACAGCTCCGATGGCATAGTCACTGGCATCGGAGGTGACAAAAAATTCTTTGTCAAAATCGGGATATGATAGAATTGGTGCTGTAATAAGTTTATTGCGTAATTCGCAAAATGTCTCGTCGCAGATTGCATCGAACTTGAAAGGGATATCTTTTTTCAAAAGATTTGTAAGTGGTTTTGCAATTTTGGAAAAATTTGGTATAAAACGGCGATAGTAGCCGACGAAACCAAGGAAAGCTTTTATATCTTTTTCCTTCTTCGGTCTGGGATAGGACTGAACTGACTTAATCTTCGCTGGGTCGGGTTTGACTCCATTTTCTGTAATAATGTGCCCTAAATACATAATTTCCTTTCTTAGGAAATGGCACTTGTCGGGTTGAAGTTTCAAATTGAAGTTGCGGAGACGGCTAAATATTGCTGTGAGTCTGGAATTGTGATCTTTGAGATTGTATCCATGGACTACAATATCGTCCATGTATACAAAGCAATAGATGCCCTGAAGTCCAGATAGAACATTGTTCATGGCTCGTTGAAAAGTAGCAGGGGCTCCTTTTAAACCAAATGGCATACGATTGTATTCGTAGTGGCCATAGGGTGTGCTAAAGGCAGTTTTCTCCCTGTGCTTCGAGTCCATTTTTATCTGGTGAAATCCACTGGCTAAGTCGAGTGTGGTAAAATATTTCGACTTCCCCAACTGGTCTAATATATCAGTGATATTAGGCAGTGGGTACGCATCGCCAATAGTAATGTCGTTAATACGACGAAAGTCTACCACTACTCGCCACTTTTTGTTTCCATTCTCATCTGGTTTTTTAGGAACCAGGAGAAGTGGAGAATTCCAGGGACTATGGGATGGTTTTATGATATCTGACTCAAGCATTTCGTGTATTTGCCGGTTTATTTCTATTCGGCTTGCTTCAGGAAGTCTATATGGCTTGGTATAGATGGGCGGTTTATCTTGGAGTGTTTCGATTTTGTGGGTTATCGCATCTGTATAAGATAGGAAATCCCCTTCTATGAAGAAGAGATCGTTGAATTCCCTACAGATATTGCGAATACTTTCAGATTCCTCTGAATTACAGTGATCCAATTTTATAAGGTTTTGCAGTTTAATTATTCTGCCCTTAATTGGATCTCTGTCAGAGTCTGTGGAGATGACCACAAAGTCGTCCAAGTCTTGGTAAACTGGGTTCACCTCGTAAGGTGCCAGATCGGCGTCCTCCTCATTTGTGTTGAGGATTAGGGCTTTTGCCATACCGTTGACTGGTTCGACTATCGAATTTCCAAGAAATAAACCTGGCCTTATTTCCTTCTTGAAACAGACCGATTGATTTTGAATAGAAGGAGTTGGAATTTCAATAATGGATTCTGATCGAGCCGGAATTTTAAATGATTTTAATTTATCCGATTCTTTCGGATTTCTAAAAGGAAGGAGATATGATTCCAACTTTTGTGGAATTTGGAAGGAGTTATTCGATGATTCCGACTCGATAGAATTTGAAGGAGATAATACTTTATTGAAATTCCTTGACTTCTCTTCTGATTTATTTCTGAATGAAGGAGATAGAATTTTATTATATTTAGCCTTTTGTGCGGCTGTAGATGGAGATATACTTTTATGTTGTTGCTTCATATCTTGTGAAGCCTTGGATGGAGATAGAATTTTATTTAATTCAGCCTTTTTTCTGGCTATAGATGCAAATAGATTTTTATCTTTATGCTTCACTTCTTGTGAAGCATTTGCCGGCGATCGATTTTCATTGCTTTTCGAAGCAATTGATGGAGATAGATTTGTATTTATATCTTTACTAGAGACTGTTATTCCTGTATATAACAGACTCTTTGTTTGAGACCTCTTTTCTGGGTCTTCGCTTTTCAAATAAACGTATGGATAATTGGAATAATATTGTTCATATGGATAAGATGAATCAGATTCATTAACTTCCAGAGAAATGAATTTATTTTTATAGTCGATACTCGCATTGTATCGAGATAAAAAATCATGACCAAGCAGGCCATCGTATGAGAGGATGGAGTTATTTCCCACAATTTGAAATGGGTGCTCTAGGATGTAGTTAAATTTGGTAGATTTCAAATTCAATTTTGCAAATATGAGTCCTTCTGTAGAAGTGGACTCTGTGAATAGTGTGTTTATATTGCAGACAGCATCTCTGTAGCAGATGCTATCTGGCTTTAATGGATGGAGTTTAATTAAGCTGATTTCTGCTCCAGTATCAATCAAAAAGGTAAGTTTTGGAGCAGAGCATATATCAACAGGCAAAGAAAGCGTTAGTGAATTTTTATTAATTTGGACGGGGATACGAATTAATTTTTTGCTGTTTAGTTTTTCGTCGATATTGTCTCGGGATTGCGATGAACTTGCGCCGCTGTTTCTATCTGCGAGGGGTTGCCGAATGAGACCCCCCGCTGCATCCAGTTTCCCTGCCTGGATGCCGATGGAGTTTTGTTATTCTTCCTAGTTGGAGATGGCGATCTAGCCGAGATATTGGCATTATTGTATCTCGGCGGTGAAGTTCGACTTTCTCGGAATACTGGCTGTTGCCAGTTCCTATTTTGAGGCTGTCTGTCAGCCGTGTTTGTTGGTGGAATATTTTTCACCTTTTGGAAATTATTTTGATTTCCCTGGCTGTCGTTAAATCGGGAATTATTTGCAGCTCTTGTCTTGCATTCTTCAATAGAATGGCCCATCCGATGGCAATATCGGCAACTAGGGGCCTGTGACGGAGATGTAGCTTTATTAAAATCTTGAGGGCGTTGTTGCTGCGAAGTAACTCTTGGAGCTACATTGACATTTTGCGTTGAGCTTTGTATGACTGGGCATCTTGAAGCAACATGCCCCAGTCTATTGCATTTGAAACAACGAAGGTTATTATTTGTACTTTGAAGGGAATTTTGATTTACCTTGTTATATGTTTGGAAGTTGGGTTGCTTCTGCTCTATACGTAATGAGTGATCTAGAATATGTGATTTTAGTGAAGCGAATGATTTATCCGAATGGACCTTAGCTAAGGTCTGTAATTGTGGATTGGATAGACCGTCCTCAATTGCTCTTACAGCCTGACCCTCATTATCTTTTAATAAAGATTTTAGAAGTATTTTGTCCGCTGTATAAGAGTGCGTTGCCTCATTTAATTTGGACAAGATTGTATTTAACCTTTGAAGAAAATCTTTTACACTTTCTTCTCTTCTTTGTTTCGAATTACTTAGTTGAGATTGTAAGGTGGATCTAGAGGTTTTTACCTCTGTTGTAAAAGTGATTTTAAAGTAGGCCAATCCGCAACTTGATTGTACCTATATACATCATACGCTTCGGCAGATAGTTTACTCCTTATTAGGCTAAGGAGGGAGTTCCTTTCATTCGCCGTCGTTGCCGTTGCGTATATATCATCACAACCTGAAACAAATTTGTGAAGATCTTTTGGATTTCCGCTGAAATTAGGAACTAATGATCTTGCTTCTGATAAGAAGAAGGTAGATTGGTCTCTAAAGGAGACATTATGGTGATGGTCTGTGTAGTTATGTGTATTATTTGATATGTTTTGCAATCGAGAGTCTAATTGTTCTTGTAGGGCAATTATAGTGTCTGAGAATGATGTTTCCATGTTTATATATACATCATTTGCGAAGTACTCGCTGTCTTTGTCATTAGGGCTAGCATTTAAAATTATTTCATTATGTGTAGCCTCAAAATCATCCCAGTATTTATGTAACGAATTTATCTTTTGGTTTAGATATGCCTGGCTTGCATCTGCTAGTGAATTAGTTCCAATAGACTGAATAATATGTGAAATTGTTTTCCGCCTATCTTCTTGCAGCCGAAATCGTACTGTATTTTCTCGGTCTTGGTCTGAGTTGTCCTGATTATCAGCTGCAGTTGTTTTTTGAGAAGTTTTTGGAAGTGGGACGTAAAATGGGTTATTTTTGCGCTCTGTGTGGACCGATATGGATTTCAACCTATCAGACAGAGTTGCCTTTGTAAGATTGTACCAGTCCTCCGTTTTGTCATAGCATGACTGCTTAAAATAATCATGAGTTTCAGTAAAATCTTCATGATCTTGAATCAGGGTTTCCGTTTTTTCGAATGAAGCCCATACGTCTTCCAAATTTTGGAGTTTTTCAGAAGTAAATTCTGAAGTCCTTTTGCTTTTATTGGCTCTATGATAGTCGGACAGAATTTGTCTGATATCTGACATTTTTGGGACTTGTGACAAGCAAAGCTCATTGAAAGATTTGTTTTCCTCAGTCATGTTGTTATATTATGTGGGGCGTAAAAATTGAGGAGAGTACAGCAAATAAAATTTTGAAACACAGCACAATTAAAGGGAAAAATGTGTGAACAATTCTAAGAACACTTGATTTCAATTAGAACTAAAAATATCAGTGGGGTAAAACAATGAATTAGTTTGAGAAATTAAAAATTAAATTCTCCGTGTGGAAATGGTATGTATGTATGTGCTTAAATTGCATTGAAATTATTTATTATTTGTTTTTCGAATTGTATATACACATGCCTGGTAGTAAGTCAACAAATGGGATTGAAAAAGAGAAAGGAAACAAAATGGGATTCTAATTTTGTTCTAATCACAATCATCAAATTATAGAAAGGCTCTCAACAATAAAAAAAAGGTGTAAGGTTTTCCTTTGTATGTAGATAATTAAGTAAAATTTTCTAATTATTTTTTTTTTATAAGCAAAAGCAATGAAGGAAAAAATTAATCAAATTAATTTAATCGCCTCCTCCGACCAATATCTTCACCTGACGAGAGGTCTATAAAGTCTTCTCGCAAGTGATCGATTACTGATCTTTTACGAAGTCCTCTGACCAACAAGCTCACGAAGTCTTGCCGCAGGGGTCGCTTCACGGAAGGGCAAATGTAAAAAATAAATAAATTTTTAAAAAAAAGGGTTTATTTGGTAGAAAAAAAACTGTTTTGTACTTTGTGATTTTGCTTCTTTATAAGCAAACAAAAGGGGTTTGTAGCGAGCTAGTTTGATTAACACCACCGATAGCAATAATGATATATAACAAAAACACAATCAATTAATATAACTAATATAATTAATTCAAAATAAAAGACTGAAATATCAAATTTTATTTACTACCTTCTTTTCAATATTCCTATGATATTGTTGATTTGGTGATTTTATCGTTGAATGTAGATGAGGTTGATGCGTCGCGCGTCCGGGGCGACGACTTCTTGTAGTTGAAGATGCTGATTCTGTTGGGGATATTTATTATTCCCTTCTTGAAGATGTTGATTTGTGTGATTGTATTGAAGATATATCTTCCTTCCTTCTATATCTCGTCTTAGTGAGGCAGGGATGAAGCCTCCTTGGGTCCCACGTTGAGCGCTTTGGCGCTTAAACTTCAATTTTCCTCTAAGTACCCTTTTTCGGGTACCCGGGTTTATTATTATAATTTTTTTTTTTTATATATATTTATTATTTTTCACTGGTAATCCGTTTTTTTCGCACTGTGCATGTTTTTGAGGTAGCCACCAAAATATTATTTGTGGCAGATTTTTATTATTTTAATCAGTTTATTTAAAAATAATTTTTAAGCACTGACTTGGATATATGTCAGGATTTTTTTTTCTTCTTTTTATTTAATTTAGGTTTAATTTATAGGCACTGATTTAAAAAAAAAATACCGCTGCCACCAATATGTTGGGTAACGAATCGCTCGTGCTTCCTGGCACGTCCAGGTAGAAGCGATCTGTGCATAAGTAGGAACTCTCAGAAAACGAACGTCTAGGTTTTGGCCTACCTTCTATTAAAACGCAAAACACTTTTTAGTTCTTTATTAATATTTGAAGGCTTCCTTTTTAACAAGACACAAACTCTCCTTTTTTCCTTATTTATTTTTTTGTATTTGTATATTCCGTATTTACAATTATCACTTCTAACAAAATTTCTTTATAATTTATATATATTTTTTATTTTTTCACTTTTAACAAAATTTCTTTACAATTTATACACATTTATAACTTTCACTTTTAGGAAAACCATTTACTGGATTTCTTCTAATTTTAACTTTCTTAGAGGTGTCCTCTCGACGGGGTTGAAAAAAACGAACTCCTCGAGGTTTGGGCTAGCTGCCCCCAGGTACCCACGAAAAACTTTTTGAAAAAGCTTTTTTCTTTTTGCTTTCTCACGGCGATTTTAAATTCGTACGTGAGAGAATGCAAATTATTTAAGTTTAGATGCATATGCATCATGTAGAAAATGCAACCCGATATGCACTTGTGTGCCTGTCTTAAAATATTACTTTTAAGCGGGCGAGAATAATCGTATGTATGTATGTATGTATGTACATACAATTAGATTTGAGCAATTGAATAATGTACGTATGTGAAGTGTATATTGCACAATAAAAAAAAATGGAAGTATGTAGGTAAGTATGCAGTGCATATCGTGGGAGCGGAATGCAGGCTAGATAACAAAATGCAATTTATGCTTAAATTGCATTTTATTGTAGCATTGAAATGCATTTTAAATGCATTTGAAATATGGAATGAAATTTTGAATTAAAAATAATTAAAAGTAATTTTCAGGGTCAACTTTGCAATGCACCAATATGTTGCATAGGGCAATATGTTGGTGCATTGACCTTATCGTTGTGATTCGGGGCATTGGGTACCTGAGTCACAACAACAGTCGCCCTTCAACTTCCTTCAAGAACTGATTATGCTGAATCTGAAAGTTAACGGTTTCCCGAAATTTATGAGGATACCTCAGATAGCGAGAAAAGCTCGCCCCCTTAAGGTCAATTCGCACATAAAGAGCTACACCTCCGCCCGCCGACTCCCTTTTTCCTATCATTGTGATGCAATTTATAACCTGGTAAAGATGGAGCTCCTGCGTGCAAACATGATTCACTTATTAATATAACATGAACACTAGACCCACCGAAAATTTCCTGTAGTTCTTCAATTTTCGGTTTCAGGCTCCTAGCATTATTGGAAACGACATTCAGCTCAATAATTGGCATATCACTAGATTTATTGCGACTGGATGCCACTTGTTTATGTTTTTTAATACGGAAAGCATCTGCATAGGGTGACAACTGATGATTGATGTTCATAGATATGCGCTGAAGAATAGCAAGTGGATTCTCATGATCTTTTGCGGGTATTCCACTAATGACGATGTCACTATGGCATTGAGAATGACGGAGGTCATTGACTTGATTGGAAAGTACTGGGATCCGATTTTGCAAAACATCCAAAGAGCTTCCTAATGCGACAAAACAAGTGTTACAAGATTTAACAAAATCATCCAACCTAGAATAAAATTGTTTTTCGTATTCCCTCAGCATGAAGTCGATTTTGGTGACGACTTTTCCATCCAATTTAGCGTATAGTTGCTTCTCGTGTTCTTTTAACATGAGATCAATTTTAGTTGTAATTCTGGCTTCAAGAGCCACCAAAAGTTGCTCCATGTTATTCTCACTTGAGGTCAAATTGCTTGTGTGGGTTGGATTGGCTCTGTTGTTACGCTGATTAAGTGTGGTAGGAGTTGAATTGTCGCCAACACAACTATCTTTATTGTCTTTGTATGTACTTTTCACATAACTGAAGAGCACCTCCGTGTAATTGTAATTGCAGGCAATAAGTTAATTTTCAGTATCTAATATCCTCACAAAGATAATTTCCGATACGAATATCACACTATATAGCGGCGGGAGGAATAAATAAATAACAAGAAAATAGTCTGGCGCACTTTTAGGAAAGAATTGCGTATAATTTTCCGGAAAAGAACTACCGGAGATTACTAAATGCAAATTCAAACGCGGGACCAAAAATTCTCGTGTCTACTCACTAGCTGTCCTTCTCACCAAAGAAGGATGTTGGCGTATAGTTTTCACAGCAGCTTTCTATTATTCCAAGGACTATGGCAAAAAATGGGGCTTGAATCCGAAAATAGTTTGAATGCTTCGGATATTTTCATTAAAAAGAATGCTGCTCTTAACACGCAGCTGTTACCGACTTAGTCGATCATCAAAAAATGCCCAATACTAAGATTTGAGTGCCGGTTAGATATGGTTGTAGAAGACTGTCAAAGCTGGAAGAACATTTGACCGCAATTCCCACACGGATCACAGGGGTATAGAAGGCATGATGGGTGTGGAGTCTAATTGCCAAGATGAAAGTTACACAAGGCTCTAGAATCCTACCAAACTGTTTTTCATGCAGAAATCAACGCCATATAAAAGTGCATTAGAATCAATATACAGAGACTATGGGGACGCAAACATATATATATATATATATATAAAATCATTAAGCTCTAATGCCTTCACTCCAGGAACTGTAGATTTACTATCACAGAACAATAAAATAACCCTTAGATGGGTATCAGGATACGAGGGGCATGAAGGTAATGAGACTGCTGACTACTTGCGTAAAAAAGCAGCGGATTCCCCATTTGCCGGACCCAAACTTTTCTGCGGCTTTACAAAAAGGTGCTTAACACGAGAACTAATGTATAAATCAGAAAAGGCCCAGCAACTACTATGGCAGATACTTACTAGACTGACACAAGTGAAGCTCTTAACTTCCCATAAAAAGACTTTTACAAAATCATCAACTGTGCTAAGCGCCAAATTAGACTATTCCCTGGCATAATGATTGGGCATTGCCCACTTAGATTCATAAGAAAATGTGCAAATCTACTGACGATATTTGCCTATTCCGTAACGAAGAGGTAGAATCAGAGTAAGTATCTACTCTCCGAATGCGCAAAACTGCTCACCGAAGACTCAAATGCCTGGGTAAGCGTTTTGTAACCCCATCAGGGGCCGGATTCACTAACTCGGAGAGTTGTGGAGTTGTGGAGATGAGAGTTCTTTTGGCATTTAACTCTCCACTCTGAATTATGTAACTCGTGGAATTTGTATTGAGATTTACCAAACTTTCTATTCCACTCGGCAAAACTCTTGGCTGTGTTAATTGTGGAGAAGTAAGAAAAATATTTCTCAACTGACAGTATTGCCTGCGTTTACTGTCCTTTCTGAAGGTACCAATGTACCTAGGAATTTTAAAATTGAATTATGGATTCACTGTATATCCTGGCAATGTTTACAAAAACAAAAATTATGCAAATCCTTGCGATACTTATAGAGGAATAAGGATTTTGGTGTCTAAAGGTACCCGCTAAAAATTCTAATTCACGCGAAAATGGTCAATTCGGTCGTCTTCCAATGCAGAAGAGATGCTATAAAAATTTTAAATATGTACGTTAAAGCTTGTCCCCAAATTAGATATGTAATTAGTTTTTTAGTCCAATAAATGGTTTTGAAGATAACTGCAAAAGAAGTGAATCAGTCCTACTTAAAATAAAAAAATGGCCGTTTTTTGGTACAAAAATTGACATATTTTCAACTCATCTTTATAAAGAACTGGTAAGTCGTGGAAATTCACTTTCAATGAGAAAAATACTCACAACAGAGTACTAATGGATGTGAAATAAAGAACATATGCAAAATATAGGAACTGGGGTGTATATGACCCAAGTGCAAAAAATCCGTCTTTCAGCGGTAAAGTCAGTTATGAAGTTAAAATGCTCAAAAAAAAACACAACAACACCACTCGATTACCCACTTCTCCCTCTTTAATTTGATACCAAGCATGACGTATTTTGGACAACCCACAATGGGGGGTGGTACGATCCTCCATCCCCAAAAGCCCCCCCCCCCCACGAAATTGTTCACCTATATTTTTGTACTCTAGACCCTAAACCCGCAGAAAAAAAACCCAAATCCTCTACGACCCTCCCACACAGAGTTAGCCGTCCTTCAATATTTCGACACTTCTCACGTTTTCTTTAACTCCCCAAGTATGTTAGAGAAGGGAGAGTTTTAATTGGGGAAAACTAAAACTCTCAGAGTTACAGAATCCGGCCCCAGATGTCCGGAAAACCTACTTTAATGAAGTAATAATCTTTCTATAAAAAGACAAACGTAGACTGGAACTAATAAGGCAGGGGCATAACACGAAAGGTCTTTTAGGGTGCTTAGACTTCGGATCTCCGATTGCCACTCCCTACTTATAAAATAACAACAAAAAGAATAATTTTTTTGTTATGTATATAGGTACTTTTATTAGTGGGCCATATAAATATGACTTTAAAATAAATGGAAAAGGCTCAAAAATAAAGTTATAAATGTTATAAATGTGCATATTGCATCAATGATTTTGTGATAAGATGTGCACATATTTTTGTTGTTCCTGACGGGCTGATTGCATCAACTTTTGCGATCTAGTTGAAACCTATAGAACTCAGATTGCAAGTGGAAATAGTGTAAGTGTCGTATGCACATATGTATATATGTATGCACAAAATTTATTTTCGAATATTTTTTTTCAAGATTGTGCACATTTGACGACCAGCAGATCATATAAATTTTCAAGGTCTCTCCCGATCGACCCATTTTGTTGATTTGATTATTTTATATCGCATATTCGTGTTTGAAGGTTCGCATAGTCCGCCAGCCACCAGACACATCAGCTGTAACACGCTCCTCTTCAGAGAGTTTTAAGTTTATTTTGTTAATACACGTATTGAACTATAATTAAATATATAAAATAAATGAATAGAATGAATTTTGGTTAATATATGTACATTTGCATGAAATGATATTTAATATTAGATGATCACAATTTATTATATATTTATATCGATTTCTCGCCTTTTAATTTTACGTTTTTTTTAATTTGCCACATGTAAATATTTTCTTGTAAGGAAACAGCGCCGTTGTCTTAATAGGTACGTAATCATCGAGTAAAAGTGGTATATACATTTACTCTACAGGTAATAACTTATATATCGATAATTATCATTTGGCTTAATTTCCTTAATCGATTGAAATCGAACTCTGGGCTATTTGTACTCATTATAATTAAACTTCTGATTACTCATCAAACTGGATTTGAGTGCTTCTTAGATAATAGAAAAGTGGATGTTCAGTTTTCTTTTGCATTGAAATCCTATATTGAAAACGTAACAGTTCGCAGTTATATTTAGTAGTAATTAATATTATAGATTGGTAGTAATTTTGCGTTAAGAGCTAATATTTAATTTTTTTTTTTCGAAACGTCCTATCCTACGTATTACGAGTTTGGATTCCGATTATTACATAGAATTTTCACAATTTAATTTCTTCTATCAGTATGTTTAGTTATCTTTGTTGAAAAGCTTGGAAAAACGCGATATTTAGTCATGGAGATTAACAGGCTAAACCAGGAAGAAATGACGTACGAGTTAGATATCCGAGGCCTCACGTTAGGCAGAGTCGACGATATGAGGATAACGCTGAGAACGACTTTAAGAGCTGAGAGGTTGGGACAATCGGTGGTCATAGACCCATATCCCTTCACGTGCGAGGAAAATATTGAAGCTTTGGTGAAGAAATTGGAGGAGATCACTCAGCTATTGTCAACCTTTAGCGGGGAGTCTAGTTCCGCCGAGTATAAGAATATCATAATAAAGGTAGAGTGGGCTTTAAGTAGATTGCGCAGATGTCAAGCTATAGAGGAGGCGCACGTGAAGGAAAAGAAACGTATTAGAGGCAATTTGATATTAGCTTTGGGTTCTCTACAGATGAAGGTCGAAGGAGATAAAGCCGATAGTGACGACTCAGAGCTGGTGGAAGAAACGTCGTTGACAAAGACGATGCTAACAAGCTCCCGCGCAGTAGTGCCGCTGTACAAGTGGGGTATACAATTTTTCCAGGGAACAGAATCAGTCTCTGAATTCCTTCATAGAACGAGTAAGAGAGCTTGCTGAAGCACGCGGGCTCAGTAAATCACAGCTTTAACGCTCAGCGCTTGATTTATTTACAGGTCGTGCTCTGATATGGTACCGTGCTAACAAGGGTCAATTTCAAACGTGGTCGGATTTAGTTCGCGAACTGCGCAAAAAGTTCTTACCTGCAGACTATAACGACAGATTGTTAGATGAAATAAAAAGGTGAACGCAAGGAAAAGAAGAGACCATAGGTACCTATGCTGCAGTAATGTCTACCATGTTCTCTAGGTTGACTGTTTTAATGAGTGAAGCTGAGAAGCTGAGAATCTTGAACCGTAACGTTAGTCCTTTTTACCAGACCCAATTAGGTGTGACGGATGTGAACAGTATGACGAAACTTGTTGAGCTGGGAAGACACACTTATTGGAGTCGGATTTCGCTTATGTACAACCGACAAATCAATCTGTCTCATCATTATCCGATCCTAACCCGAATCGTAGAACACGTCCAAAATGTTTTAAGTGCGGTGAAGAAAGTCATCTAGCACGACCATGTAGGCAAAATGTGAAGTGCTATGGTTGCGGCACGAGAGGTGTCATTCGTCCTAATTGTTCCAAATGTAAAAATCAACGAGTGGAGAGTAGTCAAGGCAATACAAATACGCAAGTAGCGCAGGAGTCGGGAAACGGGGTCAGAGCTCGACGATAAGCGGCGAGTCGAGCTCGAGTTGTTTTCAAGGGACGGCAAGATCTAGGAATAACGGGAACAGTAGTAGTAGTAGTGGTAGTGACGAAGTTGATAGCTGCAGAGATGGAAAGAGTAATAATAATGAAAATTACAATTTAACATTATTGGATTACATCTTTGCACACGCAGAGAATGACGTGCGTCCGTACTTAAAGATTGCTATCTTTGATGTGAGGCTCCTAGCGTTGCTTGATTCTGGGGCATCGTGCACAGTTCTTGGAGGTACTGGATGAGACTTATTACGTGAAATGGGCATTAGCTTGAAGACCACTAATATATCAACTGTAAAACTAGCCAATGGTAAGAAGTGAATATTTTAGGCAAGATAAGTTTACCTGTAGAACTGGAAGGTCGTATTGGAATTTGTGAAGCATTAGTTGTACCTAAGCTTCCACAGACAATCATCCTTGGTATTGATTTTTTGAAAAATATGGGAATCTGTGCCAATTTGAGAGATGATTCTTAGAGATTTATAGTTACGGATGCAGATATCAAAATAAATTCACTAGAAAATCAAAATAAGTTATCTTTGCAGCAGAAATTGAATTGAAGGAACTAATACTCGAGGCCAAGACTAAAATGGGAGAGGGTATAGGCTGCACGCGTGAAGTGGAACAAGTTATTCAGACCGACTCTCCCTCCATAAAACAACTTTACTACCCCGTATCGCGAGCCATTCAGGATGTCATTAACACTGAGTTAGACAAGATGCTTCGGGAAGGAATAGTCGAACCGTCAAGGAGCGCATGGTCATCTCCTATTCTAATGGTGCGAAAGAAGGACGGAAGCTATCGTTTTCCGTTGACTTCCAGAAATTAAATAAGGTGACCAAGAAAGACGCCTATCCGCTGCCATACGTTTCGGCCACATTGGATATGCTACGCAATGCAAAATACGGCTTTCACGGTACCGGGACGTGGATTATTTCAATTTCGTCGGATGCCTTTTGGGCTAACCAACTCGCCAGCAACTTGACAACGTTTTATTGACCGTGTACTTTCTGGTAGTTTAGAAAGACACGTCTTCGTATACCTTGACGATGTAATTATTGTCACTCAACCGTTTGAAGCACACAAACGGATCTTAGGAAAAGTCTTGAATAAGCTTCACGAGGTAGGATTGATAATTAATTACGATAAGTGCGAATTCTGTAGGCCTGAATTAAAATACTTAGGTTATTTAGTTGGAGAAAACGGCATATAAGTAGATCCGGACAAGGTCAAGTGTATATTGCAGGTACCCAATCCCAAAAACATTTCGGAAGTACGAAAATTCATAGGAATGGTCGCATGGTATAGGCGATTTATTGAAAATTTTTCCACATTGATTTCACCTATTACAAGCTTACTGAAAAAGAGCAAGAAATTCCATTGGTCTGAAGAATGCGAAAAGTCATTTCGGGATGTTAAGGCAAAGCTCGTTAGCGCCCCAATTCTTATATGTCCAGATTTTAAATTACCTTTTATCGTTCCTACGGACGCCTCGGGATACAGACTGGGAGCGGTGTTAACGCAAAATATCGACGGAGACGAAAAGGTGATAGCCTACTTACGTAGATCATTGAACCGTTGTGAGAGGAATTATTCCATCACTGAAAGGGAGTGCTTAGGGGTTCTCTGGGCAGTCGACAAGCTCAGACCATAACTTGAAGGCACGCGATTCACAGTTATTATTGACCATGCCTCTCTAGTTTGGCTTCACAATCTGAAAGATCCAACCGGTAGACTAGCGAGGTGGGCTATGAGGATGCAGCAATATGACTACAATATTATACACAGTAAGGGAAAAGAGCATCTTCTACCCGATTGGATTTCTCGGTCGGTACCAGCTGTGAATTGCGTCAGTACCGACAGTCTAACTAAGGATAAATGGTATCACAGGATGTTGGAGCAAGTCAAGAAGAGGCTGGAGAAATTCCCTGACTGGAGGGAAGAAAATGGAATAGTGTACAAGCATTGTAGGCCTAGATATCCAGCACTAGTCACTGAGGCAGATTATTGGGAGCAAGTTGTGCCGAAAGATCAGAGAAACCAAATGATCTATAAGGCTCACGATGTTCCTATCTCAGGTCATGGCGGCATTCATAAAACTTTATATCGTCTGTCACAACAGTTCTACTGGCCTAAAATGAAAGCAGATGTAACCCCTTACATTAAACGCTGCTTAACATGCCAATCGATAAAATCCGAACTTAAGAAGCCGGCAGAACTGATGTTATGAATCCACTAAATCAATCTTACTTATTACCCAATTTCGGATTCATAACCCAAAACTAAACCCTAATTCTGCATTCATAATGCCTAACATCCTATCATCACTTTACCCCAAAATGCATTTCACAAGAATTCAAGAAATTCATTACAAACTCAAATCACGAATTCTTAAACACACCCCAGTAAATGCAACTAACAATAAATAACAGCCGACAGCTACCCGTAATTCTATCCCATTTGGCGCATGCTTAAAATGATCATAATTTCTTCCACATGATAAAGGCAAATCAAAAAACGCAATACGATCTAGCGCCAGCACTATGATTCACTCATAAAGACGAACGAAGAAACAATTAAAGCCAAATACGTGACTACCCCTCTTCCGAAATCATCCTGGCAGGCGATTTTAATGTCCATAACATACCATGGCTCAGACATTCTTCTACCACAAGTCCTTCGGGCCGATTCGTTGAACTTTTTTGTGAATCTTTTAATTTGCATCAGCTAGTGGATGCACCGACGAGAATCCCTGATGCAGCTGGAGATAGGGCCAATTTACTAGATTTGTTTCTGTCATCTCACCCTGACAAATATTCCATCTCAGTCGGCTCCCCTCTTTGTAATTCAGACCACTGTCTAATCACGGCTCAATTTATCACCTCATCTCTGCGCCGCCCTACTTCTCCACCTACAAGTAGGCTTCTCTGGCACTATAAGAACGCTGATTGGGAAAGCCTCAATCAGTATCTTAGAGATATAGATTGGTCGGTCTGTTTTGCTTCGAGGGATGCTGATGAATGCACATTAGAACTTAGTAACATACTAAGTCTAGGCATGCGTGAATATATTCCGTATTCTTACAGCAGATCTCAACAACAGCAAAATCGCTCTTGGTTTAACGATAAGTGCAACCAAGCTATAAAAGCGAAAGAGTCTGCTTTTCGCGCCTATCAAGTGCATCCTTGTCCAGAACTGAAAGGAATCTACAAGACTGCACGGAACACCTGCAAGTCCATTATCCAGAGAGAAAAATTTCTTTTTGACCAGAATGTTAGACAAAGAATCTTGGCAAGCCGCAAAGGTAGTAAAGGTTTCTGGTCCCTGGTCAAAACCATCAGGAACAACTTCAGCAGTTCCTCTATACCTTCACTACTTAGTAATGGTGAAGTGGTTGTTGACTCCCTGGATAAAGCTAATATTTTGGCTGCTAGATTCGCATCAAATTCTTTTCTTCCACCCACTTCACAGGCACCTGTCGTGCATCCCCCGTGCGGATGTGTACAAGAGCCAATACACATCCGTACGAGGGATGTGTTCAAGGTCCTTAAAGGAATCAACGTCTCTAAAGCCGCAGGCCCTGATGGTTTCTCGCCCCTATTAATTAAAAGCTGTGCCTCATCCTTGGCTAAACCTCTGCGCAAACTATTCTACCTGTCCTACTCGACAGGAAAATTTCCAACTGCTTGGAAACTAGCTCACGTTCAGCCTATTCCCAAGAAAGGAGAGGGTAGCGATCCCTCAAATTATCGACCAATTGCAATCACTTCGATTCTTTCAAAGGTTTTTGAATCTATCATTAACTCCAAATTAATGAAGTATCTGGAAACCAATCAGCTAATCAACGATCGCCAATACGGCTTCCGGCACGGACGCTCATCTGGAGACTTGCTGACTTTTCTTACGGAACATTGGAATCGTAGTCTTCACAATTTTGGTGAGTCCAAAATCGTTGCTCTAGATATTTCAAAGGCCTTTGATAGAGTCTGGCATTCAGCCCTTTTAGCCAAACTCAAAGCACTTGGTCTTTCCCCTCCTCTTCTATTATGGATTGAAAGTTTTTTATCTAGTCGCCAAATACGAGTTGTATTAGATGGCGTTATATCTGATCCTCATCCTATTAATGCCGGTGTCCCCCAGGGCTCTGTTATTTCTCCGACTCTATTTCTAATCTTCATTAATGATCTGCTTTCCCTTATTTTCAATCCTATCCATAGCTTTGCTGATGACAGTACCCTTGATTTCGCATACTCCTTTGACACCCTTGCGGATTCCAGAGGGAACGCCGCATGTGTTAAACGAGACTGCATGATTAGATCATTGAATAACGATCTTGACAATATTCTCGCTTGGGGCAAAGTGAATCGCGTCGAATTCAATGCATCTAAGACCCAAAGCTGTCTCATCTCATTAAAACAAGACCATCACTTAACCACTCCCGTTTCGTTTGATGGTGCATTAATTTCTGAATCACCGTCACTAAGAATTCTTGGCATTAACATTTCCAGTAAGTTAAGCTGGACAGATCACATCTTCTCGGTTGCCAAAGAAGCATCCACATGTCTTGGTTTCTTGAAAAGGTGTAAGAAATATTTCAGCCCATCAAATATAGCGCTCCTCTACAAGTCCTACATCAGACCCAGAATGGAATACAATTCCCATATCTGGGCCGGGGCTGGTCGCACAGCCTTAGCTTCATTGGATATTGTCCAAAAGAGAGCCTTCAAGCTCATTGGCGATGTGGCAATTACTCGTCATATCGACTCGCTCGAGCACCGTCGCAATGTTGGAAGCCTTTCGCTCCTTTATCGCTATATGCATGGCCAATGTTCGGATGAAATATCTAGTCTGATCCCTTGTAGAATAGTTCCTGCACGCAATACCCGCGCTGCATCCCGCGCTCATCCTTTTACCCTTCAAATTACCTTCGGCCGTACACTTAAATTCCGTGATGCTTTCTTATCCCGAACTGTGCGAATGTGGAACAGTCTACCATCTTCTGTCTTTCCTCCGGCATACAACCTGCAAAAGTTTAAGGGCGACATACATCGGCACCTCCGCCACTCTCCTCATATCCATTAATCCTTTCCCTATCTCCTTCCTGCCACGCTGTGCTTTGCATCATAGGGTATCCCCTGAGCTTGGCTTAATAATATAAAAAAAAAAAAAAAAAAAAAAACGTCACCGACCGATCTGAGACCGCGAGTTTACCTAACAGGTGCCCCTGGGCGAGCATCAAAAATTTTTTTTTAATATTAATCTGATTTTCTCAAAATTCGGCTAGTGAGTCACTCAGCCACAGGACCCTAGTCCTTCGTTTCTGTACCCATTCCATGATTAATTCGTCCAGGTTTCGTCCCAATTTGGCTTCCCGTCTTACTATTTAAAATTGCAAAGGAGGTAAAAATAAATAGAAAATTATTTAAAATTGCAAAGGCAGTAAAAATAGATTACAAGTTATTAAGGTAATTAAAAATAAATCGGTTGGCGTCTTCGATAAAAGTTTTAAGCCGACCTAAGTGTAATCCTAATAAATTAGACCACACGATAAAATAAGCTTCAAAGTGATCTAAATGTCATCCAGTCGAATGATACTTTTCGGAACTGGCTAGAACCACGGAGGCTGGCTGGTGATAAAAGAAGAGATCACAAGGCAGACCGGGACTGTTTCTAGAAGTTTTCTGGTTTTTTATCTTGTCAGGAGTGGAAAAGTTCTCCAACATTAAAAAGTTTTGACTAAAAGAGCTTTAAAAAAAAAGTAAGCGGATTATTTAAACCGGGAAGAATATAAGGAAAGCCGAAATTGACGGATCCTGCACAAAAAGCTAAGTATATTTTTTTGCAATATTATTTCTTTTTTTATTTTGTGGCTGGCTGGCGTATAGCGATGCATAATTGGGGTTCTAAAACCCATGTTAAATCAGTTCTAATTGAGATTTTCGTCCACGGTCTGTTCATTGACTTCATGTGTATTCCTAGCTCAGTTAGAAGAGTGGTTCGCTTAATGAAATATGACAGAAGTGATGGGCGGTATGTAATTTTTGCATAGAGGAAAATCACAAAACCTATTTTTGTTTTAGCACGTTATAATTTCGGTGATATTATAAGTTCGAGAACAAAACTGCGATTAATGTTAACTGCGTGGAATTCACATGAAGTCAATTAACAATCCTATATGCAACTTTCAGCATGGAAATTCCTGCAGACGGCTGCAACGAATTACCGCTTATTTAATTAAATTTATCAATAAGGTGAAAGGCTCGAAGGAATCACCCTCGACTCTGCACTTTATGTGCTCATAAAGCAGTCGGAGTTTCACGAAGAAATTAATCAACTTCGCCACTACAAAGAAGTGAACAAGAGGAGTTCTCTAAGCGATTTTGCACCATTTTTAAACGAAAATGGCATATTTCGGGTAGGAGGACGTTTGGAAGAATCAAATCTTTCATACGATAGCAAACATCCCATGCTACTTCCATATTCGCATCCATGGACAAAAATGTTGATGACAGGTCTGCACAATGAAAATTTGCACTGTGAACCACAGACACTATAAGCTACCACGCGGCAGCGCTTTTGGCCCATTAAGGCCAAAATTTTGGCCAGATCGATAGTTCAACACTGCGTGCGTTGTGCGAAGGCTAAGCCCAAGCTGATTTTTGCGGCACTACCGAGTCAGAGGCAAACAACCTCACAAGGCCTATGTAGTAGTTTTCTGTTTCTTTGCCACGAAGTCAATCCACTTAGAGGTCGTGAGTGATTTGACAACAGAAGCCTTTTTAGCAGCTCTAAGAAGATTCACGGGGCGAAGAGGTCACTGTAAAAATTTGTATTGTGATAATGCGACGGACTTCGTTGGAGCTCGGAACCAACTACACAATCTAAGTGAGACCATTTACTCTGATGACACTCAAGCGAAAATAGCTTCGTCTTGCAACTCACGCACTTTATCCCTCCTCGAGCACCTCATTTCGGTGGCTTGTGGTAGGCCGCAGTGAAATCGGCAAAACACCTGCTTCTAAGAGGCGTAACTTCAGCATCGCTAACATATGAAGAACTGGAGATGGTAATGGTGGAAATCGAAGCCATATTGAATTCCAGGCCGCTAATTCCTGGCCATTTGCTTATTGGAGAGCCGCTTACTGCATCCATAGATGTATTTTCGGAAACGTGTAAAGCTAGCCTCCTGAAACGATGGAAATTAGTGTCCCACATCAAGCATGACTTCTGGCGCAACGCTGCCAAAACGTAGAACCAGGAACTATAGTCATGTTGAAGGAAGAAAATACGCCTTTCACGAAGTGGCCACTGGGACGCATAGTTCAACTGCACAAGGGTACTGATGGTTACCCAAGAGTAGCGGATGTTTGAACAGCCACGGGCGTCTTCCGGAGGCCAATTCACAAACTTTTGCCCTTACACATAGAAGCAAATGATGCCCAACTTACCATCACAAGTGCAGAACAGGTCACTAAGAGTGAATCAGCTCTCAAGACACAAGATGACCAACATAAGAAAATCCCTCGAGTTACCAATGGAGGGGACCCACGCCCCTCGACAAGTGACACTGCAAATCGCTCCCCTAGGAAAAAAGCACGAACATCATTGGGATCCCTAATTGTATCAACTTAGTTGGTCTGCCTATTTCTTCCAGCTCTAAAGGGAGATCCAGTAGAAGTAACCACATTCAACTCACGGCCTGGCATACATTTCGAACACTTGGGAACAGCGAAACAGATCTCTACAGAATGGAATTTGTTGACATATTACGATCTCAGCCCATACCGAATGGAGTTCAACACATTTAAAAGGGGTATAAAAACGCTAGAGCACCTCTGCACTCAACTAAAACACAAGAGTTCCTGCGCACCAGTCATCACGCAATTTCAACACATTCAAGAGGAACTTATCGTCGACAACGATCTACTTCCCACACAAAACACAAGCATATGAGAAAAACGAGGTGCTATTGACATTGTAAACAACATCGCTAACTCATTATTTGGGGTGCTAGACTCCCAATACGCTGAAGACATGGCGAAAACATCGAGGCCGTCAAAGGAAATGTGAATCACATCTCCGCATGAGACGGCCTTTACGGCCGAAAAATTATTATCCACCTTAACTAGGTGATGGCGATCACAGAGGAACTCTTTAATCAAAATAGCGGTTGTACTGAATCTGTATACGGATACAAGTTTACAAAACAGGAATTCATGGCCAACGCTATCAAATGCCTTAGAGAAGTCAAGAAGGACAAGCGTACTGAAATTATTGTCGTTCATGGCCATTCTTATATCTGTTTATATCTTTAATATAGCAGTTTGACAACTGCGAAGCGGACAGAAACCATACTGCCAAGGAGACAACATCTGATTACAATCAATCCAACCTAGTATTTGCCTATATATGAGCTTCTCTAGAACTTTCGATAAGAATGATAAGATACTGATAGGGCGAAAGTCACTAGGTGTTTCAGCTTTAACCTTCTTAGGGATTGGCAGGACAATAACAGTTTTCCAGTTGTTGGGAAAGGTAGAAGAGGTAAAACAAGTATTCATGATATGAAAAATGTACTTATCAATCAAGGGAAGTTGTTAGAAATAGACTGGATAAAGGATTACAAGGATTTTCAAATGAAACACTCAGAGTTTTTGAATTGAACAAATTAAATTTATTGCTCGAAGCCGAGTTCTTGACATGGAGAAGTATCACTGCTAACTGAACAGATCAGAAGAAATATTTTGCACAAGTGTTAATGAATTTTAGATAAGAGAACAATAGATTGGAATGTAACTGAATTTACAAATGATTCAATAGAGCCAGACTAGTTTTGAACAATTTATACGTAATTACTTATGTACATATATACAATGAATTTTAGAATTTATGCCGATGAGCTTGATGATGATGATTTAGGACCGCTCTCAGATTAGACATTCCGCCCGCCTCGTTGCAAACGAAAGTAGATAGCAAGACAGGAGTACGGTCCGCCCGCCATGAGGTCTTCATATTTAGGTCAAGAATTGATGAGTGTCTTTTCTAGAAGTAAAAATAGATATGAGACTAAGATTGTGGAAAAATGCATAGTTTATTGATGTGCCGCTTAATTTGACCATTTTTATGTTTCAGCATGACGACTCGAGTGATATTGTCTGTTCCGGGATAGATTTCTATTACCCTTGCTAGCATCCATTTGCAAGGTGGTAAGTGGTCATCCTTGATTAGAACAAGATCATTAAGTTTTATAGTTGGCTGTCTTTCACTCTATTTTCGCCTTTGTTGAAGATGATGGAGGTATTTTTTGTGTCACCGCTCCCAAAAGTGCTGCAGCATAGCTTGCACTAGTTTCCAACGAGAAAGACTAGTTAGTGAACAGTCAAGAATGGATGGTCCTGGTACTGTCAATGGCGCACCACCCATTAAGAAATGTCCTGGTGTAAGCACAGCCAGATCCTCAGGATCATTAGTGAGAGGACATAACGGTCTTGAGTTGAGGCAAGCCTCAACTTGAGCTAGAAGAGTTGTCATTTCTTCAATAGTTAAAATGGTAGATCCTATGATGCGACGAAGGTGGTGCTTCATTGATTTAACCCCCGCCTCCCAAAGTCCACCAACATGAGGAGAGGAGGGTGGTATGAAGTGCCAAGTTGTATGGTCTTGAAGTAGAGCATCAAAAAATTGTAGGGCTTCTTGAAACTCCTTAGTAAGTGAAGTCGCAGCACCAACAAAGTTTATTCCGTTGTCACTGTAAATGTGACTGCATCGACCTCGACGTGCCATGAAACGACGTAATGCAGCAATAAATGCTTCCGAAGTGAGTTGTGCTATGTAAGCTTTAAAGGACTTGACCCCTCTAGATTTCAAGGGTGTAACGCTGAATGGTCCTGCATAATCAACTCCGGTGTTATCAAAAGGTTTTGAAGGAGTGATTCTAGATGCTGGAAGATCACCCATGATTTGATTATGGTTGTGTGCTCGATAGCGAATGCATCTTACGCATTGATGAATGTAGGAACGTACCTTGTTCCTGGCGTTGATAATCCAGTACTTTGTTCTTATATACTGCAACGTTAGTTGAGCTCCACCATGCAAGGTTTTCCTATGCGCCTCTTGAATTAGAAGTGTCGTGAAATAAGTATCTGAAGGAAGTATAATATATGAGATAAATGCATGTTGTAGTCGTCCTCCAACACGTAATACTTGGTTAACATCAAGCATAGGGTTAAGCGACAAAAGTTTGCTTTTACGTGATACAGGAAGCCCTGCAGTTATCTTTCGAATTTCGTCTGAGAAAGCTAGATTTTGGATGTGTTTAATCCAAAAGGTTAGTGCTTTGTCACAGTCGGTCGGTGAAAGAGCAGAAATGGTTGGCCTAAGACTTAGTTTGCAATTGTGGACAAATATTAAACACCATGCTGTAACGTTCAGTAATTTTTGTAAGGATGAATATTTTGTCAGAAGATCCCATGGTTGTGCTATTTGAGTAGCATTACTTAATACCTTTTCGTTCCTTTCTGGCACCTCATCAGAAGTTGTCTTTGCTGTTTCTGTGGGCCATTTTGTAGAGTGCAAAGCAAGCCAGTTAGGTCCGTTCCACCATAAAGAAAACGTTTTTAGTTCCTGTGGCCTTAAACCTCGCGTAGCACAGTCAGCCGGATTGTCGTGTGTACAAATGAAACGCCAATTAGCTTCTGGTAATATCGTTTGAATCTCAGAAACTCGATTTGCTATGAAAGTTTTCCATTGAGCTGGATGTCCCTTTAACCATGCCAAAACAATAGTAGAATCTGTCCATAAATAAGCTGGAACAGAATCAAGTTTCATTGAGTCTAATACTGATTTCAACAATCTTGCGAGCAATGCAGCTTCACAAAGCTCTAATCGGGGGAGTGAGATTGTTTTAATGGTGCTACTTTTGTTTTGCAGGCAATCAGGCTTATCTGGGCGCAATCTATGTTGTGTAGAATTCGAAGATATATAACAGCTGAATAAGCTAGGGTGGACGCGTCACTAAACCCATGAATCTCAATAGGAGTTTCTTTGTTGGGAGTCCCAAGCCAGCGGTTAATGCGAATGTGATGGCCCAATATACGGAAGATTCTTCCAACAGCCAAGGGCATTACAGCGAAATAATCAGCAATTGCTAAACAATAACCTCGCATGGTATTGTTCTGCAACTGTCGGTTGTTTTGCTGATTAGCCCAAAAGCTGGCTGCGATGAGCGCTTAGTGGAGCAATCGACGATTACGATAATAATTTACCTCGCATGGTAATTATTATGTAAGGCGATTGTTTACAACTAAGCAACTCAGGTGCTGCAACAGGTAGAACAAACGACAAGGTTGTTGTCGTTTGTTTACATCCGCGTTGCGAGTACAAGCTTACTTCCGAATATTGGGGCAATAAAAGCCCAATGACTGGTCTGGCGAGCGCCGTTTTATTATCAGTCAAGTTCTAACTGCTTTTGGAGCGCATCAAGTTTCGTGTGTCGGTTCAGATTACCTAAGCGCCAGGTAGTCTGCTTAACGTAAGATAGGGAAAGTCGCGGTGTTCTAAAAATAAAGTACATAAATAAAGAATTGTTCTAGTGTAATTCGAGAAGTGTTTTTTTTAATTAATTCAATAATTTCGTTGGTTGATTGCTATAGGGGCACGACAATTGGCGCAGCCGGTAAACTTAGGTAAGAAATTTGAGAATTTCTTGCGGTTGTGTTTTTTTTTTCAAGGTTAATTTTCTTTTTCAAATTCTTTTAAGATTGTCTAAATGTTTTTTTGATAAATTTATTTTTCAGAGATTAAAATAAATTAATTCTTTCACGTTTCAGGCATTTAAGAAGTATTAGATTAAGTGACTTGAATTTTTGTGTTTTGTGTTTTTTTTGTGAAATTGGAAGTTACACTTATTTACATTATTTGAGAGTTGATCTTCATCAGCTACTCAACACACACACACAGTGGGAGCAAAGCTAATTTAGCTACTCCACACACACACACTGGGAGCAAAGCTAATTTAGCTACTCCAAATACACACACTGGGAGCAAAGCTAATTTAGCTACTCCAAATACACACACTGGGAGCAAAGCTAATTTAGCTACTCCAAATACACACACTGGGAGCAAAGCTAATTTAGCTACTCCAAATACACACACTCTGGGAGCAAAGCTATATTAGCTACTCCAATCATACATACACGTACATATAACAAAAGTGCCGTGCACTGAACTATCTTCAAGTAAGGTGCTCATAGGAGAGTACTCGTTACACGGTAAAAGTCCAAAAATTCAAATGTTTTGCGGTTCGTGTTTAAAGTAATTGGGTTAGTTTGCGAGAAGTGATAGTATAGTAGGAAATCGTGTGATTCATTAGTGTAGATGTCAATAGGGAGAAGCAACGTCCTGACGAAAGAGGAACTTTTGCGATTTCGAGAACAGGAGGAAAAATTGGAAAATAAGTCACAAGAGTTGAAAGAGTGCCAAGATAAATTAAAAGAGTATGAACAAGACTGGCAATATATTGGAGAACGCCTAACAACTGATCTTAAGAAGCGATTGCCAAGTGAGGAATTAGAAGCTGTACTGGAAGAACTAGATACTTGCACCCGGACAAGTACTAAGGGGAGGCACTTGATTTATTGGTTACAGCTACTTTCGACATTATCCACAAAGGAGAGAATGCGTTGGAACAAGCAGTAGAAGAAGGCCAACAAGAAAATCAGGCTCTAATAAAGAAAGTAAAAGTTCTGAAACAGCAGTTGCTAGAGGCAGAGAACTTAACAGAGGAATTAGAGAAGCAAGTAGAACTTGGTCCAAATACACAGGAAAAGGAAAAAGGTGCCGAGTCACAGAAAAGTTTTGGACGAAGAAAGCTGTTATTCTGGGAGGCAAAACAAAGTGGAAGTGTTAAAACAGCTAAAAGCCAGTGTTCAACACCCAAGTCAGTTGCAGACCAAAGGCCGTATAAGAAAATAGAGAGTCGTAAATCACGCGGACAACAAGACAACATGGTTGATGTACATGACAAAATCATGGATATGGTGTCCAAATATGTCCCAATGTTTTCAGGGGAAAGGTCGCCAAAGCTAGCAAAGGAAGTGCACCGCTTCCTAAACTGCTGCAAAGATCTCTACGATCGTCTTAAGGCCGAAGAACAAGATATCTTCATGAAATGTGTAAGATATCGGTTGATGGACGATGCATACTATCTGGTGAGTTCAGAGGAGCCAAACGATTTTGCGGCATTACAGCAGACCATTAAAACTGCTTATTTGCAGACAAAGACCCGGAGACGACATTAGGGAATATGTGGACAGATTGAAGGATTTGTTGAATCAAATTAAAACGGCAGTTTCAGCTAAGTATCCAGGTAACGACGGGGGTCTGATATCAGAGTTGGAGGCTGATGCAGTAGCCACATTCAAAGCAGGCGTGATGAATCGGACTACGCAAGTATACCTAACAGGACGAAAATTAAAATCTTTGGACGAGGCACGTGAGGAGGCAGATTACTTCGAGAGAGACGCCAGACGACTACAGGTGAGAGAACCAGGAATGCTTAACTATAACGGGGAAGACATTAGAAGAAGTCCACCGAACAGTTGGAGTACGGGTAGAGTTAACAAAGACGAGAGCAAACGGACAGCAACCCCACCAAGACAAGGGCCAGCTTCGTCAGGGATGTTCAGGAGCCCCTCTGCCCAGCTAAAGCAACCCAGAAATATCAAGTGCTTCCAGTGCGGGAGGCAGGGGCATATTGCGAAGGAATGTACAGAGAGAAGGCCGTCCCCTTATTGTATGAGATGTCGAATATATGGACACGAATCGACAGAGTGTGGGAAACAACAGGTAAGGTTTATGGATACACATGTTAACAGCCCGGGGGTAAGTCAGGCAGAGGCTGTAGTTCTCTATTGCCAATTTTGCAAAACCTCTGATCATTACACAGAGATTTGTGTGAAAAAATACATTGCCGATCAGGGAAACGGGGATCGGCAGCTGGGGAATTTTACCGCAGCTGCCTTCAACTAACAAAAGTAGAGACAACGAAAGTCCCACAGGAAATAGCCAGTGAAATAGAACTAAGTTTATTTAATAATTGTATAATTACTGTAGAATCGGATATAGGCATAAAGGGTAAATTGGTGTTATTAGTTGACACAGGGGCAACCTGCAATGTGATTAAGGTAAATCGTATCAAGGGAACTACGCCTATACAAACGTTACAAAAAATCAAAATAGGAGGGTTGTTTGGGGCACAAAGAAGCTCAATCGGAACATGTACAGCCAAGCTACGAATGGGTGAAGTTGAACAGACTTGCGAATTTAACGCCATATACGACACGGACTCAATCGGAGCTGATGTAATACTGGGTATTGAATTTCTCAGAGATAGAGCTGTCATTGACTGTATAAATAAGAGATTGTCAATACGAGCTATAGAAAAGAGTAAGTACCGAGAACCGCTCTTTGGTTCCATCACAGGGAAAGAAAAATTCGAAGGCATAGGGCTAAAATGGTGTACACAAGGAAGCCCAGGTAAACCTAATTGGGAAGAAGGGCTGAACCCAAGTGATATTAAGATTCGGCTTAAAGATAGAATAACAGCATTAAAAGACATTGTTGCTAAAATAAGTGAAGTGTCAAATAGCATACAAAGGTACTTGACTGAGGTAGGTAACAATAAAGGAAGAGAGATACCCGAACTAGAGAATCCGCAAACGAAATCACAGAAGGAAGATGTGATGGAAACAAAACAGACACTAACAGAGTCAGTGGAAGAGGGACAAGGGGAGGAAAATACCTTGAGTGCAGCTTTTAACACAAGAGCGGATCAAGCTGAGAGTCCAAAGGCAAATGTAGCAAGTGGAAAAGAGAAGGAACCAAATAATCCTCGCAAGGAAGTTAGGTTTGATATTCTCAAGACATCCTCGTTGCTGTCTGATACACGGCGCGAAGTTATAGCCAGGGAGAGCACGCAACCGTATATAAGAGAGACATCCCGCAGAAGGAAAAAGAGGAGAAAAATCTTGAAGGCATCCCTTCGCACAGGAGTAGCTCAGGAAAACAATTCTCCTCTTTCAGAAACCTGCGTGAGGTTTCCAGATGATATGTGGGGCAGGAAGCTAGTACGGGATAAAGAGAAAGAGTCAAGATGTCCTCGCACGGAAATCGGGCTCGAAACTTTCCAAACCACGGCCTATGCAGAAGTCTTAAGCATCGAGGATAACCAGCATCTAAAACGGTATAAGATAGCTTCACCTCCAAGAGCCGGAGAACTCAAGGGATCCATAATACGACTGGAGCCGAGGACGGAGCAGCTGATAAGCATCCAAGTTACAAGCGAGGGTGAGATGGTGTGTATGGCAGAAGAAATATGTCCCGCCGTGTACTGTAGTAATACCCTGATCAGGCCCAGGAATGGACAGGCATTTGTTGGAATCGTCAACGCTAGAACGGAGGCAGTTGAAATAAAGAATTTCAGACCCAAGCTGGAGAATTTAAGTAAGTACTCCGTGCAGCCTCTAGGAGAAGGTCGACTGAAGTATAATCTCAGTCAGCAATGGCTTAAACTAATGAAACAATCACTAATACTCGGAGAAGACCTAAATTCAGAGGAAAAAGAGTCCGTGACTCAAATTTGTTACGAATATAGTGATATTTTTCATTTACCAGGAGACAAATTGACCTACACCCCGACGAAAACCTTCAAACTACTTTTAATCGCTAATACAGGGCCCATTCATAGGAAGCAGTACCGCATGCCGGAAGCCCATAGAGAAGAATGTAAGAAGCAACTTGAAAAACTATTAGAGGAGGATATCATAGAGCCTAGTGATAGTCCGTTTAACTTTCCAGTACTGCTGATTCCCAAGAAGGGAACTGACGAATCTGGTAACCGCAAGTATAGGTTGTGCGTGGATTTTCGGGAGCTAAACAAGGTTTGCATCCCATTTTCGTATCCACTTCCGCGAATTGAAGACATTTTGGATCGCCTGGGTCATTCCAGGTACTTTTCCACGTTAGATTTAGCTAACGGGTATCATCAAGTATTAATTGATCCAGAAGATAGAGAAAAAACAGCTTTTAGCACTAATTTCAATCATTTTCAGTATAAACGATTGCCGTTTGGGCTAAAAACTGCACCTCCGTTTTTTCAGTCGCTCCTAAACGGAATATTAACAGGGTTACAGGGAATAAAATGTTTCGTGTATCTCGACGATGTCGTTATATTTGCAAAAAACTTAGATGAACACAACAATAAGTTTAGGCAAGTATTTCAACGTTTTCGGGGTCATAATTTAAAGCTGCAACCCTCTAAATGCCAGTTTCTGAAAAAAGAAGTGGTATATCTGGGCCATGTATGCTCGGAGCGAGGAGTAAAGCCAGATCAACGTTTGGTGGAAGTCGTACAGAACTTTCCACGGCCAAAGACGGTAAGACAGGTTCAATCTTTCCTAGGGTTAGCTAATTATTACCGGAAATTCGTTCCTAGCTTCTCGGAAATCATGGCTCCAATTAATAATTTATTGAGAAAAAAAATGAAGTTTAATTGGGGACCCAAGTGTGATGAGTCATTCGCCCTAATTAAAAAGGCTCTCACTACACCTCCCTTGCTAGTTTATCCGGATTTTACAAAGGAATTTACATTAATTACGGATGCCAGTGGGGAATCTCTAGGAGCTGTGTTAGAACAGGAAGGTAGAACTGTTAGCTACGCCAGTCGCACGCTAAATCAAGCGGAAAGAAATTACTCGACCACAGAGCGCGAAATGTTGGCTATAGTGTGGGCTGTACGCAATTACAAATGCTACCTCTTGGGTAGACATTTTAAAATTAAAACGGACCACCAGCCACTCAGAGGGGTATTCAAGGTAAGGGATACAACATCACGCATGGTAAGGTTCCATCATAAACTGTCGGAATACGATTTTGAAATTGTTTACCAAAAAGGAAAGGAGAATGGTAATGCGGACGCCCTGAGCAGAATATCCCAAGAGAAAGCGAAAATAGAAACTAATGGATGTAAAGAATACCCTTGCTTAACAGTCACTCGTTTACAAGCTCAGAAGAAAAAACTTGATGCGTTGGGGGATCTGCCAGAGTCTGAGGAGGGCTGGGAGGATGTTGATGAAACTCCGATTACGTTAAGAAGGCTGCATGGCACTCAGACACCACAATACGTTACTGATCCCAAAGAGATAAAGGTAATATTAAAAGATTATCATGACTCTCGATTCGGGGGGCATTTCGGAAGGAATAAGACCTTGGAAAGGATACAACGCTTCTACCGGTGGAAGGGAATGAAGGCTGATATTGCCACCTATACCAGGCGATGCTCGAAATGTCAGAAGAATAAACAATGTAAGGCTATTAAAATGCCACTAGTCGTAACGGAAGTCTCCGAGAAGCCGTTCGATAAGATCTACGTAGACTTGGTAGGACCATTGCCTGTAAGCCACTCTGATAACAAATACATTTTGTCAATGATGGATGACTTAACTAGGTTTGTTGATTTCGTAGCTATACCTGATCAGGAATCGAATACGGTAGCAGGGGCGTTATTTGAGCAAATACTTAGCCGATATACGTTGCCGAAGCAATTAGTGACTGATCAAGGAGCCAACTTTACTGGGGAAGTCATAAAATCTCTGTGCAAAAGGCTAAAGATTAAAAAATTGCAGACTACTGCCTATTACCCACAATCAAATGCGGTGGAGCGACAGCATTCCACCTTAGCTAATTATTTGAGGAGCTTCGTTGACGAGGACCCGAGAAATTGGGATGGATTTCTACGCACAGCAGCACATGCGTACAATAACACTGTGCATTCGGGGACCAAACTTACGCCAATGGAAACCCTGTTTGGGCTCATATCAGAAGTTCCGAGCAGCCTACAACGCAAACCTGAACCAATATACAACGCTGATAGATATCACGCAGTATTACGGTTCAAATTGCAGAAAGCGTTCAAGTTGGCAAGAGAAAATTTGCTCATAGGTAAGTCGGTGGTAATTCATGTCGGCGAAAAGGTATTGCTTCGAGATGCAGCTCGTGCGGGAAAGTTGGCGTCTATTTTTAAGGGGCCCTATGAAGTAATATATGTTCATAGTCCTGAAAACGTGACCATACTTCAAGGGAACAGACTCAAGCGGGTACATACAAACCGTTTGAGGAAGTTTGAAGAATAACGTGTCCATACCAATATGGTGATGATAACTGACCTCTTTTCATATTGCAGACAATCTAAAATTCAGAATACCATCCAGCAAGGGAAGGTCAGGGCTTGAGGACCAATACTAGAGAACCTGTTCTACAAGGTTGAGGAATCCAAGAGACGGAACGAGAGAAGAGGAGTAACAGGTATAAAAAATATATTAATGTTTTTCCTTTTCAGCCGTAGTTAAGACAATAGGGGAATTAGAATATAGCAATAAAAAATAAAAAAATAAGGGAATTATTGTTTGTTCATAGTATATGGAAAAAACAAATTAAAGATATTTGTCCAAGTAAGTAGTTTAAGGCAATAAAGCAGTTGAGAAGAAAATAAGTTTTTGTTTTTAAAAAAAAAAACTAAGTATGTTAGTTAACAATATAGGATTAATCGTAGCAACTCTACTAACATCAATATTAATTATATACGCGGAGAATTCAGGCTACAGCATTCGGCCAGTCGCATTATCTGGAGTGCTGTTTGAAAACCTGGGGAAAGCCAACTTCTACACAAAGCACTGGACCATACTATCACAGCTGCAGGTACCGGACTTCTCGGAGGAATTGAGTTTTGCAGATAATTGTAGCAGCCTGGTTACACAGCTCTGCGAGAACATCCATACGGACATCAAAACTAGATGTACGATAGCTGTTAAGGAGATTAAAAGCTGGACATCAAAGATCGAGCGTCGAAATGAAGAATTGTCGCATCACACCCATTCAGAACCATCGCAGCGAGTAAGGCGATCATTTTTCGACGGAATAGGCTCACTATCGAAAACTCTTTTTGGAACGATGGACCATACAGACTCCGAGAACATCTACGCGGAACTGGATGAGCTCAACAGAAAGGAGAATCGTACCTTCATGTTACTCCAAGAACAGGCTACGATTATTAAATCCACTTTCGAAATTAGCAACGCATCACGAGTTAGAGCCGCAGCAGAGCGCGAAGAACTGAGACAAAAGATGGCAGCTATTGTTACTGCACAAAATAATCAAGTGGGGGAAATGGCATTGCTGCACCAAAAGGTGGAGTTAAATGAGATGCTGACACTATTGACTCTACAGTTGCGGGAGATAAGCGATGTACAAGAAACGTATGCAAGCATTCTGGTCTCATTGAGCGTGGGAAAGCTACACCCATTAATAATCCATGCTCGAGAGATGACAGATATTATAAGAAACGCTACAGGACAATTTGATTTGGCTGAAGAATTCCTGAATTTTCAACTACTCGCTCAGATAGCCAAGGTGACATCAATTCAAAGGCGACAGAATATTTTAGTTTGAATAGATATTCCCCAGCCACAAAGAATAGCCTTTGATATTTATAAGGTATATACAATTCCTACAGCAGTAGATGAGGAAGATTACCGTATTTATGATCTGGGTTCTGAGTTCGTGGCAGCTAATAACCACGAACGTCAGTATATCCTGTTAGACGAGAAACAGTTTGGAAACTGCAAGCGGTTGACAACCCTCGAGGATAATTCACGCCTTCTATGTCCACAATTAGGGCCAACTGTTACAGCCATTGGTGACAGCTGTGTGCTGAATCTTTTCCGCAGCTTCAACGTTAACGCCAAGGCTTGCAAAGAAAGAGCTATTCCAAAATGGAACAGCCTAGTCCGGATGATGACCAGAAATCATTGGTTGTTCATGATGTCTGGAACCACCAAATTGGAAGTAAATTGTCGTGATTCTCCTACATCCATCGGCGAGTTGTCGTCTACAGGAGTATTAGCGCTAGAGGAGCACTGTCATCTACAGATGGGGGATCTTCTAATTACATCTCATGATGACGCCCAACGTAACATTACTCTTTGGCAGCCAACTCATTCAGAATTACCATCTTGGGACAGCTTCAAAGCGGAACCAGTATCTCGAAAGGCAGAAGTGACAATCGGGAACCAGCAACAGGTACAACTTCTAGCTGCAGATGACTTCAACCAGGCCTGGAGGGATCATGAAAAAGAGATTCAAAAGATGCAGGGCGCTGTCAAGGAAGAGGAGATCTACAGGCAGCAACATCATCCTCATGTAATGTACATGGCCGCTACATCGGTGACGGGTTTAATAAGTATCGCCAGCCTAACACTAGCAGTAGGAGTACTGATCTAAATTAAACGCTGGAAGAGGAGGCAAGTAGCATCACGACCCAATCAATTGCCGATAATACCTCTCACCCGGAGACAAATCCAAGCAGTCCACACCCCGAAGCAAGCAGTCCAGACCCAGAAGCAAACAGTCCAGACCCCGAAGGAAAAACAACCCAGCGAAGATTCAGAGGATATACAGGTGATAGTGCCAACAACAGCCTCCATGCCGACTGTAAACATACCCACGATCGTAGGGAAACAGCTGGTGCAGCTGGAATAATTAAGTTAACCACTGTAGGGTTAGTTGTCGTATTATGTATATATAATTAATATGTATTTCTTTTTGACAACAAGTTAAAGTAGAGCTTACTAGTTTTTTTTTCTTCTCAACGTAGTATTATGCAGTTAGCGTTTTCTTAAGTTAATGGTATTTTTGTACATGAATAAAATAAAATTTGTAAACTAAAACTGTAAATAAATATGTAGGTAAAGCTTGTTATTAGTTTAATAATTAAGTGAGTATGGAAAGTTAAAAAAAAAATATATATCAGAAGTGTAAATTGTATTTTGTTATATAGAGAATTCAAAACTGTACAAAAAAAAAAAAGGGGAGAAATATATAACAGCATAAGAAATATAATACAGTAAATGTTTTTTGGAAAAAGGCAAAGTTAATGATAAAAGAAATGATATGAAATGTTAGAAGAAATTGTAGTAGAGATAAGAAAATAAGAAAATTAAATTAGAAAGTAATGAAAATGTACTACCAAAGAGTATAATAAAATAATGTAAAATGAATAACAAGTGTAAGAAGTATTATATATAGAAAAAAATTTTGTGACAATGGAAAAAGAAAAGATAATGTTTAAAGAAAATGTTAAGCAGAAAAGAAGGAAATGTAATAAGTATAAGAAATATAACAAAATTAAAATAGGAATCAATGTAAAATGTAAAAGAAAAGCGTAATCTGAACCGAACGAAGATTAAAAAATGTTTTTAATTAAGACTGTTGCACTCTCCAGATCTAGTTCCCTGCGGAAATTAGTTTTTCCAAGGGGGGAGGGATGTGATGGCCCAATATACGGAAGATTCTTCCAACAGCCAAGGGAATTACAGCGAAATAATCAGCAATTGCTAAACAATAACCTCGCATGGTATTGTTCTGCAACTGTCGGTTGTTTTGCTGATTAGCCCAACAGCTGGCTGCGATGAGCGCTTAGTGGAGCAATCGACGATTACGATAATAATTTACCTCGCATGGTAATTATTATGTAAGGCGATTGTTTACAACTAAGCAACTCAGGTGCTGCAACCGGTAGAACAAACGACAAGGTTGTTGTCGTTTGTTTACATCCGCGTTGCGAGGACAAGCTTACTTCCGAATATTGGGGCAATAAAAGCCCAATGACTGGTCTGGCGAGCGCCGTTTTATTATCAGTCAAGTTCTAACTGCTTTTGGAGCGCATCAAGTTTCGTGTGTCGGTTCAGATTACCTAAGCGCCAGGTAGTCTGCTTAACGTAAGATAGGGAAAGTCGCGGTGTTCTAAAAATAAAGTACATAAATAAAGAATTGTTCTAGTGTAATTCGAGAAGTGTTTTTTTTAATTAATTCAATAATTTCGTTGGTTGATTGCTATAGGGGCACGACACGAATGCCCTCTAAGTCTTTGAGATCAGTTTTGTACTTTGTCCATTCTGAGTAGAGATCTGCAGGTAAATCATCATCCCAATCGAGTTTCGCTAGCCAAAGCTTCTGTAGGAATATTTTGCCAACTACGACTACTGGAGCTAGCCAGCCCAAAGGATCGAATAGTTTGCTAATGTCCGATAAGATAGCTCTCTTTGAACAAGTGTTCTGGCGAGTGTTAAGTTGAACCGTAAAGCGAAAAACATCTGTACTCGGTTGCCAATAAATGCCTAAAGCCTTAACTTCAGTATCATAGAAAACTCGCAGACAAGTAGAAATCTCCCTCTCTTCCTCAGGAATCGACATAAGAAGCTCTTCGTGATTTGAACACCATTTGCGAAGGTTGAATCCCCCAGACTGTAAAAGTCTGTTAAGTTCGATCCTAGCTTGTTTAGCTGCACAGATGTCGTAGGCTCCAAATAAAACATCATCTACATAGAATTGATTTAGAAGAATATCTGATCCAAGTGGATTATTCTTTTGTTGATCATATGCTAACTGGTTTAATGTACGACAGGCTAGAAATGGAGCTGAAGATGTTCCATAGGTGACTGTTACTAGCTTATAATCTTTAATCGTTGAACAGTCACTTGATCGCCAAACAATGCGTTGAAAATTTGTGTCGGCGTCATCAATAAGTACCTGCCGATACATTTTTTCGATATCTGCCGTATAAACAAATGGATATATTCGCCATCTTAGAATGATAGTTGAAAGATCCTGTTGCACCTTTGGACCTATGTGTAAGCAATCGTTCAATGAAGTTCCTGTAGCTGATCGGTAGGAGCCATTGAAAACAACACGCAACTGTGTACTGGTACTACTAGGCTTGATCACTCCGTGATGAGGTAAGTAATAGTGTTGAGTATATGGTATACTCATCTCTTCATCAGCTACTGGTTTTATATGACCAAGTTTTAAGTATTCTTCCATGAATGTTGTGTACTGGATGCGAAGATCAGGGTTTTTTGAGAATTGTTTCTCCATACGTATCAGCGCAGCTACTGCTCCGTGACGTGTGGCACCAAGGTTTGGATGATTAGCTTTAAACGGTAAACGTACTATGTATCTGCCACTAGAGTTTCGCTCAACTGTTTGTTGAAAGGTGTTTTCACATTCAATTTCCTCTGGAGTCGAGATAGCCTTGGAAGGCAGTTCCTCTATCTCCCAGAATCATCGTAAAATGGACTTTACATCATCTCCAAGTCGTAGATGAAACGCAATAGAAGATACACAATGTTGAGTGTCTACGGAGTTACACGGTCCTGGCAGGATCCAACCCAAATATGTACGCTGTGCAATGGGAGTACCTGGAAGACCACGACGTATACCATCTAAGATTAATTGTGCATATAAGTCGGCTCCTATTATCATGTCAATTGGCGAGGGTATAGCAAAATTAGGATCTGCAAGTTCTAGACCTTGTATGTGAGTCCAATGTTCAGCTTTCACTGTTGTAGTTGGAAGAAGTGAGCTCAAATTTGGAAGTACTAAAGCAGACGTATTGAACGATATTGTTTGATCTTTCAAAGGAAGAATGTCAAAATTTGCTTGTGAACTTGCTAGACCAGCCTCACAGCCTCCTATCCCCAATATAGGCATATTTACTCGTCGTCGTGTAAGTTGTAAAGACTGTGCTACTGAATTGGAGATAAATGTAGACTCTGATCCTTGATCCAATAAAGCCCGAATGGATTTAGTTACCCCGCTGTGAGATCGGACTAAGACTTTGGCAGTTGCTAAAAGAATCGAAACCTTGGGGAAAGTCGAATGAGTTGATGTGTGAGCAACAGTAGGTTTATCCTGTGTGACTATATACAGGAGCTGACTGATGTAGCATAGTATGATGAGCTTGTTTACAATGCTTACAGCGTGCTGAAATAGTGCAATGATAGACAGAATGGTCTGCACGTAAACAATTGAAGCAAAGATTCGCGAAATGTTGGACAGAAAATTAGCAAATGTTTTCCGCTGCACATCAGGCATCGCTTCGCTGGAGTTGTTGAAACATGAGCGCGAGAGGTATATGTAGGGCGTGAAAACGTGAATTTTGGTTTGTTTTCACTTGTATTCAGCTTTATTGCTTCTAAAGTACGAAGTCTATTTTCCAGAAATATCTTCATCGAATGAAAGTTAGGAATGTCTGCAGATAATGACTCTTCCCAATCTCGTCGTATTTGTGAGTCTAACTTTTGTGCAACTACGTAAACTAACCAGTCCTCCCATTGGTCTATAGGTCGACGTAAGTTCTTTAACGCTCCTAAAGCTTGTGTCGTAGTATCTAATAAGCGTTTAATTTTAGAAGAAGATTCAGATGCCATAGTGCGTAAGCTCATGATGGTCGAAATATATGATTTTACTAAGATTCTTGAGTTCTCATAGCGAGTAGTTAAGATACACCAAGCGGAAGCGTAGTTTGCATCCGTAACCGTAATATATTTTATTAGTTTCTGAGCTTCTCCAGACAGAGAGGATTTTAAATAATAAAACTTTTGAACATCTGGCATGCCTTTATTATTATGAATTAGTGAATTATACAAATCGCGAAAAGTAGGCCATTCTAAATAATCCCCATTAAATGCAGGAATAGATATTTTAGGAAGCTTTGGAATAGTATCCAAGTTCAAAGTTGACTGATCACGACCGTGATTAAGGGATGTCTCTGTGATTTCAAGTTTTAGCTTTCGCAAACGTCCACGTAATTATCCTAATGCTTCAGTATAATCGTGTTCGATAGTTGCATAGGTGTCTTTCTTAAAATAATCGTTTTTTAAAAAGTCTAAATCTCCACCATCGTACAAAAGGACATTATTTTTTACGAATAAATTCCAGTATGAATCAAGCAGTTGTATTCTAGCTTCTAAAAAGTCTATGCTTTGTTTGTCTAAACCGATGGTTTTATCGGTATTGTTAATAAATCTAGAAATTAAACCGCAATGCCGCTCTTGTTGGTTTAACAATTTATCCATTGTATAGATATATGTGTATGTGTATGAGCGTATAAATGAGAAAAATAAAGTACTCACCGGCTTTAAATAAAACGATATCTAGTATACTATATACAAACTTTTGTGCATGCAAATCGTTGACTGAAATACTTGCAGAGATGAGTGATGACCTGAATGACCTTTGATGATGATTAAATGTGTGTGTATCCAAAAATCCACTTATTCATATAATTAATTATCGATCACTGTTCACAAATCAGTTTGATTAGTCTGATTGTTAATTGAAAATTTCACAGTACGAATTAACTATGCAAAAAAAAATTCAAGATCGATAGAACACAAGAGAGTGCAACTATGGTACGATATGTAAATTACAAATTTTTTATCACAGTTAGCAGAATTCACTTTCTTTTATTTTCACGGACACAGAATCCACTGATAAGAACTTGGGTACTGTTTTTTAATATGAAGCAAGTTTCGCGACAACTGCAATTTCATATACCGAAAGTCCGATAAAAGTTTTGAAACAAAAGACACGATTATTCCTTGAATCCTTGTCGCGAGTCCTTTATCCAGCTCGAAGGACCATGTTAGAAATAGACTGGATAAAGGATTACAAGAATTTTCAAATGAAACACTCAGAGTTTTTGAATTGAACAAATTAAATTTATTGCTCGAAGCCGAGTTCTTGACATGGAGAAGTATCACTGCTAACTGAACAGATCAGAAGAAATATTTTGCACAAGTGTTAATGAATTTTAGATAAGAGAACAATAGATTGGAATGTAACTGAAGTAGATATACTATGGCGTCACCAGATCACTGTTTTAGCTTCCAGGATTTCGCCACAGGTGGCGCCACCGTCGCTTGTTACGCAGGTATTTTTTTGTGCGCAATGCCGGCTCGCTCCTGGAGGATTAGGTGTGGTTCGATCGTTATGGAAATTGTACGCAAAGTTCACAATCTTGACCTTTAGGGCGCCACGTAGTTTTTTAGTCGAAACCACGAAACTCTCAAAACAAGAAAATTAAATGAAATGCAATTTCTACACTGTTAAAATTCACGTTATAATTTATTCCACTTTTACACAAAGATATACTTTATTCCAATTTTCCAAATAACTTATATAAATATCAAATATTTAAGAGACCGTAATTCAAGCAAAAAAAAAAAAAAGGAATATGACTTACCTTGACCTCTAAATCAGCATGTCGTTTATCAAAAACTATTTATACACTTTTCTTTCTTTTTTTTTTCTTTTACTTTCCCGATGGCTTTTCGTCAAGGGCCCCTTAACACTTCTTTTCCTTTGTCTTCTTTTTTTCTTTATTTTCCTCCTTTGTAATTCCTAAATACTTGGCCTGGGTGCTTCTTTGCAACCTCTCTTTTACAGACTGACCGCCGGCTTACCGGATGCAGTACGCTCTTCGAACAAATCGAAACCAATTTTTTTTTGGGACAAGTTTTCGGTATGCAAGAATATTCTTCTTTTTCGAAACTCATTACCGTCCGTTTACATTGGATCTAAATATTTATTTCGGAAATTTTTCCGAATGTTATTCTAGCAAGTACTTGCATCACCTGAGTAGATCGGTCGGTTCAGTTCTTGTTACCAATTTGTTTTTAATTTTTTTTCTTTTGTTATGGGGTCTGGATCGAACATCTAATACCATTTTTTTTCCTGTAGCCGAAAACTAGTAGACTACTGCTGATTGAGAGATACAAGATGCAATTATTACAATTGATATGCCGTGATACAGTAATTCTTATGAGGTAACTTATGTATAACTTTGTACAATACCAGAAATTAAAAAAATGGCATTATGGCAATTTTGCTTAACCGATTTACTAGATTAAATGATGAATGTACATATTCATACTGTCGGGGTAAACCAAGTGTGTGTGTGTTTTTGTGTTCCTACATGGGCTGCATCTGTACGGATGTATATACATATGTGTTGTATTGGTCTTAACGATTGCGACTACTCCGGACCTTGCTTGAGTGTGTATGTGTTTTGTAATTTCCCAGTATAACCCGCTGATAATCACCTCTGTAAATAAGAAAAATCACTCGGCAGAATCAAATCGTAAAAAACAAAGGAAGGACAACAAAACACATAACATTTCCTCCCCATCTTCCGAGAGATTTCGGTGGTATAACCGAAATCTGTATAACCATCAACACAACTAAAATAAAATGAGTACAGCGACGGGCATCAGCACAGTTACCGTACCGTTATATATTAGTGATTTTTATTTTCACCACTCAGAAACTATCGCTTAACGATTTAGAACTATTTCGACTTTATACCTTAAGGCTATAAAATATCTACAAAATATATACATAACATGCTTATAGCAAAAAGAAAAATTCATTCAAAATTTTTTCCAATAAATATACCAAAAACTAAAATGATTGCACTGAGACATGTTTGTCTTTCCATGGCTCCATGATTTAAAGTGAAGAATATTACTATACGTATCTACTTAGAAAACACCAATTCATGGGATCATAGGATCGTGTGCAGAGAGGCAAAATCTAATCACTAGGGATTTCTTTAACGTAAGGTCGGAGGTCTTTCGCGTTCCAAATACCTTTTGTTTTACCATCATTTCCTTCCAATTCGTAGGTCCACGGAGACACCTTCTGTGATATCTTGAAGGGACCAATATATTTTGGAGCTAACTTGGAAGTGAAATACTTGCTAGCATCTGAGAGTACATAATTCCGTCGCCAGACCAAATCATTGGGAAAAAATTGGACGTCCCGTCTCCGCAGGTTATATACCTTTTTTCCGATGTCTGAGGCCTTATTCAACCGTTCCCTTACATCAGCTCTTACTTGCTCTAACCCCCTACTATGCACAGCACTATCGACAATCGAATTATCATTCGTTGGGCTGAGTGCTTTCCTATCTACTATCATCTCCCGGCCGAAATTAACAAAGTACGGAGTTAATTTTGTCGCTTCGTGAGTTGATGTTCGGATCGCGCAGGCTACTTTATGCAAGTGATTATCCCATTCTCTGTGGTTATCCGAAACATACGCCCTCAACATGGTTTTTACAACCTGGTTTGTCCGTTCAGCCGGGTTTGCCTGTGGGTGGTAAAATGCTGTATATTTTATATTCACCCCATACGAGCTGCAAAGATTCCTGAAGTCTTTACTTTTAAACTGAGCTCCGTTGTCACAAATGATGTCCTTAGGTGCACCAAAGAGCAAAATAACGAGATTCTCTATGTTTTGAATTAAAGCTTTACTAGTAGCCGAACGTAATGGGAAGAAGAGAGGAAATTTACTAAATTCATCAACTACTGTTAGTATGTAAGAAAACCCTTGCTTTGAACGTGGTAATGGCCCTATGAAATCAACACTAATAACCTCCCAAGGATAACAAGCATGTTTACGATGCGCCATTAATCCCGCTGGTTTTTTTAACTGCGGCTTAATAGCCTGACAAATTCTACAACATCGAATGTATCTGATAACATCTGCTTCCATCTTAGGCCAGTAATAATTTTGGGATAAGCGATCTGAAGTTTTCCGTGCGCCCACATGTCCGGACGTTGAAGCGTCGTGAGCTTGCACTAACAGATCCTTACGACGATATTTGGGGACCACTTCGCGCCAATAATCGGAGTCTAACGCTAGAGATGGATATTTTACGGAGCGATGTTTCCAAAGAGTTCCGTTCTCGATTTTCCAATCTGCATATTTGTCAGGGCACTCCCGAACCTTCTGTAGCATCTTGTTATACCATTTATCTACTACAACTGGACCTTCCGCATTCATAGAATTGACTAGGGGTACCGTACGAGACAACCAGTCAGGAAGAAGGTGTTCTTTTCCCTTCCTATGTACTACCTCAAAATCGAATTGCTGCATCTTGACGGCCCACCTTCCCAGTCTACCTGTTGGGTCCTTAAGGTTATTTAGCCAGACTAGAGAGGCATGATCCGTAACAACTGTAAATTTTGTACCCTCTAAGTATGGTCGAAGCTTATCAACAGCCCAAAGAACCGCTAGGCATTCGCGCTCCGTCGTGGAGTAATTCCTCTCGCAACGATTTAAGGATCTACTCAAATACGCTATAACTTTGTCTTCTCCATCTTGCTGCTGAGTGAGGACTGCTCCAATACCGTATCCGGACGCATCCGTGTGTACGACAAATGATTGCTCGAAATCTGGGCAAGACAGAATAGGGGCAGTTACCAATTTTTCTTTTATTTTTCGGAATGCTATTTCGCAATCTTGATCCCATTGAAATTTTTTTCCCTTTTTCAAAAGTTGAATTATAGGCGCGATTAATGTAGAAAGGTTTGGCACAAACCTTCTGTACCATGATACCATTCCGATAAAGCTTCGTGCTTCCTTAATCGTCTTAGGGTTTGGTACATCCAATATACATTTAACTTTATCGGGGTCCACCTGGAGCCCATTCTCTCCTACCAAGTACCCTAAATACTTTAATTCTGGCCGGCAAAACTCACTTTTTTCGTAATTGATGACCAGGCCTGCTTTATATAACCTTTGAAGCACTTCGCTAAGTACTCTTAAGTGATCCTCAAAGCTCTGAGTTACGATAACTATATCGTCTAGGTATACAAAGACGTGGTTTTCTAAAGGTCCAGATAAAACTTGGTCGATAAGCCTCTGCCATGTGGCTGGTGAATTTGATAGCCCAAACGGCAGTCGGCAAAATTGGAAAAGTCCTCGGCCCGGTACAGTGAAGGCAGTGTATTGTTTAGATTTTTCCGCCATAGGTATTTGCCAAAATGCGGATTTAATATCTAGGGATAACAAGTATTTGGCATCCCTAAGCTTATCTAAAGTTGTTGTTACATAAGGAATCGGATATGCATCTTTTTTGGTTACTTTATTTACTTTACGAAAATCTATACAAAATCTGTAGGTACTATCCTTTTTCTTAACCATGACTATAGGAGACGACCAGGCACTACTCGAAGACTCTACGATACCTAACTCAAGCATGCTATCCAACTCTTCGTTGATGACCTTCTGCATTGCAGGCGATACTGGATAGTAACGCTGCTTAATGGGTGGTGAATCCGTTACGATAACGTGCTGTACTTCAGTACAACAACCCAAACCCTTTCCCATTCTGCTTTCATTCTCTCTCAATAGTACCTCAAGTCGATATCTTTGTTCATCAGTTAATTTTGTTTTCCCTGCTAACGAACATAAGAAGGTAGTTTCCATTTCTTTTGAAAATTGCCAAGAATTGCTTCTCAAATCCACGACTATTCCCATTTCTTTCCAAAAATCCGAACCAAGAATTATGCTAAGAGGTAGCGAAGGAATTACTAAAACGTCGAAAACTTTTATGTGTCCCTGTAGCTCAATGGGTAGTTGCACAACACCCAAAACTTCAATAATTTTTCCATCTGCTAGCGTTACAGATTTCGCATCGGCATTCTTAACTGTCAGCCCTAACCGTGCTAATAAATTCCACCCTAATCCACCAAGTATAGTGCGGGAAGCTCCAGAATCAAGAAGACCTAATAAATCCGTGCTGAAAACTGAAATCCTGAGATAAGGTCGGCTATCGTTGTTGACTTCCGAGAGCACATAATCCAGCATAGCTGTTAACGCTTGACGTTCACTATCACAAGAATCTGATCCGACATTCTTCGAATTTCTAACACTTGCGGCTTCTATAATAAATTCAGAGCTCAACTCGCCGCTTATGACTGAGCTCTGTTTTCGTTTCCCGCCTTTCTACCTCTAGCCGACTGTGAGTTATTTTCATTTTGCGAAGTTGAAGGACGCGGATTGTTTTCTTGTCGGCTATATGAATTCCTTTCGCCATTATTCGCTGGTGTTCCTGAGCTAAGCCTACAGTTCACACAATTCATCCGAATGACTCCTAAAGCACCACATCCAAAACATCTTCGCCTTTCCCTACAAAATTTCGATGTGTGACCCTCTTTCTTACAATTCGAGCATTGAAATTGTGGACGTTTATTGGTATGCTCAGCTGTGGAAATGGGGGCTCTGTCTTGTGCAACATATGGTAGATCGGGTTCCAATAAGTTACCATGTCGCCGAGAAGGTGGTGGAACAAAAGCCTCCACAGAAGCCCTAACGGATTCCAATTTCCTACCTTTGTCAATCAGATCTTTAATGGACACTATCTCACTTAGACCAAGCTGACTCTGATAGAAAGGATTCATATTTCTTTTTAGAATTCGCAACTGCTCCGGTTCTGTCAGAGATTGCGAGAGACGTGAATATAAGCTAGACATGATGGCTACATAGGTACCCATTGACTCATTTTGACCTTGAGTACGTCGTTTGATCTCCTCCATGAGTCGATCATTGTAGTCTGGTGGTAAGAATTCGAGGCGCAGTTCCTTAACGATATCATCCCAAGATTTAAATTGGTGTTTGAAGGCCCGGTACCAAATAAGAGCTCGGTCACAGAATAGATCTATGGCTGACCGAAAGAGTGTTTGTTGTGATACCCCTCGTGCTTCGCTTAATTCAGTCACCCGCTCCAAAAAGGAATTTAGCGACTGCCCTTTTTCACCAGAAAATTGTACTCCCCACTTATAAATTGGGACTTTAGGAATTGAAGAACGAACACGAGAAAATTGTTGGCTTCGCGAACTTGTGAAATCGCAAGAAGAATCGCTGTCGTATTCGTCGGATTTATCATCACTTTTCGCTTTACTATCCAATTTACCCAAAAGTGAAGCCAAATCACTGTTCAACGCTTCTTTCTTCTCAATCTCTTCTTTGGTTTTGGCTGTGCATCTCCCCAGTCTACCTAAAGCCCACATAATCTTAGTCCGAATCTTAAGACATTCGCTGGACATTGATGGGTCAACAAAACTCTCAAGTAAAGCTTTAATCTCTTCCAATTTTGCTTCAATGGCTTCGATGTCTTCATTAAATTTAAATGGATACCCCGCAGCTGGAAAACTACTACCGGCATTTTCCTTTTTCATTACGCCCCGCAAGAGTTTTCTCATTTCGTCAACTGACCCGGTTTTTAACCCGCGAGCTGCGATTTCGTAACTTAGCTCTTCCTGACTTAAACGATTAACTTCCATTTTATACATAAAAAATTTTTTTTTTATAGATACTAGGCCAAGAGAGAAGGAAACTTATCTTTGAACCACTCCAAAATGTTCATGAAAAATTAACCCAAATCAAAATGATTGAGAGAGTTATAGCTACAATTCGAGTTTACGGATCAACATAAGAAGACAAAATTGCCTTGGCTTCCTTAAAAAAAACTTATTTTCTTAAGAGAAATTTAAATAGTTATAAATCTATTTCAAATGATTTGAGAATATATCCTTCCTATGCGCAAGAGAATATTGCATTATTTGGCAAAAAAAAAATTAATTCAAACGGTCTGGGAAAACAATGTGGTAATTGAGAAAAACAAGTAGGATTGCCATACATACAAAGCGGAATAATCGCCGCACAATTCCCACAAGCCCAATATAACATGCATCCCGATTTTATAAGTTTTACACAATTAACTTAGACCTGGCCTCTCGAAAATCAGGCGTCAATCTTTTAATTTCCAATTTATCTCACAATATTAGAGACACCATTATACTAACCACTGTAACATAACAATTACGCGATCGCTTCAGGCAACAAGTCGATAACTCGTGACTGCAATCGCTCTTGAAAGCAACTTTACAAAATGTATCAAAACATCAATGGTTATACATATGTAGATTCAATTACCCCCACACGATGTTTGTGAAGCTTACGTATAATATGTATATGTGCAGTAGAAATGAGAACCAAATTAAAAAATTAAAAATTATCACTTAGAAGTTTTACACCTCTATTAAATTCATTTGTACTATGTGACTATGTATACTCTAAGCTATTAACATATAAAATATATATGCGATCTCTCTTGACTACTTCGCAAACCTACATGCACAAAAAAACGGAGAGGATTAGCTAAATCTAATCAGCTGTATTGGAATACTATGGTCCAAAATATTGTTTTCCAAAACGACCTTTATATCAATTCAAATTTTGTTATAATAGCTAAATTGTAATACTCCTTACTGAAGTTTGGTTGTTTAGTTAACGGAGACTGTAGATACTAGCCCTATTTTGTTTTAATATAACCTGTCTGGCACTAATCTCAAAACCTAGGTGGCGGATATTTGTTCCACCGTAATCTTGCCTAAAGTAGGTATACCCTTGCTTAATTCCCTTCCTAACTTAACCGACTGAAACTGATTTCCTACACATGCTTAAAAAAATATTCGAATCGTTCCGTGATTTTGTTTTCGGGAGTAATCAACTCATCTAAATTACTATTTTTTTTTTGTATTTTGGTTTGCACGGGCGATCGACATCTATGTCGCGTCTTTTTAGCTGCTTCCTAACCGAATTGCTTCCAATGTTTCTATAAATCGAGATTAAAAAAAAAATTTGTACTTAAGCTCACACTCACTTGGTTCAACTAATGCGATTATTGCATATAATAAACGCTTTCCAGTTTATACTGTAGTGTGAGCTTTCCACAAATCCAAAGAAAATAAGTCACTTTTGCTCTTCGACGAATCACTGCTGGCAATTTAAATTGACGAGAATATTTAGTACATATAATCTTTTAATGTTTACTTATAAATATATATATATTTTTTTTAATGTTCTTTAATTTGCATTTTCACCTGAATAAGTAAGCAAAATATAGATATAGATATAGATTTATATATGAACAGAAATTTAAGCTCTGTCGTTAGAAAATCAGATCTCAATGACTGGTACCTGGTACCTCACACAAAGAATTATATCATTCGGCCTTTTAATTTTCCATTTATATCACAATTTTATAGACATCATTACCGCTGAGCAGTGTAACAAAAAAACTATATTCTATCACTTGAGCCAACAAGTCGACAACTGCTTACTGCAATCCTGCTTGATCACTTCGCAAACTTATTTACAAAAAAAAATATAGCTAGTTCTAAGCAGCTGTAGAAAAATATATCGGTACGAAATAATTTGCTCTCAGAATAGCCTTTATACCTTGTTGACTTAACTAAGTATCTGTGTTTTGTACTAGGAGCTCTCAGCGCACTTTCTACCGTGCTAGCTTGTGTTGGATACCGAAACTGTGCTGATGACGCAATAATTTCCAATCACCAAATTTCATCTTTAACGAAATAATACATGCACTTTCTGCGATAACTCGTGTATTTAGAATATCTTATATGAGAAAAAAAAAATTAGCCGGTGATACTCCTTACTAAATAACAAAAATTCTTTTTAGAATGCATGCATAGGTTTATATTTGAAAAAAAATAATATTTAAGTATATATAGGTACTGCACAATGAATTATAATAAAACTGTTCAAGATTTAGGTTTTATACTTCCGTAGCTAATCTGGCAAAATTTTATTATTCAATTATTGTATTGTAAGAATTACGTGTAGGTCCAAATTATGCAAACTTGGAACAAAGTGAGCTGTAGATTACGTAGCGGTACCTGATGTAACTGATATCACAGATAACTATCGGCACATGCATCACAAAGAAAAAAAACTGTAACGTTATCAACCACGTTACGTATGTACCTAACAACTCTTTTAACTATACGCACGTTTTCCACACTTTTTAACACTTCTTGCCTTTTATAATGAGCTGTTTGTAGTCGGGCCCCACGTTGGGCGCCAAAAATGTTACGCAGGTATTTTTTTGTGCGCAATGCCGGCTCGCTCCTGGAGGATTAGGTGTGGTTCGATCGTTATGGAAATTGTACGCAAAGTTCACAATCTTGACCTTTAGGGCGCCACGTAGTTTTTTAGTCGAAACCACGAAACTCTCAAAACAAGAAAATTAAATGAAATGCAATTTCTACACTGTTAAAATTCACGTTATAATTTATTCCACTTTTACACAAAGATATACTTTATTCCAATTTTCCAAATAACTTATATAAATATCAAATATTTAAGAGACCGTAATTCAAGCAAAAAAAAAAAAGGAATATGACTTACCTTGACCTCTAAATCAGCATGTCGTTTATCAAAAACTATTTATACACTTTTCTTTCTTTTTTTTTTCTTTTACTTTCCCGATGGCTTTTCGTCCAGGGCCCCTTAACACTTCTTTTCCTTTGTCTTCTTTTTTTCTTTATTTTCCTCCTTTGTAATTCCTAAATACTTGGCCTGGGTGCTTCTTTGCAACCTCTCTTTTACAGACTGACCGCCGGCTTACCGGATGCAGTACGCTCTTCGAACAAATCGAAACCAATTTTTTTTGGGACAAGTTTTCGGTATGCAAGAATATTCTTCTTTTTCGAAACTCATTACCGTCCGTTTACATTGGATCTAAATATTTATTTCGGAAATTTTTCCGAATGTTATTCTAGCAAGTACTTGCATCACCTGAGTAGATCGGTCGGTTCAGTTCTTGTTACCAATTTGTTTTTAATTTTTTTTCTTTTGTTATGGGGTCTGGATCTAACATCTAATACCATTTTTTTTCCTGTAGCCGAAAACTAGTAGACTACTGCTGATTGAGAGATACAAGATGCAATTATTACAATTGATATGCCGTGATACAGTAATTCTTATGAGGTAACTTATGTATAACTTTGTACAATACCAGAAATTAAAAAAATGGCATTATGACAATTTTGCTTAACCGATTTACTAGATTAAATGATGAATGTACATATTCATACTGTCGGGGTAAACCAAGTGTGTGTGTGTTTTTGTGTTCCTACATGGGCTGCATCTGTACGGATGTATATACATATGTGTTGTATTGGTCTTAACGATTGCGACTACTCCGGACCTTGCTTGAGTGTGTATGTGTTTTGTGTAGGAAAATTTCCCAGTATAACCCGCTGATAATCACCTCTGTAAATAAGAAAAATCACTCGGCAGAATCAAATCGTAAAAAACAAAGGAAGGACAACAAAACACATAACACGCTAGGTGGTTTGAGCCCATACTAAGTAGGTTTGTGTCTTGGCTGTATTGGTTTGCGCCGTGGATGCACCATTGTGTCTTGGGTGCACCATTGAGTCTCGACTGCGCCCTAGCGGGATTAATCGGTACTACCGGGATGTGTCATTTGGTCTTGACTGCGCCCTAGCGGCATTAGCAGGTACTACCAGCATGTTCCAGTTTTCTAGCGAGGATTTGGTCTTGACTGCGCCCTAGCGGCATTAGCCGGTACTACGGTTTTCTTGGATAGATATGTGGTGCGCCTAAATGTAGGCTTTTGGTTTTGAACTAATATTAGTAATAGTTAAAGTTAACGCTAGGAAATTTTTGTTCATGCCAATGGATTCTAGATGGTGGGGGTGGGAGTACTAGGGGGGACGAAATTTCCATCAGAAATCCTCTACGGGCTCTGGTTTTCGAGATATTAGCGATTTTACGTTTTCAGATATAGTTAATATTATTAATAATTCAAGCTACCTAGGATAGTTTTGTTCATGCCAATAGATTCTAGAAGGTGTTATAGGGGCGGTGGGTTTGAGGGGGAACGAAATTTTTATCAGAAATCCTCTACGGGCTATGGTTTTCGAGATATTAGCGTATTAATAATTCAAGTTATTTTTTGCTCAGGAAGTTGTAGATATCAGCATCATTCGAATTTCACAACATGACATCACCATGAACAGATTCTAGAAGTGAGACATTAGCCGATGCTACCAGCATGCTCCGGTACTACGGCTTTCTTGGATGTGTGGTACGGTTCCCTTGGAAGTTTTTTGCTTCACTTTTGGCCCACACGTGGCAGCATGCTACGGTTTTGGGAAGTTTTTTGCTTCACTTTTGACCACACGTGGCAGCATGCTACGGTTTTGGGAAGTTTTTTGCTTCACTTTTTTGGATGTGTGCTGCGCCTAAATGTAGGCTTTTGTTGTTTTCAAGTTTTGCGCCTGGTTTTGAATTAATATTAGTAATAATTGATTTTTCTTGAGCGCCTAAATGTAGGCTTTTGGTTTTGAACTAATAATTAAAGTTAATAGTAGGAAATTTTTGTTCATGCCAATGGATTCTAGAGGGGTGGTATGTGGGGGGGGGGATAATAAAGATAGGGAGGGGGGGTAATGAAATTTTCATCAGAAATGCTCTACGGGCTCTGGTTTTCGAGATATTAGCTTATTAATAATTCAAGTTATTTTTGCTCATGGAAATGGATTCTTGGCGGTGTGCAGTGGGAGTTTTCATCAGAAATCCTCTACGGGCTTTGGTTTTCGAGATATTAGCGACATCTGTTTGAGCGCAAAACGCCATTTCTTGAGTAAGGTACCCTAGCGGCCTTAGCCGGAACTACCACCATGCCTTGGTTTTGCTGTTTTCTGTTATTAGCGGGAGAGTTCTAGATATCGGCATGACGTCATCATGGTTTTGCTGCACCTAAATAAGTTTTCTTAGCAGGGAAGTTGTAGATATAGGATTGTATGGGTGTGTTGGATTGGGCTACGTTAGCTGTTCCAAGGCTTGGGTAGAATGTGTGTGTGTGTGTGTGTGTGTGTGTGTGTGTGTGTGTGTGTGTGTGTGTGTGTGTGTGTGTGTGTGTGGGTGTGTGTGGCTTATCATATTATGAGCGGAACGACGGATACTCTACCATGGGGGGCATTACTCCATTTCATCAGATCAACAAGTGGCAACCGCTGAAAGAATCTAAGTCTAGTGTAAATAAATTATGTATTATAGTTTTAGTTTCATTTATTAAAGTAATTAAAGTATTATAATTATAAATTTATTTGAAATTGTATTATAGGTGTTTTTCAAGAAATTATAAAACAATTTTTTTATTGATCCAAGAATTGTGTTTTGATGAAAATCCAAGCCATTTAACGTAAGCTTTATCTCCACTCTTCTTTAAGATTTTCTCTACAAGGTATAGGTTTGGGTGTTTAACTTTCAGCAGCTCTAATTCGTAAAAGCATCCTGTGATTGGATTTCCTTGATAATCTTCCAGCCGATATGTGATGGGATTTGTGTTTTGAACTTTAATAATTTTAAAAATCTCAGCTGTCCAGTTTGGTGTATAGCCTTTCTCAAATATATGCTTGTATTTGCTGATGAGTACAAAATCCCCAACTTTATACTTTGCAGGAACAACAATTTTTATATGATTGTATACAGTTGAAAGCAGTTTTTTCTCATTGGAGATGTTGATATCACGGGGTCTCATTTTTGTAGTTCGATGTATTCTTGAGTTGTATTCATTGAGCAGTTTCTTTACCATACTAATCCACTGATAAGTTCCATTAAAACTGAATTCCTTCCACATCATATCCTTCAGAGTTCGGTTAAATCGTTCCACTATTGATGCTTTCAGGAAACTGTACGTAGAGTACTGCTTAATTGCATGCTTCATCATTAGATTTTTAAAGAGGCTGTTGTAGAATTCCTTTCCATCATCAGTCTGCAGGTTTTTAGGTATTCGTCCCTCGCTTAATATAGATTGCATGGCATCTCTTACTTCTGCACCAGTTTTTCTTTTAATTGGAATTGCCCATGCATATTTGGAGAAGGTATCAATTACTGTCAGCAGATAGCGGTAACCCTTGTTCACATACTTGTAGGGATCCATTTCAACCAAGTCTGCCTGCCACAAGTCATCTAGTCCTTTGATGATCAGCAGCTCATTTACCACTTGTCTCTTACTCATCGTAATTATAAATGAAACCGATTTCTCAAGAGTTTTTACTCATATACACCATCTTTCGGTGTCAAGTCTTTCTTATTTATTACTGAAGTAAACAGATAGTTTTCAATCTTTGCAATTTCGCCATTGATATATAGCGTTAAATTTGCCACCTCTATATTAATAGTTTTTCTTATTTCTTCAACACTTATTTTAATTTTCTTGTCAACATAGTCTTTGGTAGTAGCATCATCATTTTCAAGGGGTTCACCAAGTCGTTTTATACACTTTGAGTTTAGATCGTAGTCTCCGTTTATCGTTAAATTAAATCCAATACCCCGCTCTCCTTGTTCACCAGCTGGACCTTGTGCTCCTTGTTTACCAGCTGGTCCTTGAATTCCTTGTTCACCGGCTGGTCCTTGAGCTCATGTTGGTCCACGTTCACCTGCTTTCCCAAAATATCCCCGCTTAGAGAAACGTCCAAACTTGTCAACGCTCATTTTTAGATTGTGTAGAAGTATGGCAATAGAGTAGTATTTAAACTATAATATCTGCTTCTCGCAACTCCTCCAGTATAGATAAAATTTCATTGTTGTGACTATTGTTTCCAGCCTGCTTTGATGCCATTAGAAGGCGCAGTCTATCCACTAATTCATTTGGATCATCCCAGTAAATGTGATCAATGTTTTCTTTAGGCAGACGCATTAGTCCCATGCCTTTATGCTGTATAAGTTTACTGATTATAGCTTTATACTTAGCCGCTCTAGTACCTTTTATTTGTCCATCTTTAGCATGGTCACGTTTATATGCATTGGTATCTTTCAAAATAGATCCATAATTAGTTAAATCCTCTTTAGTATATAGACTTTTTACAGGATCTTTCATAAATAGCAGCTCACATAACCCCAAAGTTGTTTTATAGCTCTTCCCCTTGATAACAATATTTCCTACATCATCAACATCAAACGTTGAATTACCGATTCTCCACGCGCTATCATCATAGTAAACTCCATAGGTTGGATCAATTTTAGGGCTATTATCAGTGAATAGCTTTAAATAGTTTGAAATTATGTATCCAGACGTATCGGGGGAGGTGACAGGAGACCTTTCTGTCAATGTTCTTGAATGTTCAGGTGTTGCGAATTCTTCCTCAGATGTTAAGAAATAATCTCCATAATTTATGGGTGTGCTACTAGCCTCCATTTTAACATATTTTCCTTTTGGAGGGGTAAAAGTTTCCACAACCTCATTGGATTCTTCTTCTTCTTCTGCTTCTTCTTCTTCTTCTTCTTCTTTTACATCTTTTGTCTCAAATTTGACTATATCCGGCAGCTCGTATTTAACTGTTCTAACAAACTCTTTTAAGGGTTTAGTGATTGGCTTAAAGGTTTCTTCAAGTCGAGCTTCTGCTTCAATTTTTCCCATCCTTAGGGCTTTTAATTTCCTTCGCACTGCATTCCTAGTCTTGATAATTTCTTTTAATAGATTTTCATTCATCTTCGTTATTAACTCAATAACAGCTTTCCAAACAGCTCTGATAACAGCTTAACAGCTTTCCAAACAGCTCTGATAACAGCTTAACAGCTTTCCAAACAGCTCTGATAACAGCTTAACAGCTTTCCAAACAGCTCTGATAACAGCTTAACAGCTTTCCAAACAGCTTTGATAACAGCTTAACAGCTTTTAAACAGCTCTGATAACAGCTTAACAGCTTTTCAAACAGCTCTGATAACAGCTTAACAGCTTTTAAAACAGCTCTGATAACAGCTTAACAGCTTTCCAAACAGCTCTGATAACAGCTTAACAGCTTTTCAAACAGCTCTGATAACAGCTTAACAGCTTTTAAAACAGCTCTGATAACAGCTTAACAGCTTTTAAACGGCTCTGATAACAGCTTAACAGCTATTAAAACAGCTCTGATAACAGCTTAACAGCTTTCCAAATAGCTCTGATAACAGCTTAGCAGCTTTCCAAACAGCTCTGACAATAGCTTAATAGCTTTTCATACAGCTCTGATAACAGCTTAACAGCTTTTCAAACAGGTCTGATAATAGGTGAACAGCTTTAATCTATTCAGCAGGTCCACAGGATTCGGTGTGCTTTCGTCTGAGTTACAGCTTCGACTTATGAAGATTTCACATGTTTCACCCTTTTATAGTACAATGAAGGTATCAAATCCTTTACGGTAGCGCCCCTTGTTTAATGAGCTATCCTTATCAATCATCAAGAAACCGTATTCATCCTTCCAACACTCAGCACAGGCTCTTCGAAATTTATCAAACTTCATGTCTGTGTTCACATGATCATTATAGATATGTTTCAAATTCAAGTCATCTTGCTTGAATAAGATGATTAAATTAGCATTGTCACGTATTAAGTGCTTTGGTATATGCGTATATGTTTGACAGAGATAGAAGCTGTCTATATCTTCGTGGCGACCCATGCAAAAATAGGATCGCACATTATTTTGCTTTTCACATGCTACATCATCGAAAATAAACACTGAATGTGATTTGGCTTCCTCTGGTGGTAGAACGTCGCAGTTATTTGAGAATGTATAATACCCCAATCCTGATATGGGAGTCATCACTCGCTTCAAGTATTCATACTTTGGTTGATGTAAAGATTTTGAATATATGTAAATATTTTCATATCTCAGACCATTGGGATGTTCCAGCAAACTTATCATAACATTAGTTTTTCCACAATTCGATGGTCCAGCAATGATGCTCCTTATACTATTAGGCAATAGGGGACCATGCCTCTTTTTCACCTTCATAACACCTACATCAGCATTTCGAACAGGAAAAGCTTGTTGTTGTTTAATGAACCGCATATTGAAGACTAACGGGATTCCTATAAATACACCTGTTTATATTACATTTCAACAGTATCATCGGAACCTTATAAGATGCCAGATCACAAATCGAAACGCTCCCGAAAAGCTTTGAAAGGGGGCAGAGGACTATTAAATTCAATCATCAACAAATTACCTGTAGAATTACATCTACCGGGATACCAGTACTGTGGACCAGGAACAAAGTTACAACAAAGATTGGCGAGAGGAGATCCAGGCATTAATCCACTGGACGCAGCCTGCAAGGAACACGATATAGCATACTCGCGACATAAAGATACAAGTGATCGACATATAGCTGATAAAATATTAGCTGAAAAGGCCTGGCAGCGTGCAAAATCTACGGATGCAAATTTGAGTGAACGTGCCAACGCTTGGCTTATAACAAACGCAATGAAGGCTAAAATTAAGCTAGGTATGGGTCTTAAGGCTAAAAATAAACGTCAACCCACATTCCGAGAAGCAGTACGAAATGCACGTAAAATTTTAAAAGTCAAAAAACCAAAAGACTTGATGGAAGCTACAAAAATAGCTCTTAGTGCAGCTAAAAATATTGTGAAAAGAAAGAAGAAATTAATTAAAACTCCACGAGTGATACCTGTACCAAAAGTTGGCGGGGCACTTCCGTTCCTCATCCCGCTGTTTGCTGGGCTTTCAGCATTGGGAGCACTATCGGGAGGTGCAGCAGGCATAGCTAAAGCAGTAAATGATACCAGTGCGGCAAAGGCAAAATTGGAAGAAAGCAAACGTCATAACCAAGCAATGGAAACTATTGCGGTTGGTAAAGATGGAAACGGGCTGTTCTTGAAGCCGTACAGAAAAGGACTTGGACTCTATCTACAGCCAAAAAACTATTAAAGACGCTACCCAAAAGACCGCTAAACGAGTTGGATCTTCACAAGTATACCACACACTTGCCACATTTCAGAGGAGTATTTATGCGTGATAATCTACCTAAAAAGCCATGGAAGCGAGAAAGCGGTATTGTTAACTTGGACATCTCAACTGGAGCAGGTACACACTGGGTAGCGTACTACAAGAAAGGTGATAACATCGAATACTTTGATAGCTTTGGCAATCTCCAACCACCAAGGGAGCTCATAAACTACTTGGGTAGTAATATTACGTACAACTACAGTTCTTATCAGAACTATGATGCAGTAATTTGCGGTCACTTATGTTTAAAGTTTTTATATAATTGTTATAGCCATTAATTATTATCTATAAATAATTGTATCTATATTGAAATTGTAACAGTTCATTATCAACCACCATGTCATTAACACTTACTCTCACGGGAAATTCATCTCTACTCACTGCTGAGTACTTTCCCCCGCTGGAGCTAGCAACGGATTATGTTTGTGGAGTAATTGATTTTCAAACGTACAACTCTATACCAAATATTGATGTGAGCAATAATCTGGTTCATGTAGGGAATGAGGTTGTTGAGATACCTGTTGGATCCTATGAGATTGATGATATAGCAAAATATGTACAAGGATACTTGGATAAAGAAGGGAGAAGGATAAAGGTTTCAATAAAGGCTAACAATAATACATTGAAGAGTGAAGTTAAGGCAACTGAAGAAATACATTTTGAGAAACAGAGATCCATAGCTCCTCTGCTAGGATTCAGTAAAAGAAACTTGACTGCTAATATAGTGCATACATCAGAGTTGCCAGTCAACATCATTAAAGTAAATACTATACGCATCGAATGTAATATTATATCAGGATCATTCTTCAACAACACTCAAGTACACACTCTCCACGAGTTTTCCCCGAACGTTGGGCCTGGGTATAAAATAGTGGAGGTACCCAAAAATGTAATCTATTTGCCTGTGAACACCAAACGTATAAGTTCTCTAACATTGAAGCTCCTTGACCAAGACGGTGACTTAATCAACTTCAGAGGAGAGACTATAACCATCAGATTACATTTGAAGCCACAGCATGTTGATATACAATAATGATAAATACGAGTTCGGAGCAGACAAGATCATTAGTCAGCGGACAACCTTGAAGCGATCAAGACCTACATTAACACCAGCAAATACAGCATATTTACAATCAATTGGCTTAACGCTGAAACAATGAATAAAGGAATACTAGATATTGCGCCAGACGCTCACTTTGATAACAGTGTTACTAAATTTGAACATCACTCCTATTCACCATTTCTAACATCATTTAAAAACAGCGATGAAATCCGTATCTCTGTACAACATCAGGACTTGAATCTTCTACCCAGCAGGAGTTTTCTTTACATTGAGGGGTCGCTAACAAAGCTGGATGGAACCGTTTCAGCAACTGCAAAATTAGCTAACAACGCTCTACCATTTCTTTTTGAGGAAATACGCTGTGAATTGAATGCAGTGGAAATCGATCGTACAAGAAATCTTGGGATTGCGACAACATTAAAAAACTACGTATCGCTAAATGCAAATGTAAGCAGGATACTACTCAACGGCAGTTGGTCACCAGATTCATCCGTTATACCAGCCAATGGACTGTTTAACTATTGTGTACCTCTGAAATATTTATTGGGATTCGCTGAAGATTACAAGAAAATTCTGATAAATTCCAAACATGAACTCATATTGATCCGGAGCAGGACAGATGATAATGCCATTATATCACCCACTGATGTGGTGAAAATTGAAATTACCAAACTTCAATGGAGCGTTCCACATGTTACAGTATCCGATGATGAAAAGCTGCAACTATTTAAAATTATCGGGAGAGGTCGCCCGATACAAATACCATTCCGCAGCTGGGACATATATGAGTATCCAGTACTACCGGAATCCACGCATCAAACCTGGTCAGTTAAGACCTCCACTCAACTGGAGAAACCTCGATTTATCATCTTAGCATTACAAACGGATCGAAGGAACGATAAAACCAAAGATGCAAGCAAGTTTGATCACTGCAAACTCACCGATGTTACAGTTCATTTGAACTCAGAATCATATCCCTATGATGATTTGAATTTGAAATTTGATTTGAATAGATACGCATTGCTGTATGAGATGTATATAAAGTTTACACAATCATACTATGGTCATCAGTACCAGCCGTTCCTCACATGGGAGAAGTTCAAAACCGATGCTCCGATCGCTGTCATTGATTGCTCACATCAAAATGAAACAATAAAAACTGGACCTGTTGACATAAGGCTAGAATTCAAGACATCTGAAAATATACCGGCTAATACGACAGCATATTGTCTGCTTCTACACGATCGAATAGTGGAATACAGTCCGCTGACAAGTGAAGTTAGAAAGTTAAATTAAGAAGATGGCTGTCATCGTAGACGTTCAAGGATTCAAAACTAGTCTCAATGAATTTATCACTAAAGAACTGGCAATTTTAAACAATGAAAACCAGATACAGCACTTTATATTTCAACCACCGTTCAGATACAAAGATTTGACTTCAGCAAAAAAGAGGCAAGTAAAATGGCTTCAGCACAATTTTCATGGATTCCGCTGGGATGATGGCTACATACCGTATCACAAGCTGTACACTATAGTTGAACCACTGCTTCGAAATAAAATCATATATGTAAAGCGAGCTGAAAAAGTTCGTTGGATGCAGAAGATAGTTGGAGAGAGTGAAATCATTATCAATGTCGAAGATGAATACAACTGTGGAAAACTAATAGAGATTAACACAAATGCGCCATCTTGCCAAGTTCATATTGGACAATGTGCTATAAGAAATACTTTTATAATAAGAAATTTTATTGGAAATAAAAACAAATGTTTATAAAAGATAAGACTTTTCAATACACACATACCCCAGAACCCTCACTGACATCTTCTATAATCTGTTCATGGTGATGTCATGTTGTGAAATTCGAATGATGCTGATATCTACAACTTCGGCTAATGTCTCACTTCTAGAATCTGTTCATGGTGATGTCATGTTGTGAAATTCGAATGATGCTGAACTCTCCCGCCAATAAAAGAAAACAGCAAATCCAGGTAGTTCCGGCTAAGGCCGCTAGGGAACCTTACTCAAGAAATGGCGTTTGCGCCCGAACAGATGTCGCTAGAAAACCGGAACATGCTGGTAGTACCTGCTAATGCCGCTAGGGCGCAGTCGAGACTCAATGTCGCACCCAAGACACAATGGTGCATCCACGGCGCAAACCAATACAGCCAAGACATAAACCTACTTAGTATGGGATCAAACCACCTAGCGACGGTGGCGCCATCTGTGGCGAAATCCTGGAAGCTAAAACAGTGATCTGGTGACGCCATAGTATATCTACTAACTGAATTTACAAATGATTCAATAGAGCCAGACTAGTTTTGAACAATTTATACGTAATTACTTATGTACATATATACAATGAATTTTAGAATTTATGCCGATGAGCTTGATGATGATGATTTAGGACCGCTCTCAGATTAGACAGAAGTAATAGCTTTTTAAGGCGCGGTAGTAGAGAATCGGGTCCTATAGCCTCCGATTTAACTGAGAAAATAGCAGAGATCAGCTCCTCTGAATCAATTCCTCGAAAGTAAAAACAGTTCTGGTTAATTTGTGGGACCCAAGTAGCATTGGAGCTAGGAACGTTGCTTATAGGTGAGACACTTGAAGCCAACACATGTGAATTCAGGTCATCAGGGTTTAAATTACAAGATGCACCATCAGTGCCATACACACCAGCCATCCGTAGATTGCGCCAAAGTACTTTGGGTTGTTTTTGGTCTAAGTTAAACTTAGCACTGAAATAGTGTCTCTTGGCATTTCTAATGGCTACCGTTGCTTTATTGTGAGCAGTCTTATACAGTATTCGAGCTTGATTAGTTTTTAAACGTCTGAAGCGTTGATAAAGGAATTCTCTCTCCGCAATAAGTAAACGTACCTGGGGCGAGAGCCATGGGCAACCTGATCTAGGTCTACGCCTGATTTTGGTAGGAACGTACTTATCCGCTAAGTACCTGAGCAAGGAGGAGAAGATATCAACTTGCTGATCCACTGTCACACGAGCATATATTCCGTCCCAAGGAAGTACCCTGCATTCCTCAGTCAAAGCCACTACATCAATATGCTTATAGTCTCGGTAGAAATACTCCACCGTTGAGTCACGATGTAATACAAAATCATAGCTCAAGAAAAGAATATCATGATCCAAAGAACTGAATGGGGAAATCTGATCGAAGAATAATGCTTTTCCCATATCCGATGCAAGCATAATGTCATGCAGTGATGGATTGGTTGCGTTACAGAAGGTGGGCTGGGAGTTAATCCCATTAAGGTGAATTGTTTGGAAGAAATGTAGAAACTGATTAGCGATGGAGTTCTTGCCTAGAATATTTACGTCACCTCACACCAGTACATTAGTGCAACGCTTCGTGACACTTAATAGGCATTCTTCTTCAACAGAGCTCTCACCTTGTCCAGGCCACTGAAGCTATGAGAACTCATAGTAACCCACAAGAAGCACACAACCGAAAATGCATAACAAGCCAACAAATTCAATTGCTACATAAAAAAGAGTACTATTCCATATCAATCCATGCAGTGAGACTAATAGGGAGAACTTAACTAATAAATGAGTAAATGATAATTCTAAGCAAATGCTAATTAACAGTTTGATCATATTTCAAGAAAATCACATATAATTCAGAAAAGAAAAGTGCTGATAAAAATAATTTAAAGAAAATAAATAGAATATAAAAGAAGATATAGAAGAATATTAAAATGCATACAGTTTGATCAGCTCCATCCGCGCATAATGATAACTTGGAACCTTTAGTCCAGGCCAGTATACAATTGCTCCACATTTGATATTTTTACTGGACGACTTTCCAATGTTTTTTTTTTACGTAAACAGAGCCATTCCTCGTGAAGACAGTAGATACCTTCTGCAGCCGACGCTGTTTTAGTGCCTCTCGCAGTAATGAGTTGTTAGCTGGGGTCATTCTTTCATTTATGCATACCAGACTAGCAGTGGAGAATCCATCGATTTGCGACAGCCTCAGATCCCCACAGTGACGAAAGGCGGACAACAGCGCTCGTTGTTCAGCATGCCCTGAAAGACGCACAACAATCGGAGAAAAGCTAGAGGAAGATTTCGTCATAGACTTCAGTCGGAATGCGCCGAAGAATGGTGATATCGGATGCTTAAGTACACTAGCAATATTTTTTTACAATGTGAACAACCTTCTCATTGGGACTGCTGGGGATGCCCCTTATGATTATGTCACCCATTCTTTACGCCTGCAGAACATAATCAGCTTGCTTGAGTATGGATTTTTGGTTGACCTTCAGCTCCAATATATCACTCTCACACTTAGTCAGGGGATCATTTAAAGAACACATGGACTCCTCAATTCTCTTTGCAATCCGTTCCTCAAACTGTTGGAAAAGATCAGCCATATTATTGATCCTACGTTCAAGTTGGTGAAAGAGATCATCCATTTTATTACTCAGTTGGACCACCAGAAGTTCATTCCCCTCTTTAGTACTAATTGTGGACGCAGCATCAGCACTACTGGTAGCTTGTTGCTTGCCTGCAGCGCCACGCGTCATTACATTGGTTGCAAGTTCAGAGGCAGAATTTGTGCGGTATTTCTCTTTCTGTTGCCCCTTCGTTGCCATTTTTTTTTTTTCATTTTAGACCAAATAGTATAGTGAAGTAAGAGAGTAGCGGAACACAAGCACGTAGGAATGTATGTACACTGGTTATGAACTGCTCACAATAAACTAGAAGAACCTTGAAAATTCAATCACGTTTCTTGTAAAAAACCAATTTAATTGATCACCGAATACAACATTAACACACTGTTATGCGAATGTAGATTTTGATTGCGGAAGAAAAACTAAATCCGGATACTAGATTAAAAAACTGCAAAAGAACCAGTAGCCAATTTCGAGCACGTCTAACCTCTAGCGAAACACATTACACATTATACCAAGAAGACGGTAGATATAGTAGATCCTCGCAAGGGTCATTATACTATGCCACAAGAATCTACTTGGATTTAATAGCGACAATCTAATCATAAATCAGGCTCGGATGAAGGATGAAATTCAACGCATATCTAAACAAGCAATTCGTATGAAAGTTTTACTGGTAACCGTCCCCTAATTTAATAGTATGATTATATCATAGATCAGGCTTAACCATAGTATTTTGTTATGTCTGTCTATGGGCTCCAGGATAGTGAGAAGGAAAAATAAAAGCGTTCACTGCATGATTACGTTATAAAAGGTCCTTGTTTTACATATATTTTTAAGTATAAAATTTCTAAATGTTCAAACTGTCTTAGACGTAATATATTCCGCGTTTACTGTTTAATTTTATTACATTAATTAAAAGGAGTATTAAGAATAATAATACTAGTAATACCGATACATGTATACGTATATATATATATATATATATAATATATGTCATTTGATCGAAAAAAGTGGAAAAAACAAAATAGATATTTAGAAAAAAAATCAAAGTCCTGTCCTGATATTGTGGGCTCGTCTATCGAACTACGTGTATATAAGAAGATGGAATAGAATACGATGTATAAAAGCTTGTATCATCATCCTAATTTTACACGTACTTCGATAACAAGATGAAAGTGAAATACTAAACATAATCTAGACTTTTAAACTGTCATTGTCTTAATGTACACAGCTTATTATTATGCACACATATATAGATACATGTGTATAGGTAAATTTTTACTCTAGTAATTGAATCTTCCTTTTCTCAAAAAAATGACTCAAACTTTTCTTTAGTTTACGCACTTAAACTAATTAGTCATCATCGATATATATTGTAGATCATAATTATGTAATTTTATCTAAAGCACCACATTCAACGTAGTTATTAGCTATTTAAGGCCTTAAATGCAAACCCACAAACATGGATGAATGTGATGTGCAAAGCAAAGATATCTAATTCAATGAGCATCGATATGTATATGTATACGGTATTTTATAGAATAAGTACGTATGTACGTATTGCCTATGAGTATTACTGTATTCAAATATTCAATATAATACATAATATGTATATATAAATGAAGAAGAATTTTTAAAGCTTTTCATTATTTTTTTGATTTCGAGACCATGAATGTATGTATGTATATTATTTTATAATAATAATTGTAGCTTGCGTATGCAGAGTGCTAATTTTAATTCTCTAAAATATGCTATTTGTATATTTACTATAAATTACCAAAAATCTTAAGCTATAATTATTTAATTAATGGTTTTAGCTGCACGTTTTACTAATTGGTTCCATGCTTTTTATGGTTCTATTATTAAATTACTTGTTAATAATACTTAGCTGTGTTGCCGCTACAATTTACTCCTCTGTAAAGGGATGTTCTGAAGTTACACTACTATTTCGGCGGTATTGAGCACAGACGATATTTCACCTCATCTCCAGGCATTGGCATGTATTCTCCTTCGATATCGGAATTGTGTACCAACGTATCTTCACTGCCTGAATGAGGCACAATAAAGCCGTGTCCTTTCGAACGACTAAATGACTTTATAATTCCGGTTTCTATTGGATTCTCTACGGCCCTTGTTGACCTTTGTATGTAAAGTTTATTGAATGATAAATAGGTGTCGTCCTCGCACTATTCTTACAATCGAAAACGCAACAGTAAAGGAGAACATGGTTAGCTTATCTCTCTGCAAAGCAAAAATTGCAATCAGCAATTTTGTCACATTCCTTTGCATAAAATTCAAATATTTTCCCACAAAACGACTTGGGAAAAATAAAAGTTTTAAGTATCATCCCAAGTCGTTTCAATAGAAAAAAGCCCCACGACAAATCTTACCTTCAGTACGATTTGTCGTAAATACGATATGTATGTACATATATACATACATACATATCGGGCGCATGAAATTTTAAGTCGGTGGAGACTGAAACGATCAAGTATTCACCGAAAAAGCTCTTATCAGCAAATTGTCGCGAGCTGCATACATTGTGATCGCAACAATGTATGCACGATAGCAAGACAATGGTTTGATATTTATGAAAATATGAAATTTAATTTCAACCAACGTCCGTCGCGATAATTCTGGGCATGTTTAAACATGTCCAGTGGCAAATAATTTTCTCAGGATAGGAATGCTAATTAAGCACTTTCCTATCCTGAACAACTAGACTTGAGATTGAAAAATCTAAGTCTCGACAGTCCGTTTTTGAGAGTCGACTTAGATACTGATAGAGGCGCGGTCACGGTGAAAAGGCAATGAAAAGTTAAAGTTGAAAAAATACGGAAAAGTTGTTGTAATAGAAAGATAGTTGTTTAGAAAAGGTAATGAAAAGTTAAAGTTAAAAAAATAAGGAAAAGTTGTTGTAATAGAAAAATAGTTGTTAAGAAAAGGCAGTGAAAAGTTAAAGTAAGAAAATAAGGAAATTTGTTGTGATAGAAAGGTGTTGATAACAAATAGTTCTAATAAAAGAAAAGGTTTTAACATAAAAGGTGTAACATTAATTAAAGATCGCACGGATTACGTATTACAAAGCAAAACGGAGGTGTGGTATACGCAGAGCGGCAGTGTGTGCGGAGTGCCAGTAAGTACCCCTTGAGAGTATACACTCGCAGTATATATTTATATACAACACTTTAAAGAAGTTTTAAGTATTTATCAGAAAGATTTTTATGTCATTAACCATTGTATTGGTATATGAAGGGAACACAACCCTTTTGATAGGCCGCCACGATATTTGTTTTTGCTGACACTCAGTAGGAACTTTGTCTAGTTTATTTTGTGATAAGATATGTCGGTCCTATATATAGAGAATGAATTTCTTTGGCACCAAGACCTAAGGTCTAGAGGCATAGTTAAGTAGAGGGCATCACCCCAGTTTACGAACGTATTTGTTATGGTCGCAGGTGTAAACCAGAGATCTGCACAATACCATTTACCCTTTGCCCAAACTCAACTGTAGTTAAGTAGTTATTTATATCCAGTTGAAACCACATCCAAAAGCAACTATTAAATATGTAGTTGTACTCACTCGCAATGAACAACTAATGCATTCAACTTGCAGGAAAAAATCAAATATGTAGTTACAAATGCATTTGTTTTTTTTTTTTTTTTCAAATACAATTGATAAATACATTTAATAAACATGAAAAAATAATCCATTCACAAAGCAAACGAATAACAGGAGAAGTCCCGTTATTGCCCTGAACCGAAAAAAAGAAGAATTTTTGTTTGAAATTTATTTGCTTTGGGAATGAAACTACTTTTGACGCGCCATTAATTGAGCTTGCTTACGGAACTCGTAATACCATTTAACTTATTCAAATGATTGCGAAATCCTATGAACATTTACAACTGTAGTTAAATGCATTTGGAACCTTGCAACTTAACTATAACTCAACTGATCTTATTTCGATTAGGTGTGAGTTAGCTACATATTGTTCAGGCAACTGTAGCTACCCATATGCAGTTGGATATGTATAACTATATTAAAGCGTCTTTTGAATGGTATTGTGCAGATCTCTGGTGTAAACCTAGCATTGCTATAGTACAGACACCTACCCATCCATGACTGTCAATGGAACAGCGGACACCTTGCGGTGGAACGGAGAAAAACGGGCAACGAAAAGGCCGGAAGAAGTGACGGGGACTATAGTTTTGAACTCTGGTGAAGAAAGGTGAGAAAGAAAAAGACGAAAAGTAAAGCAGTGCCTACACCGTGGAAAAATCGGGAAAAATAGTGATAATCAAGGAACATCAGTTGTATGGCAATGAAGAATATTGTGAAAGCTGGAAAGAAAAATTGATGGAAACAGGGATGTTGCCGAAAAAAATGGAAGCAAAAATTTTAATGATTATCACCACGGATACGGTTGTATCTTTTTTTATTTACCTTTTGATGGTGGAATTCATCGTCCGCCAGAGGAGTGCTCATACCTACGACCTTTTGTATTATCAAGTGCTTATTGAAACATAATTCATTTTAAAATATATTTATTTTTGACGTTAAATCTCTGCGTCCGTCAGAGGAGCGCTAGACATATGAACTTATCTAGTATTAAGGTGATAATTGCTGCATAAATTATTTGAAAACATACGCACGTTTTAGAAATAAAATCGCGTCGTCCGTCAGAGGAGCGCTAGTACATATGAACATATCTAATATTAAAGTGATCATTGCTACATAAGTTAGTTGAAAGTATACTTACGCTTTAGAAATGAATTCGCCGTCCGCCAGAGGAGCACGCAAGTTATATTCCCGAAGAACTCAGCATTTTTCTAAGCATATTCACATAATATGCATTATGTAATTATTTCCGTTCTCATTAAAAATAAGCTTCCCACGATTTCATTCGCGAAATCGTGAAAAACAAATATCTCGAGTTACAAACTCAACGTCGGCACGTTTAGCTGAATTAGCGTAAATAAAATATTTCTAAAGTAAAAATTAGGAAAGATATTTTTTAAGGTAGTGAGTTCTTAATCGTGTTTTAATCGGATTAGTCGAAATAAAATAAAGTTCCTGAAATTAAATAAAGATTTATTTTATTTTTTTGATTCCCAAAGAAAATGAAGTGAAAAGTCGCATACTTACTTTATATATATTATCAAGTGCTTATTGAAACATAATTCATTTTAAAATATATTTATTTTTGACGTTAAGTCTCTGCGTCCGTCAGAGGAGCGCTAGTACATATCTAGTATCTAGTATTAAGGTGATAATTGCTGCATAAATTATTTGAAAACACGCACGTTTTAGAAATAAAATCGCGTCGTCCGTCAGAGGAGCGCTAGTACATATGAACATATCTAATATTAAAGTGATCATTGCTACATAAGTTAGTTGAAAGTATACTTACGCTTTAGAAATTAATTCGCCGTCCGCCAGAGGAGCGCGCATACTTCCTTTATATATATTATCAAGTGCTTATTGAAACATAATTCATTTTAAAATATATTTATTTTTAACGTTAAATCTGCGTCCGTCAGAGGAGCGCTAGTACATATGAACTTATCTAGTATTAAGGTGATAATTGCTACATAAATTATTTGAAAATATACTCACGTCTTAGAAATGAAATCTGCGTCTGTCAGAGGAGCGCTAGTACATATCTGATATTAAAGTGATAATTGCTACATAAGTTAGTTGAAAGTATATTTACGTTTTAGAAAAGAAAGCGCGTCGTCCGTCATAGGAGCGCTAGTATCTACGAATATACCTAGTAGTACAGTGATTATTGCTACATATATTATTTAAAGGTATGCGTACGTTTTGAAATGCGTCGTCCGCCAGAGGAGCGGTAGTACCTACAACCATAATTAATTAGTTATTGAGATAGAGTTTTTTTCGTATACCAGTGTTTTCGAACTGAAATCGCGTCATCCGTCTCTTGGCGACGTTAGTATAGAGTAGAGTAATAACCTTAGAATTTAGAAATAAGTCAGTGTGAGCTCGTTTTTTTTAGGAACCTTTAACGAATGTATTAACGATGTAAGACTTTGAGATATCCCATGTGTGGTAAATTAGTCTGACTCTCTGTAATATATCAACCTTACGCGCCTACCCCCTCAAGAAGGGCTTCTCGAGAGACATTCACTACGTACAATATTGTGCCGATGAATCCTATTCTTGCCCCATGGTTTTTCTTTAGCTCGAATTGACTGAAATGTGTAGTATTACGTATATCGGTGTATAACATTCTGCGGGGGTGAAATTAAGTAATAACAATCCACAACAGGAAACCGTAAAAAGAGGAAGGAAACTAAAAAAAAAAAAAAAAACAATAGCTTAATAAGTAATGCAGCAGTACGACCCAACGTATGCAGGACATATCTAACTCTACGGGGGTGATTATAATTAATAAACTCTTCCAGTATGAATAGATAAAACAAGTTTCTCTCTCCTCAATCCTCTTCCTGAGGTTTCTTTCCACTCTCCATAGGTAAAGATAAAGGGACATCGCAAATACTGCCAGTGGTGTCATGGGCGGCAACTGGGATCGTAACATCTAATCCTCATGGAGTTCTTCGGGTGAGTGTTGTATGTGCGTGAATTTACTCAAGTTTTTTTGTTTCAAACTCTTGATAGGAGACCTCTTCCAGCGTTTTCGTCAATTTGAATAAGGCACGATTTCTTTTTTTTTGTTCATGGCAACGTGACAGCGCCGGCTTTTTTGGTGAACTCACCCCACACTTAGTCGGGGTGCTAGCGTGCCGACCTGATGACTGCTGTCACGGAGTGATCTGTCAGGTCTGGCTGGCAGTCTGGACTGCATGTCCAACTCAATCACTCATTTTAAAAGTTCCATAACATATTATAGACCAAGAGCCCGCAGTAAATTTTTGGTGTGAAATATAACCAAAAAATTTATGCATACGTATTAAGTTATAGGAAAGGCAATGTCAAAAACAATCGTCTGGCAGGAAATCTCCGCGGCCTAAGTGAGTAATAGTATGTTGAAAACACCCTTTTTTTCAAAATTGAAATACTTATTATAACCACTTAATGCACGTCTTAAAAAACAGAGAGGTTTTCCTTGACCACAAATATGTAGGTCCAAGATGGTTTGCGCGCGGCTAACCCCTTGCCAGACGAAGTTAAAGTACTGAAAATTTCGGATTTTCCAATATTCTATATAACCACATGAAATTCGGCTCAGAAGCAGAGCTAATATCCCTGAGCACAAATATGCAGGTCCAAGACGGTTTGCGCGCGGCTAACCCCTTGCCAGACGAAATTAAAGTACTGAAAATTTCGGAAAGTACCGACAAATATCAAACAAATCTTACAATTTCCAGCATTTGTGTTTTACTTTTAGAAATCGTTTTTTTTTTTTTTTTTTTCAATATATACTTTGAATTTAAGTATCATTTCAGATTCACTGTCATCTAATGAATCACAAGTGAGCAGATCGTTTTCGTTTTCTTCAGTTACATCAACTTTAAAGATATCTTGCAGTCTTTCCGATGTAGAATTTCCCTCGAACCATTTAATTTTAAATTTATTTTCTGCTAACACCCAACCACTTACTGTTGGTGATAATTTAATTTCTTCATCTTTTACCATATTCTTCCATATACAACATATTTATAATTGTTTCTGTATATTTCTTGCAAGGGAACTGCTTTGTTTGGGGGTAGAAGACTTCCTTCGAAACCTATAATAAACAAAATTATAACCAGTTTCCTGGCATCTCCAAAGGTTCACAGAGAAGTCACTATATGTATAAAGGTAAAGTAGAGATTGTGCTTGTGAGACGATAAATGTAAGGTAACAAGAAATATTAGTGTGAATGTAGCAGTCAATCTCATGAACCTTTTGCAAAAAAATATCACTTATTTCGGATATTTCTAAAAACTCTTTCTGATGTAGGCTTGCAAGATTTGTAAAAAATTTCATATCGGGCTTCGTCAACCATCACTGCTTTTGTCCGGTATATACTACAGACGAAAATTTCTAATAATGTACCTATAATCTTCTGCATTAAGATCTACTTCGTTTCAAAATTTGGCAAAATGTCAACTTCAATTCTGATCTACTTTCCAAAATTTTAGAAGATTTCATTTTTCCTTTCTTGAAAAAGGGTGGAGTATAGTCACATCCTGTAAAACTGTGAAATGCAGGTAGAGCTGCGCAAATTGTTTGTCCCAATTCTTGGTAAATTAAATTAACATCAATATACCTAAGAGTGTTTTTAGACAGAGTTCCAACTTCGATACATAAAGCACTACTATCAGTACATCTGTATCCGTAGACTTAATGACAACTGAGCTGTCTCTCTGCAAAAAGAATAAATGCAACATCATACGAGTATGTGTCTCTTCTTGAGAACTTTTTAGTGCTTTAACTTCGTCTGGCAAGGGGTTAGCCGCGCGCAAACCGTCTTGGACCTGCATATTTGTGCTCAGGGATATTAGCTCTGCTTCTGAGCCGAATTTCATGTGGTTATATAAAATATTGGAAAATCCGAAATTTTCAGTACTTTAACTTCGTCTGGCAAGGGGTTAGCCGCGCGCAAACCGTCTTGGACCTGTATATTTGTGCTCAGGGATATTAGCTCTGCTTCTGAGCCGAATTTCATGTGGTTATATAGAATATTGGAAAATCCGAAATTTTCAGTACTTTAACTTCGTCTGGCAAGGGGTTAGCCGCGCGCAAACCGTCTTGGACCTACATATTTGTGGTCAAGGAAAACCTATCTGTTTTTTAAGACGTGCATTAAGTGGTTATAATAAGTATTTCAATTTTGAAAAAAAGGGTGTTTTCAACATACTATTACTCACTTAGGCCGCGGAGATTTCCTGCCAGACGATTGTTTTTGACATTGCCTTTCCTATAACTTAATACGTATGCATAAATTTTTTGGTTATATTTCACACCAAAAATTTACTGCGGGCTCTTAGACTATTAGATTCTAGGTGCTGTAGGTGGTAATTGTAGTGTTTGCATAGACTACAGCCTGATACATGTACATTAAGATAGGTTGTCAAAATGAAATGACAAAAAAAAAAAAAACGAAATCTGTAATAATTCTACATAAGAGCACTTGTATTAGGATACAAATTTCAATAACTTTTAAGCATACGATAGAATTCAGTAATAGTTGAATAAATTATCTCTTTATAACGTAATGGAGATGTCTTAAGACTTTCATTCTCTCCTGGAGCCCTCTTGATTTGAAGGTCGTGTAGGTCCGCTACTCTTCTCTTTCCAGGTCAACACAGGGACTCTGAAAGTTCTCTGCCCTCAGAATCAGTTGGGTGGATGGGGCAATGGATGTAGGTAAGTGGTGTAAAAATCCCTTAAGGACTGAATGTGTGCTGCGGCCTTTTGAATTGTAGGCACGAAAAATTTTGTATATGGCTGGTGGCAGAGGCAGGTCTTTGTGGAACCTCCCCACACTCTCCGCCAATAGCCGAGGCGAGCTAGCGTGCCGCCCTGCAGTCAACGCTGTCAACCGATTGATCTGTCAGCTCATGCTGGCAGTCTGGACCTTACGTCCGATGTCAATCACTTTACATACTACCATAACACTTAACTCCTTAGCGGTATTGTTGCCTTCCGCTTTTCCATTGAATTTCAGTATCAATTTCTTCTATTTGGTATTTTTATTTTCTAGTTTTAAATCCATTCACGCTCTTTATTTTCTTTATTCACCATTATTTTAACTTCTCGCTTTTTTAATATTCTTTAACTTCTTCAGACTTCCTGAAATTGGGATTCAATTAATAAATACAAACCTATGCTTCAAATGTTTTATTTCTGTGTCCTTAAAGTCAAATTTTCTTTATTAGTCTTAACCTTACAAGCTACAAAATTGTTTATAATGTAACTACAAAGTTTTATTACCTAACAGGAATGTTCTTCTAAGAATTAAAAATTATAGATAAATAAATAATTTTACAAAAAACAAAACAGAAAAATCATTTTATGTGTATGGATATCAATTAAGATATAACGAGTAAGAGTTAGTGGACAATCTTGATCAGCTTTAGAAGAGAAGAAAGAAAACACAAATGCCATTCCGCAGTTTTGTACATTTCGTAACTTAGCATGAGAACAAATGTATGATTAAGTATACATATCACAAAATTCACAACAATTTTACGTGTGATTATAAAAACAAGAAAATCATCCGTCTCGTGTTGAGTTAAGCACTTTCAATCGACTTTAACATAAAAAAAAATTTATTTCGTTCCTACAGCGTACGTTTGCACTTTTAAAATATTGTGAAAACTGTATTAAAAATAGTTACAAAAATTATATTAAAAATACACGTTCGTTTCTTAAGATAAGACAATGGAATCTCATTGTGATCAAATTAGAAGATCTATCAACTGCTACTAAAGCTTAAGTTTTCACTGAATTCCTAGTTGTGCGACTCCTTAAATTTCTTACAATCTCAGCATTTTTAAAGGTAGATTTGGTGTTTCGCTTCTTGGGAGAACTACTCGCGGCTATCTTCTTAGCTAATTCAAAGTCTATCCTCTCCTGTATTATTATTTCTTCGCATTTCTTTTGTTCTTCAATAATTTTTTCTAGAGTTTCAATTTCTTCGGGGGAACTACCAGTTGATAGAAATGAGTAATCCGCGAAATCCTTACTTCTATTACTTCGCCGTATTTTCTGGACTTGCTGGCGGTCTTCTGATAATTGTCCGTTATATATGCGTTTTGTGTGAGGATCTTTAGAGTTTATAGTGTCAATGCGTACTTTCTTAGAAGGTGTTGACTGTATGGCATTGATTCGACAACGTTTTAAGCGTACAACAGGATTTTTATAACCCAGGATTTTTTCGGATGTCTTTGGCGACAGCATCTCGTTTCTAAATAATATTCTAATTGCTGCAGAAGATGAAATTTTTCGCTGCTGCGAAAACTGAGGCGATTTCTGTGTAGATCGCACATGGCAAAACGCAGACAATCGTGATGATACCGCCAGGTCTGGCATTGTTCTATTATTAAAAATTTAAATAAATTAACATTCATTTGGAAATATATTTTCCCGACTAAGAATAAAGTATAAATCAATACAAACAAATAATCTATGCTCTACTAATAATATGTAAGTTTCAACTGTGTCTTTCCTGGTGAAAAAATTTCTTATACATTTCGTATTTTCAACTTAAATTTTTATGGTTCAGGAAATAACTCATGGGACCTCGGGTTGCTAATAATATGTTCCACAACATGCAGAAGTATACTTAGCATAATATATACTTAGATATTGAAATAGGAGTGGTTATATTCGGCTGTTAACAGTCCGAGTGAAAAAAAAATCATATTATGCAATCAGTGCTGTTATTGACACAAATCATGTAATGATTAAACTGAAATTTGGATTCCAATTACCTAACACTGTGAGGCTCGGTTTATCAAAGTAACAGTTTTTTTTTTCTTCAGACATGCCGCAGGGACCAATTTTCGCTTACTTGGGTACTACGGGCATCCATAGGGCATCGTAGAAATTTCTCATTTTCTGCCGAAGTAGCAAGTTGCTAATACCGACCTAGTTATTAGAACAAGACGAATTTGGTTAAGTTATCAAATTAAAATTGGCCTTAAGGCACATAAAACCACGAGGAATTCCTAGTTGCTTGTAAAATGATATATGAAAAGTCTTCTCTTCGGATATTACGAAATTTTTCTGACGACAATGAAATTTGTAAACTAGAAAATGAGTTATGATATAATTGGTGTAACCGCTGGAACAGAATGCAACGCAGAGTTTACGCAGTGCTCCGTAGCTAACTGTAAAAAAATGCAGAAAATAGTGCTGCCAAAACGAAATTGCCGTGAGTTAAATGACAATTCAATGCAACTTTCATATTTTCAATGTTGTGCTTGTGGATTTTTTTTTATATTGTTAAATCTTAGAAATATGCCCCACCTCAGTAATTAATTTTACATTACAAATTCCATTCAAAACAAACGTTTTCTTCAGCTGTCAAAAATCTTCCTTACGGTCTTGCGTTATAAGTTGACCAACTTTTTTGCGGCGGTTGCAGAGACTGCGTTCACTGATGAATACGTACAATGCTGATTTGAAAATGTGATCGTTAATTTTTTTTTTTTTTAAGAATGATTCGTCAAAATGTAGAAATTCACAACAATTTTCATAGGTTCTTACATTCCGAATAACTCTTCAGCACCATAAATACTTTAGGGACTGACTCTTTTTCCAGTAAAAAATATTTGTGGAAAATTCGTGTACAAAAAGTCAACTCTCCAAGTCAACGCGATCTTTAGTTGTCAAATAACAAACTAATGCCCAGTTTCACAGTCCAGGCTTAAGCCAGAGCTCAGCTAAGCCATGGGTGTGGCTTAAGCCCCGAGCTTAAGACTACTCCGTTTCACAGTACTCTGTAAGCTGAGGCTTAGTTAAGCCGCAGATGAAATTTTTTAAGTTGTCAGCACTGCGGTAATTGTGAATTTTTTTAAAGGAAAATTGCCATTGTGGATTAAAAACTAAGCGAAAAGAAGACGAACCTTTTTATTTACCAGTTTGTTGTGGTTTTTATCTGGGAGGATATCAAACCCAAAATTATTGTTGCAGAATTTTTCGACAACGGAAACTATCATAGCCAAATGTTTCGACAATCAGAAACGAAAATAAAATTCAATGCCATCCCATTTCTCGAAATGCTGCTTTATAATTTTTCACGGGCCACATCTTGCGATATTATATTATGCGTTTATTCATCGCTTATATCCTCTGCATTAGATGAATAATTCATCTTTGTCTCAAACTGTCTGCTTTCTTCCTAAAAACGTCAAATGGAAGGCTGACACCAGCTATCTGACAGCACTGAAGTAACTAGAGAACTATTTTTCGCTGGGAAAATTTCAATTTAGTTTTAAAATACGTACGTACGTTCGTTTAATAACAGAAATTATAATATTTAGACAAATCTTCATATGTATTTCACAGCAACATCTGAGGTTTAAGCCTTCGAGATGACGGGCTTAATTTAAGTTTAGCTTAAGCCAGTGAAGTCACTAAGGCTTGACTGTGAAACTGGAATATTTATAAAGCTTTGCCTTAAGCCATCGCGGTAGCTTAAGCCTGGACTGTGAAACCGGCAATAAGTAACACTATCTATGATTTCACGCCTAGGTATAATCGTTTTCTCAGTATACTTATTGGACCTGAAATTGTAATGTAATTAATGCACGCAACATTTGCGGCCTCTCTGCCAGTATCCAAATATGCGTGATAAATTGTAATTCTTGTATGGCAAGTCTATGAAGAAGCTGATCGCTTTTGGCCATTTTCGAAGTTAGACTACAATTTTTTACAAAACAAAACGTCATCTAACTAAGCTAAGGCCGAAACACATAAAAAGGGTCTATGTATAATTTCAGCTCAACTTAAGGTGTACTAAGTTTGTCATTTTGTTTGTTTTGTGTGTGTATTTCATCTACGATATAAAACGTCAGAACATTTATATATAACTTATTTAAAGAAGAAAAGATTCCAAATTGTAGATTACAATTTAATTTTTATAAAGTATACGAATACACTCTAGTAGGTGTTGGGATCAGGGAAATGATCACCCGAACAAACTCATGGTGTGCTTTTAAAATTGTTACAACTCATTCGCAATTCACGAGTATTGAAAATATTTTTTTTTTTTGCTCATGTTCATGAACATGAGTAATCGAAGCCGCGATGGGTATGGTAGTGTCAAAAAATTGGTCCTACACCCACCTAGCCCAACGCTAGTAAAGTATTATATAAGAAATTATTTTTACATACCTTCCTTTAGGACTAATGCTGTGACAACTATTGCGATCTCTAAACACCACTCTTTTGGCCTTGGGAGTTTTAATAATGGGCGCGGTAGACCTGGAAAATAAGTGCATTAAATTTCAATAAACCAACAACTTATATATAGCATAGGTATATTTTTAAATCGGACTTTGAAAAGAAAATAAAAAATATTGGACAGAAAAGAAAAACTGACGAACACATCCCCAAAGCTCTGACACAGTACATCCCACAGTATTACAACAAACAACAGCAAGGCCAGAAACACAATACGATGCAGTGCAGTGCACCGCTGCAGCAGTGTACGCATCGCAACGCATATTGAACCCAGCGCAGTGTTTTGAAGATATCATACACTATCTGTATCACTCACACTTCAGGTAATGACTCTCCGTCTCACTCAAACTAAAATCTTAAAGTAAAAAGAAATTGTTCGAAACTGGGTTTCATGAAGAAAGAAATTTTTTTTCCGTAATTTAAGAAATAATGTAGCAAGTTTTATACCATTTTAGAATCCTTATTAAATGCGTCTTTTTTTAAAGTTACTTGCCAAACTGGCAACATTTTCTTTTTCAGTATAGTCAGTTTAAGTTGGGTGAAGTATTAATTTTCTATTCTTCGTTCGGCAAAATGTGACTTTTTCTTCCAAGCTGGAGCAGTTGGCTTAGAATTTAAAGCAACAGGTTACATAAGCACTATTCGGGATTACATAAGAAAAATAAAATTGAAAAAAGTAAAGATTTGTAGCAACAGGAGCTAAAAAACCATCACAGGGTGTACATTTTTTCGAAAGGAAAAGAAATGTCTATAATTTAAAAAATACATGACTTAGATTTTTGGTCTATCGCCCGATTCCGGCTTGTCGTTGACTTACGGGACACCATGTATAAATTTGTTGTATTGTGGATTAAAAATTGAACACTTCCTCTATTCTGTGGTATTTAACAATGTGTTATGGTCATAGCATCTTGCATATAGCAAAATGCTACACGTGCTGAAGCGTGTAGGCCGGCTGTCAAACAGAAAAAAAAATGAACGCACCCGAACGAGAGAAATGAATTTCCTCACGCTCAGGTGCCATGTTGACATGACTGACAAGGCAGAAGAAGACCATCGTCACTGTAGTGTCAGATCTTCTCGAGAGGACGTCGAAAAAATTAGAAACGTATCTTTTCTCTAAACATCGAGCATAAAATACATCCTGTAAGTAATTTTAAGAGATTTTTCATTTATGGTAATAATTTTCTTTCAATTAGTGAAGGTATTTGACACGACCCCGCCGAAATTCAAAAAGTAAGGCATCTGAATTCCGGCCGCAGCAAAGTCACCGCTATACAATCAGACTGTAAGTCTGCATCATTGACATCTCACATTGGTCGCAGGAGGAGGATAATAATCCTCAGCTTACAATAGCACTCGTTGCGAGGAAATAAAAATCACTGGGCTCTAGTTACAGCCGAAGGCAGCAGGAGGAATTTCCCTCTTTTTTTTTTAACATCGAAGCCAAAACAGCTGGAGTTTTATACGCATTTCCCCCATGGAATTATCTTCTGAACTTCGAAAAGGAATCTATGGCACGAGACAAGTAGGCTCTTGATAGGAAGTCAATTACTTTAAAATAACTATTTTAATTTTAAGAAGTGCACTCGAAGTGCCAAAAGAAGAATTTTAGCTTCCCTATATCGGTTGTAAACAGCAGGGATGTTTAGTGTTAGTTTCTTTAGTTAATTTGTGAGCATTTTCGAAAACGGCAAGAAAATGATAGATTTTGAAGGTGAGGAAAACAACAGGTTTCGTCTACAATAGCATATGAAATAGAAAATTAGTGACGACAAGCAAACATAATTATACGCATCGCATCAAGTAGACTTCATGACCTTGTGTGGGTTTTTGTTTGGTCTCATGATCGTTGTGACGTGCTCCTCATTATTTTATACATATATATATACGTTATACATATGACCAGTTAACCATTTAGGAGAAATTCACATTTCGTGAATAAACTCAAACAATCATGTGAGCTGCGTTTATGTCGAGAACGAAATGATATCGATTCAATTATGCTTATGGTCTGAAATTTATAGTTTTCATTTTTTTTTTCACGAGTTTAGTGCCAAAATCAGAACATTTGGTTTAATTTCCTTAGCATTAGTTGGAATTTTGAATTTTATAAAGTTACAAATTTATTTCAAGTGCCTTTAGTTGTAAGCATTGCCAAGGTACGAGAGCCGTTAGGTAATTGTTATTTTACTCAGATAGAGCCTCGTTGTGAGAAGACCTACCGAACGTAAAACGAACCTAATTTTAACTTAAATTTTTACTAGGTGACGGATGTTGAAGCTTCATCATGCCGTGGAATTTCACCGTGAGTATTATTGAAATATTACATATTGTCTTTTAGTATGTTCATGCTTCGGTTTCGATAATTAAATGCTCGGTAGAAGTCTCTTACATTAACATAACAATAAGAAAATTTTTTTCATTTATAACAAATTACCAAGGTATTTAATTTAATATTAATAATTGTTTTTAATTATATATAAAACATACGAAAAGTCGTATGTTTAAACAAAAAGAAAAAAAAATTTTTCTATATCGAGGGAAAAGAAAATAGTGCCCTAATGATGAAGAGATTCCTTTCCGGTACCTCTATATATATACATAATCTTAGTTTGATAAAATATTCACGTACTTATATAACTAGTTTAGCGAAATCTCTATCTGTGCCTATTACTTTGAAGTAATGAAATTGTTGTGTACTTACGTGTACGTCTTTATCTACTTAATACTATACTACTGTACTTTTACATAGTTTCATAAGCTAATGGTATGCTTATCGGTACACCTTTTTTTTCCTGTACTCACTTTAAATCAAGTTTTGTAATTATAACGTGAAAATGAATTCTTAGAGGCTTTAATTTCTTCCTTCACTATCCCGGAGCCCTTTCATGTGAAGTTCGAGTGGGTCCGCTCTTTGCAGGTAAATAAGGGACTTTGGACGATTGTGCCACCCAAAGTCAATGGGAGGATGGGGCTTGGCAAGGCAAGGAAGGCATGCCATCTGCGCCTTCCATGGAATGCAGGTAAGTGACGTAAGGGTCCCTTCAGGACCGAGTCTGTGCTAGGCTTGGTGTAAGTAGGCACGACAATTTTTTGATTATGGGTGATGACAAGCGGCAGGTTATTTCGGGAACTCCCCCACACTCTCCGCCACCCTTAGCCGAGGTGCTAGCGTGCCGCCCTGTGCTATCGCTGTCATCGAGTGATCTGTCAGCTTAGGCTGGCAGTTTGGACTTCACGTCCTGACCAATCACTCCAACATACCATCATAACAAATGTCAACTGATTTTTTTTTTTTTTTAGAAATTAGCCTAAACGATGCAGCAGTGTAGTGCATTGTATGTGAATTGCCACTTGGTATTACATGAGCTGTAAATTTCAATGCAGTGTGTAGTGCACTACATTGCATCGCATTGGGTTTCAGGCTGAAGTAATATCAACGAGGTAAGAACTAAAGGAGATGCAAATGAGAAAATATCGCGTCCCCAATTCTAACACAATGACACTGATATTGTTTGTATGTTTGTACATAAGCGCCGTAAAATTTGTACACCTGTACACAATTGTACAACCTATGCGCAATTCTAATCGCTTTTATTTTCATATACTCAAAAGTATTTACTGAATTTGCAAACGTAAACGTAAAAAAGTTAATAATTAAGAAGAAAAGTTCAGTGGTAAAAATTTTGTGAGTAATATTTGCTTCGTGCCCTGATTATTTCATGGGTTTTCCTGCGTCAATGCTCCAAGCTCAAAACCAACCAAACCTAAGTATGGATTTGACAGCGAAGACCAAAAATGGCGGAGTGAAACATACACAAATGCAGGGCAATTTTGGGTACGCTCATGTACACGGATCGTACATATGATTGTATCTCCTTTAGTTATTACCTCGTTGAGTAAAATGGACGCAACGGAACGGAGAGAAATGTCAAACCGGTTTTCTTTGTATGCTTCTCAAATGGAGCTGCGCACAGTGGACGCAGGAAATCGCAGTCGTACGAAACAAGTTTGATAAAATCTGAAGTTTACGCAACTGAACGGATGAACATAACCTAAAATTTGCGTTAACGGATTATTTATCGCGTTGCTGCGATAGATAATGTGCAGATTAAGGGCCGTATTCAGCAATCAAATAAATTTTCGATTAAAGCTATTCACCAACCCCACTTACCGAGTCGATTTAATGAAAATTTAATTTAAATTTAATTTTAAGTGAGGCCTTAAGCTTGAAACAAATTCACTGCAGTAACTTTGACTGCAACTTTGAATTCATTGACTTCACATGGTATCTTATTTGATTGAAATTGCAGCTGCCACAATGAATGCAGTTCCTGCAAATTTTACAGTACTGACAACTTAAACATTAGAGTGCATTGTAAGAAAAATAAGAAAACGAGACATTTTCAGTCTGTAGTTTTTTAGTTAGCGTTAAATCTGGCTGCATATGTTACTTGCAAGACTTTGCTTCATAATAATGGAAGAAAACTTAATAAACAAATTGCGTGATCATCTGAATTTGTATGATAAAGCGGATGATTAAAATGAAGGTGCTGCAGTTATAGTGGCACACATATGCAGTGAAGTCGATTTTACTGCAACGGCTACTGCAAAGTTGAAGTTACTGCAGTGAATGTGGTTCAGGCTAAACCCTCGCTTAACCCTGGAATGCTAACTCGTTTTAATATTCACTTAACCCTAGAATGCTAACTCGTTTTAATATTCACTTATTGGTAACTCTGAGTAAATAAACACACGAAAAAATTATATTGGTCTGGTAGCTCAGTTGGTAAGCGCGCTGGCTACCATCCCTAGGGCCGTGGGTTCTATTTCCACCTCGACTTGGTCTTGTGCTTCTCCTTCCACCTAGTTCATTCCATTTTCTGCATTATTCCTTAACCTTTGCTGTTAAAAACAATTCTTCAATCGACATTTAATTGTGTTTTCTAAGGATACATTCGATATAATTCTATATAACGGTGTAATTCGATATAATTCTATATAATTTTGTATTTGACATGTGTCTATGTATATTTCTAAGGAAAAAAGTTAGCTATTAATTAATGTATCTGTAATAATTTTCTATAATTAATGATTCCTCAAGTAAATATAATGAAGTCTAATGATTATGTTAATAATGATATTTATACATAGCTTATATGCAATATTTCCTGTCTGTAAAATTGTTAAAATCGGTAGACTGAATAAATAAATAAACAAAAGAGTTGAACTAATTTAGCGGAATAAATCAACAGAAAATGAAAAACTGGATTTCCACAAGAATTATTTAAGATTTACATAAAAAAAATGTAATTCATAAGGTAAAGATAATTAGAAATAAAAGTAATCACATTTTGTAATTCTGTACATTTTTTTCTCATGAATGGATTTTATACCACAACTTCAGTCTTATAGTGGGTTTCCGGCCAATAAGGACCATGGAGAATGAGTGTGCGGACCTGCCAGGAAGGGTCCCCCTCCCTTAAACTAACAACCACGCTTCTGGCAATGCACTTGCGAAGTGGGGACGCTGTGGTCATATGTCGTGAGGAGCAGTTCAAGTAGAAAGTGAGTAAAATTTACTCACGGGTAGTATGCCATTCATTCCATTTGAATGCCATTCATTCCATTTGAAAAGAAGTAATCCTGTTTCTGTGAAAATCAAATACTTATTTCCCTTAGATATTATGCAATAGGAAGTTTCAAAATTATTATAGGAGATTTATTTGGCCTTTCTCAACCTACCATAAGCACAATATTCTAATAATTCAACGATTGAAAGTAAGGGATCATTATGATCCACTCTTCTAACACATGATCCACCTCCAGAGTTTTAACACTTTCCACTTTATCCCTTGCCATGTCTTTCTTCAGCGATTGTTGTAAATTTTGGTATGTAGTCCGCAGTTGCTTCTTGGAACTTTTATAGAACGAATTAGCATTAAATGCGTCAGCAATTCTCTTCCAGATTTTGCTTCTTTCCAGAATTGTTACCACATCACTTTTTTTTGCATTCCAGAATTGCTCTATATTTGATGGCCAGTTCCTTTAGTCTAATCTTTTCTTCGCCCTTCAGATTCGGTTCTTTATATTTCTCGCCATTATAAATTGTCTCAAACTATATTTATTCAAAACTCTTATTGGTAAAGACACTTCAACATACAATCAAAAGTTATGTAGAAGATAAAAGTATCTGTCGTATGAAGTATTCTCGTTTCGCTTGAGTATTTCCTAATGACCAGAGTGGAGGCAGCCACAAGGCAGAGATACAGTATTATGAGGTGGAGGCAGCCACAAGGCACATCCCCAATAATGTTTGCCGCAGCTATTGCTAGCAGTCACCGATTCAAATAAAAAATGTTGTGGTCGTAGCGTACTGTATGTTATGGTCGTAGCGTACTGCATGTTATGAGGTACTACAAGAAACCGAATTAGATTCGAGGTTAGTGACATATTACTAACAGAAATTTTCCAAAGTTCATGGACTCAAACTTGATAAAAGTGCTGGTCGAAGCAGGCCGGCTCTAATAGAATAGAAGTTATCTTTTTTCCTGCATATATATAATTAAATATTTTCAAACAGTGATTCAGTGGAGGCGCCTCTGCGGTGATCATATAAACAAATGTAAGTGATTTTTTTACGATTTACTTTTATAGCATGTTAGTCCAAGATGTAGGATATTGTAAGCTGGACTGATTTATATTAACTTTGTAAAGAATTTTTGTTGTTGAAATGAATTTTATAACGTTATGAAGAAGTAGAGTGTCAATTTATTTCTCCTCTCACTCTCCCGGAGCCCTCTTATTATGAGGGTTGACTAGGTCCACTCTACTCTCTTTTCAGGTCAGCGAAGGGACACTGAAACCACTTACTGCCCTCAGTGTCGATTGGGTGGATGGGGCGACGGCAGCTGAAGGCATACTATCTGCGCCTTCACATGGTTAATGGTAGGTAGTGTAAAGGTCCCTTTTGGACTGGGTGTGCTGCTTCGTTTTTTTTGTGTGGGCGCGAAATTCTTGTAAAAGGCCGGTGACAGCGGCAGGTATTCGTGGAACCCCCCACACTCTCCGCCAATAGCTGAGGCGAACTAACGTGCCGCCCTGCACTTCAACGCTGTCTACCAAATCAATCACTCGATTCTGTTCCGACTAACTAACAACTTACTATTTATTTATTTATTTATAATAAAGTAAATATGCTAGTCTAAACTTAATTACGGTTAGTACATTACCTTTTGATAGATACCTACATGCATGCCCGTGATTTGGGGCACGTTAAGCCAAATTACTTATTTGCACTTATGTGCTTAACTTCGGAAGAAAGATGTGACGCAACTAGCTTGACCCGTATTACGCTGGTTGCAAAACATGTAAACAAACGCATGTAAACAATTACAGTCACTTGTTATGGTTGTGACATACATTTGGTTGAACGCATGTTTTGCTTAATTGCAATAATATTATCGATCGCATTTATTGTGATCGATTAATTGAGCAATGGATTTTAGGTCAATTGAATATTGCAACAATGCAGAATGTGCATTCTTGCATTTTTAATTGGTTTGTTATTTGTTGGTTTTTATCTATTTGCATACTCACATCACAGTTAATAGTACATAAATTCTAATATAAATAGTCTCAAATTATATCTATCAATAACACTTTTATTTGAAAAATTATTTTTTCTAAAGGTACTCCCACAAAGAATAAATAATACATCAAATAACTTCCTTTAACTTTTTAAATAATATTTCAATTTCATTAACATCACGAGAACTGTCACTTGACAAATTCGCAAATCTCGCAGCTGATAATTCAAAATTTTCGAAATTGTTTATTTTATTAAATCCATACTATTTGCGCACGGATTTCTCTTTAGCCGTAGGGAAAAGCGTCGAGATTCTCAGTCTTTGATTGTATTGGTAGTTGGAATTGAACGTGGAAATCTAACATATTTCCATGTTTTTTCCTTGTTATTTTCGAATGGAAAAATGGAGAATTCTAAGAATTTTCCATGGCGTTTCTACATGGAATTCTTAAGGATTTCAGTGCTTTTTAAGCATTTTTTAATTAATGGAATCTAACATAATTCCAGATTCTTGCAGTGCTGCTAATATTATACTTCTTATGGAAACAACATATTTATGATATTAATCATGGTATTTATTTTTCACAGAGCCAAATTCCAACTTTTTACCTAGAATCTGCACTTATAATTGCACCACCAAAATGATTTGCTATTTCTACAGATATTTGGTTTTACCGTCACTGTAGACCCTAAAATAACAATCAAAGGAACTTTTCATTAAAAATACAGAAGAAAAATTGGATATCAACCATCATACAGGAAAATAAAGTGACGAACTATCAAAACAAAGTTGCCATTAACAATGCGAAATTAAATTTTTCGTATACTTCGAACACATTTGTGAAGCTGAAAATTGCTTTCTGGGATTTGTTAGCAGAACCCATGTGACCCCTTCTGAGACATTAACAACGCCACTGCACATATCGCTCTCGGTTTTCAATTTCTCTCAATTTTATTTTATTCTCTTTACTACATCCCGAAATAAGAAAAAATACATTACTTGTATTGTTTCGCAACCCCCGGTATACAGGGTGTCCCGTAAGTGGACGTCAAGCCGGAACCGGGTGATAGACCAAATCGTAACAGTTACCAGAAAAATATAAAAAAAAATATAAGTCATGTATTTTTCAAATTATAGGCATTTCTTTTGTTTTCGAGAAAATGTACACCTTGTGATGGTTTTTAGCTCCTGTTGCTACAAATCTTTACTTTTTTTCGATTTTATTTTTCTTATGTAATCCCGAATAGTGCATATGTAACCTGTTGCTTTAAATTCTAAGCCAACTGCTCCAGCTTGGAAGAAAATGTCACATTTTGTGGAACCAAGAATAGAAAATTAATATTTCACCCAACTTTAACTGACTGTACTGAAAAAAAAAATGTACTACGCCAGTTTGGCAAGTAACGTTAAAATTTAATAAGGATTCTAAAATGGTATAATACTTGCTACATTATTTCTTAGATTAAGGAAAAAAAAATTTTTTCTTAATGAAACCCAGTTTCGAAAAATTTCTTTTTAATATTTATTTAGTAAAAAAATTTGATTAGATATACTTATATTATTATTATTGTACTTTTGTTAGTTTACTAAGCACTTTTGTAATCTATCGATAATTCCAATTATCTATGTTCTACTCTATGTACCTAATAATGTTGTAACGTAGTGTAAGCTGAGGTACCTTAATAAACGCTTTTTTATTCTATATTATTAAATGTAGATTGATATTTTAAGAAAAGTGCACGTCAATCAGTAAAAAACGAGTTCAATGGAACAACTTTTGACGCGATGAGAATGTGATAGTAGCTCATATCCGTGTAATTTGTCACATTGAAATTTTCTGGAAAAAACATCACGAATAACGTAAGAATTATGAAAATTGTTACTTAAAAGATTTTGGCGGGATTGCGGATGAATTTAGTAGAATAATAGTTGAAGATTGATATGTAATGCTAAATGACATTCAGTTGTGACATTTCTCGTGTAGATGTGTGCGTTTTTCGGTGTAACACCGCCGATTTTTCTGGTGTAGCACCAGACTCATTTGACGTACACTTTTTCTAGTAGTGCAGGTCAATGGAACAATTTCGGTGTAACACTGCAAGAAAAGTGTAACACTTCTGCTAGAAAACTTGATCAATGGAAATCGGTATAAGGTTTGTGATGCTATCAAATAAATTAAAATAGAAAAATCTGTTGTTTTCTTCAAAAGCCATTGAATCCACATGCAAAACGTTTCGTAAACTAAACGTAATTTTCATTCCGAAAACGAAACATTTTAGAGTACAGTTTGCGAAATATAATATCAACTAACACTACACTGACAGTCTACGTTTCTCAGTTTCACTTCTCTTTATACAGTAGTACAGCTTAGAACAAACTACAAAAAAGTGAATTTTAGAATTTTGATTAAAAAAAAACCTCAAAATTTCTCCCATAAGAGGGAACTATTAAATAAAGCGTTTTCCGATAAGAGGTGTTATTTTAATTAGCCCGCTATTTCGGTAGATGTCACTTTTGGAGCTGTCATTTTTTGACACTTGATAAGTAGAAACTACGCCATTAATAACAAGTAAAAAAGCTAGAATTGGTCTAAGACCAATTCTTATGATACCCTAGATGAATGCGCGTATTAAATTTCGTATGGTCACCGATCTATTCAAGTATTGAAGTTGTTTTTCGCATATATTTCTAGAACAGTTCGTCGCACAGAAAAAATGGTAATAAGCAATTTTATAGGATTTCGTATTCTGCAGAAGTTCTTAGTACATTAAAAATGTCTTGGACTGATCGTTTTCAAAGTATACGTAAAAAACCGAAATTTTTATATGGCAACACCAAGAAGGAATTGCCCGATTTAGTCCATTTTTGACATTTTATTTGCTAATGTAGTAGAAACATCATGTACGAAATTTCAGCTGTCTACGTCGATGCGTTCTCAGGCAGTGTCCAAATATATAGCGGAAAACGAAATTTTTATATGGCAACCCCACGCAGGAGTTGCCCGATTTGTCTCATTTTCGAACTTAATTTTACTTTTTTTTTAAAGTCTGTGTACAAAATTTCAGCTCTTTAAGTATACGCGCTCTCGAGTTATCGTGCGCACAGACGGACGGACATGCAAAAATCGAAATAGCTTTTAATATTATGAATGGGTGTCCAATCCATTTTGCTCCACCATCATTATTTCGAGGTGTTACAAACGGAATGACAAACTTAGTATACCCCTATGATTTCATCTAGGGTATAAAAATGGAACGATACACGATTCAACAACGCATTGAAATTATTAAAATTCACTACAAAAATGGTGAAAATGCGGCAGAGACGGTTCGTAAAACTCGAACATTTTTGGGTCGTCGTGAAGCACCTTGTCGGACCGCAATACAGAAATTGGTAGAAAAATTCGAGCTGCCGGGACAAGTTAGTGATGTGAAGAATAAAACCCGTGCACGTCGCTCAAGAACAGCCGAGAATATTGCTGCTGTAGCCGAAAGTGTTGAAGAAAACCCAGGTTTGTCCATTCCTCGTCATTCTTTGGAATTAGGCATTCCACAAACGTCATTACACCGTATTTTGCATAACGATTTGGGTCTTAAGGCTTATAAAGTTCAGTTAACACAAGAACTCAAGCCGGCCGATCATCAACAACGTCGAGTCTTTGCTGATTGGGTCCTTGAAATGCATGAAAATGATCCGGAATTCCATCGAAAACTCATCTTGAGTGATGAGGCCCATTTCCACCTCGATGGCTTCGTCAACAAGCAAAATTGTCGCATCGGCGGCTCGGAAAACCCTCTCTATCCTCAACGTGTGACTGTTTGGTGCGGTTTATGGTCCCGCGGGGTCATTGGACCTTACTTTTTCGAAAATGAGGATGGAGCAACAGTTATGGTGAATGGATTGCGCTATCCACAGATGATTAATGATTTTTTATGGCCAGAATTGGATGGTATTGATCTGGACAACGTTTACTTTCAACAAGACGGCGCTACGTGCCATACAAGCAACGAAACCATTGATATTTTACGGGAAAAGTTTCCGGACCGTGTTATCTCTCGAAGAGGTGATCACAATTGGCCACCGAGATCTTGTGACTTAACACCTTGCGACTTCTTCCTTTGGGGCCACGTGAAAGAGAAGGTCTACGCCAACAGCCCAGCGTCGATTCAAGACCTCGAAGATGGAATTCGTGAGGCTATCGAAGACATAGGGCAGCCACTTTGTGATTTGGTTATGGAAAATTTCATGAAAAGGATATGGTCCTGTAGGCGTGGTCGTGGTGGTCATTTGGCTGATGTTATTTTCTATTATTAACGGCATACCTTCCTCTTTATAATGAAATAAAGATCCGATCATTTATCTCAAAAAATGGCATTTTTCTTTGAATATCAAAATAACACCTCTTATTGGAAAACCCGTTATGATACGGAAGTAAATGGACGAGCAGTAGCTAGTTGCACAATCTACTTATAGTTTTATGTAAGTATACATCTCGGCAAAAGTACTTATGACTGCACTGTTCCATAAACTAAACAGCTGTTTGACGGTAAAGGGGTGTTCGTTCATAAAGATGCCATGGACAATGTAATATCTTTGTGGTAATATGCAAAATGGATGTAATAATGTTTGCAACTGTTTGACAGTTCTTCCAAGCCGAATGATATGGGAAATGGAACAGAAATAGTGTAGCTTGTCATTTTGCCATTGCTTGCTATAAGTTCTTTTTCTTCCACTTTCGATTTACATAGGAACCTTTGTATTAAAAATTTACTAGTGTGTTAGTTAAAAATGTTGAAAGAGAAAGTATAGTCAAATATAGAAGCATCCTACTCAACTGACAGTTTTGGCAGAGCTGTTCTACTGTATGAATATACTGTGCCCCAATGCTGAATACTATTAACAACCTGACCATCTCCTATTTGGATGAAACTTCCAAACACCAAAAAAGCTCACATGTATTTTTTGTTTCCCCCTACCATGCCCCACCAAAACAACAGTTTTTTTTTTCGTTCTGTGCTGCTATATTTTTTTATGAAAAATATAGAGTATTAAGCTTCATTTGGCATTTGAATCAGAAATATCGGTTAGTCCGTTCTCGAGAGATGATTTTTTGAAAATTATGTTTCATCGTAAAATCACGAAATTTCTAAAACCCCTAGCGGGGGGTGGGGCATTTTAGGGGGAAACAAGAAAATATGTGATTTTGGTATTCCTGAAAGTTTCATCCAAATCGGACGTTATCAGCTCACATTCAACAGATACAAAAAACACGTCCATAGCACCGAAAGGGTTAAGTAAAAGAATTCTTAATATATTTTAAACTTTTTTCCATGCTAATTTAGAGTTATATTTTCGAAAACAAAACTGAAAAATGTGAAATATGTGCCGGCGTTTAATGAAATTCCACTTCTAATAACAGGGAATATCCCTAATGGCAACTATTTTACCTGATGAGCAATCTAATACCCTATTGCTACATTCAGTATTTAAACCTTAGCAGCTTTGGTAGAAAATATAGAGTAGTTAGATTTAGGAAGCAAATATCTCTTTTATGAGAATTATTCCCGTAATCTTTATTATATACCATACTAATATGCATTTTAATTCATTGGAAACTGTAGAGTTAAGTTCAATTACATTCCGACCTTTTATCTGCTTTATATTTTCCCACCAGCCTTAATAATTAAACTCAAATATATAGATGCTTTAAAATAAAGCTATATTTTTCATTTTTTTTTTAGAAGTGAAACTAAAATCGAATGTATTATAGACAAATATTTAAAAATTAAATCTCACCTTTTATGTGGAGTAGTTGGTACAGTCCTTATAGGTTTAAAATGGCACATTTCTAGGTTCAAGCTATCAGTACTACCTGAATTTCGATCTGGCGATCGATGAGTATCGGTTGGTGGGACGGTAAGTACACCTTTTCCTGAAGCAAACTGCGATGGAAATTTCGACAGGTAAGCCTTGTGTACAGCAGTGTGTTTAATAAGTTCGCTTTCGCGATTAATTCGCACAGAAATAGTTTTAAGATTCTTTACAAGATGTGATGATGATGACGCCGTTAATGTTGAAGAAGAATTCACATCTTCGGATGTTTTTACAAATGTGGGTTTGGAAGAGAAATTTTTCTTAGTATTAAGCGAGTACGGAGTGTGACCAGGATTTGCGACTAGCATAGTTTCTTTAAATTTACCTTCTGTTGATGTTCGCAAAACTTCCGATTCTTAAAAATTATATGTTAATAGGTATTTACGCGTTGAATCATAGGAAAAGATACCTTTTTTAAAGAGATTTACAATAAGTTCCGCACTAGCCTTTAACTCATTTTCTTTTTCAATTTGGACTTGCTTACGAAAAGCCTGAAGTTGCTCTTCGTACTCCTTTCGAATTTCGCCAGGTTGACTGATTTGAATTTGATTCCCAGGAGCTGAAATTACATAAAATAAGGAATTGAGTAAAATAATATATCAAAGTATATTACATAGCTATGACCTGTAAGTTTTTAAGCATTCGAAAAAAATATTAAATTACGATCAATGCAATCAATTACCGTTTTGTAAGAAATTTTCATTGAGAAATAAATTTTTAACAAATTTCCATAAAACTGACATGACGAAAACAATCTTTAAATGTGAGATATAACCAAAGACTATTTTGTATATCAAGAGTACGTCTCGTTTTCTGGTTTGACGCATTCAATCTTGCTTTAGGTATTGGATTTCTCCTTGTGGTGTAATTTATAATGCTTGAACTTGACTTGATATTAATTGTTTTAAATGTTTGTAAAAATACTTCATTGTTTTCGTAAAATGTAAGCTTATGACTACTAGATGCAGCTACAAATTACTGAAACAATACGGAAGAAACTCACCGTTACTGATCATCTATATATTGATTACAAAAATTTAAGCAATGTCGGTATGGTAGAACATATTAATTTCCTTTTTGCACGCATCGGTGCTCCAGAAAAATGTCCCGCTTTCGACGATGTTTAGTTTGATATTAAATTTCATTGATTGCATTTGTGTAAGACTGATTTTTTCACTGAATGGAACCCATGAAACATTAATTATATAATATACACCCAGATATACAAGTGACATGATAGCCTTAATGATGTTTGGATTTTTCGACTTGTATTTGATGATGTTCATGAAGACGAAATTCAATTTTATAAATTACTTTATTAGATATTTTATAATCAAATAAAAATAAAATAAATAAAGTTTACCCTTGTTTGTAAGTAATTTGACATTGTTGCTTTATTTGGTGTGGTACTACATAAATCAAATTTCCCCGGTGCAAGATAAATCTGAATTTTTTTGCGTAACCCCGGAACTACAATAGGTCTGTTTAATGAGCTGCTCTAGGTAAATCTAGAGCAGAGAAGAGCATAGAAGAGCAGAGAAGTGCAGAAACCCGTATCGAAGGCGGAAGCAATTGGCAGCTATTGGGGTAATTAGGCAATGAGTAATCACCCGGCATTTCATTTTCGTGCAATAAGGTACGCTTTTATCTGTTGTTACCAAATAGCCCTAGTGTGTAAAGACAATAACACTACAGCTGAAGGTCGCCGATTACGCAATGAATAATTTGCCAGTGAATCCTTACATTTATTTATTGTTGACAAATCGCGGCTGCTATGCTGAAAATAAGCTATTACATATTTGCAAGGTCAGATTCGCTTCCGTGTGCAGTTTAACTGAGTGCGTGACTTTGATAGTATGACGAGTTCGGTGTTGAGTTTCAGTAGAAGCGGTCCAGTGAGAAAGGTAGGGGTTTGTAAAGCGGATTCGTGAATTAGATAAATAAAATGTAATTTAAAGTGAAGTTGGTATTCTTTTTCCTAAGGCGCACGACAGTGATATGTGTAATAATTAAACGGTCAACAATATATGCTTTTCATCACTTAGTCGGTGCTAGTATTAGTATGTTAAATTAGGTATAAATCAAACACCGTAAAAATACATGCAATGCGACATAGAAACAGATATAGTTATTATACAGGGTGTCCCAGACTAATATGACTATATTTTGCCAAATGATTCGTCTCGTCCAAGAAAGTAAAATATTATACGACAGGAAAGGGAAAATGTTAGAAGGTGATTACTAAAATATGTTCTTTTTTCATTAAACACCCTATATCCTGAAAAGTGCAGGATATACGGTCTATTTTAAGACAGCATTTTAAAAAAAATAACGGAAATTTAAAAAAAAAGTAAAACAATTTTAAAACCGAAATTTTGAACTGAAGTCATAACTCTGGAGTGGTTTAACATTCATAAGAAATACCTGAAGGCTCTGCATACAATGCCGCCTTAAAATGGACCAAATACCCTGTAATTTTCAAGATATTATCTGTTTAATGAAAAAAAGAGCATATTTTACTAATCACCCTGTAATATGGTAGGGCGACATTTTGCCCCCCCCCCCACTCCTGCCTTACAATTTTTTACTTGTCTCGACGAGAGAAATAATCATACTCATAATCAACAACAAAATGCTAAGCCATATTCTTAACAGCAATACACGAACATGCGATTAATAGGTTCGTACATGCTAAGGCTAGAAAATTAGAGGAGTTAACATACTATCACGGAAAGAGATCTTGTTAAGTAGCAACGGAGAATCAACTTCCGCGTTTAAGAGTTTGTGCACAAAAGTTACATCGGCAAACACAGGAAGTTTTTCAAGTGAGTGCATATATAAAAGCTTGAAGCGATCCTCATATCGTGGATTAATCAAATAATCCATTCTTATTATATGTCAGTGAGTGTCAGCGATCCATGTTAGTCATATCAGTGGATCAACTCTGTGTATACGCGGCTCGAGTTGAATTTGAGTCGACTCGACCGCGCTTGGCTAGCGTAGTCGAATCGAAATGGTGTGCTATAAACACGGATTGATAGTCGAGTTGGTAGCTAATAGTTGGGATCTATTTTGTTTGCTCTTTACTCAAAAGTTTTGTTAGGTTGTGTATTTATTGTGAGTTTATTTTGTTTACCTAAACAAAATTTATAACGTTATAGCTCCATCATAAAAATACCATAAATAAGATGTTATGTTTAACTGTCACTTTAACTATATTTGAAATCGTTTCCAACTCAATCTCTCAACCCTGCGATCTCAGAAACACGAGTCGAAAACTCAACTCAATCTTTCAACTCTGCATGTAAACATGATAATAAACTTTCCATGCTTTCAAATTTTGACAGGTCTTGCTACAGCGCCAACTACGAGCTACAGCGGCACATTTTGTTACCCACTTAAAGTAATTAAACCCAAAAAGAGAGTAATGAAAAGTGATTTCATGTCTGGGTAAACAATATTAATAGCAGGAGCGGTTTATGTTATACATATCAGTGGTAAAAACTCCTTATTTAAAATTTCATTTTGATCTGTAATGCAAACTTAAGTAAATAACTCAAAATGAGAAATTAATACGGTTATTGAACACAGTTATCCCAGACCGTTAATGCCTTTTTCTGGAAATAAAATGAAGCAATTTTGAATACACGAAATAACTTATAATCGGTGACTTAATCTCACTATTCTTAAGCGCATTTTTTGTGCTTTCATAATTCTTCATACAACATACAGCAACCGTTGGATTTCATATTGTTGGTACATTCTTTGGAGCAACTTCTCTTGATTTTTGAACTCTTTTCACTGTTGGATTTTATTCAATTTTTGTTGTTGTTTTGTCTACTGTGTAAACTCCGCTTGCATCTATGCCTTCAGGTCCACTATGATCACCTTTAAGCAAAGAAACCAACTCAAAAAGTAAAGACGATTTTCCGTATTAATGAATAGACAATAGCCTATTGTAAGTACACCGTTTGTTAAGTTTGCATCAAAGCTAAGGAATTGTGTTCGATTCCGTTAATAACAAGACTGTTGACAACTCGTTCAAAAGCAATCAAAATTTTTAGATATGAACCATATCTTAATTGATCACCGAATAGTGCAATCTTTATAAATTAGGTCTTACATGATTAAAAGACTATTGTAGAAGGTGAATAAGATCATTGCAATATCCTTAGATATGTTAAGACAGTAGACAGAGATTTTATTGAATCAGTTAAGATAGTTGTGGAAATAGAGGTATTGAATTGGAGTAATTCAAATAATATCTATTTTTATTGAAGATATTAAGATCAAAAACCAAAGATTGCCAAAGTAATCAAGCAAAGTGTATAAATTGTATTTCTGCAAACAATAGGCTAAAACTAGAATTGGACACTAATCATGAAGCAAGAGATAAGCAATGTATAGTATATAAACGAAACTTGACGATAGAAAAGCAACAGACCGATTACTAGCAATTAAAGAATCTTAATTGTCAATATAAGTATATAAAACTAGTATATTTTAATATACAGGAACTAATTAATAATATAAATGAATTAGAACAAATTGCGATGAATGCGGAATATGATTTTGTGCTTCTTTCGGAGACGCATCTATTGGAGGAAGTGGGTAATAATGAAGTAACATTGAAAGGATATTATATTCCTAGATGTGATAGTATATCTAGTCATACTGGTGGAGTAGTTATTTATGTTAAGAATGATTGGTAATATGAAGTTCTTAGTAGTGTTGCAATAAATAAAGATCTTTTGTGCTTACTTGCAAGATTAATAAATGGGAAAACGGAGATTATTGTGTCAGTAATATATAGGTCACCATCATCGAGTAAAAGGCAGTTTTGTGAGGTATTCAAATCATGGATGGATGAATTATTTGAAATGACAGTAGACAAAATTATAATGGGTAACTTTAATATAGATTGGTATGAACAAAATAACATAACATACAGAGAAGAACTGAAACAGGTAATTAATGACAATAATTGTAAATTAAATTTCGATTTCCCGACTCGAATTACACAACATTCGCAAACACTTATTGATTATGTAATCACAAATAATAAAAACATTAAAGCGTCAGTAATTAAAAGTTTAAAAATATCAGATCATCGAACTATTGAAATTATAGTGCCTGTGTGTAGTGATGTATTAAAAAACAAAGATGATATATCTAAAATTTTAGTATATAATACAACTCGCTTTAGCAAAGCCCTTGACCAAAATAACGTTAATGGTTTTCATAAACTGCGTCATGTAAACAGCCAGGCTAATTACCTAGTTAGTATATTAAAAACAAAAGCAATCGAGTCAATGACAGTAAGAAAGCCCGCGAAATGGGTAGCAAATCCATGGTTTACGTCGGATTTAAATAAAATGAAAAAATATAAAGGTTGTTTGAAAAAGTAAAATTTTTGGGAAAGGAAGAAGATTGGGAGCGTTATAAATCAATAAGCAATATATACAAGGCCAAAATAAAGAAAGCTAAGAGCAATTTCATTAAATCGAAAATTCGTGGGACCAAAAATCAATGTGCGAGACCATAAAATTTTTAGTACTGAAAGACATCACAGAGGAACTTAAAATAGTCGAATTTGGGGATGGTCATTACGAGGATAGTGCACTGGTGGCTAATAAGTTAAATGATTACTTTATAGATACTTTAAATGAAATTATTGATTCTATAGATATGGTTGCATACGTGAACTATAGACTGTTTTTAAATAATTTGAATTTAACCCTATAAATTCGAAGGATTTAATTGAAGTGTTGATGCGAATTAGTAGGAAACGTGATTACTACGGAGTAAGTTCAAGAATGATTCGAGATAAGATTGATGTTTTGGGTCCCATGCTGCTAAAGGTAATAAATAAGTCGATAGAAACAGGAAAATTTCCTGATTCGGAATCAGTGAGAGTTCCGGCTAAAAAGGTTCCCAGAAGAAATAGGTGTGAAAACTTTAGACCGGTAAATATGTTATCGATTATAAATTAAAATTTAATAAATTTATAGATTATATTTGTAAAAAAGTAACTAAAAAGATCTCATTCTTATGGAGAATCAGAAACAATATTTCGACAATTAGTGCTATAAAAATATACAATATAATAATCAAACCGCATATTATGCTGCCATAATTTTTATGGTATCTAAAGAAGATTTCAATAGGTTACAAAAGCAACAAAATAGGGCAATGCGAATAATCCTTCGATGTAATAAAATAACACCAAGGCAATAGATGCGCTAAAATGGTTAAGTGTAAGACAGCGGGTGTGTTTGAGTGTGCTAATTACTATATTTAAAATTAAGAATAATATGCTTCCAGGATATTTGTGTAGTTATATTAGATATGTCAATAAAGCGCAACCAATTCGTTGAGAAATAATGATAGGTTTAGGTTAAGTAAATTCAAAAATACTAATACGCAAAATATCATTCTGTATAAAGGTTTGCAAATGTATAATGAATTACCAATGGAAATAAAAAATGAGAATGAACTGAGAAAATTTTAGAAGAAAGTAATTGAATATATTAAAACAAATGTTCCGTATAGAAGTTTAGGTAAGATTATAAGCTATGGATATAAAGCATATTGCTGTTAAATAAAGCACTACTACAACTACTACTAGTACTACTACATTCTTTGAAAAACTTGACAAATTTTCAGATTTGAAAGCAAAATGCTCTCAAGTACAGTTAAACATCAAACAGAAAATATATATTAACGCCAAATTTTTTATGATTTCAACCCAGTGAGACAAAATCCCTAGCAGTAATTATTTTTAGCGTCAAAATTCAACTTGAAAAAAGCGAATCTCTTGTACTTAAAACAAACAAAACAGAAAAACAATCATCTTCTGGATATTTGACGTGTTAAAAGAGAACACGTTATTTTCCATTGATAAGTTTAGCAAGATTTCCTTTATCAAATGAATTAGATAATTAGTACCTATAACCAATGAGCTTAGGTCTGGGTTGTAGTCGGGTGTTCCCAATGGTTACGCACTTTACCCATGGGAAGCTGTAATATGTTGACGCTACTGTTCTCGCAGATCATATTAAGTTATATATATGTACATACAATTACAGTACATGTCCAGAAATTTTCTTGATCTTAGAATAGAATGAAACATTTATTAAGAAACTTTGGCTTACGCTACGTTACACTAGCTGTTATTTTGTGTCCGCAAAACATAGCAGAACAAAAGATACACAAAAGAACGCCTAATACATTATCATAGAAAATTTAAATGAAAAGAACAGTACAAATAGTTTGCTTCAATCGACAGAACAGTATATGGGAGGTCTAGAACAAGGTACACAAAAGAACATAGCTACTGTCTCGTAATCCTTTAAGAGAGTTATAAGGAAACATACATACTTATATGGAAAAATATGCTACAAAGTCAATAAAATTTAAATTTCAAAAATTGTATCCTTTAGCTTTTAGTAAAATTTCTGAAAGTTAAGATTTTTTTTATGCAGCTATATTATCTACGCTTTGTTTTGGTTTATTAAATTAAGTTTTAACACTGTTGTACCTGGAGAGCTACAAAAAAAAATATCAATTGAACATTCTTAAAATTTCAAATAAAGATTCAATATTTAAAAAGATTACCCAATTTTAATATAATTAACCGTATCAAAGCATATTTTTTGTACTATAACGAAAAATATTATAACACTTGTTAGAAAAGCCGGCTTCTTAAAAAAAAAAACAATTGTAGCGTTAAGGTAGATTTGCACTTAAACTAGCTTTAGCTTTTTAATACAATGTCGAGAGTAATAATAAAAGAAATTGGTCCTTGAGGACCAGATTCCTTCCTATTGTCCTGTCATAATCACCTGTCACCGACAATATGTCATTGATGGGATCCACGAAATCCTTTAATTTCTTTGCCTTGCTTTTTCGAGCAGTCTCCTTTCCTTTATTCTTTATATAACTCCACAATTCTTGGCAAACAATATCCTTTTCCTTTTTAGCTTTTCTTAACCATGTTGCAAAACGTTTTCTGCAACACGGGCAAGTAAGCGAATTATACTTTATAACTTTGTCGAAACAACTGAAGCAAAATCCATGGCGGCAAGGTAGTAGGACAGGTTCCATCAATGTGGAACAACATATGGGACATATCAAATCTTCAACTAAAACGTTATTTGCCGATAACGTGCTTAGTAATTCAACTTTCTTAGATAGCATTACTATTTCGAAAATTCAACTTAATTGTTGTAAAAATAACGAATCTCACATCAATTGAAATAACCTCTAGAAATTATCAATACGAAAGCATAGATCTTCGTATTTTTATCTAGTACCTAACACATCACTTTTCGGCACAATTAATATTTAATTTTCATATAAGCATTGTTTTTGCAACAGCAATTTAAATATTTGTCAAATTAGTTGAGTCAAATGCGCATGCGCTGCACGCAATCCTCATTAACAATTTCTGACATGGAATTTAATAGTTTTATATTCTCATTGAAATGACTCAACTAACACCAAATAAAACTAAAAACATAAACTAATAAAACTACGCAAAACAATTGCAGCAAAATTGAGTTTATTTTACATTTGGTACTGCCTTATACCAACAGTGGAATGGAACTTTTGAACACTGAAGGCCAAACCACAATGCAGCCTTCCCAAACGAGGTTTTTAGGGAAGGAACGTATTTCCTCTTCTTGTGCTAAGACGTGCCGGTACAATAATGCTGCTCCGCGTTGTTCTTTATATGATTACCGAAATTAATTGTGTGCGTGTTCAATTAAGCCATAGTTTTTTCTATAAACAATAACTGTATCACAAATTCACAACACGTAATGATTATTAAATTATTATATTATTACCTCAAATCGCAGGTAAACATCTATACAGCTGTCTGATCAGAAATTCCGAAATTTCAAAATGGCAGAGCTAATTTGCTTGTAGTAATTGTTAGCACGGATTTTACCTACCCCGAATTCTTCTATAATAAAAACTGCTAAAAGTTTCCTCGTGTGGGCTTACGCAGCACGCGCATATTTGCGAACTTGTGCCAACATTTGTAATCACAATAATTCTGCTGCGCTGTAGTTTCTTATATGAATACCGAGCTTATTTGTGTGCATGTTCAAACAAGTAATAGTTTCTGATATAAATAATAACTATATCACGAATTCACAGCACGTAATGATGATTAAATTATTATAAAAACTTGGCATTTGGGAATTTTTCCTCCCCCCGAACGCCGCCAATCGATAAAATGTGGTGTGTACGGCCAAGGTATATAGAAGAAACAAGGTATGCCCATTAAAATTTTGACATATCACAGCTGATCAAACAGCTGATAGTCTGTGACGTACTTCAGTGAATGAATAAAAAAGAAAAAGGAAATCTGACAGTGGCAGTACAAGCGCAAAGAATTTTGACACATTACAGCTGATGCCCTGTGACGTACTTCATTGAATGAAGAAAAAAGGGAAAAAGAGTTTTAACAAAAATGGCGGAACGTGGTTCGAGTCGGGAATACTTGTCTTCTATATACCTTGGTGTACGCCTAGGCAATCGGCATGATGCTGCCTGCGATGATGCTTGCTGGCCAATTCGCAAATGGCGCAGCAAGCAGTTTAGGAAACTTTGTAATGCAAAACTTTTTTATAGTTCTCAATTATTTACGTAAACAGAGTTTTTGTTATGTTCATAATTTTAATTTAGTCGTTTTTCTTTAAAAAAAAAAATAGATCCGGAGGAAATATGCGAGATAAGTAGAGTTAGATTGAAATTTTGTATCGCCAAAATTTGTTTAAAATTGTTTGATAAATTAGCTCTCATTTACCCCACGGTTACACCTGCAAGTACAGCTTGCATGCAAGCCTCCCTTCCAACACGATTTTTAACTTGACAGCGGAAGGCAGTTCGGTTGATGTCTTATCAGCTTGCATGCAAGTTCATTTAAAAAATGGCATTGAGACGTAAACTCTTGCGTATATTGGAAAATTATGGCAATAAAGGAAGCATCACAATGATAAAAACCCAAGAAAAAAGGAAAATGAAGGTGTTGGTAAATGATATATTGCAAATAATCCCAGAAAATTTCATTTTCCCGGTATAAATTTATGAATTTCTCTCAAGCATTTCGTTTCCGCCATTTTGAAAATTGTATAAATGTCAAATTACTATCTCCCAGCTGCCATGGTTTTTCAGCATGCAAGTTCGCTGAAAGCTGTACTGCCAGCATGGCAGTAGAGGTTACACGTGCAAGAAGTATGGCAGTGCAAGTTGCATGCAAGCTGTACTTGCAGGTGTAACCTCGGGGTAATACAAATTACACAATAAACATTCCTCAAATTCCTTTCTTGCCTTTAGAAATAAAAAATAAATCTAAAACAAATCAGGCAGCAGTACAATTTCCCAAGTGTTGGGTTAAATTGAACGAGAATGCGACAAAAAGCAGAAATTCGTCAGATTTTTGCGTCGCGTGCGGTGGTAATCTAACATTCCCTATACAACAAGCGTACATTCGATATTACCTGTCAACGCGAGTTACGCGTTTGAAATTTTCAATTTGACTCCACTTAATGCTAGGTATTGTGTTCATTTAGCGGATAAATATTATCCGGGGGTTACACCTGTAAGTACAGCTTGTATGCAACTTGCACTTCAACGCATGCATGATGAAAAATCATGGCAGCCGGTAGATAGTAATTTGACATTTATACAGTTTTCAAAATGGCGAAAGAGAAATTCATAAATTTATAACGGGAAAATGAAATTTTCTGGGATCATGGCATCATTTGCCTTACATCATTTACCAATAATTTCCTCTTCTTTTTTTCTTGGGTTTTTATCATTCTGATACTTCCTTGATATAATTTTCCAATATACGCAAAACTTTATATCTCAATGCCATTTTTTAAATGAAGCTGTTGCAAGCTGATAAGGCGTCAACCGTACTGCTTTCTGCTGACAGTTTAAAATCGCGTTGGAGGGAGGCTTCCATACAAGCTGTATACTTGCAAGTTAGCAGTAATCAAACAGGGACCTTTTTTGCGACTAAAATTGATCATTGTTTTGGTGGCTGCTTTTGACACTGTCGTCCGTTTGTGATATTATTTCATGTTCTTTTGGATTGCCATTGCAATTACTCGAGATAGTAAGGAGAATCATATTTATACTTCTATTTATTTTATTTTCAAAAGAATTGTCTAAATAAAGACGGATTTTGTTTAGCAGAAAAAAATAACAAAAAAATCCAATGCCACTCTTGTATTCAAATTTCATTCAACTTCCAACGTTAAAATTTTAGCGTAGATTGAGGGGATAAATCTGACGATAAATATCAATCTGGAAACTAGCTGCAACATACAACACGACTTTCCTCAGCGATTTGGCTAAATATTTCGCGACTAAATATCACCGCCAAATTTCCATACAAAATTTATCTTCGTATTGTGTTCATTTAGCAACATTCGAACAGGGACCTTTTTTACGGATAAAATTGTTAATTGCCTTGGCTGCTTTTGACAATCGGCTGTCGTGCATTTGTGATATTATTTCGTGTTCTTTTAGATTGCTATTTTCTTTTCAAAACAATTTTCTAAATGAAGACGGAATTATTTTTCAGAAAAAAAAACAAAAAATACACAGCCATTCAACTTCAAACGTCAAAGTTTTAGTGGATGATGCTAAATATATGTTTGTGGAAATTACTGCCATCTACTTGTCAAAACTAAACAATCTTTTAGCTGATAAAACACAATACCGATTTGGCTAAATATTCCTAAACTAAATTTCACCGCTAATTTTCCATATCAAATTTATCCGCGAAATGAACACAATAGCGGATAAATATTTAGCAGCAACGAACAGGGAACTTTTTACGGCTAAAATTGTTCATTGTTTTGTGGCTGTTGAATTTGTGTGTGTGGGAAGTAAGGAAAATTATATTTATTTTAATTTTTTTCATGAAGACTGAATTTTTTTATCATAAAAAAAATAATAAAAATACAATATGTTTGTGGAAATTACTGCCATCTACTTGTCAAAACTAAATAAACTTTTAGCGATAAACCACCTTCTTCAGTAATTTGGCTAAATAATTCGCAACTAAATTTCACCGCTAAATTTCCATACAAAATTTATTAAGCCCGGTATTGTGTTCATTTAGCGGATAAAATTGTTCATTGTTTTGTCAATCAGCTGTCGTGAATTTGTGATATTATTAAATGAAGACGGAATTTTTTTGTCATTGTATTCCATTTTCTTTCAACTTCCAACGTCAAAATTTTTAGCATGGAAAAAAGGTATTGAGCGGATAAATCTGATGCTAAATATATGTTTGTAGAAATTACTGCCATCTACTTGTCAAAACTAAACAAACTTTCTTCACCGCTAAATTTCCATACAAAATTTATCCGCGAAATGAACACAATACCAGTACCGAGGTACAGCTAATTTGCGAGTGATTCACTTCAGTCACTTCTTTCACTCACTTCATTCACTCACTTTTGAAAATAAAATGATTCCTTTAAAAAAGTGAAGTGAGTATTTTCGAATATAAACTTCGAATGTCATTTTCACAGCCTCTTTGCAAAAAAATAAACTGTTGCACTGGTTCCGTTTTTTTTTTCATTTAACATCATTTTTATAGTTAAAGTGGAAAACTTTACTTTTATAGTTGAAAACTTTTACTTAACTAACATTTATTTTACAGGGCAATATGTAACTGTCTTCACATAGTTTTTCATAAACTTGTCAAAAATATTTTAATTTTTGGTTTCTTACTGGTGGTAGCACTTTCCTCTGGTCTTGACATCGAAGAATACGCCAGCCATTTTTTAAAGTGCGTACGCGTATGGGTCCTTTAGCTCCGTAAATGACAAATGTCTTGGCTTTTCCATATGGCAATAGAAGCGCCTCGATGTCGTTGAACATCCCCTGGTCTGATGGTGGCATCAGGTTAACGGATTCAATCGGTGGTTGCCTCTTTTGGGTTGGATTTCCAGGAACATCACTTGGTTGTTTGACAGTTGTCGGTGCGGAAAGTGCACTTATGGCGTCAACTTTTGACGGGTTGGTATGTATACCTTGTGAACTGACAACGTGTCTACGATGTCCCAGTTGCGAAACATTTATTGGCAAGGTTGGGGTGTTTTGTGGTGGTCTACTCATCTGACGAATAGGTGGTGTTTCGGTATTGCGGGATTTTTGTTGAACTTGAATATATTCATACTCTTCTGCGAGTTGAATAAGTTCAGACAGTTTACGGAAATCTCTCCTTCGGATGTATAGGCGGTACCCTGGTAACATGTTTTCATTAATTCGTTCAAGTTTCTCTTCGGTTGACACGTTTGTTTGCCAGCGCATGAGTGACTGGATGGTCGTGATATAATCTTTGGCCCTTTCTCTAGGTTTCTGTAACCTAGTTCGGCAAGAAAAATAGTTTGAATCACTTATGAATTCATCCCATGTTGTCCATTGTACTCGGTTGTTACGATACCATGCTAGTGCTGTGTTATATTCTTTTACACTTATTACTACAAACCTGGCTGCCCAAGGTTTGCCGGGGCAGATAGTATCTCCGTATCCGTAAAAAAGAACTCCCTTTTGTTTTGATTTATTTACACTTTATTTTTGCACTAGGTGCTTCAGTGCACTCTTTATTTTTTTTTTACAATATTTTCTCTTACACAATTAAACTTGAAATTTGCCTTTAAAACAACCGAGCCGATCACTTCTTATTCCACCTGTTTTGTTGGGCAAAAAACCTTTTTGTTTCAAATTAACTCTTTTATTAACACTCCCGAAAGTCTTTTACTTTACCTCCTAAAATTAACTAATTTTTACTACTCAACTGAAATTTCTTGCTTTCGTTCTAAATTAGCTCGACTGCCTATATCGTTAGCGCTCAAAAACCGACTGTCCTCGACTTGGATCTTTTTAATCGCAAGTCTAGTTGTTCAGGATAGGAAAGTGCTTAATTAGCATTCCTATCCTGAGAAAATTATTTAACGCTGGGCATGTTTAAACATGCCCAGAATTATCGCGACGAACGATGGTTGGAATTGAAATTTGATATTTTCATAAATATCCAACCATCGTCGTGCTATCGTGCATACATTGTTGCGATCACAATGTATGCAGCTCGCGACAATTCGCTGATAAGAGCTTTTTTCGGTGAAGACTTGATCATTTCAGTCTTCACCGACGTAAAATTTTATGCGCCCGATATGTATGTTTGTATGTATGTGCGTACATATCGTATTTACGACAAATCTTACTGAAGGTACGATTTGTCGTGGGGCTTTTGTTTTTTTCTAATGAAACGACTTGGGATGAAACTTAAAACTTCTATTTTTCCCAAGTCGTTCTTATGGGAAAATATTTTGGTTTTGTGCAAAGGAATGTGACGAAATTGCTGATGGCAATTTTTCGCTTTGCAGAGAGATAAGCTAACCATATTTTAAACATGATTAGCTTATGAAAATTAAATATGTTTTAATGATTTTCCCAATGATAATTATTTCTTATAATTATCATTGTTAACCATTTTTAGGTATATAACAGCTGTCTTTGTCAGCAGCTCGGGTAATGTATTCAACAATCGGTTGGTTGGTATTGTGCCATTTTCTCAATTCTCTCGAGGAAATTTAACGGATCCTGACGTTGCTCAAATCTCACATTCCATTTTCTGACTTTATCCATAATGTCAGCGTCTGAAAGTGGTCGGTCTCGGATTTCTATCGTGTACGGAATATTTTGAATATTCGGTATATTGTTACAAGGTATCTCCTTGTCGGTAACACTCAGGGGTGTTGGCGGAATATTCGGTATATCGGTCTGTGTTTCGGATGTATTTGTAATCGGAGGTGTCATTTTATCGGCCTTAGTTTCGATTGACACAATTTTTAACTGATTTTGCTCCTCCTCTTGAAGCGCTTGTTCACGTTTTACACTGTCTGCAAGACGTTTTCGCAGTTCATCCACGGTTCCCTTTGTATTTAAACTCCTACGGTTTAATTCAGTGATTAAATCTTCCTTTTTCAGCTGGTAGATGTCACTGACGGTTATTTCACTTTTGTCGGTCATTTTTAATTTATACGGCTATAGTTTTAACACACAGATATTAATTTTACGGGAATTGTTTATTTTATACACTGGATGTCACTTTATTTACTGGTTTTTATTTTCTTCTCGGTCTGGTCTCTGGATATATATATACGGTGACTACTATACTTCATTCACTGACGTTTCTCCAGTGGCAGAAAAGAGAGTCCCTGCTCGGGCGCCATTTGTAATCGTTGATATTTAAGTTGAACGTTGCGGGTTAGCTTTGGAGTTACGCCAGGGTCAATGCGTTCAACGACGGGGAAGAAGAAGAAATAAAAACCAGGTTTTGACGTTTTAAAAGGTGAACACTTAGTTAATTTTATACTGAATACTGAACAAATTGTTTTATTGTTTTAGAAGAATTAAATTATATCACAAATGTATTTGTCTGTTATATAAACTTAATACTAACACAAAATCTTAATAATATTTTTACACACTTTTAATTATTAAACTGTCAAATTATTGTCTGTGACAATACACAATCTTAATATTATTAACCTCTTTCCCAAAAGGTTTTACACAAACTGTTAGATTTATTGTCTGTGACAATACATAATCTTTCACAAACTTAACCTAATACGCAGTTGGGTTTGTTTCCACTTTTTATTTCGGTTAGTGCACTTTCCACAATTCTTTTCCACTTGTTATTTCCTATATTTCAGATTTTCAGCTCTTGTGTTCAATATAGATGGGAGACGGGTAAATCTCAAGTTTGGATAACCTCAAACTCGGCGGGAGAGGAATATTATTAAACTACACGGAAGAAGGGTAAATCTCAAGTTTGGATAACCTCAAACTCGGCGGGAGCGGAATATTTCTAAAGTAGTACTGTCTACGGGATTTGATAGGTAAATTTCAAGTTTGGAAAACCTCAAACTTGGCGGGAGTTGAGTCAATCACTTCTTCGCAGCTAAGTCCAGTAAAGTTCTTAGCCAGTCGGAGCTTGTTGATCGACAGATTTATTCTCTATGCCAGCTCGTCTTTTATAAACGTGAAAGTGCTGCCGTCTTGATGATTCCATTCGAAAATTGACATCTCAAGCACCCTGAGTGACCATCATTCATGGAACGTCAAGAGGGTTTGTTTATACATGAACTTTTAAGTTTTACTTCATTGTAAACAAATCAGTCAGTCAATCGGGTTAAGCACTATTTACTATTGTACGGCATGCACTAACGGATATTTATAGATTTAAATACTTATTTGTAACTTCGTTACAAAATGAACACAGCTGCGAAATATTATCCTCTAAACATTTTATGCAGATAATAAGGAAGAATATAATGGGCCCTATTCTGTCGGTAAAATTTTATCATTTTATGTTATGTTATGCCTTAAAATAAAATATTTCCCTAAAATCCTATTCTGTACCAGAAATTTTATTTTATTTTACGCATCGTAACATAAAATATTTCCTGTTATGGAGCATAACATAAAAGAACCTAAACAGCACATTTTAAAGGTATTTTGACATATTTTATGAAATGACATTCATCAATTGACATTTTTGTGGTGTGAAAGTAGTTTTAATTAAAAACTAAAATGTCCACCGCCATACATAAAGATTACAATTTTGTCAGAAATTGTAGAAATTTGCACTTGGTGCAGTATGGTAAAATATAAAAAGTTGATTATATTTAAATAGGTTTTAATTTTATGCAGAAGATATCACAGGATACGATATCTTCACGATTTCTACGATCCATGTGAATTGCCCAACCTTAGGCTTCAAAAGTTTTTCCGACTGGATAATTAATAAATTTGTTATATTATGATTTGTAAACTAATTTTGCAAACTTATGAATAATTCTAATTTATACCCAAAACTAACTAACTAACTAACTAGAGCCTCATACTGGAAAGGCATCCATTCCGTTCACTTTGAGTTAGGAATCTCAAAGTGAACAGAATGGATGTCTTTCTGCTGCTTTGCATTTCTACGGACATGGTTCGTATCAAACTCGTCAGGAGTTGTCATATTTTAGAGCTTGTAACGAAGTTACAAATTAGAATTTAAATTCTTAAATACCCGTTAATGCATGCCGTATAATAGCAAGTAGTGCTTAACCCGATTGACTGATTGATTTGTGTCCGCTGAAGTAAATCACTTAAATGCTCCGATATAAACAAACCCTCTTGACGTTCCATGATTGATGGTAACTCAGGATGCCTGAGATGTCAATCGTCACATGGAATCATCAGAACGGTAACACTTTTCGGTCTATAAAAGGCGAGCTGATGGCGTGGATAAATCAGTCGATCATCAAGCTTCGACTGGCTAAGGTACTTTACTGAACTTAAGCTGCGAAGAAGTAATCGACTCAAATTCCTACCGAATGTGAGTTTGTCCGCATTTGAGATTACCTATCAAATCCTGTAGTTAGAATTGCTTATTTCCGACCGAATGTGAGATTGTCCGCATTTGAGAATACCCGTCTTCCTCTGTATTTAGAAAACCTATTTCCGACCGAATGTGAGATTGTCCGCATTTGAGATTACCCGTCTTCCTCTGTATTTAGAAAACCTATTTCCGACCGAATGTGAGATTGTCCGCATTTGAGATTACCCGTCTTCCTCTGTATTTAGAAAACCTATTTCCGACCGAATGTGAGATTGTCCGCATTTGAGATTACCCGTCTTCCTGTAGCTAGTTATATATTTACTGTAAATAAAAGAAGTAAACTGCAGAAGCTACAGCCAAGAAAAAAGGGAAATTTTGTGAAAACAACCTCAAAATAAATGTGTATTAGAATTAAGAGTGTTAAACGCCTTATGGACAAAAGGTTAAAGTATGTGTTAAGTTAAACGCCTTATGGACAAAAGGTTAAAGTATGTGTTAAGTTAAACGCCTTATGGACAAAAGGTTAAAGTATGTGTTAAGTTAAACACCTTATGGACAAAAGGTTAAAGTGTGTGTTAGTTAAAATTGTGTAGTATCACAAACAAAAAGTGTATTAGGTTAAGTTTGTAAAACCTTCTGACAAAAAGGCTATTAATAAAGTGTATTAGTTAAGATTATAAGGTTGTGTAAGTGACACCGACAATAATTTGACAGTTTTATATAATACCCAGTGGGAAAAGATAAAAATATTCAAAGTGTATAGTATTAAGATTTTGAATTGTCATAGACAATGAAGTGACCAGTTTACCTTATGAAAAAAGGGTAAACATAGCTTGTGCATTAGAATTAAGTTTGTATAAATACAAAAACAAGTCATATAAAAATATTTAATTCTTTATTGTGAAATAAAAATATTTGTTCAGTATCACATTAAATACGTGTTCACCTCTAAAATGTCAAAACCTGGTATTTATTTCTTCTTCTACCCCGTCGTTGAACGCATTGACCCCGGCGTAACTCCAGAGCTGACCCAAAACGTTCAACTTTAAATAACAACGATTACAAGCTTTTACACCCAAAGTATCTCAAGAGCTATTAAGAAAGTAGCTGCTTTCATAAATATTATTTAGTGGGTGATTTGATAGAGTATCACGCAAATGTCAATTGACCAGCTGTTCAAAAAGTAATAGAAAGCATAGCGGAATGTACTAAATATTTTATGTTACGTGTTCATAAAAGAATTCATAAAATAATTTTATGGAACCACGACAGAATACGAATTTTTAAAATATTTTATTTTCATTTTATGAAGACGGGATTTTTTCGCCATAAAATAACAAAACATTATTTTATGAAAAATTACAGAATAGGGCCCAATATAACATATTCTAAGAATTTAATTTTCAGCTCTTTTCTCCCGTGCATTAGGGTCCTGTGCACTAACAAGCATCCCCTCTAATACATTATAACTTTATTGTAGTCCATCAATTAGAGCTTTCTAGTATGCAAATGACGAGTTGCAATTTATTAGTGATAATTAATTACTATACGTACTTACCATTTCTAAAATAAAATCGCTGCTCGGTGATTTTACTCCCAACTCACCGCAAAATTGAAGGTTAGTGAAGTGAGTGAGTGAATTCCTTAGCAGAATCAAATTTGCAGAAAAGTGACTCACTTCACTCACTTTTTGCCAATTTCGACGTAGCTGAATCTTGGTACAGGCTTTAGGAGTGAAATTTATTATTTACCTCAGTATGTTGGCAGAACTGTTGCAGCATGCATTAAAATTTGAAATTTTCCAAAACATGCAGCATTCATCGTGATGCGTCGATTAACGCTTGCGCCATATGGGCCATACTACACTATATCGCATGATGCACGCGCATTTCACTCTTTGATGATGAGAGGCAGTTGGGGGATGAAAATTTTCTCTCATAACGCGTGCAGTATGAGGTATGGAGTAGGACGGCCCTATGTTGAGCACACCTGAAATAAATAAAAAAACATTAGAGCTGGATATAAAATGTATTTTATACTTCCCTTAATTTTTACCAGGTAATGTCCTCCAGGTGATCCCACAGATTCAGAAACTTAACAAAAATTAAAATAAAATACATAAATTAATACAGATTGACTAAAATAATGAATTAGGCAGCAAACAATTACAAACCATTTATTGGTGGTTCCATCCAGGAATGTGTGTCTGTTTACTGTTGTGATTGCGAATTCTAGTGCACTCAATTTAGTGGTAAATATTTCGTAAAAAATTATTTTGTCGAGTTAAAAAATATCGAAGATTAAGTCATAACTGTGCTTAGACGTGGCAGTTTTAGCAAAGAAACTTGAAAAGTAATTTATAAATCTGCTTAGACGTGGCAGTTCTAATTAAAAACTTCAAAAATTAATTTATAAATGTGCTGAGACGTAAAACTTCAGGGTGCCCAGACGCGGCAACTCGAATAAATTATCGAATTCTCTGTTATAATTGCTGAACTTACATGTCAGTAAATCATGATAAATAGTTAATTGCTGAACTTACATGTCAGTAACTCTTAATAAATAGTTGGTTGATTAAATTAATTAGAAATAGTGACAGAAAATCATTTAAATATTTTTCACTTCAATTTGTCATACACGGCATCAATTTACGTTCTTCGAATAATTTTCAAATTTATCCCACACTTGGAGTCAAATTAATTCTTCGACTAGATTTTCAATTTATCCCACACGTGGCATTAAATTGCTTCCTTCGATTACCTTCATCATTTAACCCACACGGTTAATTAACTATAATAGTAGGATATAAATCAACATGAATTCAGTAGATAAACTAATCCTCACGGAAAACATATTGCTTTCGCGAATTGAAAAGTTAATCGAAAATGGAAAGAAAACGAACCTTGTTAAACGAACACAAGGCTTATATGAGACTAAAATCACAGAGTTGAAGAAACTATGGGAAGTATATAGTGATACAGATATGGCAATAAATCAGGCTTTATTAGAAAGTTCTGATGAAAAGCAACATGAGTATTTAGCCCAAGATAATCATAGCTCAACAGAGTTAAAATATTCCGAATATATGGGAGAATTAGTAGAAGGATTGCGGAAATTCGTCCCAGCTACTGAAGCATCAAGCATTCATGATCTATTCATTTCTCTTGTTCATGACAATACAAGCTACCACCAGTTCAAAAGCTGCATCATCTGAAATCTTGTTTAGTGGGTGATGCTGAGAAATTGTTGCAGCACACCCCAGTAACAAATGAAGATTACATGCCAGCATGGAACAAGTTGAAGGCTAGATATGAGAACAAGAGAATTTTAGTTAATCACCAATTAAAAGTCTTAGTAAACCAAGCCAAACTAAATTCAGAGTCTGCTAAAGGACTCAAATCAATAATTGATACAACAGACGAATGTATCCAACAATTACAAAGTTTAGAAGTTGATACAACATCGTGTGATGTACTTCTAATACATCTGTTAGTACAGAAATTACCCTTCATTACCCTCAAACTGTGGGAGGAAGAGCAGGGAGGTACACAAGAACTCCCAACAATCAAGTCATTTAAGCAGTTTTTAAGTACGCGTTTAAGAATTTTAGAATCGTTAGCAGATAGTTTAATTAAGTCCACACAATCCAAATCAAGCTGCACACTTGATACAACCAAATCATACCATATTACAAAGGGAATCAAATGCCCAGCATGCAATGCAAGTTACTTTTTACAAAGATGCCCGAACTATCGTAGGATGGACATACCATCCAGATATCAGATAATCAAGGCATCAAGCCGTTGTACCAATTGTCTAGGCTTGCATCATGTCAACAATTGCACTAGCAAATATAGCTGTCAAAGATGCAACAAAAAGCATCATAGCACCCTGCATGAAGAACACAACAGGGACAAACCCAATCATGCAGCTGTCGGAACTGAGCATAGGTCAACTACTAACAACGTTAGCTCGAACTCAAGTCAAGTCAATCAAGCTAGCAATACTATTCACAAACGCTCTCCACGGTTACAGTCAGTGAACAACACTGACGACTTAAACACTAGTCAAAACTTTGTAACTAGAGAGGACCATAATGCCCTGCTATCAACAGCGTTAGTAGTGGTACAAACAAAAAGCGGGAACTCACATATTCTAAGATGTCTCATAGATAGTGGTTCGCAATCATCCTTTATTACAGAGGAAGCCTGCAGGAAACTGGGAGTATGTCGCAGCCCAACTGCAGTATCAACTACTGGCTTAAACACTAGCCATACAGCAATCTCAAAGCATCAAACCACACTTACACTTCGACACGAAAAGCGAAGTCTACAAGAATATTAGAAGAAAATTTTCTAATATTGAACAAAATCACAGATCCTTTACCTTCCAGAATAATCTCTAAAAGGGAATGTTTACATCTCAATAAACTGCCACTAGCTGATCGCACATTTTGGAAGCCTGGAAAGGTAGATGCTTTACTAGGAGTAAGTGTTTATGCTTAGATAGTCTTAAACGGCATTAAACAAGGATCTAATATTACCCCTACAGCCATTAAGACAATATTTGGTTGGATTTTACTAGGGTCAACAACAAATGTTGTAGAAAACCATACATCAGTTTACCGTCACAACAGATGACTTAGCTGAACAACTTAAAATGTTTTGGGAAACAGAAGAGTTTCCCACAAATACGATTCTCAACAAAGAAGACAGAGAATATCAACAGAGATATCAACTCACCCATCAACGTCTTCACAATGGTACTTACCAGGTGAAATTACCATTTGTGAATGATGAAGTGCCTGAACTAGGGCAATCAAGACCACAAGCAATTAAACGCTTTCAATTAATACAACGTCAACTGGAAAGGAATCAAACTTTGAAGTCCGAATATGAGATGTTTAGATGAATATCTCGAGTTCGGTCACATGGAGGAAATACTTCCACTCAACAACAACGAGCCATACTACTACATACCTCATCATGCAGTTGTCAAGGAAAGCACGACACAAAGGTGAGAGTAGTATTTGACGCTTCAGCGAAAACGTCACATGGCAATTCACTCAATGAGTTCCTATTAAAGGGACCAGTTTTACAACCTAAATTATTCGCCACGTTGCTCAACTGGCGTAAATACAAGATTGCTATGAACGCGGACATTGAAAAGATGTACCGTATGTATGATAACCATGCATCCGGATCATCGTACCTTTCAGCGAATCATTTGGAGACATCCTAAAACTAAGGAGATCCAAGATTTTCAGCTGAATACGGTGACCTTTGGAACGTCTTCAGCGCCATACTTAGCCATTCAGACACTTCAACAACTAGAATGTGATGAACAACAAAGATGGCCTCTAGCTTCAAAGGTCACAGCCACAGATTTCTATGTGGACGACCTACTCACTGGAGCTGAGAGCATAGAAGATGCGAAGGATCTATTAGATGAACTAATTAGCATATTGAAAGCAGGAGGATTCAATCTGAGGAAATGGACAAGTAACAATTCGTACTTGTTGAAACATCTTCCCCCAGAACAGTGCGAATTCAAGGATACGTTGATGATTTCGGACACGGAATCTATAAAAACGTTAGGAATTCGTTGCCATCTTAAATCAGATAAATTTTCGTTCTTGACCAAACCTTGGAAAACGCATGCCAAGGTAACCAAACGAACCATTTTGTCAGATATTGCATCACTGTACGATCCTTTGGGTTGGTTAGCACCAGTTGTAATTACAGCAAAGGTGCTTATGCAATCATTGTGGGTCACGGGATGCGCATGGGACAATAAGGTTTCCGAAGCCATTGAACATCAATGGGATTTTCAAAAATAATTTGAAGTCTATCGACAACTTACAAATTCCTAGATGGATTAACTATTCATCAAATGCACATATCCAAATACATGGCTTCTGTGATGCATCAACAAAGGCATTCGCTGCAGCAGTCTATCTACGTGTAGGAGATAAGAATGGAATGGTTACGACTACTTTGCTTACTGCCAAAACCAGGGTAGCTCCCATAAAGCCAACGACCATACCACGTTTGGAACTAAATGGACTCTATTATTAGCAAGACTGCTTCAAACTACAATGAAGGACATGCGCTTACAACAGGTTCCAGTTTTTGCTTGGACAGATTCTACGATTGTCCTGCAATGGATAAAGGAACATCCCTCACGATGGAAAACGTACGTTGCAAATCGTGTAGTAGAGATTCAGGACATCGTACGCTTTGAGCAATGGCGTCATGTGTCAACGAATCATAATCCTGCGGAGGTGGCGTTAAGAGGAGTGCCTGCTGCCGATTTAATAAATAATCAGCTATGGTGGCACGGCCCATCATGGCTATCGGCGGAACAAGATGCATGGCCAAAATTTAAGGATATTTCGGAACAAACCAATCTAGAGGCTAAAGAGCCTATTGCGATAAATCTTTTAACAAAAGTAGATAACCAGTTCCTTCTACGATATTCATCATATACTCGCCTCGTTCGTATAGTATGATGCAGCGATTCATACACAATTGTCGGCATCCTCATAATAAACGCTCACAGTATATCGATTCGCTCGAATGGAGCCAAGCAGAACTAACAATATTTAAACTGGTACAACAAACTGCGTTCGCAGATGAGTACAAAAGTATATTGAACAACAATCCGTTGTCGCAAAATAGCAAGTTGATGAAACTTAATCCTTTTATGGACGACAATGGCTTGTTACGAGTGGGTGGTAGACTTGACAATTCCATACATTAGGAAACACCCAGTCATCTTACCACGTGATCATCATGTTGTTATGGAAGTATGTTGTTGAGTGAATGGTTAGGACGTGAAGTCCAAACTGCCAGCATGAGCTGACAGATCACTCGATGACAGCGATGGCACAGGGCGGCATGCTAGCACCTCGGCTAAGGGTGGCGGAGAGTGTGGAGGGGTTCCAAAAAAAAAACCTGCCGCTGTCACCAAACCATAATCAAAAACAATTCATGCCTACATACAAACGAGCCGGCACGCACTCGGTCCTGAAGGGACCCTTACGTCACTTACCTACTTACTGTGAAGGCGCAGATGGCATGCCTTCATTGCCATGCCCCATCCTCCCTTTGACTTGGGGGGCACTATTTCCAAGTCCCTTTGTTGACCTGCGAAAGAGAGACGAGGCGAACCTACACGACCCTTGGATGAGAGGACGCCAGGATAGTGAGGGGAGAAATAAAAGTATTTACCACTTCATAATTACGTTACAAAATGTATTCACCCAGCAATGGACTATTACAACACGTTCATGTTAATTCAGTAGTAGGATAGCAAACTTAATTAGTGCCTAGCTGTCTAAATATACTATTAATATTTTAGGTACATCTGTCAGTTTGAGGATAGATGATTAGTTACTAAATATATATTCGCAAAAAAAAACAATATCCGATAAGAGAGATGTAGAACGTGTGTCCTCATAAAACACTCAATTGTTATTCTTTGTCTGGTACAAATCTAACATGGGGTACAAATGAACGGAAGGTATCCTCAAAAACACAACATAATCTCTATAGAAGTACCTATCTCCTAATTATACCAAAATGTATATATATATATACTAAAATAGAGGGAAATGGAAAGATTATTATCAACCTACGACGACTATCTCTAGCTAGATACATTTCCTCCAAACTCGGAAGTATTACGTTCTTTATATTTAAGAATATTATATGTAATTTGAAATATAAATCTAAAATTTACTTTGATTATACTAACAAAATTAAGCCTGAAATTCATTTGCTTAGGCAATGTAATCAAAAGTTTTTAAGAATATTATATGTAATTTGAAATATAAATCTAAAATTTACTTTGATTATACTAACAAAATTAAGCCTGAAATTCATTTGCTTAGGCAATGTAATCAAAAGTTTTTAAGAATATTATATGTAATTTGAAATATAAATCTAAAATTCACTTTGATTATACTAACAAAATTAAAGCCCGAAATTCATTCGTGAAGGTAATGCAATTAAAAGTTTTGTTATGAGCAAGTTATGATTGAATGAAAACACTTACAGTTTTTGTTGAGGATGTTCCCTCGCTGAGGCGCCCCGTGAGGTGTCACCCTGCTATTGAATTCAATCTGTATATATATAGGAATTTTGATGACAGTTGCAAAAGAAGTACATTCATGCAGGTTTTATGTCCTACCTACAGATCACACTTACAAACATACAAATTAAATTAGTCCTACCGAACTATAGCGCATTGCTGGTACTTAATCAAATAAACTCTGCATAGAAAAACGATTGGCTGGATGACTTGCTCCTGTCGCCTGACGGATGTCAATGAACTTCTGCCCAATTCACGAGTGGTTTGTCTTTTAGTTTCTCTCAGCGGGAACATCTCCGTTGGTGATACCGCCTTAATTCGTCTTACTTTCAGTATGCACATACGACATGACGTTAATTTAGCCCAACAAATTTTTTTTTTCTTTTTATTTATCTTTAGAGCAACGCCTACGGACGATAGTAGTCAGTATCAGATTGATTAACAACCAATTTATCGAGGCGATCTTTGAGGTTTTCGATTATTTCACAAAGCAGTCCGCAACCTATGGCACTATGTCGCCTCCAAGCAGTTGCTCAGGTTTCGCAGATTCCGTGGAGGAGTCTTGAATATAATTTTCAGGGTAATGCGGGAAATTTTCTTCAGATTTCGTTTCTTCGCCGATGTTACGAGAATTTTCCTTGTCGTTCACTCCTTGCTGTTTCCACTGCGAAGATCTGACACGACAGAGAAAAGTTTCTTCTTCTTCCTTGTCACTTCAGCATGTCATGCTGAGGTTGACGACACATTGCTTCGTCGGGGTACGTCTGGTTTTCGTTCTTATTTAACGAGGCCGGCCTACACGCATCAGTATAGGTAGCATATTGCTATGTGCAATCTGCTACGACCATAACAATGTCACATTAATTTTAATCGACAAACTACATGTAGAAACTCTACATGGCGGTCCCTCATTGGGTCTCAGCACTAGTCGAAATAGATTCTGGATATTAGATGCTAGACGTTGCATTACATGTTTCAAATATCGCACTACGACTAGAAGCCAGTTGATGGGAAATTTACCAACCCCGCGAGTAAATGAAACGAAGCCATTTGCTAAAGTGGGAGTTGATTATGCCGGACCTGTAACGATAAGAAGCTCAAAGTTACACAACGCCAAGTTACAAAAGGCATATTTCTGTATTTTTGTTTGTATGGCCACAAAGGCTGTACATTTAGAATTGGTGTCAGATCTCACACCTGAAGCATTCCTCGCAGCATTAAAGAGATTTGTAGCTAGAAGAGGATTGTGTACTGACATATATTCAGATTGTGGCACGAACTTCATTGGTGGAAAATCTCTTCTGGAAAAGGATTTACGACAAGCCATTCATGCCTCAACACTAGAAGCAGCAAAATATATGTCCTCCAAGCAAATCAACTGGCACTTTAACCCTCCACCCTCTCCACATATCGGAGGAATCAGGGAAGCGGGAGTAAAGTCAGTAAAATATCATCTTCGAAGAACACTACAATACTCCAAATGTACGTTTGAAGAGTATGCAACCCTATTAGCTCAAGTCGAAGCGTGTTTAAACTCTAGGCCACTATGCTATGTTAGAAATGATCCAGCGGACTTAATTATCCTTACACCTGGACATTTCTTAATTGGCCAAGCACTAAATGCGATTCCAGAGCCTGATTATACAAATGAACCTGTAGTATTGTCCAAAAGATGGCAGTACATTCAACAATTGAATAAACAATTTTGGGATAAGTGGTCAAAGGACTACCTTAACTAATTGCAGAACAGACCCAAATGGTACACAAGGCAACCGAACATGCATGTTGGAGATGTTGTCCTTGTTAAAAGCGAAAACATGCCACCCACTAGCTGGGCAATGGGTATAATAGAGCAAATACATCCAGGTGCCGATGAGCTAATGCGGGTAGTACGAGTCAAAACGCGAAATGGTAGTTTCTTACGACCAATCGCTAAAATTAGTCCTCTACCACTAGCATAAGACTAACTGCCTGTTATTAGTGTCGTCATGTGTCTGCCCAAAATTGTCACATTATTGGCGGAGGGCCATCAGCATTTTTGTTACACCATACTAACAACCTACTATTTCAGATGTCATCCACATATGAGCAAGAGGATACGCTGTATATTTTAGAGGACATCCAATTTAGCCCTCCAGGAATTCCTGAACGCAGGATGCTACGCGACCCTGGCTGCGATGTCTTTGGAATGCCCCGACAAGAGTTGGCCCACGAATTAATGCCATCAGGGAGCAGGAATCCACCAGCAACCGGTCAGGAATCAACTCACAGATCCACGGCAAGCGGAAGCAGGAATCCTCCAGCAACAAGAACTGTAATTGCGGCAGAACCCACGTTCAGTGGTCCGACTCCATTTACTGATCTGCATCCGGAACAAACAGCAGTGGTTAATGGCGGTAGAATCTCGGCCTTAACAAGTCTGCTTCGAACCGCAAACATAGATGAATTTAAAATGAGAGCCGCTAATAGCTTTCAACGCTTCGTCACGCGAGAAGGTATCGACATATACTTGCCACGATATGTGCTACAGCGCATCGATGTGAAGGCGATACAATGGCGACGAAACAGGGAGAAAACCATTAATCTCCCAGATAAGTATCAGGTTCGACTACAAATATTAAAGGATGGATCAATGATTTTCCATCATTACCACAAAAGGGGTATAAGCAAAACAAAACGAGCATTGGTTGAACGAACTGTTCAACGGGGGGGGGGGGGGGGGGAGTCTGTTGAGCACACCTGAAATAAATAAAAAACATTAGAACTGGATATAAAATGTATTTTATAATTCCCTTAATTTCTACCAGGTAATGTCATCCAGGTGATCCCACAGTTTCAGGAACTTCACTGAAATTAAAATAAAATACTGTAACAAAATGACTTACCTCGCCCCAGTATTAGGCACAGACGACAGCCGCAGCACCAGCAGTCATCTTCCTTAGATTGCTAATTGATAACATAGGACCAACCTTATACATGGAGTATCGAAAAGAAAAGGCGCTTATCTCTTGAAGCTGGGTACCAGCTGGCAATTTGTAACCAAGATCGTTCATAATAAAGTGTGTAAAGTTTTCCATTCTTTGCGGAGTTCCACCTATACAGACAAACTGATCACTTAATTGGTGCAGATATTCCATCGTATCGGTTGCGCTGAACTCGCAAAAAGCCCCTTTTAATCATTCTTAACCTTCATAGAAGTCATTTGTGCACAAAGTTTCCCAACAATTGTGTCGTAGGGATCATCAGTACTAGCAAGAGATTTCAATTCACGAGCCAACTTCTTGTCTAATTATGCGGGACGATGTACTATTTTACCAATAATAGTAAATTCATGCACGTACCTATCCGAATAAATATAGGACCACGACACTCGGCGTAATACCCCAATTTTATAACTTCGTGCAGTAAAGTACTGACTGAAGGTAAAACACGAATAATTAAATTTACGCACCCCCTCACTCAACCACTCGGGAATGTCAGGCTTCAAGTCAACATCATACAATCTGACGGATTCTCTGCCATAAGATAGACCTCGAACTATAGCAGAACCCTAAACCCAAAGTAAAGACTCGTTTCCATTCCAACTCCTAGCTGTCACTACAATTCGTTGGGTCTGGTCCAATTTACTAAACACTCCAGTCTATGTTCGAAGGGGCGAACCCACACGTCGTATCCCGAAGCACGAACATTCTGCTAGACTTGTGCTTAGACGGGGAGCCATAATGATTCTAAAAGAAATATTTTGACAGTCATCAATTTAACTAAGCAGAATGAATATTTCTATCCCATAAAGTAGAATTAGAAGAAATATTTTGACAGCCATTAACTTAGCAAAAAAAAAAAAAAAAGAAAACGAATATTCCTAACGTGTAAAGTAAAAGAAATATTTCGACAGTCATCAATTTAACTAAGCAGAACGAGTATTTCTATCCCGTGAAGTAGAATTGAAAGAAATATTTTGCCAGACATCAACTTAACTACCAGGAAACGAACGTTCCTAACCTGTAAAGTAAATGAATCATTTTGACACATCTTAACCATTCGAACCCAAAAGCCAAATTACCTAAGTCCAATAACTTAGAAAATGGACTATTTTCGACATATCTCTACCACTAAACCCAAAAGTAGAACCAGACAAATAAACCGCAATAATTCTGTCAGCTATGGAAAATAAAAGTCAATAGAATTTTGACCTGTATTGATAAAATAAGAAGAAGGAAATATCTTGTGACATGTATTAAAGTAAGATAACTCAAATGTGTTTTTGTAATTTGAATAGTAGAAAAAAAACTTTGACCTGTATCGGTAAAATAAGAAAAAATAAACCCCTTTTTACATGTATTAAAGTCAGAAAAGTCAAATATTAGTTTTTGATCTGTAATTCATTTAGGAAAAGAAATTGTCTTGAAATTTATTAAAATGTAATGGAAGAGGCCATTCCCTAATAGAGGGCACTAAGTTAGTTTAGTACAGAAATTAAGAAAAACCTAGGTAGTAGCAGAAGAAAAGTACGCCATATTGTTTCCTGTGTTGTTTTTCTCGGATAGTAGTCGGCCTGTGAGAAATAGAAGATAAGTTTTGATGTGATAGAACAAAAGCAAGTGGAGAGAAATAAAAACTTAATAAAAATCAAGGCATCCGAGGTTTCTTATTTTTGTACCAAAACGAAGCTACGACATCTGAAGTAAGTAGCACAAAAGCACTACTATTTTCTAATTGCGAATGTCCAGAAGAAGACGCCCAAAAAGGGGCCCAGCCACGCGCATTCCAGTCACCTCTAACCTGCCAGGAAAGCAACTTTATCCCTAATTACACAAGCCCTGGTAATCGCTCGGCCAGGTAATCACAAAGGAAAACGGATTCTAGTGACATTGGTGTCAAGTGTGGGGTACACCGCGGCTCCGTAAGGGGGCCCCCCACTAACTCTCAAGTAGCTAGCAGAGCCCCGTATACTTATCACTTCGATTCGACGACCAACAGAGAGCTGGAGAAGCAAACCACTCGGCGAATGATCTACTAAAAGGTCGAAGCTACGATACAATTTGTTTGAGGTTACTTGTTAAAGCTGCTGCGGAATTAACAGATACAACGCATCAAGTTCAGTTAAGTTCACGTTATATTTTACATAACTATATAGCATAGCTTAGAGAATACTTTCATAGTAATATAGTTCAAAAAACTGTTTTCATTAATTATTTTTCCTAGGTATATCGCTCATAAGATCTTTTTCATGATTATATAGCTTAAAAATTATTTCTTATTACTATATTGCTTCCAAAACTTTTATTCTTCCTAGGTATATAGCATATAAAATATTTCTATAATTATATTACTCATAAAATATTTCCTATAGTTATATAGTTAGAAAACCTTTGGCGTAAAATATTTTCCATGGTTAGGTGGCTTTTCAAACCATTATCGTGAAGAATTCATAAAATTTATCGTAAATAACACTACATAAACGCAATCTATTCTCCTTCGTAACTTTCGCCGTGTAATCTGACCTGAATGGAATAAAAAGAAAAAGAAGTCTTAAGAGATTTTCTGCTTTTGGGTTTTGTGGACCACAGATATCCATAAGACTGACGCTTAGAGAAAAAGAATTTATTAAATTTGTAACTAAAGGAGTCGAAATATTTCACATATTTTGCTTTTTGGTTCTATTAATCGTGTGAGTCCATAAGACTGACTCTTAGAGAAAAAGAATTTATTGAATTTGTAACTAAAGGAGTCGAAATATTTCACATGTTTTGCTTTTTGGTTCTATTAATCGTGTGAGTCCATAAGACTGACTCGTAGAGAAAAAGAATTTATCAAATTTGTAACTAAAGGAGTCGAAATATTTCACATATTTTGCTTTTTGGTTCTATTAATCGTGTGAGTCCATAAGACTGACTCTTAGAGAAAAAGAATTTATTAAATTTGTAACTAAAGGGGTCGAAATATTTCACATATTTTGCTTTTTGGTTCTTTTAATCGTGTGAGTCCATAAGACTGACTCGTAGAGGAAAAGAATTTATTAAATTTGTAACTAAAGGAGTCGAAATATTTCACATATCTTGCTTTTTGGTTCTATTAATCGTGTGAGTTCATAAGACTGACTCTTAGAGAAAAAGAATTTATTGAATTTGTAACTAAAGGAGTCGAAATATTTCACATATTTTGCTTTTTGGTTCTATTAACCCTTCGAGTCCATAAGACTGACTCTTAGAGAAAAAGAATTTATCGAATTTGTAACTAAAGGAGTCGAAATATTTCACATATTTTGCTTTTTGGTTCTATTAATCGCGTGAGTCCATAAGACTGACTCTTAGAGAAAAAGAATTTATTGAAATTGTAACGAAGGGAGTCGAAATATTTCACATATTTTGCTTTTTGGTTCTATTAATCGTGTGAGTCCATGAGACTGACTTGTAGAGAAAAAGAATTTATTGAATTTGTAACTAAAGGAGTCGAAATATTTCACATACTTTGCTTTTCGGTTCTATTAACCCTGTGAGTCCATAAGACTGACTCTTAGAGAAAAAGAATTTATTGAATTTGTAACTAAAGCAGTCGAAATATTTCACATATTTTGCTTTTGGGTTTTATTAACCGTGTGAATCCGTAAGACTAACCCTTGGAGAAAAGTAATTTAATAAGCTCGGTTCAGCTATCGTTTAATCGTGAAGTAGAAATATTTCACATAGTTCGACCCTTTGACTTTTATTCTACTATGTACGTTAATAGGGCTTAAGTTGATAAAACTGGAAATTTAGAAAATCAGTAATTTGACTGAGTCGTAACCGAACGGTTGGAAGTATTCTACATTTTCCGGGCCTTCAACACTTATTTCACTAGTTGTGTTGATAAAACTTGCGATAGGCAAACGTTAATTCTTCGGAACCCTCGGTGTTAATTCCTCGAAACCAATAATTTGATTGAATTCTAACCAAATTGTTAGAAGTATTGTGTTTATCTACGTGCAGTCATCAAACTCTATATTCTGGGAGTTGATCACTCCACTGAGTCTACGGTTAACGGGAGGTTTAGAAGTAGCCTATCTCTCTGTCTCTTGGCTTTGTTGATGGACGTGCACTAACGATTCTTTCGGCGAAGAGTTGGAAATGTTTCAACCATTTCTGCATTTGGTTTTTTATGAATTACGTGCGTCACTAAAACTTTAAGACGATAGCTCAGCACATTGATTGAACTTCTAACTAAAGGATTAAAAACTCTGAATTTTTAAGATGAATAATATGACGTAATTTTTAACAAAAAGGCATAGAGATACTTTTACTATTTCTGCTTTTACATTTTCTACATTCAATCTTGGACGTTAATAGTTCGATTACGCTTTCGTTTAACTGAAGGGTAGAAATATTTTACATAGTTCGGCTCTGCGACTTCTATTTCGCCACATGTGTTACTAGAACTTGCATCAATCAAGCATTCAATTTTTGAAAACCAGTAAGTCAAACGAAATTTGATCGAATATTTCGCATAGTTCTACTTGTGGGCTCTCATTTCTCTACGTGCATTAATCCAACTTGCGTTAATTTCTGTAGTCAGTGATTTGATTGAATTCTAACTGGGGAGCCAGGAATATTCAGCATACTTCGACACCTCGACCCTACTTGCCTAGATAGGTTAATAAAGCTTATTTTCGAAGAAGCAATTTGGGTAGAGGTCCCTCAACAAACGAAATATTTTCTGGACTTGCCATATATTCGAGTCAATAGTTAACATCATAGTTAAGTACGTCTGGCCCAAAAACGACAAAGAAATTAATCGCTTCTTGGACCTTTCTCCAAGACGAGGTTATTTCCCAATTCTGACTTTTGATAACGAATAAATCTCTCATAATTTCGATAGTTCAAGCAAAGTCGGAGTAATATTTCCACACGCGCCATAAAGTTCGTAACAGTTGAGGTACGAGAACATTCGTGAACTCTTGACCTCAACCCAAATCAGAAGCAATCGAGCAGGATGGCAGATGAACAGTTCGACAAGATCCTGCGGAAGCTCGAAGAACTGAGCGATCAATTCATTGCGCAATCGAATACGATGGCGGAGGTCAGCAATGAGGTTAAAGTCTTGAAAGGACAACATTCGTCTTTCCGAGAGGAGCTGAGTACATTACAGAGGCAGATGGCCGATATGTCGGCACTTAGCGGAACTGCCTTCGTGAATAGGGTAATGGACGAAACGGAGGGTGACCCAAATTTAAAGTCCGCCGACAAAGCAGTTGGCACTCCCCCCCCTAGTAGTCAGTCCACGCCGTCTTCCTCGAAATTTCCGAGAGAGAGACCCGATCACAACGAGCAACATCCCGTGGAAACAAATGGGCCTGCAGATATTCGTTCTAACCCGGTAGGGTCAAAAGGATCCAGTGAGGCACCTCCGACGTTATCTAATCGACCGCAGCACATAGCGAATGACAGGCATATAAGGAAACCAATGCTTTCACCCACAGAGTATGATGGCAAAGCTCCTTGGAATCACTACGAAGTACACTTCGAAGCGATCGCGGAAGCAAACGGTTGGGACGACGGAACGAAAGCTCTTTATTTAGCTGCCTCTCTACGCGGCATGGCTTTGGGCTTTTACGAAACGTTACGTCAAGAGGCTAGGAGGTCATACTCTAAAGTAAGGAACGCACTTGCAATACAATTTGGCGCGGAGTATAAACAGTCCGTGAGTCACGTCCAGCTGAGCACCAGAGTTCAGAAGAATGGAGAGAGTTTTTCGGAGTACGCCACAGATCTTCTACGTCTGACTAGGCTCAAGTTTGCATATTGTCCAGAGGATGCGAGAGATCAAATAGCATTGGAGCATTTTCTAGATGGAATTTTTAACCTAGACGTTCAAGAGAGAGTGCGAGACTTCAATCCACCTACTCTACAAGATGCTGTCCAAACAGCTTTTCGAATTGAGGCTAATCATCGAGCGACTCGAGCTGCGAGACGAAACATCAGGGTGGCCGTTGCATCAAGTAATAGTAGACCTCCACCAAGGGAACCGCCAGACTTTAGAAGGGAACGAATGGGAAGCAATTCAGCACGGATGGCGCCGGGAAACGTCAGCGAGCTAGCGTGAAGGAGCCGCAGCTAGCTCAAATAAACCAAACAGCTCCTACATCCGCTACTATCTATAATAAAACAAAGATCATAGCTCGAAATGCGACGGGGACTATCCGCCGATATGACGTTCGAAGAAGGTTCGGGTTCATTGTGCGTGATGAGACTCAAGGGGATGTTTTTTTCCATTTCACAAGTCTTCAGAAGTCGATTTTGAACGCAGAAGCCGAATTAACTCCTGGAAATCGTGTAGAATTCGACCTGGTCGAAGGGCATCCTACTAATAGAGCGATTAATATCCGTCTGGTACAAATTGAGCCGGGAGAGAATATAGTAGGACCACCGGAAATTGTACAAGTATCACGAAGCGCAGAGCAGTCGAATTCGAAACAAACCCCGATACAGCTCCTCTCTGGAAACAGAGAAACGTGCCCAGATATTACTTCATCTAGTCTCAGCGAAAATTTAAACCCCAGTCAGCTGATCTCAGGGAGCAGAGACCAGCATACTTCATCAACGCTCCACGTCCCGCGCGCCAGCACCTCCTCGGCCATATCGTAACCTATCCTATACCAATCTCCAATCTTACACACGTGCCTAAGGCTAAGCCGCTCACCAACCTTACACCTAAAACAATAACCACTCACTTCAACCACACCTCATACCGCACCAACACACATCACCCCAACATTACACTAACTCATCCCTCCTTTCCCACTAACACCGTAACCAATTCCTACCTTCCCACTTACACACTAACTCATCCCTCCTTTCCCACGAACATCGTAACCAATTCCTACCTTCCCACTAACGCACTAATTCATCCCTCCTTTCCCACTAACACATTAACCAACCCCTACTTTCCCACTAACGCACTAACTCACTCCTCCATTCTCACTAACCCATTAAACTACCGTCCAATTCCCATTCAGCCTCTAACGAGCAATCCACCACTCACTAACACACTAACCACATGCACACCAGTCACTAATACACTACACCGCAACCCCCTAACCAACACACCGAACATTACCTAGTTTCGAGGCTACCACCCCCACTGGTTATCACAGTAAGCCAAGGTACAATTTGCAGTACCATCAAAATCCAAGGAAAAATTGAAAGAATTGTTTGTCACATGATCGTGGATACAGGAGCCACGCATTCCATTCTCCACAGAAGAATGCTGGACCGTTTGCAATACCCTTGTAGTCTCAACCCATCTTTAACACGGATTCGAAATGTCACTGGAGGAACCAGCTTAGTGGACGGCGTTATTGATCTGCCAGTAACTATAAAGAATTTTACCACAACACACACCTTCTACGTAGCTGATGTCTTTGACGACTGCATCATCGGGATGGATTTTCTTGCAGGCAACAGATGTTCAATCGACTTAAGAAAGTACACTATTAAGATAGCTCACGAACTCGTTCCGATAATCGAAGAAGAGAGCACTGACAATTTTGTTAAAACAATACAAGACTGTACTATACCAGCTGAGTCATCCTGCTTCGTAACACTCTATCACCCGTTAGTGGGTGAACATAAAACTGTTTTGATATCTCCAAAGAATGTCCCAGCTTCCCTTTGGATGGAACCAGCACTCTGCCAGTCCAACAATGGAAATTTCATAGTTCGTATGACGAACTTAACAGATAACCCAATCGAACTCAAAGCTAACACCTCTTTAGCAGATGTTGAAGTGCCGGCAGACGTTGTCAATTCGTCCGAAGAGGTAACACCTAACTTGAATAGTTTACCACCTGAATTATACCTATTGCTGGAACCCACAACTTTATATCTTGATGATCAACAAAAAATAATACTGGAAAAGCTACTCGTGGAACATCAAGACGTCTTTGCGAAAACCAAAACTGATCTCGGCCGAACCACGATAATGCGGCATCAGATCGACGTAGGCGGCAGTAAACCAATTAAACAGGTTCCAAGGCGACTTCCGCTGGCCAAGCGTCAAGAGGCGGAAAATCTAGTACACGATATGAGAAGCCAAGGTGTTATAAATCCATCTAATAGCCCGTGGACCTCTCCAGTGGTACTGGTTAAAAAAAGAGATGGCTCGACTAGATTTTGCGTCGACTACAGGCGACTGAACGAGGTCACCAAAAAAGATTCGTATCCACTACCACGTATCGACCTGACTCTGGATGCACTCGCCGGTTCAACTTGGTTTTCGACATTAGACTTACAGTCAGGCTACTGGCAAGTAGAAGTGGAAGAAGAAGACCGGGAAAAGACCGCGTTCACTACAGGCAGTGGATTGTGGGAGTTTTCAGTTATGCCATTTGGACTAACTAATGCCCCTGCAACCTTTCAGAGGCTCATGGAAATCGTCCTCCAAGGAATTTCACCTCAGGCGTGCCTAGTATATTTGGACGATGTTATCGTACATGGCCCCACGTTTGAACAAATGGTACAAAATCTCCGCCTTGTCCTAGCCCGATTAAGAGTAGCCAATCTAAAAGTTTCACCGAAGAAGTGTCAGTTGTGTCAAAGAGAAGTGAAGTTCCTCGGACACATTATCAGCGACTCTGGATTGTCGACAGATCCCGACAAAACTAATGCTGTCAAGAATTGGCATCGACCACAAACACGAAGAGATATACAGTCATTTCTCGGGCTGTGTGCTTATTACCGACGGTTTGTTAGAAACTTCTCAGCTATCGCGAAACCATTAACGGAGCTAACGGAGAAAGGTCGAAAGTTCCTCTGGTCAGATGCTTGTCAAGAAGCGTTCGAAGAGTTGAAAGACCGCTTAACCACTGCGCCTATACTTACGCAGCCAGATGAAAATTTCCCTTTTATTCTGGATACAGACGCCAGCCAACACGCTTGGGGAGCTATTCTCTCACAAGTTAAAGACGGGATGGAACACGTGGTGGAATATCACAGCAAAACATTCAGTCGGCCGGAGCGAAACTACTGTGTCACCAGGAAAGAATTGGTTGCGATAGTGAAGGCTTGTGCACATTTTCAGCCCTACTTACTGGGGAAAAAGTTTCAAATTCGAACAGACCATGCATCTTTGAGATGGTTGATGAACTTTCGGTGCCCTGAAGGACAAGTAGCAAGATGGATAGAACGCATGCAGGCCTATGATTTTGAAATCGTACATCGTCCAGGTAAAAGTCATAGCAACGCAGATGCAATGTCGCGCCGTCCTTGTTCCACAACCGATTGTCAATATTGTCAGCGGCTCGAAGAGAAAGACACCATCACTATTCGTCTAGTTACCACGCAAGAGGATATAGCTCAACACCAAGAGGATGACCTCACATTACGACACATTCGCAGTTGGCTGACTACGGGTCAGCGCCCAGATAAGGACAACATCAAAGACCTCAGCCCGGATATTAAAGCGTATTGGTCAATGTGGTCTCTTCTGAGATTGGAAAATAACATCGTCGTCAGACTAATCAGTCAAGGGACTGAGACTATAAAACAAATCCTAGTCCCAAAGTCTCTTCGAAAAATTGTCCTCAATCAGGTACACGATTCTCTAGGTGGTGGACACTTCGGCATTGACAAAACTTTAGGTAAGCTTCGACAAAAATATTATTGGGTGGGTAGTAGTACGGACGTAAAGGACTGGTGTGCTGGATGTCTACCGTGTCAAGCACGGAAAGGGCCGCGGCCAAGACGGCGAGCTCCTCTACAGGTATGCAACGTTGGTGCACCTTTCGAAAGAGTTGCTGTGGACATATTGGGACCACTTCCAAAGACCAATAAAGGTAGTCGCTACCTGGTAGTCTGTATGGACTATTTTACAAAGTGGCCCGAAGCAATTCCAGTACCAGATCAGACCGCCGAGACTGTATCAGATGCACTGATCTCTGCCGTATTCAGCCGATATGGAGCCCCACTACAGCTCCATTCAGATCAAGGCAGAAATTTTGAGAGTGCTGTTTTTCAAGAGGTATTGCAAAAATTCGGAGTAGAGAAAACACGCACAACAGCCTTACACCCACAGTCCGATGGTTTAGTCAAAAGATTTAACCGAACCATCTTAGACTATCTGGCGAAATTTCTAAATTCACACCAAAGAGACTGGGACCAATACATTCCGTACCTACTACTATCATATCGCGCAAGTGTGCAAGATAGCACTAAACAGACACCAGCTAAGCTCATCTTTGGGCGAGAACTCCGCTTACCACTGGAGATGGTCTTAGGAAGCCCACCTGGGGAAGTTACGTCAATCAATGAGTACCTTGATAACCTGACCACGACACTGAATGAGATCCACGAGAATAATCGAACTATGTTGAACACTGCAAGCCGGCGTATGAAGACATACTATGACCTACGGTCCAAGAAACCCAGCTTCCAAGTAGATCAACTTGTTTGGTTATACTTTCCAAGACGCGTAATCGGGCGGTGCCCAAAACTTCAGTGCGACTGGGATGGGCCCTACAAGATCACCGAGGCTGTAACCGAAGTGGTGTTCAAGATAAAAAAGTGTCACGGTGGAAAGATGCGAACTGTCCACGTCGATAGACTAGCCCCATACCGCGAAAGAAACGACCTCCCCCTATAACCACTAATACTTCCTGGTAGCCCTAAGAAGGCATCCAGCCAGCTTAACTGGTATCCACAGGATACCAATGTGCCGCTTAGGACCCACCCAACCTAGCGGCCGGTATTCCTCTTGTAAATCAGTCAAATTTTTCCCACTCCCTCGCTTGACAATGAGTCAAAACCCCTCCCACATGGAATCCTACGAAGGCCGCGCCGCCGTGGGAATTCCACATTACAAACTGTCTTCGAAATTTTAACCTCTGCTGTGCTAGCATCCGTGCTGCTTAACATATCAGTTCAAAGACTCGACCTGGGTGTGGGGATTTGGGGACGCACCCTCGAACGAATGTTGGTCTACGGTCAGAGGGAGATGCCAAGTGCAGGAGAGGTCCTGTAATCAGTTGGTTAGGTTACTGGTTGCAGAGGCTTCTCCGACTCGTCTCGGTATGGGAGGGCGGAGGCGTACTGGCAGACCAGATTTTTTGGGTTACTGGAATACGAGTGCGCCTTTGACTTTCGATACTGGGACTGATATCGAGCTCTAGCCAAGGGCCAGCGTGACTTCGGGGATGTGTCTCTGACTCGTCATGCACAGATCGAGTCCGAGAAAGCCTTAGTGGCTCTGAAACGGGGGTACAGCATTCATTATCTTTATAATACGTGGTGGCTGAACAAAATTTAAAAGGACAACGATCCTAGTAGAACCCATCTCTACCTTAAATGAGTAGATGAATTTCACACTAACTCCTTCTGAGTTAGCCTTCGTTAGAAGGTTTTTCCTATCCTATCTCTCTTCATTATCTTTATAATACGTGGTGGCTGAACAAAATTTAAAAGGACAACGATCCTAGTAGAACCCATCTCTACCTTAAATGAGTAGATGAATTTCACACTAACTCCTTCTGAGTTAGCCTTCGTTAGAAGGTTTTTCCTATCCTATCTCTCTTCATTATCTTTATAATACGTGGTGGCTGAACAAAATTTAAAAGGACAACGATCCTAGTAGAACCCATCTCTACCTTAAATGAGTAGATGAATTTCACACTAACTCCTTCTGAGTTAGCCTTCGTTAGAAGGTTTTTCCTATCCTATCTCTCTTCATTATCTTTATAATACGTGGTGGCTGAACAAAATTTAAAAGGACAACGATCCTAGTAGAACCCATCTCTACCTTAAATGAGTAGATGAATTTCACACTAACTCCTTCTGAGTTAGCCTTCGTTAGAAGGTTTTTCCTATCCTATCTCTCTTCATTATCTTTATAATACGTGGTGGCTGAACAAAATTTAAAAGGACAACGATCCTAGTAGAACCCATCTCTACCTTAAATGAGTAGATGAATTTCACACTAACTCCTTCTGAGTTAGCCTTCGTTAGAAGGTTTTTCCTATCCTATCTCTCTTCATTATCTTTATAATACGTGGTGGCTGAACAAAATTTAAAAGGACAACGATCCTAGTAGAACCCATCTCTACCTTAAATGAGTAGATGAATTTCACACTGACTCCTTCTGAGTTAGCCTTCGTTAGAAGGTTTTTCCTATCCTATCTCTCTTCATTATCTTTATAATACGTGGTGGCTGAACAAAATTTAAAAGGACAACGATCCTAGTAGAACCCATCTCTACCTTAAATGAGTAGATGAATTTCACACTAACTCCTTCTGAGTTAGCCTTCGTTAGAAGGTTTTCCCTATCCTATCTCTCCTTCATTATCTTCATGATTTGTGGCAGCCGACGTCAACTCGTTGTGGGTGCGGCCCGTCTGCGTAGAGTGGCCATTTTGGTCTCCGTAGAGCCTTGAGCTCTCGAGTGGCCGCCCTTTTACTCTCGTTGGGACGGTGTCTCTGCATTGACACGGGTTTGAGTGTACAATACCAAAGTTCTCTTTGTGTACATGTCATGCTTCTCCGGTTGTTTTGCCCGCCGCAATAGAAAGGGATGAACTAGCTTGGACGGAGCTACAAGCTTGTGAGGGGGGGGGGGGGTAGTGTAACAAAATGACTTACCTCGCCCCAGTATTAGGCACAGACGACAGCCGCAGCACCAGCAGTCATCTTCCTTAGATTGCTAATTGATAACATAGGACCAACCTTATACATGGAGTATCGAAAAGAAAAGGCGCTTATCTCTTGAAGCTGGGTACCAGCTGGCAATTTGTAACCAAGATCGTTCATAATAAAGTGTGTAAAGTTTTCCATTCTTTGCGGAGTTCCACCTATACAGACAAACTGATCACTTAATTGGTGCAGATATTCCATCGTATCGGATGCGCTGAACTCGCAAAAAGCCCCTTTTAATCATTCTTAACCTTCATAGAAGTCATTTGTGCACAAAGTTTCCCAACAATTGTGTCGTAGGGATCATCAGTACTAGCAAGAGATTTCAATTCACGAGCCAACTTCTTGTCTAATTATGCCGGACGATGTACTATTTTACCAATAATAGTAAATTCATGCACGTACCTATCCGAATAAATATAGGACCACGACACTCGGCGTAATACCCCAATTTTATAACTTCGTGCAGTAAAGTACTGACTGAAGGTAAAACACAAATAATTAAATTTACGCACCCCCTCACTCAACCATTCGGGAATGTCAGGCTTCAAGTCAACATCATACAATCTGACGGATTCTCTGCCATAAGATAGACCTCGAACTATAGCAGAACCCTAAACCCAAAGTAAAGACTCGTTTCCATTCCAACTCCTAGCTGTCACTACAATTCGTTGGGTCTGGTCCAATTTACTAAACACTCCAGTCTATGTTCGAAGGGGCGAACCCACACGTCGTATCCCGAAGCACGAACATTCTGCTAGACTTGTGCTTAGACGGGGAGCCATAATGATTCTAAAAGAAATATTTTGACAGTCATCAATTTAACTAAGCAGAATGAATATTTCTATCCCGTAAAGTAGAATTAGAAGAAATATTTTGACAGCCATTAACTTAGCAAAAAAAAAAAAAAAAGAAAACGAATATTCCTAACGTGTAAAGTAAAAGAAATATTTCGACAGTCATCAATTTAACTAAGCAGAACGAGTATTTCTATCCCGTGAAGTAGAATTGAAAGAAATATTTTGCCAGACATCAACTTAACTACCAGGAAACGAACGTTCCTAACCTGTAAAGTAAATGAATCATTTTGACACATCTTAACCATTCGAACCCAAAAGCCAAATTACCTAAGTCCAATAACTTAGAAAATGGACTATTTTCGACATATCTCTACCACTAAACCCAAAAGTAGAACCAGACAAATAAACCGCAATAATTCTGTCAGCTATGGAAAATAAAAGTCAATAGAATTTTGACCTGTATTGATAAAATAAGAAGAAGGAAATATCTTGTGACATGTATTAAAGTAAGATAACTCAAATGTGTTTTTGTAATTTGAATAGTAGAAAAAAAACTTTGACCTGTATCGGTAAAATAAGAAAAATTAAACCCCTTTTTACATGTATTAAAGTCAGAAAAGTCAAATATTAGTTTTTGATCTGTAATTCATTTAGGAAAAGAAATTGTCTTGAAATTTATTAAAATGTAATGGAAGAGGCCATTCCCTAATAGAGGGCACTAAGTTAGTTTAGTACAGAAATTAAGAAAAACCTAGGTAGTAGCAGAAGAAAAGAACGCCATATTGTTTCCTGTGTTGTTTTTCTCGGATAGTAGTCGGCCTGTGAGAAATAGAAGATAAGTTTTGATGTGATAGAACAAAAGCAAGTGGAGAGAAATAAAAACTTAATAAAAATCAAGGCATCCGAGGTTTCTTATTTTTGTACCAAAACGAAGCTACGACATCTGAAGTAAGTAGCACAAAAGCACTACTATTTTCTAATTGCGAATGTCCAGAAGAAGACGCCCAAAAAGGGCCCCAGCCACGCGCATTCCAGTCACCTCTAACCTGACAGGAAAGCAACTTTATCCCTAATTACACAAGCCCTGGTAATCGCTCGGCCAGGTAATCACAAAGGAAAACGGATTCTAGTGACAATACATAAATTAATACAGATTGACTAAAATAATGAATCAGGCAGCAAACAATTACAAACATTACAAAACATTTATTGGTGGTTCCATCCAGGAATGTGTGCCTGTTTACTGTTGTGATTGCGAATAATTCTAGTACACTCAATTTAGTGATAAATATTTCGTTAAAAAGTATTTTTTCGAGTTAAAAAACATCGAAGATTAAGTCATAACTGTGCTTAGACGTGGCAGTTTTAGTAAAGAAACTTGAAAAGTAATTTATAAATGTGCTTAGACGTGGCAGTTCTAATTAAAAACTTCAAAAATTAATTTATAACGTGCTGGGACGTAAAACTTCAGGGTGCCCAGACGCGGCAGCTCGAATAAATTATCGAATTCTCTGTTATAATTGCTGATCTTACATGTCAGTAAATCATGATAAATAGTTAATTGCTGAACTTACATGTCAGTAACTCTTAATAAATAGTTGGTTGATTTAATTAATTAGAAATAGCGACAGAAAATCATTTAAATTAGCCTTGGAGTTACGCCAGGGTCAATGCGTTCAACGACGGGGAAGAAGAAGAAATAAAAACCAGGTTTTGACGTTTTAAAAGGTGAAGACTTAGTTAATTTTATACTGAATACTGAACAAATTGTTTTATTGTTTTAGAAGAATTAAATTATTTCACAAATGTATTTGTCTGTTATATAAACTTAATACTAACACAAAATCTTAATAATATTTTTATACACTTTTAATTATTAAACAGTCAAATTATTGTCTGTGACAATACACAATCTTAATACTATTAACCTCTTTCCCATAAGGTTTTACACAAACTGTTAGATTTATTGTCTGTGACAATACACAATCTTCCACAAACTTAACCTAATACACAATTGGGTTTGTTTCCACTTTTTATTTCGGTTAGTGCACTTTTCACAATTCTTTTCCACTTGTTATTTCCTATATTTCAGATTTTCAGCTCTTGTGTTCAATATACACGGGAGACGGGTATATCTCAAGTTTGGATAACCTCAAACTCGGCGGGAGCGGAATATTATTAAACTACACGGAAGAAGGGTAAATCTCAAGTTTGGATAACCTCAAACTCGGCGGGAGCGGAATATTTCTAAAGTATTACTATCTATGGGATTTGATAGGTAAATTTCAAGTTTGGAAAACCTCAAACTTGGCGGGAGTTGAGTCAATCACTTCTTCGCAGCTAAGACCAGTAAAGTTCTTAGCCAGTCGAAGCTTGTTGATCGACTGATTTATTCTCTGTGCCAGCTCGTCTTTTATAGACGTGAAAGTGTTGTCGTCTTGATGATTCCATTCCAAATTGACATCTCAAGCACCCTGAGTGACCATCATTCATGGAACGTCAAGAGGGTTTGCTTATACATGAACTTTTAAGTTTTACTTCATTGTAAACAAATCAGTCAGTCAATCGGGTTGTTGTATTGTTTGTCGGGATGATGTAGGCGTAAATAAAAGATACGGATTTCAAATATATATTGACTCTTATATTTAATAATGAATAATACTTCTGTTCGTGTTTACATTTGCTTAGAAACTTTAAAGATGAAGAGAGCGAGTTGTCATCTTCAGACTGTGATATCATTAAGTGTTGCCACGCATATATTTCCATCTAGTAGCGACAATTAACGCTAGAGTGCTTTCTAGTAAGGCTAAGAATCCATGAACATAACAACTTTCCCCTTCCAAGAAATGCTTCCAGTAGCACTTCTATAACTTACAGGGCTACTACACTAATTCCAATAATTCAATTTTCAATAACATTGTATCAAGTAGTATTTCTGTCATAATTTAGATATGTATCTTATGCACTAAATTATAATACAACAATAATAATACATAATACATATTTGTTTATATAAGTAGTATGACATGTAAATCGCATATGCAAATGTAAACGCAAAAGGCAAGTTCACCTACTAGGTGAAAATCTATCTGGAGGTCGTCGTGTCCTCGAGCTCTTACGACTGAGTGGTGGTTCGACCTTCATTGGAATAGTCGATGTATCAGTCAATTGACTCGTGTCCGGTAATGTAATCGGTTGGACAGGGTGCTTAGGGCTCCCTGTTTTTATAGTTTGAACATTCTGTTGAGTGTCTTTAAGGAAAGGGAACTGATTATCAACTGGCGGCAAATTGTGGCTTATATCGTATTGTTCCTTAATCTCTGGTAGAGGCAAATCCAAAGCTTCATAGCCCCTAACCTGATCACCAGTCTTACTTAACTGGTCAATGTGCCTTACCCATGTTAGGCCCGTATCGGATAATACTTCGTAATGTAATCTACCTCTACGCTTATGAATCTGTCCGAATGCCCATTTTCTATCACCTGTATATTGTCTAACCGCTACTCTTTCCCCTTCCGAAAATTCCCGAATATGTACGTTTTCGTTAAACAATTCCACAGGTTTTTCTTCGCTTGGCTTCAGAAGTGTAAATCTGGAACGTAAAGGGTACCTGAAAATCAGCTCCGCGGGTGATTTCCCTGTGATTGGATGATTCGTTATTCTATAATGAACTAAGATTTGCAATAAATTGAACTGAATTTCCGATTTAGAGCATTCTACTGCACGAATTTTATTTTTTAATGTTTGCACGTACCGTTCTGCTTGTCCGTTTGTCGCGGGGTGATATGGTCCAGTTCTTTTATGAATAATACCGTTCACTTTTAAGAAATTTTGGAATGTAGAATTCGTAAATTGTGATCCATTGTCTGTACAAATGGTTCGTGGTAACCCAAACATAGAAAAAATTTTTCGAAGTATATCTATGATTTTTTCCGTCGTAATTCTATCCATGATATGTATTTCTGGCCACTTTGAGAATGCATCTATTAGCAGTAAAAAATAGTGCCCTTTAAATGGACCAGCAAAATCTAAATGTACACGTTCGAATGGTGTAGTAGGTTGCATCTAATGATGCGTAGCCACTTTTGGTGGGTTGTTTTTAATCTTGCAGCAATGTATACAGTTTTGCACTACTTCTTCCAAATTTTTGTCTATACCCGACCCCCAGCAAAAACTTCTAGCTAAAGCTTTCATCCGAACTATCCCGAAATGTGTGGCATGTAAGTCTTTTAATAACGTATTGTTGCGAGCGTGGCCTTTGGTTCGTTATTTAAAACACAATATTAAATACTTAATATACAAGTTCTTTATTTTACTCTAATCATACAAAATCCACAAACTTTCAATTAATCAACTCAACTTTAATTATCGCTTAATACTGTACTTTCAATTATCGCAATCTAATTACAACACTTCCGCACGTTATTACTTTCACTTGTTAACACTGCAACGTCTAAGACAAGACTCTTTTTCTGGCTATGACAACTGTTATATTTATACCCTAGAAACTCTCCAGATTATTCTCGAGTGTTCTATTTTCCAGAAGCTTCTTGACTGTTCTATGCATTCTATTCCTGAACCTTCCTGTAGATACCATAATCAATTCTCCGAACCTAAAGTCGTTTACTTCTCCATTGCCACATTGCCAGTAGATGTCACCAGTTGTCTCTTTCTATTGCACATAACACTACCCCCTTCTTAAGTTTGTTCGTCCCGAACAACAGGTGGTCCACGGTCTTGATGCTCGTAGTACTGACACAAGCGGTCCAAATGAACGATTTTTCGTTTGCCTCTTGTACCACGTTGAATCCTGTATACTACGTGATTTATTCTAGTTACTACTGAATACGGCCCCTCCCAGTGTTGTTGTGAATTTGGAGAACGTCCCTTACGTCGGTTCGGGTTGTACAGCCAAACAAGATCACCTTCATTGAATCCTGCTGAATTCGCACGTAAGTCATAGCGGGTCCTCATCCGATTGGCACTTACTGCTAATTTTGTCCTCGTGGCTTCTTGTACATCAGCTCTCCTTTCCAATGGGGCTCTGATATTGCACTTATACATTTCCTTTCTGTTGCTATGTGGCGGCCCTTTGTAAGAAGCACACACAGTGCATCTGCGACACCACTTCTCCACATCCTCCCGCATATGTAACCAATAAAACTTTTCTCGTATTTTAGAAATTGTTTTATTCACTCCCAAATGTTCTCCAGATGTTCCACGATGCATTTTACCTAGAACATCGTTGACCTTTGATGCCGGCAAAACTATTTGCATTCGGAATGATTTACCGTTAGGTGCCTCCCATTTGCGTTTTAAAATACCGCATTCCACATGAAGAGAATTCCATTGAGCCCAGTAGCTTTTCAGATTTTCACTCATCCCTGAAATACCCTTCCATTCTGGTTTTTCTATATCTGCTTTCCAAGCAAGAATATGCGATATGTCCGGATCTTCTCGTTGCGCTGTTCGCAAGTTCTCGATGTCCCAACCTGTTGATGGTTCCACAGTTACCAACTGTATAGTTGCTGTTGTTTCTTTTTCTTCCACCCGGCCGAAATGTTTTTCCATGAATAAGTCCTTTCCTATGTTGCATCTCAAAGCCATAAGGTTGGAGTCTAGTCGCTCCAAGAATAGCTTGCTCTCTAGTTCGCCAACTTGGACATTCTTCTCTTTCTTTCTTTTCTGTTGATTCCCTTCGACGGCGCTTCCTGCAGTCGCTTTGAAGGTGTCCTGATCTATTACAATTCCAGCATCGAAGGACACCACGTGAGGGCGGGCTCTGTGATGATTGCACTCTGTTACAAGTACATTCTTCCACTGAAATTTCTCTTACTCGTACTGCACTCCGTGAAGCTTGTCTGGCAGATTCATACGCTAATGCATAGGCTAGTGCTTCTGCTGTTGATTTCTTTCCTGCTAGCCTTAACGCTTGTTGTAAATTTTGATCTGCAATAGCGTTCACAAATGCCTCCGTTGCCACTTCATTAAGAAAATCCGCATTTACGCTGGAGTATGAAAGATGCGCTAATCTTTCCACATCAGCCTGCAATTGTTGTAGTGATTCGCCATGCTTTTGAATCCTGTTGCGCAACTGTAGGCGATATACTTGCTGCATGTGCTCATCTCCGTAACGTAATTCTATCGCCTGTACTAATGAAGAGTAATCACGTTGATTCTCTATTGGTACAGTTTGTAAGAGTTCTGACGCAGGAGCTCGAAGTGCTAACACCAGAGATATAGCTTTGTCTTCATCATTCCATCCATTTACCTCTGAAGCTGCCTCAAATTGTCTCTTGAAGATATGCCATGAATTTTGTCCATCAAATATTGGAGGTTTCATTCTACCTGCGCCAGATATTTCACCTGCTACGTTTAGAGGCTGACGATGCCTTATTCTTTCCAGATCTGCTTTAACGTTTTCAAGTTGCTCAGTAAATTTTTGTTGTTCCTGCTCGATTTCTTCAATTTTTAAATTTTGTTCGTCTAACGAGTTTTTCAGGAAAGTCTTCTGTTCCCCCAAACGAGTTTCTAGACAATTCTCCAGAGAACTCTTTTGTTCGTCCAAGCGGGTTTCCATAGATTTCTTCTGCTCATCTAACCGGGATTCTAGAGAATTCGTTTGCTCATCTAAGCGGGATTCCAGAGAATTCTTTTGTTCCTCATTGGAATTCTTCTGTTCATCAAAACGGGCTTCCATAGATTTCTTTTGTTCCTCGAGAGAATTCTTTTGTTCCTCGAGAGAATTCTTTTGTTCCTCGAGAGAATTCTTTTGTTCATCAAAACGGCCTTCCATTTTGCTCATTAAAGCACTCAAAAGCTGTTCCATTTTCATTGTAGGCTCTTCTTCAACTTCGGTTTCTTCCAAGTTATCTTCGAAAACAAATGTTTCAGGATTCTTCCCTTCCTCTATCAAAGCTTGTCTGAGTCGCTCGACTAGAACTTTCTTTGCACCTGTCGTTTGTAATGAGCGGTTCCCTAACTCCACTTTCAAATCCTGCGTTCGAAGCTCCTCGAATTTTCTCCCCATTACTTTAGTAATTCACTTTAAATTAAATATAAATTATTTTCCAGAACTTTCAAAATTGAACACAATTTCACAAAATTAATCACACTTTGAATTTTTAAGTCAATTGCCACCACTTTATTTCGCGAATTTATTTCACTCCTGACACCAATTGTTGCGAGCGTGGCTTTTGGTTCGTTATTTAAAACACAATATTAAATACTTAATATACAAGTTCTTTATTTCACTCTAATCATACAAAATCCACAAACTTTCAATTAATCAACTCAACTTTAATTATCGCTTAATACTGTACTTTCAATTATCGCAATCTAATTACAACACTTCCGCACGTTATTACTTTCACTTGTTAACACTGCAACGTCTAAGACAAGACCCTTTTTCTGGCTATGACAACTGTTATATTTATACCCTAGAAACTCTCCAGATTATTCTCGAGTGTTCTATTTTCCAGAAGCTTCTTGACTGTTCTATGCATTCTATTCCTGAACCTTCCTGTAGATACCATAATCAATTCTCCGAACCTAAAGTCGTTTACTTCTCCATTGCCACATTGCCAGTAGATGTCACCAGTTGTCTCTTTCTATTGCACGTAACAGTATGTTGTAGCTTCTGTAGAATTACCACTCTAACTCCCCGCATTATGCAACCGTTCTGCAATGAAAATTCTTCTTGCTTAATACTGAATCGTTTTTTTGCATCTATAATTTTTCCAACTTTTAAGGATTGTAGCAATGGTTTCAACTGAGGGTCAAGCTCTGTTTCAATCATAATATCTCTTGCAGTAACTGGTAATGACTCAATTTGACTTAATTCAAATACGACCGACCCTTCTAACTTAAGATTTTCTTCAATTGCAATTGGAAGTCTAGAGAGAGCATCGGCATTCGCGTGCATAATAATTTACCAACCCCAGAAATGAACGTAACTCCGATATATTCTTGGGATGTGGTGCATTTGTAATTTCTTCCACTTTTGAAGCACTTTTGTGAATACCGTTCCGATCAATGCAAAATCCACAATATTCTACCTTATCTTGAAAAAAAGTAGTCTTATCTGGATTTATTCTTAACCCTGAGTCCAGTAGACATTGAAAAACTTGCTGCAATCGCTGCAAGTGTATTTCTTCCGTAGGTCCGGTAACAAGTACGTCGTCTATGAATACAACTACCCCTTCTATGCCTTCCAAAATGCTTTCTATCTTCCTCTGCCATTTTGCCGGTGCGCAATTTAACCCGAAAAGTAATCTTTTGCACCTGTATAAACCTTTGTGCGTAGATAGCGTAAGTAAAGGTTGATCCGTTTCACGTACTTCCCACTGAAGATACGCCTTCCTCAGATCAATTCTTGAAAATGCCAATCCATTACTTATTTTATGGAAAAGCTCATTAATCGTAGGTAGAGGGTGCTTATCCACCTTCAGATATTTATTAAGGGTTACTTTAAAATCACCACATAACCTAATTTTTCCATTCGATTTCACAATGGGAACTACTGGAGTAGCCCATTCGCTATGATTAACTCTTACTAAAATGTCCTTTTCTACGAGATCCTCTATTTCTTTTTCAATTTTATCTCTTATTGCAAAAGGTACTGGACGTGCTTTAATAAAAACCGGTCTAGCTCCTTCTTATAACTCTAATGTAGCTGGCTCCCCTTTTATTGCTGTCATGCTTTCAGCAAATAAAATCGAGAACTTATTTAGCATTGCATGTAATCGTAGAGGACTATCTGAAGGCAGCACTGCTTTATTTTGCTAATTTTTAAATGGTAGAGAAGAATTTATTACCTGTATATCCGCGCGTTTTCTTACACCTTTGTATACCTCTGTTAATGGTGACCCTTCGAAAACTTTCAACCATTCACGACCAAACAATGGGTGTTTGTCTGTCTCTATCACGTATAGACGAAGACCATTTCTTTTGTTGCCATTCTCTAAAGTCACTGCCACTTCAATATAACCTAGAACTGATAAAAAGTTATTACTGTAAGTACGTAAACGTAAGTTTGTATGTTTATGGATCATTTTAGGAAATTTTTCTTTAAAATCTTTTATGCAAATCAATGACACCGCCGAACCACTATCTAATTCCATTTGAAGTTTGATCTTTTCATTAATAAACACATTTGCTCACAATTTACTTTGATTATGTACATTTCCATGCACTGCATTTAGCGATGTGCTTACAGACAATAGCAAGGTGGGGTCCACCACACCGAAAGCAACTAACAGAACTCTTATTCCCTATATTTGCCATACTGACCTTACTATTTCCTATATGAACCTTACTATTAACTACACGATTACACTTCCCTGTTTTTCTTGTATCTTGCCTTCCGTTCCTGTTGACATCATAGGCGCGATTATTATGTCGATCTACACTGTTGACAGTCTTCACTGCTTCCGTCAGCTGTGCGTAATTTTGTTGTGAAAGCTCTAAACTGGTAGCAGTCTCCATGGCTCGTTCAAATGTCAACTCTTTCGTTTCTATCAGACGATCCTTGATACGTCGATCACGGATACCGCACACTAAATGGTTTCTCAACGCTGTCATCAAATAAGTACCAAAATTGCAATTAACTGCCATTCTACGTAACACTGCAATGTAATCGCGAATTGTTTCACCTTCATGTTGCACCCTGTGGTGAAACTTGTAATACTCTGCAACTTCCAAAGGCTCTGGATTCCGTCGCACAACATATCATAGGAACTTGGCCCCACATAATGTAGCAGGTAGTTAAGCTTCAACGTAGTATTTGCTATCCCAAATATCACGAAGGCACTTTCGAGCCGCTGCAACCAGCGCTCAAATCTACCTTTATTTTCATCAAAAAAATCGATTGCAAACGTAGTGGGTACCGCTGGAATTGCTTGTGTACCACTCGGAGTATCTGACTTACTCATCATGTGCAGCAATGTGGGACAATGTAAGAGAAGTAAATTTCACCGAAATTTGTTTCGAGAAATCAGCAATCATCCGACTAAACCTTCAGCATCCAAATCCAACCTCGTCGCCAATTGTTGTATTGTTTGTCGGGATGATTTAGGCGTAAATAAAAGATACGGATTTCAAATATATATTGACTCTTATATTTAATAATGAATAATACTTCTGTTCGTGTTTACATTTGCTTAGAAACTTTAAAGATGAAGAGAGCGAGTTGTCATCTTCAGACTGTGACATCCTTAAGTGTTGCCACGCATATATTTCCATCTAGTGCTTTCTAGTAAGGCTAAGAATCCATGAACATAACACGGGTTAAGCAGTATTTACTATTGTACGGCATGCACTAACGGATATTTATAGATTTAAATACTTATTTGTAACTTCGTTACAAAATGAACACGGCTGCGAAATATTATCCTCTAAACATTTTATGCAGATAATAAGGAGGAATATAATATAACATATTCTAAGAATTTAATTTTCAGCTCTTTTCTCCCGTGCATTAGGGTCCTGTGCACTAACAAGCATCCACTCTAATACATTATAACTTTTTTGTAGTCCATCAATTAGAGCTTTCTAGTATGCAACTGGCGAGTTGCAATTTATTAGTGATAATTAATTACTATACGTACTTACCATTTCTAAAATAAAATCGCTGCTCGGTGAGTGAATTCCTTAGCAGAATCAAATTTGCAGAAAAGTGACTCACTTACTCACTTTTTGCCAATTTCGACGTAGATGAATCTTGGTACAGGCTTTAGGAGTGAAATTTATTATTTACCTCAGTATGTTGGCAGAACTGTTGCAGCATGCATTAAAATTTGAAATTTTCCAAAACATGCAGCATTGATGCGTCGGTTATCGCTTGCGCCATATGGGCCATTCTACACTATATCGCATGATGCACGCGCATTTCACCCTTTGAAGATGAGAGGCAGTTAGGGGATGAAAGTTTTCTCTCATCACGCGTGCAGTATGCGGTATGGAGTAGGACGGCCCTATGATCCCAAGCTATCAAAATTTGCATCACAGCTGCTGCATGCTAGGCAGACTGTGATTTGGCCTTAAAGGTCGCTACACACGCGCAAGGAAATCTTGCGAATTGTGCATGGCCAAAACCGTAACCCCCGGAATATACAAGCCATGAAAAAAGTCGAAAAGAGAGATCAGCGGGTCAGCAGGCGACATCCGCAGTCTTCTTGCCTTGTCTTACTGCAGGATTTTTTCATATAAAAGCTGCTTGTATTTTGTTCAAACGGTATAATTTCCAGAAATTTGTTTTACATGGTATTTTTGTTTAAACTATTGGAAAGAAAACATATTTGGCTGCAATTTGTTTTAACTTCATTTTGTTGTGGTAGCAACAGTTTTGGGCTTTAGGACCTGTTTAAGATGAAATTTTCGTTTTTCCTCCATGACGAGTATACAAAAAGCAGTGAGAGTGAGCTCTTACTGCATGCTGTATCCGGCACGTTAAAGTTAAAGTTAGTTAGTTAAGTTAAAGCCTAAGCCACTCGGCGAAATGTATTAGTGTGCTGTATTTGTATTTGTTTCGTCATGGCAGTAGTGAAATCGTGAAATTTTGAAGGGGGACATTTTTTATAATCCAAATTGCTAAAATAAGCAAATTTTTAGCGCCCCCTTATCTTCAAATAATATTCCTTGGCGTTGCCTATGATAATTTAAGTGACTTGTCACAATTTAATTATAACCAAACAAACCGGCACTGGGAAATGTTGAATTTTTTGCCATGGCTGTTTATTTTTATAAATATTTTTCTATTAAACTTGCTTGAAAAATCTTTTCCCACGACACAAACTCCGGTTGTTTCTGCAGCACAGCGTAGCGCACTTCAACACCATTATTGGAAGACTCCGGAGTCTCGATGATACAAAATCCCGTTCACAAAACAATATATTGTTATGGAACTATGGTGAGTGATTAACATCGGACGTGAAGTCCAGACTGCCAGCATGAGCTGACAGATCACTCGACGGACAGCGTTGACTGCAGGGCGGCACGCTAGCTCGCCTCAGCTATAGGCGGAGAGTGTGGGGAGGTTCCACGAATAACCTGCCGCTGCCGTCTGCCATAATCAAAAAAAAATTCGTGCCTTTAACCAAAAACGCCGGCACACAATCAGTCCTGAAGGGACTTCTTTATTACTTTCGCTTGTTAACACTGCAACGTCTAAGACAAGACTCTTACTCTGGCGGTGACATCTATTATATTTATACCCTAGAAACTCTCCAGATTATTCTGGAGTGTTCTATTCCAGAACCTTCTTGTCTATTCTATTCATTCTATTCCTGAACATTCTCGAAGATTCCTTCACCGATTCTCCGAACCTGAAGTTGTTTACTCTTCATTGCCAGTAGATGTCACCAGTTGTCTCCCTCTATTGCACGTAACACTGCCCCCTTCTTAAATTTTTTCGTCCCGAACAACAGGTGGTGAACGGTCTTGATGTTCGTAGTATTGACACAAGCGGTCCAAATGAACAATTTTACGCTTGCCTCTTGTGCCACGCTCAATCCTGTATACCACGTCATTAATTCTAGTTACTACTGAATACGGACCCTCCCAGTGTTGTTGTAGTTTTGGAGAACGTCTCTTATGTCGTTTCGGGTTGTACAGCCAAACAAGATCACCTTCGTTAAATCCTGAGGAATTAGCACGTAAGTCATAGCGGGTCTTCATCCGATCAGTATTTGCTGCTAATTTCGTTCCCGTGGCCTCGTGTACTTCAGCTAATTGTTGTTTGAGCTCCGATACGTAGTCTTCTGGTAACGTTTGTTCACCTTTGGGGGTACCAAATTTGAGGTCGCTAGGTAAACGTATCTCCCTTCCGAATATGACCTTAGCTGGTGTTTGTCCGGTAGTGTTATGAATGGCTGATCTATAAGCCAATAGGAATAAAGGAATATGTCGATCCCAATCGCGTTGATGATAGTCAACTACTTTCTTTAGATACTCGATCAATGTTCTGTTGAAGTGTTCTACCATGCCATCAGATTGTGGGTGTAGAGGAGATGTTCTGGTTTTTCTTATTCCCAACATTTTACACATCTCCTGGAAAGTCCGCGATTCGAAGTTCCGTCCTTGGTTCGAATAAAGTTCGTGAGGCACACCAAACCTACTGACCCAATTCGTTATTATTTGTTCTGCAACTGTGGTTGCCTCTTTATTAGGGATTGCATAAGCTTCAAGCCATTTACTGAAATAGCCAATGGCAACTAATATATAACGGTTACCGCCATCCGTTTCTGGAAAAGGTCCAGAGATGTCTACAGCTATCCTTTCAAAGGGGGCTCCGACATTATACTTATGCATTTCTCCTCTCTCCTGGCGTATTCGTCGATATCCAATATTCTATTCATGATTTAAATTAATTATTTACTATGCCGAATATATGGCGTATCGCCTCAATATTCATGAAAGGCAAAGAAATAACAATTACCTGTGGATCTGGCTGAATGCCTCAATCCTTGATTGATATTTGGCTGGAGTGCCTCAATATCTTAATGTAGGGGAGCACCTGGCTAATTGCCGCTGCGCTCTGAAGAATAAGCCCTTGTCTTTACCGTTCTATGGTCAAAACTTTATTCTTCATTTCTTTCTTAATGCTACCTTATTTATAATCGCTAATTATTGCTAAATAAGCTATTTACATTAATTTCTTAAAGCTACATATATTCGATAATTTTCTCACCGTATCATTATGAACATTATGACCTCACGCGAGCAGCGTTTTTTTGTTGCCATTAATAAATTTGGTGCATTGCACATACATAATTTATTTCCGCTTGCGCTGTAATCTGATGCGCTTTTATATTACTTCATTCATAACGAGGTATGAATGATTGACACAAAAGTGATTACATACAAATCTGTATGTATGTCAATTGTATTTTCATTTTTGTTTGTTCGAGTTTTAACTTTTGAAATGAATTACAAACTTTAGTTGTAATCTTGGTATCATATTTCTTTTACGGAGATGTGCATTTGATTTATATGCAATTACATGCTTTAATGATGCATGACTACAGATATGCATTACATCCCCATCCTTAAAAGATTGAAGTAATTCTAATTTCTCTAACGAAAGTAAAATTAAATTATTTGTTAGTTCACATTCGATCACTTTTCTTTCTTCATGGTACTTTGTTACATATTTCCATATCTTATTTATTACTTTTCAATATTTTGCTATGTATATCTATATACGTATCTATAACTATCTAAATTTTATGTTTACATAATTTCAAATTATTATTGTGTACTTTAGTTTCTTTTCCATTTATATCTACATAGCTATTTACATTATCTTGCCTAATTATTCTATATGGTCCTTTATATGGTTGTTGTAATTTTGCTTTATTACCTACTTTTATATATACATAATCATCTATTTTAAAATTAGCTTCATTTACAGTTTTTCGTTTATCTATTCTTTCCTGTTTTTCTTTTAGCAAACATTCTTTTACATTGTTGTGTGCAAATTGCAATTTTATTTTTAACTCATTGATATAATCGTCAATATTATATATTTTTGTATTATTATTTAAAATCTCACATGGTAATGAATTTAACTTTCCAAAAACTAGCTCAAAAGGTGTATAGTTTGTATAGCTGTAAGTATAATAGGGTAATATCTCACTCCAATTTTCTTGCTCGGAAATCGTCATTATATAGTCATTTAAAACTCTATGGTTTCTCTCGATTGAACCTAGGGTCTCATGATGAAATGGGGCTGATGTTGCTTTTTGTATTTTTAAAAGATCACATAGGTTGTTCATTAGCTGATTACGAAATTCTGTACCCATATCGGTTTTGAGTTTTTTAAAACATCCATATTTCAATATGAATTTTTCTACTATTGTTTTCGCCACTGTCCTTGCATGCTTGGTTTCTATTGGGAATGCTTCTACAAACTTAGTTAGCTCACATTGCAGAGTTAGAATATATCTGAATTTTCCAGATGGTCGAAGTGGTCCAACCGTGTCTATTGAGATTCTTCCGAAGGATGAGCTTGGTGTGTCAGTTATTAGATATCTCTCTTTGCTGTGTTTTGTGATTTTTGTTCTTGCACATTCCTTACAATTATTTACGCGTTCTTTTACCATTTTATTTATATTTTTCCAAGTGTATTTTTGTTTTAATCTAGCAATGCATCTTCTTATGCCGCAGTGTCCACTAATTAGTGAGTTATGGTATTCTTCTATCAATCTGTGCATTTCATCTTTTTCTACTATCCTTTTAGGAGGTGTATATAAAATTATATCAACACAATGTTTTGTTTCTTTATGGAATTCCTTCAAAATATTCCTTAATTTTTCGACGTCGATAATATCAAATAATTCATGATTATTCGCTAGCGCTAATTTATTTATATTTGCATTGCTTATTTCGAGTAGTAATTTCCTCAGAACCAATTTTAACTCTGGTAAAGATTTATCATTACACTCTGCAATTATTTTATCTTTCGAGATTTTTATTTCCATCTCTTTGTTTTTTGTTATCATTGTGTGTCTTAAGTTTCGCGCGTTTTTTATCTTTAAATGTTAACTCGAGTTTTTTAATATACCTTATGTCAGATATTGATGTACTGTTCCAAACGTAAAGGTGATCAGTCTTCTTATTCGAATTTAAGGTACTTGCACAGTTCTCACTACTTTTGCCCTCCTTATTATAATCCTGCATATTTTGCTTTTTCTGCATGTTTCTTGTAATTACATTGACATTATTTTTCGGCATCATTGCTGTCAAGTCCTTGGATTCTAGTTTTATTCTTGATAATGCGTCTGCATTGGTGTTCATTTTACCTTGTTTAAAGATAATTTCGAAATCATAATCCATGAGATCAATTCTTATTCTCGTCAATTTTGATGATGGGTTTTTGTGCGTGAATAGGCTTACTAGTGGTCGGTGGTCCGTATACACTATGAATTTTCTTCAAATAAATATGGTCTAAAATGCTGTATTCCCCAGTGGATCGCTAAAAGTTCTTTTTCTATTATTGGCTTATTCAATTCATGTTTATTAAGCGACTTGCTTGCATAGGCTATCGGTTTATCTGGTACAATTTCGCCTTGCGAGAGTATTGAATACTTCACTGAAGTTAGGATAACTTAGTACTGGTGGGGATATTAATTTATACTTTAATAGTTCAAATGATTTCTTGCAATCCTCAGACCAATGAAATATTTTGTTCTTTTTTAGAAGTTCATTTAGTGGTTTTGCAATCTCTGCAAAATTTTGTACAAATCTTCTATAATAGTTGCAGAATGCTACAAATCTTCGCACCTCATCCGAGTTCTCGGGCTCAGGATAATTTTTAATGCTTTCGTATTTCTTTGGGTCAGTTCGTATACCCTCAGGTGTGATTTGGTGGCCAAGGTATGTAACTTCTGGTTTTAAAAAATTACATTTACTCGCATTTAACTTTAAGTTGTATTTCTGCAATCTTTCTAGCACTTTTATTAGATTGTTGTTGTGATCGTCTAAGTTAGAGCCAAATATTATTATATCGTCTACATATAGGAATGCTGTGGCTTCTAGGCCACTTAGTGCTATTGATAGCATTCGTTGGAAGCTATTAGTTGAGATTTTTAACCCAAAAGGTAATCTCGTAAATTTATAGTGTCCTGTGTTTGTTGAAAATGCTGTCAACTGTCTTGATTTTGAATGTAATGGAATTTGATGAAATGAGCTAGTCATATCGAGAGTTGAAAAGTATTTCGCTCGACCTAATTTATCCAATACGTCATCAAGTCTTGTTAAGGGAAATTTATCATTGACAACCTTTTCATTGAGAGATCTAAAATCTACAACCAATCGCCATTTCTTTTGTCCTCCAAGGTATTTCTTAGGTACAATCAGAGCTGGGCACAAGACCGTTAATCCGTTAATCGTTAATTAACGAAGTTAACTTTTCGAGTAACGGATGAACTTTTAAGAAAATTAACGGACTCTTTTAACTTCCGTTAACTTTCCATAAGTCCGTTAACCGTTAATTAGGTACCTACTATCAAAGAAACATATAACATACAGAATAGAATACGCATCAAAAGTAATTGCCCCATTCACAAATTTCTCAAGCAATAGAGCTGGTGCGGACGGCAGAAGGGTCTCGCTCCAATATAAAATCAACGTCGATCCGATGCAGGCAAGCCCACCATTTTTTCTTAGAAATTTACTGGAAATTTCTTCCTTCGAATTTTTATGCATTGGTCGAGGTCGACAGCAACGCCTCACTCCAATATAAAATCAATGTTGCCTCGACCCGATGAAAGAAAGATCACAACTTTTTCTTAGAAATTTACAGAAATTTTTTTGCACAATTTGTTCACTTTGGTGGCCGACTGGAGTTCTTTTCAGATGCAATGTTTGCCGTTGCTGGCCTCCTAAAATGTGTATATATATTCTAAGGAAAATTTCCAGTAAATTTCTAAGAAAAATTTGAGGCCTTCCCTTAATCGGGAAGGAGTGAGCACGTGGCGAGTAACTAAATGTTGTTTGAGCGTGAATGAGTGAAAAAACAGCGACGACATTCTTTTGTTTGATCTATTCATCATTCATCAGTGTTCTGTTCTTGCGGGCGGTGACAATAGAATTGCGTTTGTTTAAAATTTTTGTTTCTTTACTAAGTTCACGTTAAGTGTTAATTTTTGTTAGTGGAAGTTGATTAGGATTGATTGCGGATGAAGGTTTGCGTATGCAAACTACATTATAGAATTATATAATCATGGAATTGGATTCCAGCTCTACTACTGATGAAAATCCGTGGTCGCATTTAAGGGATTACGGTAATTTTGTGTCCAGATCGGGAGAGCAACTACTTTTCGATTGTAAACTGTGCCTGCCCAAAAAATCAAGAATTAAGGCTCACACTTCGAGCTTTAACAATTTGAAATAACACATGAGGAGAGTTCATGAATCGCAGTATGTACAGTTTGAAGAAACAGTCAAGGCAGGGTCCGGTCGAGGAAAGCCAAAAAGGAAAATCAATCTTGTTCATTCCAATATCGACAGCAACGATAGTAGCAGTAATTCGGCTAAAAAAATACGACAGAGAAGCATTGGAGAGTCTTTTGGCATTGCAGCAACTGGTAGCGGTGTATCCCAAGCTACGGTGGACCAATTTGTAGTAAATTTTTTGTTACCAACATGATTCCTTTACATGTCGTCGAAACGAAGTCGTTTGTGACTTTGATAAAAACTTTAAACCCCAGCAAAAGTTCACTATCGAGGAGAACACTGGGCAGACGCATCGTTGATAAGCATATTCGATTAAAGCAACACCTGATTAAGTAGGTATCGCGGAGTGGTCTAACGAATATTAAAGTAGGTATTTTTGAAAAATTATTTCAGTTTACTTGCGAAAATTGATTGGCTGGCAGCAACTGCTGACTGCTGGTCAGCTCACAACAAAAGTTATTTGGGCATGACCGTACACTGGTTAGATCCTGTCACAAGAGCCAGAATGCATGCAGTGTTGGCGTGCATACGTTTAAAAGGTCACCATTCATATGATGTACTGGCACAGGCAATGATCGACATCCATTATGAGTTTCATATAGTAGATAAAAAAATAACCCGGTTAGTTAAAAAGATAAATAATTTGATTCTATTGACTTAATTGTGTTAAAGAAATTTAAAAATTAATATAATAATAATATACAATACATTAAATTTGATCTATATGTATTTTTCACTTATTCTTTCTTATTAAACCTGAAATTCAATTTATCTGCTTTTCATTTAGAACTACCACTGACAATGGCAGTAACTTTGTAAAGGCATTTGTGCAATTTGGTGCGGAAACCGACAAACTTCCAGCCCTGCCATCACATGATATGGACTCAGAGTCCGAACCTGATGATGCTGTTGCCACGCTTTTAAATCAACGCTCTGAAGATGACGAGATAGAATTTATTTTAGTAGAAAACCTGCTTACCATGCCTGAACGTTGCCAGCTCAATGTAGATGATGATAATATAACGGAAAACTTCAATACTTTGCCAGTTCACATGAGATGTGCTGCCCATACATTTAACTTGGTCGCAAGCAAAGATGCAGAAGCTGCTCCACAAATAACTTGTTTTAAAACTCCCTACAGAAATGCTATGGGCAAAGCACGTGCTCTTTGGAATCAGCAATCACGTAGTACGGTGGCAGCAGATAGCATTCACACTGAATTAGGCAGGAGACTGGTTCTTCCAAATACAACGAGGTGGAACTCTACTTATGACGCTATTCTAGTTCTCAACGCAATATTAGAAACCCAAAGACCTGCCCTTCATAGGGTTATGACTCAGCTAAAGGTTCCAACTTTCAATGATCAAGATGTGACTATAATGAAGGAGTATGTGAAGGTAAATTTGATGAAGTAAATGTATATCTTTTTTTTATCTATAAATTTTATAATATGATATGAAAACGAAACTTCTTATCAGGTTATGGCACCGGTTGCTAGCGCCCTTGATCGAATTCAAGGAGAAGCTCAAGCATACCTCGATCACTCCTACCGACAGTTGCAGCAACTGTACTTAAACTAAAATTTATCAAGGCTGAGGGTCTTGTCTATTGCGCAGCTTTAGCCAATGTCTTATTAAAGGGCATAGATCAAAGATTTGGACCTCTTCTGGACGACGAACAATGCCAACTTGCTGCGGCTTTTCACCCAAAGTTCCGGTTCATATGGCTAGAAGTGTATGATAGCAGTCGAGTTGAATTAGTAAAAAAACGCATAGAGAAAAGTGTAGAAGAGGCATTAAGGCAAGAAGCCGCTGACAGTTTAAAGGACCGAGATAGTTTAAGCGGTGGTGGCGGAAGCAGCAACAACGAAGACGGAGAGGAAGATTTTTTTAATTCTGTCACTCACTCAAAAGAGAAGCCTAGGAGCCACAATCTTTAAAAATTAAAGCCCAAAGTCTGGTCAAAATGTGGCTGGACATCAAATCAAAAGACGCATTCATCGATGCAGCATTCCTTGGGGAACAGATTTTAATAAATCTATTTATTAAATATAATACCGGTATACCTTCGAGTGCTGCAGTCGAACGTCTTTTTTCTACGGGAAAAGATATTTGCACACCTAAACGAGCCTCGCTCTCAGACGAAAATTTCAACATGCTGATGTTTATGAAGGGAAATTTGCACCTTATGTCAGAAAGCGAGGAGTAATGATCTCCACTAATTTTTATTTGAATTGGAAATAATTAATGTAACAAACTCAGATTAATATACTGTTTTTTTATTTATCTTCCATGTCCTAACTAAACTTCCCCAAACAAAACATTTTTTTATAAGCAAGGGTATTATTCCCTAGGCTCATGATGCACTAGAATGATCATTGATCCAATTACGTAATTAATTGAATGATCATTGCTTGGTAAAGTAAGCACACAATATCTTGACGGTAATTCGATTTGACAGATAACAATTCTCAATTTTGTAAATTAAAAACTGTGAATTGTAAAGTAATTTTCGAAAAATTGCATCGAGCCTTGTATTGGATATATAATGTGAGAAAGTATTTCAATTATTCGCTTTGGAAAATATTCAAAATTTACCTTGAAAAATATATCAGTATTTTTCACAAATGATATCTGACAATAATATCTTGAAAATCAGCTGATTTTTCCAATAACTTGCAGTTCCTCACCGCTGAAAGCGCACTTATCGACAAATGGAATAGTAAGTAATGCATAATTGCAAACGAATGAGCCAATGTCCAATGTCCTCTTGAAGTTTCTGTACTTGCGTATTTATTTCATCAAGCTGTGAATTTGGCATTCTATAGTTTTTTGTGTAGACGGGTGTTTTATCTATAACCGAAATTCGTTGTTCGTAGAAATTATTGACGGTTAGTGGTTCTCCATCTATATGAAAGACGTTTTCGAACTTCTCACAGATGTTTAGTATTGATTGTTTTGCTTTCGGGCATAAGCTATCTATATTTATCTGTTTTCTAACCTTTTCGAACCTTGAATTATTTGTTTTGGCTTTGTTGTGATAGGCAATATTGCAATTCTTAATAGATTCTATTCCAATATAATAATTTTTGAGTGGTTGCGTGTATATGTGAGCCTTTGTTATAGTAACTTGTTCTTCAGTCGTGTTCAGAACTTTTATGTGTTTTATGCCCTTTGCCGGTATTACCGCATTTGCTACAAAAATTCCTTTTTTTATTTCTTTTCCACAGATCAGACTGTCTTTGTTTATCTTAATATCAATCGGTGTTATTATCTCTGATCTAGGTGGTATCATGATATTATTAACTGTTTTGATGTCCATATTTATTGGTAATGTTATATCCCTCATGTTTGATCTTATAGTTAATGCGCATGTTTCGTAATCTATATTACAATGATACTTAATCAGAAAATCACGCCCTAACACCCCATTCGTGGTTAAGTTTGTTTGCTCATCAATTATATGGAATTTATGTGTTATGATGATATCTTCTATTGACAATTCTAACTCTGTAACTCTGTAGGTAGTTATTGTCTTATTAGTAATTCCATTTATTTCACACGATTCATCTATATCTATTTTTTTATTTTCTACTAGGTTACTTTTTAATATTGATATATCTGCTCCTGTGTCAATTAGGAATGTCATCGGGTAGGTACTTGCTTTCTTTTGTATATATATTTATGTAGTTTGTGTAATTGTTTCCTTGTTTTAGATGTATTATCTTCTTAGTATGTTTCCCCCGGTTCTCTGTTTTACGGGGACAGCTAAGTTTTCCGATTCTCTGTCCCATTTATTATTGTAACCTTTATTATATCTATTATCGCCATTCCTGCTGCTATAGTTTCTCCTATTATTTCCATATCTATTCTTGAAATTGTTATTCTCATTTCTATTAAAGCTGCTAGTGTAATTCTTATTATAGTTCCCATTCTTGTTCATGTAATTGTTTTTATGATATTTGTTGTTGTTGTATCTGTTAGCACCGTTGAAGTTTTGTTTGTAGTGATACATATTTGTCTGTTTTGGACTATCAGTTATTTCTGTAGTGATGGTTATGGCTTCTGATAGTTTGCTTGGCCTTGCTGATATGAGGATGGATTTGTATGGTTCATTAATGCCATTTTTAAATGAACTTAAGCCTAATTGATCATTCATGTTCACGATCAGTGCTCGATTATTTTCTCCTTGTTCCGTTATTTGAATATCGTTTAATGATGCTATTAAAGCTTCTATTCTTGCAGCGAAGGTATTTACACTTTGATTGCCTTGTTGTATCGTTGCTAAATCACTGTGTATTTTCAGTGGATTTTTATTTATTTTGTATGTTTTTTGTAAATTTACTTTAAATTCTGATATTTTTGTTGGTGCGCTTTTCGACAAAAGTCTGTTCTTCACCCTATCAGATAGTTTTACCGTTGTTACAAATCGCAACAGTATACTCTCTTGATCGGTTTTTAGCGATTCTTTATAGAATTCAACTAGACCAAGAAAATTTGATAGTGTCTTAAAATCACCATCAAACTCCGGTATTATTTTTGTTGCAGTCGCAATATCAAATGCTGCCATTGTCTCTTGCGTAATCTCGTCAGAATTTTCCAATGATTCTTTGGGAATGAGATAGACACTTATTTTATTTTTTAATTCCTCAAATTTTCTTTTTGCTTCGTCTAATTTTACTTTATCAGTAATATTTCTTTTTATCTCCAGCCAGACTTCGTTGATTTCGTAATTTTTTATTTCAATGTAATTTGCAGTATATTTCCTACCTGGACTCTTTTTTAAATTTCCTAAGAGTTCTATTAGCAAATCAAATTCCATCAGTGAAACCCTTATTAGTGTATATTACCGCTGACCAACGCTGATACCATAATCGAGAATGTTATATAATGAAAGAAATATTCTGTTCTATTCATTTATTGTCCTAACTAAATTTTTTTTTACATATTTCTTATAACGACTATTCAATTTAAAAATCAATATACTAATTACTATGCCTAAGATTATGTAAACTACTATCTGATTTTCCATCACTTCTTCTGTGTTGCAATTAACAACACCCTGTTGGGATTTTGTATTTCCCATTTCTATTTCTCTTTTTCTTTGCAATCTTTTGAATTTTTTTTAAATCTAAAAATTTAGGATTTTTACGTATCCTGTGAAAATGATCAGTCCTAAACGGTTTTAATGTACTGGAAAGTTCTTCAGAATATGAAATCCTATAAAATTGGTTATAATCATTTTTGCTGTTCGACGAACCGTTCTAGAGATAGGTATATTCAAAAACCCCTTCAAAACTCAAACTTGCGCGGTGACTATACGAAATTACAAACGAGCATTCATCTAGGGTATCATAAGAATTGGTCTTAGACCAATTCCAGCTTTTTTACTTGTTTCTTATAAATTACTGGAAATTTTTCTTCAGAATTCTTATGCATTATTGGTTGCCGAGAACGCCTGAGCCTTGATAGAACATTCTTTTGATTTACGGATGGCTCCAAAAGAAATGAGAGAGATGGGGCAGGAGCATATGGTTCAAGACCTCGGGTCGAAATATATGTAATTGAGCTATAAATTAGGAAAAATATCAAGAGAACCCACAGGAATAAAAATATCTATAATATATTTTTTGACTGCAGAGCTGCATTACTGGCTCTTCAATCAAATAGATTCAACTCCAAATTGATTTGGGACTGCCTGCTGGAGTTCATTTAATTAACGCACTCTAATTTATATGCACTAATACGGATGCCTTTACGCAGCAATATCGCAGACAACGGAATAAGGGTCCAACTAGCCAGGAAAGGATCCGAAATGGTATTCCTACAGCCAATACCCTTCAGTTACGCTGCCTGATGAGAGGGGTTGCGTTTACCTGTGCCCTTTCCGTTACACACGTGAAAAAAATAGTTTTTAAAATTACTTTAGTTCGATTTTTTTTTCTTCTGTTTGCATAAACATCGAACAATATAAATTTACTATTTGCAGACAGTTTTCTCATTGCTGGCACCGTTCTAGACGTTTTTTTTTTTTTTCGTTAAAAACCAACGTCTTGTCGGCCGTACTCTTACATACTTATTCCCTATCACACTCCAATGGATTTGGCTATTGATAATCAACCGAATTTCTGCCTGACAAATTAATTTCATGTATAAAAATTACAGCCATAATAAAAAAATTTTTGTTTATTTATTTTTATCGAAAAAAAGCGTCTGGCACATACTAGCACCAATAAAACTGTCTGGGAATAATGAAATTATATTACTCAATGTTTATATGTTTATAAAAACTAATAAAAAAGATAACAAATCGAACTAAAATCATTTTGAAAACTGTTTTGTTTACCTGTGGAACGGAATAGATACAGGTAAACGCAACCATTCTCACCAAACAGATAGACTGCATGCCTATTGATATGGTGATGGTTGCTAGCTCTCGTACTATGTAAGAATTTTTAATGATCTGCAACTGGCTGCTGCGAAACGAAGCTGTTGGCGTTGGCTGAAAGGAGGCATTGCAAAATTGACGTGATTTTGAAATTAGAATAAAACATTCCTAATGTGAAAATAATTTATTTATTTACCTAAGGTACCTATAATATATATAAGTTACTGAAATAATGTGTCAAATGAAATATGTATTAAATTACATGTGCATTAATTTAAGTAATAATTTGTTGTAGAACAGAAGGAATACAAGATTCAACAAAAAATCTCTTACGAAGTACTTCTCTATATATGTATGCCATAATAAGCAAATTTATTGCGAAAAAAATCTGAAGTTCCTTTGAATTCCTTTATTACATTTTTTCCACATTCCTAGATATTGTTAGATAGGGAAGAAGAAAAAACATTTGTTATCGAATATAATTTAATATCCTCATATTTTACAATTTTTTCTAATAGATGGCGCCATCTGTAAACATGATTTCAGTCATTCGGTCACAATTTCGCCTCTGTTTTCTAATTTGGCACATGTAAGGCCATCTGTCGAGAAGAGGTAACAGATTTGGTAGCATATCTATATGTATAAAATCAATGCTATACACTATCCTTTAAAAAGCGTAAATTTAGACACAACACTTTATTTGAGAAGGTAAAAGCTTTTCCACACAAATGGCGACGCTTTAACTGAAATTGAAGAGCCCACACTTGACAAACATAAGGCTTAAACACAATTCCGACGACAGACGACAAACGACGACGATATATCGCTGTCAAACTTCTAAAAACACAGCATCTTATGCGAATGCACCAAATTGCGACGACCGACGTTGAGCGATCGACGACATTATCGCCGGGATTGATCAGTTTCTAAAGGCTTTAACACAATTGCGACGACAGAGCGGCAGAACGACAGACGACAGCGAAAATTTCGCTGCGAAACAGGCAGTCGAAAGATTTGGAACACAATTGCAACGACAGGCGATGAGCGACGATTGTGAAAGAAGAAGATATTGAAATTTCATTTATTAAATGTTTCGAGCGTTTTAAAAGGAGATTTTTATCAAGAATATTTTATATTATATTGAAAGAAATGCAATGAACCAAAGTGTGGAAAAAAACTGAAAATGCGGAAATTAAGTAAATTAAACTCTTTAAAATATCCATCCAACCCACGTCTTTTTTGTCCACTTATCTTGCCTATCTTGTAAACTATAAATTATTTTATGGATTTCGCATTTCCTCGATCAATTTTTCCTCAAAGCTCATTATTTTAAAATTTCCGCGGCGTGCTACCACCTAAAAAAGACAAAAGTGAGTGCCACAACCATCTCATTCGATTAATTTTGTTGGTAGGACTGCAGCGACGACGGCAAAATTAGAAACTGATCAATCCCGGCGATAATGTCGTCGATCGCTCAACGTCGGACGTCGCAATTTGGTGCATTCGCATAAGATGCTGTGTTTTTAGAAGTTTGACAGCGATATATCGTCGTCGTTTGTCGTCTGTCGTCGGAATTGTATTTAAGCCTTAATTTTGCCGTCGTCGCTGCAGTCCTACCAACAAAATTAACCGAATAAAATGGTTGTGGCATTCACTTTTGTCTTTTTCAGGTGGTAGCACGCCGCGGTAATTTTAAAATAATGAGCTTTGAGGAAAAATTGATCGAGGAAATGCGAAATCCATAACATAATTTATAGTTTACAAGACAGGCAAGACAAGCGGACAAAAAAGACGTGGGTTGGATGGATATTTCAAAAGCGTTTAATTTACTTAATTTCCGCATTTTCAGTTTTTTCCACACTTTGGTTCCTTGCATTTCTTTCAATATAATATAAAATATTCTTGATAAAAATCTCCTTTTAAAACGCTCGAAACATTTAACAAATGAAATTTTAAAATCTTCTTCTTTCTCAATCGTCGCTCATCGCCTGTCGTTGCAATTGAGTTCAAAATTTTTCGACTGCCTGTTTCGCAGCGAATTTTTCGTTGTCGTCTGTCGTTCTATCGCTTTGTCGTCGCAATTGTGTTTAAGCCTTAATGTTTGATAGCCAGAAACCCCAGTGGCGCCATCTATGGGGAAGAGTTCTATACTAAAACTGTGATTTCGAACTTCGATAGAATAACTATACCATGGTACCAGGCACAGTATCATCCGTGTAAACAGCAATGAAGAAAGAATAGCATCTCGATCGGAAAGACTTCAAATTTTGTGTTTGTATTTCCCGCCAAGTGCGCATTTAGAAACTATCAGCGAAGAGTTTTTGAAACAATTTCTTTATGGAGTCGATGTAAAAATATACTACTGAGAAACAATTGTTTAACTACCCGTAAATTCATTGTATTTACTTAAATGTTTTGCTTTTACCCAAATTTTATCTTAGCTGTGTTATTGAGATAGATACACCGATACGGCGATGATCAGATGCTATCCATAAACAGATTACCTTTGGACTTTTTACCGGGTTAAACTTAATTTTGTTCAAGAAAGATTTTTTTTTGGGATTCTCCGGTATATAGCAAAAGCTATATACCGGAGAATCCCAAAAAATTCTTTCTTGAAAAAAAAAAAGCAAAAGCTATATACCGGAGAATCCCAAAAAATTCTTTCTTGAACAAAAGCTATCCATAAAAATGAAGTCGTCAAATTACATTAAAGGCATTGATTGCAGATACGGATTGCTGTTATAGTATTTCATCCACGGACTTCAATATAAATTAGACTGCGGATAGCTCTCAGACACCGTATGCAGAAAACAAGGTATGCCACAAAATGAAACTAATTCTGCCATATTGCACAAAAGCAGTATAGTATTGTTGTTGTTGTGCAGCCAAAAGTGATGCTAGTATAAAATATGCTTATTATGTTGCGAGCGATTAGTACCTACCTACTGCCACAAAGTAAGAAAAATGTTTTCAGAAACGAAATTGTAATATAAAGCAGCTTCTAATGCCTAATCTACAATGCATGGTAAAACCACGTCGTCAAAACCACATGGATTTTTGTGTTTGCTTCGCACTCTTGCCTTTGAAAATTCATGCGTGCAAAAATGTCTCTTTTCTTTCACTCATTTGACGACATGAGCACGAGCTTATGTGTAGTAGTTAATCAGCAAAAACGATGTAGTAATACCTCAGGTGTATTCAGCATAATTTAGAACTATGTAGGGGAATTTAGAACAAGACAGCTGTAAATTGGAACCTGTACTTTCAGTCGTGAATGCAATATTTTATATTATTTGACTTGTCCCAAGCAATTTCTTAGTTTACTAAGTTTACTATAAGTGTTAGTATATACATTATTGAGACCAAATACTTCCTTTGATGTAATTTTGCAATGAAATCGAGGACGCAATTACATTTATGATAATTGACAGGTCAACAGCTATTTAATTTGATAGCTTACCACTACTTACACATTTCGTGTATTTATATGCATTCTTCAGCAAACGATATCGTTTTGACGACGTGGTTTTACCATGTATTGTAGATTGGGCATAATGGGCCACCGGGGCCGGGCCCCACTAAGAAGCTGGAAAAGTGAATAATAAAAGCAACCCTAAAACATTTCAACATTTGAAAATATATTTTCATAAAAATTTTAATTTTGTAAGTCACTATTACAAAACACTTGGCACACAAATCTGAAATTGATGTCGGAGGCAGAACACGAAACGATTGCTAGCTGGTATTGCATTGCATTATGCGAGCTACCAGCAGTCGGAACTCGGAGTCACTGCAACCAAACATTTATTTGCTTCCAAAGCGGAGTATTTTCGGAAAAAATGGTGTACACGACTAACGAAATTAAAACCGATCAATTAAAATTAAAATTGTGTTAATGTGAATAGTTTTTAAATTAAAATGTTATTAAAAGTTATTCGTTTTATTATCAGTGGTGTAGCAATGTATCCCTGAGTATACTATGTAAAAAACAATTTTTGGTGTCTTTTTTCGAAAAATAAACAAAAACACTCGCATAAAAAAACTATGCTTGAAAAAAAAAAAAACAAAACAATACAGTTAAACTCAAAATTTGTGTTGAAATATGGACTTTTCATGCCTTTTTCGTCCATAGCTGAAGAATATTTTAATTACCCTAGTCTTCTTTTTTTATGAGCATTTCAAGAATCCAGTAAAAGTTATTACAATCATTGATCTCCTTTTTTAAACGACTTTAAAAACACTAGGTTATCCGTTCGACTGATTTCTTTTTATGGATGTTACTTCATATTTCAGGTATTTCTAAACCAATTCAATTTAAAAATTTGGTCAAGATCTGATGAAGACGTTCAGACATGGATAATATAACTTCTTAACGGAGAGCAGCATATAAACCTCGATTAATGTAGTTGAAACGTTGTAGATATAATGTTTTTTACACACAGCACAATTAACACGCGAAAACATTAACCCATTACGCCCCAATATTCTCATTTAAGATATTCTACTTTTGAAGGAGATTTCTCGTCTAACAGACTGAAATTTATTGAAAATAATTTCAATAAATTTACAAAATGCATTTTAAGTGCAAAAAAATTATAGAACTTTTCGACCCAGCGATCAGAGAGGTCTCATCGGTATGGTTATCTCTGATCGCCTACCATAGAAGTTCAATGTTGGAGGTCACACCAATTGTATTTTTGTACACGGTGTTTTTTGTACACGGTGTTTTCATAAAAGTAGTAAATACAATTCAAAAATGGACTAAATCGGGGAACCCATTCTTGGCCTTTTCATACGAACATTGTAACTTTTACATATATTGTGAAAACATTTTACATAGGTATACTGTGAAGACCTTTTTATCGTACTGAAAAGTTCTTCATAATATAAAATCCTATAAAATTGGTTACACTTAATCATTTTTACTGTCCAACGAACCTCTCTAGAAATAGACGTGAAAAAACACTTAACCAATCAAATTTGCGTTCCGTACGAAATTACACACACACAGGCATTCATCTAAGGTATCGCAAGAATTGGTCTAAGACCAATTCTAGTTTTTGTCTTTTTTTTGCAACAATCATTATGGAATTTACGGTTTCTATGTCAAGAGAATTTTTGGTTTTAGTTTTAATAAGATTGACCGGGGAAAAACTTCTTTCCAAATTGGCCAATATTTTTTCACCTAGGTCATTTTTACATTAAAAATCCAGTATTCTTCAAATAACAGTAACTTTGGTACAAATTTCTGTATTTGGACAAGATGCCAATATCCGTCCAAGGCATCGATATGATTTCGATCAATAAGGTTTGGTAAAAGTGTGATTAAAGGTATTAAGCTTGGAGTTAAACAAATTGGATCCATTCCTACAACTGCTTTTAGTACTGGATCCTTAAAATTTATACGATGTAATATTTCTTTACATTAGATAATATACAAATCACGGCATTGATTTGTTATTTCTTGTTAATTTTTGTTCTTGAAATAGTTTTTTATGAATTAAAGCCTCCACTTCCATGAAAAATGCTCTACGGATTTGTATTTGAGCGCGATCTTAAGGCAAACTTAACTTTTGTGATTCTATGTTCTTCGAGAGACCGTTTATATTTGCACAACTACTCGCTGCAGCGACAGACAACACACTAGCACACTACACAAGTCAAGCCAGCGAAACGAATGACAATGATACAAATGACTCTTCACATTTGAAGTTACTTTATTCTCTCCTTTTTATACCCTAGATGAAATCATAGGGGTATACTAAGTTTGTCATTCCGTTTGTAACACCTCGAAATAATGATGGTAGAGCAAAATGGATTGGACATCCATTCATAATATTAAAAGTTATTTCGATTTTTGCATGTCCGTCCGTCCGTCTGTCCGTCTGTCCGTCCGTCCGTCCGTCTGTCCGTCCGTCCGTCCGTCTGTCCGCCCGTCCGTCTGTCCGTCTGTGCGCACGATAACTCGAGAACGCGTATACTTAAAGAGCTGACATTTTGTACACGGACTTTAAAAAAAAAAGTAAAATTAAGTTCGAAAATGAGACAAATCGGGCAACTCCCTCGTGGGGTTGCCATATAAAAATTTCGTTTTCCGCTATATATTTGGACACTGCCTGAGAACGCATCGACGTAGAGAGCTGAAATTTCGTACATGATGTTTTTACTACATTAGCAAATAAAATGTCAAAAATGGACTAAATCGGGCAACTCCTTCTTGGTGTTGCCATATAAAAATTTCGGTTTTTTACGTATACTATGAAAACGATCAGTCCAAGACATTTTTATTGTACTAAGAACTTCTGCAGAATACGAAATCCTATAAAATTGGTTATTACCATTTTTTCTGTGCGACAAACTGTTCTAGAAATATATGCGAAAAACAACTTCAAAATCAATACTTGAATAGATCGGTGACCATACGAAATTTAATACGGGCATTCATCTAGGGTATCATAAGAATTGGTCTTATACCAATTCTAGCTTTTTTACTTGTTTCAATAAGAGAATTGCTCTGATATGATTGAACTTAGTATATTACAACGTAGTACCCACTACCAAACCATCCTTTCAGTTCAACCTCTACTATGTACCATGCATAGTTACTCAACTCAGTTCTCAATCCTAGATGAATAAAACTTTTTGAATAAACTTGGTTTGCTAACAAATACAGGAGTTTAAAAAGTCTTAATACTTTTATAATACTTTTATAAAAGGAGTAGTATCGGAGTACGCTATTAGATTTCGGAGTACAAATACTCCGATCGGAGTACAAACGACAGCACTGATGCATACTGTAAGATGATGATGGCAGAAAAAGCGATTTTAATGAGAAAGTTAAGGGAAAGAGAGCGTAAAATTTCTCGTTTTCTTGTGGAAAAGATATTGAGATCTGGGGCCAGCCGTGTCTGGCCCCTGATAGGATTATTGTTCTGTGGTACAGTGTCATATAAAAAAAACTGTACTTGAAAAGTTTATAAAAATTTATAAAATTCTTGTTATATGCTTTTTGAGAAAGATTTGTTTTTGAAGAAACATTTAATCTTCCGGTTTCAAACAGTATTTGATCTGCGAATTTAAAAACGTTTAGAGGAGCATAAAATTGGAAGTACTTCCCATTGTATAAAGCAAATAATTCATTCGTTATTTTTGTGAATTTTGGAAGTTGGATAATGAATTGTGAGTTTCGAAGGAACGAACAATTTGGATTTCCTGTGAATTAATACATTCGTAAATAGTTAGTGCTAGTACTAGTTACGTACGTACATACATATATCGAATTGTGTAAATATTAAGGGTTTAAAAGATTCGTGTTTTGTTTTATTATTTGGACAAATTATTCGCCACGCATGAAGTGCACTGCTTACTAAGAACTAACTTCTCTTTGCTAAAGTTAGAAGAAAAACTAGAGATAAACCGTCTTGGTCCGCATCAGCCGTTGGAATTTAATTTATCTCAGCGGGATGGAAGCAAAACCGACAATTTTCCACCAGCTGGTTCTAAAAAATGCCATGGTTAACAGTAAGTGATAAAGAATGTCTCGTTTTTGTTTTTATTGTTTAATTTTTGGTGGAGAAAATTTATGGGCGAAAGACGGTTGCAAAGATCTGAAAAATTTATCGGAACGAGTCCAAAAACATGAATGCAGCTCTACGCACATGAACAATGCTGTGAAATATAAAACTTTAGATACTATTAAAATATTGGCTCAAATAAGCGAGGGATATAGTTTGTCTATTAAAAGGCATAACGAACTCGTTGATAAGAACAGATATATGTATATAAATAGAATAATTAATTGCATAAAATTCTGTGGTGTTCATGAGCTAGCTCTGCGTGGACATGACGGAGCATATCAATCACACAGCGCGTTTTGATAGTATTTTGGATGAACACCATATCAAAAAATACTTCTAAGACAATACAAAGCGATCTTTTAGACGCGATTAATCAAGTGTACTTAGAAAATCTAGAAACTCAGATAAAAAGTAATAATTTTGTCTCTGTTTCGGCAGACGAAACAACTGATGTTTCCTGTCGTTCACAGTTTGTCATAATTTTACGATTCGTTAATAATTGTGCACCAGTTGAACGATTCTTAACTTTTGTTGATGTGAACAATAAAACTGATTTTGGATTAACTTCTGTTCTTTTAACCGAGCTGACTAAATTTAATCTCAAAGATGAACTTATATTGCAAGCATATGATGGAGCAGCTGTTATGAGTGGTATAAGAGGAGGTATGCAAATTTTAATGAAAGAACTTTTTCCTCCAAAGGATGCAAAATGAGGATCATTGAGATCACAAAAGTATTAGTTTTAGAGTATTAGTTTTGAACACTTGCTGAATGATGAGGAATTTATTTTGCAAACAAGTTTTTCTATAAAGTTTTCAAACACGTACATACACTGTTCAACATAACTCAAGCGCGAGGTACGACAGGTGCTAGTATTATTCGTGCTCTGCAAAATTTTGAAATGGCGATTGCTGACATTAGAAATAATACGCAAAACTTTAGGGTTAATTTGGAAGAACATTGCGATATATTAACCTCAAAAAGACCTAGGCTAGAGCAAGGTATTCCTTTAAAAGTGGAAATGAAGGAGGTATGTGATATCATTATTAAATTATTATTTATTATTAAATTAAAGAACGTTTTGAGAAAAGTGAAATATTTCGGTTATTGTGTTTTATTGATCCGAAAAAATTTAATAACTTCAAAGAAAACTTTCCCGATATACACATAAATCCATTAATAAAAAATTATTCCATCCTTAGCAAGGAAAAACTCAAAAACGAACTACATGTGATATATAATAACAACACATTTAATTGCTTCTCAACTTTGTCGCAATTTATGAAATTTTTCGGAAGTATCGAATTAATTGAAGTTGCTTTAATAACCCTTGTTGCAACTGCTGAAGCAGAGCGATGTTTCAGTACTTTAAAAAGAATAAAGACATTTTCAACAAATACGATGGAACAAGAAAGGTTAAATGAACTTGCGGTGTTATCTATTATTGAAAAATTTGTTACTCAAAAACATATACATATATTCATGTGTATATTATTTTTAATTATTTTATAATTAAAAATAATATAAAGACTTTAGATTTATCGAAAACTGACTAACCGGTGTTTTTTTTTGTTTTTAAAAACGCTTAATGGATTTTTTTAGTTAATGCATGGCTGTTCAATCAATTTTTTTATACCAGTAAATTACAAATGTAAGGACAAGCTTCATATCCCTATGATTTTATCTAGTATATTAAAAAGATATAATAAAACAACAGTGAATTTAATGTATATTTTATGTAGTTCTTTTGGCGAAAATTTTAACACGTTATAATCATAAGCGGTCATTTAAATGGTTATGCCACTTATATCATGTACATATGTAGTTCTAAAGATTTTTTAATATAATGAAAAGTTGTTCGGAATATTAAAATTAATAAGATTCTAATAATAGAAAGATGTGACAGACCATCTAATAAGGCATAATTCTGAAGTAGGATTAAATCTAAATCGCATCGCTTTTGCATTGATACAGAGTTCTGCTAAGTTTCATAAAGTTTAGCTCACCGTAGTTAGGAAACAAGGAGGTATGCGACTGTTTTTCATTTAATCTACTTTATACTCAAATTTTTAAATGGAGATTAAGGAAAAGTTTTTAAAAATAAAGTTTTATCAGTTTTACAAGTACTATCATAGTACGTAGTAAAAAAGGGGATTAGGGCTACAGGCAATGCCCCTTTAAATATAAACGAGTGGAGGCAGTTACCTCTGCAGTCACTTGGAAACACTGTTTTACTTTTATTGTTAATTTTTTTTATTTTTTGCAAAATTATATAATCAACAGTTTTTCAGAATAATTGTTCTAGCACTGCTTTAGATGTGGACATACGAGAAATCGGTACAAACTCTTATCTTTGCTTTATTGCTAAGCTTACACAAAGATAATGTGTCCCCTTCAGAACTTTCCAGTTATACTAACTCGGACTTTGCTAATCTTGTTGAATTAGGTTCCTTGAAACATACAAAATTTTATGAGAATTAGATCGAGATGAATTTGATTAATATAGAGTAAATGATTTACCATGGGAAATTAAATTGGAAATTCTACTAGTAGTTATTAGGTATAATGCATGTGTCGTAGACATTCGACGTAACTCAGCATTTCACGAAAAGTCTAGAAACTTCATGGAAAGTAGGCAAATAATGTAACGGTTTTGACTTAGCCCCTTTTTACATTATGTGTCTGAAATTTTTAGTCATTTCATCAAATGCTAAAAGCGTTTACGCCGATACTGTAATACCACCCTATATAACCAAATACTAGTAGTGGGAGATGGTTGGTGGCGCGTGTATGTATGTGTGTATATGAGTGTGTATTTGGGTCTGTGTGTATGTGTGGTGTGTGGGTATGTGTGTCGCAGGCCTGGGTGCGACCTCCCTCTCCACCAACTACTTCTCCCACTACTAGTATTTGGTTATATAGGGTGGTATTACAGTATCGGCGTAAACGCTTTTAGCATTTAATGAAATGATTAAAAATTTCATACACATAATGTAAAAAGGGGCTAAGTCAAAACCGTTACATTATTTGCCTACTTTCCATGAAGTGTCTAGACTTTTCGCGAAATGCTGAGTTACGTCAAATGTCTACGACATATGCATGGATTGCAGCAACATCGCTCAACTGGCCCTTGGTTAGAGCTTTCAGCTTAATACTTTCTGCAAAACAACAAGCTGGGCCAGCACGCAATACGTACAATTGTGAGCAAGGAACGAAAAATCGTTACTCCTTACAAGTCGCTAAAGGATATAAGTGATGGTTTTTATGATAGTACAATCAATTCAGATACACTTCTGGTATGTGAAAAAATTATTATTTTTTGTTTACATTTACATTTTATATATTTTGTTACATTGGAACTATTTACCTTCGATTCCGCAAAAAAGAAATCTTGCTATTAACTAGTAAGTAGTAGTCTCTAAAATATTTTTTCCAGGCCCCACTTGTTTATTTTATCACGAGTCGCCACTGATATGAAGCATTAAAAAACTTAATGCAATGATATGTTATTAGCTTGATAATTTATACTAGTCTTTCAAGTTAATAACAAGAATCGTAGGTATGCTAAAATGGAAATGTGTTTTATTATATATATGTCGTAGGCATTTAATAAAGTCCGGCATTTAATTAAAAGCCTAGTCATTTAATTAAATGTCGGCATTCAATGAAAATCGTATTGATATCTTTCTTTTACCATTATCTGCCTAGGCATTTACTTAAGTGGGCATTTAATTAAATGCCGACTGGCTCTCCAGGCAAATAATAAAATAAGCAAATATATATCAACGCACGATCCGCAAGCCTTTACGCCGATAGTGTAATACCACCCGATTTAACCAAATACTAGGAGAGGGAGATGTGTGGTGAAGGGGGAGGTCGCACCCAGGCCTGCGAACTATACTCACACACTCCCACACCCGCATACACACACATATACACATACACACACGTACACGCGCCGCGCCGCGCGGCATGGGTTCGACCTCCCCCTTCACCACACATCTCCCTCTCCTAGTATTTGGTTAAATCGGGTGGTATTACACTATCGGCGTAAAGGCTTGCGGATCGTGCGTTGATATATATTTGCTTATTTTATTATTTGCCTGGAGAGCCAGCCGGCATTTAATTAAATGCCGGCTTTTAAGTAAATGCCTAGGCAGATAATGGTAAAAGAAAGATATCAGTACGATTTTCATTGAAAGCCGGCATTTAATTAAATGACTAGCCTTTTAATTAAAAGCCGGATTTTATTAAATGCCTACGACATATACATATATTACAAAAATATTTTAAACATTACTTGGCAACATTTGACATGGACACCCACACCCACAATTTATGTGACAAAATTCAGAGATTCTCGTATTTATATACAAGGTGCTACACCTTGGTACGTTGTGAAATAGTCTTTTTTTTTTACAAAACTAATGTATAATCTATTGTTAAGTGCCACCCTGTGAGAAAAGACGACCAGCGCCACTAGTACTAAAAAGTTGAAATGTATTTAGAAGACGCCCTTTAAAAGAACGTGAAAATGAAACTTAATTTGCACGCACAAACGAATTAGAGTTTAATTTATATTTTTAAACCGACAAAAGTAGATTTCGAGAAATGGGTAAAATCCCAACAACTAATGAGTCAAATCTTAAGCAACCGATAATTGTAGATTGTCTAACTCATAACCTTTCCAATAATAGTCGAATAGGCAGTTAAAAATTTACATTTCAGGATATATGAAAGGAAATATGAAGGTCGTTATTTCGGTCCAATGTATAACATGCAGCTGCACCATGGACAGTGGAGTATTGTACCTTGAACATTTGTAATTTACTAAGAAGAAATGATGGTATATCAACACAGTTAAATTAAATAACACTCTATATTCAACCAAGAATAACAATACTCGCAAAGCAAGTTACAAAAAAAAAAAAACATTGCTATAGATATACATATTTAATTTATTATTTATATGATGGCCGGTCTATGGCTTTTTTTGACATGTCCTAGTACAAAGGTTTGAAGTGTGCAAAAAAAAAAAACAAAACTACCTGTGAAATATTTTAGGACACATAACATGATGCACGATTTATAATAGTAAATATAAACAAGTTTTACTTTAGCTAGAACGCGGAGATATAGGAGAAATGAAACTCTAACACTTACAATTCTTTATCACTGGAAAATATTGACTTTTTTTACGACTTTTCTTTAAAGCGCAATAGCTGCACGTTTATTTCAACAAACTAATTCCCAGAATAAGTGTCATCTGTTGATTAGTAAAATCGGATAAAATTGCATTTATACCTATAGTTGGTAACTACAGTCCGCGTGAAAGATGAAATGACCAAGGTACAGCATCTTTCCCTACATGTAATATTTAATATCATTTCAAATAAAAAACCCAAGGGTGTTTATCAAACTGTATGTAGGGAAGCTGCACACCGGTGAAATTAAATGTATATAAATAATATATGTAGATGTATAAAATTACTAAATAACATCTAATATGTAGGGGCCTATTTTCTCGGAACTATTCGAAGTGATTTTCGAACTCGTAGACTCGTTTGCATTTTCCAGAAATCAAAATCGCGAAAATGAACTTTCGCTTTCGAATTACAAAATCCTTAAAGACTGCTGAAAAGAATATAATATTTATAAATTTAGTGGATAGTGGCTTTATACATATAAATCAATCCCAAAGTGTTGTTGACCCGGAATACTGAACTCATACCGAAAATATTGATGGTAGCTGACCTCGCGTTAAGGTAAGAGAAATCAAGATAAACATTTCCAGGAATTCGAGGATGAAGGATATCGCCGTTATTTTGGAAAAACAAATAATTTCTTTGTCCTGATGCAGACTGTTCACCTATTTATGATTCAGACCACTGTTTAATCACGGCTTAATTTACCACGTCAAGTCTGTTGCGTCCTACTTCTCCACCTACAAGTAGGCTTCTATGGCACAACAAAACTGCTGATTGGGAAACCAATTAATATCTTAGAAAAATTTATTTGGGGGATGTCGATGAATGCAAATTAGAACTTAGTAACGCTCCAATATTCTTGCAACAGATATCGACAACAACAAAATCGCTCTTGGTTTAATGATAGTTGCAACCAAGCTATAAAAGCGAAAGAGCCAGATTTTCGCGCCTATTAATTGCATTCATGTCCAGAATGGAAATAAGTCTACAAGACTACAAGTCCAATCCAGAGAGAAAAACTTCTTTTTGACCAGAATGTTCGAGAAAGAATTCTGGTAAGCCGCATAGGAAGCAAAGGTTTCTGGTCCCTGGTCAAAACCATTAGGAGCAACTTCTGCAATTCCTCTATAACTTCACAACTTAACAACGGTGTAGTGGTTGTTGACTCCCTGGATAAAACTAATATTTTGACTGCTAGATTCACTTCAAATTCTCGTCTTCCAAGAGCCAATACAGATCCGTACGAGAGATATGTTCATTGTTCAAAGTCTTTAAGGGGATCGAAGTTGTTCAGGAAAGAACGGTCCAGCGAAGTCAGTAGTAGCAGCAATCTAGTTATGTGCTTTGCGCGTCCTCAATTATTCAAGCAAAATGATTATCAAATCATTATTGTTGATCAGGCGAAATTTATTTACTCAATTTTGCTGAGCATTCAACATGAAAATGTAAGAATGAAGAAGGTGGGCAATTACACGGAACTAGTCGAGAAACTCTTAACTCGGGATCATCAGCGCCGGAATTTATATCTTTTTTATTCTTTTTTTAATTCTCAAATCAGATTGAGAGCTTTACAAAACTTTAAGAGTTCATAATCTTATGTCCGTTACATATTACTGCTATCTATTATACAGTCGCATGCATGATGTCCTATTGTTTTATTATTACTCTTTTTTCATCCTATAGCTATATATCTTTTCACGTTCGATTTTTCTAATACTATTGTTACTGTTATTGGTCTTATCATATCTTTATTAACAATGATCTTAACTCTTAGCTTGCTTATTTGATTAATTTTCATTGCTTTCGTTTGATTGGTTTAAATTGTAGATTAAGTACATACTTATATGAAATTATAACAGTAGAATTTTTCTAACTCAGAGTTTGACAAATTAATGAAAATTGTATCTCAATTGTGCTCTTAATAAAATATTATTATTATTATTAAATGTCTAATTCTTGATTTTTTAAATTAACTGTTTTAGTTTGTAATTTGTATACTTAATTGTTTATTTTTTATTTATTGTTTATTTATTTATTTATTTTTTATTGTTTATATTTTACTCTCAATAAATTATATATTTCCAATCTTTCTGAAGCGTATCTAATTAAACATTTGGTCCTTCGAGCCGGATAAATTGTGTAAGTAATCAGTGCTATCCTACGTTACATCGTGTGTGTATATATAAAATTTGGAAAAAAAGTAGAATATACTAAAGAAGTGTTTATAAGTGCATAAACAAGTATTGTAAAAACAATTAACGACAGAAATCACATAAAGTAAATCCTCAGAAATCCTGTAAGGACCCTTTCCATAATACCTATTTTAATTAAGTGCGTTGTGTGTTACCGAAAAATACTTTAAGTGTCTCTCGACTCAAGTTATTTATCTTTATCGTACAATACCAATTTGAAACTTGTTCTTAAATTTCGCTCTTCATTATCTTTGACAGAAAAAGAAACAACTCTCGCCGTTCCAAAAATTAGATAAGATACTTCAATAGATTCTCTTCTGAACAGCCAAAAAGCTTTAACCGGACAAATGAATAAATTTATTGCAAATACCAGAAAGGATCTTTTATCGAAACGAACCCGCTGGTACTATATCGGACGAATGAATGGTTGGCATGAGCTATGGCAGAAATTTTCTACAAATGACCGTATTTTATCTGTTGTTTTGAAATGGCGATTGCTGACATTAGAAATAATACGCAAAACTTTAGGGTTAATTTGGAAGAACATTGCGATATATTAACCTCAAAAAGACCTAGGCTAGAGCAAGGTATTCCTTTAAAAGTGGAAATGAAGGAGGTATGTGATATCATTATTAAATTATTATTTATTATTAAATTAAAGAACGTTTTGAGAAAAGTGAAATATTTCGGTTATTGTGTTTTATTGATCCGAAAAAATTTAATAACTTCAAAGAAAACTTTCCCGATATACACATAAATCCATTAATAAAAAATTATTCCATCCTTAGCAAGGAAAAACTCAAAAACGAACTACATGTGATATATAATAACAACACATTTAATTGCTTCTCAACTTTGTCGCAATTTATGAAATTTTTCGGAAGTATCGAATTAATTGAAGTTGCTTTAATAACCCTTGTTGCAACTGCTGAAGCAGAGCGATGTTTCAGTACTTTAAAAAGAATAAAGACATTTTCAACAAATACGATGGAACAAGAAAGGTTAAATGAACTTGCGGTGTTATCTATTATTGAAAAATTTGTTACTCAAAAACATATACATATATTCATGTGTATATTATTTTTAATTATTTTATAATTAAAAATAATATAAAGACTTTAGATTTATCGAAAACTGACTAACCGGTGTTTTTTTTTGTTTTTAAAAACGCTTAATGGATTTTTTTAGTTAATGCATGGCTGTTCAATCAATTTTTTTATACCAGTAAATTACAAATGTAAGGACAAGCTTCATATCCCTATGATTTTATCTAGTATATTAAAAAGATATAATAAAACAACAGTGAATTTAATGTATATTTTATGTAGTTCTTTTGGCGAAAATTTTAACACGTTATAATCATAAGCGGTCATTTAAATGGTTATGCCACTTATATCATGTACATATGTAGTTCTAAAGATTTTTTAATATAATGAAAAGTTGTTCGGAATATTAAAATTAATAAGATTCTAATAATAGAAAGATGTGACAGACCATCTAATAAGGCATAATTCTGAAGTAGGATTAAATCTAAATCGCATCGCTTTTGCATTGATACAGAGTTCTGCTAAGTTTCATAAAGTTTAGCTCACCGTAGTTAGGAAACAAGGAGGTATGCGACTGTTTTTCATTTAATCTACTTTATACTCAAATTTTTAAATGGAGATTAAGGAAAAGTTTTTAAAAATAAAGTTTTATCAGTTTTACAAGTACTATCATAGTACGTAGTAAAAAAGGGGATTAGGGCTACAGGCAATGCCCCTTTAAATATAAACGAGTGGAGGCAGTTACCTCTGCAGTCACTTGGAAACACTGTTTTACTTTTATTGTTAATTTTTTTTATTTTTTGCAAAATTATATAATCAACAGTTTTTCAGAATAATTGTTCTAGCACTGCTTTAGATGTGGACATACGAGAAATCGGTACAAACTCTTATCTTTGCTTTATTGCTAAGCTTACACAAAGATAATGTGTCCCCTTCAGAACTTTCCAGTTATACTAACTCGGACTTTGCTAATCTTGTTGAATTAGGTTCCTTGAAACATACAAAATTTTATGAGAATTAGATCGAGATGAATTTGATTAATATAGAGTAAATGATTTACCATGGGAAATTAAATTGGAAATTCTACTAGTAGTTATTAGGTATAATGCATGTGTCGTAGACATTCGACGTAACTCAGCATTTCACGAAAAGTCTAGAAACTTCATGGAAAGTAGGCAAATAATGTAACGGTTTTGACTTAGCCCCTTTTTACATTATGTGTCTGAAATTTTTAGTCATTTCATCAAATGCTAAAAGCGTTTACGCCGATACTGTAATACCACCCTATATAACCAAATACTAGTAGTGGGAGATGGTTGGTGGCGCGTGTATGTATGTGTGTATATGAGTGTGTATTTGGGTCTGTGTGTATGTGTGGTGTGTGGGTATGTGTGTCGCAGGCCTGGGTGCGACCTCCCTCTCCACCAACTACTTCTCCCACTACTAGTATTTGGTTATATAGGGTGGTATTACAGTATCGGCGTAAACGCTTTTAGCATTTAATGAAATGATTAAAAATTTCATACACATAATGTAAAAAGGGGCTAAGTCAAAACCGTTACATTATTTGCCTACTTTCCATGAAGTGTCTAGACTTTTCGCGAAATGCTGAGTTACGTCAAATGTCTACGACATATGCATGGATTGCAGCAACATCGCTCAACTGGCCCTTGGTTAGAGCTTTCAGCTTAATACTTTCTGCAAAACAACAAGCTGGGCCAGCACGCAATACGTACAATTGTGAGCAAGGAACGAAAAATCGTTACTCCTTACAAGTCGCTAAAGGATATAAGTGATGGTTTTTATGATAGTACAATCAATTCAGATACACTTCTGGTATGTGAAAAAATTATTATTTTTTGTTTACATTTACATTTTATATATTTTGTTACATTGGAACTATTTACCTTCGATTCCGCAAAAAAGAAATCTTGCTATTAACTAGTAAGTAGTAGTCTCTAAAATATTTTTTCCAGGCCCCACTTGTTTATTTTATCACGAGTCGCCACTGATATGAAGCATTAAAAAACTTAATGCAATGATATGTTATTAGCTTGATAATTTATACTAGTCTTTCAAGTTAATAACAAGAATCGTAGGTATGCTAAAATGGAAATGTGTTTTATTATATATATGTCGTAGGCATTTAATAAAGTCCGGCATTTAATTAAAAGCCTAGTCATTTAATTAAATGTCGGCATTCAATGAAAATCGTATTGATATCTTTCTTTTACCATTATCTGCCTAGGCATTTACTTAAGTGGGCATTTAATTAAATGCCGACTGGCTCTCCAGGCAAATAATAAAATAAGCAAATATATATCAACGCACGATCCGCAAGCCTTTACGCCGATAGTGTAATACCACCCGATTTAACCAAATACTAGGAGAGGGAGATGTGTGGTGAAGGGGGAGGTCGCACCCAGGCCTGCGAACTATACTCACACACTCCCACACCCGCATACACACACATATACACATACACACACGTACACGCGCCGCGCCGCGCGGCATGGGTTCGACCTCCCCCTTCACCACACATCTCCCTCTCCTAGTATTTGGTTAAATCGGGTGGTATTACACTATCGGCGTAAAGGCTTGCGGATCGTGCGTTGATATATATTTGCTTATTTTATTATTTGCCTGGAGAGCCAGCCGGCATTTAATTAAATGCCGGCTTTTAAGTAAATGCCTAGGCAGATAATGGTAAAAGAAAGATATCAGTACGATTTTCATTGAAAGCCGGCATTTAATTAAATGACTAGCCTTTTAATTAAAAGCCGGATTTTATTAAATGCCTACGACATATACATATATTACAAAAATATTTTAAACATTACTTGGCAACATTTGACATGGACACCCACACCCACAATTTATGTGACAAAATTCAGAGATTCTCGTATTTATATACAAGGTGCTACACCTTGGTACGTTGTGAAATAGTCTTTTTTTTTTACAAAACTAATGTATAATCTATTGTTAAGTGCCACCCTGTGAGAAAAGACGACCAGCGCCACTAGTACTAAAAAGTTGAAATGTATTTAGAAGACGCCCTTTAAAAGAACGTGAAAATGAAACTTAATTTGCACGCACAAACGAATTAGAGTTTAATTTATATTTTTAAACCGACAAAAGTAGATTTCGAGAAATGGGTAAAATCCCAACAACTAATGAGTCAAATCTTAAGCAACCGATAATTGTAGATTGTCTAACTCATAACCTTTCCAATAATAGTCGAATAGGCAGTTAAAAATTTACATTTCAGGATATATGAAAGGAAATATGAAGGTCGTTATTTCGGTCCAATGTATAACATGCAGCTGCACCATGGACAGTGGAGTATTGTACCTTGAACATTTGTAATTTACTAAGAAGAAATGATGGTATATCAACACAGTTAAATTAAATAACACTCTATATTCAACCAAGAATAACAATACTCGCAAAGCAAGTTACAAAAAAAAAAAAACATTGCTATAGATATACATATTTAATTTATTATTTATATGATGGCCGGTCTATGGCTTTTTTTGACATGTCCTAGTACAAAGGTTTGAAGTGTGCAAAAAAAAAAAACAAAACTACCTGTGAAATATTTTAGGACACATAACATGATGCACGATTTATAATAGTAAATATAAACAAGTTTTACTTTAGCTAGAACGCGGAGATATAGGAGAAATGAAACTCTAACACTTACAATTCTTTATCACTGGAAAATATTGACTTTTTTTACGACTTTTCTTTAAAGCGCAATAGCTGCACGTTTATTTCAACAAACTAATTCCCAGAATAAGTGTCATCTGTTGATTAGTAAAATCGGATAAAATTGCATTTATACCTATAGTTGGTAACTACAGTCCGCGTGAAAGATGAAATGACCAAGGTACAGCATCTTTCCCTACATGTAATATTTAATATCATTTCAAATAAAAAACCCAAGGGTGTTTATCAAACTGTATGTAGGGAAGCTGCACACCGGTGAAATTAAATGTATATAAATAATATATGTAGATGTATAAAATTACTAAATAACATCTAATATGTAGGGGCCTATTTTCTCGGAACTATTCGAAGTGATTTTCGAACTCGTAGACTCGTTTGCATTTTCCAGAAATCAAAATCGCGAAAATGAACTTTCGCTTTCGAATTACAAAATCCTTAAAGACTGCTGAAAAGAATATAATATTTATAAATTTAGTGGATAGTGGCTTTATACATATAAATCAATCCCAAAGTGTTGTTGACCCGGAATACTGAACTCATACCGAAAATATTGATGGTAGCTGACCTCGCGTTAAGGTAAGAGAAATCAAGATAAACATTTCCAGGAATTCGAGGATGAAGGATATCGCCGTTATTTTGGAAAAACAAATAATTTCTTTGTCCTGATGCAGACTGTTCACCTATTTATGATTCAGACCACTGTTTAATCACGGCTTAATTTACCACGTCAAGTCTGTTGCGTCCTACTTCTCCACCTACAAGTAGGCTTCTATGGCACAACAAAACTGCTGATTGGGAAACCAATTAATATCTTAGAAAAATTTATTTGGGGGATGTCGATGAATGCAAATTAGAACTTAGTAACGCTCCAATATTCTTGCAACAGATATCGACAACAACAAAATCGCTCTTGGTTTAATGATAGTTGCAACCAAGCTATAAAAGCGAAAGAGCCAGATTTTCGCGCCTATTAATTGCATTCATGTCCAGAATGGAAATAAGTCTACAAGACTACAAGTCCAATCCAGAGAGAAAAACTTCTTTTTGACCAGAATGTTCGAGAAAGAATTCTGGTAAGCCGCATAGGAAGCAAAGGTTTCTGGTCCCTGGTCAAAACCATTAGGAGCAACTTCTGCAATTCCTCTATAACTTCACAACTTAACAACGGTGTAGTGGTTGTTGACTCCCTGGATAAAACTAATATTTTGACTGCTAGATTCACTTCAAATTCTCGTCTTCCAAGAGCCAATACAGATCCGTACGAGAGATATGTTCATTGTTCAAAGTCTTTAAGGGGATCGAAGTTGTTCAGGAAAGAACGGTCCAGCGAAGTCAGTAGTAGCAGCAATCTAGTTATGTGCTTTGCGCGTCCTCAATTATTCAAGCAAAATGATTATCAAATCATTATTGTTGATCAGGCGAAATTTATTTACTCAATTTTGCTGAGCATTCAACATGAAAATGTAAGAATGAAGAAGGTGGGCAATTACACGGAACTAGTCGAGAAACTCTTAACTCGGGATCATCAGCGCCGGAATTTATATCTTTTTTATTCTTTTTTTAATTCTCAAATCAGATTGAGAGCTTTACAAAACTTTAAGAGTTCATAATCTTATGTCCGTTACATATTACTGCTATCTATTATACAGTCGCATGCATGATGTCCTATTGTTTTATTATTACTCTTTTTTCATCCTATAGCTATATATCTTTTCACGTTCGATTTTTCTAATACTATTGTTACTGTTATTGGTCTTATCATATCTTTATTAACAATGATCTTAACTCTTAGCTTGCTTATTTGATTAATTTTCATTGCTTTCGTTTGATTGGTTTAAATTGTAGATTAAGTACATACTTATATGAAATTATAACAGTAGAATTTTTCTAACTCAGAGTTTGACAAATTAATGAAAATTGTATCTCAATTGTGCTCTTAATAAAATATTATTATTATTATTAAATGTCTAATTCTTGATTTTTTAAATTAACTGTTTTAGTTTGTAATTTGTATACTTAATTGTTTATTTTTTATTTATTGTTTATTTATTTATTTATTTTTTATTGTTTATATTTTACTCTCAATAAATTATATATTTCCAATCTTTCTGAAGCGTATCTAATTAAACATTTGGTCCTTCGAGCCGGATAAATTGTGTAAGTAATCAGTGCTATCCTACGTTACATCGTGTGTGTATATATAAAATTTGGAAAAAAAGTAGAATATACTAAAGAAGTGTTTATAAGTGCATAAACAAGTATTGTAAAAACAATTAACGACAGAAATCACATAAAGTAAATCCTCAGAAATCCTGTAAGGACCCTTTCCATAATACCTATTTTAATTAAGTGCGTTGTGTGTTACCGAAAAATACTTTAAGTGTCTCTCGACTCAAGTTATTTATCTTTATCGTACAATACCAATTTGAAACTTGTTCTTAAATTTCGCTCTTCATTATCTTTGACAGAAAAAGAAACAACTCTCGCCGTTCCAAAAATTAGATAAGATACTTCAATAGATTCTCTTCTGAACAGCCAAAAAGCTTTAACCGGACAAATGAATAAATTTATTGCAAATACCAGAAAGGATCTTTTATCGAAACGAACCCGCTGGTACTATATCGGACGAATGAATGGTTGGCATGAGCTATGGCAGAAATTTTCTACAAATGACCGTATTTTATCTGTTGACGAATTTACCAATTCACCTGGTGGACAAGTTGAGTGCTCTTAAAAACACAGTCTCAGGTGACTAATCAACCTCAAGAGTCTCCTCCACCAACTCATAATACTTCGGGAATCATATTAGCTTCTCCATCAATACAACTAGCCGTAATATAATTACCAACATTTTCCGGAAATTACGCGGATTGGGTGAGTTTTCGAGATTTATTCGTATCTCTTATCGATTCAAACAATTCTCTAGCCAGTGTACAGAAGTTTCACTATCTTAAAGCAAATGTTGTAGAAACTGCGGCTAAAGTCATTAACCAGTTTGACATAACAAACGAAAATTATCAAGCAGCTTGGAGTGCATTAGTGAACAGATATAAATACCAGCGTATCATCAGTAAATGCAATAAAGACAATGATCGACACCACGACAGAATGTTTAGCTTCTTTAGGCAATCTGAAAGTGTCCGCTGAGGAATGGGGCCCGCTTTTAATTCATTTACTTACTCAAAAGCTTCGTACAGAAACACATCTGGGGAGCGCTCAAGAGTTTTCTTGAAACATGATTCCACACACTAAAAGCTCTAAGTGAGGTGCAAACTAGAGAAAGCTCTCAATTGCATAAAAGATCAAAAAAGAATAAAGTTTCGGTTCAAAGCTTCCATGCTGCTCCACTAATATGTAAAATGTGTCGGGAACAACATTCAATTAGAGCGTAGAGCTCCTTAGAACAAAATCCCTCAGAATGTATGCGAATCGCAAAATCAAATGGCTACTACCTAAATTGTTTAGGAGAATATCATTCTGTGAAAAAGTGTCTTAGTAAATCACGATGTACTGAACATCATACATTACTTCATTTTCCGTGCAAGAATAAGGCTTCAGAATTCAAACGCCCAGAAGAATCTCACAATGGAAATAAAGTAACTACGGTTACCAATACTGGCCTTGTCACTAAGATCTCCACTCATTTCATAAATAAAAGTCATTCAATTCTGCTAGCAACAGCGATAGTAGGAATAGAAGCTCCCAGCGAGACTATATATGTACGTGCTGTGATTGACCCTGGCTCCCAAGCAATGTTTCCCACTTCGTCCATAGTACCGCAACTTAATTTACTCTCAACTGCAATTACGGTCACAGGACTAGGATCAAAGGAAGCAGTCAAGGCTGCACATGTATCTAATATAACCTTAACATCATCAAAGTCTTCCAATCGCATTCCAGCAATAGACATCATTTTGAGAACACTTACAGATTTGCTGCTTTCAAAATATTTTCCATACTTATTATTGGAATATTTAGAAGGAATAGAATTAGCAGATCCAAACTTTAATATTCCAGCAAATGTGGATATGATAATAGGGGCTGATATTTATTTGATAATATTATGTAAGATGCTACGGAAGGGTCCTAGAGATACACCAGTGAGACAAAATACCATCTTTGGGAAGCTTATCACCACAACTACTTCTCACAATGACAACAAATCCTTAAAACTACACTCATTCAACCTTACATGTTCCATAGAGCAACAATTAAAGAGGTTTTGGAATTAGAAGAAGTTACATTACCGAAAAAATGCAGCCCCGAAGATGAATGATCACAAGAAGTTTTCAAAAATACTCATTCTCGCAAACCTGACGGATTATATGTGGTTCATCTACCATTCACGAACATTGTCTCTCCACCGAAAATAATAATAAAAGAAGAGGCTCTTCAAATGAATATAACAAAGCATTGGAGGAATACCTTTCTGCTGGGCATATGTTGGAAGTGTCATGGCCCATTACGAAGTCACTTGCTGATACATATTACCTCCCCCATCATGCAGTATTAAAACCATCGAGCATAACAAAAAAACTCAGAGTTGCTTTTGATGCGTTTGTAAATCGTCCAATTGGCTTTCGTTGAATGACAACTTATTAGTTGGTCCTACTTTGCAACAAGATATTACATACGTCATTTTGAGGTGGCGATATCATAGATATGTCTTCACTACCGATATCGAAAAGGTTTATCGACAAATTTGGATCCATTTAGATGACAGTAAATATCATAAAATATTACGGCGAGAATACTCTGACTCCTCTATAAAGGAATATGAATTAAAAACTGTCACCGTCGGTGTCAGTTGTGCACCTTATTTAGTTGTTCGAATATTGCAGCAGCTAGCAGAAGATGAAAGAGATAAATTTCCACTCGGATCAAGGTGCCTGACTTTTACGTTGATGACATTCTTACAGGAGGAAACCCGCTTGAAAAGGTTAAAACTCTTCCATCAGAAATAACAGCCTTATAAGCCAAAGGACAATTTCCTCTGCGGAAATTCTCTTCGAATGATTCAACGATTCTAGCACATGTCCCAGCAAGTAATAAATCTGAAGAAATGTTAAGAATGCAATTCTGCGATGGGAGAATATCCAGAATAAAAAAAGGAGCTTAAATCCTTTCATTTGAACATTATAACCGAGGAAGTCTTAGATAGATTCTCGAACCTCATGCATGCATGTCGCGTCATTGCATACTGTCGAAGATTCGTAAATGTATGTCGTAAAAACAAATGTCATTCTAACAGAATCCTTTCAGTTGATGAAATATATCAGGCGAGGCTTTCATTATTAAGAGTTGCCCATTTAGCAGAATATGCAACAGAGATTGGCTGCCTGAAAGCAAAACAGAAACTTTCTCAAAAGAGCTCATTATTAACTCTAAGTTCATTCCTTGACGAGTAATACCTTTTGACGGTCGGAGGGCATTCAGAACACTCTTTAACTTTTGATGCAAAGCATCCAATAATATTACCACCATCGAACAAATTCAATAAATTGTTAATTGAGGAAATTCTCAAAGACACATCTGATTTTGAATGCTTTGCGGCAAAAATACTGGCTTCCTCGAGCAAAGCGAGTGATGAAAATGAAGATACTTCAATGCACCACTTGTTTTCGGGGGAAAAACCATCAAACAAACACTCTCATGGGTCATCTACCAACCGATCGGGTAACTCCATCTCGGCCATTTACCTGCACGGCTATAGACCTTGCCGGTTTCGTGTTAATAAAAAGTAACATAACCAGAAACGCAACGAAAACATAGGGGTATGTGCCCGTTTTCATATGCTTTGAAACAAAAGCTACTCACTAGGAAATTGTGACTGACCTAACTTTAGAATGTTTTCTTCCGACACATTCTTCGTAAGAGGAGAACTTAGCACAAAGATCTTTATTGATAGCGCCACGAATTTTGTGTGAACAAAAAACACTTTGAAGTAAGACATGAACAAATACATCAAATCCTAACAACATATCGCAGCAGAGTCAAAAATGTCGAAGGGCATTTCATACCTCCACGAGCACCGCACTTCGGCGGGTTGTGGGAAGCAGGCGTCAAATCAATGAAACATTATTTACGACGAATACTGGGGCAGAAACTTCTTACTTTCGAAGAATTAAACACATTATTAGTGCAGATAGAGGCAGTGATGAATTCACGCCAACAGAATACCTGCATCAATTGTACAACGACCCAAATGGAAAGAGACTAAGAAAACAATTGAATCGGGGTATCTTGTCCTTTTGAAAGGCGAGGGGTTGGTAACTAGCGCGAGTAATCGAAACATTTCCCGGAAAAAACAATATAACTAGAGTTGTCAAACTAAAAACATCATATGTAGAATTTAAAAGTTCGATATTTAAAGTATGTCTTCTACCACCAAACAGCGAAAATCCACGTTAGTTTAGAATGAAGACCAGATGGACCCACCTATCATAATAATCATAGTTATATACTAAATTTAGTTAAAAATACAACTTTAAACATACATCTTCTTTTAAATATTTTTAATTTAATAGCACACCATGGCTTGGCTCGATTCTCTTATATTTGCAATGCTATTAAGTCCGATCGTAGTCATCATTATCTACGACTGTGGGCACGAACGTGTGAACGTAACTAAGATCTTGTTGTTAGTGCTCAAGAGTGTGAGGTCAAAGACACTCCTGTTCATCAAGTCGAAGAAGAAATTCAGCTCCTACAGCTGAATGAAGTGGCTCCGATTCACGTTTATCAGTGCAAAATTAACGTTTTACAAACAATTCTCCACTGTGGGATGTTTAATCAACTCTCCGTAGTTGCTGGTATATATCAAAAGAAACGTGCTTACAAATTCATATCAGAAGTATCTACACACTTCAAAATAACCGAGTTCTCGATAACATCAAGTCTAATTCATCTTCATGATTCTCAGAAATGGTAGCATGATCTGTGGATGCAGATAGAAATTGCGAAGGAACTCCATATTCATTCCAACTCGTCGAAAAAGTCGTGGTAATGCAGGCTCTGGAGATTACTACACTGATTATTATTATAACACTATTGTTCGACTGGAGGATAATCACGTAGTGTTTAGAAACAACATTGTATGCATGTCCATACAATAAAGACACATGTATTGACCCAGAATTTTGTATGAGTTTCTGGGATATGATTCTGGGCAGTTGTGAAGGCTTGCAATATGACGTTCAATACCAAGGGCCCGCAATAAAAAGCCAAAATGTCGGAAAGCAAACCAATATCCATACAATTTATGCAGTACATATAGTACAGGATAGATGGTTTTTGCACTAGAAATAACGAAAGCTACCTCAGTATGCCGGTTCAAGGGCTACTAGACTGAACATCCCAGGCTTGATCGTGGAAAAGTCGGTACACGAATACTGGTTCCAAAAGAAATCGATTAGGCCAGAAAATCTAGATTTGTTCACCAACATCAACTCCATTAGTCTATGTCGAACGAGTTATGTGTAAGCACCTGATGCACAAGAGATGTGAATTAGCAAATGAGGCTCTTCAGACACAATTAGCCATGGTGCAATATCACCCTACCGAGTTTGAGCTGATGCGACTTAAGGAGCCATGTTTTACTGCTGTCCCATGAGGTAAACTCATTTATCGTGTCAAATGCCAACCAGTCAAGGCAAGTGTCCGTGACGAGAAATTGGTATAAGAAGTTGGCCAAGGTCGAGTTTGCTGTGAATAACACTGTTAACCGTAGCACGGGGCTTACTCGAAGCCGACTTTTATTTAGTGTGGAGCAAAAGGGAGAGTTTTTTATTGTGTTAGGTGATGTGGAAAAAAAAGAGATTCGTAATCTGTATGAAATAAGGAATAAGGCATTTGATACAATTTTTATAACCAACAATACAACAAAAAATATTACGACCAAAGACATAAGACCCCTCGGAAGTAGGTACTACTTCCTAAGTACCGTGGTACTTATGAAATTTCATTAGTCCTAAAAAATGATGGATATGTAATTAAAGCCATGGATGAATTTCAACTAACAACATTGCTATATAAAGTACTCTGTAGCCCGGCTAACATGAAGCCATATATTGTTTGATATTTTGGGTTTGAACGAAGGGAACAATAAGCTAGAATAGCTTAGCGAAATTTTAGTAATATACTATTTATATTTAGATATGTCTAAAATTGTGATCCTATGATTTATACCCCAATATGTTATAAAAACAGAGCCGATAATGTATATGAATAATAAGTGAAAAACATGTACTGTAATTTATTATGTTCTAGTTGTTATTTCCCTGAAAGTCAATTTTTCATTAATTAATTAATTTTTCGGAAAATTATATTATGTGTGAGTAACTACATGGTCTTGGTGATGATTAAGTGATCTTAGGAATAAATGTCGAAGAAGAAGAAGCAAAGATTATCGGTAGTGTCAAGCTCGTATCATTTTATTTTTATCAATTTCCATTGCAATTTTTCATTACTCTGTATATTTTTTAACTCGTCTTGTTCGTATATTTACGTACTCGTTCTGGTATTTGGATTTATTCCAATCTGTTTGAATGAAATCCTGCTATTTGTATCCGGTCTGCTTCGTGGGAGAGCATTGCAATTTCAACTGATATTTTGCATCCGATGGATCATCTCGCCATTTTTCTTGTGTGGCTCTGTTTGGATAGTTACTTCTATTGAAGACTACAATTTTGCAGCGTCGCGGTTACCGTGGAAAAACCAGCAAATTCGTTGACTAGCGTTTTTGCCAACCTGCAGTCCTTCTTGACTGGATCATGCTAGCAACAAGTAATTTATCTGTACAACAACAAACAACAAGTAATTCATCTGTACAATTTTCCGTTGTAGTCTTTCAATTAGCATAATAAGTAAGCTCGTGGAAGATTTCAGTAATATATTTAATTATATCTAATAGTTGTCATTAACTGGAAAGTGGGGTTATTTTATGCAAAACTCCACTGCTCTACCTGAGACTCACACACAGGGCACCTTTTCGAGCAGTCGGATTGTCAAGTCATTTTATACTTTATAATCGTTATTACACTTCATTACCTTGGTTCTTGTATACACTAGTCGCAATGGCGCCTAAATGTATGCTATGAGAAACCTTTTTCAACAAGAAAAATATTGGTTTTCAATGCGCTGACTGCCAGAAACAATTTCACGCTTCTTGCTGTAAACTATTCAGGGACTTAATCTCAAGTATTGCGCGATTTCGCTTTCTAAATTACGGCATTGCTAATGGAAACAACTCATTTTCTGTATGTGGATCAGACTCTGAAGATACTAATTCTTCAGAATTTTTGGCAGCGGTGCAGCGCATGACTAAGGAAATCGATTTTATTAAATTGAGGCAAGATGAATTCAATCGATCAGGGAATACTTTAATTCAAGGTTTTGATGAAATCAAGAAAATTGCTGCTACTGTCGAAGAGCATAAAATGCGTATAAAGAAGCTTGAATTTGAAAAGTCCCAAATGAGTAACGATATGGAACGGATTAAGGATCGTATTCGATTGCTTGAGCAAAGATCTCTAGCTTCATTTCTTGAAATTACAAATATACCACAGCAACGCGACGAGATTCTCATGGCTACTATTCGTAAGATCCACGACCATTTTAAACAACCTTTGGAAGATAGTGATATCATCAAGGCGTATCGTGGTAATGGATAGCGTAAAGACAATAACTTGAATAATCCTATTATAGTAAAATATATAACTATAAATATATCTGGATAAAGAATTCCAATATCTATCTTAAAAAGGATGATAACTCCCACCCAGTAATTATTAAAAATGATCAATCTCAATCTTCTTTTTAATAGGAAAACTTCGTTCCTTCTAAATGATAATTAATGTTTACTACGAGAATGTCAGAGGGCTTAGAACCAAAACCGCTGAGTTTCACTTATCGTTATTATCCAATGATTATGATATTGTATGCCTTACTGAAACTTTTTTGCAAACTTATGTCACTAGTACTGATATTTTTGATGTTCGATACATGGTGTATAGAAAGGACAGGAACTTAGAAGTATCTGGTATGAGGGATGGTGGAGGTTGTCTTATCGCTGTAAATAAATCCCTTAGCTCTTTCTGTTTACATTACCAAGACATCTCAGATGAAGTTCTGTGCGTTGCCGTTAAACTACAAAACCTTACTTTATATGTGTGTTGTATTTACATACCCCCAAATAGCACTTTCGAGTCTTATAATTCCATCTTTTCTAGAGTTAGTTAGATAATTCTACAGTTACCCAAAAGTTCCCGCGTTATATTCTTAGGGGATTTCAATATCCCTTATATTTCCTGGTTCTTAGACGGTACTGAAAATTGTATGATGTCTTCAGGTGTTTTTAGTGAGGCAGCCCATTCAATGATCAATATGTCTCTATCCCTCCTAAACCAGTTTAATTGTTTAAAAAATTTTAATGACAGGATTCTTGACTTAGTTTGGACTGATATCAATATGAATAACATTTGCATATCGTCTTCCCTTTCTCCACTCTCACGGATAGATCTTCATCATCCTCCATTAGACATTACCTTGAATATTTCTTTACCTAAGCTTTCTCGTAATGAACTCGTAAAAAAAAAGGAACTTTAAGTTGGGGGATTATGTTAGCTTGAATAATTACCATAGCGGTATTGATTTTTCCACAGTTATTACTTCCGATCCGTTACAGTCGTTTGAAAATTTGTATGAGATTGCAAACACTGGTATTTGTGAATATATACCATTGACTAAAAAGAAAATTAGACATTTTCCGTCTTGGTACAGTCATCAGCTTATCAAAGTTCTTCAATTTAAAGAGAGATATCGTCGTATATATAAAGCCAACCAGAACCAGGAACACTACAAAACTTTCTCATATCTTATTAATTTGTCTAAACTTTTAATTAGCCAATGTTTTAAGAAATACGTAGAGGCAACCTCAACTTTCTCTTCGAGATAATCCTAAAGCTTTTTGGGCCTTTAATAAATAATTCAGAAGTTCGAATACTCCTCACAAAGAGATTATCTTTAAAGAAGTTGCCTCTTCATCTCCCAGACAAATTTGCGACAACAATTTCGCTAATATTAATTTGAGTTTCATCTCTCCAGATGACATAATTAAAATATTGGATGAGCTTAATTGCAACAAAAATCCTGGACCAGATGGCATACCTAACCTTTTTTACTATAAATGTTCTACTAGCCTTGCGAAACCGTTAAGTACTTTATTTAATTTATCAATAGTCAAAAAGGTTTTTCCACCAACATTAAAACGCGTTTTCGTCACCCCAGTCCTTAAAGGAGGCGATTCTAGATTTGTAACTAACTATCGTCCAATATCCATTTCCAATGCGCTAGATTTAATTTTCGAAAGAGTTATGTATAATCAGCTTCTTCACCAAACTGTCAAACTCGCAACATGGATTCCTCCCTAGACGCTTGACGGTTACAAATTTGGCTCTTTTTACTAATACCATTGCTTCTGCTCTTGACGAAAATAAACAGGTACATTCCATAAACACTGACTTTGCCAAGGCTTTCGATAAGATTCGCCATAGTAAATGTCTTATAAAAATGTCAAAAATTGGTTTTGATATGGACGCTGTTTAGGCCACACATACATAATGATGGTCCCTCTTTGTAAAGTCCATCCACATTTTTAATCCTTCCCACGATGAAATATTTTCTCCTATAGAAAAGGGAAAAAAGGAAACACAAAGAACTAAACTCTAAATGAAATTGACAAAAAAACTACTTATCTAATAGTTAAGAACCTCCTTTCGTTCATCCAGCGATGTCCAAGCATTCCAATAAATACGTGTAATACCTGAAACGTATAAGAATATTATTATTCATAACTAAATTGTACAAAACTTTCAACTTACCTCAAAAATATACCACCATCTCGTATATTTACAATTTCTCAATGACATTACGTCAGTCAGCTGTCTAAGGTGCATTCAGATAATGCATCAATCGTTGCTAGGGCAACACCGAAAGGCGAGAACTCATAACTGGATGCGGCGGCTATATAAAGCCGACGAGCCGCAGCAGAAAATCATTCTTGGTTCAGAGCTCATCTGATTCGGAGAATAATCCGATTAACAAGAATATTATTCCCAACCTCCAAAATAGAAGAATAATTCTATATTTCAGAGAATAATCTGAAATTCCTATCATTTCCAATATCCGTCCCACACCTAAGCAGAAGAATAATTCTGCCGCAGAGAATAATCTGCAATCTCCTGCCCACACCTAAGCAGAAGAATAATTCTGCCGCAGAGAATAATCTGCAATTTCCTGCCCACACCTAAGCAGAAGAATAATTCTGCCGCAGAGAATAATCTGCAGTCTTCTTCTTTCTACTAGCATCTTGTTGCCCACGTATAAGCAGAAGAATAATTCTGCCGCAGAGAATAATCTGCAATCTTCTTCTTTTTACTAGCATCTTGTTGCTCACGTATAAGCAGAAGAATAATTCTGCCGCAGAGAATAATCTGCAATCTTCTTCTTTTTACTAGCATCTTGTTGCTCACGTATAAGCAGAAGAATAATTCTGTCGCAGAGAATAATCTGCAATCTTCTTCTTTTTACTAGCATCTTGTTGCTCACGTATAAGCAGAAGAACAATTCTGTCGCAGAGAATAATCTGCAATCTTCTTCCTTTTTATTGTAGCATTTACTGCCAAAAATAGCACTCTTAAATTTATATAAGAATACTTTTCGCATAGACGAATTAATTCTTCTTCTTCTTTTTCCTAGGAGGCAAACTACGCGAATCTTTGGATTTTCACTAGATTTTAAGTTGTTTTGAATTAAATTGAATTTTATAGTTTGTAGGTTAGTTTGTAGTTCTCAATTATGAAATTATGAAATGAATTTGTGATATTAGTGTAAGCAAACGAATTTATAATACTTGAAGTATTTTATTAATAAAGAATTTTATATTTGAATTTTAAAACTGAGTTGTCCATTAAAAACCGGCACTCCCTCCCACGAACGAGACTAGCTCTCACAGACGCTGTTCTTGTTTTTCAATCATACTTAAGAGAAAGGACGGGCATGGTTGTTTTGAACGGTTCTTAATCCAATTGTTTTGAACAAACATCAGGTGTTCCTCAGGGTACTATTCTTGGCCCTTTTATCTTCCTGATATACATCAATTATTTATCACGTGAGATAACTTCGGACACTTTACTGTACGCCGACAACGCTAATATTTTTAGAGTTATTTCGGACATTCATGAGAGCCTCCAAGACGATATTGCAAGGCTCGGAAACTGGTGCAAAAATAATTATTTGGAGCTAAATATTAATAAATGTAAGAGCATAACTTTCTCAAGAAAGCGTGACGCTATCTCATTCCAGTACAAAATTAACAATTTGCCTTTAACTCATGTCAAAGAAATTAAAGTTTTGGGTATTATTTTTGATGACAAGCCTCTTTTTGCTACTCACTTAAACCTTATTACTGCTAAAGCATATCGTCTTCTGGGTTTCATTTTTCGAGTATGTATATCATTTAAATCAAATTTTACTTTTATTTGTCTATACGTTTCATTGGTGAGAAGCACTCTAGAGTACGCATGCCAAATTTGGAACCAGTTTTACTCTTGCTACAGTAATCAACTTGAATCTGTCCAGAGGAAATTCACAAGAATACAACTGTGTAAACTGGAATATAGTGAAATAGAGTACAATGCTAGATTAGTTAGATTTAACATTCTATCCTTAGAACATCATCGCTCTTATCTTGATACAGTTTTCTTACACAAAATTCTGAATGGCGTTATACACTGTGCTGATTTGCTTTCCAAAATTGGCATTAATATTCCTTCCAGATACGCAAGACAATACAGTCTATTCAGATTACTATTCTCTAGAACTAACCTATGGGGAAAGTCTCCGCTATAACGAATTCAGAAGACTTACAATGTCAAATTCAGTAATATTGATATTTTCAGCTCGGGCCATCTGACATTTAAAAGATTAATCCTAAACGAGATTGGACATTGATCATAAAGTTAATTATACTATTTTTAATGTATTAGCTTTTTTTATTTTTTTTTTATTTATTGCTTGGTTTGCTCCTTGCTTTTTTTTCCTTGTTGCATTCCTTTTTGTTTTTTGCTTTGCTTTGCCCATTTTTCTTTTTTCTCAACTTTTTTCTTTAATTTTTTACCATTTTTATCTTCACTATTTTTTTTGCTTTGCATCTTATTTTACTTTATATTTTATTTTCCTTATTTTTTATCTTTTACTCTTTGTTTGTTTTTGCTATTTAAATTTTGTATTTAGAATAATATCTCTGAACTGCTGAATTTTTGTCATAATTTTTTTTTATTTTGTTTCTAACAATTGTATATTTTTTTAGATTAATTTACTATTATTATTACTTATTATTTTTATTTAGAATTTGTTGTTCTTATCTCTTTTTTTGTATTTTTGTTTTTTGCAATGCTTCTTACTCATTGTTTCATTTGAACTTGTTTTTGCTTCTCTTCTTTTTATTTTTAGTTTTTTTATTTTATCTAGTTAACTGTTAAGGTAGTATCTTAATTGGACTAATCTGTGTACTATCTTATTAACTAAATCAATATAAATAAATAAATAAATATCGTTTACTAGGCAAGAAATTGTAAAGATTTTACTATATTTTTGATATTTTTTTCGGTATTGCTTTAGCATACTGTTCAGCAGATTCTGTATTAGAATATCCCATTAGCATAAATGAAATCAATTTTATACTTATTGAACATTCGTTTTGAATAGCTTGACATTTTAAATGTTAATGGCAATGGATATAATAGGGGCGATTATATGTCAGGATGTTCGATTTGTAGGCGCAAATTTAATCTGATTGTACACAAATGTTCTATTTGTATATGTGCTGCATTGCTTATCGTCTAAAGGTTGCATCCAATGCCTTCAAAGTGTGGTCACTCTTCAAGTGTAGTTAGTAATTAAATGAGTTTGAAACTAATCGGCTGTGTTATTATTTACTGCCGTTCGTGCCGTTGTTGTTTTTTTTAACCATTCTTTTGTCTACAGAATGCATTACAAAAAATATTGGAAAACATAAAAGTAACATGAGAAAAAATACATAACAAAATATTAAGAAATACTCGTAGTAACAACAAAGAAATGCATATGCGCATTATGTTGCATCACGCTATATTCATCGTCCATGCTATATGTAGGTTAACAAGAAGGTATATATAGAATACAAGATATTCCCACTACGAACCACGTTCCGCCATTAGCGACGAATTATCGTGAAAATGTATACGAAAACATGGTACAGAGAACACAACACTCTCACTCTCCTCTCTCTGTCTTTCCTATAAAAATTTATATACATTAGTCACAGAATGACATCATAGGCTAACAGCTGCAATGTGTCAACATTTTAATGGGAATAGCTTGTCTTCTACATATATACCTTGGCTTACTAAAGTTTATTATACCCTAGATGAAATCTAAAGGGTATACTTAGTTTGTCATTCCGTTTATAGCACCTCGAAATAATGATGGTAGAACAAAATGAATTGGACACCCACCTACAATACAGTTATTTTAATTTTTACATGTCCGTCCATCCATCCGTCCGTCTGTCCGTCCGTCTGTGCGCACGATAACTCGAGAACCCGTTAGAAAGTTGAAATTTTGTACAAGAACTTTAAAGAAAAAAGTAAAATTAAGTTCGAAAATGAGACAAAAATACTTCAATGTTTTGGTCCTAGTTTGTCTTCAAGATTATTTCCTTGGTTTTCATATAGTAATCATCTCGAAGAATGATAACTCCAGTATTGTTTAACAACAGTTTTCTTTTTGAGGCTTTACAGATAATTGGTTTCAACATTAGATCTACCCGCGTACTAATTTTTGAGACAATGCGTTATAATGCATTCGCACGAACTCTCACATTTTCAGTTTTATGCAAAAAATTACATGAATTTTGCATACTGCTCTTGCATGAATTAACCCGAAGTTTTTAGCATTGCACCATTTCTTAAGAAAAACTGACAGTTGTTATAAGAAAAGTTCTCCTTATTTTTGTAATTTTGCAATTTTTTTAAAAATTTTTACACAAAAATATGAAATAAATGAAAAGTAGACACAACTTTTGAAAACAAAACTTATTACTGCTTGTTTTGTAGGTATAAATTAAAATTTTTAAAAATCAGGTGAATTTTGATTTGGGATAGCCGGCTTGGCGCTGCCACATTTGTAAACACACTGAATTGCGTATGGCCTTCGCTGTAGAATTTGTACTGAATTCAGCATGCGATACATTGTCTTCCTGGCTTACTTCCATTTCTATAGCCTCTCCACTAAAATCTAAATCAGATTCAAATGAAAGGCAAGAACGATGTAGGTAATTGCGGCAGCTTCATTATATTATAATTCTGAACCATTATAATTCTAAAGCCATTCGATGAGGTTTTAAAACCTAAGAATGGCCAACAAACCGATCCTTCAGCAAAGATCAGTAATATCTTCAACGACTACACTAAGTAAAATACCTAAAATTAGAATAAGCTGAAAACAGGGAGGGAGCCGAGTGAGTCTGCCGTTAGGTTGTTTCCTACCTTTCCATGAGCTGTATTTTGATCTAATGCTATATAACCTTACCTCTGCAATCGCCGGCGATTTTACATATTTAAAAATCGAATTTGATATCTTCGTTGAAGATGATTTTATATTCGCTGCTACAGATTAGGTTAAGACTATTTATCCTTCTTGTTGACTCAACAGTGGAATCTTCAATTAGATCTATTTACATAATTGAATCCAAGAAATCTTTGTTTTCTTCTAATGTATTTTGAAGGGCTTCATAGATTTAATTTCGGGAACTCAATAAAATAAATAAATTATTGAAGTAAAATATCATCTGTAGATATTTTCCTTGATTATGCCAAATTTAAAATCCTAGCCAATTATTTAGCTGAGATACTTGAAGCAGACTTAATGCGTTAAGCAAAGGATGCCCGGAGTCCTTCTTTAGTAAAACTCTTGACGGTAACAAAAGTCCTTTGTTGGATGTTTAAAAAAAAATTTAGAATCCTTTACTCTTTCCAATTGACTTAACGTCATGTACATACATACATGAGTATATACGTAGTTCTTACCTGAAAATATTTCATTAGTTTTACCGCCCCATTATAAGTTGAGAAACTTTTTCATGTTGCATTTTGAAGTGTTTTCTGTACTCTTCAGTGCTTCCATCAAAAGGAGTCAATGAATGAAATTTTTTTTTTATTCTAAGGGTTTCCCCGTTTTACTCTTTCATTTTAAAACTTAAGTGTATTTCAAGCAAAGCAGGGTGACTTCGGGGCAATCCATACAGGCATGTGTGCCCTTCAAAATCAAAAGTGAATTTTGATTTGCTATATAAAAGGTGTTCAGTGTTCATAGTAAATAGGTACTCGATTTATATTGTCGGGGATATGTTTCATTTGAATCAAGCTGTACCTATTTAGATTATATAGAAGGTGTTTTTGGCTACTGGCAAATCATAGCATACAGAATACCAAATCCGTCAGAAGGTGTGAGAGCTAATTAATAAAGAGTGAAACATAATATTTCTGTAAAAATTCACTAGTAGAAAATATAATAAGTGCTCCATTTGTTGAATTGCGTATTTTTTAAGGACCCACCCCAGATAGGTACTCCAACACCAAACCAATCTGATGGATATAGTTCAAATGGATAACTTAGCATACTCCTTTTTCAATTGAAAGCTGCATGTAGTCTTAAATTAGTTCATTTCCAATTTAGTATGGGGATGTCATCAGCAAAAGTGAAAGGGTTTCCAGAGCGGAGTTTGTCTTTCAGGATGAATTACTCATATACGAATTAAGTAAAATTATAATGTTAGGAAAAAAGTAAGTAAAAAAGCTAGAATTGGTCTAAGACCAATTCTTATGATACCCTAGCCTAGATCAATGCTCGTATGTAATTTCGTATGGTAAGTTTGATTTTTGAAGTGGTTTTTCGCATATATTTCTAGAATGGTTCGTCGGACAGTAAAAATTATTATAACCAATTTCATATCTTGAAGAACTTTTGAGAACAAAGAAAACGTCTAGGACTATCGTTTTTACAGTATACGAAAAAAACCTAAATTTTTATATGGCAACAATAAGAGGAGTTGCCCGATTTAGTCTATTTTTGAAACTCTACTTACTATTACTATTACTATGAAAACACCATGTACAAAATTTGAGCTCTCCACGTCGACGCGTTTTCAGGCAGTGTGCAAATATCTAGTGAAAACGAAATTTTTGTATGGCAGCCCTACGAAGGAGTTGCCCGACTCGTCCTATTTTCGAACTTAAATTTGCATTATTTTTAAAAAATCTGTGTACAAAATTTCAGTTCTCCACATTGACGCGTTGTCAGGCGCTGTCCAAATATATAGTAAAAAACGAAATTTTTGTATGGCAACACTACAAACGAGTTGCCCGATTTGGCCCATTTTGTTTTTTGTTTTTTTTTTAAATCCATGTAAAAACTTCAGTCCTCTAAGTGTACGCTTTCTCGAGTTATCGAGCGGACGGATGGACGGACAGACGGACATGCAAAAATCAAAATAAATATTAATATTGCGCAAGTGTCCAATCCATTTTGCTCTACCAGAATTATTTATAGGCGCTACGAACGGAATGACATACTTAGTATACCCGAAAAATTTCATCTAGGGTATAATAAAAATTAAACCCAATAAAATATTGGAGAAGAAATTAGTATTTTATTTATAGCTTCCGTACCTACACGAATGAATCAAAACTACGAATGTATTCTCTATGCTAGTTTTATAGATATGTTTGCAATTGGGCACGGAACATTCAACGTGACCATGATATTCATATTATAAGATAAGCGAATGTAATTATGCTGACAGAAATGAACGAAGGAATGAATATTTTTATATTGGAAGATTTTATGTGAAAAGAATGAATTATATTTACGAGAAAGCAAAATTTATATGAAAATGCTGTCGATATAATCGGATGTGGCGGGTTTCGTACATAATACGTGCTTATGTTATTCAAGTATTTGATGGAAATCTGGCTGAAATATATACATCTTCGTAGACGCCCACTTTTATTACAAATGTATACACAATGATGCTTACAAGAATATGCAAATAAAAATGGGCCTTGGCAGGTATTACTTGCCAACCTCCTTACCTTTAACGCATATATATAACAGGTAACTGGTAGATAATCAAAGGTATATCTAGAGGGTTTTTCCGGAACGTGACTCCTGGGTCATCCGGGGACATGTCAGAACAATGTCAAAAAGCTGTTAGCTCCGAAGTGCCAGGTTCGTGTTTTTGCGCAAAGGAAGCAATAAACGTCAAAAGTACCAATCACAAACTTTTTCTTAACATCTTCTTCTTTCTCTGACATTTCAAAACAATAACCGCGGTATTCCTAGTCAAGAGCAGTGCTCCTGCTAAAGTTAACGCGGGGTTAACCCAAGTAGCAAACAAAAACAGAAAGTGACAGCTTCGAATGTCACGAGTGCCACGACTCTGGAAAATCGAACACCAAAGCAAAAACAAAAACACCCTTATTTTAAAACATTGGGGGGGGGGGGGCGGTTGTCGAGAACTTTAAAAAAGTCTCCATTGCGCGTTTAAAAACTTATTTTATTTCACTATGGACGATAGCATTTTTCTTTTTCAGATTGGCAACTCTTCCTGGGTAAATTCACGACCGAACCCAACTGGTAATCGTACATGAAAGACTATCGTCTATAAAAAGTAGTAGAGCTCGGGGTTCGATGTTTTCTTTCTTCGAAGTTTAAGTACTTGCTTTTTCTTACAATTGCAGACGATATTCCAATGACTTCCTATTGGGATAGGAGTAGCTCTACATTAATTGTCATGGGAATGATACAACCAACGGAAATGACTGTTTTGGACTTTTTCCCAAAATAAAAGAGAAAAGTTTTAGTAAAACCAAAAAGTTTATTCTTTATAATTAATAACATAAAATCCAAACAAAATTAGCAAGATAAAATTGAGTTGAATGAAATGAATGTGAAAATAAAAATAGACATACACTACTTCCGAAGAATCGAAGTACAGAAAAGGACAAGCGACATAAATAAGTACGCAAATAAACATATTTGTGTTCGCAGAATCGATCAGGTCGTTTCTGATGCTAATATTAATCAGTATCACGTCCCTGGTTACAGATTCTTGCCTCTTTGCTCTCAGCATAGAGGGATCGCAATATATATTCGGAATGATGTGGCCTTTACCATTCTTCAAGATTTTGGTTCTGCCAATCCAGAGTTTAATTACATCCGGATTAGGTTCAAAATACACAAGCATAATCTACTTATGTTTCCTTTATCGCAGCCCAAATATGTCTGATGACGACACGGTATCCGTATTTGACAATATCTCCAACAATATTGATCATTTGCTTTCTGTCTCCCCCTTTTCTGAAATCCTACTGGCCGGCGATTTTAATGTCCATAACATACCGTGTCTCAGACATTCTTCTACCACAAGTTCTGCGGGCCGTTTCGTTGAACTCTTCAGTGATTCTTTTAATTTGCAGCAACTACTGGATGCACCAACGTGAATTCCTGATGCAGCTGGAGATAGAGCTAATTTACTGTTTAATCACGGCTCAATTTGCCACCTCAAACCTGTGCCGCCCTCTTTCTCCACTCCACCTACAAGTAGGCATCTTGGCACTATAAGAATGCTGATTGGAAAAGTCTGAATCAGTATCTTAGAGAAATTGATTGGTCGGTCTGTTTTGTTTCGAGGGATGTTGATGAATGCACATTAGAATTTAGTAACATTCTGAGTCTTGACATGCGTGAATGCATACCGTATTCTTACAGCAGATCTAAGCAATAGCACAATTGCTCTTGGTTTAACAATAAGTGCAATCAAACTATAAAAGCGAAAGAGTCTGCTTTTCGTGCCTATCAATTGCATCCATGTCCGGAACTGAAACAACTCTACAAGACTGCGCGGAGCACCTGCAAGTCCATTATTCAGAGAGAAAAATTTTTTTTTTACCAGAATATTAGACAACGAATCTTGGCAAGCCACATAGGTAGCAAAGGTTTTTGGTCCCTGGTCAAAATAATCAAGAACAACTTCACCAGTTCCTCTATACCTTCCCTACTTAATAATGGTGAAGTGATTGTTGACTCCCTGGATAAAGCTAATATTTTAGCGGCTAGATTCGCTTCAAATTCTCGTCTTTCACCCACTTCACAAACACCTGTTTTGAATCTCCCATGTGAATACGTACAAGAGCCAGTGCACATCCGTACGAGAGATATGTCTTAAAAGGATTAACGTCTCCAAAGCCGCAGGCCCTGATGGTTTTTCGTCCCCTATAAATTAAAAGCTGTGGCTCAGTGGCTCATCCTTGGCAAAACCTCTGCGTAAACTATTCTACTTGTATTATTCGACAGGAAAATTTCCAATTGCTTGAAAGCTAGCCAACGTAAAGCCTATTTCCAAAAAAGGAGAGGGTAGCGATCCCTCAAATTATCGACCAATTGCAATCACTTCGATTCTTTCAAAGGTTTTTGAATCTATCATTAATTCCAAATTAATGAAGTATCTCGAAACTAATCATCTCATCAACGATCGCCAATATGGCTTCCGAACTGGACGCTCATATAGAGAGTTGCTGACTTATCTTGCGGAACGTTGGAACCGTAGTCATCACAATTTTGGTGAGTCCAAAATCGGTGCCCTAGATATTGCAAGGCCTTTGATAGAGTCTGGCATCCAGCCCTTTTAGCTAAACTTAAAGCACTTGGTCTCGACAAATACGTGTTGTATTAGATGACGTCACATCTGAACCTCATCCCATAAATGCCGGAGCGCCTGAAAGCTCGGTTATCTCTCCAGCTCCTTTTTTAATTTTCATTAATGATCTGCTTTCCCTTACTTTCAATCCCATCCATAGTTTCGCTGATGACAGTACCCTTGATTTCACTTATACGTTGGACACTCTTGCGGACTCCAGGGGAAATGCCGCATGTGTTAAATGAGATTGCATAATTAGCTCATTGAATAACGATCTTAACAGCATCCTCGCTTGGGGCAAAGCAAATCGCGTCGAATTCAATGCATCTAAGACCCAAAGCTATCTCATCTAATTAAAACAAGACCATAACTTAAGGACTACATTAAGGATACATCCGACTACATTAAGGATAATATTTAATTAAATTTTAGATGTAAATGTATCTACACGTTACGGGAAGCTCTGGATAAATCACATGATTGGATGTTATTTAACCATAATAAGGTAAAACTCCATAAGTATAACCTTGCAGACTCAAGCAAGAACATACAAATATTCTGATGACATGTTGAGTTTATGAATATTCAGACCTTGCTCTTGTAAGGTTAGCAAAACGTTCGCCAGCCATCATCCATAGCAACGTTGTATCTAAAATTTCAGTTAAAATTATTATATTGTAATAGTAATAAAAATCTTAAAAAAAATTGTTAAATTGTTAAAATGTAACTAACTTAAGGATCCTCAGAAAGTAACGATCGGGCCCATGGGAAAATAGCCTTTTCCGTCCATAGTTAGTTTTCTTTACCTGACGGGGATATAAAACAAAGGTTGAGACGGATCGTTACTTTCAGTTCGGAAAGTTGTTAAATAAATAGTGCGAATTATTTAATAAATAATGTGTGGATGGTTAGTTTTTTTTCTTTCTCTTCTCTCTGCAAGATAATCAAGGCATTAAGTCAGGTCAGTGCTTTCAGTTTTTATTTTCTTGTTCAAAAATATGAACAAACAACGGGACTAGGACATTGTGGGCACAAAAGGTCAACCTGAATAGAAAATGATCGAGCTTTTGTTTCTTTTGACTTACTTTCAATAACGAAGACTAGTAATGGAAAACGCGAAACGGTTATGAGAAATTAAAAATACATGTAGCAGAGCCATTGGCTTTAACGTTGTTTTTTTTTTAAATAAAAATAAAAGGGAAAGGCAAATAAATAGCCACCTCTGGCCCTGACAGCTTAATTTAGGCTGAACTCAGTACCTGACACGAAAGGTTGCCGTAGCAGCAATTGTTTATTATTCAAAGCAAAATAGCAGGAAATAAAATAAATTAAATGTAATTAATTCTGAACTGAATCACATTGGCTGAGGTATTGAGGTTGTTACAGCAAAAGCTTCCATTTCCCCTTTGCAGCACGAAATTGCTGATACACTAGAACACGAATATTTAAATAAAAGTATATAAGTACATGGTTGTCGCAGCAATCCGCCATTTGCAGTAATTTGTCAGGGTTGTTGAAGAAGTAATCTGTTCTTTGATTTCCATAATCCCACGTTAAAACCAGACGCTTGACCACAAAGCACTGAGCGGGAAGGTCATAATGTCATAAGGTCAAACCGGCATTTGCGGTGCAGTTGTCAACATCCATAGACTGGAACATTCCATTCAAACTGCAAAGTCGATCCACTCTGCAGTCGGCATCCTTATTTTATGGTCACTGTCTATTAGCGAACGTTGCAATTTCCCATTTCTTAATAGAATAGCATCCAAGTTGAAGTTTTCTGAGCCATAACCAGCCCAGCTGATCTCCTCGAAAGTGACAGTTCCAAGTTTTGTTGCTGAAGTATATTCCGAATTTGGTTACCGACCACACTTCTTGTTGCAATACTATTCTAACTAAAGCTTGGCAATATTCGGTTTTACGAAACGTTCCGCTCGGGATTAATAAATCAAGGAAATTTTATAACAATGTCCAAATAGTAGTAAACGTTTTAAAGGGTGCTCTAACGGTGATATACAGAATCACAATATTTGTGCATAATGAAATAGCAAATCGCTCAGTCCATTGTTATAAGTCAGTGATCTCTTATAAGAAAAATAATATTCATATGAATAAACTAAACCTAATACTTGCTACCGGTATAGCAATGTTTGTAGATCCCATAGAAGCATTTTTTTAATTGCCTCCCTTACGCATAGAACTATTTCTTATTGCGTGTAGCGGCGAGTATAGTGGCGAACGAGCAACAGAGATGTGTGACGTCTTAGGTAGATTTCAATGCCATACATTTTATTGCTATACTTTTCAATGCATGTTGTTTGATTGATTTGTTTTTAATTGTTTTGTTCAGATGGAGGTGATTTTATATTTCCTTCTCTTTGATAGGTTACAGCGAAAGACAAATAAAAAGGCTTTAGGGAAAATATTGTTTAATGAAAATATTTTGAAGAAATTTTTTATCGTAATATTTTATTTCCTTTCATTTTGATTTGTTTTAATTAATTAAATCGGAAAACCTAAGGGAAGCAATGCTTCCCTTGCTTCCAAAGATGCCCCACGCCACTGTTCTGAATACATGAATTAAAACTCCAATGTGTTGCTTCACATATCGTTAAGCATTTATGAATGCATAATTTAAAACACCATTTATTCGTGAATTATTCGTGACGTGTTACGATTTTGCGCCACATTTTAATTCTGCCATTTTTCTTTTGCTCTGATCCAGGTTAAAAGTATTCTGCTTGGATGAGAGTTCTTGAAAATACATTCCTAATCATTGTCACCATGGATCGTTTTCATGGCAGCAAAATTGTAGGTAAATGTATACTTTAACATATTTATAACAGTGAAGTTTAGTTTAGTTATCTACATTGAAGATTAGAGTCATATTTTGGAGACCTCAGGTAAGAATAACAACGGAAATTATGAAGAAACTCCCACCAAAGTATTACTTTCATTCCACTTTTTATTAGAGAATCAACTAAACCATTAGTTTTAGAAGCAGACAGTAAGAAAATATTGTGCTTCTTGGCAAGAGGATGATGAATTAAAGCCATAGTTATTCAAGAATGAAAAAAAAACGACAGCGATTTGTAATTGCTTCCTGCATTTTGCAAAATATGCGATGTTCCATTGAAAATCATAGGAGACTAAAGATACCTTAAAGCTCATTCAAACACCGATAAGTATATATATTAAAAATATTAGAGCCCTGAAATGTCAACCAGGCGTTTCTAATCATTGAATAAATAACTAATAAGGAAGCGGGGTATCGTGCGAATACAGTGTACGTGTTTAAGCATTTCAATGACAGTGTGACCTATGGTCGAGGGGGGGGGGGAATGATAAGAGGGCCTAGTGGCTATTTTGTGTCAGTTCAACATTCTGACATTTCATATTATTTCAAAATAAGTTTCGGATTTCAATTCGCGATATTGGGAAAAATAATTAATTAAACGTGATTTTTATGAACAGTAGTGTGAAATAAGTGCGGAATATTTCTTTTGTGAACGACATTTTGTGCAATAGAGACTCCGGAGTCCTAAATTAACATAATGAAGTGCGCTGTGCTGTGCTGCAGGAACGAACAGAGTTATTGTCGTGGGAAAGCATTCTTCAAGTAAGCTTAATAGCTTTACTTATTAATTATATTGTTTTAAACAAAATAAAAGTGCAATATTTATAAAAATAAACAGCCATGGCAAAAAATTTAACATTTTACCAATGCCGGTTTGTTTGTTTACAATTGAATTGTCATTGGTGGCTAAATTATGCCAGTCATACAAAGGCAACGCCAAGAAATATTATCTGAAAATAAGGGGGAGCTAAAAATTTGTTTATTTTACATAGAAATTTGGATTATGAAAAATGTGCCCTTTCAGAATGTCAGAATTTAATTACTGCTATGACGAAACGAATACAAACAGAGCACACTAATACATTTCGCCGAGATGCTTATGTTTTCACCCGATATGCCGTTTCCTTATTAGTTATTTATTCAATGTTTCTAATTTATTTGAAAATTTCACCGGTGTCAAGGAAATTGTCACGACAGCGGAAATCAAACTTTCAGCCTTCTGTGTCCAAAAGTAACATCTACCGAAATAGCGGGCTAATTAAAATAACATCTCTTATTGGAAAACCCTTTATATAGTTAAAAACGAAATTTATGGCAAGCCTACGAAGGAATTGCTCAATTGGTCCCATTTTCGAACTTAAATTTTCCTTTTTTTTTTTTTTTGTAAAGGCCCACGTACTAAATTTCAGTTCTTTACCTCGACGCGTGAGGCAGTGTCTAAGTAGATAATGAAAAACTAAAGTTTTGTATTTCAAGAGCAAGAAAAGGTTTCCGGACTTGCTCCACTTTTGGACCTGTATTTTGTATTTGCAATTTTTATGAAAACGCAATGTACAAAATATGACCTACCTACGTCGACGCCTTCTCAGGCAGCTTCCAAGTATATAATGAAAACTCATAATTTTGTATGGCAACATCAAGAAGGGGTTGCCGGTTTTAGACCATTTTTGTAATTTTATTTACTATTACTATGAAAACATCATGTACCAAATTTTAGCTCTCTACGTCGACGCATTCTCAGACAGTGCCAATAGATAAAAACGAAAGTTTTGTATGGCAACACCAATAAGGGGTTGCCGATTCCAATTTTCCTTTCCCTAAAATTCTTATTCGGACGATTAGAAACGTTAGAAAAACAAGTAAAAAAGCTAGAATTGGTCTAAGACAAATTTTTATGATACCCTAGATGTATGCCCTTATGAAATTTCGTATTGTCACCCTTCTGTGCAATTTTATTTTTGAAGTGGTTTTTCGCATATATTTCTAGAACGGTTTGTCGGACAGAAAAAATGATTATAACCAATTTTATAGGATTTCGTATTCTGAAGAAGTTTTTAGTACAATAAAAATGTCTTGGACTGATCGTTTTCACAGTATACGTAAAAAACCTAAATTTTTATATTGCAACACCAAGAAGGAGTTGCCTGATATGGTCCATTTTTGAAATTTTATTTGCTACTATAATGAAAACATTATGTACCAAATTTCAGCTTTCTATATCGGTGGGCATTCCTCTCTTAGGGGCCACCTTCACAGGATGAGACTTGCTAATGATCCTATATGCAGGGGTTGCGGAGAGGAGTCCAAAACAGTGACCCACTTTCTATGTCACTGCCCGGCACTCTCAGGAATACGTTACAGAATTCTTGGTTCACACTTTCTGGAAGTGTTACACGATGCCGGCAAGGAGGGCTGGGAACCAATACTGAAGTCTATAAGAGCGTCTGGTTGCGACCTATGAGCGATCGCTCATGGGTCTAGAGGGTGAACAATGGGCCTTGACTTGGCCTTCATTCGGGGGACCTGAAAAGGTCCCGAACCTCTTAAATCAATCAATCGATGGGTTCTCAGGCAGTGTCCAAATATATAGTGGAAAACGAAAGTTTTGTATGGCAACCCCACGAAGGAGTTGCCTGATTTATCTCATTTTCGACTTTAATTTTACTTTTTTTTTATTGAGTCCGTGTACAAAATTTCAGCTCGAGTTATCGTGCGCACAGACGGACTGACGGACGGATATACGGACGGACAGACAGACGGACGGAAAGACGGACGCACGAGCATACAAAAATCAAAATAACTTTTAATATTATGCGATTTTGCTCTCCCATATTATTTCTAGGTGTTACAAACGGAATGACAAACTTAGTATACCCTATAGATTTCATCTAGGATATAAAAATTAGCCAATTCACTCCAGCCATTATCAAGTGATGCGATTACCATCGAACACACTAATGGCGTGAAAAAAAAACTCCAAAAATATATGCGAAATATAGCTGCGGAAAAAGCGTCCCGAGAAAGTTTTCTGAATCGGTAAAAATATACACAACCCGATAGTACACGGCGAGACGTTTAGTTTGATATTATAACATGCGACATTGGAACTACGCTCACCCGCCGGGGTTCCTACCCCCTACCCTTAAAGAATTCAGACAAAAAATTTCTTCTACGAATTGTAGTTGGTAATGAGCTGAGGCGAATAGTGATCGGACATAACCCTACCGAGTTAGAGCCGATCTAAAGTTCGAAAAATCTGGTACAGCTCGAATAAAAAAGAGGGAAATGCTAAAAAGTGAGTATTGGGATGGCTATTAATAGCTATTTAAGCCTTCAAGTATAGGAGTGTAGATATTCAAACTTCTTCTCAGGATCTAAGGAACTCGATTCGGTACTAGATTTTCCCAAATGTATTAAATCAAACTTTTACCCCCTCCCCCAGCTTTCCCCCGCTACGTAGAAATAAATATTGTTAACAAAAAGTGATCAGAGTGTCATAATGAATCGTTTAAGACATCTCTCATGTCTAGAGGTGTCGGGCCTAAAATGGATATTCCCCTTTTACTGTGTTTTCATAGTAAATGGACTAAATCGGGTAACCCCTTCTTGGTGTTGCCATATAAAGTTTTTGTTTTTTTACGTATATTGTTAAAATTATCAGTTCTAGACGTTTTTATTGTACAGAAAAGTTCTTCAGAATATGAAATCCTATGAAATCGTTTATAATCATTTTAACCATCCGACGAACTGTTCTAGAAATATGCGAAAAATCAATTCAGAAATCAAACTTTCACAAACAAGTGACCATACGAAATCACATACGGACATTCAGCTAGGGTATCGTAAGAATTCGTATTACACCAATTCTTTTTTTTTTTTATTATTTGTATGGATTTCATTTCTTGCACATTCATTAGTTTCTTTTATGATACTTTCAATCAATTCATACGTAAGAAGTAGTTTAAAGTAATCTAGTGGTTTCATTACTCCAGCAGAAGTTCGTCGTTGCTCAAGTCTGGGATGTAGTAGTCCAAATGTAAATCTGTTGGGAATAGTATCCCGTTTCATAGCATCTTCCCATTCTTCACTTTATTCCCCATCATCAAATACTTTCACTTTCAAGAACATGTAATGGTGCACATCGTTTCCGCATTTAACTACTTCATACTAACAAATTATAATATTTTTAGATTTCCGGTAAAGTAATCAATAAAAAATCTGGGCATATTGCTGTTCGACAAATTGTACGTATTTTTGAAAAAAAAAAGGAACTCTAGTATATTATGTATATTTCATTGACATGGTAATCAAAAAGATATATAAAATAGGTTAGTATCGGTTCGATGAAAGTAAACTGCCCAACTGTATTCTTCAACTTCTATTAAAGCACTTGAAGATACATAAAAAATGATTCCGAGTTAAAATTGATGTGCTATTTTTTTCTTCCGTTTATTATACCGAAAGTCACTAAAATCAATCCAACAGCATGGGTGTTTTATTTCATTACAACTCTGCTTTTTCCATTAAGCCAAGAAATGTTGTTGTATGATCGGGTTGGTTAACTTTAGTATCTTCTAATATGACATTGAAAAGTTTGTATTGCGCTGGTCTTATATCATTATTATTTCTGCAGCTATTTTCATAACGTATTCGAGTGAAACAATCTTATAACACAGAGCTTCTTGATGAAAAATACGATGGTACTAATTAGATTCGGAAATTATATATATATTTCTTTGTAGAAGACAATAAATTCGTTGATTTTACCCATTATTTCTGCTGTCCGCATATAAAAAATGAATTTAAATAATTGAAGCTATACATAATTTATGAAATTTGAATTGGTTTTGTTCTACTGAAGCTCACGAACCGACATTGGGTTTAAGTGATTTTATAGAAGGTATAATTCTTCGAATTTATTCGTATGCCTGTGGGAGGCTTCTTACCTAGCCCTGCAATTATATACATTTTTCCAATAAGATTTTACTGTTTTATTAGAAATATTTCTATTTAAGTACTCTACGCTTATACAATATATTTCTCTGAATATTTTCACTACAGGCGTACGCCATACGGTGTCTTGTCATAGCATACATAAATTTATACGTGGTCTATCATTCCCGGATTCAAGCAGGTATATGGTAGGGTGGCGTCAATATTTTTTCTGGTTAGAAATGAGGTTGAAGTATCTGTCAATGACCTTTCTTTAACTAACACAATTAAACAAAATCAAAAATTCATGTCTACATATCTAAAGGCTGGTCATATCGACCTTGATCGAAATTGTCGATATCAAAACAATCGTAAAATTAAAATAAATTTTAGAAAAAAGAAAAAAAACTATAATAAAAGGCATTATGCAAATTACATTAAAGTTTAAAAGATTGTAAAACTGTCAAATTTGTTGTATTCTCATGGACCTCTTTTTTAAGATTTGTGTTCCATGTTTGCATTTATGGCTTCATCCATCTTAATCGTTATATAAAGAAAATTCTTAACTTGTGATCAGTAGAATTTTTACGACTTTTTCTTTTATTTGGCTCTTATAAACAGTCACAACTTTGACAGGTCACAAAAATCATAAGCTGTGACATGTATTTCACTCTTCGTTTTATTATGGTTAGTCTGTGTTTTTGATGGGCAAGAATTAAGGATTTGTTTTTATGGGAAGACAACAGACATGTTTTCATGTAATTGTCCTTTTGTCACAGAAGTCAAATTAATAATTATTCTATGCCATTTCTGAACGCATTGTTCATTATATTTTTAAATAACTTTCTATTTAATTTATAATTTGTTCGATTTGGCATATAAGAAGCCCATTTGCAAAATTTCAGCTCTCTAAGTATACGCGTTCTCGAGCTATCGTGAAGGCGGACAGACGGATGAACAGACGGACAGATGGACGTATGGACAGCAGTATTACCACTAAAAGTATATTATGTGTACCCAAAATAGGTCGCAAGATATATCAAATCTATCTATTGCTAATTTTAATGTATCTAAGTGTAAAATTGTAAAGAAAAACCCAAGATCCTCATCACAAACTAAGTTTATTTTGAAAAAAATCAATAGAAACAAAAATTAAACACTATATTCGGATTACTGTATTGACTTTTATAATTACTTTTAGTTTTAAAACACCTAACAAATACAAGAAATTAACTTATACCCTTTTTCTGGGCACTAACAGATAACCAATAATAAAACAAATCACGAGGAACTTCAAGTTCAGATTAAAAACAAAAAACACTTCTCTGTTTAAGAAAAATATTCGGGTTCAAAAGGCAAAAATTTTCAATATCGTCGTTAAAATTTTAATTTTTTTGAGCAGAAAGCATTCATAAAAATTGCTTACCAAATTGTAGCAATATTTGGAAATCTATCAATTAGAGGAAGAATTGTTTTTTTTTTTTCGTATTGCAGCGTATTTTAGGATTCAAAATGACCTTTTCAAAAACTTCGTTAAATGAAGATTTGATAAATATTATTGTAAAAATTGGGAGTATGTATAAAAAAATGTTTAAATATTATTTTAAAATAAAAAATGTATCAAACTCAAGGATACCAAAATATCCATTATAAGAATTTCAAGTAAAATGTCTCCAAAATGATACATTTGTATCTAAGTGGATGGACAGTCGCACATGAAAATATCAAAACAATTCGTAGGCACAGTTTATAAATATGTACTGTGTTCATTTTCAAGACATCTGCTCGACTTTCTTGGAATTGAAGGTGGGAGTGCAAATTTTATTGCAGTCATTAGGTAGTTACGGGTGTCTAGTTTTTATAAATAGTAAGCGAATTTTTCGAATATTGCATTTTGTTTTGATACGTTTTGTTGAAGTGAATTTGGAGTGAAATTTATAAAAAATGGGAAATGTTAGTGCAGAGTTAAAAAGCAATATATTGGTATTGGCACGAGAGAATTTGTCGACACGTGAAATAGCAGCTAGGTTTGGTCGTGCACAACGAACTGTTGCATTAAATTAAAAAAAAATCCGTGAAACGGGCAGTATACGAAACGAAACAGTGCGTCTGATAGGGTCTACGTAATATATTTAGAACTTCTACAGACCTTCGGTATGACCTTTTTCTAACACGTTGGAGAAAATTTTCTACAAGCGCTGTAAGGGGGAAATTAAAAGAGGCCAACATTCCAGCCCGCCGTTCTATGAGGAAGAAGCCACTTTTAACCCAACAGATTGGGCAAACGCGTCAAATTTGGGCTAAAGTGCATGTTTCGTGTACCCAAGAGATGTGGGACAAAGTAATCTTCCCAAGTAATCTTCTCCAATGAATCAAAGTTCAAGCTGCATGTTGGAGGTGTCAAACTGTTTGTTCGGAGAAGGCGTGGAGAAAGACTGCGTGACGAATGCATGCAGACTTTGCCTAGGAAAACGGAAGGTGTAATGGTGTGGGGTTGCTTGTCTGGAGATGGAAAGGGTCGACTGTGCTTTATTGACCGAAAAGTCACAGTTATCGAGTTGTTTGGAGACGCATGTGACTTTGTCTTCCAGCATGACAATGCTCCATGCCACACTGCTAGAATAGTAAGTAGCATTGTAAGAATATAGTTAAATTAAATATGTTTAGTTAACCTATCAGCAAGGAGCAACAAATTTTAAGATACATAATAATTTTTGCTGATTTTTTAATTTAAAAAGAATAAAATCGAGTTGTTAAGATGGTCTCCATATAGCCCAGATCTCAATCCAATTGGAAATATCTGGGCTTTGTTGAAACTTAAGGTGGCAAGGAATCGACCAGAGACAGTTGCAGCATTGACACGTCTGACCACTGACCAGGGAGACTTGGGATTCCATACCAGCCAGTATATTGCGAAAATTAGCAGAATCCCTGCCTAATAGACGTAAGGCTGCGATAAAGGCCAAGGGAGGGCCGACAAAGAATTGAATTATTTCATTCGTTAATTTATTGATTTATTAAAGAAGAATAAAATATTAAAAAGTACACAACACCAATGAAAGTATTTAATTCCTTCAACCTTCTATACCCTATTGAAACTCAAAGCTTCGCCGTAATTCCGAAACATTAGCCTGTTTATTCATGAAATTTTTGTTTTATTTAAGAACTGTTTTAAATTGTCCAGAAATGTTGAAAGTAACCATTATACTTAGCATCGAGGAATACAACTGACACATTTCGGCTTAGTCATGAAAATTCCGACAAAATGTGAATGAGCAATTTTTTTGCACAGAACTGTATAATCTGTGGCGTAAGTGTCCAATTCATTTTGCTCTACTGTTATATGTTGGATACCGTGCTCTAAGTAGAGAACACCCAACTTTCGAAATTAATTTTTTGTTAGGTGAAAAACTTAATTTTATTCTACGTAGTAGCTGTGGTACCTCTCTATTTCGGTTCTGCATTTTACATGGCTCTTGTTATATGTTATATATAAAATTTTTGCTAATAATGGTTATGTTTAAGAAACAAAATTGTCAATCTTTCGACAGAACACTTTGAGAAAATCTCTGTTGAAACCAACATTAAAAAGTCACCTGAAAGTAAAATCGTTCAAAAGATTCTAATTCCAAGTCTTTCTAATTATTGAAACTAGGTTGGAAACGAAACTATGTATAGATATCTACAAGCACGTCGATAAAGGAGTTTTTAGTTGAGATAAGAATCCACACATTATAGCTACATTCTACATAAACAAATCCGGGACACAATCCAATGAAAGGAAAATAACTTCTGACTAGAACAAGATAATCACTAATTATCAATTTACCAACGCCATAAAGTCGAATCCACATTTTGTATTGGTGAGTACATTTTTATTAATCATTTAATACATATCGAATCGCATTTAGTAATTATATTTATACATATATGTCATCAATATCATATTTCAAGACATCTCTTCTCTAAAGTAATATTTGCCTATCCAACTTAAAGTCCCCCTCAAGAGCTTACAGAGCAGTTTAATTTCTTATAAGAGTGCTTATAAGCGATTAAAATATCACTTGGACAGAAGAAATTTTTTTTTTTTAATTTAATTCGAATTTCGGATGTAAAATTTCATCTGATTGGCTGAGTTTTACATGTTCTTTATGTAGTAAACGTTTTAAAGGGTGCTCTAACGGTGATATACAGAATCACAATATTTGTGCAACATGAAATAGCAAATCGCTCAGTCCATTGTTATAAGTCAGTGATATTCATATGAATAAAATTAACCTAATACTTGCTACCGGTATAGCAATGTTTGTAGAACTAATTCTTATTGAGTGTAGCGGCGAGTATAGTGGCGAACGAGTTACAGAGATGTGTGACGTCTTAGGTAGATTCCTGACGTGCTTGAATGCCATACATTTTATTGCTATACTTTTCAATGCATGTTGTTTGATTGATTTGTTTTTAATTGTTTTGTTCAGATTTAGGTGAATTTATATTTCCTTCTCTTTGATAGGTTACAGCGAAGGACAAATAAAAAGGCTTTAGGGAAAATATTGTTTAATGAAAATATTTTGAAGAAATTTCTTGACGTTATGTTTTATTTCCTTTCATTTTTATTTGTTTTAATTAATTAAATCGGAAAACCTAAGGGTAGCAATGTTTCCCTTGCTTCCAAAGATGCCCCACGCCGCTGTTCTGAATACATGAATTAAAACTCCAATGTGTTGCGAGCTTCACATATGGTCAAGCATTTCTGAACGCATAATTTAAAACACCATTTATTCGTGAATCATTCGTGACGTGTTACGATTTTGCGCCACATTTTAATTCTGCCATTTTTCTTTTGCTCTGAGCCAGGTTAAAATTATTCTGCTTGGATGAGAGTTCTTGAAAATACATTGCTAATCATTGTCACCATGGATCGTTTTCATGTCAGCAAAATTGTAGGTAAATATATACTTTAACATATTTATAACAGTGAAGTTTAGTTTAGTTATCTACATTGAAGATAAGAGTCATATTTTGGAGACCTCAGGTAAGAATAACAACGGAAATTATGAAGAAATTCCCATCAAGGTATTACTATCATTCCACTTTTTATTAGAGAATCAACTGAATCATTAGTTTTAGAAGCGAACAGTAAGAAAATATTGTGCTTCTTGGCAAGAGGATGATGAATTAAATCCATGGTTATCCAAGAATGAGAAAAAACGACAGCGATTTGTAATTGCTTCCTGCATTTTGTAAAATATGCGATGTTCCATTGAAAATTATAGGAAACAAATGATAGCTTAAAGCTCATTCAAACACCGATAAGTACATATATTAAAAATATTAGAGCCCTGAAATATCAACCAGGCGTTTCTAATTTATTTAAAAATTTCACCGGTGTCAAAGAAATTGTCACGAAAGCGGAAATCAAACTTTCAGCCTTCTGTGTCCGGTTCTCCGTAATGGATCATTTAATTAAATTGCAGAAGTATATCTTCCGCACTCCCATAGTGCTTGAACATTAGTTGTAGACGAACAAAAGCTACGGCTATGGTGACAAATAATATATTGGGTGCAACACAGTTTGAAGCTTTTTGTAAGGTATTAAATAAAAACAAATTTTCTCTGTGTATGAGCCTACTGATAGAGAAAAAATCAATACTCTAAGCATGGTTGCTCGTACTGCAGAGAATTTTGCTATTTGAAACTATTTTTTTTAAATTAATTAAAGTATCAAGTATAACGCAATTAATAAAGCTTTTATAAAAACAATAATATTAATTATAAGACAAATTTGATTGCCTTTGCAGCAGATGGTGCAACGGTAATGACCGGCTGTATGTAGACATTCAGTTGCAATCGTGCTTCACCACGATTGTCCTCATTTATTTATTATCAAATGCGTATGTCACTCCTTTGACTTATATGCTTGAATGAAATTGCCTATTTCCGTCGAAGCTATGGTGCCTGAGATTTATAATTATATAACGAATAGTCCAAAAGGAATTCACGGCTTTGACCATATTCATGCCTTGCTAGACTTAGTGCACTGTTCACAAACAAGCTTTCTTTGGAATTAGCTGATAATCGTACTTTACTGCTTTTTGAATTACTTAAAATTTATTTTATGGTAAATGTCGATAAAAATTAGAGTGCTAAAAATGTAATGAATCATTTTTGCCTTTATCAGTGAAATCTTAAGAGAGAGTTTGATTTATTTGTTATGTTTTTCTTCTTTCTTTCTTTTTCTACTTGTTAACATTTAAATAGGAAACAGTCAGAAATCTCTCTTGTTTCCTAACTTATTCTTAAGTTAACTTTGCTTCAACTTTGCATTCTCTTCTATATTGGTGATGTCCATGATCAGGGGGGAGGAAGTCCTGTTTGCAATATCAACAATGGGGCTAAAGAAAGTATTAACAGCTGATGTTGTTTACACAAGTGTTTAGACCGACATTTGTGCTTAGTGTAAAAACGAGTTTTCTGAGGTTGTAAATGATAAAAGTTATTAAAAATTACGGATATATCACTACTTTTGAATGAAAACCAAGAATATAGAAGTTTGTACTATGTATTACGTCTACTTTCGGCATTGCAATAATTATCTTGAAACAAGCGGCCCTTTAAAGTAGAGTTAGATTGGAATTTTCGAGGCAGGGCTAGCGTCGAGTTCGACAAGTTAAGAAAAGTTTGCATTCAGATTGAACGCGATAACAATTAAGATTCGTTAAATCTGTTTTCTACTTTTTGTTATAAATAGTTCGCATTTTTCCGCTTCACGAAATTACTTTTTGCCTCCGGAAATAAAAACGAAAAAAAAAAATATTACGAAACTCCGGCAGCAGTACAATTTCCCAGGTGTGAGGTTAAATAGAACGCGTTTGCGATGAAAAGTAGAAATTCGACTGATTTTTGCGTCGCGAGTGTCGCGTGCGATGGTAAACCAACACTCCCTATACAACAAGCATATATTCAATATTACCTGTCAACGTGTGCTTTGCGAGTTACGCGTTTAAAATTAGACTTCCGCTTTAAAAAGTAATTTCTGTTCTAATTTTTACTACCAAGCGAAGTATATTTGTGTGGTTATCGCCAATTCTAAATTTACGGCGCATTTTTTTTCACTGATTAAGCTTGAAATGTCAACTTCGAGTTGGACACCGAAACGGTCACTCCAGCACGCATTTTTGTGAAATTAAATACTTATTATAATCATTGATTTTGTTGATTACAATATTATCATATTATTTATTTTTGTTTTTATATAGTTTGGACAGGAATATAAAAAAATGCCGCCACAAAATATGTGCAGCCCGAGGCGTACGCTACTGTGGTACATACCAATTAATCTTTGATAGGAGTTCCAGTTCTTTAATTTAACCTACACTTATGTTGTATCTGCGACCGTTAAGGAGTTATTAGCTCTTAACCTACTCAGGTCACAGATAATTTGTTCCCTTATCAGTTACTGAACACACGTCATTTTAATTTCAGGCAAAACTATAATTCATGTTAATTAAAATTTTAGAAAAAACTCTAGTTAATTTCAATTTGAGTTTTATGCAAAAATTACATTTAACTTCAACTGAAGTTTTGGTAAAAACTACAATTAACTTCAAAAAGACTAAAAATAATGCTACAAATGTTCATTTAAATTCCAGAGGCAAGAAAAACTAAAAAAAGTCTTCAGTAATTAAAGTACAGCTCGATAAAAATATTTACTCAAATTGAATGTAAAATTGCACAGCGCACGTAGTTGTCAATTTATCCAATCAAAATTATCATACAAATTATAATAAAATAAAGAATTAATGAAAGAAAAATTTGTATTCAAAATTGTTATCAAGAAACAACTAATAAAATAATAAAATAAAAATGGGCATTTGACAATTCCAATTAAAATTAACCAAAATTTATTTTTTGTTACCAATGGAGCAAACGCGTTTTAAGTAAAATTTCTTTAGAGAAATTTTTTAAGCACGTTCACCACAGGCGCGGATCTAGCATTGAAATAAGGGGGGGGGGTCATTTTACAAATTAAATCATCGAAAAAAAAAAAAAAAAAACAAAAAAAAAACATCCAACGCCGTGCTGCAGTACTTGGAACTAGGAAATCCGCATTAAGCGGTGTGGATGATGTGTCGTTTTTAGTATACTGTTTTTTTTACAAAAACTAGTTTTTTTAATAGAATGAATAGGGTGCAAACTGCAGGAGTCATTCAAGCCCAACTTTTCTCAGTTTTTTACACACTGGTATATATAATATGGACTGCTCGATATGCTATTTCATGCGGGTAAAATTTTGTGTGTCAAAAATAGTTCATACGTCGGTGCCAACATTGAAAAATCCATTGGTGGAAAGTTGAAAAGTGAAACCTCTCGAATTTCTATTAACCCAAATAATTAATTTAAAAACATTTATTTCGACAAACCCACTTATTTATTTATTGTTTACAGCCCTTTCTCAGTTCGCACGTTACATAGAAAAGTGACCCAACTCAAAAAATGCAACTTTTCAGGAGAGCGAAAAAACGAAAAGCTGTACATAGAATTAATTCTAGCTTAACGTAGTAATTGTTTGCTAAAAATAGTCTGAACTCTTAAATTTGTTAGTAAATATATTTCTGAAGATTTATATAAAAGAAATTTTAAGTTTTTGTTACCGCAGTTGGCGAGGTTAGCTGTTAATCCCGCATTCTCTTAAGTTGTGTCGCTTTTCTTTGTTGCGAAATAAATATTTTTACAAGTTTTTTTTAAGTGGCACAACTCATGATTTTTAAGAATTAAATTCCGTACTTTGAACTTTGTGGAAAAATGTCATAACTCATAATATAATTTGTAAGAAATAATTGCTGTTTTGTGGAAAAGTGACACAATTTAAAATAATACTGTTAAAATGTCGAAAACATATTTACATTTGTTATAAAGATCGTCACAAGTCAAAAAGTGACACTGACACACTGTTCTATGAAGAATATCTCTGTTCTTAAGTAACAGAAAAGTGATACTATCTCTATCTAGCGGCAAAAACAATCAGATAGAAATATGCCAATTTCATGGTGTAATTAACTCAAAAACGACAAATTTTGAGTTAGGTCACATTTCTATGTGACGGGCGAATTAGTAGTTGGAGCTTAGATCGAAAGAGAACGCTATATAGAAATGAGCCCACTTTCTGCAGTGTATTTCTATGGACGTAGTCAGTCCATATTTTAAATGTCAGTGGTTTTACATAAGAACGCTGCAAATATTTTAGAATGTTAGGAGTGTTAGAGTGTGTGAAATTGCCATCAGCAATTGATTCAAATTCCTCAGTTAAAAACAAAAAGTATTTCCCATAGAACGACTTGGGACAAATAAAAGTTTTCAATTTCAACCCAAGTCGTTTCAATAGAAAAAAGCCCCACGACAAATCTTACCTTTTTTCAAATAACTCAATTAATTAAATATTTTTTCTCAAATTGGGGGGGGGGGGGGGTCATGACTCATTCGTGCAGTTGCCATACTAAAATTTCCCTTTTCACTATATGTTTGGACACTGCTTGAGACCGCGTCAATCTACAGAACTGAGATTTTGTACACGGCGTTTGCATAGAAATGGTAAATATAATTTAAACAAGTAAAAAAGTTAGAATTGGTCTAAGATCAATTCTTATGATACCCTAGATGAATGCTCGTGTGTAATTTCTTATGGTCACCCATCTATGAAAGCTTAAATTTTGAAGTTTTTTTCGCATTTACTTCTAGAACGACTTGACGGACAGTAAAAATGATAATAACCAATTTCATAGGTTTTCATATTCTGAAGAACTTTTCAGTTCAATAAGTCTAGAACTGATCATTTTTAAAGTACACGTAAAAAACCAAAATTGTTATATGGGAACACTAAGAAGGGGTTACCCGGTTTAGCCTATTTTTGAACCTTTACTTACTATTACTATGAAAAACGAGTGTACAAAATTTACAATTTGTCGACGCCGACGCATTCTTAGGCAGTGCTCAAATACAGGGTGTCCCATCGGGTTGAAAGTACAGGCCATTTGCTATCAATAATGTTATATAACTTTTATTCGAGTTCGAACTATTTTCGAAGCTATAGGCGATTTTCGATTTTTCGAAATTGTGAACCTTAAGTGACCTTTTTGACTATAACTCAGTGCAGACTTTTCACAGGACGACCATTTTTCTTTTGTTTTATTCGTATCATTACAGGCTCTCATTCGGTTTAACTCGGTTTTGAAAACGCTGGAACATAATGGAAAATATTGGAGATTTGTTGCCAAAACATTTTTTTCTTCAGAAATTCAACTGCTTTCAAAGTCATAAATCTCGAAAAATAGCCATGCCAACAGATAATCCATTTCTCATAAAGAAACATCCCTCATTTATTACCTTTTATAAAAGTGCAACATGATTAGTCCACCGTAAGTGTTGCCAGGGTTACAGCAAAAACTTGCCTGCAACATACCTCTCATAACTTGAGCAAAATTAATTCGAATATCATGAAATCTTCTAAGGATGGAAGAAACAATAGACCTGAGGCAAAACCCTCACGATTCTTTAATTGCAATAAACAAAATTTATTCCTGAGACTGTTGGCAATTTGTTTTCATTCATAAACCCTAAACGGTATTTACCAAACCAATGTTGATCTGAACTGCGAGTACGTCTTCTGACACCTCTAGTGAAGGTGAAGAAGATTTGAAAAAGGTAACAAAAGTGAACTTATTTTGAATTTAAAAAATCCAGGTAATACATTGAAAGTAAAAACTCAACCATAGGGCAAAAGACCAAAACAAATTAAGTTTTTTCGTTGGAATTTATTTTAAAAGCTGTTCAAAATTCTCTCCATTTTGATTGATACACATTTGTGCCCTCCGTATTAAAGTAAAGTAAAGTATTCAAGTAGCATTTCGCGTGATGTTATCTCATTTTCGTACACTAATGTCTTTATGCGCCCCCAAAAATAAAAATCCAAACGTGTTAGATTCGGTGATCTGGCAGGCCAAGGAATGAGACCATCGCGACCTATCCACCGATCGGGAAAAGTTTCATTCAAGTACTCTTTTTCTTGCCTGCTTGAATAAGCGGGAGCGCCGCGCCGTCGTGTTGAAACAACATTCTTCTGCTCACTGAGATGGGTACTTCATCTAGAAGATCTGGTAGATTTTCTTCAAGAAATAATAAATAATTCTCCGAGGATAATCTTGCTGGTAACTCAAAGGGTCCTTCTTGTTGCATGTGAATTAGATGATGACCAGTGATGAACATTATGAAAATTTTTCGCTCATCCCTGGTAAATGGGGCCTCGCCTGTCCATAAAATGTTGGCTATTGAAGCCCTGTGCTGTAATATCCACCGCGAAAATACCATTCGAGGCTCAAACTCCCTCAGATGTAGAGCTTGCACCCGCTGGTAATGATACAGATGCAATCGTTCTTGCCGAAGTTCTTGATGAACCTATTGAATAAAAAGAGTTACAAAAGTAAGCTTTATGAAATTATTTATGTAGGTATTACCTTTGTATGGGGAACTCCATTTCTTCTAGATATTTGTGTGACATTGACACCCGTCTCATTTTCCACGATGTTGAGTATTTAAGTTGTATGAATAAATGGTCTGTCGAGGCGACCTTGAAAACTCGCTGTTTCGCACAAGCGCGCGCGTAATTTGGAAAAAAATTATGTCAAAGGAATTCTCCGGGACGATACCTACTACGGTATTCTGTAACAGCTTGAGAAGCATTTCCGTTACAAAATCCATACACAAAGTGAATTTCCGCTAACTCCCTATTTAAATACGTTAACTCGCTATATTTAAGTAGTAAGGAAATCTTTCACTTTAGAATCTTCTGATGTAAATAATATTGACCTTCCTGATATAGGCTATTTATACATTTTCCAATATTTCATCACGCTATAAAAATTTTGTTAACTCCAATTGGAATTAAATATTTTATTACACATAGTCCAAGCAGCTAAATTACTACTCCGTTCTTGTCTTTTTCTTATCATCCCTTTCAGACAATGCCATTTTTATAAGCTGTTAATTCAGCTACTCGCAGGTAAGATCAACATTGGCTTGGTAAATCCCGTTTAGGGTTTATGGTTGAAAACAAATTGCCAACAGTCTCAGAAATAATCTTGTTTATTGAAATTAAAGAATCGTGAGAGTTTTCCTTCAGGTCCATTGTTTCTTCCATCCTTAGAAGATTTCATGGAATTTGAATTAATTTTGCTCAAGTTATGAGAGGTATGTTGCGGGCAAGTTTTTGCTGTAACTCTGGCAACACTTAAGGTGGACTAATTATGTTGCACTTTTATAAAAGGTAATAAATGAGGGATGTTTTCTATGAGAACCGGATCATCTGTTGGCATGGCTATTTTTCGAGATTTATGACTTTGAAAACAGTTGAATTTCTGACGAAAAAAATGTTTCGGCAACAAATCGCCAATATTTTTCATTATGTGCAAGCGTTTTCAAAACCAAGTTACACCGAATGAGAGCCTGTAATGATACGAATAAAACAAAAGCATGGTCGTCCTGTGAACAGTCTGAACTGAGTTATAGTCAAAAGGTTACTCAAGGTTCACAATTTCAAAAAATCGAAAATAGCCTATAACTTCGAAAATAGTGCGAACTCGAAAAAAGTTATATAACATTTTCGTAGCATCTAGCCTGTACTTTCAACCCTTAAAATTTTTTACCATCTCGACGGGACACCCTGTATAAATATAGTGAAAAATGGAATTTTTGTATGGGGACCCTACGAAGGACTTGCTCGGTTTGCCCCATTTTCGAACTTAAATTTACCTTTTTTCATAAAGCCCCCGTGCAAAATTCCAGCTCTCTACATGAATGCGTTCTCGAGTAATCGTGAGGATAGACGGGCATGCAAAAATCAAAAAAAAAATTTTAATTGAATGCGTGGGTGTCCGATTAATTTTTCGCTAGTAGCATTATTTCGAGGTGTTATAAACAGAATAACCAACTTAGTATATACCCTTTAAATTTCACCTACACAGTAAAAAATTTGCACAAATTGTTGCCACAAAGCTTAGGCATTTCTTGATAAGATTAGGGAATATTCCCTAAAATGTAAGGAATATTCTCTAAAATGTAGGGACTATTCCCTATATTTTAATGAAAATGTAGGGAGTATTCCCTACATTTTAGGGAGTAAAATTTAAGTAATATTCCCTAAAATGTAGGACCTATTCCCTATATTTTAATGAAAATTTTGGGAGTATTCCCTACATTTTAGGGAGTATACCCTAAAATATAGGGTTTTTTTAATTTTAGGGAGTATTCCCTACATTTTAGGCAATGGTCCTAATATTTTTTACAATGTAGGGTATAAAAATGGGCTAATTCGGCAATTCCTTATTTTTGTTACCATATAAAAGTTTAGGTTTTTTACGTATACTGTGAAAACGGTCAGTCGTAAAATCCTATGAAATTGACTATATAATCATTTTTACTGTCGGACGAATCGTTCTACAAATATATGCGAAAAACCACTTCAAAATCAAACTTGCACAGATGGGTGACCATACTATCCATACTATCCATCTAGGGTATCATAAGAATTGGTCTTAGATCTTAGACTAATTCTAGCTTTTGCACTTGTTTAAGATGTCTTTATTCGAAATACTTGACGTTGGTCATATGTACCTACATATGAACTGATGATGAGCGTAAAGCATTTCTGAATATTTCTATTCAAATAATTTTGTTTAAATATTTAGTTTATTACAAAAAAGTACCTTTATGTGTATAAATAGCCATTAATAATCTCTTTCCATCCACAACAAAGAAAATAGTATAAGTTGAAAATTAAAAGGCATTTTCTTGCAGTAATGCAAGCATTTCAAAATTTTTTGGAGCAAAAGTAAAATGACCAAACCGGAATTTTCTTCTACCAATAGAAAGAAAGAAACTCAGTACCAATTGATTACAAAAAAATGGTCCATATAGTCCATCCTCTGCGATTTTTAAAATTACCGAGATCTTATGCCAAAGTTATCACTGCGCACAGACAATAATGGTCATGTAGCCAGCTGCTGCATAGAGGTGTAATCTGGTCTGCCGCAGAAAAAGCACTGCTTAAGCTGAATGGAGGTGGGCATAATATATGAGCAGTGCCATTTAGTGTAACCAAACAGACTCTTTCCTATAACGCGCTATGGGCATGTGCTACAGAAGTAACATGATTGGGCAGTTCTCTCAATCAATTGGTCCAGACCAGGATGCTGCAAATGTGAAAACACGCCCTGGTAGCTTAAGAAGAGAACATATTCAGAAGTTGACATGGACAGTGTCGACTTGTGCCTTCTAATCACCACAGTCTCTGCGCATCCCATTGATAGTTGATGAAAGCGTGAATGAAGAATCACATCGACGGATGTTGCCTTTGGTATTGCTGTATTGACTCAAAATGGCGGAATAATACACACTGGACAATGAACTTTTGATAATGGCTTTATAAAAGCATAGTTTATACCTTTTAAGGTAGATCTCCTCATGAGATTTCGTCATTTATGATGCTATAAATTGAATTGAATGATGTGTGAATATTTACACCTTTCTTTAAGCACAGATTGTTAGTTGGCCTTTTTATGTATTTAGCTAGAAGCTAACAAGCTTTCATGCTATCAGTCTTTATGAAAAGAAGTATGGAAGCATGGAATTTTATGACTAAATAGTTATTACATGCAAAATTTGAGATTTGCGAGAAACGTTGGCTCTGATGTAATTGTTTGCCATAGCTTAGTCGTATCGTGATGTCACAAATATTAATATTTATGTGATTTTCATACATCAAGAATATTAAAAAAAAAAAAAAACTTAGAGGAATGCCTTGCGATATTTTTCTTTTCAGATTTCGCAAGCGTATCATTATTTGATTGGAGATAGATTTTACATAAAGTAGAGACTTTGCTGTGCCATTTGACGTAAATTTTTGCGTAATTTTTGACTACGTGCCTGTATAATTCATACAAGATAATTTAACCAAAGACTGTTAAATAATTTTACAGTGGGTACTTATTTTCTTTTTAGAAGCATTGCACTCTCGATGAACTACAGATGAACGTAATTTTTTTTAAAATATTATTTTGTTTATTTCTTGTTAACCCTACCTCGTCTCAGAGGCCGCGAAAATTGTATACAGATACGGGCAGCATTTGTGGTGTGCGTGACCTATCTCTATCAGGATCTTCCAATTATGTTACGTGGTTAGTCGTGTGAGTGCAGTAAACCACTCATAAACACTATTATTGCAGAAATTCAGAGTTCTGTTCGGCTGAGAGCAAATGTTTATGAATAATGTAACAACTATTCACCGTTGTAGAAATTTTTTATTCTATTTTATCAACGATTTTATAGGATTTTAATAACAGCTAACGGTTAGCATATACTAATTATTTATTGTCACTTATCTTTTGTTTAATTTCTGTATGGTGTTGTTTGCATGTTTAAAATAATATGAAAAATATATAAAAAACGCAAAGATGACTACAATGTTTCTTCTTTGGCATACTAAATATGTCAATGATTACTTCTTAAGTTATTCATGCACACAATTTAGTAAATAAAGGCCAAACTCAAAGTCGCGCAGATAGAAACGACTGAACCATTTTTCCGGCGCGGCGGGATAAGGGCTGCTAAAACCCATTTTTTTTTGTATATCAAGTATTTTAAGAAGTAATTTTAGATAATGACCTCCGAGGCTATTTTAATTACACAAAAGAAATAATATTTTTTATTCCGATGTTGTACATTTAGTACGGTGAATATGAACTAATTTTGGGTGCATATGAAAGGAAAATAATAATACATGTCACAGCACTCATAAATTCAATAATATCTGCGCAGTGTATATTAAACTTTAAAGATTTATAGATATATTTATACTTTTCTGTGTGCCTGAGTTTGATAGAACAAAATATATGTACCTAGTTTTAGTTTTTCACGCGTCAAAGTAAAATTCTTAAATTTTTTTAAATATCACGAGGATAGACGTACACAGGGAATATAGGTCGAGCCTTTGTTTCTAGGATGTATAAATTTTAGTTGCCGCCTCGATTTTCCCCTGTTGTAAATAATAACATTTTAAGGAAGAATTTTAGGAATTTTCATGCAGGTGTACAAAAATATAATTCTATAATCTTTATCTATAATTTTTCTAGGGAATCTTAATGAATTAATAGCAAACAGGAGTATAAGACAAAATAAAAATATTTTAGGGACTTGCGAGGAGCCATCCAAATTAGGGATTAACAGGATTATATAGATAGCTTGTTATGTAGAGTATATACATATATATACTCGTATGTATACAAATTTTGTGAAAGGTATAATCTTTAAAAATACATGTTTCTGGATAGCAGATTTAAGCATAGATACGTAAATATAAAAAGCATGGCTTAAGAACTTTGAGTTATTTCAAAGTTATATTTCAAAGCAAGAGTAACTAAGTATTAGTTTTTTGGCTTACTTTAATTCTGTTGTTAATAAAATTATTGAGGAATATAGGTACAATGAGGAACAATGAAAAATTACAAAAGAGAGCATCTAAAAAAACTTTTGGTATGACCATCTATTGTGGAAAAAAGTTTGAGAACAAAAACCAAATTTGTACAAAAAAATAGTGCGTAATTTAAAAGGGACTTGATTATAAATTTGAATAAACAAACAAATCTTTGAAAGTGAATCAAGTCGGATGCGCCTAAGTACACGCAGGTCGCGTGGTAATAATAACGTCTAACATACTTTATCACGGGATTCATATGGTAGTCGTCCAAGGAATTCTGAAGCAGAAGCGAAGAACTAAGCGAAAAAAAGTCCTTGAGCTTTGTTCAGAAGTATCTTTTGATCAATTGGCGCATGCTTTCCGCTCTTCAGATAGAAGCGAAACTTCCCCTCCTATTATTTTACTTTGGGAAACTATAAGGAACAACGCACTACGAATATTTATAGATATGGGACTAACCAAACTAAAATATGTAATCCTACCATCATTCTATCAAAGAACAGGGACAGACAATTAACATTATCCAGTATGGAAAAATTGTACTTACAAAGAAATATTGCTGTGCGGAAGGTATAGAAAATTTGAGTGAGTAGCGAAAATAAAGTAACAGTAATTTTTAGATCACACTGCAAAAAGAATAACACTTTCTATGAAATATCAGGAGCAACTTGCAAAATTAAATAATGAGACCATATTTTTGTTCAACAAATGGGCTATGGATGGATCATCAGGTGTCAGCAAGTATTTAAACAAAATATTGCAAGTGGTAGTGGAGGCGCATTAGATCAACAAGAACTGGCTCGCAGAAATCCAGTGAAGACAGCAGAATTTTTTTACATGTTTAATTCCTCTGTAGATGAATTCAAATATATCGTAAGCAGTTATCTTGAAAAAATTTGACCAAACGTAACTAGGTTTTGCCGACCAATAAAATTTCAATATATGAAAGAGGTAATTTTGAATGAGTTCAGATACTACAGTCAAGAAATAAATAGTTTTTATACTACCAAGTACTATTAATATACGAGGAATTTCTTGCATCGTAAAATATAATATGCAGTGCACAATGATAGATGGAAAGACGTGAAATGTTTTGTCTGGACAGAAGTCTCAACTGCTTCCTATAATGTGTACGATACAAGACCGACAGAAAGCTTCCTGTAATTAAAACCAAATAATGTAATACAGAAGCTTGACAGGATAGACTATTCACGTTTCAAGGAATATATCGTACAATTTGGACTTTAAAAAAATTTAAGCAAATAAAATATCTCAATTTTCAGTGAGTGATGTCTAGCGAGTAGGACGTGTTTTATTTTGCTCCTAAAATTTTTAAAGCTTTCGGTTTTTTTTCCATTTATTTTTGTACCGCAGTTATCATAAGCCAGTTTCGTAATTTGTATTTATCGGTTATTGATCTTAAATCTTGTGGAATTTTGATTGCAATATTTTAAATTTCTTTGTTATCTCTACATAATGGCTACTAACATCAGCAGCGGTACGGGTAAGCAATCTAAACAACATGTTAGAGCCAACGAGGTAAGAACTAAAGGAGATGCAAATGAGAAAATATCGCGTACCCAATTCTAATACATTGACACTGATATTGTTTGTACATAAGCGCCGTAAAATTTGTACACCTGTACACAATTGTACAACCTATGCGCAATTTTAATCGCTTTTATTTTCATATATTCAAAAGTATTTACTGAATTTGCAAACGTGAACGTAAAAAAGTTAATAATTAAGAAGAAAAGTTCAGTGGTAAAAAGTTTGTGAGTAATATTTGCTTCGTGGCCCCTACGGTTATTTCACGGGTTTTCCTGCGTCAATGCACCAAGCCCAAAACCATCCAAACCTAAGTATGGATTTGACAGCGAAGACCAAAAATGGCGGAGTGAAACATACACAAATGCAGGGCAATTTTGGGTACGCTCATGTACACGGATCGTACATATGATTGCATCTCCTTTAGTTATTACCTGGTTGGTTAGAGCGCGAGATGGATCCAACTCGGACAGTGTATACCCTGCAGTTACACGCAGCACAACCAACACTAACAAGTGTATTGATAAGTCCGTTCTCTCGGCAAATGCAGCTGCTGGTGGCCTAACGTTGGCTGAGTTCCAGCTTCTTGTGAATTTTGAGTGCTTACTGGCCCAGCTTAAAGCGAAAATTTCTAAAAAAATTGATGATGCGATAATGAATTTTAATGTACGTCTAACTGCCTGTGAAACTATGGTGCATGACGTACAGGCGGCTTGTAATGAGATTACCACTGATCTTAATGCTAAACTTGCGAGTCTACAGTCAGGGCATGGCTCTATCTTCGATGAGATTGAGGATCTACGCCGCTCTTCACGGGCATCTGACATAATTATCCGCGGAATCCCCATCTTGGACAAGGAAATCCCTCTTAATATCGTAAAAAATATTGCCGAAATTGTGAAACACCAGTGCTCACCTTTTGTCGACGCTTTTCGTCTTAACGCCAAGTCGCGGGATGCTGCTATTGTAATAAAATTTTCGTGTCCAGCAGAACGTAAGTCATTCTTCGCTTCCTTAAAACGTCATGGCAGGCTAAAGCTGAATCAGTTGAAAGGGTTTTCAACCGAAGCCGTCATTTACTTCAATGAAAGCCTAACTCCTCTAAGTCCGAAGTTATTTCGGGATGCACAGGCGCTTCGTACATCTGGTAAACTTCATACTGTGGTCACCTTGAATGGATTTGTTTGTGTTAGATGGGGTAAGGATGACAAGCTATGTAGGATCACCACCGCCGAACAACTGAAAACAGGCATTTCTGTGCATTAACCTACTTTTGGGAGTTTTTTTTATGAAGTGTTTATATTTGCCTTGCTTTGCATTATATTAAATATTAGCTTTAGATTTCTTGTTTTCTAGTTTTCCTAACTTTTTGTTCTTTGTTTTTCTTTTCCTTTTTTTTTGTTTTTCATCTTTCATTAAGATTAAGATGATGCTATTGAATTTTGTATCTTGCAGTTTTTTACCTTCTCTTGTAAATTCTTGCACAGTCTCTCAATTTCTTGTATTAGGTTGTAATTTCTTGCTTTTGATTGTTGGCAGAAGTATGCTGATGAATGAGTTCGGCTAATACTTTTTGTGAATTGGACAGAGTGAGATCACTAATTAATATTTGTTCTAAGCGCTTTCCGGGAATGCATATAGCCATGATTAATGTTAGAAGTCTTTGTAATAAGATGGATGAGATCCGGCAAATCTTTGGAGGCTCTGATTTGCATGCTATTATTGTTAGTGAGACTTGGCTGCAGCAGCATATTCCTTCTTCGTTCGTTTCCATACCTGGTTTCAATATTCTACGTAATGACCGCAAGGGCCAGAGGGGTGGTGGTGTTGCCATTTATTCGAAAGATTCTTTTAAATCTAAAATTATCGAATTTTCCTCGAGTGGTGCTATCGAGTATTTATGTGTTGAAGTTGAGGTGGGTCTGGAGAGGTGTGTATTATGTGCTGTATATCGTCCTCCTGGTAATTTTGTTGATGAATGTGTAGAAGAACTTTCTATTTCCATTTCACGTATTGCGCATCGCTATTGCAATGTTATTATTGGAGGTGACTTCAATGTAAATTTGCTTCACAGTAATCTTCCCACTGAAAGTTTTCGATCTGTAATTCAAGGTCTTCACCTCAATGTGGTGAATTCTCTTCCCACGTACTTTTGTTGTGCTAATCCTTCACTATTGGACCTCTTTATGACAACGGATAAAGATAAAGTATTATTCCATAATCAGATTAGCCCTCCAAGCATATTTGATCATGATATGCTATTCATGACTTATAATGCTTCGTTTGATAACTCTAATCAGTTGAAGCAATTTTACTATCGAGATTTCAAGCACATCGACCTGTTTAGCTTGATTAATGAATGTCTGTCCCTTACATGGACTGATATCTATGTCTGTCCTTCTGTTCAAGGTAAGGTTGACATATTGAATGAGCTAATCATCTATTTGTATAATAAATATGTTCCCCTTAAAGTTAAGCGTGTTAGTGCTAGTAGCTCTCCCTGGTTTAGTCACACAATTCGTGCTCTAATAGGAGAAAGAGAATTCTTATATCATCAATGGAGGCGACTTAGAACTGAATATGCTCGATCTCTATTCAAATGTGCTCGGAACAAGGTAACTTCTGAGATTCGGTTATCAAAGCGTCTATATTATAGCTACAAATTTGACCCTAACCTGCCCCCCAGAGTTTTCATTTGAACCGGAGGCCTTTAACAAGCACTTTACCACATGTTCTGGTACCGCTGTTACTCTCTCACAGCCCGCGTGTATTGAGACCTCTACCTTGCGCGAGCAAGACATGAATTGTTTGTCTTTCCGGGGCATCGGGCATGATGAGCTTTACAAAGCTATCTCTTGTGTAAAGTCCTGTGCTGTCGGTTTTGATGAACTCAATCCCCGCTTTGTAAAGCTTTTGTTTCCGTACATATCCACATATATATTGAATATTGTGAATACTTGTTTGTCTTCCTCCTGTTTCCCTGACATTTGGAAAGTTGCTAGGGTCATACCTGTACCTAAGAAAACTTCCCCTGTCAGCTTGTCTGACTTCAGACCTAATAGCATTCTTAGCGTCCTAGAGAAGGTCTTGGAAAAACTTATTTGTTACCAAATTTAGGAGTTCTTAGATCAAAATAATCTGCTCACGAGATATCAATCTGGTTTCCGTGCAATGCACAGTTGTGAGACTGCCTTGCTAAAGGTATCTAATGATCTCCGTTTGGCTCTTGATGCTGGCGAAATTGGCGTGCTTGTCTTATTGGATTTTTCTCAAGCTTTTGATAGTGTTGTGTTCTCTATACTACTCCGTAAATTGTATGTTAACTATTGCTTTTCTCCTTCTGCGGTCAAGTTAATAAGTAGTTTCCTCACAAACCGTTTTCAACAAGTAAACGTTAATGATATTCTCTCCTCCTTCTTACCTTTGTCTCAGGGTGTCTCGCAAGGATCTGTATTAGGACCTCTCCTTTTTAGTCTATACATTAATGATATCGGTGATATCGTACATAATGTACAGTTACATCTATATGCCGATGATGTTCAATTGTACTTGAGCAAACCTCTTGGGTTAATTGAGGATTGTATTTGCAGAATCAATGATGATCTTGCTGCAATTCACAAATGGTCAATTGATAATAAGCTTTCTCTCAATCCTAATAAATCACAGTGTTTGGTGTTGTGCAGCTCACCTCCTGATTTCGATGATATACCCTCAGTTATTCTAAATAACATCACGTTACCTTTTGTTAACTCGGTGGCTAATCTGGGAGTGAAGTTCAACAGTCGCCTGAAATGTTGTGATCATGTTAAGAGTATGTTGGGTAAAATATATGGTGGCTTGCGAAGACTGTGGCTATTTGCTAATATCTTACCAACAAATTCACGTTTGAGATTGGTTAAGACGCTTTTGTTGCCTCATTTTACTTACGGTAGTCTAATTTACCCAAAGCTTGACTCCCTGTGCAAACGTAAGATGGAAATGGCTTTTAATGATTGTGTACGATTCATTTTTAACCTACGCAGATCTGCCCACATTACTCCTGTCAGGTACTCATTACTGGGATGCTCAATTCAGACTTATTTAAAACGCAAGGCATTAATCTTCCTATTCAATTTAATACAGACTAGGAAGCCCATGTATCTTTATGAAAAAATAGAATTTCTACATTCTAGGAGAGGAATGAGCTTACGTATACCGCGTTTTGGTACATTGACTTATGAGGGATCTTACTTTGTCCAAATTGTTCGTCCATGGAATTCCCTTCCTCACAATACTCAGTGTGCGGCTTCTGTCAGCGAATTCAAGAAATATTTAGATGATTGTATACTTTGAGTACTATGGGATGTTGGATATGACTGTGCAAGATTTTCTTATTTACATATTTCTTATTTCTTTTATAATTTTTGTTATTAATCTTGTTTTTATTTAGTTTTAATTTTCTTTTGCCTCCTATATACTATATATGTTAATTGTCATTACTTTTTCTCAGTTATAGTAGGCACTTTCTAAAAATTATGTTTTTTTTTATCTCTAATTTTTTCTTTTCTTTTTGATTTCGCTTGACTAGTTTGTATAAAGTACTAATTAAGATTTACATCTTGTGTACTTAATATCTTTAATAAATGAAATTGAATTTGAATTTGAAATAAAGTTTTGAAAGCTTAGAAAAAGAAAAAGGTTCAAAATTACCTGAAAGCTGAGCTATTTACATTAGTGGATTTGGTCAGGCAAGGATATGTTACAACGAATACGAATACCTGATACTGCTAGAGATTTTTTCTCTGTCTGCAATGTAGTTACTAGGTCAACAGGAGGCTCAAAGATTTTAAGTATGAACTTCAGTATCATTTCAAACTGAGTAATAGGCTCCGGGAAATAACATCCAAAAGCGATAAGTGAAATAAGACCCACAAATTTTGGGTCTAATTTCCTAATGAAATAAGACATGAAAATTTATTTGAAATAAAGTCCAAAGTAAAAAGGCAAAAGAAAGTGAACCAAAGCCCAAAATTCAGATCAAGAGAGCAAACAAATGAAATAAATCAGTCTTGAATTTGGTTTATCAAAATATGATGAACGAGCAACCATTGCCTTTTTATAAAGCTTGCATAATGGAAAATGATTTCTCGTGCTGAATCTTTTTGTCAGAACGTATAATAAATCTAATAAAAGAAAATATTTCACCCAGTAATCGCCAATACCTAATAAATGCAACATTTAAAATAGTTGCAATAGGCTGCTTTAAACAACTCATTCAAATATTTTGAAGAGGTACTTGGTATATGTATAAATGTATGTATTATGTAAATTTCTTTTTTCACATATGTATATCAAGGAAAATATTGTTACGTGCGTGGCCTTAATTCGTTATTTAAACGCAATATTTCAATTACAATTCACAAGTTCTTTCTTTATTTAACTATACTGTTTACTCACAAATTCACAAACAGTTATTAAATCAACTCTTTAGTTATCGGTAGTACTGTACTTCTAATTATCACAATCCAAATAGTTTACTTCGTTCACTTTACTGTCTGAAATAAGACTCGCCTCAAGAATGTGAGAAGCGCCATATTTATACTCTACAGAGTATCGTAGAAACTTCCATTAAATTCTTTTTTCCGAACCCAAAGTTTACTAAGATGTCACTAACCTAAAGTTGTTTCCATTTCCAACAGGTGTCGCTTGTGTCACTTTGTCGTGTCCCAAAAGCAATTAGATCACGGAAATACAGTGTTAAATCGTCAACTTCTTCCCATAAAAACACACGAATTACTTTACACGTTATAAAACTTTATAAATCTAAACTGATCTTTATACGAATTTACGAGCAAATATTTCTCACACCGCACTAACCTAAAGTTATGTACTTGCAGAATCAACTGAACCGAAACTTGATACCCCTAGGTATAAACGTGAAAGCGACGATGAATGATTAACTACATGCACTCGACAGACTAGTCATTGGTCTTTTATGCCCCCATACTCGGAAGTAAGCTTTTTTTGCACACAATGCAGATGTAAACGAACGACAACAACCTTGTAGTTTGTTCTATCGGTTGCAGTACCTGAGTCACTTAGTAGTAAGCAATCGCTTTACATAACAATTACCATGCGAGGTTAATTATTATCGTAATCGTCAATTGCCCCCCTAAGCGCTCATCGCAGCCAGCTCTTGAGCTAATCAGCGAAATAATCCACATTTGCAGAACAATACCATGCGAGGTTACTGTTTAGTAATTGCTAATTATGTATTTCACTAAAATGCGCCCTTGGCTGCTGGAAGAATCTTCCTTATATTGGGCCATAACACTTTGTTGCGCGTAACAATCTTTTTGATTTTGAGTCTTCTACTTTTATGACGGACTTCGAAACTAGTATGCGGAAAGCCTTACAAAATGTTTTCTTATTGCAAAGCATAAGTAGCATGAAAATTATTTTCATTATCTTATTATTGGGAAGGCTACCTCTGTTATGTGCTAACTCGCCAAGGTCTAACTTTAGTGATCAGACTTATTTTTGCAATTGTATAGCAGTAGTGATCAGATGCATTGTTTTCTTTACAATTTTTATTGTGGTATATATACTTACTTAATTTTTCATCGAGTTTTAAAAAAATTTCGCTGTGACGCGAAAATGGTTATCAAATGTGTTTTGTGCAGCAACAATTTGACTAGATCTAATAAATGCGTCTGCTATGCCGGCTGTAATTAATATTATCACTTGACTTGCGGCATAATTTGATCAGATCGTGTTAGCGACTTTGAAAGTGGCAAGTTTGCATTTCGATGCTCATCATGCAGTAGTGACGTAACAAATAAATCAATTGTGTATGGAGACGCTGAAGCTGACTCAGAGACAAGTGATCTAAGAGCCGTTATTACTAAAATCAACACTGAGATCATTACTCTTAAACAAAAGCATATAGAATTGAACAAACTAATTTCTACTGTAATTTCTGACTTCGACCAGGAACTTGAAAGCTCAGTTCAGAAAGAGGTTTCTAACAGGAAAAGTCGTTTAAAAAAAATTGAAAATCAATCCCTCAGTACTTAAGCTTTTGAAAATCTTTCATTCAAGTAAGTTTCTTCCTGGTAATATTCTTCCTATGGAACAAAACTGAAATAATATTATTTAGCACATTCAAAATCTGCATCATGCATGGCAATATGTATTTAGAAAGTTTTTTTTCTATTTTTGTATTGAGATACCGAACCATCTAAAAAATATGTAATTCTCTTTATAACACCGTATTTTTCTTTAAGATATTTGATTAGATATCGCTGGAAAAATTGAATAAGAACAGTTTTATGTTTGAGACAATCCGATATTATGACCAAATTTGTATACTCAATATTTGAATTTTCGTTACTAAAATATATATTGAAAGGATGTATGGTTGCCTGTGAATTAGTTCAATGGAAACTCTGAATTTCATCTTGAATCACAAAAGAATAATTCTCCGAAAAATCCGTAATAACCAAAAACTCGTTTTAATTTAAGAAACCTCTTATCTCCTTAAGAAAGCTGTCTTGTCGTTCTGCAATGAAAGAGTGTGAAATTAATACAGTCATCCTTTTCTGAAATGCGTCTGAGAAGTCATCAGTATTTTCAGTTCTTGTTTCCAATTGTGATCTGTCCGTTGATGTTTATTGTTGTTATGTAATTGTCTGCACGCAATTCTCTTCGAAAACCTCTTTTAGTTCTTCTTTTAAAGGAAGAAATCCGGGGCACTGTGGAGAATTATTTAAAAACGATTTTATGTCGGGTGGATTGAAGATCATCATAGATATACAGCTTTCATAACTGGTAATATTTCGTTGGATGGTGTATTTTGCTTTTGAAACCTTGAGCCATTATTATACCCTAGATGAAATCATAGGGGTATACTAAGTTTGTCATTCCGTTTGTAACACCTCGAAATAATGATGGTAGAGCAAAATGGATTGGACACCCATTCATAATATTAAAAGTTATTTCGATTTTTGCATGTCCGTCCGTCCGTCCGTCTGTCCGTCCGTCCGTCCGTCTGTGCGCACGATAACTTGAGAACGCGAACACGTAGAGAGCTGAAATTTTGTACACAGACTTTAAAAAAAAAAAGTAAAATTAAGTTCGAAAATGAGCCAAATCGGGCAACTCCTTCGTGGGGTTGCCATATAAAAATTTCGTTTTCCGCTATATATTTGGTCACTGCCTGAGAACGCGTCGACGTAGAGAGCTGAAATTTCGCACATGATGTTTTTACTACATTAGGAAATAAAATGTCAAAAATGGACTAAATCGGGCAACTCTTTCTTGGTGTTGCCATATAAAAATTTCGGTTTTTTACGTATACTTTGAAAACGATCAGTCCAAGACATTTTTATGGTACTAAAAACTTCTGCAGAATACGAAATCCTATAAAATTGGTTATAATCATTTTGTCTGTGCGACAAACCGTTCTAGAAATATATGCGAAAAACAACTTCAAAATCAATACTTGAATAGATCGGTGACCATACGAAATTTAATACGGGCATTCATCTAGGGTATCCTAAGAATTGGTCTTAGACCAATTCTAGCTTTTTTACTTGTTTTTTATTTGAAGTTCAAACGTAGACGGAATGAGTACCCGAAGAACAGCTAAAATGCAATTTTTCGGTCGAAGGGAGGCGAATTTTGAAAAACTGATTTTGTACTCTGGATGCGATGACTTGAAACTCTGGTGTATTTCTTTCAAATTCCCCAAAAGTAACCGTTTTTGCACATGGTTCCTTTCGCCATCAACCTGGAATAAAATTTTGTTAAATGAATCCTTGAAATATTTGACTATTATCTTTATTGAAATAAAATCATTTCTTCCAGGGATGAGCCTGCTGATTTCATCATTAAGATAAAATTGTATCCTCAATTCTTTTAATTTCGTATCCATGTCCATAGATTTTCGAGGGCGTATTAATAAAATTCCTTGTTCTTGTGATATTTGCTTACTTTTCCTCAACATATAGCTCCCAGTTCCTGGAAATGTTTCTATGATTTTTGTAGCAGTCCAGTCTTCCGAAAAAAGTGTCAATATCATGCACTTCATATTTTTGTTTTGTATTGTGATATACTTTACTCTCAGTTTACTCGCGAATTTTTCCGTTAGAATTTGTTTCTTGTGTCTTTAGTGGATATGGCATCCAAAATGTTTTTCAGTTCTCTTTCTATACAGTTGCTATCGCATATTCGCCTTCTTTGAATTTCTGGTTCTCCTAAGTAAGTTGCACGCAGTTGGGAGCAGCGTTTCTGTCGAAAACTCTGCATCCTGACTATCAGCAATATTTTGTATATCCTCGAGATTCTCAATCTCTACAGACGATGAAGGACCGAGTAAATTATAGACTTCTAATCAGCACTGCGAGCATTTCAGCTGTAAATTTGGTAGACGCTTTACCATCCCTTTGGTAACATTTCATAATTTTGGCGTGTAGAGGAATGACATGATTTTGAAAAAGGATAACAACACTCCCGAAGTTTATAAGGATGCTCCATGGTTAATGCTATAATTGTATATTTAGTAATAATATACAGTTGCGATTTATAAGAATAATTAAACTCCCTTATAGTACATTAAACTAATTTCAGAAAACTAAATTCAATAAAATTCAAAATTGCGTATGTTTTACCTTTATGAGTTGGGTTGTCTAACCGAAACTTTTTGACATCCCAGAATTAATAGGGGTGAGATTTTCGATAAACGATATGTTGTATTCAGACATGATTGGCACAACACGCTTGATACTAATATTGGTGCTGTATGCTTAATTGCGGTACAGAGCAATGACAAGTTAGGAAGCAGGCGAGATTTCCGAGTGTTGTACATTTAAAATGCACACGGCAAGAAAAGGAAGAAAGAAAGAAAAAAAGTCGAAAAAAAATCAAACTCTCTTTTTAAACTTTTATGAATAAAGATAAAAAATGTGAAAGCGCAAATTGCATGCAACTAAACAGAATGGCAAATGTTTCATTTCCGTAAATAAATGAGAAGGGGCGGCTCTTTCACGTTTTACTCTCATAAAATGTTCCGCACTTTTGTGAAAACCGGATTTTTCTGAAAAATTGAGAAAATCAACCAATGTTTTTTATAACATGGCCAATGTTTGTTAGTGTAATTTCTATGCTAATTGAGCAGCACGTGCTTCTGTTTACATTCATTTTGCTGTGAAGAGATTAAGTGGGAGAAATTCTTGCTGGATTCTCTAATATTTTCGGGAAAAATGTGAATTTCATGCGAGAGGAATTTTACATCTCCTTTCAGCGTCTGGGCCAAAGCGAAATTAATCTTTTTATTAAAAATGGGAGGTAGTGTGACCTGATGTACATTATTATGAATAGTTTGACAGGATTTTGAGGGATTTAATAAGATTTTGTCGTTCGGGTAACCCTACGTTCTCTCGATTTTTGTTTTTAACTCGTTATCTCAGTTGCACTGCAATAATGCATAGCCACGTTCTTTTCCCTCATTCATGCAAAAGACGAAAGTAAATGAAATTACTTGTTTCATTCTAAAAAAACATCAGAATTTTTCCAATTTTGCTCTACAGCTTCTTAACTTGTTATTAGGTTAACTTTGGTACAGAGGTGCTTCGATTCAATAAGGTTGCCTGAATTTGAATTAATTCGTAAAAACTGTAGCCGCTATATTTGTTATCTCTACATTACACCGCAAAGTATATTAAACATATACGAGGAAATTATGAATACCATTACTGTCCTTTCTCAAAAGGCCAAGCCTAATTTAAAAATCATTATGTTAGAAGGTTTTAATGTCTCCTGCATAGACTCGAATACTCCTTTTATGAAGAATATCAGTAGTTTAAATAAAATATCCTCAACTCTGTTAGATGATATGTCTTTTGGATCTCTAGAATAGAACTATTCGCACACAAATATAAACAACAGATTACTCGACCTGGTATGGCCCAATCTCGGTAGTGCTTACATAAAAATAGAACGTTCTGTAACACCTATCTCTAAAGTAGACCCCCATCATTCACCACTTGATATTTCTGTATAATTTAATAAGTTGCGATTTGTTCATGACAACGTAATCCTAAAACGTAACTTTTTCAGTGCACTATGCCAGAATAAATATGTACCTATCCCGAACTGATTTCTCTATCATAGTTAATTTAGATACTAACCAAGCTTGCACAGTACTTTATCGTATTATAAATTCATGTATGAAGCATATGTTCCAGAGAAACAACATAAATCAAACAGACATTCTTCTTGGTTATCATATTATCTTATCTCAGCAATAAAACTGAAAACGAAATATATCAATGTCTATAAGCGTTATAAGAACCCAGATGACTATATAACCTTGTCATATTTGAGAAAAAGAGTGGAATTGTTAATGAAAGCTTGTTATAAAAAACATATAGAAACTATCGCATCAAACGTTACAAGCCGTCCAAAAGTATTCTTCTCTCATACAAAGAGTATGAAATTAACCAATTCCTTCCCCACAGAAATGTCTTTTAACGATTCAACTTCTTCATCGCAGGAAATAAGTTGTGATCTTTTTGCTGACTACTTTAAATCAATGTATAATAACACCCACAACTATTTAATACAAACTCGTCCAGCGAATTTATACACACAGAAAATATTGTAATTTCTCATTGTACACCAGAATATGTTAACAAAGTATTGAATTCACTAGATCGGACGGACTACCAAACATATTCGTAAAATATTGTGTACATAATGTGTCAACACCAATTTCATAGCTCTTTAATAAGTCCATATCCGAAAGTATTTTCTCAAGCAAGTTCAAAAACTTATTTGTTAACCAAATATTTAAAGCAGGCGACCCAAAATTATTTACGAATTATCGTTCAATAAGTAAATCATATAGCTTATCACTAGTTTTTGAATAGATCATTTACGATCAGCTCTTCTCCCAAGTTAAACACTTAATAAGTAACTATCAACACGGTTTTTCCCAACATCGCTCAATTTCTAACAATTTAGCGCTGTATACTGATGTTATTGCAAAGGCTTTAGATAGAGGCTTACAAGTCGATACAATATACACAGATTTTTCTAAGATCTTAGATAAGATAGACCACCTGCTTACCTTAAAAAAACTGAGTTGACTTGGCTTTCATATAATTACAGTTCAGTGGTTTGATTCCTATCTAAAAAAACAGGAGCTTGTCTGTAGTTCTAAACGGATTTAAGTCATATACCTTCATCCAAACATCTGGTGTATCCCAAGGAACAAGGTTTAGCCCACTAATTTTCTTACTCTTTATTAGTGATCTTTCATTAACAATAAAACCTCTATGCCTATTGATGATACCAAAATCTTTAAAATTATTTACTCTATTGACGATTGCATAATATTACGAACTTATTTAAATAAATTTCATGATTGGTGTATAATAAATAGACTTCCTTTAAATATGAATAAATGCCATTGCTTAACGTTCTCCAGAAAATGATTACCAGTTTTCAAATTCTTCCTTAATACGTGTCACAAAAATAAAAGGCTACGGATACGTTCGATATCAAATTATTATTTGATCGACATATTAATACAATAACAAGGCGATCTTTTCAATTATTAGGTTTAATTTTTTGCAACTGTAAGTCTTTCAAAACACCACTTTCATTTTTCACTCTTTATAATTTCTTGGTCAGACATCCCTTTGAATACTGCTCTGTTATTTGGAATCCATTCTATCAAGTCTATATAAATACAATAGAAAGAGTTCAAAAACCATTTATAAGGATCTTTACTTACGGCACTGGGGAACAATGCACTAAGTCACATTTTTTATGAAAATGAGATAAGGATGCAGTTTTGTGGAGTATTGGAAGCAGATTCAGGTGAACAGATTATATTTACGGAAAACGCATTGGGTCTATGGAAAATTATGAGAAGAAAAAACTTAATAAAAGGGAAAAACGAGTTTAGTCCACACGTTTTGAGGGAATAATGACATAAGTCCATTTTTACTGTACTGAAACGGTTTGTACGACAGAAAATTTAACCGCAGTGTGCGCTTTTAGTTTTGTTTCAAGATAAGCCGATCTAGCCCCAAAGGTGGTTTCGATGTCATTGAGTACTTAACCCTTCAAGAAGGTAGTGAATATTACTAAAAACTGAATTTTTTTGTAAAGTCGCGCAGGCAATTATTTTACTGTGATTCGAATTGTGCTTTGCTAGATTAATGGGACTGATTCAAATGACGAAACCTTAACTGATAAGTGCGCCAAACGAAAAGCACTAGGACGTCTAACCGAAGTAAAGAAGAAATTGCTTGCCAGTAGTCACGAAATGGGAGAGGACTGTACCTACCAATATTTTGCGCATGTTGACCTGAACGACCGAAAAAGAATCATTAGGGAATTCAGTAGTAGCTAACTACAATGAGCAAAGTAAGTATCTTAGTGGGCTCGTAACCATTACTCCGGTGCAATGTCAGCGAAATCGCAAAAATGAAGAAGAAGCTAATTTTCGGATAGCCTCGGTTCAATATTGTACTCGAACATTAAATCCGCCGAGTGACGTACAGGTATGTACGAAAGCCTTCGTGGCTATTCATGTAATTACAGAGAGACGTGTAACTACGATTCGCAAAGCAATCATAATAAATGGCTCGCCGCCATCTGATGGGAGAGGAAAACATAGTAACCGGCCGCATAAGTTACCAGACAGAAGAAAACATGCTATTCAAGCATTTATAAAGACGATCAAAGAAAGAAAGACACATTACTCTCTGAAAGATTCGCAGAAGTTGTACTTCCCGTATGGTACTTTTCGGCATATTTTTTCGGAAGATTTCAATATATCCTTCGGATACCCGCATAAAGATACGTGTAGCACTTGCTACAGCAAATCGGCTGAAAGATCAGTCCTGCACACAAAAATTACTGAGCTTGAAGGATTAAAGAAAACAGCCGAATTCGAATTGGAAAAGTTACGCAAAGAGAAACAAACGATACAAACCGAAATGACTGTACACAAAGCTAGGGGTGCGAAATTTTATGAAATAAAACGAAAATGCAGAATGGAATCCAGTAAGAAAAGCAACATAGAAAGAATCGCTATGGACTACCAGAAGAATCTTCCGACACCTAACATTACAACGAATGACGTATACTACCGCAGACAGCTAAATTTCGTATCCTTCAACATTCATGTTCTGGCGACCAGTGCGTCATATTTCTACACATATGATGAAAGCGTTCCAAAAAAAGGAATTGATGATGTATGTTCAATGTTGTACGATTTTGTGACTAACAAGCTGTCTTTAGACATACGACAGCTGGACATATTCTGTGACTCATGTTCGGGCCAAAATAAAAACTATACAGTTATACGTTTTTTACACTTCCTGACTACAATGTTGAAGTCCCTGATGAATGAGGGATGTTATAAGGAACAGCAGGACGAAACCGGATCCATACAATGTCATCGACTGCAAATCAAATTTATTCTACAAATGGTCGGAATTCCTCGCGCCTTTCTATAAAAAGAAATGCCCTATACCGACGAGACCGATCCGTGAAATTAAATTTCAGACAAAACTGGTCTACAATCGAGACGACACGTATTCAGGAGCCTTTGAAACGATTAACATCGCCGTAAAAACATCGGTAAGATTTTCCATTTATTTTTTTTTACGTAATATTAATATCTCATATCTGCCACAAAGGTCTGGTACATTTAAATCCAGCGAAGAAAGTAGACTTGCTGCATCTGACACAATATCTAACAAAAATCGAGTCAAGGAAGTTCTACTACAATTTGACCCCGGCAGTCGTCGCTCACTAGCCTTGATGTCGTTCAAGGTGATTATATCTTATCGTCGTGTACCGACGAAGATGACTAATGCGCAATTACATAATATAGATCATTTTGCTTATTCAAATAAATTAAAATTCCACCATTTGAAAATTTACAGTGTTTTTTTGTGAAAATATGATTTAAGTCCAACTTCCTCTAATATTTGTTTGGGAACAATGTATTAAGTCCACAGAAGTTCACATTAATTATCACAGCTGAACCAAAGTAGTTAATAATATTACAACTTTTTTTATAATCTGCAAACTAGGATATATAAAGAACACATTTCATATTCAGAATGGTAAATATCCAAGTTAATGTAATTACGGGAAGAAGTTGAACTTTGATTTGTGATTTCTCAAAATTTTGTCATGTCGGACTTAGTGCATTGCTCCCCGGCGCCCTTCAAATCCTATCGCACGTGTATAGAATACCCAGAAAAACTTCGTAGGTACTCATTGTTAAGCCTCAAAATATCGAGCATATATTGACGAATTATTCCTCTTAAAAATGTTTTATAACCTCATAGATAGTACAGATATCAATGCATAATTAGGGTACAACGTTCCACCAATCCAATCTCGCCGTACCCCAGCATTTAAACTCGAAAGCGCCAGGACAAACATTAGAACAAATATATAGAATCCAGAAACAATACAATAAAATAATTAGTTCCATTGATCTTTTCGGTAATAGTCTTTCTTCCCAAAGCGCTTTACTTTACATATAACAGAATATTTCCGTTTTTCAAAAAAAAAGTTAATTGTTTTTTTTTAATTTAACTTATACTATATTATGTAGGTACTTCCCAATAAAAGGTATGTATACCTTATTTATATAATTAATAGGTCCTGAAATCATTAAAATTTACTATTATTTACATAGCTCTTAACTCACATTAATTACTAAAAAAAAAAAAACGCTGCTTTGCTTTAATATTTTCCTTGTAATATGTAAAACGATTCTCATTAAGTCTGTTATACTATCGCTTAAACTTTCTAAAATAAATAAATGTAGGTACGAACCTATTAATCGGATAAGCATTGCTGTTAATAATATTGCTGAGAATTTGATTGTAGACGTATCTAAGCATATTTAAAAGAAAAGAACGTCTACATAATACTGAAATCTTTTGTTCTATGTTGCATTACATGTAATTTTATTCGGTGTTTGGTTATGGCATTGATTTTATACACATAGATATGCCACTAAATCTGTTACCTCTTCTCGACAGATGGCCTTATATGTACCAAATTAGAATACAGAGGCGAAATTTTCACCGAATGACTGAAATCATGTTTACAGATGGCGCCATCTATTAGAAAAAAATGTAAAATATGAGGATATTAAGTTATATTCGATAACAAATGTTTTTTCCTCTTCCCTATCTAACAATGTCTAGGAATGTGGAAAAAATGTAATAAAGAAATTCAAAGGAATTCCAGATTTTATCTCAATAAATTTGCTTTTTATGAGATATATAGGTATATAGAGAAGTAGGTACTTCGTAAGAGATTTTTTGTTGATTTTGTATTCCTTCTGTTCTACAAGAAATTATTACTTAAATTAATGCATATGTATTTTAATACATATTTCATTTGACACATTATTTCAGTAACTTATATATATTGTAGGTACCATAGGTAAATAAATAAATTACTTCCAAATTAGGAATGGTTTATACTTATTTTAAAATCACGTTAATTTTGCAATGCCTCCTTTCAGTCAACGCATCAACAGCTTCGTTTCGCAGCGACCAGTTGCAGATCATTAAAAATTCTTACATATAGTACGGGAGCTAGCAGCGTCACCATCTCAATAGGCATGTCGCCCATCTGTATTGGGAGAGGGGTTGTGTTTACCTGTGTCCATTCCATTCAACAGCTAAACAAAGTAGTTTTCAAAATGATTTTAGTTCGTTTTTTTTATTAGTTTTTGGGTGCGTGCACCGACAGAAAGAAAGCGTGCAAAAAGTCACTTTTTGTCACTACCAAACGCTTTCGTGCGTTCACTGAGCACGAAAAATGACATATAAACGCTACCGAAACACTTCCATTTACTTTCTTCTGCTTTTCTTCAAAGAAGAATTTTTTTTGGGATATCTCCGGTATATAGCAAAAGCTAAAAAATGTTCTAATTTGTTATTTCATCACACAACCCATTAATTTTTGGTGACAAGTTTCAAGTCTTGGTTTGACTCATCAACAGGTCCCAAATAGCGAAATTGGGTGATTAGAAAAACAAATGAAAAATGAAAAAAGAAGAAAGAAATGAAAAGTTTAAGAAAAATAGAAAAAAACAATTTTTTTATTTATTAAAAAAAATTTAAAAAAATTTTAAAGAAACAGATTCATTCGAAGCGAATCGAACCTGTATACGCCACGCAGTGGGCTGAAAAATGAAGAAGAAAAAGGAAGAAGAAGAAGCGTTTCGTGTCAGCAGAAAACCTTCCACTCATCGGTGCAGCTTGGTTTTCTGCCTGCTGCAGACGCTTGAAAATAGATCAAACCGATCTCTTCTCATATAACCTCAGAATAAATTCTGGGTGTGAATTATATGAGGAAAAAACACTCCTATACAAGCCCAGGAGGAAAAATAAATAAAAAGAGATTACTCTTTTGGACTTTTTACCGGGTTAAACTTAATTTTCTTCAAAGAAGAATTTTTTGGGATATCTCCGGTATATAGCAAAAGCTAAAAAATGTTCTAATTTGTTATTTCATCACACAACCCATTAATTTTTGGTGACAAGTTTCAAGTCTTGGTTTGACTCATCAACAGGTCCCAAATAGCGAAATTGGGTGATTAGAAAAACAAATGAAAAATGAAAAACGAAGAAAGAAATGAAAAGTTTTTTTTCTTCTTCATTTTTCAGCCCACTGCGTGGCGTATACAGGTTCGATTCGCTTCGAATGAATCTGTTTCTTTAAAATTTTTTTAAATTTTTTTAATAAATAAAAAAATTGTTTTTTTCTATTTTTCTTAAACTTTTCATTTCTTTCTTCTTTTTTCATTTTTCATTTGTTTTTCTAATCACCCAATTTCGCTATTTGGGACCTGTTGATGAGTCAAACCAAGACTTGAAACTTGTCACCAAAAATTAATGGGTTGTGTGATGAAATAACAAATTAGAACATTTTTTAGCTTTTGCTATATACCGGAGATATCCCAAAAAATTCTTCTTTGAAGAAAATTAAGTTTAACCCGGTAAAAAGTCCAAAAGAGTAATCTCTTTTTATTTATTTTTCCTCCTGGGCTTGTATAGGAGTGTTTTTTCCTCATATAATTCACACCCAGAATTTATTCTGAGGTTATATGAGAAGAGATCGGTTTGATCTATTTTCAAGCGTCTGCAGCAGGCAGAAAACCAAGCTGCACCGATGAGTGGAAGGTTTTCTGCTGACACGAAACGCTTCTTCTTCTTCCTTTTTCTTCTTCATTTTTCAGCCCACTGCGTGGCGTATACAGGTTCGATTCGCTTCGAATGAATCTGTTTCTTTAAAATTTTTTTAAATTTTTTTTAATAAATAAAAAAATTGTTTTTTTCTATTTTTCTTAAACTTTTCATTTCTTTCTTCTTTTTTCATTTTTCATTTGTTTTTCTAATCACCCAATTTCGCTATTTGGGACCTGTTGATGAGTCAAACCAAGACTTGAAACTTGTCACCAAAAATTAATGGGTTGTGTGATGAAATAACAAATTAGAACATTTTTTAGCTTTTGCTATATACCGGAGATATCCCAAAAAATTCTTCTTTGAAGAAAATTAAGTTTAACCCGGTAAAAAGTCCAAAAGAGTAATCTCTTTTTATTTACTTTCTTCTGCGTTCACTGAGTCGACTGAGAGTGACTTGAAGCGCGCTACCTTTTACTACCGTATTTTGGATAGTAAAATGTAGCGAAGTGATGTGTTACCATGGAGACAATAACATGGCAACTATGTTAGGTTAGGATTGGGAATTGGAAAATTATAAGAATATATTTTATGGAATTGTAAATCTTCTAGGAGCATTGCATTGTATTTATTAGTTTTAAATTTTTGTTCACACATTTGTGAAAATAAAAATATAAACATAAACATTTATTTATTTATTTGAGCATATCATAAAAGTTACATATATTTATATTGTTGCGAGCGTGGCTCTTGCGGTTCGTTATTTAAAACACAATATTAAATATTTAATATACCAGTTCTTTATTTCACTCTAATCTTAACAATTCACAAACTTCATATACTTTCTATTAATCAACAACACTTTAATTATCGCTTAATACTGTACTTTCAATTATCGCAATCTAATTACAACACTTTCGCACGTTTATTACTTTCGCTTGTTAACACTGTAACGTCTAAGACAAGACTCTTCTTCTGGCTATGACAACTGTTATATTTATACCCTAGAAACTCTCCAGATTATTCTCGAGTGCTCTATTTTCCAGAAGCTTCTTGACTGTTCTATTCATTCTATTCATTCTATTCCTGAACCTTCCTGTAGATACCATAATTAATTCTCCGAACCTAAAATCGTTTACTTCTCCATTGCTAGTAGATGTCACCAGTTGTCTCTTTCTATTGCACGTAACAATATTATAGCAAAACAAGTAATAGAGGAATAGGAGTAGTGTGAAATTAGAATATTTATAGTATAATAAAGAATGATTGACATATAGTAAAACAAGTAATAGAAAAATTGAAGTAGTGGGAACTTAAAGTAAAAATATAAAAGTTAACTGTTAATTATACGGTAAAATAAATGTTGCATTTCATACATCAATAGCTGAAATTACATAGCGGAAGGCAAATCAAGTAACTTCATTCAAAAATCCTGATCCTATTTTTACTATTTTATGTTAAAAAACTCGAATTCTGAAAATTCAAATTTTTTACTACACTACGCTACGCTTCCTTTCGTTCACCGTGACAAAGTCACCACCGTAGTAATTAACTGTCAAAATAATTCTTTTGACATATGTTTACTACGCTACGCCAACACTACGCTAACACTACGCTACAAGACGCTATCGTGTCGGTGAACGCACCCATTATAAACATATAAAAAATGAATAATATAATTTCATTATGCCCAGACAGTTTCTTTGCCTCTAGTATGTGTCAGATGCTTTTTTTTTTTGATAAAAATAATTTGTGATTTTTATACGAACTGGTTTAGTTATCGAGGGGACAACATGAAATCAATTTGTTAGGCAGAAATTCGGTTGATTGTCAATAGCCAAATCGATTGGAGTGTGATAGGGAATAAATGTGTAACAGTACGGCCAACAAAATGTTGGTTTTTAACAAAAAAAAAAAAAAAAACAAAAACGTCTAGAATGGTGTCAGCAATGAGAAAACTATCTGGAAATAGCAAATTTATATTGTTCGATGTTTATGCAAATAGATGAGAAAAAAATCGAACTAAAATCAACTACTTTTTTCACCTATGTAACGGAAAGGGCACAGGTAAACGCAACCCCTCTCATCAGGCAGCATAACTGAAGGGTATTGGCTGTAGGAATTCCATTTCAGATCCCTTCCTGGCTAGTTGGACCCTTATTCCGTTGTCTGCGATATTGCAGTGTAAAGGCACACATATTTGTGCAAATAAATTGGAGTGCGTTAATTTAATTAACTCCAGCAGGCAGTCCCAAATCAGTTTCGAGTTGAATCTATTTGATTGAAGAGCCAGTAATGCACCTCTGCATTCAGAAAAGATATTATAGTTATTTTTGTTCCTGTGAGTTCTCTTGATATTTTTCCTAATTTATAGCTCAATTACATATATGTCGACCCGAGGGCTTGAACCATATGCTCCTGCCCCATCTTCCTAATTTGTTTTGGAGCCATCCGTAAATCAAGAGTATGTTCTATCTAGGCTCAGGCGCTGCGAGCACCCGAATCAATTCAACTTTATTAAATCGTTCTCGGCAACCAATATTGCATAAGAATTCTGAAGAAAAATTTCCAGTAATTTATGAGAAACAAGTAAAAAAGTTAGAATTGGTCTAAGACCAATTCTTATGATAACCTAGATGAATGCTCGTTTGTAATTTCGTATAGTCACCACCCATCTGCGCAAGTTTGCGTTTTGAAGTGATTTTTGAATATATCTCTAGAACGTTTCGTCGAACAACAAATATGATTATAACCAACTTTATAAGATTTCATATTCTGGAGAACTTTCCAGCACATTAAAGCCGTATAGGACTGATCGTTTTCACAGGATACATAAAAATCTTAAATTTTTATATGGCAACACCAAGAAGGAGTCGCCCGATTTGGTCCGTTTTTGGAATTGTATTTACTGGTTTTAAGAAAACACTATGCACAAAATTTCAATGCTCTACGTTGACGCGTTCTCATCCAAATATGTAGTGAAAAATGAAATTTTTGTATGGCAACCGTACGAAAGAGTTACCCGATTTGCCCCATTTTCAAAGCTAATTTTGCTTTTTTGTTTAAAAGCCTATGTGAAAAATTTGAGCTTTCTAAGTACACGCGTTCTCGAGTTAACGTGAGGACGGACAGACAGGCGGACATGCAAAAAATCAAAATAGCTTTTAATTTTATGCATGGGTCCAATCCGTTTTTCTCTAGCATAATTATTTCTATGTGTTACAACCGGAATGACAATCTTAGTATACCCTGTAGATTTCATCTAGAGTATAAAAAATATAATGTTCACGCTCATAAGATATTGCTTTCTGTATACCGTGATCCGAACCAAAAATTCTAAGAAATTTAATGACAAAATGCTTGGCGGAAAATATTTCAAACTATTCACGAAAAATCAGTGTACCAGTCAACAACCAGATGTGAAAATTCAGATCGCAGAAATTCTATCGAAAATCCGACCGAAAATTTTTTCGGAAGCCCGCAGTGCCTAGATAAGAGTTTTGTCTGTTCTGTAACTTTCTGGTGCTAAAGCGAAGTATGAAATTCTTTTCACTTAAATCACATATCATAACATTTGCGAAATCCTTCAAATCATCTTGATACTAATCAAGATATGCCTTTAAATTTCTTTATTACAGATTTTTACCACATTTGTACACATCGAAGACAACTTATTATCCTCATATTTGCCAAGTTTTGCTAACAGATGGCGGACCGTTTTGTGAGCAGAGTGGCGACTCAGTAAGAAGAGCTAACAACATATTGTGCGCAGCGGTGGAATATCTATATGTATAAAATCAATAGTTTTGGTTAGCTTAATGCATGTTCTTTTATCCGATGTTTAGTTTATGGTTAGTCAACATTTTTTTTTACACCCTAGATGAAATCTATAAGGTATACTAAGTTTGTCATTCCGTTTGTAACACCTGGAAATAATGATGGTAGAGCAAAATGGATTGGACAAAAAATATTAAAAGTTATTTTGATTTTTGCATGTCCGACCGATAATCTGGCCTCTGTCCGTCTGTCCGCCGTCCGTCTATCCTCCTTGAACACGTTCACATTGAGGGCTGAAATTTTGAAATACAAACATTTCGTTTTTCACTATATGTTTGGGCAATGCCTGAAATGTGGTACATGCTGTTCTCATAGCAATATTAAATAAAATTTAGAAAGTGGACTAAATCGGGCAACACCTTCTTGGTGTGGCCATATAAAAACCTAGGATTTTTACGTATACTGTGACGATTTAAATGTACTGAAAAATTCTTCAGAATGTGAGATCATATGAAACTGGTTATAACCATATTTACTGTCCGACGAATCGTTTTAGAAATATATGCGAAGAACCATTTCAAAAACTATACTTGCACAGAGAGGAGACCATACAAAATTACATACGGGAATTCATCTAGGATATCATAAGAATTGGTCTTTTAGACCAATTCTAGATTTTTTACTTGTTTTTTTTATGATATTTCCAAAGCTCAGGGGATACTCTATCATGCCATTGCACAGCGTTAGCAGGAAAGGAAGAAGGGGTAGGATTATTGGGTTGAGAATGGTAGGTGACGGTGGGCCTTACGCTTGAATGTTTGTGGCTCATTGTTAGAGGGGGCAAAATAGGGGATGGCAAGCTATTCCACATTCTTACTATTCTAATAATGAAGTATTCACGAATTTTTACGATACGGCCGAATTTGACGTCAAGGGTGTGAGGATGAACTCGGGTTACAGGTCGTGTGGTGCGCATGGGAAGAATTCCAAAAGGGATCAGACTAGAGTTTTTGTCCGAGCATTGAAGTAACGCAATAGAAGTAGCGATAAGAGAAAGATACACCCGATATTATGGCGGTACTCTAGGAAATCAATAGTTGCTATTGATATATCATCGCTAATAAGCCGGAAGACCTTCTTTGCTACTTCGTCCAACGCGGACAATGCCGTGCGTCCAGCCTCTGTCAAATATGGCAGTTATATTCTAATCTAGGTCTGATTGAGTAAAATATTTCTTGGATCTTTGCAAGAAAACCACGCATTTCATCGCGATTTTGGCAATACCAAAAATGTGATCAGATAAACTAAGATTGTTGGATATTTCAGTGCTTAAGATGTTAACAGTTGGTGAGTTCGAGATATCTTCTCCATCGACGGAAATGGCTTGAGTGGGAGTAGAAGTACGTTTGAGTGATAACAGACAACATTGCGTTTAGGAAGAATTAAACAAGATTCGATTCGCTCTGCTCCAATTGAGTATTATTGTGAGGCAATAGTTTAGTGAACAGAACATGTGGTTTGTCAGCTATAATATTCCCACGGGAATTAGCTATAGAGTCGAACGAGTACACAAAATCACGGGTGCTGTCGTCAACAAAACTATGAATAGGATTGAAAGTGAGAGATAACAGATTATTAATAAAAAGAGCCCTGCGGTACACCGGTATGAATTATAAAATATGTAATATGTGTTGAACAGCGCGAGAGAAAACTTTCAATCCATTTTAAGAAAGGAGGGGCTAGACATAATGTCTGAGGTTAAGCTAAAAGAGCAGGATGCCAAACTCTATCGATCGATTGTGTGTTGATGAGTGTTAAAACCTTCGAAAGAGTCGAAGTAAGGGCAAATGGTCTATAATTTGAGGGATCGCTTGCGTCTCTGTCTTTGTGTACTGGCTGAATATATGCAAGTTTCCATGCCGAAGGAAATACTCCTGTCGAATAGAGCAAATGGAATAGTTTGCGTAGAGGTTTATGTAAAAATAAGGAGCAGCATTTGTGTATTTGGGGCGAAACACCATCAGGCCCAGTAGCCTTAGACGCATTGAGACCTGCGAGCACTTTGAAGTCCTCCCTTGTTCGGAAATATAATGGTCTTTGCCTGTACTTGCAGGTTGGTGTAGAAGGAGCACCTTGGTGAGAAGGTGGCAAGAAAGAATTCACAGCAAAGTTAGCCGCAAATAAATAAGCTTTGTTCGATGACTGCATGTACACATCCCCGATGTGAATTAGGGGCGGTATCGAAGAATTGGAAAACTGGCCAGAAACTCTTATTAACCTTTCGACTAGTAAAGATTTTCTGCCTAATGTTTTGGTTTTGCTGGTCTTACGTGCTCTCTATAGAGATCTATAGATCGGTCTCGATTCAGCTGAATGGCACAGTTTATATGCCTGAATATTGTAATATTCTTGTATCTGTGCATCCCAAACCATAAGGTGTTGATAATGAATTCAGAGCGGTACTAAACATTTCTCGAGAAAAAATGCTCAGACCAGTTTAACTCTCTAATGAATTTGTTGAGTGACGCCCAGTCAGCTTGATCATAGTGTCACACCACTCGCTTTTTACGATTGCGACTGGTTGCTTTCAGTGATGATGTGGTGAATTGGGCTGAAATGAGACAATGATCCGAGCTGCCAAGAAGAGATGACACTGACGTTGAGTACTTGTCAGGATGACAGGTTAGAAAACGATCTAATAGGTTGGCGCTTTGTCCAATTATATCAGGCAAACGAATTGGGCTATCCACTAACTGCTACAAGTTAAAGGACTCGCTAAATAGTTTAACATATTTCACCGCTGGACTTTTGGTTGAAGAATGTCTGAGCCACTGCATGTTATGGACATTGAAATCGCCAGCAATAACGATTTTGTAAGTAGGAAATTTCGATAAAATATTTGCTATACTGGAGGATAGAGAATCAAACAAACATACAGTGTCAGCGTTAGACATATTGAGGCTGCGGTATAGAAAACAAAAATAAATGATTTGATGATGAATTAAACTCCGGATTAGTTAAAGCAAATTAAGGGACAATGGAGAAACGCTCATCATTACGAATGTACAGAGCGATTCCGATCTGCAGTGAGAAGAGTGGCACTTAGTCATAACCTCGTAAGCGAATCTGATTGATATTAGCATCAGAAGTACCCCTGCTTTTATTTAGGGCCAAAAGAGCTGATTTAAAAGAAGACAAGTGGCAATACACGGAGAAGTAAACTACATAATACTAACACAGACTAAGTGGTGAAAAGTATGTATTGTTGACCATTTATTGATTAATTGTGATACTAAGCTCGCTCTGTATAAAGCTGGTCCTGATAGTCAAAAGAGAAAAAAAATCTTCTTTTAAGAGAATTCAAAAATAGGAATCTTTGGAAAATTGAATGAAGTTGATTAATATTTTATTATATAAAACTAGCTAAAGTTGCCTCTTCTTAGAAAGGGATTCATTATAAATTAAATTAATTTTTTTTAAAATGTTTATAAATAACTTTTACATACTCCCAAATACTTGACTAAATAACTTTATGCATAAGGGCGACGTTCATGACGAAATTGTGAAAACTTGAGAAAAAAAATTTAGGGTAGTAAACGTGGATGGATTTACATGAGGTTTTTGATTTGGAATAAATGAATAGGGAGCTTTCCGATGTGGTAAGTTTTTTTTTTAGATTTGTGGGGGTTTTATGGTGGGGGTGGTTGAGTCCTTCGGGGGTAAGATTCTGGAACTTTAGCCACAGCAAGGCCCATTGTTCACCCTCTAGACCTATGAGCAATAGCTCATATGTCGCAACCAGTTGCCCTAACAAAATTCAGAATTGGCCCGCAACCCTCCCTGCCTGCTTCGTGCAGTTCTATCAAGAGGTGTGAGCCAAGGAATCTGTACCGCTTTCTGGAGAGAGCCGGAGAGTGACGGAAGGAGTGAGTCACCGTTTCGGGCTCTTCTCCGCATCTTCTACATATAGGATCTTCAACAACATATTGTTCAGATGACCCCTGAGAAAAGAGTGCCCAGTGACAATTGACACCAGGATTCTCAGTGTTGGTTTGCTCAGTCCCAATATCTTTTTCGTCAGATTTGGGTTCGGTTTACCTCACAGTTCGTTAGTAGTTCTGACCGAGGGATTATCCACCCAGAGGCGACTGTGTTGGCAGGCAGCCCAGGCCGAAAGATAGAAAGAATGTTTTTTGCAATATTGATTGTAGAGGAAGATTCCTCTCAGTTTGTACCAATACGAGCAAGCTCATCCGCCCTTTCGTTCCCGCTGATGTCGTTCTGATCTGGCACCCATACAACGAGTACCCTGTTATACAGAGAGAGGGAATTTAGGGTGCTCTTACACTCCAGTATTAACTAGGAGGTTGCGAAAGGTTTTGACAAGGCCTTTACAGCTGCTTAGCTGTCCAATCAGACGGCAATCTCCTTGTTCGCCATATCCGCATTGAAGAGGTACCTTTCCCCTTCAAGAATAGCCTTGACTTCAGCCTAGAATACCGTAACATGGCTTTCAAATATAAGACGATTTCTATACGAGGCTTCTCACAGAAAATACCAGCTTCGGTATTTTCTCCAATTTTGGAGTCGCCTGTGTAAACAATAGGGTTTGTTAATGGTTGTAGCACGGAGTGCGATACCCACTAAATGTAATTACCGATTTAAATTCGGTGTTCAGTATAGTCTCTAGAAGAAGGTCGCTGTCCTTGCCAATGACAGGAGCAATGGATTACATTATTTCAAAAATGGATTCGTGTGGAACACCTGTTCTAGCGTGATTCCACCTTGAGATGTAATCTAACCGCTGCGATTGTTGCCCCCTTCTTGATATGTATCTGCACGAGGTGTATATTGAGTATAACCTCGAGAGCCCAAGAACTGGTTGACTTGAGAGCGCATCTTACGCTAAGAAGGCACAGTTTGTGAATTTTTTCAATATCTTACAATAATTGGCGAAATCCGTTGCTTTCCTCCACATCACAGAACCGTAGGTTATAATGGGTTGGATAACGCTGGTGTAGATCCAGAGGATCATCTGTGGTTTTAGTCCCCGTGTTTTCCCTATAGTTCTGCGGAACATTGTGAAGGCCCTAAATGCCTTATTCGCTCTGTCCTCGAGGTGTGGTTTCCAGTTTGGCTTATTATCTAGAGTTATACCGAGGTATTTCACTCTATCCTTTAGCTGCAAATGTGTAGAGCCAATATACGAGATCTTCAGATTGCGGATGTTCCTTTTCTTAGTGAAAAGGCATAGATCTGTTGTCATGTGATGGATAATCCAAAATCCGTAGCCCAGTCTATGACTAGTCGGATTGCGTTTTGCACCAGTCCACAGAGTACAGATTCATTGCTACCAGTGAATAATATCACCAGATCGTCTGTATAACAAACCACCTTATTTCCCCTCCGGGAGAGTGTTGAGATCATCAATAATGAGCACCGACAATAAAGGTGAAAAGGTACCGTCTTGGGGGGTGCCTGTGTTTTGTTGTTGTGATTCAACATGTGTGCGATCAAGTATATAAAGGACTTATGTAAAAGCACATTGTAGAATGCGCCTTCTACATCGATGAAGATAGCCAGCGTAAATTTCTTAAAAATAAAGCCTCTTTTAATCGAGTGTATAATCTCGTGGAAAGCCGTATCAACTGACTTTCCCTTTAGATATCCGTGCTGGTGTTGTGACAAGCTTGTTCTGGGTATGGAGCATCTCAATTCCTACTCGCAGAGTGTGTGTTTTGAGTAGGAAAGAAGTCAAGCTTATTGGTCTTTATGCCTTAGCTGCTGAGTAGTTTCTCCGGCCAGCTTTGGGAATAAATACAACTTTAACCTCTTCCCATAGCTGCGGAGTAAAGCTCGTCTTAATGCTGGCCCTAAATAAGAGGATTAGGTTTCTAATCGATGTGTCGCCCGGGTATTGAAGGAGGGCTGAAAAAATACCGTCCTTGCCCGGGGACTGAAAGGATTTGAATGAATTCATAAAGGTGAGAAGCCGTCATCAGGCGCGTCAGAGAAGTATTCGTGAGGAGCTCGGGCTGGCTAGGTATCTTTGATAAAATCTAAGCCATCACATCTCATTTACACCATCCACATTCTTACAGTTAAATCAACCGATCGAGTATTTGTAATAACATAGAGCATTCTGGTATGCCGACCACTCAATCTCGCCATTTGATCTTTTGGCTTTGTTATAAAGCCTATGTACCGCATTACGTTGATATCTTATCTCGCGTGTAAGCCAGGAAGGTGCAGAATTATGTTCTTCCTTCCTGACCTGGCACGAGATCTCGAAGGATTGGATCAACGCGGTGCTGATTTCTCCGACACCCCTATCTATTTCCGCTGTCGAAGATAAATGCCCGACAGAGATATTGGTGAGCATCTCGGTGAAGGACTTACTGAAGGGCTCCCAGTTTGTTCTGGAAGGACTTCTGCAGGTCTCCGGGTTAACAGCCGTCATATCTAATTCAAGCCTTATGCAACGGTGGTGGGAGAGTGAGACCTCTGTGGACACCCTCCAGTTACGAACAAACGATGCTAAATGACTGGTTGGGAAACTTAAGTCTACGACTGCGTGTTATAAAGTGGGTTCCCCGCCTTTATTTAGAGCATGCATATTGGTGGTTACAAGATATTCAAGAAGTGACTCACCTCTGGCGTTACAGATGGTGGTGGCTATTCAGAATTGAATGATTAGTCTCTTCAACCTTCCTTCTACCGACCTATCTCACAATATCATGGTTGCGTCGTTGAAAGTAACTTACGGAATAAAAATAAGATTTAAGCATTTCTTTGCAGCAATACAGGCTCTAGGCCAACCTGGACCACGACAATAACAAAGGTGTGCGTTCTTTCCCCTTTCAGGAATCATGTTGTTTAGGGTCCATGGTTCCTGATTGAGCGCGACATCTGCGGTGTCTGAGAGAAGGAGGTGTTGTAGGTTGGTGGTTGTCACCCAACTATGATGGGGATTGATTTGCACCAATCTCATCGATACTTCATCGTCATCCGACGAGGTGATCTCAGCAAGAAGTCCCTTTGCTTGTCCGAAATATTCGGAATTTTTTATTGTCCGTTTCTATTGGTGCGCTAGCAGGTTGCTTGTAAGCAACGGCTTCTACCATGACAGGAATGAGCTCAGCCCGGTGCAGCTTGGTGAGGACCCCCAGGCTGATCATCCTTGGACTGTTCAGCCTCAGTGTCTATCTCCGTAGCCTCGCAGGGAGATGGCGCCATCCTACTGCCAGGTCAGAATTTCAAAGGAGCCATGCCGTCTCTTTCATTGAGCCAGCTGAGTTGTCCAATTTGAGCCGTGTTTGATATCGAAGTAAAGCTCTTGCTGTGTGCTATTAAATGGGATATTCTGTTTTTGTTTATAACAGACTTTTTTAACTCGAATAACTTTGAAATGAGTGATTTGAGAATTTGTTTACAGAGAGGGGTGTAGGTTAGTACGGAGCTGATTATTCTTTTAAACGCTTTAGAATAATGCTTAAAAATGGGAACAATTCAATGTTCTATGTATAACCGTTAGGTAGGTAGGTATATGGATCTTGCTGTGAAATAAATTTTTGTAGCTTTTCACGTAAACTTTGTTTACATGGTAGTACAGGGTGGGCCAAAAGTCACCATGGGGTTTAAAAATTAAATTGGTAACATATGGTAGGATGAAAAAAAGGAGGGGTAAGGTGGGGTGGGGAAACATGCTTACCTATGAAGAACAGACAGTTGGCTATCATGTAAAAAAGGAATGAAGAGAAACGGTCAACAGGGTGTGAAGCAATGTACAAACGAAAAAGTTAGTTATTTTTAAACCCCATGGTGACTTTTGGCCCACCCTGTACTTATATGAAAGTTCGATAATCTTCCGAGATAATTACCATAGAGAAGAAAAAACTAACTCCATAATATTCCCAGGAAAAAGTAGATGCAAATTAATTTGCATACGTCAGATAGAATATGAACCGTTATATGAGCTTTTACCGAAAATGTAATATGTAAAAAGTAGAAAATAATATGTAAAAAAAACTTTTAAAATAAACAACTTTCATAAATTAATTGCACTAAAAAGTAAAAAACAATTTTTTCTTTCTCAGTGATATACACGATAAGTTTCCTTGCAAAATAACAAATGGAGAAAAGAAAAATTTTAATAACTTTTCTTTTTATAAATACAAGAGGAGAAAACAATCACCTCGTCACGGACTTGAAAACGGGGACCTTCCGCATTACGGGCGACTGCTCGTGTCTCTGAGCTAACGAGACATATGCTCTTCCCTCATGTATTTCTTGATTTTATCTAGCTTTCAGCTGGAATTAACTAGTAACGATGAAAGCGCGCAAAGTAAAGTTTCCTATTTTATTTATTTTTCCCGTGCTGGAATTGAACTCACACGACCGCTTCTAAAAATTGTGGTTTCGATTCCCGTACGGATCAATAAATAAAAATAAGAAATGGTATAATTTAGATTATTAAATCTTAAAAGCTTGGGCATGAGGTGCAATTAGACAATTATGATTATAGTTATGGATGCTCAAACTTTTAAGATTTAGAGTTCCAGCATTTCTTATTTTGCTTTTTTACTTTTTAGTGCTATTTATTTATAAAAGTTATTTATTTTTAAAGTGTTTTTAATGTATTTTACTTTAAATTTTTCTTTAATTTTTTTTAATGTTTTACTTAAGTGGGCCTTTGGCAATTTCAAAAAACGACAGATGACCAGGTTCCACTGTACGCACGAAATAAGTTCATGTGTATGGAACTATGTATTGAAATATTTGTTTTTGTTTTTTTTTTCTTTATTCCTTTTTCAATAATCTAATATATATGCGACAATGCATAAGACTACATTTTATTTCATATTATATTGACCCAAGCACATGATTATTAATCAAGGGTTAAAGGGGTAAATATAATAAAACGAATTTCGTAGACTAACGTCTACAATTTTACTGTTACTCGTGTGTTAAGCTAAAAACGGATTGAATATGATATCTAAAAAAATACAATGATCAAACTGCAAGTTTACAAGTATGCTAGTATATTTGCAATACCTAGATCTCTACTAAATTTTGACTGTTCAAAAATTTGTCTGCACTTGTAAAATTATAGAAATTTTCCATCAAAATATATTGTAGAAGTCTGTAACTCATGTTTTTGTCTTAAATAAAAATATCTTTATGTTTATAAGACAAAATAATTAGTCCACTATCAATTGTGCATCCGTGGGATATTTTATGATCCAACTATGGTAGTGGTCTCAATCTTTATGTTTGAACAAACATAATTTCGATGTTGACACTCTCGGAAATGACGCGTTTGAGTGTTGCGTATAAAAGGTAAGTCCACCAAATTCAACTACTAAAGCTACACACTTTACTGACTAAAAAATGTACATTTTCCCTTTTTCCTAAGACTACTCGATCCTCTGGTAGATGTTTTCTAGGTAGGTATATCAAGACGTATATACCTCTATAAGTTGTAGTGGCGACATTACTATTCGTTCCCAGCTCTTCTAGGGACTTGATTGTTGGCTGTGTATGACGGTGCTGACGATTTATTATGTCTTCGCTTACAGCTTGGCCACGCCCCAGTTGTCACATCCCCATGGCTCCTAATTAAATAAAGTAGGTGAAGTAAAATTGCTATTAATGTAAAGGGTTTTCCCATAAGAGGTGTTATTTTAATTAGCCCGCTATTTCTGTAGATGTCTTTGGAGCTGTCATTTTTTGACATTTGACAAGTAGAAACTACGCCATTAATAAAAATGGAACGATACATGATTCAACAACGCATTGAAATTATTAAAATTCACTATAAAAATTGTGAAAATGTGGCAGAGACGGTTCGTAAAACTCAAACATTTCTGGGTCGTCGTGAAGCACCTTGTCGGACCGCAATACCGAAATTGGTAGAAAAATTCGAGCTGTCGGGACAAGTTAGTGATGTGAAGAATAAAACCCGTGCACGTCGCTCAAGAACAGCCGAGAATATTGCTGCTGTAGCCGAAAGTGTTGAAGAAAACCCAGGTTTGTCCATTCCTCGTCGTTCTTTGGAATTAGGCATTCCACAAACGTCATTACACCATATTTTGCATAAAGGTTTGGGTCTTAAGGCTTATAAAGTTCAGTTATCACAAGAACTCAAGCCGGCCGATCTTCAACAACGTCGAGTCTTTGCTGATTGGGTCCTTGAAATGCATGAAAATGATCCGGAATTCCATCGAAAACTCATCTTGAGTGATGAGGCCCATTTCCACCTCGATGGCTTCGTCAACAAGCAAAATTGTCGCATTTGGGGCTCGGAAAACCCAAGAGTTATTGTTGAAAAGCCTCTCTATACTCAACGTGCGACTGTTTGGTGCGGTTTATGGTCCCGCGGGGTCATTGGACCTTTCTTTTTCGAAAATGAGGCTGGAGCAACAGTTACGGTGAATGGATTGCGCTATCGACAGATGATTAATGATTTTTTATGGCCGGAATTGGATGGTATTGATCTGGACAACGTTTAATTTCAACAAGACGGCGCTACGTGCCATACAAGCAACGAAACCATTGATCTTTTACGGGAATAGTTTCCGGACCGTGTTATCTCTCGAAGAGGTGATCACAATTGGCCACCGAGATCTTGTGACTTAACACCTTGCGACTTCTTCCTTTGGGGCCACGTGAAAGAGAAGGTCTACGCCAACAGCCCAGCGTCGATTCAAGACCTCAAAGATGGAATTCGTGAGGCTATCGAGGACATAGGGCAGCCACTTTGCGATTTGGTTATGGAAAATTTCATGAAAAGGATATGGCCCTGTATTTCCATTATTAACGGCTTACCTTCCTCTTTATAATTAAATAAAGATCCGATCATTTATCTCAAAAAATGGCATTTTTCTTTGAATATCAAAATAACACCTCTTATTGGAAAACCCTTTACTAGGTATTTAGTCACTTGTTACTTCTGATGCGTTGATGTCCGTATCAGAAGAAAAAGTCTTATATAATTTTATTTTGGGACATATCCCTGTGTGTTTCCTCTGGCAAGTCCACAATTACTTAAAGTTTATGGTCGACAGTCTTTTTGACGACGTATGGTCCACCATACTTCTGTGGGGCAATTTCTTACTCTCTCCGTCATTTGGTCCCTTGGATTATTTGGCTACCACACATTGGCCTACATCGTATGTTGGAGCTTTAGTTTGTTTACCATCGAAATATTTCTTCTGTAATGCCTGACTTTTCTCTATCGATAAGGAAGTTTCTCCCCTGTTTTTACACAAATTCCTAACTTCATCTTCGCAATTTTCTTTAGATATAAACGAATCATTAGAACTACGTGGAATATAACCCAAAAGTAGTTTATACGGGGACTTTCCCGTGGTTTTATTTACCGTGATATTCAGGCCCCACTGTATATTCGGAATCGTTTGGTCCCACTTTTTTTATCTTCGTTAGATGAAAATAACTCTCCATTAAGTCGTTTTATAAGTGAGGTCCGATTGGAAACTTTTATATTTAAAAAATAAATTTTAATAATACTTTTAACTTTTATTTTTAAAAGTAAAAGTTAAGAGTAAACTTTTATTGTACGAAATAAAAGTTTTAAGTCTTTTCAGACCTTTATCTAACAAAAAAACTTTTTGAGAGTTTTTGAGAGTATTTCGAGACTTTTATTTTATAAACGTCTTTTTAAGAGTTTTTTGAGACTTTTATTTTATAAAAATCTTTTTAAAAGTCTTTCTTTATGTTTTTATTTAAATAAATAAAGTATTTAAAAAAAACCCTCTCCCGCTGTTTATAGCATTTTAATTGATTTGATCCATATACATAATATAATTTGTTTATATCATATAAACTTAAGAAAAGTCCAGACTCTGCCTGTCTGTAACGCGTTCGAATTCCAGGATGGCTTTTCTTTTCATTAAAAGGAAATAAAAAAAAAACTATAACAAAAAAATTAAATTAAATAAAACCAAGTAAAAAGGCTAGAATTAGCCTAAAACACTAATACTTATGATACCATATATGAATGTCCGTATGGATAAAATCGATTGAAACATTATCATAAACAGCGGAAGAGGTTTTTTATTTAAATCAGACCGTAAATACTGTAAATATTTAAATAATAAGCATAAAGAAAGACTTTTAAAAAGATTTTTATAAAATAAAAGTCTCAAAAGACTTTTAAGATGATTTTTATAAAATAAAAGTCTCAAAAGACTTTTAAGATGATTTTTATAAAATAAAAGTCTCAAAAGACTTTTAAGATGATTTTTATAAAATAAAAGTCTCAAAAGACTCTTAAAAGACTTTTATGAAATAAAAGTCTTGAAATACTATCAAAAAGTAAGCTCTAGATGATGAGATTGAAGATAAAATGGTTGCATTATATCTCTCAGCTCGTCCGTTAGCTCGTGATGTAACTGTGGCATTGAGTATCTTTTTTATACCCAGTCTTGTATGATATTCAGTGAACAATTCGACACGGAACGCCGAATGTACCGATAATCTCATCAAATACTTTAATCACAGGCGCGACTTTCGTGATCGGAAGAGACTTCAAAAATATAAATTTCGTAAAACCATCTATAATCGTAAGCAGATGCGTATTTTTGTGTGAACTTTTCAGAAATGGTGTTAAATGGTCTACGTGTAGGGTATCAAATGGTACGGTTAATTTTTCAATAACATGTAACTTATTCTCTAAATATGGTAGACAGTAGAGTATGTATTTCTTTACATACTTCCTCATGGATGCGAACCAGTATTTTCTTCTTTTGTATTCCAATGTTTTCTCAACCGAGGAATGACCCACATTTTCATGATGACAGATCACCACTAATCTCCTTGCACTCTTCGGAACTACCCATCGTTTTCCTTCACTTGTTAGCTTATATAGTCTGTTATTTTTCAATACGAAGTCCTTGTGTATCATTTGCTCTTCCTTTGTCGTAAGTCTCTTTGTTAAGATCTCTATCAACTGTTTGCATCTAGCACCCTTCAGCTGGGCGGCCAACACCCAGTCAATAGTTGTGATATCAATAGTTAACACATTCCCTTATCTAAAGTTTCTACTGGATTCTGGCTTAATATATCGACATGACACATTTTATTACCAGTACGATATTCAACTAAGAAATCGAGTTCTAATGTTGTAAGTCTCCTACGGGCTATTTGCGTCACCAAGTCTCGTTTGCTAAAAGCTGTTCTGACTGAATTTATCTTAAAAGACTTTGGACCTCCTGACATCCTCGGCCATAAACAGAGGTGCTACCTTAGTTCCCGCGGTTAATAGCGTAGTATGTATTTGTCCGAAGCAATCAATTGTACGGGCGTATATTACGGCTGCTAATGCCTTTTCAGAGGCATCGCAAAATCTATGCAGTTGAATTTCTTGACCTGTACGGTGTCTGAACCACCTAGGAATTCTAATTGATTGCAATTGTTGCATTTCTGCTTGTAACTCTTTCCAGGAGTTTATAGTTTCGTCAGAAGGCAGTTCATCCCAGCCTGTTTGGTCACCACTCAGGAAGAAAAACAAACAGTTGCAGTTTTTGAGATGACCAAATATTCACAAGCTCAAGTTATACTAGGCAATTGAGAATCATTGCATACTGTTTCCGATTCATCAAGAACTGCAAGGTGCCAAAAGCACAACGGAATTTTGACTACCTATCTTCTCACGAACTGCAAGGAGCAAAAAATCACATTATCAAGTTTGTGCAGCGAGAAGAATTCTCCGAGGAAATACATTCGTTGAGCAAAAAGGAGCCACTAAAGAAAAACAGCAAGCTGCTTTCTTTGCATCCATTTTTAGATGAAAATGGAATTCTAAGAGTGGGGGAAGATTGAAGAACTCGGCACTGCCAATAGATGCCAAGCATCAAATGCTTCTTCCCCAGAAACACAAATCTTGTCATTGATTATGCTACCAACAAACCCTACATGGTGGCACACAACTAACATTAAGTCACAGAAGGTCGAAATTCTGTATAATTGACAGTAAAAGAGTAGTACGTGGCAGAAACCATAAATGTATAATATGCGTAAGATATCGTCCAAAAGAACACTCAACCAATGATGGGTGACTTGCCTGCAGTACGCATAAATCCTTCCCCGCCTTTCTCAAACTGTGGAATTGATTATGCCGGCCCATTTCTTACCAAAATGTCAAAAGGAAGAGGCACTAAGGCCATCAAAGGCTTCATAGCGCTATTTGTCTGTATGGTAACAAAAGCTGTCTATCTAGAGCTAGTCAGCGACCTTAGCACAGACGCCTTTCTAGCGGCTTAAAGAAGATTTGTTGCTCGCCGGGGAGACTGCAAGCAAATATACAGCGATAACAGGACAAATTTTGTCGGAGCTAGCAACAAATTGGATAAGGACTTGCAGCTCGCAATTACCCGATCCACAAAACAAGCAGCAGAGGCCATAGTCAATGACGGAACAGAGTGGAAGTTCATTCCTGTATCCAGGCCACAGTTTGGTGGTTTATGGGAAGCTGGTGATAAATCTGTCAAAGGGCACCTTAAACGTGTGCTGGGAGAGATCCTGTTGACCTTTGAGGAATTTACCACAGCAACAATCAAGTGACCGAAGACACTTAGAACCATCGACTCTAGGCAATTTTTTAATCGGACGCCCTCTGATTTCCCCCTTGAACCTAACATCGATGCCAAGCTAATCCACCAAAGATGGAAATTAGTCACAAGATTGCACCAGGATATTTGGCATAGATGTTCGCAAGAATATTTATCGTTATTACAGCAAAGAAGTTAGTGGAAGGCAGAGAGAAATAACCCATCGGTTGGAGAATTAGTTCTAGTTAAAGAAGATCAGTTACCGCCTCAAAAATGGTCTCTAGGACGAATCGTACAATTCCACCCAGGAAATGATGGCATAGTACATGTCGTATCAGAAGAAACGACCACTGCACAAGGTCTGTCAGCTGCCCATCAGCATACACAAATCAGAAAATGAAAGCTCCGACTCCAAGGCTATTACAGCAACAACGACTGTGCGAAGGTCCAACAAGTTGAAGATTCATGCCTCCAGACGCAACCGTAACACCAAGAAAATACAACCTGAACTACTATAGTCAAAACCAGAGCATTGTTATCGAATTACTACAGAGGACACATAGCGGAAACCTGATTCGAGTCCAACTCCACCCACCAAAAGCAAAAGAACAAGGACTGCACCTTCTACTTGGGCATCAAGATTACTCCACTCAACCTTGCTACTGTTTTACTGGTTGACTCTAGCTTTCGCACAAGATTATACCATATTTCAGCCCGAGTCAGAATTCTACGTGGAAAATCTCGGTAATGCTCAAGTTAAAGGACGAAACTTAAGACTTCAAGTCACACTTGCAATGGCTGAAATCTTCACTGACCAGAAAAATATAGATGTCAACAAATGTTTGATCGCACTGAGAAGCTCACCGACATAACGCACTGCCTAGTTCTTTTCCAGCATCTATCCAGTAGAAGACAAAATCTACTGAAGGCAATTGAAGAGATCCTTCATTTATAACCCAAAACTAGGAAAAGAAGGAGCCTTTTAGGGAAACTTCTCACCAGTGTATTCGGAGTAAACGACGGGGTTTATAAAGACATTGAAGAATTGCACAACAACCAAGAGACTCTTCTGCATTTGAGTAAGCAACAAGCAATTCTCATTAATATAAAACTCAACCAATCCAATTTCTTTGTGCTCGAAAATCTGAAACATTTCGACGCCAGATTGTCCCAGGTCATTAACTCAATCAACCAGATGACTGAATGATACTCGAGTGCTGATCACAACAGGATCAGCACTGATGTGATAGCTACATATCTCAGCGTTGAGGACTACTATGATGAACTTCAGGAAAAATATACACACTGGCTAAACGCAGTTCATAATCATGGGCATTTACTGAATTTCATTACTCTGCATGACATCAACTCAGTTGTACAGAACATATCTCAAAGGCTCGGGTCTAATCTCATAATATAACCAACACCGCCAGATCGGTTGAATATGATAGCAGAAAACAACACTGTGAAGTTATACGGGTACCTAAACATTGTGGAAAGGAGCATATACGAGCTAATACATTTAATCCCAACGCCTGATATGATCGAAAGCAATAAATTTGCAATTCCAAACATCAAGTTCTCTACTTTTGCTATTAACTTCGATCAACAAATATATTTCAACTTGCAGGAGCAAGAATTAAGGGCTCCCTTAGTTGAAGATAGCCATACTCATTTATGTACTCCAACAATCGTAGACAACATTCAGGATAGCCCCTCCTGCGTCATTGATGAAATTTATGAACGTCATCACAAAACGATTTGTGAAATGCGTCAACTCGAGTTCACCGGAACAATATGGAAGGCTCTTATGATGAAGAATACCTGGCTCTACATCAATAACCAAACCAAGGCCACTGCTGTAATCTGCAATGGCTCAAGGAGAGAGTTACTCCTAAACAAAACGGGAATTATTCACCTTCACGACGACTGCAACATTAAGGCCACGGAGATTATCTTGAAAACAAATCTTGACCAAAATACAGACGTTCTTACCACGCACATGAAGCAAGTTCCTCCAAATCCAGTCATCATCAATTTCAACACGCCACCATCAATGCTGCAACCAGGTCGACTAATAGGTCCAAATGAACAAATACTAAATACTGGACTACAGTATGATACCTGAATTACATCCTGCCATCCTTAAGAAGACTCTGATAATACATTCCACCGAAACAACAACAACGCTGATTATATGCGTATTGGCAATGTTGATCTGGAGATACTGGACTAGCATTAGGGCAATGCTTCAACCCTGCCACAAGCAACAGACAGAACCTATTCAAGAAAGAGCCTCAACCCCACAAGTATCCAGTCGAGAAGCATATTCATCTCCTAAAGGCTCAATTATGCGACACTTTGATAGAGTACTACCACCTACACCTGGCGGCCCCCAGCATGTTCACGCCTGAACAATAATTTAGCATTTTTTTATTATAAACGTTGTTTGTAATTAGGTTAAATTATTTTCCACAAAACATATTTTCAAGCTCATTTACCCATGCAAGGATTCTTTCATACATTGCACTTATCGGGCATCGTACTGATCGGCACAATGCAATTTTATGCAATACAGCATTTTTATACACACAGCATGGGTCAATGAGCTTGACCGGCGGGCACTACAAAAAGTTTAGCGGTACAATTTGTAAATATGTTTTTTGTTATTTAAGGCATGTGCCTATTAATAAATTGTTTCAGTGTTAATTACTCAAGTAAAGCGTTTTCTTTTACCTACGATTTTTCAACATTCAACTTAAGGTTGAATACTTGACAATAATGATGTTCACGATACCTTACACTTTCTTCGGAGCTTGAACTGCTGGATCGTCTTCGTTTTGATCACTCAATTGTCTAGGTTTCACACGTAAAATAAGTTTTATTTTTATATACGCGCACGACGCGAATTTTCACGCACAAATCAATGTTTAATTTATTTACTTTTAAAAGGCACAATTGCAACTCTGAGTGAAAAGATAAGTCCACCAAATAAAGCTACTAATTCACAACTACACACATTACTGACTAATACAAGTAAAAAAGCTAGAATTGGTCTAAGACCAATTCTTATGATACCCTAGATGAATGCCCGTATTAAATTTCGTATGGTCACCGATCTATTCAAGTATTGATTTTGAAGTTGTTTTTCGCATATATTTCTAGAACGGTTGGTCGCACAAAAAAAATTATTATAACCAATTTTATAGGATTTCGTATTCTGCAGAAGTTTTTAGTACAATAAAAATGTCTTGGACTGATCGTTTTCAAAGTATACGTAAAAAACCTAAATTTTTATATGGCAACACCAAGAAGGAGTTGCCCGACTTAGTCCATTTTTGACATTTTATTTGCTAATGTAGTAAAAACATCATGTACGAAATTTCAGCTCTCTACGTCAACGCGTTCTCAGGCAGTGTCCAAATATATAGCGGAAAACGAAACTTTTATATGGCAACCCCACGAAGGAGTTGCCCGATTTGTCTCATTTTTGAACTTAATTTTACTTTTTTTTTTTAAAGTCCGTGTACAAAATTTCAGCTCTCTAAGTATATGCGCTCTCGAGTTATCGTGCGCACAGACGGACGGACGGACATGCAAAAATCAAAATAACTTTTAATATTATGAATGGGTGTCCAATCCATTTTGCTCTACCATCATTATTTCGAGGTGTTACAAACGGAATGACAAACTTAGTATACCCCTATGATTTCATCTAGGGTATAAAAATGTACATTTTCCCTTTTTCTTAAGAGTACTCGATCCTCAGGTACATAGATGTTTTCTAGGTAGTTATATCAAGTCGTATATACCTCTAGAAGTGGTAGTGGCGACAATCGTTTCTAGGTCCTCTTGGGATTTCACTGTCGCGTGTTTATGACGGTTCTTAGGATTTATGATTTCTTCGCTTAAACGTGTGATTACGAAAAAAATATTTGTAAAAGAACTACTGCTACAACAATTCTACATAAAAAAGGTTATTACAATTTTTTATGTTTTCTCATGAAGTTTACTTTTATCGTTATTACCAAAAATATGCATATTTATATGTTTGAAATCACTTCTGGGGACAGTGGGTAACACTAATTATTGGTGATGCATAGCAAACTCCAATAAATTAACAAAAACCCCTATCGCCTAGAGGTAGGCATAGGTAATTGAAAAATAAAAGGTACACACCTATATAATTTTAAATATAATGAAAAAAGTTTGTTTCAAGAAACACGTGGTTACAGATTTATACATATAGACAGAATACAGACAAACAGTACTTTTCGCTCGTTCAATAACATTTTTAATTACAATAATTGTCACGTTTAATCCAAATTTCACTTAAGGCTGAATAAATTTGTAAGCATTTTGTTCCCCCTTTTGATTTTAAACAGTTTTTATGATATTGATTTGAAACCTTCGGCAAAATATTAGAGACTCTTCAGTTCAAATGTTACCGGGCCTAGATTTTTGAAAAAGATGTTGCGTTTTTTTAACCGTGCTATTTTCCTCTCCCCCCAAATAAGTTTTTCATGTACACATCAATTTTTATTATTTTTCGTACATAGGTTTTCCAAACATATTTGTAAATGCTACCGGAGCTCTTTCATAACAGTAAGATTGAGAGTCTTGTAACTTGAATAAAATTTATTCCTACACGATTATTTTCACACGAGAATGAATACTGAGGTGATTCCATTCAATGGTCCAAAAACTGGATTAATCTCGAAATTAGTTTATTTTATAAAAATCCATTTGTAAACCTCTATCGTGATAAAAAGTGAATGATAAAATTGGTTTTTATTCATTTTAATTTTCAAAAGCTCTTCGAGGTGGCGATAGGCTCCAGTACGAAATTTCAAACATACTTTTCTTATGTGCATTTAAAAATGAGTATCTATCCTACACGTATGTAGGTACGTAATGTATATTAATTTAATTTAATTTCAAACGTAGGAAAGCTTTTTGAAAAAGTAGTCAAGCAACAGGTTATAAACACCTGCGAAGAAAAACATATCCACCAAAACTCCCAATTTGGTTTCAAACCACAGCACTCCACCTTCCATTCACTAATAAAGTTTCACACGGATGCAACGAGAGCCTTAAATAGGAAGACGCATTCGACTCAGTATGGACAGCAGAGCTTGGTAATCCACAGTTTCCTAACTTCTAGGAAATTCTATGTGGAACTCGATGAACATAAATCACCACTCAAGGCAATAGAAGCTGGTGCCCCCAAGGCTCCATTTTAGGCCCAATCCTCTTTAATCTCTACACTTCCGACCAACCTCCAAACGAAAATGGGACACCACTCTTATACGCTGATGACTCCCTTGCGTATGCTCAATCTCGCTGCCCAAATTTGGCTATAAATAAAGTCACCCTGCACCTTAAAAAATTAAACTCCTACCACAGAAAGTGGGGGATCAGAATAAATGTCCAAAAATCTGAACTTATTTGCATTCGAAAGCCTGACACTGGGCGAAACCGCCAAGCTGCAAAATCCAAGACTATTGAAGCCATCTACAACAGGGGAAAAATAAAACCCACACAAAGTACGAAATACCTGGGTATCAAATTTCATGAATTGTTAAGATTCAATGACCATGCTAAAGCGACCATCAGCAAGACAAATTTTGTATTTAGCTTACTTAGTCCAATAATAAATTTCAAGGATGGCCACTCAACCCAGACCAAACTTCTGTTTTACAAACAACTCATTAGACCTGTTATTACTTACTGCTTCCCTATCTGGCATCCTATTTCTCCCACCTATATGGAAAGGCTCAGCAAGCTTGAAAGAAAGATTCTTAGAGCTTGCACGGGATTCCATAGACGAGCCAATGGAAAATTCTTTCCCAACATAGTAGTCTATGAGGCAGCCAACATCACTCCAATCCAGGAGTATCTCTTTGAACTTGCGAACAAGCAAGTTCAAAAAATACCAAACCACCCAAACGCACTGATAAACAACCTGTCTGACCTTCTCATACCGGCAAACTTTAATTACCGCTCACCCCTGCTCTTAACGCAGACCGAGGCTAGAAATATCTATCAGATAGATGATGGTAGGAGAAGTTTCTAAGACCATAAAGGTGAGTACTATCGCGGGTAATCACATTTCAGCCACGTTTACTCAGAGAGTGTCTCTGAAGAAAACCAATGCCTTAGGAACCATTGATTCCTAAACACTCCCAAAAATCCACATCTTATCCTCTCATATCTCCTTCCCCACCCTCCTACTAACAACTAACTCCAAAGGGGGAACGACATGAGGTACGACTGATAAGGCGCATCAGCTGTAATTCAAAAGAAGACAATGAAACGAAAAGTTCGAAAGTCAAAAACGACATCTGTCAATAAGAGGAAAAAAGAAGACATCAAACTGAGGGCTGAAGATGAGCCCCAAAGATCCAATAAGGACAAATAGCGTAAAACATCGAGCGAAACTATGACAAATCAAATAGAAAATTCGGCGGAAAACACACTTGACTTGACTTGTATATTTACGGCGCATCATGGCGCAAGCACAGCCCGTCTGCTGCTAGCTGTGTGTGCCACTTCGTTGTTGAAGTGGATTAGGAATGCAATGAGAGAAAAGGGAGAACATTTGTTAATATTTTTCGTTTATGGTTTAGTTAAAAAGAGACGAAAGATAGTTATTTAGAATATAAGCCGAGGGAAAATTATTTGGAATTTTTTCTCTTTTTCCCATTTTTATTGCATATTTGTTTGAGATTGGGAATTTGTTTTGTAATCGGTTTTTTCGCTCTAGGAGTACTCGGAAAATAATTAAAGTTTTCAATTTGGTACATTCTCTATGGACACGTATGTGCATAATTTTGAATTGTACTTTAGTTTATGAGTATTATTGCTGATTTTATTAGCTTGGGATAAAATTTCGTTTCAAGGAAACACACTGCATTGCACTGGACAATTTAGAATGGATTTGTTTTAAAATTTTTTGTATTAGAAAAGGTTTTTTCAAATTGAAAACAATCCATCTAATTAAGATTACTTTTTAATCAAAACTACTTTTAATCAATACACAAATTCAAAACAAACAAAAAAATTGCGAATGTCGTTTTAAGAAAATATGATTGCAAATATTTAATCCAATTTGTTTTAGCCGTTGTGTATATATGTGCATAATGTACTGTACATAGAAGACAAAGGATGTTATATAAAGATCCCAAAGTCTGTATGGAAAGCAATAATAAAATTACAAAAACAATTTATGCAATTAAATTCCGAACACAAACAACAACAATAGGTACTGTACCCGTCGGCCTCAATATAGCAGAATTGTTTTCTAGGGGAAAATATAGAAGAAAAAATGTTTGCCATGTCAATTCATCATTGATTATGTACTGCTGATAGAACAAGGTATATACAGCGAGTACTGCTTCTGCGTGTGGCACTAATTCGAAAGCTTTGTTCGAAAGTGTTATGGTCGTAGCGTATTGCATATAGCAATATGCTACACGGAAATACTGCAGCACGTACGCCGGCCCTCAAGTAGAACCACGTACTGAGCGCACCCCAACCGAGAGCAATGCTTCCTCGAGCTGAGAGTTGCATGCTGAACGGAAAGGGAAGAAGAAGAGTTTTTTCTTCCGGTGACTTTTTGACTCCGGACTGTGAAGTGTGGCTGATCAAGCAATAAAGGTCTGGTTTTCTTCTGAACAAAATCTAAAAAAATCTGTCCGAGTTGGATAAATAAGACACGAAGTTAATTCGCAGTGCAAAACAGCAAAAATTTTAGCTAAGGAGACGTGGATAGGTTAGAAGGAGAATTTTTACCAGAGCAATATTTGTCAAAACACTTGAGATAATCACAAAAGGTTAGTACCCGAACGTTTTTTTTTTTATCTTGGTCTTATTGGAACATTTCAGAACACGAAGAATACTGTATAGTATCCTCTAATTCTCTGACAAAGGGAAAGTAGTGAAGGTCACCTTTGAGAATTAAAGATAACTTTACGCATCACACCTCGAACTCTTACGTTTTTGATCCGTCTGCGGTATACGCTGAAAAGACGAAACCACATTATAAAGGATAATTGGAAAAGGGGAAGAATTATAAGACCCCAACGCCTTCTGATCCTTGAGTTGCTGTTGTGTGACACCAACCCAACTCGGATGGATTTGTCAAGGAAATTTCTTATAGGAGAGAATTCTTCTGCCCCACGCTCAACAAGATCGACAAAACAGCAGGTTAGAGGGAAGTAAATTTTAGTCAAATAGTCAATGCTGAGAACATTTTGATCCGTGAATTTAATATTTATTTTTAAGATTTTGATTCATGGCGTTAATATTTACTGTAAGATTTTGATCCGTGACTCTAATTGTCACTTTAACATTTTGATCCGTGAATTTAATAATTATTTTTAAGATTTTGATTCATGGCGTTAATATTTACTGTAAGATTTTGATCCGTGACTTTAATTGTCACTTTAACATTTTTATCCGTGAATTTAATAGTCACTTTAAGATTTTGATCCGTGAATTTAATATTTAATTTTAAGAATTTGATTCATGCATTTAATATTTACCCTGAGATTCTGTCGCGAAGTTAATACTTACTTTGAGGTTATTGATTCGTAAATTTAATATCTACCTTCAAGTTATTGAAAGGTAGATTATTTTGAATATTTCCTCATACATACGTATACAAGAAGGCAAAGGTCTCTAAATACATTTTTATAGCTATGACCTGAATTTGGGAATTCCGCACCTCTCAAATTCGCTTTCAGTTCAAAATTTTTCTTCTTACTTTCACTTCTCAAATTCTCCGGTGTTTGCTTGTGGAAAAGTAAGACGAAAAATTCTCAACTGAGGGGATTTGAGAAGCGAGTACGGAATTCCCGACTTCTCCATTCCACTTGTTCCGGTGTTTGCTTGTGAAAAAGTGAGACAAAAAATTCTCAACTGAGAGGATTTGAGAAGCGAGTACAGAATTCCCGAATTTTTCGTCTTACTTACACTTCTCAAGTTCTGCGGTGTTTGCTTGTGGAAAAGTAAGACGAAAAATTTTCAATTGAGAGAGAATTTGAGAGGTGAGTACGGAATTCCCGAATTCTCCATTCCACTTATTAATTCTCCGGTGTTTGCTTGTGGAAAAGTAAGACGAAAAGTAAGTAGAGTATTCCCAAATTCTCCATTCCACTTGTTAATTCTCCGGTGTTTTGCAAGTGGAAAAGTAAGTGGAAAAATTGTATTGTCTGCTTTTGTTGCGTTTTGTGAAGGTATCTAGGTACCTAGGAATTTCAAATTTAGTTATATATTCACTGCGTGTCCTGGCTATATTGTAAAAAACAAATTATGGAAATCCATGCAATACTAACAGAGGAACAAGGATTTTGTCTCTCAAAGTACCCGCTAAAAATTATAAATCATGCGAAAATGATCAATTTGGTCGTCGTCCAGTACAGAATAGATGCTGTAAAATTTTTAAATATACACGGTAAAGCTTGTGTGTAGGATGAAATCGCATCTACATTTTGTCCCCTAATTAAATATGTAAATAATTTTTGAATCCGATAAACCGTTTTGGAAATAACTGTAAAAGAAGTGTAGCAGTCCTTTTTAAGGTGAAAAATTGGCCGGTTTTGGTACAAAAATTGAGACATTTCATCTCATCATTGCGAATAACTGGTAAGTCCTGGAAATTTACTTCCCATGACAAAAGTGTTCACAACGGAGTACTAATGGATGTGAAACAAAGAACGGAAGAAATATATGCAAAATATGGAAACTGGGGTGTACATGACCGTAGTGTAAAAAAATAGTTTTTCGGCGGTCAAAAGTCAGCTACCACGTTAAAACAATCAAAGACAAACTACACCACTCGATTACCCTCTCCTCCCTCTTTAATTTGGTACCAAACATGACGTAGTTTTAGCAACCCCCTATGAGGGGTGGTACGACCCCCAACCACCAAAACACCCTGCTCCAAAAATTGTTCACCCATATTTTTGTACTCTAAACCCTTAATCTATCAAAAAAATTCTAATACTCTACAGCCCTCCCACATAGAGTTAGGCGCCCGTGAATATTGCGATAGCAAAATTTACCGCCGAGGCCGCTCAAATCTTCAAATTACCGTTAATCGAAATAAAATATAGCCTATAATACCCATGCATGCCTAATTACCAAAGTGAATTCTTACTTTTTTTTATTGGGCTTAGAGATCCTGAGCTTACCCCTGCGAATTATTGCAGCTCCTGATATTGTCTTAATTTTTTGAATTTCCCTTAATCAGCTCCCATTTCTACCCCGCACTCTCCCCGCCCCTTTTCCTAAAGCTATCTTGTTTGCGCTGAGCTCCCATTTTTTTTTGATACCACATACATTCTCCTTCTACTCTCCATTCTCTCGTTATCCCGGAAAAACTCGAGAAAAACTACCCTCCTACATCCCTCAAAAACTAACCCAACAAAAAAGAAATTTAAATTTATTTCGACAGTGGAAGGTAATAGGCAGATGTACCTCACATATGAAAAAAAGTCCAACCCTCTACAACAAAAATTGATACCCTTAATCGTCCCAGGCGAATCGCACTTTTTCACATTTCTTACGTTTTCCCTAATTCTCCAACCATGTTAGTGAATTGGGAATGGAGAATTAGGGAATTAAAAATTCTAAGAAAACGCAATTCTCATCTCCCAAATTCCCAAATTCTCCGTGCTGCAGAATCCGGCCCCTGGTACGAAAACTGGGTTCATTTTCAAGTGTTCTTTTGAAACCATAGATCAAGTTATAGTGGTTATCATGAATATAGTTGTGAGGACGCCGTAGTGACATAAGGTCGTGAGCTCATGAATCCCTGCGGAGTCTTAAGTAAGTTTTTCCTTGAACTATTGTTAAGCATTTTCTAAAAATATTCAAAAAAAAAAAGGGGATGAGATAAAAGTGAATGTAAAGGCTGCGTACTTAAGAAAGAAAACATAAAGCAGCAGTACCGATTTAGAGATTCCCTTTGACTTCTTTATTGTCTTATTCTAGCTTTTCGGGTCTTTATCACTATTATTATCCTCTTTAAAGATACGTTGCAGTATGTAAGAGGAAGTCTTATTTGTATCATGTAGGAATCGAGAAGAAAACATAAGGGCAACTTCACTTGCTTCACGTAATTAAAATCTTTTGTTTTTCGCGAAGAGAATGTCACCTTAAAGTGAATTAATTAATTTTGGGATAATCGTGGTATCATTTTGAATTGTTTCAGCGAGATTTTTTTTTTGAAAAATGTATGTCGAGAGAAGAACGCAATTTCGATCTCGGTAACTAATAACAATCGAAATAAAATTTTTGCTGTTTGTTGACGGAAAAGAAATAAAGTTTCAAATTATAACGTAATGTGGCGGTAAAGTTTTAATTTTTCCTTCACATCCTGGAGCCCTCTCCTCTAGCATAAGGGTCGTCTAGGTCCGCTCTCGTCTCTCTTAACAGGTCAGCAAAGGGACTTTGGAAACAGTGGCGCCCAAAGTCGATGGGAGGATGGGGCTTGGCAGGAAGGCATGCCATCGGCGCCTTCAACGGAAATAGGTAAGTGACGTAAAAGTCCCATCAGGACTGAGTGGGTGCTCGTTTTGGTGTAGATAGGCATTAATTTTTTTTTGATTATGGGTGGTGACAGCGGCAGGTATTTTCGGGAACCTCCCCACACTCTCCGCCACTCTTAGCCGAGGTGCTAGCGTGCCGCCCTGTGCTATCGCTGTCATCGAGTGATCTGTCAGCTCATGCTGACAGTTTGGACTTCACGTCCTGACCAATCACTCTCAACATATTACCATAACAAAAGCTTACGCTACTACTACATCGTTAAATGGAAGCTCGGAATCGAGGGCTTTATTTTCTGCCATTCAGCCTTAACACTAAATTATCGGTTCAAATTATCTTCCCATTTACACACTTCGGTATACCGGAGTCCATTCGACTGACAAGTACATGGAGGAGAGCTACTGTTTTTGGAACATAAATAGTGACAAAGTTCCAAGATAAGATCTGGAACACAAGGTTTGATACAACTACAACTACTTACTCGTATCTGCTCCTTACTTTGCTGAATGAGGTCCTGTTTCCATTCCTAACCCTGAAGATGAGACCTTAACTGGCTTATGAAAGAAATGAAAGATGAACGCTTCCAAGTAAGCTTGGACATCATCAGTGAGAGATAGTGTGGTCCCCAATTTAGTCAAACTTTCTAGCAACTTATCACTTGCATAATTAAAAGTTTTCCACCATTTTATTTTACATTTCCGGTGAATGATCCTGTTCCTGCTCCTGAAAGTGTGTGTAATCCAGAGAGTCTGAGTGGTCTAAGCTCTTTGTAAATTGAACTTATAGTTTCTGAAAGAACCTTTTCATGTCATGAAATAAAAATGCAAAGTATTTTGAAAGTTGGGATTGTCGACTTAGTGCTGAACATCAGTATCGGGTGAGAACACATGAGTATGATATTTGTGTCCCACTTACTCCTGCGTACTTAAAAGATTGGATACACCATTCCCATTAAGCTGTTTTGTACCGCCAACTGATTACGTACCTTTTCTTATTGGTAATGCCACATTGAAGGATCCATCGTCTTACCATGGGGCAATTATTTAATCATTGGTATACTTCCATTTTTCACTTCTGGTCTGCAAGGTCAACATTAATATTTATTGCTTTACTTAACCTTATTTTTAGTTCATTATCATTTCTAAGTTCTATAGCTTCACGTAACTTTCTGCCAGCTCGGTTGAAACTTTTCTAAGTTTTTCTTTTCTGTCCGCTGCCAGTTCGCAAAAAAATCCTTTTCATAACTTTCGGTACTTGTATGTTAATATTAAGAGTACGACTAGGCCTCCAGCACCTTGTGCACACCGCAACTATGGTTGATCTATTGTGCCTTTCGCAAAAGTTGTTAGGCAAAATCGAGTCTTTTAACGAGCTCGATTATTGCTTTTGGGGCTAGATTGCAGATATTATTTGGGGAGATAAGTGTTCCTTCAGTGATTTTCAGCCTTACACTTGCAGTTTCTGGGCACTCACATATAACACGCATCGAGGTTTTATCTTCCTCTTCGCACAGTCGACACAGTTCACTGTCGGATTTGCCTATTTTCTTCAGGAAGTGACGGAAGGGGCCATAACCAGTGACTGCCTTAGCAAATAGTCTGAGCGACTGTCCAACAAGTTGGCGTGTATGGAGCTGAGAGGGGTTGAAGAATTTCTTCGCCTACCTCATACCAAGCGCGCTACACCAAAGGAGATCCAGTTGCCTGTTTTCCCACTCAAGTAGTTACCCCCAAAAGTGGCTTTTTGTTGGGTCAAATGTCGAGTAGGGACCAGTACACGGACATTTAGCTCCGGCTTTAGTCAGTTCGTCCGCATTTTCATTACCGACACCCCGTTCGTGTCCTGGGACCCAACCCAAGGTTACTTGTCTGTCTTTAGACAGCAGTTGGAGTTTTGAGTAGCAGCTCCAGACTAGATTCGACTCAAAGACTTGAGAGGAAAGAGCTAGGAGCGCAGCTTGGCTGTCTAAACAAATGTCGGAGCCCTTGTAGCCCTCATTAAGGCTTTCTTGAGCTCCAACCTCTATAGCGTAGACTCCCGTCAGAAAAATGGAAGGTGAGGGACCAAGCGGAACGGATAGTTCCTTCTGGATAAATAACCCCTGCGCCAGTATACCTGTCCTACCGGGTTCCGTCAGTATACCAGACTTAGGGTCGTTGCGGAAGCTGGAGTCCTCTATTTAGTATCTGGCTTCTTTCATTACCTTGTAACCACTTTCAAAAGAAACTCTCTTGACCATAATATCTGTTGGTGCTTCTAGGTCATTAATGTTGACCTGATCGAAGATACTAAGATGACCCACCCTGGGGGAAGTGCGCTCATATGGCCTTTTCTTTCGAAACATACTAGCCGCTACTTCACTTTGAATAAAGAAGTAAAGAGACTGTAATAAATGATTGGCTTCAAGTGCAAGTTGAGGACACGATGTAAAGATGCCAGTGGTGCCCAAACATGCCACGCTTTGCACTTTATCAAGGATTCTCCTGGTGGTTGCCTGCAATGTCTTAGGCCACCACAAAATTGCCCCATAAGAAAGTATAGGTCTGACTATGCTCTGTAAGATCCATAAGGTCATTGTGGGGTCCAGACCTAACTTTTTCCCGAAAAGCCTGTGGTAAGAGCTGAACGCCATGGCTTTGTTAGTTATCATTTCCAGGTGGGGATTCCAGGTACGCTTGCTCTCTAGGATTACTCCTAGATATTTTGCTTCTTTGGAATATTCTATTGCAATTCCATTTAACTTAGGAGATGGGATCGGTACTGTGAGGAAAGTACTTACATTTTTCTGAGTGCAGTATGTAGATGACCCTTGATATTGATGCTTTCTATGAGCATTAGTACTATTTTTGTTTACATCTATCAATTTATTTTTAACAATTTGTTAACACAATCGCATTGTTGTTTTTTTAGTGTCACCACGTTAAAATCACTTCCGGAACTCTTCACTATTCTGTCACTATTATTCTCGCCATATTTGGCACAAGTTGCAAGACACTTAATAATTTTTATATAACCGTCATATGAAGGTTGTGAAACTCATTCCTTTGACGATTGATCACTAAAAATGAAACAGCATGCTAACATATTGTCCGCCTTCCTTCTCTTTTTTAAGTTAGCATTAAGTACAGACTCCATCTGCCTTCTTATGTTCCACTTTGCAACAATAAATATAATTTTAAAAAAAGTGACTGTATGAGTAGTAAAAATTTTAGTTATCTTACTCTTGTATAATGAAATTTTTCAAAATTTTATTGATTTTACAAAGAACGTCAACTTTACTTCAAGCTACCAATTTATTTTTTCCTATACTCCCTGGATATCATCTACCACTGTCATTATAGAATTCGAGGGTCGAAGTTTGTTCTCTGCCAATTTCGAAACAACTTAATATTTATTCAAAAAACTCGGCCCCTGGAGTTTACCCGAATAAGCGTTTCACTTTGAAATGTGACGATCGTGCAAGTCAGAAGAAGAAGTTTTCACTTAAAATAATAAATACAAAGCCATGAAATAATTAAAAATTTTAAGCTTCTAGAAAAATGGTTAGTCCTGCATACAAATTTGTAATACTTTCTGTGTAGAATTGATGTAGCAATATTATTTGTATAAACAACTTTTTAGTTATACAATGGTGATAGTAGTCACCTCGTCAAACAAAACTTGTGTGGCAAGGGGGGGGGCTGCATCTCAACCGTTTCGGAGCTACAGGGTGATTAAGAATATTTGGTAATCTTTCACAAAATACCCTGTATTTTAAAAAGTAGAGAGCGTACGGCCTACAGAGCTCATTATATGCAGAACTTCATGGCCTTTCAAACAACTGCTTAACCAGCCCCACACTTCTCTCCCTCAGGAGTTATGATGGTCTAAACTAAGAATTTCAGATTTTCTTACATTTCTTTTTACTTTGAAATTTGTTTTTGTTTACAAATTTTTGTATAAAAACTGTAAACTTTATACTTATGTGCTAATCCAAGTTTTCGACTTTGGGGGTCTGCGACAAAAATACTAAATTCCCTACATTTTTTGTATGAAATTTTCTTTTGTAAGGCTGATGTGTAACGTTCAATTCCTCGTTTTTCTTATTTTTAAAAATCATTTGTCACTATTCATTACATAATTCATTTCCACACCACCCTGAGGTAGAATAAACGGCGCTTTTTATTAAATTGTGGTATTCCCAGTAGGCCTAATCCACAGATATTCTTTTTTTTTTCAATTGAGTACGGCTCGTATTTCGTCATTTTTGTCCCCAAGTATGTTCATTGTTCCTATTACTTCTTTCTTTTTGATGGTCCAGGTCGATTGATATTGATGCCTTCATAATCGTCTTCGTTAGTATTATTCTGTAATGCAATCCATTTTCCGCACTGAGAATCTGGGCTTCTATCCTTGTCATTGCTTCATTTTCGTCGTCGCTCTCGATGATGACCTCTGGTGCATTCCCGAATGATTCACCGTTACAGAATTCGCATGCAACAGAGCACTTCAACCCACCGTTTCTACAACCACATGCTCCATCGCATCCCTTTTTGTAATTGCATGAAATGACATTTAATAAGGTATCTTTGGCATTGGTACTGGAGTGAGCCCATTGGCCCATTGGCTGGATGGATTTGTTTTGATTCCACACCACTTTTGGACTTGGTGGTAGGTCCTAAACGCATGGTACCATGCAGCGTCCCTCGTTGGTGATAAAGAGGCTAGGGTGAATTTGGTTTTTATTGTTGATTTTGCGAATCGTTCGAACCAGATTTCTTCCAATGTTTCCTATTTCATGTTGCCACCATAAAATGCAACGAGAAAGCTTGCTCCAGCGTCTGCGGCGTCTTCTCGTTTAGCATTCTGATATTTAAAAATGCTAATGACGGCATATATTTTTCATAAAGTGTAAACTAAATGAAGAGACAAAAAAATTGAGTGTAATGAGAGAAAATAAGGGTGTCAAATAAAAACTCAATCCAAAAAAGTGATGAGATCTCCAAGGCATTCTTCTCATAAAGTTTAATAGTTACGAAATAGCACAAAGATAGTTACTAACAAATAAAATAACTAGAAATGGCCCAAGACCAATTCTTATGATATTCTAGATGAATGCCTATTACGTAATTTTGTATCGTCACCCAATTGTATAAGTTTGATTTTTGAAGTTTTTTTCGCATACATTTCTAGAACGATTCGTCTCACAGTAAAAATGATAATAACCAATTTCATAGGATTTCATCTAATGAAGAAATTTTCAGTACTATGAAATCGTCTATTATAGCGTTTCCCAAAATGTAGGTCGCGATCCGGTACCGGGTCGTAGAAAAATTTTACCGGGTCGCGAAGAAAAATTGTAAAAACAAACAAAAAATTGTTTACAAATTATTTATTCTACATCAGTTTCGTTGCCAACCGAATCTTTCAGAAAAACTGAGAAAAAAACTGAGAAGCTGCGAAAAATCAGCAATAATATATCTTAATTAAAAACTGACTTTTTGCAAAAAAAAAAAGGACTTTATAATGAACGTTGTGCAAAAAAAAAATGCTACATGAATTAGGGGTTAACTGGCTGTCGTCATCATAATCCCATAAGATTTCCATCTCCATCCAAGTGGAAGGCATCTCGTTGAACAGCCACCAATAACACCACAGTGTGGTGAGGTAACGACACATAAACTTTTCTGTTAGGTACAGGGATGCATTAAGGGTGTTCGATAATTCGTTAATTTAGTTATAATTTTAGTAAAACCTTTAAATGACAACATAATAAAAAATGAATACAGAGGAAAGTTAGTCTGAAAAGTGAGCATTTCAGGCTAAAAATTCAAAAAACTGAGATTTTCAGGCTAAAAAAAAACTGAGCATTTCAGGCTAAAAACTGAAAAACTGAGTTCAGATAAGGAAAACTTAGTTTCTCAGCAAAAACTGAGCAGTTGGCAATGCTTGGACACTAGGAATACTGGCAAAGAGTGTATTTGTACTCTTTCATATAGCTTTATCGCCGGCGCCCGCGCGTTGTGCTGTTAACGTTGCTAGGCCTTCCCCTTCCCGCGCACGCACATTTCCTGTTGTCCATGTTGCATGCGATTTCGTCATTCAAAATATTGTCTTCTCCAATACATGCACCGCAAACTCACGTGTGTCAAAAGAAGCTGATATATTTTAAATTTTTCTATTTTATTTGACAATAGTTATTAAAATTAATTATTAATAGCAACTTCATATTGGCAAGTAATAAAAAAACTCTTTCTTACAAATCATCACTAAAAAAAATTCTTATAAAAGTTACCGACCATTTTTAAAATGGATAAATGGTTAATCAACAAAACCAGAAATTTGAATGATGATCAACCAAGTACGAGCAAAGTTAAACATCATGGTCATGAAGATACTTTGTCTGAAGTTCCTAAAGGAGATATACAGCGCCAAAACAACAAGCGTAAGCTAATTGGACTCGCAAATATTGTGACGAATATTTACGGTTCGGGTTTATTGCCGGCGGCAGTCAAAATAATTTGCCTCTATGTGTTATTTACAATGAGCAACCTTCAAATGGAAGTATGAAATCGTCAAAGTTGAAACGGCATTTAGACACACTTCATTCTGAGTACTCTGATAAGCCAATTAACTTTTTCGCTGATAAGAAAAGGGAATTGACTGCTGCTAAAAAAAAAAATGAAAAATGCACTCTTTCCTCACCAGTCAAATAAAAGCCTCACTTTGACAGCTTTTGAAATTTCCAAATAAATAGCTGAGACTGACCCGCTTTAAAAATTGTCGCAAATAATTTATGCGGAATAAAGGAAAAAAGTTTATTTTCGGCGATACCATTATCAAAAAATACAGTTAAACGGAGAATTGACGATATTGCGACACATTTAGAAGAAGAACTAGTTGCTAAAGTAAAAATATGCAAGTTTTTTTCCTTGCAAGTAGATGAAAGCACAGATATCGAGGATAATGCAAATCTAATGTGTTTTATTAGATATATTGACGAAGACCCCATACAAGAAAATTTTTTATTTTGTAAAAGGTTACCGACAAGAACGAGCTCAGGTAGATTTTTAAGCTTACCAATGATTTTGTCACTGGCCACGGTATTGATTGGATGAAGTGTGTTGGACTAAGTAGCGACGGAGCACGTGCAATGGCAGGCTGTCATAAAGGTTTATTTAAACAAATTCAAGAAGTATCCATTAATTGTGTATGGGTGCACTGTAGTATCCATAGACAAGAGTTGGCGATAAAACGCTTACCTTTAAATTTAAACATAACTTTGGAAGAATGTGTCAAGTATTTCTAGAACGACAGTAAAAATGATAATAACCAATTTCATAGGATTTCATATTATGAAGAACTTTTTAGTACAATAAAATCGTCTAGTCTAGTACAGTATACGTAAAGGCTAAATTTTTATATGGCAACACCAAAAAAGGGCTACACGATTTAGTCCAGTATATAATCAAAACGAAATTTTTGTATGGCAACCCTACGAAGGAGTTTCCCGATGTGTCCCATTTTCGAATTTAAATTTACTTTTATTTTTAAAGACCGTTCTCGAGTTACCGTGCGTACGGACAGACGGAAGAATGGACGGACGGACATGCAAAAATCAAAATAACTTTTAATATTATGCGTGGGTGTCCAATACATTCTGCTCTACTATCATTATTTTTATGCTTTACAAACACAATAAAAAATTTAGTTTACCCTATGTTTTCATCTAAGGTACAAAAATTTTGTTTCCTGCTTTGAGCAAACAAGTCTAGGTTTTTTTTTTATAAAAATATAAAGAGTCGAGTTATTTTTATGGCGTGAGCTATGGAGTACATTAACTATTGAATAGGGAATAATTTCCACCAACACTCGCTTAAGACAGCTCACATATACAGTCAAAAGCTGCGGGAGATCCTTTCTCATAACATGAAGTAGAAATGTACATACATTTTTGAATGGTTATTTATTATGACAAACTCTCTGTTGTGTTATTCTATATTCTAATTATAATTTTAATTGTATATATATATATGCAGACTGGTATCTGCGATAACAAGTAAAAATATCCGCCAATATGTCGGAAAATTACTAAAATTACAGAAAGAAGGTAATTTTATTTAATTGTCTAGTTCGACAGCACCGAAATTATAACTAAACGATCAAGGAACTTGTTCAAATTTCCAATATGTAAAATTGTATTTATTTACTTCACAAACTCTCTTTTCTCAGATGTCAAAAAACTGAAAGGGAAAAATAAATAAAAATTAACATTAAAAATCATTAAAAATGAAAAATCACAACAGAAATTGAGGCTAAAAATGAAATTCATGTAAACTCCTGTCGTTATCCTGAAATTATAAACTCAGATTAATTGCTTGGTAAAAAGAGAGATTTTGGAGAGAAATCGGCTTCAATACTCACTCAGTGTAAATATAATAAATACAATATGGTAAATTACTGCACAGTAAGATACAATGGTGTCAAAGTTCCCCTCTATATGTGATTAACACCTGTTTTGTAAGAAAACTCAAAAATAATATCCATCCGGATAACAAAAACACCGAGCTGAGCTCCATCGAAAACTTCAAAAATATTTATTTTAAAACTCCTGTCGGTGTAACTTAACTGTATTCACCTAAACAAAATTGTATCTAAGCTCCGTTCGGTGCTTAGAAAAAATTATGAAATAGTGTCATTTGTGATTTGATATTTAAAGAACCAAGTGTTTTACAAGTGCGCAGCTATAAAGTATTTATTTAAAGTTAAGTATAATGAAGTTTAGAAATTTGTGCCGCTGGATAGTGAAAATTATACTGTAAGTTTCTTAGAATTTTTGGGTATATGTTAGTCTTAAATTCAGCTGGAAAAATTGATACATTTACAAGTAATTTTCTGACAGGTATTGCTTAGTTTAACATTTCAGTGGTCATTTCTTTTGTATGTTTATATGACAGAGACATGGAAATAGACTTTTATATGCTCTAACATAATAACAATTGTAAACTGAGTTGTACTGTTTATGTACATAAACATTTAGATCAGTTGCCTGTAAAAAGGAAAAAGCTAAATTAGTATCCGTGGGAAGAATTTTTCAATGAAGACGGAGCCGTTCAAGATTTTTGCCCAAACTTCATCATGAGCATTCAGACAGAAGTTGACGAAAGTAAATGAAACTTAACGAACGGCTTCTTATTCTTATTGTGGGTTGTTGTGTAGGAAAAGCAATTGCTCGTGTGTTTGCATATGCATATACACATTGTAGTTAGGCCTTAAGTTTGGGATACCAACTGAACGGTTGGTGTGCACTTCGATTCAAAATGTCACTTTTGAAAGTTCTTTAGGAATAAAACTACTAATACGCTAACAGACCGTAGCGTAACAATGTGCACACCGATTTGCTGGGGAAATAACAACGCTCCGATCGCCTGAACGATATGGTGTGAATAAATGTGACATTATGCGACATTATGCGACATTCTGCGTGCGGCTGAATGCACGGCGGTATCAAATAAATTCAGCCTACGTTGATAATAACAAAGAAAACTAAAACACTTCCAAAGTTTCCATAAAAAAATTGTTTTAGTAAAACTGTTATTCTGAAGTGTTCTGAACCCACCGATGGTGAAAGCCACTTGAGTACTGGGTGGAAACCCGTTTAAGATACGAATAACTTGAATGGAATAAAAACTTTCCATGACCGATTTATTAAATAGAGGAATAACTAGGTTTCTATTGCGTTCTGATATTGTATAGCTAAAATATTCTCTGAGATAATCAAGTTCACCGGAATGAAACAATAGATACAAAATTATCAAAGCCATTTGCGTTAGATATAAATTCAGAGAACAGCCTAGTAGACGTCACCGAAAAGGCGAAAAATGGTCAAATCTCCAACCGTATAAAACCAGACTGACATTCATACAGAAGAGAATATTGCCCTCCAGAAACCCTGACATTTGTTCCCGCATAAGATATTCCATCATTTTATTTAGATAAAAAGTAAAAAAGCTAGAATTGGTCTAAGACCAATTCTTATGATACCCTAGATGAATGCCCGTATTAAATTTCGTATGGTCACCGATCTATTCAAGTTTGATTTTGAAGTTGTTTTTCGCATACACATATTTCTAGAACGGTTTGTCGCACAGAAAAAATGATCATAACCAATTTTATAGGATTCCGTATTCTGCAGAAGTTTTTAGTACAATAAAAATGTCTTGGACTGATCGTTTTCAAAGTATACGTAAAAAACCTAAATTCTTATATGGGAACACCAAGAAGGAGTTGCCCGATTTAATCCATTTTTGACATTTTATTTGCTAATGTAGTAAAAACATCATGCACGAAATTTCAGCTGTCTACGTCGACGCGTCCTCAAGCAGTGTTCAAATATATAGCGGAAAACGACATTTTTATATGGCAACCCCACGAAGGGGTTGCCCGATTTGTTTCATTTTCGAACTTAATTTTACTTTTTTTTTTAAAGCCCGTGCACAAAATTTCAGTTCTCTAAGTATACGCGTTCTCGAGTTATCGTGCGCACGGACGGACGGACGGACGGACATGCAAAAATCAAAATAACTTTTAATATTATGAATGGGTGTCCAATCCATTTTGCTCTACCATCATTATTTCGAGGTGTTACAAACGGAATGACAAACTTAGTATACCCCTATGATTTCATCTAGGGTATAATAAAACGTATGGAAACGTTGAAAGCTATTTATCTTTATTTTACAATGTTGTTTATATTAGGAAATACTAGACTAACAAAGGTGAAATAAGGCATGATAAATGATTTTACTAATTTTAAGAGTGTAATACAAAGTAAGATTGTCGCAGAAACCCACATTTAACATAGTCCACTATAAATCTTAGGAAGCTTCATACTTACATTATCGCAAAATTTCATATGTTGATTAAGAAGAATCACAAGATCATTAGCTTTATATGACATAGATATTGGAAAGCCATTCAAAAATACTGATGGAATATCGGGAGATCACTAAGTGCGGCACGGTAAAGTGTGAAAAATTTTCTAGGGTTCAGCAGAAGTCCATTATTATTTAACTGTATATTTTTTATCTAAGTCGGAAATTATGCGAGCTATAGAGCTCTGAATTGGATCGATTGTTCTGTTTTAATATATTTGCACGGCGTCTGCATAAAGATGAACTATTGCATCACTGAACACCATAGGCAAATCGTTAACAATTAAGTTGAGCAGTAGGGGACCTAGAATATACCCATGAGGAACTCCGCGTTTTAAGGGCAAAGGAACCGAGAACGTATTATCCACTTTTACTCGCTGGCTACATCGCGATAAAAAGGGAGTTTTACTTCAACACGCAGGTATTTTAGATAGTTTTTCACCACTTATAAGACAAAAAAAAACAGACTTCTAATAATTTCCAATGATAGTTGCCATCGGGTTGGCTTTTAGCATTATGTGCTAATATATTCCGAGGAAATACTAGTTCAACTAGTATGTCCTGAAGTCAACGTAGTAGCCGCTTAACCGCAGCCAAGCCTTTAGCTGAAGTCTGCTGATATGGCACTAGTTGGAATAGTACAAAGGGCATTGAGGAGTAACTGAATCCTTATGCTTCGACTTCGAGTAGATAGCCGCTGGATGGTACCACTTGTACTATATGGCTTGAGGTTGTCGAAGTAATTAAGATGTGGAAGCAATGCCTCCAACGGTTGCTATGAGAAGCAATATTATCGTAAACTTATTAGACTTTAGCTGAATGTGATATCTGCAGTAGCCGGTCGGGATAGACCCTGGAACTCTCGATGTCGTCAGTGCTAAGCTATGTCGTCAGTGCTAAGCTATGTCGTGTGGGCGGTAGCTAGAGGATGCTAATTGGTATCAACACCAAGCCGGTTAGACCTGAAAAAAATCAAATAAACGTAATAGTTGGTCGACGATGATGGCACTTGACTGGCTTTCACGGGATTTGCTAGCGCCTGTTTTATCCGCTGATCCCGAGAGAAGTACCCGAAGATCAAGCCGACCCTATGTCGGAGTCAACAACCGATCCAATACTAACTGTGACTTCAATCGAGGTAAGATCAAGCGTGAATGTGTTAGTTCAAGTGGAACTGATGTCGACTGGACGAACATCCGTAGCTCCGTAGTGCAGTCGTCTGAGGATCCCACTCGACCCTTCTAGTCGGCCAATGGGTGCACGTTAAATGTAGGAATTCTGTAAAATATAGTTATTTTTCCAGGCATGAAATGGGCATTGGTAGATATCCATTGACATTAGGAATCAATTACAATTTATTTTCATTTTTTCGATTACAAACTTTTCAAACGAATACCTAGCTAAAGCTCTCTTGGGTCGTCAACAGGGTATCTCAACATATTTTAACTGAAATTCCATTATAGCGAATACAGTTGTTTGCTTTTTGTGTGTTCGCAATCTATCAAATGTTCAGTCCAGAACGAAAGTGTCGTCACAGATTTAATAACTGGCCCCGCTATTGTGCCAAGAAAATGAACAGAAGATGAACTTTTCTTAAGTTTATACATTCCATTAAAAAGATAGGATTTTATTTTAGTGAGTTCCTACTAATAGGGGAGATTTGGGTATGTAACAGATGTAGGATCGCAATTTTATGTTGAAAAATGCGCTTCAGTATACGTTCCTGTTTTTGTTAAGCTGAAGTATGAGTTGATAGCATTGGTAGCATCTATAATTCTTTTGCTCTCCCTTCCGCCGTCTATGTATATACCTTGACTTTTGCCTGCTCTGGTCTTTAGTACATCCCGCTACGTTAACGACAGATCGGGGTATTTTGTTACTAAAACCGACTTTGCCATTCTTTGATTGTTCCTCTTTCAAGGGAGAATACTAAGTATTGTAATGTGGAGACGCATTTTGTACTCATATCTGTATTATTAATCCTTCGGCACGAATCTCCACCTTGGTTAGGTAGGTTATTTTTTGAAAGTTTCATAATTACATTATTTGGTGAATACGGTATGTGTACCTATTAAGTGTGCTCCACACTGAATACGACACGAAATGTAACTCTACCTACGTTATTCTGCTTTATTTCACAGTTCCCATTTTTAGGTAAAACGAAAACTTTATGTTATTAATACATCGGTGGCAGACAGACGCTTGTACTGATAGTGCAACCCATAAATACCTTAATTAATGGTCCCTCAATAAGCCATTAATTAATTTTCTTATTCAATAGAACAAATGCTCTCCCGTGACTTTCGGCCCTTAATGGTAAAATAGTTAAAATGGGCGCATGCTGTGCAACAGCTCTTTTCTTGGGTTATATGAATGTTTGTATATACTACATATCATAGTCCATAGGCTAAACACGAGCCAATATATATAGAACGATCTTTGCTTTACTCATTTGTTTTGGAATTTTCAAAACTTGTGCGTGTATGCCACGCAGCCATTGCCATGGCTCGCCCTATTTCCCGCACAATTTTTCACAACTTACGCCTCAAATATGTAATATCTGGCAGGAGCTTGCTTTTCACTGAGTATTTTTGGGGACCCTCCTATTGTCTTTTCACAAATAAAATAGCCTAAATTACGAGACAACCTCAGTAATTGAGGGAAACTCGCCTAATTAACCCTTCGGCACAGAGGGTGGATCTCGGATATTGGACCATAATGACAACCGCTGCGAGTTAATGCACATGGAGACCTCTACATAAATTAGAGAAATTTATTTGTATCTTTTGTATCGTTCGTTTGCATAATAGAAAACTAGATAATATGGTCGTAGATAATCCTGAGTCACTAATTAGAAGATGTCATAACAAGCGATTGGATCATTCATTCTGCCATTTGTTTCATATGGCGCTATGAGTAGCAGCCTATAGGAGAATGAAAGCATTCAGAATTCTGGAAAAGAAGCAATCAAAAGGAGGAAGACTGGGGTAGTAATATTAAACTGCGTATTATTTATCACAAGGAATATGGCATTACAGAGCAACTAAAATACTTCTCGAATATTTTTACATTATTATTTTGGACGAAAAGAAATAAATTGCTGTTCGATTTTTGTCCGTCCGTTATGGCATACAATGTTCTCCGAAAAAGCACGCCGCTATTACCACCATAAAGAAATGTTGGCAAGTTTTAGTACATACATATACATAAATATTATATAACTGGACTGGCCGATTTCCTATATCATGTGGCACCAAAATTACTGTGCTGAGTAAAGAAAAATCTTTCTTGTCTCGAAACTTTTGGTTTATTAGAACTATGCAGGATGACCCGGAAGATGTGTTCCAATATATAGGTACTAATCCATTTTATTCGGTGTCCTTATCAACGTTTCCCTGAAAATACGTCATTTTGAAGGTAGGAGTATTTACGGTTTTTCCTTTATACATATTTAATAAATCATCCTATCACTAATGTACAGTATATTCTAATACATTTGATAATGATTTGAAATTCGATATACTTATGTATAATTGTTCGATATTTCTAATGGTTTCCGTTTTTACCATCCATTTGCAATTCATGGCTCAACAAGTAAAAATTTTGGAATTTAAATTCAGTTTTATTCCGCAGATTTGTATATAAAACAAAGAAAAAAGAAAAATTGTCGAGAAATTTCCTATGATAATTCTACTTGTTGCTTATCTATGATCTGACATGCATTCCATTTACATGGATCGCTTATCCTATTAATATTGCTTACGAAACATCACGGTATAAAGAGTAGCAAGATATGATCGTCCGGTCTGTGAAATGTGTGTCACGTTACATATGCCGTTATGCGAATGTCTTTCTAGGACACCTTGAAACTAAATTGCACAACGAAGATAAACTGCCAAAAGTTTGGATAAGGTATGTCGATGATATCTTCTCTATAGTGAAAAAATCAGAAATATTGAGTCTGCTAACAACCTTAAACAACCAACATCAGTCCATTAAGTTCACTGTTGAGACAGAGCGGGATGGAAAACTACCATTTCTGGACACAATACTGACCAGAAACCAAAATAAAATACAAATAGGAATTTACCGGAAACCTACAAGCACTGCAAGATACATTACCAATGACTCACACTGTCCCATGTCTACAAAATTGGCAGCATTTAATAGTATGGTATACCGAATGTGCAAAATACCTTTAAATATACAGGATTTTATGGAAGAATTAAAAACAATAAAAAATATTGCTAATATGAATGGCTATAAAGAGAGCATAATAGAGAAAATGGTTGAAAAACATTCAAAAAGTATAAGAAATAATGAAAGAACAACTTTTTATCAACAGCAGAAACCACTTAAGAAAAGAGCAACGTTTGAATATAATCCGGCAATCACCAACCAAATAGCAAATATTTTTGATAAATACCATATCCACTTAGTGTACAGCAACGATAATAAACTAAAGGCATTACTGGGTAACACTAAAGACAAGATAGACAATACTGAGAAATCCGGCATTTACTCGATTACTTGTGGGGACTGTGACAAAGTATATATAGCTCAAACGAAAAGGAAAATAAGAACACGATATAAAGAACACACTGCGCAACTAAAATCCGTTCAACCAATATCAGCTGTGGCTTTGCATATGGTCACAGAAGACCACCCGCACATCAATATTAGTAATCTAAACCTGAGAAAGCCAGTAAAAAATCAACAAAAATTAGATGCATGGGAGAGTGTATATATGAGAAAATTTAACAACAAATTAATGAACATCGATCAGCCACCAATAGTTTCATCTCTTTTCAGTTTTATAAAGCCAGTAGGAATACATTAAACAATCGTTCCTTTTTACTGTTTTTTACATATGTATGTTTTTCTAGTAACCTTTGACGACAGTGATTGTTTTTATATTTTTTATATTTTTGAGTATTTTTTCGAATATAGACATGCTTGTATTTGCAAATACATATTTTATACTTAGATTCAATTTGTATACTCTGACGATAGTTATTGTTATTGTATTTGTACCTACAAGAAACATGTATCAATGTAGTTTTTTCAGTTAAAGTCGAGCAGAAAGCTACTGAAGATGGACGACTAAGTCCGAAATGCATTTAGCATAAAAAATTAACTTCAAGTAAATAAAAAAGTGTAATTGAGCAATTAAAGGTGGGTTTTCATTGAAAAAACGTGATTTCTCGTTTGTTTTTATCGTGATACGCCAAAGTTTGATAACACCACGATTATGGTTCTTTAATGGAGCATTCCTTGCTTATTTATACGAAAGATATTAAGCTAGAGTAATATGAATTGCAATGTGCACATATGCCTTAAATTCTTATTATTTTCACTTATAATGTGCTTCATTTTGCATGGTGTGATACAACTAGCTTGACCCGCTTTATGCACTTCTTACGGTTAACGTAATAGCTTAAGTGTGACATGCATTTGGGTGAATATGTACATGTTCTGCTTAGAATTCATTAATATTATTGTG